>CP054667.1:12715305-13957631 GCA_013348765.1 Carpinus viminea
AAGTGTAACGGCAGGGATTTTATTGTAGTTTCCTTACATCCAAGGAGTAAATTTTTGAAAAAAAAAAACCTAAGCATTTTAAAATTTTGACTAGTTGACTCAAAGTGTTATTATATATTTACCCAATTAATAAATGCACACGTATATCCCAAAAAATAAGCCTCTGAGATAGGATAAACTTTTATTTTCAAGAAAAATGTTAAAGGCACAACATACACCCAACAAAGACCCAACTTTTTCCTTTAAGTGCTAGATTTTTTTTTTTTTTTATAAAAAAAAGGGTTAAATACTTTTTCGGTACCTGTGTTTTGAGCCAAAATCAAATAGCCACCTTAGTTTTCAAAAATATCGCAAATGGTACCTGTAGTTATCAAATAAACTCACTTGATACTTCTGTCAGAATTCCGTTAGTTTTTTTAACGGAGTACCACGTCACCCTTATACGTGGCGTGGTACCTATGTTTTCAAGGCACCATGTGACGTGGTACCTGAGTTTTTGGGTGTCACATCAAATTAAATAATATTAAAATTATGTAAAAAAGAAAAAAAAAAAACGAAAATTAAAAAAACTTTAAAAAAAACCTGCGTCTTCCAAAAAAAAAAATTAAAACTAAAAAAACAAAAGAAAACCCATCGTCATTCTCCTCTCCTCTCCCAAAAAAAAAAAAAGAAAGAAAGAAAAAGAAAAAAACGAAAATTAAAAAAACTTCAAAAAAAAACCTACGTCTTCAAAAAAAAAAAAAAAACTAAAACTAAAAAAACAAAAGAAAACCCATCGTCATTCTCCTCTCCTCTCCCCCAACCCCTAGGTGTTTGCAGACCCACATTCTTTCTTTGCCATCCATCTCTCAACGCCGTCACCGTCCCTCTCAACGCCGTCGCCGTCTCCGTCTCCGTCCCTCTCAATGCAATCGCCATCCACTCCTCAACACGTCGTCGCCGTCCACTCTCAACACGCCGTCGTCGTCCACTCCTTAACACGCCATTGCCATATCGCCGCCGTTGGTCTTCCTTAGCCGCCAATCTTCCCCAAAAAAAAGATTTTCCACCATTATCCTTTGTCTGAGGTAAGTCCCTTTCCCACAGTATTTACAATTTGTTTTGAGAAGGTTGATTTGCAAAAATAGATTTTTTTGAGTATATTGTGTAAAAAGTTCACATCTTGTTTATTGAAGGGTTGACTGCAATTTGGTAGAATATATACTGAAAAGAGGCAACCGATTGCCACCCCAAGCTTGCAGATAATTCAAATTATAGGATGGGTAGCCCAAATTCATTACTTGTTGAATTAGGGCTACTCATCCTAGAATTTGAGAGGGACGGAGACAGCGGCATTTATGGCATGGGATGGCAAAGAAATAATGTGGGTCTGCAAACATCAAAGGGGTTAGAGGAGAGGAGAATGATGATGGATTTTCTTTTGTTTTTTTAGTTTTTTTTTTTTTAAGACGTAGGTTTTTTTTTTAAGTTTTTTCAATTTTCGTTTTTTTTTAACATAATTTTAATATTATTTAATCTGATGTGGCATCTAAAAACCCAGGTAACAGGCCACGTGTAAGGGTGACGTGGTACTCCGTTAAAAAAACTAACGGAATTCTGACAGAAGTATCAAGTGGGTTTATTTGATAACCACAGGTACCATTTGCGATATTTTTGAAAACTAAGGTGGCTATTTGATTTTGGTTCAAAGCACAGGTACTGAAAAAGTATTTAACTCAAAAAAAAAAAAAAAACTGCTAAGGAAGGAGAGAGAGAGCTTTAAACTATAAATTAAGTCTAAAATAGGAGAGAAATTGGGTCTTTGTTGGATCTTTGTTGTATATATATATATATGTATAAAGGGCGGATCAAATTTATATATAAATTATAAGCTTATTCTTAATAATTGTTTTGATATTTAATTATTGATGATGTTCAAATAAGAGCTTGTCATTTTTTATATTTAATTAATTTTATATTTTTATTCATAAAAAATGCCCCCCATTAATAAAGATCCTAGATCCGCCACTAAGTCTTAGTGATCTCAAGAATGAAATGCAAATTGATGGAGTGATTTTGGCGTTGCGTCAATGTAGTCATGAGGATGAGGATGCAGAGTTGGCATCTTAAATCAAATTTGAACCAGAAATTTTATCAACATTGGATGACACAAATTTGGCTTGGACAAGTGTCCTGGTTTGCAAGACTCCTTGGAGAATGTTTGACCACGATGGTATCAACAATGTTTGGGCGTTTTATTGTTGGTTGGGCGATAAATCGGGACGAATCACTCATGATGCGTACATGGCATCAACAATGTTAAAAATCTTATCATGGTGGGGTAACAATGATTTGGATGATGAATTCATCACAAAAATAAAAGAGGATGGAATTGGCTTATCTTACATTACTCTTAACTATATCATTGACTGCCATGAGACAGAAGGTGCTATAAGAATTTTCCGTCGTGCAGAAGAAATTTGTAACCCTCTATCAAAGTTCCATTTGATGATTTTGTACTCCTCTCTTATACGAAAATTGACACGTAGGAAACGAAAAGTATATCATCATGGCGCATTATATATGCTTGAAGAGATGATTTTTTATAGGGTTCTTCCAGATATCCCTACTTTTACTGGATTGATAAATTATTTATCGCAAAAGAGAGACTTGCTCATAGTGATGAAGCCTTTTCAAATGGTTCAAAGGAATAATTTAAAGCCAGATGCATTTATGTTTTAGATTCTCATTCGTGCTTATATTAGGTGTGGGAAGATTGATCGTGCATTTAAGGTTTTCCAAGATATAAGAGACTTTAATTTGATGCCTGATGCTGCCACAAAAGTAGTGTTTGTTAAGTATCTTTCCAAGAAAGGTAAGTTGAAGGAAGTGCAGTTGTAGAAGCTGGAAGCGAGGAGCTTAATCATCTTCCTCCACTTCCATTGCATGCTTATATATGGGATGTTTCCTCATTTGATCTCAAAAGGGTCTACAATATCTATTATAATAGCTTTTGAGCAACAACTAGTTAGAATTAGGGAAAACTTAAGAAACCCCTCTTGATCTTCCACCGATTTACACAAAATCCCCATGATACGAAAAAACTCTCACTTACCCCCCCTAATCTTCCATTTTCTCTCACTTAGGACCCTTTTAGAGAAATCTGCCCATTATATCCTTCACTCCAAAACTACGCCATTTTGGGCTTGCCCAAACGACGCCGTTTTGCCCAAAACGGCGTAGTTTTGGCCCATTTCTGATTTTTTTTTTTTTTAAGAAGAAAAAAAAAAAAAAAAGAAATCGGGAGCCACCCCCTTGCCCAAAAATGGGGTGGCCGGACCACCACACTACTGCCGATGAATCATCTTCACAACCACCGTACACCGATGACACCAAGTTGGTTGAAGAAGTCAATGTTGCAATTCCTTGCAATGGAACACAGTCATTTATTCTTGATTACAGAGAGTAAAAGATGATAATTAAGTTAAATGTTTAAGAAAGCTAGAACTAATATCTTCTAAGGTGTAGATATTTGCGGAATTCTCCACAAATCTTTTATTTTTCAAGTAATATAAACCTATGATTGTTTCATTTCCATGTAGGATCCAATACCAAAAAGATTTAGAAAAAAAAAAGAGGTCTTTTATACATGGCAGCCATCAAATTATTTTAAGATTCAATCTTTTTTATAATATTGCCATAATTCCTTTAAGGATAGACTTTGGTAGCAAAAATACGCATCAACATTACTAAATGGAATCCTCTTCACGTCAAGTGCACACTCCCAACAAATTTCACAAAACAGAAAAATTCCATGTTCAACAAAATTTACAAGCCACTACACTGATCTTTATCTGCAATCACATCATCATCCAACAATCCCTACAATAAATTCACTATCCAATCCAGTCAAGCAAACCAAAATCTTAGAGCATTCACTCAAAATAAGAAAACAAATCATATTACAATACGAAACATGCATAACACTACCTGCCCCAGCATGATTGGCTCAAAAACCACCTGATGCAGGAAACGGGAGGTAATTGGTAATTTGGGATTGATTGCAAAGAAAGGATGAAAAGAACCTAGCGTCTCACTAGGGATTTGGCGTCACACCGAAAAATTAGAGAATCTCTCAAAGAACAATCTCGAGAAAATATATCTTTATTAAATCTCTCAATTGTAGAGTACAAAGCTCTTTATATAATACCTACTTATTCAAAGGAAATAGAACTCCTAATACTAATTGTAACGAAAATAAAACTAAAAAGGAATCGGACTCTAGTGCGATTGTAAAAGAAAAACAAAGTAGAAAAGAAATAGAACTCCTATTGCTAATTGACTAAAACATAGACTGGTTGTAGGTAACTCAGTCGCATCATTCTGCTTAAAGAACCTGCCTCAAAAGATGCCGTGCTTGATAGTGATCATATAAGTCCGGGTTGAGCCTTTGGACCTCCTCGGTTTGCGAACAACAATCAGATTGAGGTCGATTCTTCCATTTAACCAAAAATTTCTGATATCCCCCACGTCGTGTAGAGACCAGTTGATCATCTAAAATCTCTTCAATTTCTTCCTTAGGTTTGGTGTAAGCAGAAGATGTATTGTTGGTGAATTTGGTACATGTCGTCTGGCCTAGGTGCCCTTCATCACATTGAAAATGGGACTAATATGGAGATCAGGTGGTAGCTCCAAAAGATAAGCATTTTGTCCTAGCTGTTGTAAAATCTTAAATGGACCGCTTTCGGTTGCCCTGAAAACCCCTTTGAAAATGCTCGACGAATCGAATGAGGACAACATCCCCTGGTTTAAATTCCAATTTACGCCTATGTTTATCTGCTTGTAACTTGTACTTTTCGGTATTAATAGTAAGTCGCTTCCTTACTTCTTCATGGATATTCTGCAGATGTTTCACAAAGTCTTCGGCCCCTTCACACACACGAGAAGAAGAAGGGAGTGGTGCTAAATCAAGGGGTAGTTTTGGTTTGATACCTGCCACAATTTCGAAAGGAGACACACATGTACTTCTATTAATGGAACAATTATATGCAAATTCAGCATGAGGTAAGAGTAAGTCCCATGTGGTATGATGATCAGTAATTAGGCATCTTAGGAGATTGCCTAAACTCCTATTGACAACCTCGGTTTGCCCATCCGTTTGTGGGTGAAAAGCACTTGAAAATTTCAGTTTTGTTCCCATTTTGGCCCATAAAGCTTTCCAAAAATAACTCACAAATTTTACATCTCTGTCAGAAACTATTGATTGAGGCAGCCCATGTAAACGTACTATCTCTGCAAAGAAAAGAGTCGCTATATGTGATGCGTCATAGGTCCGAGCACATGCTATAAAATGCGCCATCTTGGAGAAACGGTCCACAACCACAAAGATGGAGTCATGACCTCGTATGGTCTTGGGCAACCCTAAGACGAAGTCCATGCTAAGATCTAGCCAAGGATGAGTAGGTATAGGTAATGGTGTGTATAATCCAACATTAGTGCGAGTCCCTTTTGATAGTTGGCAAGTTCGACAATGTTTAACAATGGTGGCCACTTGTTTCTTTAGCCTCGGCCAGTAGTAATGATCTTCTACTAGAGCAATTGTTTTGTCCCTGCCAAAATGTCCAGCTAAACCACCTGAATGGAGCTCTAAAATAACAAGTTCTCTCATGGATGTGTCTGAGAGGCATAGCTTCGATCCTTGGAATAAAAATCCATCCATCATGGAGTACTTCCCGTTAAGGGATCGTGGATTAATGGATAACTCCCTATATATAGTCCCGAAGTCCGGGTCTGCTTGATAATGCTTCTTAATATCCTCAAAACAAATCACTGCATTGGTTAGTGTATGAATTAAGCAAGATTTATGACTTAGTGCGTCTCTACGATTCTCAATACCTGCTTTATGTTTAAGAACAAAAGTGTATTGTTGCAAGAAATCTACCCATCGGGCATGAGCATTGATCCTTTTTTGAGTGTAAGTGCTTCAAAGAATCGTGATCCGAGAAGATAACAAATTCTCGGTGAATGAGATAATGACGCCGTTTCGTTGTTTGCACTATCGCATAGAGTTCTAAATCATATGGGAGTACCTCTTTTTGCATCATTTAGTTTCTCACCGTAGAAAGCCACCGGGTGTCCATTCAGAGTACTCCCCAATGCCTATGCGGCGTCCACAAGTCACTTCAAAAGTCGCTTCAAAATTAGGTAGTTGAAGATGGGAGCTTCGTAGCTTTGCTTGATCACTTCGAATGCCTTTTGAGCCCTATTAGTCCAGTTGAACGACCCTTGTTTGGTGCATTCAGTTATGGGAGACATGATGGAGCTAAAATTCTTGATGAACCGACGGTAGAAGGATGCTAAGCCATGAAAGCTACGTACCTCATGTATGTTGTTTGGCGGTTGCCAATCAAGAACAGCTCATACCTTTTCAGGATCGGCGACAGCCCCTTTCGACAATACTATAAATCCCAAGAATACGACACTACTTTGTGCGAACGAGCATTTTTTTAGATTAACAAAGAAACTCTCAAATCGTAAGGTACAAAGTACTTGTCGTAGGTGATCAAGATGTTCTTGCATGTTCTGGCTGAAGATCAATATGTCATCGAAATAAACTACTACGAATTTGTCGATGAAGGGCCTTAAGATTTGATTCATAACTCTCATGAAGGTGCTTGGGGCGTTGGTCAACCCGAAAGGCATCACTAGCCATTCAAATAGACCATCTCTTGTCTTGAATGGTCTTCCATTCATCCCCAAGGCGGACACGGAGTTGGTGATACCCACTACGGAGATCAATTTTGAAAATATTGATGCTCCATGCAATACATCCAGCATATCATCTAGTCGAGGAATGAGAAGCGGTATTTCACCGTAATCTTGTTAATTGCTCGACTATCTATGCACATCGCCAACTTCCATCTTTCTTTGGTGTGAGTAATGCAGACGCGCATGGACTCAAACTTTCTCGAATAAACCCATGATCTAGTAATCCTCGGACTTGACGTTGTAGCTCCTTGTGTTCTTGGGCTCATTCGGTATCTTTGGTAGATTCGGTAGTGTAGCAGGTACCAGGTCAATAGCATGTTGTATGTTACGCATAGGTGGCGATTGGGTAGCTCCTAAAGTAATGTCTGAAAATTCATCTAGCAATGCTTGTATTTCTGCTGGCGGTAAGCTTATACGTGGTGTTAGTTCCTGCCATGCTACAACAAGGAGAATCAATCCACGTTCCTTGCATGTGGAAGTGAACTTTTGGAGTGTCAACACACGGTCTTCTGTTTGTTGGCTATTACCGAAGTCAACTTTCATGGGTTGTAGACCACTTTCTTCCTTGAAATAGAAACGAATAGGTGTTTGTATACCCATCGTACTGTACCTTCCTGTCATAAAGCCAAGGTCTACCTAATAGCATGTGACATGCTTTCATTGGGATAATATCACACCATACTTCATCTTTATAATTTAGTCCCAAAGAGAATGAGACTAAGCACGGGTCTTCACGGTATAGATGTATCATCCACCCAACTAATCTTATAGGGTTTGGGATGTCTTTCCACGGACACTTTAGTTTGTTAACTGCCTCTTGTGAGATAACATTCATGCCACTACCGTTATCAATGATGAGGTTAAGGGCTTTACCTCGATGTTCAACCCGAGTGTGAAAATATTGTCCAGCCAATCGTCTTGTTCGGCTTCCTCCGGTCTTTTGTCTGTTAGGATTCGTCTAATTACGTGAGTGGTAAGGATGAACCATCCAAGCGTTCTTCTAGAATGTCATCTTCACAAATTCATGTGCATCTTGATTGCTAGTTGTGTCAAGAACATCAGTTTCTTCTTCACATAAGAGCAGGGCTTTTGTTCCTTTGTTGGACAAACTCGCAAAGTGCCCAGACCTCCACAGCGATAGCATTCGCCTTTTCTTCTCTCATCCGCTCCTATCGTCATCTTTCCCTTGCTTTCCTCATGTGATTGTGACACCACGCCCGAGTATGGAGTACGACTAGGCGCCCTTTCCTACGATATATGGGTTGTTGGTTTGTTTGTCCGTAAAACCCTTTGGTATTGTAATTACTCCAGCCAGGAAGTTCTTCGGTTCAAAACCTCGAGTTGTTGCTGCTCCACTCGTAGGGCTAATTGGTAGGCTTTCTTATCCCTACCAATCGATCCGCCAGCCACGCTGATATCATCCCGTAGTCCCGCTTTGAAACGTGCTATAGTCCGCGTTGCTCGCCTCGATACTCGGCTTGGACACTAAGTTCGTGAAACTTGTGAGTGTAATCATCCACCAAGTGTTGTTTGCTTATGGGCTAACAACTCTTCAAACAAAGTCTCTTCATAGTCTATGGGCTGTATTTCTCTTGTAGCCTTAGCTTCATCTCCTCCCATTCTAAGATAGGACGTTGGCGTGATCTCGTGGAGTTGTTCTTCCACACTTGTTCCACCACATGCGCGCTTGGCCTTTAAGTTTCATCTTCTTTAACCGATCTTTGTGTCGGGTGGTAAACGATACCATTCAAAATAATCCTCCATTGACGTAATCCAATCTTGGAAGGCGTGAGGGTCCAATTTACCATGAAAGTCCGATACCTCTACTCGTACCCTCTTAGTAATATCCTCCCTATGGTACCCATGTGACTCTCCATGTTCTACAGCTGGTTGCCATGGGGTCCTTTGATTTAGGTTCAGCGGTGGTAGTCATGATTCTCCTCATGCTCCACGGTGTTTTGCCAAGGCGTTCTCTGGTTAAAATTCGGTTGAAACATTTGGTGGGTCTGGTGATTCCGGTACCCACGATGGGGGGTAGTCTCTGGTCTCCTCAATGTGTGACCCTCAGGTGTTTCCTCATTGAAGTCCACTCCTCGCTCCAGTTCGTTCTCAATTCGCTCTTCATTCTCCTTTTTTGAATTTTCGCTTGTCGATTACTTGATCCCATACAACATCGACTCTCTTGGAGAGAATTTAGTTGGACGGACATGGTCCCTAATTTCGAACCATATCGAGCAGAAATCATCGCTGCTGTTGATGAGTTGTCCATTTTGAGAAGTCATTGTTCTGTTCTTCTTTTTTTTTTGCGATCTGGCTTTTGATCTGATGTTAGCGACGGTGGTGCGATCTAGGTGGTGCGCGATTTGGGCGCAGATCCGGTATGGTGCGGCGCGATCTGGTCGCTAAGGTGCGATCTGGCTTTGCGGGTGATCTGGATGTTGGGTTGATGGAACTGGGGATGGGTGCTATCGTCGGTGTTTGCCGGAGAAGGACGAAAGCGTGGTGGATGTTGACGGTGGACTGTGGTTATCGTGTGATGGCAGTGGATTTTGGGTAGGTGATATGAAACAGTAAAAAGGGATTGTGATGACGCTGCAGTGTTTCTTGATCGTGATTGTTTGAAGAAACAATCGGACCTGAGGCTCTGATACCAAAGATTGATTGCAAAGAAAGGATGAAAAGAACCTAGCGTCTCACTAGGGATTTGGCATCACACCAGAAAATTAGAGAATCTCTCTCAAAGAACAATCTCAGAAAATATATCTTTATTAAATCTCTCTCAATTGTAGAGTACAAAGCTCTTTATATAATACCTACTTATTCAAAGGAAATAGAACTCCTAATACTAATTGTAACAGAAAATAAAACTAAAAAGGAATCAGACTCCTAGTGCTGATTGTAAAAGAAAAACAAAGTAGAAAAGAAATAGAACTCCTATTGCTAATTAACTAAAACATAGACTGGTTGTAGGTAACTCTGTACTGCATCACCACCATTTTTAGTTCTCAAATCAGCTCAAAACTGCAAAATCCAAACAAAAAAACAAAATTAGAATTGCAAAATTTGAAACATGGATCGAGCAGAGAAGTACCGGTCAAGTTCTAGGCGTCAAAGAGAGCGATTGGATCTCTAGCACATTGAAATCATATAAATGAGAGAGAGAGAGATAAAAAAAAAATAAAAAATAAAAACCCAAAAATAAAAAAATAAAAAAAACTGAACAAGACACAAACGCCGGAGGAGAAAGCTAGAAAAACCAAACAAGTCTGAAACCAAAAATGAATTGAAAACATGGAAAAGTCAAATCTGAGGTCATACTACTAGAGGAAATCAAAAAAAAAAAAAAAGAAGACAAAAAGAGAAAAATTATATCTGCACGGTGGTGGTTCGTCCCCGGCAGGAGTGTGGTGGTTCGTCATTGGTGTACACGGTGGCTGTGGGTTTCTTGTGGGCTCGCATCGTACGGCGTTTTCCATCCGCGATTTGGCATCCGCCGAAACTCGGTGGAGTACGGTTGTTCATGACTCGGCGTTCGTTGGGTGGCTAATCGTCAACTCATTTGGTTGATTTTGGGGGATCGAGGGGAGGGAAGAGATGCGAAGATGGGGAAAAAAATTTGGGGGCGAAATTTCGTTTGGAGTGAAAAGGGGACAAAAGAGGGCGCTAGTTTTGAAATGGTTTTGATTTTTTCTTTTAGGTAACGTTTCTCTTCTTTTGTAAATGATGCGTTCATTTTAAGACCTTAGAGTTATTTAAACAAATCTCAACTGTCAACTGGATACTCTCCGGTTGCATTGGACTGGAGAGGATCCAGTCCTATTTCATTATATTGGAACTAGCTGTATGGAACGGGAACGTATATTCATTGTGTTGGAATCAGCTGTTATCCTGCTTTTCATAGGCAATTTAATTTGTAGGCAATCCCATTATAGACTGCTATACAGACTGTCGCATTATGGTGGGAAAGAGCCTTTAGAAATTGGGATCTGGTTTACATATTGTTATTGAAATAACAGTATGCATGCTGTTATTTAACAGCATGTATGTTATTTTAACTAAATCTTCACCATTCAATTTATAACAATATACATGCTATTATTGAAGCACATCGATGAGATAAAGAATCTACAACCAACAAATGGAAAAGGATTCTTATAGGTTAACAGTTACTATTTGCGTTGCCATCAGGTAAAACTTTTAGTGTACACTGTCAAAGGTGATCCCGGATTCAATCTCTAGATGCTATGGGCTCAATTTCTAGGATCTGGCATGTAAGCCAGATCCTCTCTTATCAACAAGTAATCAGACGCCTTTACTGCAGGTATCACTACAATGTTATGGATTCAAGACTACAACAACACGTGGAGAAAGGAAGAGAAGATGGTTTGTACATTAGCTGTGTAGCTTCATTAGCCAATTTGTGGGCTGTCATTATGGATGCAGGGACTGGTTTCACATCCCAGGTTTATGAATTTCATAAGGTAGGTATTACCATAACTTGTTATCAATTTCGGAATTTATATTTGTTAAATCACATATCATCCCAAAAATTTAAGTTAATTGAAAATAGTGAACTTCATTATTTAATTATTGTTTTAACACTTTCCTTCAATAAGTGAGGCTTAACCCTTGTAATCATATATATATATATAAAAGTCGAGTTTTGACGTAAAAAATGCTTAAAATTGTGACACGTGTCCATATTTTTTAATATCTAAACTTTTTTTTTTTATCTCTCTCCCATAAACTTATATATATATATATTCTCAATATAAGACAATTAAAACGTAGGGTTTTATTTGGAATACATTCAATTGATATCTTAATGAAAACAAACAAAACAAAACAAAAGCTTCCCAAATTTTTCCTTTATCTTTTTGTTTATTTTTCTTTTTTCTTCTCTTGCTTTCTATATATAAAAGCTGAGTTTTGACGTAAAAAATGCTTAGAATTGTGACACGTGTCCATGTTTTTTAATATCTAAATCTTTTTCTTTCTTTCTCTCCCAAAACTTTATATCATAATGGTTTTTTTTTAAAATAATTAATTGTGTTAATTTTCTCTATTTAATTTTCTTTTTATCTTTTCTTAATTTCCATTTATATATCAATGCATTTAATTATCTCAATGAAGAAAACAAAAAGTTTCTAAATTTTATCTTTCTCTCTATTTTTCTTTTCTTTTTATCTTCTATTGCTTTCCATTTATATCCTCAATATAAGACAAGCCGATTTTTGGCGTGAAAAGTGCTTCGAATTGCGACACGTGTCCATATTTTTTAGGGATAATTACCTTTTACCTCCATGAACTACGGTGCTTTGACACTTTCCCCCCATGAACTACCAACTATGACACTTGACCCCATCAAACTACCATTTTATGACACTTCTCCCCATTTTGTTAGTCAAATAGATAGTCAACAGAGAGAAATTTTTGTTTTCCATTTTTGCCCCTACTTTAAATCACTAAAATGACACTTATACCCTCTAAAAGGGGGCAAAAATGGAAAAAAAAATTATCTCTCCGTTGACTGTCCATTTGACTAAAAAAAAAAAGTCTTATAATTTAATGAAACCAATGTCATAATTGTAGTTAATGAAGATCTCTCTCTATTTAAATCTCTTTTGATCTTCTCTTAGTTTTTGTTTATATATCAATGCAATTAATTGTCTTAATGAAGAAAACAAAAGGTTTCCAAATTTTATCTTTCTCTCTTCTATTGATTTCCGTTTATATCCTCAATGTAAAACAATTAAAATGTAGGGTTTTATTTGGAATGTATTCAATTGATATCTTAATGAAAAACAAAAGCTTCCTACATTCTCCCTTTATCTTTTTTTGTTTTTTTATGTTTTTTTGTTTCTTTTCTTTTTTTTCTTCTCTTGCTTTCTATATGTATATTTTCGAAAAAAAAAAAAAAAAGCTGAGTTTTGACGTAGAAAGTGCTTAGAATTGCAACACATGTCCATTTTTTTAATACCTAAACTTTTTTTTTAATTTTTTTTTTATCTCTCTTCCATAACTTTATATCTGAATGGTTTTTTTTTTTAAATTAATTGTGTTAACTCTCTCTATTTAATTTTTTTTTTTTTTCTGAAAATCAACATAGTCTCATTCATTAAAGATCAAGAGCAAAGCTCTTACAATACAGGGCAAGCCCCAAAGTATCCGTAGGTAAACTACAAAGATACTAACGTCATACAAGACGTATTACAATCCAGACTCTCAAAACAGATCCACTAACCTATGACTAATCAACAAATGAAATACAAATCTGTACCAGACAGAATCAACTAATGCATAGGTAGCAATTATTCCTTGACACTGAGGGCTGAAAACCTCAGGCCAACACTTATTCCTTGACACTGAAGGCTGAAAACCCGTGCCAACACTTATTTCTTGACCGAGGGCTAGGAACCTCGTGCCAACACTTGTCCTCCTCGACCCGAAGGGGATAACATTCACATCCACAACCCAAAGATCTGGATCAAGCATCACACCCCAAAGCAGGCTGATCGAGACAAGACTTATTACAAACAAAACAATAAAAAATCAGGAAATAAAATCGATCACGTGCAAGTAGACCCAGACCTGAAGAAGGGCGTTAGAAGCTTCGCAGTGGGGGCACGAAAAAAGGCCCAAGAAGGATGGAGTGACAAAAGCAGACGTAGAGAAGATCGGTAGAACTGTAAAAATAAAAAAACAAACAAAACAAACAAAAAAAGCAATACAGAAATACTAAAGCAAATACAAGGAAACCCAGAAAACAAAAAATAAACAAAGGAAACAAAATATAGGTAAACCAAAGAAAACATAAAATAAAAGCAGAATGATCAACCGGAGAAGGCTTAGGCGTGATCTAGCTGGAACACCGCTGAGGAAGGTGGCGATAAGAGAATGACGCGGAGGGGGCGCGTAGAAGACTTGCCTCAAAGTGAGGGCTGTGAAACGCCGCCGAAGACCCAAACAGGCACAAAAAGCCCCAAAAACAAATGAAAAAGACCGCCATACAAGGAGGAGGCCGGGGAAAGAAAAAGGAAAGGGAGGGGCACCAAGACTAGGGCATCAAGTAAATAACTAGAACCCGGTGAGAAAGGGACGTGGGGAGGAGGGATGGCGGCCATCCCTCCTCCCCACGAATGACGGCGATCTAGAGGGGGGGCTGCTCAAGCAAAAAACCTAAGAGAAAAAAAAAAAAAATTTATCTTCTCTTAATTTCAATTTATATATCAATGCATTTAATTATCTTAATAAAGAAAACAAAAGGTTTCCAAATTTTATCTTTCTCTCTATTTTTTCTTTTTATCTTCTATTACTTTCCATTTATATCATCAATGTAAGACAATTAAAATGAATGAGTTTTATTTGGAATGTATTCAATTGATGTCTTAATGAAGAAAAAAAAAAACAAAAGCTTCCCAAATTCTCCCTTATCTTTTTTTTTTTTTTTTTTTTTATTTATATTCCAACGTTATTTTGTAAATTTTACACTCAATTTAGGAAAAAGACGAGAGAGATTTCAATCGTTTTTCCTTGATGAAAAAATATACTACAATTCTCTTTTTTTTTTTTTGCCATTACAGTTCTTTTCAAATATATTAGTATTTTCATTTTTTTTATCTTTTTTTTAATTTTTTTAATTTTTATCCTATGGTTATTTTCTTCCATTTTTTGTTTGTGTCCCTTATTATTTTTTCAAATTTATATATATATATATGTATATATATTTTTCAAATTGATTACTTCTCTTCGGTAAATTTTATATTTAATTCAGTAAATTTTACAATTAAAACATATTGGTTTTATTTATAAGATATTTAATTGTCTTAATAAAGAAAACAAAAAGTTCCCGAAAGTTGTCTTTTTGTCTCTATTTTTCTTTATGTCTGATCTCTTGCTTTCTGTTTATATCCTACAATTAAAACATATGGGTATTGGTGTAACATCCCGATATTTCTCTTCTTTTATCTTGTAAATAAATTCGAGTGTTACGCTAAAATAATCTCACACAGTGGAAAAATTTAAAATTTTTAGTACAAAACAATACCATTAAAATACTTTTCTTTATACAAAATACCCACAACTATGCCGAACATGACATTTAAACGAATCTATCCAACTGTCTAAACTCTAGATAAAACTTCACTAACTTGGAATCTCTGAACATCTCAGTATGAACCTCTAATCACAACAGCGTAATTACCTTGATTATCCATTCCTGCAAGCACTACAAAAATGTAAAGTAATGAGTCAATTGATTCCCAATAATATAAATCATTGTTGAATCATATATATATCAAAAGGTCATAAAAATTATAAAGCCACAATAATCCGTATTATTGGATATCAATATCATACTCAATAAGTAAGAATACTTACAGTGAATTACAGGAATGAATCATCAAAAGTAATTACTTGTTGAAACCCATTCTGCTATAACTGATCATTACCCATAAATTTCTAAATCACTGACTTTCTCTCTCATGTTCTTCCTTTCTTGCGGTAGCCTTGTCTCGCCATTTCTCTCTCTTTTCGTAAACACTTCGAAAGAAGAAAGACCGAGTAGAAAGCGGAAGAAGGAAGAATATAATAAGAGAGAAGGGAGAGGTGGTGAATTTGTGAAGGAGAAGTTCTATTTATAGGAAAATTTGAAGATACTATTCTACCTTTCATTTACAATTCTACCTCATTTTACTATTTCACCTACCCATACCATTACACCTACCCATA
Source organism: Carpinus viminea (assembly GCA_013348765.1). Classification (NCBI taxonomy): domain Eukaryota; kingdom Viridiplantae; phylum Streptophyta; class Magnoliopsida; order Fagales; family Betulaceae; genus Carpinus; species Carpinus viminea. Next base: position 12,730,783 of record CP054667.1, read on the forward strand.
CTATTACACCTACCCATACTATTACACCTACCCATACACCTACCAACATTACTATTTCACCTACCATTTACTATCACCTTATTCAATAACTACCATTATCTAATTACCACCCTCCATAATACCATAAACTCCTTAAAGAAAATATTTGAATAATGTTATCAAATAAATATGTCAAAAATAAGACTATTAAAATCTGGGGCGCTACAATTGGTGGACATGTTCATACAATAGAATAGAGGGAGAATAGATTTTGTGGGGAATATGTTTTTTTTCTAGGTTTTTTTCTCTCTAGGTTTTTCGCTTTAGCAGCCCCTTTCTAGATAGCCGTCACTCTTGGGGAGGAGGAATGGTCGTCGCCATCCCTCCTCCCCACGTCTCTTTAGCACCAGGCTCTAGTTATTTACTTGATGCCCTAGTCCTGGTGCCCCTTCCTTTCCTTTTTCTTTTCCCGGCCTCCTCCTTGTATGGCGGTCTTTTCCATTTGTTTTTGGGGCTTTTGTGCCCTGTTTGGAATCTTCCGCTTTCGATGTTTCACACCCTCCTTGAGACAAGTCTTCTCACGCCCCTCCGCGTCATTCTCTCTCATCGCCACCTTCCTCGGTGTTCCAATTAGATTAGCATGAGCCTTCTCCGGTTGATCATTCGCTTTTTATTTTATGTTTTATTTGGTTTCCCTATATTTTGTTTCCTTTGTTTATTTTTGTTTTACTTGGTTTCCTTGTATTTGCTTTAGTATTTTCCTGTATTGCTTTTTCTTTGTTTTTGTGTGTTTTGTTATTTTACAGTTCTACCGATCTTCTCTGCGTCTGTTTTGCCGTACTCCATCCACTCTTGGGCCTTTTCGCGCCTCCACCGCGTCGAGCTTCTAACGTGCCCTTGATGTCTGGGGTCTACTTACGTGTCGGTTTTTATTTCCACTGTATTTTATTGTTTTGCTTGTAATAAGTCTTGTCTCGATCAGCTGCTTTGGGGTGTGATGCTTGGTCGAGATCTTTAAGTTGTGGATGTGAATGTTATCACAGCTTTTGGTCGAGGGAGGACAAGTGTTGGCCTGGGGTTCCTAGCCCTCGATGTCAAGAAATAAGTATTGGCACAGGGGTTCTCAACCCTCGGTGTCAAGGAATAAGTGTTGGCTGAGGTTCTCGACCTCGATGTCAAATAATTGCTACCTATGCATTAGTTGATTACATCTGCATGCAGTTGTCTTTCATTTGTTAATTAGTCATAGGTTAGCGGATATGGTTTGAGAGTCGAGATTATGTCGTCTTGTATGGCGTTGGTATCTTTATAGTTTACCTCACGGATACTTGAGGGCTTGCCCTGTATTGTAAGAACTTTGCTCTTGATCTTTAATGAATGAGACTATGTTGATTTTCAAAAAAAAAAAAAAACATATGGGTATTATTTAGGATACATTTAATTGATGTCTTAGTGAAGAAAGCAAAAGGTTCCCAAATTCTCTTTCTTTTTTATTTTCTTCTCTTGCTTTCTATTTATATCTCAATGTTGTTTTGTAAATTTTACACTCAATTTAGGAAAGGAAAAAAGAAAGAGAGAGAGAGAGAGAGAGTTTTCCATTGTTATTTCTAAATGAAAAAATATACTTAAGTTATTCTCTCTCTCTCTCTTGATTTTTTTTTTTTTTCCTTGAACAGTTCTTTTCAATTATATTAGTATTTTCTCTTCTTTTTTTTTTTCTTTTTTTTTCCTTTCTTTATCCCGTGGTTATATTCTTCCATTTTCGTTTTTATTCCTTATATATATATATATATATATATATATATATATATTCTAATGCATACATTATTTTGTTCAAACTAATTACTTTTCTTTTGTAAATTTTACGTTGAATTCAAGAAATGATAGTGAGATATAGTTCTCTATCATTATTTCTAGTTGACGATTTTTTAGTTTGCGTTGTTGTTTATTGAGTAATTCATTTTTCTGTTTACATGCTTAATTAATAGATGACATTGGTTTTAAAGGTTTCATTGGAATCTATAAACATATTCTATAGAAAAAGACAATTTTTTTCAATTATATTAAAATTTTTAATTTTAGTTTTTTATCTTTATTTCATGTGGTTATGTTCTTCCCTTTTTGTTTTTTTTTTCCCTTAAATTTTATACTCATTTATATATAGTTTTTTTTATTCAAATTAATTATTTTTCTTTGGTAAATTTTTCATTGAATTTAGGAAAATAATAGTGAGAGAGAGTTTCCTATCATTATTTTTACTACAAGGTATGACTTTTTTTATTACGTTGATGTTTATCGAGTAGATTTATTTTTTCTTCCTATGTGTCCTAAAAGTAGTTCATTTTACGTTATATATGTTGTTATGTTATATCATTCTTTATTTTTTTTTCCTTAAATTTTGTTCTAATATATATATTATTCAAATTGATAGCACATATTTTTCTTTTGTAAATTTTACATTGAATTCAAGAAAATGACAATGAAAATCATGAGGTATAAGGTATGAATTTTTAGATTATGTTGATGTTCATTGAGTGTTTTTTTTTTCTCCTTCGGTTTGTCCTAAAATTAGCTCCTTTTAGGTTATATATGTGAAGAATAGTTGAAATAGAAAAGAAAAGAAAAATATTTGTAATACGTTTTCCTATACCTCTGAAACTAGGACAAATACAGTTCTAATTTATATATTTTTTTTATTCAAATTTCTTATTTTTCTTTTGTAAATTTAATTGATTTTGTTGTTCTCTCTCTCTCTCTCTCTTTAATATTCCTTCCACGATTTTTATCCTTCTTTTGTAAAAGAGATAAGACTACCCCTATGGGAATAAATATTTTAATATTTTTTTATGGGTCTTATGTTTTAACTCATTTCAATTTTTTTTTTTTTTTGGTTTGTTTGTATGATTTACTATTATTTTTTAATGTGCTTAAATTAAAATTAATCAAGGGTCTTATGTTTTATCTCATTCCAGTTTTCTTCTTATTGTTTTCTTTTTTCTTTACACTTCTTTCCATTTTAAATTACACATATGAGAATTTTTTTTAATATATTTTAATTTATATGCATTAAAACTAAAATTATATATGGTTCTTATGATTGTATATTTTTATGTAATTTATATATTCATACAATTTTATGTGTAATTGTGTCACTATGTTTAGTAATATACTGTTGTATAACCTTTAGTATGTTTTTATTTTTTATTATTATTATTTTTTATTATTAAAATAGGCATGAAAGATTTTTTTACACAACTTTTTTGACCTATAATAAAAAAATACAATAGAGATGTGTTTTGAATTTTAAAATTAAAATTATAATGAATAATTCCGCGCAATGCGCGGGTTCTAAGCTAGTATTTAATTAAAGTGAAAAATTAATTACAAATTATCTCAAAAGCTTAAGTTGATAAGAAATGATAAATTTAATCATTTAATTAAGATTCTTGCAATATTTGTTTCCGATTGTTTAACAACTTCATTTCTTTTAATTGTTTCATCTGGAGTAGATAATGGAACAGTGCAATGAGAATTACTACATTACTTCAATGGTTGGCGCATGCAGTGGCAGTGCCTTGGTGGTAATGTCCCAAGGTAATTGACAATGACTTAATTTTATTTCCTTTTTTTAAGTCATTTCACTCTGTTTCTTTTTGTCCTCGATCATATAGTGTTATCTTAAATGGTTAGTTTTCGTAACAATTATTTATTTCATGGGTTAGGCAAATATTACCTATAGTTATGGGGATCCAGCCACCGAGAGCCGGTGAGGTGCTGGAATTTATTTTGGGCATGATAAGTGAATTTCATTCATTGATGCTCTTTTTAACATTCTGATTCTGATCGTATTGGCATGCGCGCGCGCGCACACATATATATATATAGGAAAGAGTGTAAACTAGGATATTATAGGATGTTGAAGGAGTGATAATAAGATATTCAACCATAATTTTTTTTTTTATAAGTAATGAAAACTTTATTGAGAAAGTGTAAGGCTCCCCATAGAACGTCATATGCACGAGGAACTCCCACAAGCCCAAAACCCAAGCAACAATTAATAGGTGGGTTGGCCTTGTCAAGTGAATAATTTTCACTTTGTATTCTCAAGTTTGGTAGTCTTGCTTGTCAGTGATTTCCTTTATATCTATTTATCCAAAAAAAAAAAAATCCTTTATATGTGTCTTGCTATTACTTTTTATTAATTACTCAGTAAATTTTGGTTGGGAATTTCTATTTTTTTGGTAAGTAATGGAAAACTTTTATGAAAAGTGTAAGGCACCCTTAAGTACACCAACATTATACAAAGGAAAGCACCTAACTAGAGTGAGCAAATGAAAAACCTACCAAACACCAAAAACCCACAAAACACCAAAAGCCCTCAAACTCGAGACCCACACAAAGCGCTCAACACTAAAAAAATGTGAGCCTTGCCTTTCCCACTCCTTGAGAACTCGCCTATAATTTCGTAGTTTATGGAGCATTCTAAGTTTAGAAGCTTCCTTCTACCTTTGGAACAAGCACCCTTAACCTCTTGAGAATATTCCTCTTCAATGGCTATTAGGAGAGCCACAGTCTGATCCTTGTTCCCCTCACATGAAAGCCCCACAGCCAGACAAATCACACATCGCATATATATATAAAAGCCGAATCACTCTAAAAAATGTCTTAATATTGCGACATATGGCGTAAACCCTTTTTATTTTAAAGCTACACCGGTTTTTTAAGGCATAATTTGTGAACCGATTTTTTAAGAGTGAACCGATTTTCTAAGAAAAAATTGATCATTAATTAGCGTCATTAATTGCATTAATTATATATTCAAGGGTTTTTCATATATAAATTATTTAATAAATTAAGTATTATTAATGTCTCAGTTAAATAAGGAAACAAATAATATAAATCAAATTATTATGTTTAGTCAATTTAATATGTATATTAATATGTTTAGGATTCTCAAAAAAAAAAAAAAAGACGTCATATATATATGACTTTTTCTAAAAAAAATGATCATTATTCATTAATTAGTGTTATTAATTGTGTTAATTATATTTAAATATAATCTTAATATCACTAATTGCGTTAATTATATTATAATCCATTTATTATTATTGCTAATTTGTTTTTTTCTTTCTTTATAGGGAAAAGTATAAAATGGCCCCCCAAACTACCATTCATTTGTAATTTAGCCCCTCAAACTTTTAATTGGTATAAAGTAGTCCCCCAAACTACCAAATACTTATAAAATAGCCCCTTTTGTTAGATGAAACTGTGAAAATTGATGAAAAATCCAAAACGACGTCGTTTTGGATGTTAAAATTACTTAAATGCCCATGTTATAATAATAAAAATAAAAAATAAAAAAACCCCTAAAAAGACGTCGTCGTTTTGCTGCAAAGCCCCCCTGCTTCCCCTTCCTCCCCCACGAACAGAGTTCTCCGTTCTAAAAGCAGATATGGTTTTTCTTGTTCACCGTAAAGCGCACAAGAAAAACCAGAACAAAAACCTCGCCATGATTTCATTGGTAGAACCCTAATGCTCCCTAGCAAGCGATGGGGATGCAGACTTGGCCATTGGGTGGTGCGTTTTGATCATCTTAGGGACGGAACGGGGAAAGTCAAGCAACATGGTCCTCTTTGGCCTGAGCGAGAATTTGGGTATCAGTAAAGAACTCGGCGGCGGCGAGTTCGAGTATGTGGGGCCAGCCCAAAGCTCAGAAAATGAGAGCCTCTCGTTAGCAACATCCTCGCTAAAAGCCCTCTCTTTCCTACAGGCTTTCAAGTTGATGTTAATGGGAGCGCTTTTCACAGTTGTTTTCGAGTGTGTTTTGCTATTAGAGTGTGTAGGGGATGGTGTATCAGGCAAAGAAGAAGAAGGAGAATAAAGCACTGTTTGGTTACAAAAGTAGAACAAGCCTTCAATGGGGTCGGTGGTATACTTGCGCTGGATTGGTAACTCCGGCAATTGATCCCTCCGAAGTCTCGGGACGGCGACGAACCAAACTGGACCGACCCACTGGTTTTACTTCGGCTGTAGTACTAGTTCCTATGCTGAGCAACCACAAGGTTCTCCATGGTGAAACTCACTGATTCAATCACAGTAATCCCACTAGATCCAGTTCTCCACCGCTACAAATCAGCCAAAGGTCTCTACCTCGCGCTAAAAATCACAACTTCAGGCGTCCTAACTACACTGAAACCACTGAAACTCATAAATCTTCGCACAAGAAAAACCAGAACAAAAACCACGCCATTGATTCCTTCGCGGGGGAGGAAGGGGAAGCAGGAGGGGGCTTGGCAGCAAAATGACGAGTCTTTTTGGGGTTTTTTATTTTTTATTTTTATTATTATAACATGGGCATTTTAGTAATTTTAACATCCAAAACGACGTCGTTTTGGATTTTTCATCCATTTTCACAGTTTTATCTAATAAAAGGGGTCATTTTATAAGTAATTGATAGTTTGAGGGGCTATTTTATACCAATTAAAAGTTTAAGGGGCTAAATTACAAATGAGTGGTAGTTTAGGGGGTCATTTTATACTTTTCCCTTCTTTATACTATTCATTTTAAATCATATATACTTATAAGAACAAAGATTTTTTTTTTTAATTTTTTTATTTAAAGAGGTGATATATATATACACATCTTTTTAACTTATAATAAAAAATGGGTAATTATCTTTTCCCCCTATGAAGTATCACGCGATTACCAGTTTCCCTTATGAACTACCAACTTTACAATACACTTCCTATGAAGTACCATTTTGTTATGAAAACCCCAATTCTGTTAGTCAAGGCCGTTAAGTCAAACGGTCAACCGTACTATTTATGACACTGTTCACAATTGACGGCACTGTTCATAGGTACTGTTCACCGACTTAATGATTTTAATTGACGAAAGGGGGGTTTTGGTAATAAAATGGTAGTTTATGGGGGGTGTAATGTAAAGTTTGTATTCATGGAAAAATAATATGGGAGGAAAGATAATTTCAAAATGATCTGTATAAACTATAATGAAGGATCTCGCATATAGCGCGGGTTATAAAAACTGAACTGGTTAAAAATTGAACCAGTTCATGTGTTTTAAGTAAAAAACGGAGGGTTTTGTATTTTTGAAACTATGAGTTTAATATCCACTGGACTCTCACACCAACTTAGTTTCCATATATAACCCAACCATTCAAATCCCTTCAAAAAAAAAAAAAACTCAACCATTAAAAATAGGATTTTCTCTGTTCTCCCCCGTTACTTTTATCTCTGTCACTCTTTCTTACTTTTAGGTTATCTATGTTTAGCAATATATTGTTGTATAACCTTTAGTATGTTTTTATTATTATTGAAATAGGCGTAATAATTTTTTTTACACAACTTTTTTAACCTATAATAAAAAATATGATGAAGATGTGTTTTAAGTTTTGAAATTAAATTATAAGGAATGATGTCCTGCGCATTGCACGGGTTATGAGCTAGTATCCTTAACAGAGAAAACTATATATTCTAAATTGCTGGTGATATGATGTGTCATAGATTACAAGCATTATTTGTTTTGGCAAATCATTCTCACGGAGGCTTCATATCAATGACCAAGTCCTCATTATCATTTCCCACTTCCCAGCAAGTTTTTCGGAGCAGTTTTTCTGATATGTTGTCAATATTACCTTTATTTTTTTTTTTCCATCGAAGGGGTGGCATACACTCAGCAGTCCTACAAAGTCGGTGATGTATTTCCTTTCAAATGGATCAATAAGAAGTGGAAAGAAAGCTTCTCGGTTAAAACATACAGTAACGGGTGGTATTCATGGAGTTAGGAATTAGGTAATGCCTCATGGTAGTGGTTAACCTTCTGAACTAGAGTTTTTTAATAGCCATCCTGGAAGTCTAAGAGTGTAGAATTGATACCTCTGAATGAGTTGAAATGCCTCTGTGGCTAGAAATGAGCACTCATTTATCTCATGGAATGCATAGGAGGAAATCTTGACATGATACTAAAATTTCAAAGAATATATTATTATGGGAAAAATACATTTTACCCCCTGAAGTATCCATCAATTTGTACTTTTACCTCTAAAACTTAAAATGTGACACTTTACCCCCCCAAAACTTTCAAATTGTGGCAATTCAATCCCTTTGGCCTTTTTATTCCCAAAATGCTCTCATCATAAATTTTATTTTTAAAAAAATCCAAAAAAGAAAAAACCAAAAAAAAAAAAAATTTGCTGGGGTGGCCAGCCACCTGTTGTTTCTAGTGGTTGGCCACCCCACCGTCAGGGCAGCCAAACCACCCAGTGGCCAAGCTGCCCTTTGCTCAAATTTTCTTTTGAGTGATTGGCCCAAGGGGCAACCGAACCACCCCTTGGGCCAAACGCCCAAGGGTTTTTTTTTAAGGGTTTGGCCCAAGTGGCGGTCGAACCACCCTGGCCTATGGTTCATAGGCCAAGCAGGTGGCGGCCACCACCTAGCAATTTTTTTTTTTTTTTTGGATTTTTTTTAAAATAAAATTTATGATGAGGGCATTTTGGGAATAAAAAGACCAAAGGGGTTGAATTGCCACAATTTGAAAGTTTGAAGGATAAAGTGTCACATTTTAAACTTTGAAGTGCAAATCTCTCTCTCACACACACACACACGCACACAATAATATTAAGAGGTTGGTTTCTATGGTTATGTTTAGCTTTGTTCTGATTATTCTCTAGGAGTCTAAAGCAATAGATGGCCTTTGGAGTTTAGGAGCGAACACCAACTCAAGCTATCTTTGAGCTTCTTGCTATGGGTGACAAACATTGGAGTCATGCTGCGGCGTAGCTTGTCTCCGTCATGATTTTGATTTGTTGAGACCATAGCCACCCACATATGTTTCTATATGCCTTTGAATGTAAAGCTAATAAAGATTGTAGTACTAAATTCTATTTGACATTAAGTTTCTTAGAAAGGTTGAGCAAAAGGAAACAGTTGATCATGGAAGTTTCATTCTTTGACTCCTACTTATATTATATGTGCGGTAAATGATGCTTGGAAATGGAAAAGATGATAAGGAGAAACCAACTGAAGCCTGCATAAAGTTGCAGCTTTTAAGCTGAAGTATTGAGTGTTCCATCCCGTTAGAGCTCTGATCATTCCCTTTCTGTACATAAACTCGAGTTAGGAATGATGCAGCAGTAATTCATACCTTCCTGATATTATTATTGCTTTCAAATCTCTCATGTCAGCCACTAAGCAACTTGATGGCAGAATTTAGCATGGCAATTGGTCTATGAGGGTAATAATTCTTCGATGCAGTATGTTTTATGCTTCAAGGTACAGGTCAGAAGGTCCTACTCCAAAATACATAGCCCAAACCCATCAGCTATCATTGCTTCAAAATGTCTCATGTTTCAAAATAGATCCCCTTGACTGCTCACCATGATTTTAAACAATTGTATGGGGGCTGCTTTCTGAAACTGGCCCTTAAGTTTGGCTCACTATGGGTTTCTAGGTCAGTTGTGTACTCTATCACGTTTACCCGTTTGATGATTAGTAAGTTGCACAAGCATTCAATGGGTAGTGAACCCACAATCTTACCCTCCATTCCATTCTTGTAGGTGAAAGAAGTATCATTTGATTTGGAGCTCATTGATAGAATGCAAGCATTTAATTGTGATTTGCTTGAATCAACATTGACGTTCACAATTTTTAGATTCAAGTGAGGACATTTTTTATTAAAAGAAGGAAAAAAACAGTTTCAAGTGAAGATGGATTTTTTTATTAAATATCTGAAATCAATGCCCAAAGTGACCATTTTCTAAATTAAATGGTTATCACAAGCTAGTTCGTTAACTTTCATGTTTTTGTTTCACTTTACAATATTTATTTATTTTTGTTTGATTTGGTTTCAATTGCTCTAAGTTCCTTGGAGTTGGAGAGAAAGAAACAGAGATTTTATTTTGTATGGGAAAAGAATGCCATATATGAAAAGTGGAGTTCAGCGATAAAAGAGGGTGAATAATGTCCAGGAGAATCCTTCTGTTGTGGTTACAACTGTTAGGCCCGGCATAGGAAAAGGTAAAGGCTCCAAAGCCTCAGTTCTGAAATCAACACTGAAATCCAATTACCCCAGCATTCTTTTATCCAAATCCAGGCTTGGCTGGCAGAGGCAGAGGTAGAGGAGTTAAGAGTTATGGATCAAGAAAATGCGAAGCCTCTTGGTGCTGGAGCTGGATCTGGTGGCCATGAATGTGGGGGTTTGGACTTGCTAAAAAAAGAGGGCGTTGCCATTCAGGATGAGCAGGTGATTCAGAAAATGAAATATATGTTACCCTTCCATAAAGAGTCGAAGAAGCCGGACCGCACACCAAATCATATTACATAATGTAAACCTCCATAACTAAAGACCACTTCCCACCAAAACATTTCAAGTTTAAGCAGGCAATGATTACCAAAACGATGAAAAGTTGAGTATTTAAAAAAACTACAGCAGGGGGAACACAATGAGCTAAAATAATAATTTCCTACAGAGACCCTGAATCTTGGTGCTTCAACCAAAATTTTTTGTAGAAACAATATGTTTTAGTTAGAAACTCAACGATATCATGCCTAATATAGAAAAAGAGGGGGGGGAGGTGGGGGTGTGGGGCTTCCATAACACAGAATATTCGAGTTTCATTCACCTTTGCTTCATTGGTGATCTGGAATTATAGACTGAGATCCACTGGGTCGCTGGAGTACCAAGTCGAACTTTCTTTTTAAGCTGCCCACCATCTTGTAATTCAACAAGTGATCTCCCCCTTATTTGACCCACCGATAATGCATGAAAGAGTAACAACAAATATTTAAATAATTATCCATAAAAGAAGATCCATAAGTCAAAAACACCAAAAGACCTTTATAGCTCCATTGGTTCTGATGGGTCGGAGTGTAGCATTGGAACCAATGCTGTCATTGAAAAGGGAAATTAGCTGTGAGTAATTTGGCTCTTCGTCAAATCTATATTGATCACCATCTCAAGAAATTGTTTAAAAGGAGAAAGGACACAAGCAACATAGAATCTCAGGAGAAGTTGACATCTTCTTACAAACAAGAAATCCTTTGTTCTCTCCCTGCAGCCCAATATTCAATTAATGATTTTATAAAGAGAGAAAGAAAGAGAAGAGAAGAGGAGAGAATATGCTAGGAAGTCTAAGCTACAAATTTGCAATTATCATCAATTGTGGAACAGTGAAGTGAACTTACAACATAACCTTGCCAGGGAAGTTTCCCTCCAAGTAGAAATATTAGTTTATATACTAATGACTCCAAGTCATCCCTTGGGCTTCCTGTCCTGCCCAAATGAGCATGTACACTTGCATAACGAACCGTTCCCCTGTCAAAAACATAAGATAGATGAGGCTATTTCAGCATATAGCGTGCATCAGCTCTTAAGGAAATTGAGCCTTAGAAGAGGCATAAATGTAAATATGCTATCTAATAGAACAGAAACTTAATATGAGAAAAATGACATTTAGAATTATTTAATCCAGCATATCCTCTGAACAAGAATTTCCAGAATAATAAGCAATGTTGAGTATCTAAAGACAAGATAAATGAGTTTTTTGGAAACATATTCACAATCTGATCTTCCACTGAAAAACAAATATAGCTTCAGTGAGGCATGTAGTCACCTGAAAACATCAGGCTTTTGGTCATAATCAACATGATGACCAAAAGATGCATTCTTCCATCTCGAAGCTGAAAAAGAAAATATGGTAGACCAATTACAAGACTATGCACAATTTTCTATGACAAAAAAGCATAAGAAGCATCTCCAGATGTCTATTGACGGTTGTTAAAGCTTGTCTAATGGAAAAGACATACCCAAACCAAGATCAACAAGATACAACTTCTTTTCATTAGATGTTCCAGGCTGACCAAGCAAAACGATCTCTGGCTTAACGTCTCCGTGCACAGAACTGGAGTGGAAACCAAGTAATTATGAACATAATTACCCCAAAAAAATACCCAAAAAAAAAAAAAGACAGAAAAAGTTGCAATGTACCCATAAAGATTAATATTGCCTATAATTGATATTGCCTCCACTGCTATACAAGCAACCATCTCTTCTGACAACCCGTGCGTGGTATAAAGATTAAAAGAGGTAAGAACAACGTATTTAACAAAATAATTTCATAATTGGGAAGAGAGTAATTTCAAGAAGCATTAAATTTTTCTTGCATCTGATTGTTAGAGTTCCAAACATCCCATAAACTTGGGCCTAGCATGTCCATCACCTACATTCACAATCAGGAATGATCACTTATCAGAAGAAGGAGCACAGTTGCATCCTGTGCCACCAGTAGTTAGCAAATTCATACACAGATACTTCTAAAAATAAAAGAAGCCAGCAAAATACTCACTAGGATATAGTAGTCTCCTTGTTGACCTTTATAATAGACCCAGGGAAGTCCGTAGCTACCATTAAGAGTGCTTCATGATATTGAAAAGAAAGATTAGTTGCACCGTAAACATCAGAGTTCAACCAATACTAAGCATTAAACTTACCTGTATACTTGCCACTCATAAGGAGGAGCACAGTTGCATCCTTTACTTTTTCGATGCTCAAATTTCAAAGCAACCTACAAAAGAGTACAGGGAAATGCATTAGCAGAAGAACCAACCTCCTCAGTAAACTTACACAAATACACAAGAGAATAAACCTCAGAGGCATCAAGAGTGCTATCGTTCCAGGAGTGCTGTCGTTTGGAAAATGGTCCCGCTCTGTATTATGTGGTGTATTTGGAGTGAGCGGAACCTTAGATGTTTCGAGGACTCCTCGAGGTCCATCGAGGACCTTCTCCACTTTTTTAAGTCTACCCTTTTCTCTTGGACAGTGGGCTGGCTGGCCCCGAGGGTGCTCAGTTTCTCTGAGTTTCTTTCTCTCTTTTCCCCTCCCCCCTAGCCCCTTTGTATACCCCTTGTGTACTAAGGGTTGCACTAGCGCTTTTTATATACAATTCTGATTTATCAAAAAAACCCTCGAGGCATCGGACCCAGGTGTGCCTGTGCGGTGGTCACTCTTCTTCCAACATATACTTGCCTAAAACCTCCTTTACCCAAATTTACGACTAACTTATACAAAGTTACCAACCCGAACTCGAAAGGGCAATTAGAAAAAAGAAAATTATTATTACTTCAAAGATACATTTCAGTTCATGAAATCCTGGAGACAAAGTGTTGAAGGTAACACAAAGTTGTTAATATTTTGCTATAAGCACGAGAACATATCATAAAAATAATAATAATAATAATAACAGTAGAATATCTTCTTCTTTATTTTTCTTTTTTTCTTTTTTTAATGTCAGGGAACGTCTCTAGGGCAGGGCCTTTCGGACCAACCCCTGCAAAGTAAACTCAGGTCTCGTGTACCACACTCTCGGAAGTTTCCCTATACAGAACTAGTTAAATCGCTGACTTTTCACCATAGGGTGTGACCCCAAGGAATTGTTTACACCCATGAAGTGTTGAACCTTAGACCTTGAAGGGAGCAAACCCCAAGACCAAGGCCTCCATCACATGGGCCAACCCCTTGGGGTTAACTAGTAGAGAAAATCTAGAAATCAAAAACCTAATCCTCTAACCCAAGCCTAATTTTCATTTTCTTATTTACAAATTTAAAGTCATAAGATAGGAAATCCACTTTCAAATTCTAATTCAAAGGCAACATGATACTTAAAGAACGCATTAAAAAGTTCTTTCCCCCCAGGAGGGCACCAAAAACAAAAATAGTAGAGAAAATCTAGGAATCAAAAACCTAATCCTCTAACACAAGCCTAATTTTCATTTTCCTATTTACAAATTTAAAGTCATAAGATGGGAAATCCACTTTCAAATTCTAATTCAAAGGCAATATGATACTTAAAATATATAGATATATTTGCTTCCTTGTATTCTAAGTTCTGATGAAATGGATAACATTCAGTTTGAAAAGTATTGGAATGAAGCACAACCTTTTGTGGTAAAAATGTAACGCATGCCAAAGTTTTAAGAGGTCCTATAATTTTGTGGAAGTCAATTAACCAGCATCTCATAGCAAGAAGGCCTGTCTACAAAGACACTGCTTGTGGCACTCCCACAAGCCTCTAATCACAGTTGGTGAGCTTAGAAAAGCAACACAGCTACTAATGATATCCTATAAGAAATTAAAAATCTGCCATGTCAAGCTAGCAACAAATGTTTACCACATAAAATTGACAAAAATTGTTGCCTAGTCAGGTCATGTAAAGGGTTATACATATTATTTTGCTATTTATCTTGATGTTACTAATGATAAACCAGATAAACTTACAAATTATACATAATGCAGATTTAAAAAAAAAATTTAAAAATCCTCTTTTTTATGCAGAAGTTTTGAGGGAAAGAAATGATGAGGAATGTAAGAGGTCTTTGGTGGAGTTTGAGTCCATTTTCTTTTTTACTCTTTTACTTGGGACAGCTGTGTTTGTAGCTCTCTAGGAGCTTAGTTTTCATAATTTTCTTGTTCTTTTTTCTCCTACTACATAGGTGTTTCTCCTATATACTCTCTATGTACCTAAGTAACACTTTTTGCTTTTAATGAAATTTCAATTACTTCACAACAACAACAAAAAGTGAAAACAAATATGATTGCATATAAGTAAATTGGCACATAGAAATTATCAATGATAAGTAAAAACCTAACAAAAAAGATAGCTTTAGCAATTTATAAGTCTACTAATTGAAAGCAGAAAGGCATTAAGATAAGTACCCTTTTAGAAAGTGGACTTGTGCTCCCCTCCGCCTCAGCATTTAATTTTCTGCACATTGCTGAACCACCTGCTCATCCTGAATGGCAACAACCTCTTTTTTTAGCAAGTCCAAACCCCCCCACGTCCAAGGCCACCAGCTCCAGCTCCAGCACCAAGAGGCTTGGCATTTTCTTGATCCAAAGCTCTAACTCCTCTACCTCTGCCTCTGCTAGCCAGGCCTGGATTGGGATAAAAGAATGTCGGGGTAATTGGATTTCAGTGTTGATTTCAGAACTGAGGCTTTGGAGCCTTTACCTTTTCCTGTGCCAGGTCTAATAGTTGTAACCACAATAGAAGGATTCTCCTGGACATTATTCACCCTCTTTGATCGCCAAACTCCACTCCTCATATTTGGCATTCTTTTCCAATGCAAAAGAAAATCTCAGTTTCTTTCTCTCCAACTCCAAGGAACTTCGAGCAATTGAAACCAAATCAAACAAAAATAAATAAATATTATAAAGTGAAACAAAAACAAAAAAGTTAACAAGCTATCTTGTGATAACCATTTAATTTAGAAAATGGTCACTTTGGGCATTAATTTCTGATATTTAATAAAAAATTCCATCTTCACTTGAAACTATTTTTTTTCCTTCTTTTTAATAAAAAATGCCCTCACTTAAATCTAAAAATTGTGAACATCAATGTTGATTCAAGCAAATCACAATTTAGTGCTTGCATCCTGTCAATGAGCTCCAAATCAAATGATACTTCTTTCACCTACAAGAATGGAATGGAGGGTAAGATTGTGGGTTCACCACCCACTGAATGCTTGTGTAACTTAAGGGCCAGTTTCAGAAAGCAGCCCCATACAATAGTTTAAAATCATGGTGAGCAGTCAAAGGGATCTCTTTTGAAACATGAGACACTTGGAAGCAATGATAGCCAATGGGTTTGGGCTATGTATTTAGGACTTAGGAGTAGGACCTTCTGACGTGTACCTTGAAGCATAAAACATATTGCATTGAAGAATTATTACCCTCATAGACCAATAGCCATGCCAAATTCTGTCATCAAGTTGCTTAGTGGCTGACATGAGAGATTTGAAAGCAATAATAATATCAGGAAGGTATGAGTTACTGCTGCATCATTCCTAACTCAAGTTTATGTACGGAAAGGGGATGATCAGAGCTCTAACGGGATGGAAAACTCAATACTTGAGCTTAAAAGCTGCAACTTTATGCAGGCTTCAGTTGGTTTCTCCTTATCATCTTTCCTTTTCAGATTTTGCTGCTCTTTGCATTTCTAATCATTTCCTTTTATTTAATTTTCTCCGATCAAGAAAAGTTACAAAGACAGAATCTGGTTCACTGGAGTTACATTTCAAGCTTATATCCATCAGAAAGCATAAAATATCAAATCTTGACCAAATTCAAGCTAAAAACTATACTTTCTATCCAGAAGGCCCTATATTCCATAAGCTAATACATGTGTAATCAACATCGTTTTGCCAGTAACCCAATCACCAACGAACCCAAAGTTTAACCCATCTCTTTCAACTCAACATTGTTACATTACTCATATTAAAATGCTCTTTGGTGAAGTCAATTTATAGACGTGAGTGAGCTGGTGGGTTTTCTAAAGGCCATAGAAAAGTTCAAAATGACTAAACGGTGAGAAACTTAAGCTAAATATTTTTCTTCTAAATCTCATGAACATGAGTAAATGACAAACGAAATGTAATAGTGGGAGCGTTTGGGTTCTTGTATGCATCACAAAGCCAAAACAAAGTAAGTTTTGTCAATTTTATTTGGTAAACATCTGTTGCTAGCTTGAAATGGTAGATTTCTAAATTTTTATAGGACTTCCTTAGTAGCTGTGTTGTTTTTCTAAGCTCACCAAGTGTGATTAGAGGCTTGTGGGGGTGCCATAAAGCAGTGTCTTTGTAGACAAGCCTTCTTGCTTTGAGATGCTGGTCAATTGACTTCCACAAAATTATACGACTTCTTAAAACTTTGGAATGCGTTTTACTTTTAGCAAGAAATATATAACATATATATCTATATATTTTAAGTATCATGTTGCCTTTGAATTAAAATTTGAAAGTGGATTTCCTATTTAATGACTTTAAATTTGTAAATAAGAAAATGAAAATTAGGCTTAATGTGTTAGAGGATTAGGTTTTCGATTTACAGATTTTCTGCGGCTAGAATGTAAGCATGCAAGCTCCTCTTGCTCAGACTCATGTAAAACTCGAGCGAGTTCAAGGCTCTACAAAGTAGAGCAATGACTTCCTTACGGAGACGATCTCTAACTCTGTAAGAGTAATCTAGCTCTGAAATGTTTTTGTACTCTGCATCTAAATTTTGGGAGAACAACCTTTTGATGATACTCTCGCACATAATGCTGAAAAATCAAAAAATGAGTTAAGTGATGGGCAAAACTTGGCTGCAAGGCTAATTTTCTGAAGACTGCCACATTTCAATAATTCAAGATCATACTTGAGAAGGTCAGTGAAAATGTCCGATGTGTGATTGTAAACGATAATCGGCTTCCTCATAGTAGGCAATTACAAACGTGGCAAATGGGTCATCCAAATCAAAATGTTCATGAAAACGAACTTCTCACAATAGCAGCCTAAGAAGAAGTGAAGGCAAATCCTTCAAACAACCACATTCGGCGAATGATCTCAAGTTGAATTCTAAGGTTTTGGGATGGTTATGGTAAAGCCAAACGAGAGGAAAATATGAATGTTCCCTCAACAGTAGTTTTCTCATGTTAAGGATACGTTTCAAAGTGGTCAACGGGTTGTCGTTCCAACTTCCAAGCCAACTCTAATAGATCATACACACTCCAATGCGATGATTTTAGACCCACAAACAAGAAAAGATCCAAACATGGGTTTCCTAAGGATTTTGGCAAGGGACTGAAACAACCTCTGTTCCACGGCCGGACATTAGGTGTTGGGTCTTCGGGTTGACTTTTGAGGCATCGTTAACCTGATTACCACTGAGTACGTAAAATGGAAGCAACTGTGGCCTTGGGCCAAGCAATCTCATATGTAAATTAGCGATTTCAAAAACATAATTTTTAAAAGTATAATTTTTAAAAATTGCACAAGCATTTGAAAAAACATATTAAAAAGTACATTTTCTTTTAGTTGGGTATTTTGATAACATGAGCATATAATTGTGATTTCATAGATAAATCGCCAACAAGAACATTTGTTTATACTCTAAAATAACTAACATTGCCTTTTCTTTTTTTTTCTTGAGGCACAGATTCCAAATAGACATATAATAAAAAATAGAAGAATAAACCATCAAATTAAACCAATATGTTTATCAAATTTAACTGCCGCATAATTCACTAATAATTTAAAATTGCGATTTCAATAAGTGGGATTTTTAAAATTGCTACTTTTAAAAGTTACAAAAGCATTTAGTAACATATTAATTTTTTTTTTTTATCAAATATTTGTTATATAAAATCATGATTTTGGTTTAAATTTATGTATTTTCAAATAAGAACCCTAAGCATGCAGATTTTTTCTTCTTATTATTTTAGATTAAGTACCTTTTAAATCACAATGTCAAACGCCTTATGTTTTACAATATATTTTAAAAATGAAAATTATTCTTGCGAAATCGCAATCCTAAACACAATCTTAGCCTAAAACATAATTAATACACAAATTAATGAACCAAGCTATATTGTCACGAACCACTTTCATCTCCTCATCATATATAATGCCAATGTTTTCCTATACTACCTCACGGTAAGCTTTGAAAAAGTAAAGTGCAGAGCTTCGCTAAAACAAAAAATGTCTTACAAGGTTCTACGGAGAAACAAAAAAAATAAAAGAAGAAGAAAAGTATCACATACTAGAGAAAAAGAGTCATATTTTAAACATATTCAAACAAGGTGAGATGCTTACTTGAGATCTGGAGGCTAGACGCGGCAGAGAACATTAGTCAAGAGCAGTCCAACGCTAGTGAGATTGAGCAAGAGGCGAAGACAGGATAAAGAGAAAAAAGAGAAAACAAGGGTTTTAACATATTTTAGATAGATATTCTTGTAATTTTTTTTCATTCCCGCTCGAAAATTTGGTAATTAATATGCCAAATATTTATTATGCAAAATTGTGATTTTGATTTAAATTTGTACATTTTCAAAGCATCCCTTAACCTTCTTATTGAAAATCGAAATTTTTTCCACGATTTTAGAATTTGTGTTTCTTCAATCACTATCCCAAGCACTCCTCAAATTGTGATTTCATTTAAAAACTAGGATTATCCCATTAAAATTACACTCCCAAACACACCTTTAGTTTTATGAATGACTCAACACTGGTTAACATAGTATTGCATTGGAATGTTTATGAAGTGTTCAATGAGATATTTGGCCAATGACAAACTGTTAATTTTGACGGTAAAGTGACAAATAGACATATTTTAAGCTTTGAAAAAACTTAAAGACTGTATACTAAAAATTGAAAATTCAAGGATGAAATTCATATAAGATGAAAACCTAAGACTAGATATAATTTTTTCAAGAAAAAAAATTAGAGTGCTTAACATACTTCAAACTTTTCACTCCCAAATACTTAATCGCTTAAACATACCAACCTTAAGTAAATAATCCTTTGATACATCTAAACGCTAACCTTTATCGCATTCAGAATTCTAACTACTTGCTGCTCAGAAGCTATTATAATAGATATCGTAGACCCTTTTGAGATCAAATGAGGAAACATTCCATATATAAGCATGTAATGGAAGTGGAGGAAGATGATTAATCTCCTCGCTTCCAGCTTCTACGATTGCCACTTCCTCTGACTTACCTTCCTTGGAAAGATACTTAACAAGCAATGCTTTTGTGGCAACATCAGGCATCAAATTAGAGTCCCTCATATCTTGAAAAACCTTAAATGCACGATCAACCTTCCCACACCTAAGATAAGCACGAATGAGAATTTGAAACATAAATGCATCTGGCTTTAAATTATTCCTTTGAACCATTTGAAAAAGCTTCACCACTGTGAGCAAGTCTCTTTTTCGCGAGAAATAATACATCAATCCAGTAAAAGTTTGGATATCTGGAAGAAACCCACGAAAAATCATATCTTCAAGCATATCTAATGCACCAAGAGGAGATCTATTATGTGTCAATTGTCGTATAAGAGAGGAGTACAAAATCATCAAATGGAATTTTGATAGAGGCTTACAAATTTCTTCTGCATGACCGAAAATTCTTACAACACCTTTTGTCCTATGGCAATGGCGGTCAATGATATAGTTAAGAGTAATGTAAGATAAGCTCATTCCATCCTCTTTTATTTTTGTTATCAATTCATCAACCAAATCATCTTTACACCACTCTGGCCTCGTTGTTGTTGAGTGGCAACAATCTAATGAATAATCGCAACACCGCTTTGATAAGATTTTTAACATTGTTGATGCTGTGTACGCATCATGAGTGAATCGTCCCGATTTATTGCCCAACCAACAATAAAACGCCCAAATATTGTCAACACTTTCGCGGTTGACCATTCGCCAAAGAGTCTTGCAAACTAGGGCACTTGTCCAAGCCACATTTGTGTCATCCAATGCTGATAAAATTTCCGGCTCAAATTTGATTTTAGATGCCAACTCTGCATCCTCATCCTCATCCTCCTCATGACTACATTGGCGCAACGGCAAAATCACTCCATCAATTTGCATTTCATTCTTGAGATCACTAACAATTTCGAACTGCCTTGCATCTACAAGCCCCTTTAACAAAGCGGCGTACATCCTCGAGGAGCGCCTGATCCTCATTCTTGGCAATATATGAAACACCTCTATGGCGGAGTCCAATTTGCCTGAACTTACAAGGTGTTCAATCATGGTTGTGTATGTTCGAGAATTAGGAACCGCATTCTCCTCCATCATCTTATAAAATACCTTCACGGCCTCAAAATTGTTGCTTGCTTTAGCATGAACGCCCATGAGTACGTTGTACGCCTTGATGCATCGACGGTCGAACCTATGTCCTTTTGTCTTGTCCCAAAGTCGCAATACGGAGTTGACGTCTCCGGAAGCCGCATACCACAAGAACTCGTCCATATCAATGTTTTCTGTGCTAACGCCAGGGAAATATTCAAAGTTACGAATGGAGTCAATCAAGCCTTGAAGCTCGGAGAATCTTTGGAACTTGGCAAGAACCATTGCCAGAGCTTTGAGATCGTTTGGGTATGTGAAAAATGTGGGACTTTCTTTAAGGTTTTCATGAGCGAAAGGGCAGAGTCTGCTGACGGCGCATACCGGAGGGCACGAGAGACCACAAAGGAGTCCAGAAGAGGAGTATTCACAAGAGATGCAAGCGACTCGAGAGGTGCATTGGAGTTGAGAGTATGTTTGATGGAGGAAATAAGTTGGCTTCTTTGAAAATAAAGAGAGATTGCATTCTGGGATGACGCCGATATCGATGAACTCTTAGACATTGTGTTGTAAGAGAAACTTTGCTGAAACAAATGCTTTAAATACATTCTCAAGGGTCGGCAGTTTTCTCAATAGAAGGAAAGTTGGGAATCTGAAAATTTAAACGAACTGGATGTTAAAAACACAAAATCAATTTATTTTTAAAACAAACGCCAGAAACAATTTTCTTGAAAATAAAAGATAATTAAGAAGTACTTGTATGAAAGAAAATAGGCTTAAAACCTACTAAATTATCCCGCTAACAACATCTTAAAACAAACCCCCAATTATATTCAGCATAGAATACAACTCCCCAAACCTGCAACATCTTATCTTCCACAATTTTGCACAAACCCACCGTCTGGCTGCTGAGAAAAGATGGCAAAAAAAAAAAAAAAAACCCTAGAATCTATAATTTCTTTTACCTAAAAACCGAGACAAATATTCTGACCCCCAACCAAAAAAACAAAAAAGAATAGAACATGAAAAAACTAACGCCACCCTTTTGAGCCTAACACCGTTTTCCACAGTTTTGTCAATAGAATGAAAGTTGGGAATCTGAAAATTTAAACGAACTGGATGTTAAAACACAAAATCAATTTATTTTTAAAACAAACGCCAGAATCCACTTTCTCGGCATCCAAACGTAAGGTAAAACAGTAAAAGAATTCCTAGAAAAAAAAAAATCTTTGATAAAAAAAAAATTTGAGAGTTTTCCCAAGTACTAAAGACACAATCAGGAAAAAGAGAGAGAGAGAGAGAGAGAGAGAGAGAAAACCAGATGAAACTCACCTTAGGAATTGGATCAACGTGCAAATTATCTCTAATCTTATTGTGAAGAAGTCAAAACTCTTTGTGAGGGTCAGTGAGAGACAAAGAAGGGTGGGTGTTCGATTTTAGGGTTGAATTGGGTCCACTTCTCTCCACTTAATGGACAAAACGACGGTCTTTCACTCCCCTCTTTTTTCTTTTTCTTTTTTTTCTTTTAATGCAAGCCGAGTGTTTAATTTGACAGGGTTAATTTTGGAAGGTAGTACCATTCAAAAGTTTTAACAATGGTAATGCATTAAATGTATTGTTTTTTAAAATGCATTAAATAAAGAAAATGAAAAAATTTTAAAAGAAAAATAATAAAGATATAATTTAAGTCCAACTTTAACTTACTTTTAAAAAAAAAAAAATCCAACTTTAATCTAATTTTTCTACTAATATATTTTTAAAAAAAAAACTGATTGGAGGAGAGAGAAAGTCTTCAACTAGAGAGAGAAAGATAAATTTAGCTTAAAAATTGAATCAAAATTAGACTTAAGTTATATCTATATCATACCCCATTTTAAAATGGAAAGTATCCGGTTCCCTTCATAGTTAAATCAAGCAAGGATTTTCGTCTTTCTACCTAAAGATCCTTAAAAGCTATCTTCTCAAATTACTATTTTAAGTTAATTTAAAAGCCCGAAAATGCTCGTAGTTAGAGTTTAGAGATTTTGTTGAATATGGAAGTGTAGTGTTTGTATTGGATTGTGAAGCTTTTCTATCTTAATTGTTTCTGGCAGAGATCGAACAGGGTGTTGCTCTTGCAATTTTAGGAGGGATCCTTGATTTTAAGAGGGAACCGTGACCTCAGATTTCTGAAAATGCCAAGAGCCTAGAAAGAATGATCTTCTCACATGAAGAGCAATTGTGGTTTTACTATTGTACGGTTCAAAATTGGCATGTATTTTATGTTATCAAGCACAATAATGGTTTTAAGAGGCTAACTTGAAAATTTTCTAGCAATGATTTTGTAGATTGCTTATAGTTTTCCAAAATCTAATTGTGAATTAGTTAAAGAAGCATCATTGATGTGACATCGCTTGGATTCTCATAGAACAGGATATATACAATTCTGTGTTCTTATGTTTGTTGTCAAATTGTATAATAATATTGGGGTTTAGTTGTTGCAGCCATATGATCACCTTCATACATGATCATGCTGGTTATGAAAGATGTCATTGGGCCATAACTTAGCATCCCTCATATTTATAAGTAAAAACCAGCTTTTAAGATTGATAATCTACTAAACTTTGTTGGTTTGTGGAGAACAAATGAAACTGTTGACGCTAAAGTGTGGATCAATTTAATTTGTACATCGTTTTGAGGTGGAGATAAATGTTCATTTAATTTGCTATTTTGCCATCTTTCTCATTTAAGTTGCTATTTTGCTATCTGTCATTTTCCGTGGGTAACCACAAATATTGAAGATCGATAAATGAATCCAAGGCCACGATGGACTCCCATGACGAGGAGTCGCCATGGGTTGTGGATACTGGATAGTTCGCCGGTTCAAAGCCCATAGCAAAACCACGCCAGATGTTCATATCCTCAGCTCTGCCTTCCTCTTGATCTTACTTGCCTAGGGAGCCACTCAGAATTAGTAGGGTACCCTCAACATGGTCATGACTATTCTTTCCTGTGTGAGTTGATTGAGAATTTTCAGCTGTACAAGTTCCATTTTCTGCTAATTAATCTTTGCACCGTGAGCTCTTGCAAGGTTGTATAACGCTTCGCAAATATCTTTCCTTGCTGATTTTGTTGATTCTTTCCCATCCTGATTTGATACATTAATTGTCATGGATTTTCCTTCATAAGCTGCCACATTATAATTGGTGACAGCTTGCTTGACAACATCTTATTTTGTAAAGATATGATTTACTTGATTTGGAAGATTAATTGCAGCATTGGGTCCAATAGTTTGATCCTCTGCATTGGATACTTCAACAGGGGTGACATAGAAATTTTATGCTTATAAAATTCCAAAAAAAAAAAAAAAAATGTAAAAATCTAAAGAAGACATTCTTATCATTAAGTTAACTAAAAAAAGGGGGGACTAAAATACACTTTTGGTCCCTAAAATTTTCATGTTCTGTCATTTGGCGTGTGCTACCTCACTACTCAAAAATGAATGTGAGTATGTAGCTTGAGGGATGGATTAAAATCATAAAAATTATGTCATGCAATAAGTTTATAAGTACCTTCTTTATTTTTCTGTAGCAAATCATGGTTTTATAGAATAAGAATTACGATCAAGTCAATGTGTAAAGCTTAATTGAGTTATAAAAGTTACTATTGGAAATTGAAAATTTGTGCCTTCTACTTAATGGCTGATTCTAACCTAATGACTACTATTACATTCATATTTAATATCACGTGTTATTAAAAAAAAAATGACACATGTCACTTAATAGATTAGGCTGTAGGAAATTCTTCCAATCTAGTTTGGAGGAAAACTCTGTCCATAAAATATGACAAAATATTATTATTGTTTGATCAAAAAAAAAGGAAGAAAAAAGTGACCTATCAATATGGGATTCAACACTAAAAAGTGCACTCATAACAATTATTCACAACTTGCATAGGAATTGATTAGGACCTACCTGAGTCCCTGTTGGGACTCGCCCAAGACTTGTCATCAAATATTTTTGGCGGAAAACATTTTCCTTGAAAATGATTTATTGGAAAAAAAATTTATGGTATTTGACATGTACAAAAAATTAGGCGTGTTTCGGTCATTAGAAAACGCAAAATTATATTAAGCACTAAATTACAAAAAATGTCCCTATCGAGTCTTGGGCAGGTCCTGCCAAGGTCTCGGGTTGATCTCGACGGGTCCTGGTAGGGTCTAGGAGGGGTCCGGGTGGGTCTTGGGTTTTATTTGCATATCCCGAAATGTATTATGACTAAGCTTACCGACTTAATGAGTTACAATTGAATTTTGTTTTTCTTTCTAAAACCTTTGAATTTACCAATCAATAAGTAAAATAATGAATTATTTAAATCAAGTATCATGCTTAAATTTTTGAAATTGAAAGGATTTTTTCTTTTCTTTTCATAATTTTGTGAAAATATGATTCCAACACTACTTGCTTTTTTTTAAGAAAACTTCTCTCATTTCTCAAATCTCATCTTGCACTTTTTAACAAGATTATGCAAACTGTCAAAAAATAAAATAGAGAAAGGTTATGCATATATAATGATAAAGGTTTATCATTTCTGCCTTTTGCGGTCACAGCTCCTCCTCCCTTTTGTCAATGAATCCTTCTTTTTTTGATCTGTTTTTACCAGTTGATGCTTCGCCGCCTCCTGACCAACGCTCTTCCACCATCAGACCGCCTCCTCGTCACCCTCAGGCGGTTTTCAGAGTTCTTTAAATTTTAAGATGTTTTAAATTTTATTATCTGAATATTAACTATAACTGATTTACCTTAAAATTTTGTTGATTTACTTCATGTACGTCATGTTGCGTGTGCTCCAGCCGTATAGGATCAGAACCGGATCCACTCGGACTTTGTGGACCGTTGGATCCGTTCCAATCGACCTTCCTCGACCCGCAGTTCTTAAAACAACTAAGGCTATGATACGGTACGCAGATGCCCATGGAAAGAAACTGCACATACCCACCCAAGTCACGAACTGACGAACGTCAATTCTTTTACAGCCTCTCTCTTCCATTTGGTCCAATTTTCAATCTTCTTGAAATTTTTCGTACTCCGTCTTAGTGATCATCGGTCCCGACTTCAAATTTAAATTCGTCTTGCAAGGTACGTGTTTGATAGAAATCAGTTCTCAATTCTCATCTCTCATTTATAGCAAATGGGCTTTGTGAATAAGCAGTTGTAGCAAATTACCACCTACCCATTATTCCATATTTCGTTAATATGTATTGATATTTTGTATTGAATGTGCTTTAGTAGGTAGAACCTGTTTGTGGGTGTTGATGTTCTTGAGCGTTTTGTGTGTGTGTGTGATGTGTTTGCATAGATTTTTTGGATGATCATCGAATTGGAGGGCGGCCCAATTGATGTGGGTTTAAGTCCTATGGCTGTCAATGTTTGGTTAGAGGTGTTCTTGCCGGTGAGGATTTGAGCTTTTGGCTTTGATTATGGTTTGTGGATTAGATTATTAGAATCTATTATTGATTCTCTTTTTTTGTATGTGTGGGAGTTGAAAGAGATGGGTTAAACTTTGCGTCCGTTGGTGATTGGGTTACTGGCAAAACGATGTAGATTACACATATTTTAGCTTATGGAATATAGGGCAGCCTTCTGGATAGAAAGTATAGTTTTAGCTCGAATTTGGTCAAGATTTGATAAAGATTTTATATTTAATGTTTTCTGATGGATATAAGCTTGCAATGTAACTCCAGTGAACTAGATTCTGTCTTTGTAACTTTTCTTGATCAGAGAAAAATAAATGAAAGGAAATGATTAGAAATGCAAAGAGCAGCAAAATCTGAAAAGGAAAGGTGATAAGGAGAAACCAGTTGAAACCTGCACAAAGTTGCAGCTTTTAAGCTCAAGTATTGAGTGTTCCATCCCGTTAGAGCTTTGATTATCCCCTTTCTGTACACAAACTCGAGTTAGGAATGATGCAGCAGTAATTCATACCTTCCTGATATTATTATTGCTTTCAAATCTCTCATGTCAGCCACTAAGCAATTTGATGACAGAATTTGGCATGGCTTTTGGTCTATGAGGGTAATAATTCTTCAATGCAGTATGTTTTATGCTTCAAGGTACATGTCAGAAGGTCCTACTCCTAAATACATAGCCCAAACCCACTCGCTATCATTGCTTCCAAGTGTCTCATGTTTCAAAATAGATCCCTTCGACTGCTCACCATGATTTAAAACAATTGTATGGGGCTGCTTTCTGAAACTGGCCCTTAAGTTTGGCTCACTATGGGTTTTTGGGTCATTTGTGTACTCTATCACCTTTACCCGTTTGGTGATTAGTAAGTTGCACAAGCATTCAGTGGGTGGTGAACCCACAATTTTACCCTCCATTCCATTCTTGTACGTGAAAGAAGTATCATTTGATTTGGAGCTCATTGATAGAATGCAAGCACTAAATTGTGATTTGCTTGAATCAACATTGATGTTCACAATTTTTAGATATAAGCGAGGACATTTTTTTATTAAAAGAAGGAAAAAAACAGTTTCAAGTGAAGATGGAATTTTTTATTAAATATCTGAAATTAATGCCCAAAGTGACCATTTTCTAAATTAAATGGTTATCACAAGATAGCTTGTTAACTTTTTTGTTTTTGTTTCACTTTATAATATTTATTTATTTTTGTTTGATTTGGTTTCAATTGCTCTAAGTTCCTTGGAGTTGGAGAGAAAGAAACGGAGATTTTCTTTTGATGGGAAAAGAATGCCGGATATGAGAAGTGGAGTTCGGCGATGAAAGAGGGTGAATAATGTCCAGGAGAATCCTTCTGTTGTGGTTACAACTGTTAGGCCTGGCACAGGAAAATTGCTCTGTTGTGATTTCAAAGCCTCGGTTCTGAAATCAACACTGAAATCCAATTACCCCAGCATTCTTTTATCCCAATCCAGGCCTGGCTGGCAGAGGCAGAGGTAGAGGAGTTATAGCTATGGATCAAGAAAATGCCAAGCCTTTTGGTGCTGGAGCTGGTGGCCTTGGACGTGTCACGTGGGGGTTTGGACTTGATAAAAAAAGAGGTTGTTGCCATTCAGGTTGACCAGTTGGTTCAGAAACGTGCAGAAAAATTAAATGCTGAGGCGGAGGGGAGCACAAGTCCACTTCCTGAAAGGGTACTTATCTTAATGCCTTTCTGCTTTCAATTAGCAAACTTATAAATCGTTAAAGCTATCTTTTTTATTAGGTTTTTACTTATCATTGATAATTTCTATATGCTGATTTACTTATATGCAATCATATTTGTTTTCAGTTTTTTTTTTTTTGGTGAAGTAATCGAAATTTCATTAAAAGCAGAAAGCGTTGCATAGGTACATAGAAAGTATATAGGAGAAACACCTATGTAGTAGGAGAAAAAAGAACAAGAAAATTATGAAAACTAAGCTCCTAGAGAGCTACAAACACCGCTGTCCAGATATAAAGAGTAAAAAAGAAAATGGACTCAAACTCCACCAAAGACCTCTTACAGTCCTCATCATTTCTTTCCCTCAAAACTTCTGTATAAAAAGGAGGATTTTTATGTATAATTTGTAAGTTTATCTGGTTTATCATTAGTAACATCAAGATAAATAGCCGTTTAGTCGTTTTGATTTGGCGTGGTCTATGCCTAGAGGGGTTGTGAATCTTCTGCAGTGTTGGTGGTCTGGAGGTCGTCCGCGCAGTGCTGTGGTTTGGAAAATGATTCCGCATTGTATCATGTGGTGCATTTGGTCCGAGCAACATCAAGATAGAGTAGTAGAGAGGAGTTGTTACATTCCTTTTACTACCTTTACTCTTGCACTTGGCTTGCCCTAGAGTGATTACTTTTTCTGATTTTCTTTCTATTCTCTAGCTTAGGCTCTTGTATACTTCCTGTACTAGGGTTGCGCCCTAGCTTTTCTATAAAACATTACTTATCCAAAACATCAAGATAAATAGCAAAATAATCTGTATAACCCTTTACATGACCTGACTAGGCAACAATTTTTGTCAATTTTATGTGGTAAACATCTGTTGCTAGCTTGAAATGGTAAATTTCTAATTTCTTATAGGATATCCTTAGTAGCTGTTTTTTCTAAGCTCACCAACTGGATTAGGACCTCTTAAAACTGCAGCATCGTTACATTTTTACCACGAAAGGTTGTGCTTCATTCCAATACTTGTCAAACTGAATGTTATCCATTTCATCATAACATAGAATACAAGGAAGCAAATATATCTATATATTTTAAGTATCATATTTCCTTTGAATTAGAATTTGAAAGTGGATTTCCTATCTTATGACTTTATATTTGTAAATAGGAAAATGAAAATTAGGCTTGTGTTAGAGGATTAGGCTTGTGTTAGAGAATTTGAAAGCGGCCCTTAATGAATGCATTCCCCGCGTTGTTTGCTATAGCATGTGCAAAGGATGCATGGGTGGAGGAGAATATGGTTATAGTTAATGGTGTTACTCAATGGAATGTATTATTTATCCGGCAGGTACATGATTGGGAGTTGGAAGAAGTTTCGAGATTTTTTGAGTTGCTGTATTCTCAAAAAATTAGGCATGGTGGGGAGGATAAAATCTGCTGGACTCCATTAAAGAGGAAGATTTTTGAGGTGAAGTCATACTATAAGATGAGGACTAATTTGGAACCGGTGGATGGCCCATGGAAGAGTATTTGGAAGAGTAAAGCTCCATCAAGGGTGGCATTCTTCGTGTGGACAGCGGCATTGGGAAAGATTCTAACAATGGACAATCTACGCAAGAAGAACATCATAGTGACGGAATGGTGTTGTATGTGCAAGAAGAGTGGCGAATCCATTGTTCACTTGTTATTGCATTGTGAGGTGGCAATGGAGGTGTGGAACATGGTGTGTCAGTTATTTGGTGTGATGTGGGTGATGCCGGATAGTGTGACGGATTGCTTGGGGAGTTGGAGAGCACAAAAGGGTAATCGCACAGTATTGCAAACATGGAGAATGGTGCCCTTTTGTGTAATGTGGTGTATATGGAGGGAAAGGAATGCTCGGAATTTTGAGGACCGTGAGCTTGGTCTATTGGAGTTGAAGAAAAGGGTTATTCAAACACTCTTCTCATGGAGAGTTATGTGGCATTCTCCGCAAGTTTCAACAATTGCGGATTTTTTAGACTTTTGCTCTACTTTTTCTAGTTAAAAGCTTGTTTTGTGGGCTCTTTTTGTATACATCCTGTGTACATGGGTTGCGCCCCTTGCGCTTTTAATAATATTGATTTTTTACCGATCAAAAAAAAAAATTTCTCTACTGTTTCCTTTTTGGGTTCCCTCCTTGGGGGGGGGAGGGAGAACTTTTTAATGCATTCTTTAAGTATCATGTTGCCTTTGAATTAGAATTTGAAAGTGGATTTTCTATCTTATGAATTTAAATTTGTAAATAGGAAAATGAAAATTAGGCTTGAGTTAGAGGATTAGGTTTTTGATTCCTAGATTTTCTCTACTGGTTAATCCCAAGGGATTGGCCCATGTGGTGGAGGCCTTGATCTTGGGGTTTTCTCCCTTCAAGGTCCAAGGTTTAACGTCTCATGGGTGCAAACAATTAATTGGGGCCACACCTCCTAGTGAGATGCTAGTGATTTAACCAGTTTCGTGTAGAGAAACTTCCGACGGTGCGGTGTACGGCTACCAAATTTTATATTTTTTTAAATTCTTTTCCCCCTACCCTTAAATATCTGGTTTCACCCCTGGTTGGGAGCTTGCGGGGGGCCAGGAGCACAAGGTCCAATGACCAATTGTAGTAAGACCGGGGCGGGAGCACAAGGTCCAATGACCGATTATAGTAAGACCACTTAACCTTTAGTAGTGACTATCGATTGAATGTAAGATGGTGTTATAGTTTTTATGAACAAAGTTAAACATTTCTTTCTTGAAAAGTTCCAAGCAATCAGTATGCATGTTCTAACTTATCAAGATTTCTCCTTATAGTTAAATTTTTCCTGTGTACTTGGGGACGTTTTACATTTTTAATGATATTTCGATTACTTTAAAAAAAAATAGATGTATTAAAGACGTGATATATTTTGGTCATGTGTTTTGTTTAACATCAAATGTACATTTTATGATATGTTCTCATACTTATAGCAATATATTAACAACTTTGTGTTACCTTCAACGCTTTCCAGGATTTCATGAATTGAAATGTATCTTTGAAGTAATAATAATAATTTTTTTTTCTAATTGCCCTTTCTGGCTCAGGTTGATAACTCTCGTGTATAAGTTAGACAGAAAGCTGGGTAAAGGAGGTTTTGGGTAAGTATATGTTGGAAGAAGAGTGACCGGTGGCATAGGGCACACTGGGTCTGATGCCTCTTAAGGTTTTTTCTCTCATGTATTTGTGTAAGTTTACCGAGGAGGTTGGTTCTTCTGCTAATGTGTTTCCCTGTACTCTTTTGTAGGTTGCTTTGAAATTTGAGCATCAAAAAGTAAAGGATGCGACTTTGCTACTCCTTATGAGTGGCAAGTATACTGGTAAGTTTAATGCTTAGTATTGGTTGAACTCTGATGTTTATGATGCAACTAATCTTTCTTTTCAATATCATGAAGCATTCTTAATGGTAGCTACGGACTTCCCTTGGTCTATTATAAAGGTCAACAAGGAGACTACTATATCCTAGTGAGTATTTTGCTGGCTTCTTTATTTTTAGAAGTATCTGTGTATGAATTTGCTAACTACGATTTGATAAGTGATCATTCCTGGTTGTGAATGTAGGTGATGGACATGCTAGGCCCAAGTTTATGGGATATTTGGAACTCTAACAACCAGATGTAAGAAAAATTTAATGCTTCTTGAAATTACTCTTTTCCCAATTATGAAATCATTTTGTTAACTACGTTGTTCTTACCTCTTTTAGTCTTTATACCATGCACAGGTTGTCAGAAGAGATGGATGCTTGTATAGCAGTGGAGGCAATAACAATTCTAGAGCAACTTCATTATAAAGGGTACGTTGCAACTTTTTCTGTCTTTTTTTTTTTCAGTGTTTTTTTGGGGTAATTATGTTCATAATTACTTGGTTTCCACTCCAGTTTTGTGCACAGAGACGTTAAGCCAGAGAACGTTTTGCTTGGTCAGCCTGGAACACCTAATGAAAAGAAGTTGTATCTTTTTTATCTTGGTTTGGGTATGTCTTTTCCATTAGACAAGTTTTAACAACTGTCAATAGACATCTGGAGATATTTCTAATGCTTTTTTGTCGTAGAAAATTGTGCATAGTCTTGTAATTGGTCTACCATATTTTCTTTTTCAGCTTCAAGATGGAAAATGCATCTTCTGGTCGTCATGTTGATTATGACCAAAAGCCTGATGTTTTCAGGTACATGCCTCACTGAAGCTATATTTTTTTCAGTGGAAGATCATATTGCGAATATGTTTCCAAAAAACTCATTTATCTTGTCTTTAGATACTCAACATTGCTTATTTTTCTTGAAATTCTTGTTCAGAGGATATGCTGGCTTAAATAATTCTAAATGTCTTTTTTCTCATATTAAGTTTCTGTTCTATTAGTTAGCATATTTACATTTATGCCTCTTCTAAGACTCAATTTCCTTAAGAGCTGATGCACGTATAAAGCTATATGCTGAGATAGCCTCATCTATCTTATGTTTTTGACAGGGGAACGGTTCATTATGCAAGTGTACATGCTCATTTGGGCAGGACAGGAAGCCGAAGGGATGACTTGGAGTCATTAGCATATACACTAATATTTCTACTTAAGGGGAAACTTCCCTGGCAAGGTTATGTTGTAAGTTCACTTCACTGTTCCACAATTGATGATAATTGCAAATTTGTAGCTTAGACTTCCTAGCATATTCTCTCCTCTTCTCTTCTCTTTCTTTCTCTCTCTATAAAATCATTAATTGAATATAGGGCTTCAGGGAGAGAACGAAGGATTTCTTGTTTGTAAGAAGAAGATGTCAACTTCTCCTGAGATTCTATGTTGCTTGTGTCCTCATTTTCAACAATTTCTTGAGATGGTGACCAATATGAGATTTGACGAAGAGCCAAATTACTCAGAGCTAATTACCCTTTTCAATGACATCATTGGTTCCAATGCTATCAGAATCGTTGGAGCTATAAAGGTGGTTTGGTGTTTTTGACTTATGGATCTTCTTTTGTGGATAATTATTTAAATATTTGTTGTTACCATTTCATGCATTTTGGGTGGGTCAAAAAAGGGGCAGATCGCTTGTTGAATTAGAAGATGGTGGGCAGCTTAAAAGAAAGTTCAACATGGTACTCTAGCCACCCAGTGTATCTCAGTTTGTAATTCCAGATCACCAATGAAGCAGAGGTGAATGAAGCTCGAGTATTCTGTGTTATGGAAGCCCCCCACCCCTACCTCCCCCCTCTTTTTCTGTACTAGCCATGATATCGTTGAGTTTCTAACTAAACATATTGTTTCTACAAAAAAATTTGGTTGAAGCACCAAGATTAAGAGTCTCTGTAGGAAATTATTATTTTAGCTCATTGTGCACCCCTTGCTGTAGTTTTTTTAAATACTCAACTTTTCATGGTTTTGGTAATCATTGCCTGCTTAAACTTGAAATGTTTTGGTGGGAAGTGGTCATTAGTTATGGAGGTTTACATCATGTAATATGATTTGGTGTGTGGTCCGGCTTCTTCGACTCTTTATGGAAGGGTAACATATATTTCATCATATTGGAATCAGCTGTATGGAAGGGAGACGTATATTCATTATATTGGAATCATTTGTTATGCTGCTATACAGACTGTCCGCGTTACTGTGGGAAAGAGCCTTTAGAAATTGATCCCATGGCCTCTAAAGATTGAATCCGTGATCACCTTTGACAGTGTACACTAAAATTTTTACTTGATGGCAAGGCCAATAGTAACTGTTAACCTATAACAATCCTTTTCTACTTGTTGGTTGTAGATTCTTCATCTTATCAACAAGTAATCAGACGCCTTTCTGCAGGTATCACTACAATGTTATGGATTCAAGACTACAACAGCACGTGGAGAAAGGAAGAGAGAAGATAGCTGCGTAGCTTCATCAGCCAATTTGTGGGCTTTCATTATGGATGCAGGGACTGGTTTCACATCCTAGGTTTATGAATTTCATAAGGTAGGTATTACCATAACTTGTTATCAATTTCGGAATTTATATTTGTTAAATTACCTATTATCTCAAAAATTTAAGTTAATAGAAAATAGTGAATTTTATTATTTAATTATTGTTTTAACTCTTTCCCTCAATATAAAATTATAAATTTAATCATTTAATTAAAATTCTAACAATATTTGTTTATCCAATTGTTTAACTACTTCATTTCTTTTAATTGTTTCATCAGGAGTGGATAATGGAACAGTGGAATAAGAATTACTACATCACTAATTTTTACCCTGGCCGTAGCAGATCTGGTTTTCTCTCTCTTTTTTTTTTTTTTTTTTTATTGTGTTTCACTTGTGAAATTTTTAATTTTTTTGTTATCATTATCATCAACAATAGGATGTTGATTAATGTTTCTATAATTTTCAGATTCTCAACTTTCACGTAATGATTGATAGAGCTATTGTGAGAATGAGACGGACTCAATTCATAACCGACATGTTGAAATCCCCTTCCCTCCATCAAGTTTCAGAACACAAACCTCATATACGCTTGCTTGGCCCTAGGCTTGAGTTGCTTCTTGTTAATATTTGTTGAAGGGGGAAAGAGATGAAGGCTGCTACCTCTTTATATTATTCAAGCTCCTTAAAACCTAATACAAACAATATATAGAATAAACTCTAATGACCTAAAGACCAAACTACCCTTGAAACCCTAATGACTCAAACCCTAATATCTCTTTTAACACTCCCCCTCAAGCTGGAGCATATACATCATTTGAATCCAGCTTGGAAGATACAAGCAAATGAAAAAAAAAAAAACTAGAAAAACATACTCTAACATTCCCCCTCAAGCTGGAATAGCTTGGAGTACACAACACAAATACAAGATAATTAAATAAAACTTCAAGTCGAAAACTCGTCGAAAACTTGAACAACCATTTGATCGGTTCTCACCGAAAAACACTAAGGTCGGTTAGATACAACGATCTCAACATTGAATCGGTTCTCGCTAAAGAATCCAAGGCCGGTCGAATACAACGATCTTGAGATTGGTTCTCGCTGTAAAACACCAAGGCCGATTGGATGCAATGATCATTTGATCGGTTTTCGCCGAAGAATCCAAGGCCGGTCGGATACATCAATCACCAACAACAAACAACAAACACATGATTAACCAACAAGTTTCACCGAAAAACTATTATTGAAAAAACAAAAAACAAGAACAAAAACAAAACTACTTCGCTGGAGACTCGCCAGAAAATGCATAAACTAGCTGGAGAATTGTTGCAACCTCACCGGCCACCACATAACATTCTGGCTACCACAGACAAGGCTGGTCATCACACCCAACAACAAGAACTCGTACCCCAGCAGCAACAACATTTTTGGGTTTTTTTTTTTTTTCACCAGAGGTGTTCCAGTCACCACATAAAACAATAAATAAATAAACTGCTATGAAGGTACTGCCCGTGTGGGCTAACACGTATGAAGGTACTACCCGTGTGGGCTAACACGTATGAAGGTACTGCCCGTGTGGGTTAACGTGTTAGCCCACACGGGCAGTGCTGCCGCCAACAATAGAAAACTCAAGATTAGCCAAGAATCAAAGGCTCTGATACCATATTAATATTTGTAGGATGGGGAAAGAGATGGAGGCTACTACCTCTGTATATTATTTAAGCTCCTTACAACCTAATACAAACATCACAATATATAGACTAAACTCTAATGACCAAATGACCTAACTACCCTTGAAACCCTAATAACTCAAACTCTAATATCTCTTTTTAACACTTCCATTATACATACGCAGTGGTATTCGAGTTAGCGATGCCTCAAAACCTAAATACCCAAAACCTGATAACTCGTGGCCGTGCAAAAGAGGTTGCTTCAATCCTCTGTCAAAATCCTTAGGAAACCCATGTTTGGATCTTTTCTTGTTTGTGGGTCCAAATTCATCGCATTCAAGTTGGCTTGGAACGGCAACCCGTTGACCACTTTGAAACTTATCCTCAACATGAGAAAACTACTTAGGGAACGTTCTTATTTTCCTCTCATTTGGCTTTACAATAACCATCCCAAAACCTTAGCATTCAACTTGAGATCATTTGCCGGATGTGGTTATTTGAACAATTTGCCTTCA
The DNA here is from genome assembly GCA_013348765.1 of Carpinus viminea. NCBI lineage: Eukaryota > Viridiplantae > Streptophyta > Magnoliopsida > Fagales > Betulaceae > Carpinus > Carpinus viminea. The sequence goes on from CP054667.1 coordinate 12,766,620, forward strand.
CTTCTTAAGCTGCTGTTGTGTGAAGTTCGTTTTCATGAACATTTTGATTTGGATGACCCAATTGCAAATTGCCACGTTTGGCTATACAATCACATATCGGACATCATACTGACCTTCTCAAGTCTGATATTGAATTATTGAAATGTGGCGATCTTTAGAAAACAGCCTTGCAGCCAAGTTTTGCCTCCCACTTAACTCGTTTCTTGATTTCTCAACATTTATGTGCGAGAGTATCGCCAAAAGTTTGTTCCCCCAAAATTCAGATTCAATGTACAAAAAAAATTCAAAGTTATATTACTTTTACAGAGTTAGAGATCATCTTTTTGTTTTTGATAAGTAATAGAGTTAGAGATCATCTCCATAAGAAAGTCATTGCCCCACTTCGTAGAGCCTTGAACTTGTCCGAGTTTTACATGAGTCTGAGCAAGGGGAGTTTGCATGCTTACATTCCACCCGCAGAGGTTACTACAGAACTCTTGAAGGAGACTATATTAAAACGCAGTAGAGATATACAGGTTAATGGAGGCCTTATAACTCGCAATAAAGAAAGATACACCAATTATAGCAATCGTGTGAGGAAATATGCAATTATGAATATCCCTATTGAAGAATTACTTCCTCACAAGATTTTGTTTTGTTTTTATCATGAGGTATGTGGAGAACTTACTAATTTACAATGGAAGAAAATGATTGAACACCTCACGATGAAAGGAAAGTTTAAAAGTTGTCTTGCTAGTTGCGATGTCTCTCCTAACATGAATGGGTTATGTACCATAGTTAGCATTGCACTCGGGCTCCTAATTTCAGATTTGAGTGAAGGTCCATGGAGAGGAAAGGTTATGACATTCGGTCATGATCCTCAACTTCAAAAGATTGAAGGAGATGATCTACAAAGTAGGATTGATTTAATGGAGAGAATGGACTGGGGATTGAAGATAGATCTTCAGAAGGTATTTTTTCGCATCTTGGAAGCTGCAACCAAAGAAAACATTGATAAGGACAAGATGGTGAAGATCGTTTTCGTGTTTACTAATATGGATGTCGGTGAAATGTACTGCTCCAATAATTAAGATATTGAGTATTAGGCAATTAGAAATAAGTTTCATGAAAGTGAATACACCTCTTTACCAGTTATAGTTTTTTGGAATTTAAAAAAAAAATCAAGTACATTATTGAGATTGGCTATAGAGAATAATGGGGTTTTGAATTGTGAGGCCATCATGGAAATGATCATCTCTAACAAAAGATATGTGAAACTCGTGGTCTACAATTGATGAAAAAAGCTCTTAATTGTATTACTTTTTATTTGGCGTACTCATTTTATTATTGGTAAATTTTTATTTTCATTCTAGATATTAGTTTGGAAGGATTTGGGGTTTTGAAATAGATAAGTTGATGAAAATAACTTTCTCTATGAAATTATAGCTAGTGAGAGGATTTCGAATAAAAAACATAGAAGCAAAGTAAATGTTTTAACTTTATTTTGAAATTTCTTTTTGACCTATTTATTTAAACATAAATGATGGACTAACAAAACATGAATTAATCAAGTGCATAACATAGGTTCAATAAATGTATGATCAAATTTCCTCTGTATTTTGATTTTTTTTTTTTTTTTGACATGTTCACACAAGAGAAGGAAGGGGGATTCAAACTAGTGACTTCCACTTCATTAGGTGTAATCTCAGCCTATTGAACTACCTCTTGGAGATCGTATTTTGAATATTGAAGTATACATTACGAACAAATAGAGGCCAAAATTCATACTCATTAGGTCATTACCCAGCGTGTTTTTATGACCCAATTGATAAATGTGTATCATATACCCTTGGCCTTAGTCCAAGTACTTTCAGGCTAATTTAAGTGGTTGAGATGATAAATGTCATGTAGACTGTCATATCTATTTAAAATTGTGATGTAAACCGCCACGTCCCACGTCGTTTTAAAGGGCGGATCTGAATTTTGATAAATTAAAAATGGTCGGCACGATTGTGTTAAACATGCATGCTTGCTGTACCTACCACCAGCACCATATGAGACTTCACATTGACAGGCTGTCTTGTGTCTTTGATTGGAAATAATCAGAATCAATTAAAAAAAAAAGCAGCAATTTTTTGTAATGATATACAGCAAGACAAATCAATTAGTGATTAATGCAATCTGTGCTACTTTTATCAAATCTGGTGGCTTAAAGAAGGAGGAATCGTAAGATTTAGTGTGTGCCAATTCAAACTGGGGCCATGTAGGCCATAATGCAACAAAAGCCTAAGCCAAGTTGATTGTATTTATTTGAATTTGCTCAGGAAATAAGCAATATCCTGTTTCCCATTATTCTTTGGGTTAAATATATTTAAGCCTCTTGAACTACCGGTCAATTTTCGGGTGTGACACTTAAATATATCAAACTACAATTTAAATTTTGTTGCAATTAAGAAACAAAGTTTCACAAACGACTTTTTTTATCATATTTCCAAAAATACCCATTTTTCTTTAAAAAAAATAAAATTTTGATTAAATACTTAAAATACATAGAGTAAGGTTAGATTAGTATAGAAATAATTTGCATGAAATTTTGATTTTTGATTTTTGATATTAGTTCTTCTAAAGAAAACATGGGTATTTTTGAAAGAACAACAGACAAGTAGCTTAATCATCATATATGTATATATATAAGTTGAGTTTTGGCTTAGAGAATGCGTAGAATTGTGACATGTGTCTTGGACCCATATTATTTTTGTGAATGAACCGGTCCTCTTAGAGAGTGTCTAGAATTACAACACATGGCGTTTTAAATAGTAAACAAGTTTTTGGCATTTAAAACATAGAGGTTTTATTTGTAATGCATTTAATTGTCTTAATAAATAAGATAAAATGTTCTCAAATTATCTCTCTATTTAATTTTCTTTTTTTTCTTTTTTTTTTTAAAGAACTCATTCTCATTCTATAATTCAAGAGCGAAAGCTCTTACAATTATATGGCAAACCCTGAAGTAACCATCTCCTAAGCTACAAAGTTACAGGTCGAATCTCATACAAATCAACGAAATTCGAAAATATATCCGCTACCCTATGACTAAAACAACAAGATAAACATTCAAATCTGCTTGGCAGGTTCAAAGACTACTGAACCAAGCAGACGCCATCAGCTGCACAGGAAGCTTTTATTCCACGACCCTAAGAGGTAAACCATCTCATACCGTTACTCATCCTCCTCGACAATTAAGCCAGGATACACATTCATCAACGACATAGAAGTCTGGACCATTTTTCCTCCTCAACCCAAAAGCCAGGGTAACATACACATCCACGACACACAGGTCAGGATCAAAGGGGATCCAATCGAACCATCGAGGCCAGAGCATTATTACAAGCAAATAACAAATGAAATACAAGGAAAAGAAAAACAACATAATTGAATACAAGCAAAAAGAAATACAAGAAAAGAAACCGATCGCGTGTACATTGACCCCGTACAAAGAAGAGCACGGTGGAAGTTTGTTACAGATGAAAGAAGCTCAAAGAATGGACAAAGGCGTGAAACTAGCTGAGAAGATCGTGACGAAAAAACTCAAAAAACACAGAAATAGACAAAAAAGTAATACAGCAAAACACCAAAACAAAAACTGGGATGGAGGAGGCAGGGGATGAGGAAAAGGGACAGGGGCACCGGATCTAGAGACATCAAGTAAACTACTAGAGCCCGGTGTGAAAAGGACTTGGGGAGGAGGGATGGCCTGTACCACAGGCCATCCCTCCTCCCCTGTAGTTTTTTTAATTTTCTTTTTATCTTCTATTAGTTTGTGTTTATATATCAATGCATTTAATTATCTTAATGAAGAAAACAAAAGGTTCCCAAATTATTTTCCTTAATATCAATTAAAACGTAAGGATTTTATTTGTAATATATTTTATTGTCTTAATGAATAAAACAAAAGGTTTCTAAATTTTTTCTTTTTCTTTATTTTTCTTTTTATCTTCTCTTTCTTTATGTTTATATTCTTAATATGAGACAATTAAAACGTAGAGGTTTTATTTGAATTGCATTCAATTGATGTCGTAATGAAAAAAAAGTTCCCAAGTGCTCCCTTTATCTCTTTGTTTAATTATTTTTCTTTTTTCTTCTCTTGCTTAGTATTAATATTCCAATGTTATTTTGTAAATTTTACACTTAATTTAGGAAAAAGACGAGAGAGATTTCAATCTTTTTTTAGATGAAAAAATATATATACTACATTTTTTTTTTTTGCTATAACAGTTCTTTTCAATTATATTAGTATTTTCATTTTTTATTTTTATCATATGGTTATGTTCTTCTATTTTTCGTTTGTGTCCCTTATATTTTTTTTCAATTTTATATATTATTTTTATTCAAATTGATTACTTATCTTTTGTAAATTTTATAATTAAAACGTAGAGATTTTATCTGTAATATATTTAATTATCTTAATGAATAAAACAAAATGTTCCCAAATTTTATCTTTTTGTCTCTATTTTTCTTTATGTGATCTCTTGCTTTCTATTTATATCCTACAATTAAAACATAGGGGTTTGTTCCCAAGGTGTAGCTCAATCGACTGTGGATCACGCCTAATAAAGCGGATGCCACAAGTTTAAATCCCCACTCTCCCTTCCCTTGTGTGAAAATGTCAAAAAAAAAAAAAAAAAATAGGGGTTTTATTTAGAATGCATTTAATGGATGTCTTAGTAAAGAAAACAAAATGTTTCCAAACTCTCTATCTCTCTTTTCTTTTCTTCTCTTGCTTTCTATTTATATCTCAATGTTATTTTGTAAATTTTACACTCAATTCTTAATTTAGGGTGAAAAAAAAAAATAGAGGGAGAGAGAGAGTTTTCAATTGTCGTTTATGAATAAAAAAATATACTTCAATCTTCTTCCTTTTTTTTTTTTTTGTATTTTCATTTACTTTTTCTTTATCCAGTGGTTATGTTCTTTCATTTTTGTTTTTGTTCCTTTTATATGCCATGACGGATCTAGGAATTCATTCATGCATGGACGTGAATAAAATAATAAAATATAATGATAATTTTTGTTTGTTTTTTTTTCTCTTTATATATTATATTTTTATTATAATATTGTAAATATAATTAAAAATATTAATTATAACATGATATGTGAATCACAAAAAATATATTTATAAGACTTCATAAATATATACTAAATTAATATTTCAGTTAATAAGTAGGACTTGAGGTCCTGACGAAAACCCACATAACTTATCCCATAAACCCCCCATAACTTGATCATTACTCTTTAAGAAAACCCACATACCTCAGGAGGCTGGAGAGTTGTGGAGTAGTGGAGCTGATAGAAGCAAGAGAAGAAGTGAAGAACACGTCGACAGCGTTGACAGATTACAGAGAAAGAAACGATAAGGGCTGAGTTAGTTTTTTTTAAAAAAAAAAAAAAACTGGAGGGCTGAGCTATATTTTGGAGACGCTGGGCTAAATTTTCGAAAGAATAAAAGTAAAAATTTCAATTTGAAAAAGCTTAGGCGCCCCTGCATGGCTATACCTATTACCTATATCCGCCCGTTTATATATATATATATATAATGTATACATTATTTTTATTTAAATTGATTAATTTTTTTCGTAAATTTTACATTGAATTCAGGAAATGATAGTAAGAGATCAATAGTTCTCTATCATTATTTTTAGTTGACAATTCTTTAGTTTGCGTTATTATTCATTGAGTAATTCATTTTTCTATTCTTTAAAAAATAAAAAAATCATTTTTCAGTTTACATGCTTAAGAGTGCATTTGGGATTGCAATTTCACAAGAATAATGTGCATTTTTAAAATATATCGTAAAACGTAAGATATTTGGCATTGTCATTTAAATAATAATTAATTTAAAATAGAAAAAAAAAAAAAAACTACAATTTCAATAAGCAAGCTAAATGGTGCTTATTTGAAAAAGTATAAATTTAAACAAAAATCACGATTTCACTTAAAAAATATTTGAAGCAGTATTTACCTATTTGGCTATGAAACCGTAATTATATGTTAATGTTATCCAAACACTCTATTGATAAAAAAAATATTTCTTAACATGTTTTATCAAACGCATGTGCGATTTTAAAAACATAATTTTTAAAAATGCAATTTTTAAAACCGTACTCCCAAACGAGCCCTTAATGAATGAAATTGGTTTTTAAAGTTTCATTAGAATCACGAAACATATACTGCAAAAAAGACAATTCTTTCAATTATATTAAAAAAAATTATTTTTAGTTTTTTTATCTTTATTTCATTTGGTTATGTTCTTCCATTTTAGTTATTTTTCCCCCCTTCAATTTTATACTAATTTATATACCATTTTTTATTCAAATTGATTATTTTTCTTTGGTAAATTTTACATTGAATTTAAGGAAATGATAGTGAGAGGGAGTTTCTTATCATTATTTTTTTGTACGAGGGATGACTTTTTTTTGTTACGTTGATGTTTATTGAGTAGGTTTTTTTTTTTTTTTTTCCTATGTGTCCTAAAAATAGTTCATTTTACGTTATATACGTTGTTATGTTATTTCATTCTTTGTTTTTGTTTTTTTTCCTTATATTTTGTTCTAATTTATATATATTATTCAAATTGATAGCACATATTTTTCTTTTATAAAGTTTACATTGAATTGAATGAAATAATAGTGAAAAAGAGGTATGGGGTATGAATTTTTAGATTATGTTGATGTTTATTTAGTTTTTTTTTTTTTTTTTTTAATTCATTTTCTCTTTAGTTTGTCCTAAAATTAGCTCCTTTTAGGTTAGTCGAAATAGAAAGAGAAAAAAAAAAGTTAAATTGATTATTTTTCTTTGGTAAATTTTACATTAAATTTACGTAAATAATAGTGAGAGAGAGTTTCGTATCATTATTTTTTTTATGAAGTATGACTTTTTTTATTACATTGATGTTTATTGAGTAGTTTTTTTTTTTCTTCCTATGTCCTAAAAGTACTTCATTTTACGTTATTTCATTCATTCATTTTTTTTCCTTATATTTTGTTCTAATTTTTATTTTTTTTTATTCAAATTAATAACACATATTTTTCTTTTGTAAATTTGACCTTGAATTCAAGGGAATTATGGTGAAAAAGAGGTATGAAACATGAATTTTTATATTATGTTGATGTTGATGTTGATTTTTTTTTTTTTTTCAGTTTGTCCTAAAATTAGCAACCTTTATTTGTAATATGTTTTCTATACCTCTGAAACTAGAAAAAATATAGAGAAAGAGAGATTTATTTCATGTTGTTCTGTTTTCTTTATTTTCTGTTATAATTTATATATTATTTTTCATTCAAATTTCTTCTTTTTCTTTTGTAAATTTAATTGACTTTGTTATTGTTGTTCTTTTTTTCTTTTTTCTTTTTGTATTCTAATATGCCCCTCTTTTTTCACAAGGGCAAAAAGCTGTCATTCTCTGATCTTAAGGATAAAATTCTATACAAAGTTTCTGGCTGGAGAGCAAAACATTTTTCCCAGGATGCTAGAACCACCATTATAAAGTCAATTGCCAACTCCATTCCCTCCTATATCATGTCCATTTTCCTGCAGCCTAAAGGTTTTTGCAACGAGTTAAATTCTATTTTGAGAAAATTCTGGTGGGGTTTCCCTCATAATAAGAATCACAACCTTTCTCTTATTTGCTTGGGACAATATTTGCCAGCCAAAGTCTTTGGGAGGGCTTGGTGGTATCAGATCTATGGATTTTATGAATCAGTCTTTGCCGGCTAGATAGGGCTGGAAACTGCTCTTTACTGATCTCTTTGATATGAATTTTCTTAATCAACTGTTACTGGCCAGTTTTCGGTTTGGACAGCTTATGAGGTGGTCTCTCTCAATTCACACAGCAGAACCTCTCCATTCTCTCCTGGATTTTGGAGTTGTATTTGTGGCCTCAAGCCTCAACATAGGCTCAAGCATCTTCTATGGAAGATTGCTTGGAACCTTTTGCCTGTTAGAGCTAACACTGGTCGCTACATTTCTTCTGATGTGCATTATGATTGGATATGCCCTTTCTGTAAGGTAAGTCGAGAAACTATTTCCCACATTTTACTTGACTGTTCTTATGCCAGAATTTTGTGGAGAAGTTCTTCATGGCCTATCAATAGGGGGCTCTCTTGGCTATTCAAGCAGCTGCCTCTTATGGAGTCTTTTCTCTTTTGCTTGAAGCGGATGGCATTGCATTCTCAATTGGTTAGATGGAGTCTTTTCTCTTCTCTCTTTTCATAGTTGGAAAGCTAATAAGTTATCTAGAAGTGCTAATTGTAGATCACATTGTTTAGTTAGATGGGCCCAACCTTGTGTTTGGAAGCATTGCATTCTCAATTGGTCTCTTTTCTCTTTTCTATTCGGATCAAGAATAAAAAATACTATGATTTATAACCTTTTTCCCATTTGAATAATTAAAAAAAAATAGTTTTGTAGCTATTGAAACTTTTGCAAATGGCAATTTAGTGGACTTGCTTAGTTACTCTACTTAAATGGATCTTTGTGTGATATTTTTTCCAAAAAAAAAAAAGGATCTTTGTGTGGGGCGGGTTAGTTTATTTCCTTTCCTTTTTAACAAACCACATCAAGGAATTAAACACTCGTTTTGTCCATTTAGGACAAAAAATAAAGGCCATTAAAAATAATAACAATAAACAAAAAATTGGGGTGGGGAGTGGAAGACCGTCGTTTTGTCCATTAAATGGACCCAATTCAACCCTAAAACTTTTCAAAAAAAATTCAACCCTAAAACTGAACACCCACCAGGGCCACCACCCTTCTTTCTCTCACACTGACCCTCACAAAGAGTTTCGTCTTCTTCACAATAAGATCAGAGATATTTTGCTCGTGGATCCAATTCCTAAGGTGAGTTTCATCTGGTTTTCTTCCCTTTTTTTTTTTTTTCTGATTGTGCCAACTCGGGAAAATTCTCAAATTTTTTTTTCCCAACGATTTTCTTTTTTCTTGGAATTCTTTTATTATTATACCATACGTTTGGATGCCGAGAAAGTCGAGGCAACGGAGAGGGAAACCGGAAAAATATCGGAATGTAAATTTGTCAGGTTAAGTCAAAAACTGTGTTAGGCTCAAAAGGGTGGCGTTAGTTTTTTCTTTTATTTATTTATTTATTTTGATTTGGGTCAGATGATTGTTATTATTATTATTATTATTAATTCTGTCACTTTGAACTTTGAACTGATTGATCTAATTGTTACCCTGGCCGTATTCGATCTGGTTTTCTTTCTCTTTATTTATTTATTTATTTATTTATTGTGTTTCACTTGGGAAATTTTTTTTTTTTTTTGTTATCAATGAGGTTTGGTTGATTCATTTTCATCAATAATAGGATGTTGCTTAATGTTTCTATTATTTTCAGATTCTCAACTTTCACGTAATGATTGATAGAGCTATTGTGAGAATGAGACGGACTCAACTCATAACCGACATGTTGAAATCCCATGCCCTCCAACAAGTTTCAGAACTTGAACCACATATAAGATTGCTTGGCCCAAGGCCAGAGTTACTTCCATTTTACGTACTCAGTGATAATCGGGTTAGCGATGCCTCAAAACCTGAAGACCCAAAACCTAATGATTGGCCGTGGAAGAAAGGTTGCTTCTGTCCTCTACCAAAATCCTTAGGAAACCCATGTTTGGATCTTTTCTTGTTTGTGGGTCCAAGTTCAACACGTTTGAGTATGTATGCTCTATTAGAGTTGGCTTGGAACGACAACCCGTTGACCACTCTAAAACTTATCCTCAACATGAGAGAACTACTTAGGGAACGTTCTTATTTTCCTCTCGTTTGGCTTTACCATAACCATCCGAAAACCTTAGCATTCAACTTGAGAACATTTGCCGAATGTGGTTATTTGAAGGATTTGCCTTTACTTCTTCTTAAGTTGCTGCTGTGTGATATACAATTTCATGAACGTTTTGATTTGGATGACCAAATTGCCACATTTGTAGTTGCCTACTATGAGGAAGCCGAGTATCGTTTTCTATACAATCACATATCGGACGTCTTCACTGACCGTCTCAAGTCTGATCTTGAATTATTGAAATCTGGCAATCTTCAGAAAATCAGCCTTACAGCCAAGTTTTGCCCCTCACTTAACTCGTTTCTTGATCTTTCAACATTTATGTGCGAGAGTATCGCAAAAAGGTTGTTCCCCCAAAATTCAGATTCAGAGTATAAAAAAATTTCAGAGCTAGATTACTCTTATAGAGTTAGAGATCGTTTCCGTAAGGAAGTCATTGCCCCGCTTCGCAGAGCCTTGAACTCGCCCGATTTTTACACGAGTCTGAGCAAGAGGAGCTTGCATGCTTACATTCCACCCGCAAAGGTTACCACAGAACTCTGGAAGGAGAATGTTTTAACACACAGTAGAGATATAAAGGCTAATGGAAGCCTTATAACTCGCAATAAAGAAAGATACACCAACTACAGCAATCGTGTGAGGAAATATGCAATTATGAATATCCCTATTGAAGAATTACTTCCTCACAAGATTTTGTTTTGTTTTTATGATGAGGTATGTGGAGAACTTGCTAATTCACAGTGGAAGAAAATGATTGAACACCTCATGATGAAAGGGAAGTTTAAAAATTGTCTTGCTTGTTGCGACGTCTCACCTAACATGAATGGGTTCTGTACCACAATTAGCATTGCACTCGGGCTTCTAATTTCAGATTTGAATGAAGGTCCATGGAGAGGAAAGATTATGACATTCAGTCATGATCCTCAACTTCAAAAGATTGAAGGAGATGATCTACAAAGTAGGACTGATTTCATGCAGAGAATGGACTGGGGATTGAAGATAGATCTTCAAAAGGTATTTTTTCGCATCTTGGAAGCTGCAACCAAAGAAAACATTGATAAGGACAAGATGGTGAAGATCGTTTTCGTGTTTACTAATATGGATGTCGGGGAAACGTACTGCTCTAATAATTGGGATATTGAGTATCAGGCAATTAGAAATAAATTTCACGAAAGTGGATACACCTCTCTGCCAATTATAGTTTTTTGGAATTTAAAAAACTCAAATGACTTCAAGTCGTATTGGTATGACTTAGAGTTAGGTTTAGTACCTAATGGGCCACAAGGGGTGACTCTACTTAAAGGCTTTTCAGATACATTATTGAGATTGGCTATAGAGAATAATGGGGTTTTGAATTGTGAGGCCATCATGGAAATGATCATCTCAGACAAAAGATATGAGAAACTCGTGGTCTACGATTGATGATAAAAGCTCTTAATTGTATTACCTTTTATTTGGCATACTCATTTTATTATTGGTAAATTTTTATTTTCATTCGAGATATTACTTTGGAAGGATTTAGGGTTTTGAAATAGATAAGTCGATGAAAATAACTTTTTCTATAAAATTATAGCCAGTAAGAGGATCCCGATTAAAAAAAAAAAAAGCAAAGTAAATGTTTCAACTTTATTTTGAAATTCTTTTTGACCTATTTATTTAAACATGTATGATGGACTAACAAAACATGAATTAATCAAGTGCATTTTTATGACTCAATTGATAAATGTCTATCATATATCATTGGCCCTAGTCTAAGTACTTTCAAGCTAATTTAAGTAGTTGACGTGATAAATGTCATATAGACTGTCACGTCTGTTTAAAACTGTAATGTAAACAGCCACATCCCACATCGTTTTAAAGGGCAGATCTGAATTTTGATAAATTAGAAATGGTTGGCATGATTGTGTTAAACATGCATGCTGGCTCTACCCACCACCAGCACCATATGAGCCTTCACATTGACAGGTTGTCTTGTGTCTTTGATGGAATAATCAGAATCAATTAAAAAAAGAAGAAGCAGTTTTTGTGATGATATATAGCAAGACAAATCAATTAGTGGTTAAAGCAATTTGTGCTACCTTTACCAAATCTGCAGGTGGCTTAAAGAAGGAGAAGAAAAATTTGGAAACGTAAGATTCAGTGTGTGCCAATTCAAACTGAGGCTATGTAGGCCATAATGCAGCAAAAGCCTAAGCCAAGGTGATTGTATTTATTTGAATTTGCTTAGGAAATAAGCAATTTCCTGCTTCCCATAATCTTTTGGGTTAAATATATTTAAGCCTCTTGAACTCTCAGTTATTTTTCAAAAAGTTTCACGAATTGACAGGCGTGCCACTTATATACATCAAACTACAATTTTGTTGCAACTAAGCCACTTTTTTCTCATATTTCCAAGAATACCCATATTTCTTAAAAAAAATTAAAATTTTGATTAAATACTTAAATACATAGAGTAAGGTAAGATTAGTATAGAAATAATTTGTATGAAATTTTGATTTTTTATCTTAGTATTTTAAAAGAAAATATTTTATTTCATCAGAAAAGATGGGTATTTTTGAAAGAATGACAGACAAGTAGTGTTACACATGTCTGTTCCTGACGCTTAATTGTATATGATTTCTAATGGGTATTTGTGAAAGAATGACAGACATGTTGTGTAACACGTGTCCGTTCTTGACACTTAATTGTAAATGATGTATTCTTTACTATCTTTAGAGAACAATGTATCACTTTATTAACAAAAGCATGAGTCATATCAACATAAGAAAAATGGGCAATTACCTTTTGTCCCCATAAACTATAGTACATTAGCGCTTTTCCCACATGAACTACTAATTATGACACTTGACCTCATCAAATTATCATCTTATGATATTTTTCCCTTCTGTCGATCAAATTGGTTAAAACTAACGGTTAACGGTCATATGACTTGCATGTGCCATTTTAAATTTTTTTTCCTTCTATTTTTGCCCTCACTTCAGATCGTGAAAAGACGCGTATACCCTCCATTTTTTTCCTTCCATTTTTTTCTTCCACTTTTGATGTTAAACTGTCATCATCTTCTTTGTAAACCCTAAAAAAAAAAAAAAAAAAAAGCTCAAAACTGCCATGTTTGTTATCATCTAGTTCAGAACTAACCTATTCCCTATATCGTTGACCAAAACTATGAACACTAATTATTGGGCAAAGGCAGCCATCTCTATGATCTGTTACTAGGGTTGGCAATTTAACCTGTAACATGTGAATCTGACACGAACATGATATGCGAAATTCAGGTTAAGGTTGGGCTTAATCAGGTTCGGGTCGACGCATTTAGTAATCGGGTTGTGTTGGGTAACACCCCCCCCTTTTTTCCCCCTTAAACGTCTAAACACTAAACAGACTAAACTTAAAACTAAAAGCTTTGTCGGTCGGCTTTGTCTCTCTCCATCGACTACCTCTGTTGGCCGGATCTCTCACTCCATCGCCTACCACTACCTCCAAGTATCTTCTTTCCTCATATTTGGTTGATTTCTTGTGGGTTTTGGTTTGATTTTCTATGGGTTTTGTTCTGATTTTTGATGGGTTTTGTTCTATTAAATTCCCAATCTCTCCATATCTTGCGTCGTCCACTACACCGAAGCTCCTTCCACGACGTCAACTCCGATCGCTCCCAGCCTCACCTCACGGCTCATGGCCTCACCTCTGACACCCTCACGGCCTCACCTCCGATCGCTCACGGCCTCACCTCACGGTCTCACCTTCAACACTAAAACTTCTCTCTCTGTCTCACGGGCTCTCACCGGAAGCCTCAAATTGTGTTTTTACTTTTTTGTTGTTGTTTGTGAAAGCATAAGTTTTATTGTGAAAGCATGAATCCATGAGGCAATTAATTTCCTTTGCTTTGAATTTCAAGGATTTGGGCAATTCTAATATCTTCGAGAGTTTAGGTTATGAACTTGGCAAGCTCAAGCATCTGCAGTACTTGTTTTGCTCTTTAATTTCTCTCAGAATTTACACGTTTTAAATTTCTCGTTTTTGCTGTATTTGCCATTTGGTCTCCAAGAAAAACTAAAATAAACAGAAGAAAATCATTTTTTTTGAAATTCTGGTTCCAACTTCACTGATTAGTTTAAGATTGTTAGAATCATATTAAAAAAGGAATTTCACACCTAAAGGCCGATTGATGGTGGCCAACACCGCCCCAAGGGTGGTTGGCCACCCCCCTAGGGGGAGAATGGGGTGGCCAAGCCACCTCATTCTTTTTTTTAATAAATTATTTTATGATTTTATTTTATATTTATTTTTAAATTTTAAATAATATTTTATTATTCTATATTAAATGGGACATGTGGTAAATTTATGGCCTTTGGATCAAAATAAAGGGCCAAGATTTCAATAAAAATCCCCTGGCAATTTTCTCACTATTGTCGGGGATCCTGATCCCTCAACCTTTTTGATGAAGTGCGTCAAATTTTTTTTTAGGGTTTAGGAAGAAGACAATGATAGTTTATGTGATCCGAAGTCGGGGCAAAAATGGAAGAAACAAATTTTAAAATGGCACATGTAAGTCATATGACTGTTGATGGTTAGTTTTAACACATTTGGCTGATGGAATGGAAAAAAGTATTATAAGATAATAATTTGATAAAATCATGTATCATAGTTAGTAGTTTATGAAAAAAAAAATGAAGATGCGATAATTCATTGGAGCAAAATATAATTACCTATAAAAAAATCATGAAAGAAGTTCACTAATTAGAAGACACACGTGTCCGTTCCCAATGCGTGAAGACAAATTGCCGCTCATAGCAATTTGAAAAAAAACAAAAAATCACTTTCGTATCACTTTTCATCATTTTCTACTGACATGGCATGCCAATTCACAGTTGGATTTTTTATTTGTATTTTTAATTAAGATTGGTCCGGCTCCAAAAACGATAAGAAAAGGAAAAAGGAATACCAAGTGGCATATTCCAAAATGTTTTTTTTTTTTTTGAAAATCAACATAGTCTCATTCATTAAAGATCAAGAGCAAAGCTCTTACAATACAGGGCAAGCCCCGAAGTATCCGTAGGTAAACTACAAAGATACCAACGTCATACAAGACGTATTACAATCCCGACTCTCAAACCATATCCGCTAACCTATGACTAATTAACAAATGAAAGACAAATCATTAATCAACTAATGCATAGGTAGCAATTATTCTTGACAGAAATGAGAACCTCTGCCAACACTTATTCCTTGACATTGAGGGTTGAGAACCGGCCAATACTTATTTCTTGACACTGAGGGCTAGGAACCCGGGCCAACACTTGTCCTCCTCGACCCGAAAGCCGGATAACGTCACATCCACAACCTAAAGATCTCGACCAAGCATCACACCCCAAAGCATGATCGAGACAAGACTTATTACAAGCAAAAACAATAAAATAAAAATAAAACCGATCACGTAAGTAGACCTCAGATAAGGGCGTTAGAAGCTCGACGTGGAGGCGCAAAAGGCCCAGAGGGATGGAGTACGCAAAATGACGCAGAGAAGATCGGTAGAACGTAAAATAACAAAACACACAAAACAAACAGAAAAAAAAGCAATACAGAAAATACTAAAGCAAATACAAGGAAACCAAGAAACAAAAATAAACAAAGGAAACAAAATATAGGGAAACCAAATAAAACATAAAATAAAAAGTAATGATCAACGGAGAAGGCTCAAAGAATCTAGCCGGAACACCGAGGAAGGTGAGAGAATGACGCGGACGGAGAAGACTTGCCTCAGACGGAGGGTCAGAAACACAAAGCCGGAAGACCCAAACAGGGCACAAAAGCCCAAAAACAAATGGAAAAGACCGCATACAAGGAGGAGGCCGGGAAAGAAAAAGGAAAGGAAGGGGCACTGTGACTAGGGCATCAAGTAAATAACTAGAGCCCGATGCTAGGGACGTGGGAGGAAGGATGACGGCCATTCCTCCTCCCCAAGAGTGACGGCTATCTAGAGCGAAAAACCTAGAGAGAAAAAAACCTAGAAAAAAAAACCCACCAAACTATTCCAAAATGTATTAAGACTAAGCTTACTGGCTTAATGAGTTGCAATTGAATTTTATTTTATTTTTTCTAAAATCTTTGAATTTACTACTCAATAAGTAATTTTATTTTTTCTAAAATCTTTGAATTTACTACTCAATAAGTAAAATAATGAATTATTTAAATCAAGTATCATGCTTAAATTTTTGAAATTGAAAGGATTTTTTCTTTTCTTTTCATGATTTTGTGAAAATATGATTCCAACACTACTTGTTTTTTCTTGGAAGAAAACCTTTCTCTCATTTCTCAAATCTCATCTTGCACTTTTTAACAAGACTACGCAAACTTTCAAACCTTTTTTTTTTTTTTTAAAGGTTCCTCGTCTCCGCCTTTTGTAGTCACTCCTCCTCCCCCCTTTGTTACCAAATCCTTCTTTTTTTGGGTTTTTTTTTGCCACGTTGCAACTTCATTAACGCTTCACTGCCTCCTGATCAATGCTCTTCCACCACTAGATCGCCTCCTCGTCACCCTTGGGTTGCTTTCCACCCTTAGACGTCGTGCCATACTTAGTTCTACGGTGGATCTTAGATCTAGTTCTCTTTATGCTAGATACACCTTGTTCTCCCTTCCACTTTCCATTATGCCACTGGATCTTAGATCTAGTTCTCTTTATGCTAGATATGTCGCCTTCTGTTCCTCCTCAGCTTTGACGCGCCCTGCCACCTTGTTCTCCAGCCTTCCAGCTTTCCACCGCTTATGCCACCTTCATTTTCCGGCAACCATGCGTAGCCGCATGGCCCCCACGTGCTTGAGCGTGGATCCCACGCTCCGGTGTGTAGATCTCACGCTTCGCTGCGTATTTTCCAAGCTACAACCAGAAGCTCCCCTGTCAACCATCCTTCGTCTCGTGCTATGTTGAAGTTAATTTTTAGTGGGTTTAATTATGTGTTGTTTTTACCTTATGGTGGTTGTTGCAGTTTTTAACTGGGGGTTTAGATATGTTCGCCTTAATATGTTTCTTTTTTGCTTTTGTCACCACTTTATGTAGCCAATTTAAGAGGACTGGGACACTTGTTTGCCCAATTTCCTACCTTTTGTTCTTATTTTCACACTATATTATTCGTTTTGAGTGTATTGTTAGGGAGTCAACCCCTTTTTGGATTTGTGTAATTTGTTTTTTTCTTAGGACCCTCTATTTTCTCTTCTTTTCAGATAAAAAATGAGCATGATCCTCCCTTGTAATGCTTTTCCTCGATCAATTAAAAAAAAAAAAAAACCTTATAAACTTTTTTTATGAAGCTAATAAGCAGGAATGTGTTTTGGGGGTCCAAAGAGTGGCCTTGGTCACCCCAAATTGCAAGAAAAAAAAACCAAGCAAAAAAAAAAAAATTGTATTTTTTACCAATTTGACCATTCCCAAACTAAAAGCTAAATCCGTTCCTAATAAGTAATGAGTATGGGATTGGGAACATTTATGAAAATCGACTTGATATTTGTTAATTCGTTATTTTTTTTTTCCTGATCATTATTTTTTTTGCATTTATTTTGTTATTTATATCTTTTAGAGCATTCACAATGGAAGAGTTAAATGACATTTTTATTTAAAATAGCTCATTAAATTGATAAAATACCCTCTACACTTGGAGAAACTAAAAAAAATGTAAAATAGATATTTGATTAAATGAGCTAAAAAAAAGCTACATGTAGCGGCACTATTCAAATAGTTATTTTCCTAAATTTTTTTACCACGTCTTTTTTTCTCTACTATCACTCCCAAAATTTTTTTCCCAAATTTTTTTATTGTTTCTCACCTGTTTTTTTTTTCAAAATGTTCTCCTATTATTTATATTTCACATCTCATTTTTTCCAAAATTTTCTCTTATTAAATTTCTCTCTCCACATCACTTTTTTTCTCAAAAGTTGATAAATAAGATATTTAAGAAAAATACAATCATTATAAAAAATAAAAAATAAATGAAAATAGATAAAAATATAACTAATCGGATGTAGGAGGCCCTTAAAAAGTTATTAGCCAAACTAGATAAATTGAGTTTTGATTAGCTATTTTACATAAAAAATTAGCTATTCCATTGTGAATGCCCTTAGAGTTATTTAAATTTTCATTATAATTTCTAAAAGCATTCACAATAGAGAAGTTAACTGATACTTTTATTTAAAATAGTTCATTAAATTAATAAAATACCTTCTACATTGGAGAAGCTAAAAAAAATGTAAAATAAATATTTTATTAAATGAGTTAAAAAAAAGTTACATGTAGCGACATTATTCAAAGATCTATTTTCCTAAATATTCTTCCCACGCCTTTTTTTTTTCAACTATCTCTCCCAAAATTTTCTTTCCACATATTTTTTTATTGTTTATTTACCTGTTTTTTATTTTTTCAAAATTTTCTCCTACTATTTCTCTTTCACATGTCATTTTTTTCAAAATTTTCTCTTATTGTTTATCTCTCCACATCACTTTTTTTTCTCAAAAGTTGATAAATAAGATATTTAAGAAAAATACAATCATTATAAAAAAATAAAATTAAAAATTAAATGATATAGATAAAAATATAATTAATCGGATAGAGGAGATCATTAAAAAGTTATTAGCTAAACTAGATAAATTGAGTTTTGAAGAATTATTTTACATAAAAAAAATTAGCTCTTCCATTGTAAATGCTCTAGATGTTCTAAAATTTATTATCTGAATATTAACTGTAAATAATTTACCAGAAAATTTTATTGATTTACTTCATGTACGTCATGTTGCCTATGCTCCAGCCGTATAGCATCAGAACCGGATCCACTCGGACTTTGTGGACCGTTGGATCCGTTCCAATCGACCTTCCTCGACCGCAGTTCTTAAAACAACTAAGGCTATGAGCCTATGATACGGTACGCAGATGCCCATGGAAAGAAACTACACATACCCACCCAAGTCACGAACTGACGAACGTCAATTCTTTTACAGCCTCTCCTCTTCCATTTGGTCCAATTTTCAATCTTCTTGAAATTTTTCGTACTCCGTCTTAGTGATCATCGGTCCCGACTTCAAATTTAAATTCATCTTGCAAGGTACGTGTTTGATAGAGTTTATCAGTTCTCAATTCTCATCTCTCATTTATAGCAAATGGGCTTTGTGAATAAGCAGTTGTATCGATTGAATGTAAGATGGTGTTATAGTTTTTATGGAACAAAGTTAAACATTTCTTTCTTGAAACGTTCCAAGCAATCTGTATACATGTTCTAACTTATCATGTTAATTATATTAAGATGTATTCAAGATTTCTCCTTTTAGTTAGGTGTTTTACTTTATAGGGGAAAATATACTTTACCCCCTGAACTATCCTCCACCCATTTGCATTTTTAACCCCAATGTTTAAAAAGTGACTTTACTCCCCCTCTCAAAATATCTGACATTGACATTTGAGCCCCATGAAGTACATTTTATCCTCTTGAAGTATTTTGAATTGACACTTTATCTCCTCCTCCCAAAACTTAGTTACTTTAGGGGGGCTAAAGTGTCAACTCAAAATACTTCAAGGGGTTAAAGTGCACGTCATGGGGTTAAGTGTCAATGTTAGATACTTTTGGGGAGGAGGGGGTAAAGTGTCACATTTTAAACATTATGGTTAAAAGTGCAAATAGGTGGATAGTTCAGGGGGTAAAGTGTATTTTCCCCCATTTTATATATTTCCTGTGTACTTGGGGACATTTTACGCTTTTAATGATATTTTGATTATTTCCAAAAAAAAAATTATATGTATTCAATACATGATATATTTTGGTCATGTGTTTTGTTTAACATCAAATATTGTACATTTCATGATATGTTCTTGTACTTATAGTAAGATGTTAACAACTTTGTGTTACCTTCAACACTTTGTCTCCAGGATTTCATGAATTGAAATGTATCTTTGAAGTAATAATAATTTTCTTTTTCCTAATTGCCCTTTCAGGTTCAGGTTGGTTACTCTCCTGTGTATAAGTTAGACAGAAAGCTGGCTAAAGGAGGTTTTGGGCAAGTATATGTTGGAAGAAGAGTGACCGGTATATGCTGCTTTCTGAAACTGGCCCTTAAACCTCCTATCATACCAAAAGTTTAAGTTGATAGAAAATAATGAATTTCATTATTTAATTATTATTTTAACACTTTCTCTCAATAAGTGAGGCTCAACACGTATAATATTTAATTAAAATAAAAAATTAATTGCCTATTATCCCAAAAGCTTAAACCAATAGAAAATGATAAATTTAATCGTTTAATTAAGATTCTAGCAATATTTGTTTATCTGATGGTTTGACAACTTCATTTCTTTTAATTGTTTCATCAGGAGTGGAAAATGGAACGGTGGGATAAGAATTACTGCATCACTTCAGTGGCTGGCACATGCAGTGGCAGTGCCTTGGTGGTAATGTCCCAAGGTAATTGACACTAACTTAATTTTTTCCTTTTTTCTAGTCATTTCATTCTATTTCTTTTTGTCCTCGATCTTATAGTGTTATATTAAATGGTTAGGTTTTGTAACCATTATTTATTTCATGGGTTAGGCAAATATTATCTGTAGTTATGGGGATCCAGCCACTGAGAGCTGGTGAAGTGCTGGAATTTATTTTGGGCATGATAAGTGAATTTCCTTAGTTGATGCTCTTTTTCACATCTGATTCTGATCGGATTGGCATGCACGTATATATATTCCTTCACGTGCTACTGCTAGGGAAAGAATGTAAACTAGAATATTATAGGATGTTGAAGGAGTGATAATAAGATATTCAACCATAATTTTTTTTTATAAGTAATGAAAATTTTATTGAAAAAGCGTAAGGCACCCCGTAGTACAGAAGTCAGAAGTCGTATACACAAGGAACTCCCTCAAGCCCGAAACCCAAGCAACAATTAATAGGCCGGGTTGGCCTTGTCAAGTGAATAATTTTCACTCTGTATTCTTAAGTTTGGTAGTCTTGCTTATCTTTGATTTCCTTTATATCTTTTATCAAAAAAAAAATTTTCCTTTATATGTGTCTAGCTATTACTTTTTATTGATTACTCGGTAAGTTTTGGTTGGGAATTTCTATTTTTTGGGTAACTAATGGGAAACTTTTATAGAAGTGTTAAGGCAACCCCTAGGTACACCGACATTATACAAAGGAAAGCACCTAACTAGAGTGAGCAAATGAAAAACCTGCCAAACACCAAAAACCCTCAAACCCGAGACCCACACAAAGCGCTCAACGCTAAAAAATGTGAGCCTTGCCTTTCTCACTCCTTGAGAACTCGCCTGTAATTTCGTAGTTTATGGAGCATTCTAAGTTTAGAAGCTTCCTTCTACCTTTGGAATAAGCACCCTTAACCTCTTGAGAATAATCCTCTTCAATGGCTGTTAGGAGACCCTCAGTCTGATCCTCATTCCTCTCACACGAAAGCCCCACAGCCGGACAAATATCCTTAACACATAAAACTATATATTCTAAATTGCTGGTGATATGATGTGTCATAGATTACAAGCATTATTTTTTTTGGCAAATCATTCTAACAGAGGCTTCATATCAATGACCAGGTCTTCATTATCATTTCCCTGTAAGTTTTTTGGAGCAGTTTTTCTGATATGTTGTCAATATTACCTTTATTTTTTCTCCATTGAAGGGGTGGCTTACACTCAGCAGTCCTACAAAGTCAGTGATATATTTCCTTTCAAATGGATCAATAAGAAGTGGGAAGAAGGCTTCTCAGTTACCTCCATGACCACTGCAGGTAGCAAATGGGGAATTGTCATGTCCCGAAATGCAGGTTATCCTAATCAGGTAGTTAAATCTTCTATTCTTGTCTTCTGTTTTGGATGGAGTATAGCAAAAAACACTTATGTCTTCTACATTATTCTTAGGTTGTTGAACTTGACTTCCTCTATCCAAGTGAAGGGATTCATAGAAGATGGGAAAGTGGATATAGGATCACCTCAACTGCTGCTACAGCAGATCAAGCTGCATTTATACTTAGTTCACCCAAGAGGAAATCACTAGATGTCGCACAAGAAACTCTGAGGACATCTGCCTTTCCTTCTAATCATGTTAAGGTACATCTGATCCATACATTCAAATTTGTTAGGGAGAGTTCTACATAATATGGAAGGATTATTTCTAATTTATAAGTTTGAAAAATTGATTTGTGGTATGGAAGGAATTATTGTTGTATCTTTGAAAGTTGACAATTTTTGATACTCTTTCTTGCCTTCCCTTATTTTTTATTTTTTGTAATCTTTTGGGTTTCGTAATTCCATTCTAATCAAGATTTCGCATTAGATGCAATGTTAAAGAAAATACCCATTTGCTGGACTGTCCATGAGATATTGACAGAAATGGAAGTCTTCAAGCTCCACTGTCCCATTCACCTCTTAAAACTTATCATCAGGATTTTATACTTACTTTCTTAATTATAGTTATAGTTTTGGAATGTTATTTAGGCTCTTTTTGTTTCAACGTAAAATGCTTTCCGTCGGAAAATATTTTCCTTAAAAATGATTTTCTGGAAAACTTTTTATGGTGTTTGGTGCGTACGGAAAATCACAAATTTTTTTATTTATATATTTTAGTTAAATCATATTAAACTCTAAATTATGAAAATGTCCTGACCAAGTCTCAGAGATGTCCTAACCGAGTCCCTCAGGGACCCCACTGCGACTCGCCCAGATCCCGCCATCCTATCGAGAAAATATTTTCGTTAACTATTATTTTATGTCACACCAAACATCCAAAAATACGAAAAACATTTTACAGTGAAACAAACGGAGCATTAAACTACAAAAGGCTTTATGGAAAATGCAAATATTCTTACCTTCAGCTGAAATGTGAACTAGAATAAATTCAACTCTACCAAGGGTGTTACTTGTATTCATAAACGATTCATCTTGTGTCATTAATCATGGTAGAGGATGTTAAGGGGGTCCAGTTTTACATAATAAATTTATAAAAAAGATTTTTTGTCTGGCTATACTAGAACTAGGACTGTAATTGAGCCAAGTATTGAATATTCAAGCTTGGTTTGTTTTATTTTTTTTTCAAACATGAGCAAGCTCGAGCTTATCTCCGGGTTAGATAATCTGTTCAATGTCAAATCAGGTTCCGTTGCTGTCTATGCAGGTTAATGGTAATTATTTATTTATTTATTTATTTTTTAATGATGTTTTGCTTTGTCTTTTTCTACTGACATTTTTGGTTAGTTACACAGACTGGAATTGCTGGAGATTCGCGCCGATGATCCTAAAATGCACGTTTTGTTCATCCCTGGACTTCGAGGTGTTACATTTTATAAGGACTTCCTGGAATCACTGTACGAGTTTCTCGGAGGACATGCATATGTAACAGGCATGACATGGTTGCTTCTTGTTATGTTAATTTTATACCCTTGAGCTGTGATCTATGAGCTAATTGGTTGCACATTTTTGTGATAGTCACCAGCTTAATATTTAATAATAGATTAAATCCACACCTTACTGCTTTCAGAAATTGTTACAATTAGATTGTTAAAATTCTTCGTTTCTCTTATAAATATGCAAAATTTCATATTCTTATGCTGATCTCTTTATGTCTTGCATTGTTCTATTTTTCTTTTGTTGATGTGACTCATGCTTTTGTTAATACAGTGATACACTGTTCTCTAAAGATAGTGAAGAATACATCATTCATCACCATTCTTGATATCAGATATCATAGCGTCAAGGCGTAAAGCATACAGTAACGAGTGGAATACACTCATTATCATTTCCCAGCAAGTTTTTTGGAGCAGTTTCTCTGATATGTCGTCAATATTACCTTTAATTTTTCTCCATCGAAGGGGTGGCATACACTCAGCAGTCCTACAAAGTCGGTGATATATTTCCTTTCAAATGGATCAATAAGAAGTGGAAAGAAGGCTTCTCAGTTAAAGCATACAGTAACGGGTGGTGTTCATGGAGTTAGGAATTAGGCAATGCCTCATGGTAGTGGTTAACCTTCTGAACTAGAGTTTTTTAATAGCCATACTGGAAGTTTATGAGTGTAGAATTGATACTCAACTTTTCATGGTTTTGGTAATCATTGCTTAAACTTGAAATGTTTTGGTAGGAAGTGGTCATTAGTTATGGAGGTGTACATCATGTAATATGATTTGGTGTGTGGTCTGGCTTCTTCGACTCTTTATGGAAGGGTGACATATATTTCATTATATTGGAATCAGCTGTATGGAAGGGGGACGTATATTCACTATATTGGAATCAGCTGTTATCCTGCTTTTCGTAGGCAATTTGTAGGCAATCCCAGTTATACAGACTGTTTGCGTTACGGTGGGAAAGAGCCTTCAGAAATTGATCGCATGGCCTCTAGAGATTGAATCCGAGATCACCTTTGACAGTGTACACTAAAATTTTTACTTGATGGCAAGGCAAATAGTAACTGTTAACCTATAACAATCCTTTTCCACTTGTTGGTTGTAGATTCCCTACATTAATTGTTTTAATTTATATAAAAAATTATGCATTCGCCTACTCTGCTTCCCTACATTGATTGTAGATAAAATGCAAAATGCATTTGGTTTAGAGAACTAGAAGTAGATGCTTTTTAGGGGTTTGGTTAGTCATTCTATATATATAAATTAAAATTCAAAATTCAAAATGCATGTGCCATTATGGATGCTTTTGTGATAGATTCATTTTTATATTAGGAAAAGTTCAATAAAGATTTGACTATTATTAAAGATATGGCTACTCTTTAAGAGTGCTCTTAGTAAACAACTGTTGCATAGGGAAAATTTCACTTTTTTTTCCTCAATTGTTGTCGCTTTTGCAGTTACCTCATAAATGTAAAAAATTCTCAATTTAATATATCTATTTTTTAGTTTTTTAAGGGCATTTTGGAAAGTTAAAGGCCAAAAATTAAAAGGTTTTTTATTTTATTTTTTTATTTTTGTCTATTTTAATACCAGATGCAAATAATGGAGAGTAAGATTTTATAAGGGGTGGTAATTAAAGAGAGATAGGTGTTATATTTTAAAGTTTGGTGATAGTCTGTGTCTGCATCGCTGGCGATGGGCCTGAGTTTGCATCGTCGGTAGGGTCTGTTTCTGTTCCTGATGGCAATGAGTCTGCAATGCCTGCGGGGTCTCCTAGGCTCCTCGATACCAAGCACTTATCTTTCGGCCTGGCCAAATCGCAAATCTAGCTTCTTGGGTGGATTGAGGATAGGTTAAAGATCAACGAAGAGGTTAAGGATGAAAATCATTCGGCGTTCCTGAAGGCCATGGAAGAGGATTTTCGTTGGATTAACCTAGTTGCCCGTGAGCAGGGGCGTTTGGTGGTCGATGAGGAGGACATCCACTCATTAAGTATGGTTGCATGCGAAGGGGGGTGGAAGGTCGATGAGGAGGAGGATGCTCGGAAAGTCGCTTGGCTGACCGAGATGAAAGATAAGCTTAGCTTATCGATCGCGTGGCCCGGGTCAAAGGGCAAGATGGATTCCATGTAATTCTTGGGATGTATAGGGTTTGGCTTAGAGTGTTTAGGTGAGGGTGGTTTATTTGGGGAGCTCCTTGTGAGCTTTGGTGTTCCCTTGGTGTCTAGACGCTCTCTTTTGTATGCTGTGTTGTGCCCCTTGTTCTTTGTGGTGCACCCCATGTGTATTTGATTGCGCCCCCTTATGGGTTTTTGATATATACAATTTTTACTTATAAAAAAAAAAAAAAATGGTGATAGTTGGGAAGGCAAAATACTTTTTTTTCTTGCTTTTTTTTCCTTCTTCAAGTACACATAATGAAAGCATTGCGATGTCTATTAAAATAACTTATATTTTGCGAAGGCCACACTTTATTGCCGTCAGATTGCTTTATAGTAATGCCCTATATGATATCAGTGCTTAGGAAGACAGAGTTCCGATTTTTAAGGAAAAGTGTTTCTAAAAAATGTATTCCAATACGGGACAAGTTTTCCTCCAACGTCAAGACCTTAAAAAACTAAACAAATATTACCATATCAAAGTATGTGTAAATAGGGCAGGTCTAGTAAAGTGCACCCAATCAGCTCAAAATATGGATCAAGAACCAAAACATGTTTTCGAGAACAACTCAAATCATGAATATTACATAATTGGATGGGTTTAACTCTGTCTGATTGGATTCACAACCTGCCAAATGGAGAGGAGCCATTAAAAAATAGTTAAAAATCTAACTTATGAAATGTGAAAAAAAAAACACACACAGACAAAGCTACCATGTAGATGAAGGTTTGTTTCTTCTTTGACTGCTTGAATTTTGGCTTAGTAAGAACTGCAGCAGCTTGTTCTTTATGCTTCACAAGTGTAAATAAACATCATGTGAGATTAAAAAAAAAAAGTATGTGAAACTACACCCAAAAAAAAAAAAAAAAAAAATCAAAGAAAATAATTACCTCCTCTTGCCATGATTGCCACCGTATCCTATAAAGGTCGGGTTCTATAAGCTCGAGTATGCCACGCTTAATAAACCGAGTTAAAAATGCTGAATACCATTCAAACAGTTTTAGTTATTTATTTTCTTAACAAATATTTGAATAAAAAATATTGTTTGTTTAGTTTGATCCACTTACATTCCAGTTGCCCCTGAAAATGAAAACAATAGAATATATCATTAACTAAATATCCAAAAAGAAAGCAATTAAGAGTAGCAAAAAAAAAAAATCATTTAAAAATCATTTCAACTTTACCAGTGATTTGAACTTGACATCGTTTAAGACATCAATTATGCTGAAGTCTTGCACTCTTCGATTCCGAATCCATTTTTCAATTCCAGTTATATTCTAAATGACACATATTTAAACAATGTTACAGTTAACTTATATTTGCATTTTGACTATAAAATTCAAACAATCAAATGTACACTATTAAATATATTAACACTTTACTGTAGCATATTTTCCTCTTGATCCAAAAATAATACGATCTACAGAAATATGAGGATCATAATAAGTCTGCAACTGCAATGACACAAGCATAATCATTAGTTAACATAAATAATCGTTAACTTTTGTAAAAATGTTGCTTTTGTTTTTCAAATTTTTATCTTACCTCTAATGTGACACAGAACACGCCAAATTTTACAGTGCCCAAAGGTTTTGATAGAGGTGGGGGATAAGATGAAAGCTCTTTAAACGAACCCATCTCATAGACCTTGGGTGAAAGTGACTGCAATTTGATATCAAACCAAGACGAATTAGAAAATTATTTATATAATAATGATTTGAAACAACTAAAAATGATAAAACATACCTTCATTTCATCCTTGTATTCCAAATACATTGATATAAGCCTCTATGTAAATTAAACATTAAAGTTAAAAATGAAATAAAAAGCGATAACAAAAAAAAAAAAACAAAGAATATTAAAAAAAGAAAAAAAGAAAAAGCCAAAGGATATTTAAGTTTACCGGTTGTGGTATGTCTTTTAACCATTGCAAAACATTGATCAAGTTATGCATTACTTGACTTTCATCAACATATGCATTGCAATTGGCTGTGTGAGGAGATATAGACACTACATCCAGATATAAGTAAAGATTAAATTGAATTCCTTAGAAAAATAACTAATAAGGCCCCAACAAAAAATGGAGAAGAATTATTGATAATGTATTACTTACTAATATATTTTTCCAGCAAATGTGTTTTCGGATTGGAAATTTTGAATATGACTTTTTGCGGGATCTCATTGATGTTTGCAGCATTCAGCAACCCTGTGAAATTATAGAGAAAAAAATCAATTAGTTTTTTATAAAATAAATATGTAACATGTTTTTTCAAATAAAACTAACATAAATTAAAACAGTACTAACTTAAAAAAGAAAAAAGAAAAAAGATAACACACATTTTAGCTTATTATACCTGTATCAATCCAACGTATGATGATTTGGGCATCTTGGTCAAATTGCGAAAATTCATAAAATGAATTCTCACCATCGTCAATCAGCATTTGTTCTTTTTCACATTTTGTAAGTGCGGTAAAATAAACATGAGAGGCACCGAACATTGCCTCCCAAGTTCGGCTGATAATTGCTTCATCTAAATCCTTCCACCCCTTCTCTATTTTTCCATGTTTTTCTATACTCACATGATCACTGACTAAATTGTTGGCTCCAAAGTTTAGTTCCCTTGGAACCCATGTCACTCCAATATTCATGTCTTGAATCAACCCTTTGCATTTCTTGACAGTAATCCAAAAATTATCACTCAACTTACCATCATCACTGTCTTCATCCAACTCACCCTTGATGGCCTTACAGACAACTAAATTGTCTGTCTCAACTATTGCAGGTATGTAATTTTGTTTTATAGCATGATTAATCGCTTCATAAACCGCGCTCACTTCACCATCATGAATTTCAACCTTTTGACCTTTATACGAATCAGCACTCCTAAAGTGATGAATTCCCCGGTAGTCAAATAATATAAACCCAACAAACATTTTACCGTTGTAGATGCTTGCATCTGAGTTCATTTTCCATTTGCCTCTCTCTGGAGGTGACCAATTCCGTATTTTCACATTTATACCTACAAGACAAGATTCAATCATTAGTACGGACAATATATTATTTTTAAAAGAAAATTTGGCAAAATTCTGGATATAGATAAAATAAATAAATAAAAAATCCACCAAACAAACAAAGCGAGAGTATAAATTAAGTTAATTCATGTCATTCTACGATGTTATCATAGGGAAACTCCACAATTTACTATATTATCTAAAATCAATAGCAAACATTTGTTAGTTTTATTGTTTATGCTAACAACAATATTATTCAATTGCAGGGATCGATGTATATTATTCATTTATGAAGTCAACAGACGATAATTACAACATGATAAAAGACGATATTTTAACACCGCTTCAACTCTTCTTTTAAATAAAGGAAATCTAATTTGAACTTGCATCTGTAGTTGGCTAATTGCTTTGAGTTTGTGAATTGGACAAAAGAGAATGATTTGATATAGATGGAAGTTAATAACTTCTTGTTTTTTTCTCTAGCAATGTAGAGTTGAAAACACTTCCAAAAAAAAAAAAAACACTTAAAAAATTTAAACAAACAAGCAGCAACATATTTTCACTCTCTATGAACAGATTCCGAATATAATTATTTCCAAGGGAAATAACACTCTAAATAAGGAAAAAGGGCGATTCTTCAAATATGGAAATTTGAAGTTGGGTAAGGATGATTGTAATTTTCGAATATGTCCTTTTTTTTTTTTTTTTAACATGTCCACATAAGAGGAGGATGATGATTTGAACTAGTGATCTCCGCTTCATTTTCAAATATGTTCTTTGCTGCAAGACTCGTACACTCAATGTAATATATATATATATATATATATTTAATTTTTTTATTGAGTTGAAGGGCTTTAGAATGGACAATGGTTATTTCCAATTTCATTTAAATTCATTTCATAATTATATACCAAGTGGTCGGAAGCGCAATATATAATAAAAACAGTTAAAAAAAATAATGCATATGATGAAGATAATATGAAAGAAGATAACCACCAAGAAAAGCGGTAGCAGTTATATAAAAGCGATAAAGTAACAAGATAATTGAAAATAAAATGAAGTTTTATATATGTAAAAACTTACAATCAAACATAAGCTTTGAAGCTTTGAGGTTCCTTTCATATTATCTTCATCATATGCATT
The DNA here is from genome assembly GCA_013348765.1 of Carpinus viminea. Lineage (NCBI taxonomy): Eukaryota > Viridiplantae > Streptophyta > Magnoliopsida > Fagales > Betulaceae > Carpinus > Carpinus viminea. Next base: position 12,796,134 of record CP054667.1, read on the forward strand.
ATTTTATTATTATATATTCCTCAACCACTTGGTATCGTAAGAGTTGATGATCCGTAATTACCTTTTGAACTTGTTCTTTGCATCCTGTGTAATCTCTCTACTTCTTTAGCCTTTTTAGCCATATTTCTCTGTCAAGATTCAGTCCTACCACCCTGTCACTTTATCTGAAGTACTTGTAAGTCCCGCTTTTGCGGTGTTTGGCGTGTATGGAGAAATATTAGTCTCACTGGGTATGTGTAGTTAGAGTAGTCAAAATAAGTATGTTTAGAAAGTTTAATTTGTGAGTTGTTTGGTTGCCACCATGTGGAGATCAAATTCGTCTGTTAGTTCTAGGTCATCAAGGCTTCCCCCTGATATCATTAATAGTGAAAATGTTTATTTTGAAAGTAATGAATCTTTTAATTTTCATAAATGGAATATTCCTAAAATAAAATATACTGATATATATACTGATTCCTCTTGGACTCAAAATATATTCAAGTCTGAGTATGCAGTCAAGACTGTTGAACAGACTTATGCAATTTCTGGAAAAAATTGTACTTTTCAATTGTTTATATATAATTATGAAATGAATTTAAATGAAATTGGAAATAACTATATAAGCCTCATTTTTTGACGACCATTAATTGAGTGACATATCATCTAGAACAAATTAAAAATATGCTATTGAATACACCATATTAAAACTAAGGAAAATGTTAGGGGTTCTCCTTGTAGTGTTCTCCTAGCGTTCTCCATGTCTTACATAAAACATGATTTAAGAAAAAATAAAATTGTGGTGGCCTTTACCATCAGTTTTTTTAGGTATTAGCACAAAATTTTAGGCATTAGTATCAAATTTGAGGCATTAGCACCAAAATTGAGGCATTAGCACTAAATTTATGATGATTAAATTTATTTTTAGTGATATCATCTCTAAAGAGTTAACCTTCTACCCTTAGGTTTTAGTTTTGAATATAAAAAAAAAGTTTTAAAGCATTAGAACCTAACTATTAACTCAAAAAAATTAATCTATTGACAAAAAAATGTATTACAATTTTATTTTTTTAAAATTATGTTATACGTAAGACTGAGAGAACGTTAGGATAACACTACGGGGATAACCTCTAGCAAACCGCTAAAACTAATCTCTAAAATAAAACTAATTATTTTATTTTTTTTTAAATAAATAAATAAATTTTTATTTGGATTTGATATAATTAAGTTAAGTGTGTTTGTGTTTTTTTTTTTGGTTTAGATACAAGTGGACACGTGGCATAGTTAAGACCCTTTGATGCCACTGGAGGCTAAGATTTAAAATATGAGAAACTTATATTTTTAAGTCATGGGAGGGAATCTGGATTCATTTATTTTAACCTAAATATATATTTATATAAAACCACGCTCACTCTCTGAACAAATCTAATATATATATCTACTTTATGTTTTTGATAAAGTTTTTATTCAAATTGGATTGGAAAAATTTTATTTAATTTAGTCTATAAAAGTGATATGTGTCTCTTAAATATATGAGATGCATATGTTTTTTTTAATAATAAGGATAAAGTTGGAATAAATTTTATTAAAAACTCATATGAATCTCACATGTTATTAAAAAAATGTACACATATCTTTATAGATTAGGTCGAAAGAAATTAGAGGGAGAATATGAGAGTCCCATATTGCAATCTGGATAATTCAATTTAATCCAACGTCCCATATTACGTCACGTGTCATACTTAAATTAAATATTAAAATATTAATTAATTTTTAAAAAGAAAGAGAAAATAAAAAAAAATTAAAAAAATTAAAATAAAAAAAGAAAAAAATGGGCCATCCCAGTTGCGAAGCCACCCCATGATCCCAAGGCCAAAAAAAAAAAAAGAAATTTTTTTGGGTTTGGCTTTAGAGAGTGGTCAGCCATCCTAACTTGTCTTTTTTGTTTATTTTAAAATTTTTATTATTTTAATTTTAATTTTTTTAAATTAATTAATATTTTAATATTTAATTTTAAGTGTTACGCATAACATAATATAAACTGTAAAGTTAAATTGAATGGTCAGGATTAAAGCAATTTTGGAATCTCATATTTTGTCTAATGTGAGGGGATCCTGATCGAGAAAATTGTACGCACTCAACTGCGCGTATCTATCTACTTACTTTTTTTAACCGAGCGTATCTATCTACTTACTTTTTTTTAACTGAGCGTAAGCCTACGGGTCACTTTCAATCATTCATTCATTCAAAATTGCACGCTCGCTGTCGCTCTCTCTCTCTCTCTCTCTCTCTCTCTGTCTTTCTTATCGTCTCTTTCTCTCTCTTCTTATCGTCTCTTTCTTTCTCTCTCCTTTCTCCATTCCCGTCTCAAACTACTCTCTGACCTGTAGAAATCAGAATACGAAGAAAAATCGGGCCGCCTTATCTCAGGCAGCCGGATCTGACGGGGCTCCAACTCTCCCGGCGAAGATAGGAGAAGGTAAATCTTACCTATGTCTCTGTGTTTGTATTTTTTTTTTTTTGGTATAGCTGTCGGATTTGATCCCCAAAGCTTATATATTCACCTAATAAAATTCACGATGAAACGGGGGCCCATGAACACCAGGCATCACGAACGAATTTTTGACATCGGTATTTTGATTTATTGATGTCCTAGATCTACGTCAAAGCTAATCTCTCTCTTTCTGAAAAAAAAAAAAGAAAAAAGAAAGATTCAGGTCGGCAATTTTTATCATTTCAGGGACTCGAGACAATTTTATCACGTGTTTGAATCTCCTAGTATAACCGCTAGATCTACCCTGTTTTGGTTCTTGATCCATGTTTTGAGTTGATTGTGTTAGTTTTGCAAGATCCATCCTAGTTTAATTCATGCTTTATTTCGTGATCTTTGTATTTTAAGAGGTGTAGATGTATGGATCTGCCTGGTTTAAACCCCTAGTTTAGTTTGGTTGTGCTCTCACTTTAATTATAAGTCTAAAACCAAGTTTGCCCTGTAAGCGTAAGCTAAGACTGGTCAAAGCCAATTCCTCTCCTCTTTTCTTTTCCAGATTCAGGCCAAGGGGCTGAGCGAGGAATTAAGAGATTCAAGAAAATTTTTTCAGGTGTTCGTTGATTCATATTTTGAGTTGTTTGTTTTTGTGTTCGAATCTCCAAGTATAACTGCTAGATCTACTCTGTTTTGGTTCTTGATCCATGTTGTGAGTTGATTGTGTGAGTTTTACAAGATCTATCCTAGTAACACGTGCTTTACATGTTAATGCTTGTATTTTATGTTATAGATGTTTGGATCGGCCAGATTTAAGTGTCTAGATTACGGATTGATGGTTGAACAGAAATGATTTGGCTAAATAGAAAGATTAGAAGCGACAGGGGTGAAAGATAGGGTGAGAGAATGTTAGGGAAACATGACTTTTGAACCCAAGAGCCAAAATTTCAACAATATCTTCTAGTATGCCGAACCATATATATATATATCTTTGTAATTAATTAATGGGACCTCAATTTTTGAAGGACTTAGTCATAAAGGCCAACGAACTTGGTTAAGACACATGATACCACTCAGGCCTGGGGGCTGAGCTAGGAAACAACCTATTCAAGACAATGCATGATCCATATTTTGAGTTGATTGTTTTTGGGTTTGAATCTCCTTGTATAACTGCTAAATCTACCTTGTTTTTGTTCTTGATCCATATTTTGATCTGATTGGGTGCACTTTACTAGACCTAACCTATTTACACATACTTTGATATGGTAATGTTTGTTTTATTTTTTAAGGTCTTGATGTTGGACTGTCCTGTTTTAAGGTTAGATTTGGGACTGATGGGTGAATGGAAAAGATTTGGGTTAATTGAATATTAAAAGTGACGGGTGAGAGAGGGAGAGAGCGATGGAGCATTCTAGGCATACATGGTCTACGAACTAAACAGCCCAAATTTGATCCATTTCTACGTGTATGCTGAAGCGTATTTATGGATTTTTAATTTTTTCTTTTTGTAAATCGAACCAGGATTCATAGTAACTCAATTTTGGATAGACTGCGCAATGAAGGCAAACAAACTAGGTTACAACACAGGATACCACTCCTAACTCTTGAACATTTCTAGAAAATATGTTTTTTTTTTTGATTGGTAATGAATTTCCAGAAAATATGTAGCCTAGTTTAAATCTAAATCTACCCTGTTTTTGTTCTTGGTCCACGTTTGGAGGCAATTGGGTGCACTTTACAAGATCTACCCTATTTACACATACTTTGATATGGCAATGTTTGTTTTATTTTCCTAGGACATGATGTTGGACTGTCCTGTTTTAAGGTTAGATTCGAGATTGATGGGTGAACAAAAAGATTTTTGGCTGAATCCAATGCTAAAAGTGAGAGGGCTGAGAGAGGAAGAGTGTGAGAGACCATGCTTTGATTGGGTGCAATTAACTAGATCTACCCTATTTACACATACTTTGATATGGTAATGTTTGTTTTATTTCTCAATGTGGTGATGTTGAACTGTCCTGTTTTAAGGTTTGATTTGGGATTGATGGGCGAATGGAAAAGATGTGGGTTAATTAAATACTAAAAGTGGGGTGAGATGGGGAGAGAGCGATGGAGCATCTAGGCATAGCTCTACGAACTAAACATAAAAAATTTGATCCATTTCTACAAGTATGGCGAAGCGTATTTATGGATTTATAATTTTTTCCTTTTTGTAAATTGAACCAGGATTCATAGTAACTCAATTTTGGATAGACCGCATAACGAAGGTGAACAAACTAGGTTACAACACAAGATACCGCTCCTAACTCTTGAATATTTCTAGAAAATATGTAGCCAAGTTTTAATGTAAATCTACCCTGTTTTGGTTCCTTATCCATATTTTGAGGTGATTGGGTGCACTTTACTAGATCTACCCAATCTATTTACACATGATTTGATATGGTAATATTTGTTTTATTTTTCACGGTCGTGATGTTGGACTGTCCTGTTTTAAGTTTAGATTCGAGATTGACGTGTGAATGAAAAAGATTTTTGGCTGAATTGAATACTAAAAGTGAGAGGGGTGACAGAGGGAGAGTGAGAGTCATGCTAGGCATACATGCTCTACGAACTAAAGAGCCAAAATTTGATCTATTTCTTCAAGAATGCCGAAGCGTATTTACGGAATTGTAATTTCCCCGTTTTGTAAATCGAACTAGGTTTTGTAGGAACTCAGTTTTGGACAAACTACGTAATGAAGGCAAACAAACTAGGTTATATAACATAAGATTCCACTCCTAACTGTTGAATATTTCTAGGAAATCCATAAAGAAACTTTAATAAACTGTAAGTATATTTTTGCACTTGAGTTTAAGAAATTAGTAAAAATAAAACCATGATAAAAAACTATTTGATAGCAGCTACAAATTTAGTTTTTTTGATGCATTAATTATCTTTTGCCAAATCAAAAGGGTCAGTAGCTACTCACAAAAAAAAAAATCCTCAGTAGCTTGGTCATGAAGAATGGAATTCTTTTTGCATGCTATACGGTCTTATGAAGGCTTGTTAGAGGATGTAGTTCTATTTGGAAATTTCTCATATAATATAATTATTGTCTTCAAAGGTAAATTCGGTGGACTTTTGTTGTATTTGAAACGTAGGTAGTTAGAAGCGATATAATGTGAGGTGGTGGGTAGAAATTGGTAAAAAATGAAATGTAATTTCTCTATTTTATAGGGAAATTGTATTCTTTTGTGTACTTTGTTGGGTACTATTTTGACATTGATATTTTGATTTATTTATGTGCTAGATCTATGTCCAAGCTAATCTCTATCTTTATGAAAAATAAAAATAAAAAGATTCAGGTCCCACCAATTTTTTCTGGTATTTTGTTTTTTTTTTGGTTTAAACCTGCGGTTTTCTTTAGTTGAGTTCTAACTTTAATTATAAGTCTAAAACTAAGTCTGCCCTGTAAGCTTAAGCTAGGACTGGTCAAAGCAAATTCTTACTTTAATTATAAGTCTAAAACTAAGTCTGCCCTGTGATCGTCAGCTAAGACTGGTCAAAGCTAATTCCTCTCTTTTCTTTTCCAGATTCAGTCCAAGAGGCTGAGTGAGGAATAAGGGTTTCAAGATAATTTTTTCACGGGTTCTTGATTCATATTTTGTGTTGATCGTTTTTGTGTTTGTATCTCGAAGTTGAACTGCTAGATCTACCTTTTTTCAGTTCTTGATCCATGTTTTGAGTTGATTGTGTGAGTTTTACAAGATCCATCGTAGTAATCCATGCTTTATATTGAAACCTTTGTATTTTAAGAGGTGTAGATGTATGGATCTGCCTGATTTAAACCCCTAGTTTTGTTTGGTTGTGCTCTGACTTTGTCTAAAACTAAGTCTACCCTATAAGCATATGCAAAGACTGGTCAAAGCTAATTCCTCTCTTCTTTTCTTTTCCAGATTCAGGCCAAGGGGATGAGCGAGGAGTAAGAGATTCAAGACTATTTTTCAGGTGTTCTTGATTCATATTTTGAATTGTTTGTTTTTGTGTTTCAATCTCCTAGTATAACTGCTAGATCTACCCTGTTTTGGTTCTTGATCCATATTGTGAGTTGATTATGTGAGTTTTACAAGATCTATCCTAGTAACACATGCTTTACATGGTCATGCTTGTATTTTAAGTCATAGATGTTTGGATTGGCCTGATTTAAGTGTCTAGATTTCGGATCGATGGTTGAGCAGAAATGATTTGGCTAAATAAAAATATTAGAAGTGAGGGGTGAAAGGGAGGGTGAGAGCATGTTAGGGAAACATTCTTTCTGAACCAAACAGCCAAAATTTCAACCATATTTTATAGTTTGCTGAAGCATATTTATATATTTGGAATTAATTAATGGGACCTAAATTAATTAATTTCCAAGTATAACTGCTAGATCTTTCTTGTTTTGGTTCTTGATCCATATTGTGAGTTGATTGTGTGAGTTTCACAAGATCTATCTTGGTAACACGTGCTTTACATGGTAATGCTTGTATTTTAAGTTATAGATGTTTGGATCGTCTAGATTTCGTATCGATGGTTGAGCAGAAATGTTTTGGCTAAATAGAAGGATTAGAAGTGAGAGGGGTGACAGATATGGTGAGAGCATGTTTGGGAAACATGCTTTCTGAACAAAAGAGCCAATATTTCAACCATATCTTCTATTATGCCAAAGCATATTTATATATTTGTAATTAATTAATGGGACGTCAATTTTTTACGGACTTTGTAATGATGGCCGACTAACATGGTTAAGACACATTATACCACTTAGGTGTAGGGGCTGAGCTAGGAAACATCCTATTCAAGACAATGCATGATCCATATTTTGAGTTGATTGTTTTTGGGTTTGAAAACCCTGTTTTGATTTTATCCATATCTTTAGGTAATTGGGTGCACTTAACTAGATCTACCCTATTTGCACATACTTTGATATGGTAATGTTTGTTTTATTTTTCGAGGTTGTGATGTTGGACTGTCCTGTTTTAAGGTTAGATTAAGGATTTATGGGTGAACGGAAAAGATGTGGGTTAATTGAATATTAAAATTGAGGGGTGAGATGGGGATAGAGCGGAGTATGCTAGGCATGCATGCTCTATGAACTAAACAGCCAAAATTTGATCTATTTCTACAAGTATGCCGTAGCGTATTTATGGATTTATAAGCTTTTTCCTTTTATTAAATCGAACCAGGATTCTTAGTTACTCAATTTTGGCTAGACTGCGTAGTGAAGGCGAACAAACTAGGTTGTACACATGATATCACTCCTAACTCTTGAATATTTCTAAAAAATATGTAGCCGAGTTTTGATCAAAATCTACCCAATTTTTGTTCTTGATCCATATTTTGAGGTAATTGGGTGCACTTAACTAGATCTACCCTATTTGCACATACTTTTGGTATGGTAATGTTTGTTTTATTTTTTTAGGTTGTGATGTTGGACTGTCTTGTTTTAAGGTTAGACTTAGGATTGATGGGTGAATAGAAAAGATGTGGGTTAATTGAATGTTAATAGTGAGGGGTGAGATGGGGAGAGAGTGACGGAGCATGCTAGCCATACATGCTCTACGAACTAAACAGCCAAAATTTAAACCATTTCTACAAGTATGCTGAAGCTTATTTATGGATTTGTAATTTTTCCTTTTTGTTAATCTAACTAGGATTCATGGTAAATCAGTTTTGGATAGACTTCGTAATGAAGTCGAACAAACTAGGTTACAACACATGATACGAGATACCTCTCCTAACTCTTGAATATTTTGAAAAATACGTAGCCTAGTTTTAATCTAAATCTACCCTCTTTTGGTTCGTGCTCCATATTTTGAGGTAATTGGGTGCAATTAACTAGATCTACCGTATTTACACATACTTTGATATGGTAATGTTTGTTTTATTTCTCAAGGTCGTGATGGTGGACTGTCTTGTTTAAAGGTTTGATTTGGGATTGATGGGTGAATAGAAAAGATGTGGGTTAATTGAATACTAAAAGTGGGGTTAGATGGGGATAGAGCGATGGAGCATGGTAGGCATACATGCTCTACGAACTGAACAGCCAAAATTTGATCCATTTCGACAAGTATGCTGAAGCGTATTTATGGATTTATTATTTTTTCCTTTTCGTAAATTGAACCAGGATTCATAGTAACTCAATTTCGGATAGACTGCGTAATGAAGGCTTACAAACTAGGTTCCAACACAGGATACCGTTCCTAACTCTTTAATATTTCTAGAAAATATGTAGCCAAGTTTTAATCTAAATCTACCCTGTTTTGGTTCCTGATCTATATTTTGAGGTGATTTGGTGCACTTTACTAGTTCTACCCAATCTATTTACACATACTTTGATATGGTAATGTTTGTTTTATTTTTCAAGTTCGTGTTGTTGGACTGTCCTGTTTTAAGGTTATATTCGAGATTGATGGGAGAATGAAAAAGATTATGGCTGAATCGAATACTTAAAGTGAGGGGTGAGAGAGGGAGAGAGTGAGAGACATGCTAATCATACATGCTCTACGTACTAAAGAGCCAAAATTTGATCTATAAGTAAAAATAAAACTCTGATAAAAAACTGTTTGATAGCAGCTACAAATTTGGTTTTTTGGATGCATCTTGCCAAATCAAAAGGGTTGGTAGCTACTCACAAAAAAAAAAGGGTCAGTAGCTTTATCATGAAGAATGGAATTCTTTTTTGCATGGTCTTATGGAGGCTTGTTAGAGGATGTAGTACTGTTTGGAAATTTCTCGGAAAAAATAATTATTTTCTTCAAAGGTTTCTTAAAATCGCTCATTTTTGTTGTTGGGAATTGGGAAACATTTTATTGTCAAGGATTTGTACTAAATTTGAAAACTTAGGTAGTAAGATGTGATATGATGCGAGGTGGTGGGTAGAAATTGGTGAGATATGAAATATAATTTCTCTGTTTTATAGGGAAATTGTATTCTTTTGTGTAAAATACATTGTTTGTTGGGTGCTATCACAAACAAATTTTTGACATTGACATTTCGATTTGTTTATTTGCTAGATCTATCCAAGATAATCTCTTATCTTTTTGAAAAAAAAAAAAAAAGGATTGATGTCCCAACCATTCCCTCCCCTTTTTAAACCCGCAGTTTAGTTTAGTTGTGTTCTTACTTTAATTATAAGTCTTCAACTAAGTCTGCCCTGTAAGCTTAAGCTAAGACTGGTCAAAGCTAATTCTTACTTTAATTATAAGTCTAGAACTAAGTCTGCCCTGTAATCGTAAGCTAAGACTGGTCAAAGCTAATTCCTCTCTTTTCTTTTCCAAATTCAGTCCAAGGGGCTGAGTGAGGAATAAGGGATTCAAGATAATTTTTTCAGGGGTTCTTTATTCTTATTTTGAGTTGATCCTTTTTGTGTTTGAATCTTGAATTAGAACTGCTAGATCTAGCCTGTTTTAATTCTTGATCCATGTTTGAGTTGATTGTGTGACTATTAAAAGATCCATCTTAGTAATTCATGCTTTATCTCGTAACCTTTGTATTTTAAGTGGTGTAGATGTATGGATTTGCCTGATTTAAACCCCTAGTTTCGTTTGGTTGTGCTCTGACTTTGATTATAATTCTAAAACGAAGTCTACCCTGTAATTGTAAGCTAAGACTGGTCAAAGCTAATTCCTCTCTTCTTTTCTTTTCCAGATTCAGGCCAAGGGCTGAGCGAGGAATAAGAGATTCAAGACAATATTTTCAGGTGTTCTTGATTCATATTTTGAGTTGTTTGATTTTTTGTTTGAATCTCCAAGTATAACTGTTAGATCTACCCTGTTTTGGTTCTTGATCCATATTGTGAGTTGATTGTGTGAGTTTTACAAGATCTATCCTAGTAACACGTGCGTTACATGGTAATGCTTGTATTTTATGTTATAGATGTTTGGATTGGCCTGATTCGATGGTTGAGCGGAAATGATTAGGCTAAATAGAAATATTAGAAGTGAAAGCGGTGAAAGAGAGGGTGAGAGCATGTTAGGGAAACATGCTTTCTGAACCGAAGTGCCAAAATATAGTTTGCTGAAGCATATTTATACATTTGGAATTAATTAATGGGATCTAAATTTTTGTCGGTCTTCGTAATGAAGGCCAACGTACTTGGTTAAGACACATGATACCACTCAAGCTCCGGGGCTAAGCTAGGAAACAACCTATTCAAGACAATGTTGGATCCATATTTTGTGTTCATTGTTTTTGGGTTTGAATCTCCTTGTATAACTGCTCAATCTACCCTGTTTTGGTTTGATCCATATTTTTAGGTAATTGGGTGCACTTAACTAGATCTACCCTATTTGCACATACTTTGATATGGTAATGTTTGTTTTATTTTTCAAGGTTGTGATGTTGGACTGTCCTGTTTTAGGGTTAGGTTTAGGATTGATGGGTGAATGGAAAAGATGTGGGTTAATTGAATATTAAAAGTGAGGGGTTAGATGGGGAGAGAGCAATGGAGCATGCTAGCTATAGTTGCTCTACAAACTAAACTCTACAAGCAGGCCGGAGTGTATTTATGAATTTATAATTTTTCCTTTTCGTAAATTGAACCAGGATTCATTGTAACTAAATTTTGGATAGACTGCGTAATGAAGGCGAACAAACCAGGTTACAACATAGGATACCAATCCAAACTCTTGAATATTACTAGAAAATGTGTAGTAAAGTTTTAATCTAAATCTACCCTATTTTCGTTCTTGATCCTTATTTTGAGGTGATTGGTTGCACTTTACTTGATCTACCCAATCTATTTACAAATACTTTGATATGGTAATGTTTGTTTTATTTTTGAAGGTCGTGATGTTGGACTGTCCTATTTTAAGGTTAGATTCGAGATTGATGGGTGAACGAAAAGGATTTTTGGCTGAATCAAATACTAAAAGTGAGAGGGGTGAGAGTGTGAGACATTCTAGGCATACATGCTCTACGAACTAAAGAGCCCAAATTTGATCTATTTTTTCAATTATGCTGAAGCTTATTTGTGGATTTGGATTTTTTCCTTTTTTTAAATCGATCTAGGTTTCGTAGGGACTCAATTTTGCATGGGGTGCGTAATGAAGGCAAACAAACTAGATTATAACATAAGATTCCATTCCTAACTGTTGAATATTTCTAGGAAATCCATAAATAAGCTTTAATAAATTATAAGTATATTTTTGCACTGGAGTTTAAGAAATTAGAGGGCAGTCCATATAAGTAAAAATAAAACCATGATAAAAAACTGTCTGATAGCAGCTACAAATTTGGTTTTCTGGATGCATCAATTATCTTTTGCCAAATCAAAAAGGGTCAGTAGCTACTTACAAAAAAAAGAGGGTCAATAGCTTGGTCATGAAGAATGGAATTCTTTTTTGCATGTTATACGGTCTTATGGAGGCTTGTTAGAGGATGTAGTTCTATTTGGAAATTTCTCGTAACAAATAATTATCGTCTTTAAAAGTTAATTCGGTGGACTTTGGTGTTTCTCAAAATCGCTCATTTTTATTGTTGGGAAATGGGAAACATATTTTATTGTGTAGGATTTGTACTAAATTTGAAAACTTAGGTAGTAGAAGTGATATGATGTGAGGTGGTGGGTAGAGATTAGTGAGAAATGAAACATTATTTCTCTAATTTATTGGGAAATTGTATTCTTGTGTAAAATGCATTGTTTGTTGGGTGCTATCGATATTTTTATTTATTTATGTGCTAGATCTACGTCCAAGCTAATCTCTATCTTTTTGAAAAAAAAAAAAAAAATTGATTTAGGTCCCAACAATCTTTCAGGTTTTTATTTATTTCTTTATGTTTTATATTTAAAAAAAAACCCCCTGCAGTTTAGTTTTGTTGTGTTCTTACTTTAATTATAAGTCTAAAACTGTGTTTGCCCTGCAAGCTTGAACTAAGACTGGTCAAAGCTAATTCTTACTTTAATTATAAGTCTAAAACTAAATCTGCCCTGTAATCGTAAGCTAAGACTGGCCCAAGTGGTGAAGGCCTTGGTCTTGAGGGTTTGCTCCCTTCAAGGTCCAAGGTTCAACACCTCATGGGTGCAAACAATTCCTTGGGGTACACCCTCTAGTGAAAAGCTAGCGACTAAACTAGTTCCGTGTAGGGAAACTTTCGAGGGTGCGGTGCACGGGACCAGGGTTTACTCTGCAGGGGTGGGTCCGAAGGGCCCTGCCTTGGAGAGGTTCCTCGACATAAAAAAAAAAAAAAGACTGGTCAAAGCTAATTCCTCTCTTTTCTTTTTCAGATTCAGTCCAACGGGCTGAGCGAGGAATGAGGGATTCAAGATAATTTTTTCAGGTGTTCTCGATTGTTTGAACCTTGAAGTGGAACTGCTAGGTCTACCCTGTTTTAGTTATTGATCCATGTTTTGAGTTGATTGTGTGAGTGTTACAAGATCCATCCTATTAATTCATGCTTTATATCGTAACCTTTTTGTTTTAAGAGGTGTAGATGTATGTATCTGCCTGATTTAAACCCCTAGTTGAGCAAGGTGTAAGAGATTCAAGACAATTTTTTCAGGTGTTCTTGTTTCATAATTTGAGTTGTTTGTTTTTGTATTTGAAAGATTAGATCTACATTGTTTTGGTTCTTGGTACATATTGTGAGTTGATTGTGTGAGTTTTACAAGATCTATCCTAGTCACACGTGCTTTACGTGGTAATGCTTGTAGTTTAAGTTATATTGTTTGGATCTGCCAGATTTAAGTGTCTAGATTTCGGATCAATGGTTGAGCAGAATTGATTTGGCTAAATAGAAAGACTAGAAGTGAGAGGGGTGAAAGAGATGGTGAGAGCATGCTAGGGAAACATGCTTTCTGAACAAAAGAGCCAAAATTTCAACCATATCTTCTATTGTGCCGAACCATATTTATATATTTGTAATTGATTAATGGAAAAATTATGCCAAACCATATTTTTGACGGGCTTTGTAATGAAGGCCAACGAACTTGGTTAAGACACATGATACCACTCAGTCCTAGTGGCTGAGCTTGGAAACAACCTATTCTAGACAATGCATGATCCATATTTTGAGTTGATTGTATTATCCAAAAAAAAATATATATTTTGAGTTGATTGTTTTTGGGTATGAATCTCCTTGTGTAATTGCTAAATCTACCCTGTTTTGGTTTGATCGATATATTTAGGTAATTGTGTGCACTTAACTAGATCTACCCTATTTGCACATACTCTGATATGGTAATGTTTGTTTTATTTATCTAGGTCGTGATGTTGGAATGTCCTGTTTTAAGGTTTGATTTTGGATTGATGGGGGATCGGAAAAGATGTGGGTTAATTGAATATTAAAAGTGGGGTGAGATGCAAATAGAATGCCGGAGAGTGCTAGGCATACATGCTTTACGAACTAAACAGCCAAAATTTGATCCATTTCTACAAGTATGCTAAATCTCATTTTTGGATTTGTAATTTTTCCTTTTTGTTAATCGAACTAGGATTCACAGTAAATCAATTTTGGATAGACTGTGTAGTGAAGGCGAACAAACTAGGTTAAAACACATGATACCACCCCTAACTCTTGAATATTTCTAAAAAATACGTAGCCAAGTTTTAATCTAATTCTACCCTGTTTTGGTTCTTGATTCATATTTTGAGGTAATTGGGTGCAATTAACTAGATCTACCCTTTTTACACATACTTTGATATGGTAATGTTTGTTTTATTTCTTAGTGTCGTGATGGAGGACTGTCCTATTTTAAGGTTAGATTCGAGATTGATGGGTGAACGAAAATGATTTTTGGCTGAATCGAATACTAAAAGTCGGGTGAGAGAGGGAGAGAGTGATAGACATGCTAGGCATACATGCTCTACGAACTAAATAGCCAAGATTTGATCTATTTCTTCTACTATGCTTAAGCTTATTTGTGGATTTGCGATTTTTCCTTTTTGTAAATCGAACTAGGTTTCGTAGGAACTTAATTTGTCACGGAGTGCATGATGAAGGCAAACAAACTAGGTTATTACATAAGATTCCACTCCTAACTGTAGAATATTTCTAGGAAATCCATAATGAAGCTTTAATAAACTCTCAAGTATTTTTTCGAACTTGAGTTTAAGAAATTAGAAGGCGGTCCATATAAGTAAAAATAAAACAATGATAAAAAACTTTTGATAGCAGCTACAAGTTTGGTTTTTTTGATGCATCAATTATCTCTTGCCAAATCAAAAAAAAAAAAAGGTCAGTAGCTTGGTCATGAAGATTGAAATTCTTTTTGTATGCTATACTGTCTTATGGAGGCTTGTTAGAGCCAAAATTCGGTGGACTTTGGTGTTTCTCAAAATTGCTCATTTTTGTTGCTGGGAATTGGGAACCATATTTTATTGTGTAGGATTTGTACTAAATTTGAAGCTTAGGTAGTAAGAAGCGATATGAATTGAGGTGGTGGGTAGAAATTGGTGAGAAATGAAATATTATTTCTCTATTTTATAGGGAAATTGTATTATTTTTGTGTAAAATGCATTGTTTGCTGGATACTATCATTAACAAATTTTTGACATTGATATTTTGATTTATTTCTGTGCTAGATCTACGTCCAAGCTAATCTCTATCTTTTTGAAAGAAAAAAAAAAGATTCAGGTCCCAACAATTTTTCCCTTTTTATTTATTTATTTATTTATTTTGACCCCTCAGCTTAGTTTAGTTGTGTTCTTACTTTAATTATAAGTCTAAAACTAAGTCTACCCTGTAAGCTTAAGCTAAGAATTGTCAAAGCTAATTCTTACTTTAATTATAAGTCTAAAACTAAGTTTGCCCTGTAATCGTAAGCTAAGACTGGTCAAAGCTAATTCCTCTCTTTTCTTTCCCAGATTCAGTCCAGGGGTCTGAGAGAGGAATAAGGGATTCAAGATAATTTATTCAGGGGTTCTTGGTTCATATTTTGTGTTGATCGTTTTTGTGTTTGAATCTTGAAGTAGAACTGCTAGATCTACCCTTTTTAATGTCTTCATCCATGTTTTGAGTTGATTGTGTGAGTGTTACGTGATCCATCCTAGTAATTCATGCTTTATATCGTAACCTTTGTATTTTAAGAGGTGTTGATGTATGGATCTGCCTGATTTAAACCCCTAGTTTGGTTTGGTTGTGCTCCGAGTTTGATTGTAAGTCTAAAACTAAGTCTACATGGTAATGCTTGTATTTTAAGTTATAGATGTTTGGATCGGCCAGATTTACGTGTCTAGATTTCGGATTGATGGTTGAGCAGAAATGATTTTGCTAAATAGAAATATTAGAAGTGAGAGGGGTGAAAGAAAGGGTGAGAGCATGTTTGTGGAACATTCTTTCTGAACCAAAGGGCCAAAATTTCAACCATATCTTCTAGTTTGCCGAAGCATGTTTATATATTTGTAATTAATTAATGGGACGTCAATTTTTGACGGACTTTGTAATGAAGGCCAACTAACTTGGTTAAGACACATGATACCACTCAGGCCTAGGTGCTGAGCTAGGAAGCAGCCTATTCAAGACAATGCATGATCCATATTTTGAGTTGATTGTTTTTGGGTTTGAATCTCCTTGTATAACTGCTACATCTACCCTTTTTTGGTTTGATCCATATTTTTTAGGTAATTGGGTGCACTTAACTAGATCTACCCTATTTGCGCATACTTTGATATGGTAATGTTTGTTTTATTTTTCAAGGTTGTGATGTTGGACTGTCCTGTTTTAAGGTTAGATTTAGGATCGATGGGTGAACGGAAAAGATGTGGGTTAATTGAATATTAAAAGTGGGGTGAGATGGGATAGAGCGACGAAGCATGCTAGGCATACATGCTCTACGAACTAAACTGCCAAAATTTGATCTGTTTCTACAAGTATGCTGAAGTGTATTTATGGATTTATAAGTTTTTTCCTTTTTGTAAATCGAACCAGGAT
Source organism: Carpinus viminea (assembly GCA_013348765.1). Classification (NCBI taxonomy): domain Eukaryota; kingdom Viridiplantae; phylum Streptophyta; class Magnoliopsida; order Fagales; family Betulaceae; genus Carpinus; species Carpinus viminea. The sequence continues at coordinate 12,812,485 of CP054667.1, forward strand.
TCGTAGTAACTCAATTTTGGATAGACTACGTAGTGAAGGCGAACAAACTAGGTTACAAAACATGATACCAGTCCTAACTCTTGAATATTTCTAAAAAATACGTTGCTTTGTTTTAATCAAAATCTACCCTGTTTTTGTTCTTGATCCATATTTTGAGGTAATTGGGTGCACTTAACTAGATCTACCCAATTTACAAATACTTTGATTTGGTGGTTTTTGTTTTATTTTTCAAGGTCGTGATGCTGGACTTTCCTGTTTTATTGTGATTGATGGGTGGACGGAAAAGATGTGGGTTAGTTGAATATTAAAAGTGAGGGGTGAGATGGGGAGAGAGCGACAGAGCATGCTAGCCGTACATGCTCTACGAACTAATCAGCCAAAATTTGGTCCATTTCTACAAGTATGCCGAAGTTTATTTATGGATTTGTAATTTTTCCATTTTGTATATCGAAGTAGGATTCATAGTAAATCTATTTTTGATAGACTGCGTAATGAAGCAAACTAGGTTACAACACATGATACCACTCCTATATCTTGAATATTTCTAAAAAATATGTAGCCTAGGTTTAATCTAAATCTACCCTGTTTTGGTTCTTGATCCATATTTTGAGGTAATTGGGTGCAATTACCTAGATCTACCCTATTTACACATACTTCGATAGAATAATGTTTGTTTTGTTTCTCAAGGTCATGATGTTGGACGGTCCTGTTTTAAGGTTTGATTTGGGATTGATTGGGGAATGGAAAAGATGTGGGGTAATTGAAATATTAGAAGTAAGGGGTGAGTTGGGGAGAGAGCGACGGAGCATGCTTGGCATACATGCTCTACGATCTAAACATCCAAAATTTGATCCATTCCTACATGTATGCCGAAGCCTATTTATGGATTTATAATTTTTTCCTTTTCGTAAATTGAACCAGCATGCATAGTAACTCAATTTCTGATAGACTGCGTAATGAAGGTGAACAAACTAGGTTACAATGCAGGATACCGCTCATAACTCTTGAATATTTCTAGATAATATGTAGCCAAGTTTTAATCTAAATCTAGCCTTTTTTTGGTTCTTGATCCATATTTTGACGTGATTGGGTGCACTTTGCTAGATCTACGTAATCTATTTACACATATTTTGATATGGTAATGTTTGTTTTCCTGTTTTATGTTTAGATTCGAGATTGATGGGCGAACGACAAAGATTTTTGGCTGAATTGAATACTAAAAGTGAGGGGTGAGAGAGGGATAGAGTGAGAGAATGCTAGGCATACATGTTCTATGAACTAAAGAGCCAAAATTTTATCTATTTCTTCAAGTATGCTGAAGCTTATTTATGATTTGTGATTTTTCCTTTTTGTAAATCGAACTAGGTTTCGTAGGAACTCAATTTTGGACAGCCTGTGTAATGAAGTCAAACAAACAAACTAGGTTATAACATAAGATTCCACTCCTAACTGTTGAATATTTCTAGGAAATCCGTAAAGATGCTTTAAGAAACTATAAGTATATTTTTGCTCTGGAGTTTAAGAAATTAGAAGGCGGGCCATACAAGTAAAAATAAAACCATGTTAAAAAACTGTTTGATAGCAGCTGCAAATTTGGTTTTTTGGATGCATCAATTATCTTTTGCCAAATCAAAAGGGTCAGTAGCTTGTTCCTGAAGAATGAATGAAATTCTTTTTGTATGCTATTCGGTCTTATGGAGGCTTGTTAGGGGATGTAGTTCTATTTGGAAATTTCTCGTTAAAAAATAATCATTGTCTTCGAAGGTAAATTCGGTTAACTTTGGTGTTTCTCAAAATCGCTCATTTTTTTTGTTGGGAATTGGGAAGCATATTTTATTGTGTAGGATTTGTACTAAATTCAAATATTTAGGTAGTAAGAAGCGATATGATGTGAGGTGGTGGGTAGACATTGGTGAGAAATGAAATTTATTTTTCTATTTTATTGGGAAATTATATTCTTTTGTGTAAAATGCATTGTTTGTTGGGTACTATCATGAACGAATTTTTGACATTGATATTTGGATTTATTTATGTGCTAAATCTGCATCCAAGCTAATCTCTTTTTGAAAAAATAAAAATAAAAAAAAGATTCAGGTCACAACAATTTTTCAGTTTTTTTTTTAAAAAAAATCCGTAGTTTAGTTTAGTTGTGTTCTTACTTTAATTATATGTCTAAAACTAAGTCTGCCCTGTAAGCTTAAGCTAAGACTGGTCAAAGCTAATTCTTACTTCAATTGTTAGTCTAAAACTAAGTCTGCCCTGTAATTGTAAGCTAAGACTGGTCAAAGCTAATTCCTCTCTTTTCTTTTCCAGATTCAAGCCAAGGCTAAGGGGCTGAGCGAGGAATAAGGGATTCAAGATAATTTGTTGAGGTGTTCTTGATTGATATGTTAGTTGATCCTTTTTGTGTTTGAATCTTGAAGTAACTGCTAGATCTACCCTGTTTTAGTTCTTGATCCATGTTTTCAGTTGATTGTGAGTGTTAAAAGATCCATCCTAGTAATTCATGCTTTATATCGTAACCTTTGTATTTTAAGAGGTGTAGATGTATGGATCTGCCTGATTTAAACCCCTAGTTTAGTTTGGTTGGGCTCTGACTTTAATTATAAGTCTAAAACTAAGTCTGACCTGTAAGCGTAAGCTAAGACTGGTCAAAGCTAATTCCTCTCTTATTTTCTTTTCCAGATTCAAGACAATTTTTTCAAGTGTTCTTGATTCATTTTTTGAGGAGTTTGTTTGTTTTTTTTTGAATCTCCAAGTATAACTGCTAGATCTACCCTGTTTTGGATCCTGATCCATATTGTGAGTTGATTGTGTAATTTTACAAGATCTATCCTAGTAACATGTGCTTTACATGGTAATGCTTGTAATTTGAGCTATAGATGTTTGGATCGGCCAGATTGAAGTGTCTAGATTTCGGATCGATTGTTGAGCGGAAATGATTTGGCTAAATAGAAGGATTAGAAGTGGGGTGAATGAGAGGGTGGGTGCATGTTAGGGAAACATGCTTTCTGAACCAAATAGTCAAAATTTCAACCATATCTTCTAGTATGCTGAAGCATATTTATATATTTGTAATTTGATTAATTTGTCCTGAATTTTTGACGGACTTCGTAATGAAGGCCAACAAACTTGGTTAAGACTTAAACACATGATACCACTCAGGCCTAGGGGCTGAGCTAGGAAACAACCTATTCAAGACAATGCATGATCCATATTTCGAGTTGATTGTTTTTGGGTTTGTATCTTCTTGTATAACTGCTAAATCTTCGCTGTTTTGGTTTGCTTCATATTTTTAGGTAATTGGGTGCACTTAACTAGATCTACTCTATTTACTTATACTTTGATATGGTAATGCTTGTTTTATTTTTCGGGGTCATGATGTTGGACTGTCCTGTTTTTAAGGTTACTTATACTTCCCTGTTGGACTGTCCTGTTTTTTTGCACTTAACTTTATGAAATTAGAAGGCTCTCCATATAAGTAAATACATAACCATGAAAAAAAAATGTTTGATAGCAGCTACAAATTCAGTTTTTTGGATGCATCAGTTATCTTTTGACCAAATTAAAAGGGTTAGTAGCTTGGTCATGAAGAATGAAGTTGGTTTTGCATGCTATGCGGTCATATGGTGTCTTGTTAGAGGATAATATAGTTCTATTTGGAAATTTCTTGTAAAAAATGGCTATTGATTTCTAGGGTAAATTGGGTGGATTGCTTGGTGTTTCTCAAAATTCACTCATTTTTTTTGTTGTTGGGAATTGGGACACATTTTTTTTTGTAGGATTTGTACTAAATCTTGAAATTTCGGTTGTATTGTAAGAAGCGATACCATGTGAGGTGGTGGGTAGTGATTGGTGAGAAATGGAATATAATTTCTCTATTTTGTAGGGAAATGAGATTCTATTATATAAAATGCATTGTTTGTTGGGTACTATCACAAACGATTTTTTGACATTGGTATTTCGATTTATCTATGTTCTTGATCTACGCTAAAACTTCAGGTCACAATACTTTTTATCAGTTTTTTAAATCCCATAATTTAGTTTGGTTTTGTTCTTACTTTAATTATAAGTCTAAAACTAAGTCTGCCCTGTAAGCTTAAGCTACGGCTAGTCAAAGCTAATTCCTCTCCTTTTTTCTTTTCCAGATTCAGGCCAAGGGGCTGAGCAACAAGGAATAAGGGATTCAGAACAAATTTATCACAAAATTTACACATTCTAAAAAATGAGGCTAGGAACTTATAAAAAAAAAAAAAAAAGAGGCTAAGCTACGTCTAGTCAAAGCTAATTCCTCTCCTTTTTTCTTTTCCAGATTCAGGCCAAGGGGCTGAGCAACAAGGAATAAGGGATTCAGAACAAATTTATCACAAAATTTACACATTCTAAAAAATGAGGCTAGGAACTTATAAAAAAAAAAAAAGAGAGGCTAAGCTACGGCTAGTCAAAGCTAATTCCTCTCCTTTTTCTTTTCCAGATTCAGGCCAAGGGGCTGAGCAACAAGGAATAAGGGATTCAGAACAAATTTATCACAAAATTTACACATTCTAAAAATGAGGCTAGGAACTAAAAAAAAAAAAAAAGAGGCTAAGCTACGGCTAGTCAAAGCTAATTCCTCTCCTTTTTCTTTTCCAGATTCAGGCCAAGGGGCTGAGCAACAAGGAATAAGGGATTCAGAACAAATTTATCACAAAATTTACACATTCTAAAAAATGAGGCTAGGAACTTATAAAAAAAAAAAAGAGGCTAAGCTACGGCTAGTCAAAGCTAATTCCTCTCCTTTTTTCTTTTCCAGATTCAGGCCAAGGGGCTGAGCAACAAGGAATAAGGGATTCAGAACAAATTTATCACAAAATTTACACATTCTAAAAAATGAGGCTTAAAAAAATAAATAAATAAATAAAAAAGAGAAAAGAAAAAAAGAGGCTTAGCTACGGCTGGTCAAAGCTAATTCCTCTCCTTTTTTCTTTTCCAGATTCAGGCCAAGGGGCTGAGCAACAAGGAATAAGGGATTCGGAACAAATTTATTACAAAATTTACACATTCTAAAAAATGAGGCTAGGAACTTATCAAAAAAAAAAAAATGAGGCTAGGTTTTAGAAAGCATAGAAGAATACCTTTTCCATCAAGCTCTTTTTTGGTTAACGATATACTTGGAAGTAGTTTCCGGAATCCGCTTGCTGTGGCAAGTATGTCCTTCATGAAGTTGGCAATCTGATACAATATACCAAAAATTAGTTCTTGATGCTTTTTTCTATGTTGTATGTAAATAAATGTATATTTGTTCTTACATTTTTTAATGAAGATCCCATGTTTCTTAGGATGCACTGAGAGGGAGAGAGAGAGAGAGAGAGACGATCTCTGGTTCAAACCGTGAGAGAGAGAGGGAGAGATAGGGGAGAGGGACACCCTTCCTTTCATTTCTTTCTAATTTATAGATATATATATATATATATTCTAAGCATATATTATATATATATTACTTATAAAAAAAATATTATATATGTGTATAATAAATTGATGAATGCACTCCTTAAACCAGTTGAAAATATCTCCAGAATTCCATTTAAGGCACTGCTCAAGCTTAATATGAAATTAAGTTTTGAGAGTAAATAAATAAAATAAATTCTAAATGTAGTAAAATCCCATCCCATGCACGTGTAAGCGACGAAACGCACTAGGCATCCTAGTAGCTACTAGTACTAGGCTACTAGCTATAGCTAAGCTACTGCCAGTAGTACACCAGCCCTGTCGCCTGTACCTCCGGCCTCCTCCTTCTCCTCCTCCGCATACCTCCTCAAACAGAGCCTAGCCATAGCTGATGGAAAAAAGGCATCAGACTGTTGTCTATTCCGGATTGAGGTGGTCGGTCACAAGGTGTTCAGCGTGCTTTGACGAATGGAGTAATAGGTACTTTTGGGCTACTTTTTGATCCTCTTCCTCTGCCTCAGCAGGATCTGGTGTTCCCTCCGCTTGTCTTGGTCCTTAAGTGGAATTTAGGGCCACAATATTCATTACCTGGTTACACCTCTGATTCTTCTGATTCACTTCATCTGACCTGCCGAAGCAATCTCTACAGAGTTGACAGAACCCATCCACCTTTGAGAGTTCTACCCCAAGGCCACCGCCGACATGTTCTGGGCATGGGCCATCCTCTCCGATCGGTAGCAAGTGCGGAGAGGTCCGCTTCGTGGTTTCTTTTGACATCCAGTGCCCCACATCAGGGTGAGTAGGCTTTATATGTACTTATATATTATCTTTTGCTTCACTGCAAAATTTATACTACCTATTACAGAGAATGATTTGAGTTAGTATTTAACTTTTTGCTGAGCCGGCATGCCCTGCTTCTGTGTGGTATATACTCTGATGTGGTTTAGAATTTCTGTCCATATTTTTGCTAAATTTTCTGGAAGAACTTGAGTGTATTTGAGATGCTGAGAATTTCTAATTTTGTATGTTGTTTAGGGAAGCATTCTGAAAACTATTGTGCAATGTACGACATTCGTGGAAAACATACCGATGGAAAAAGTTTTAGACTGTCCTTTTGGTCCCCCTGTTAGTGGGTTGACCCTTGTTTCAAAAACAGAGTAGGTACCATTCTATCTTCTGGTTCCGTGAAGGCTTTAGTTACCTGATGGTTATGTATTGTTATGCTTACCAGCCCGATAAATTGCTTTCACCAAAGATCCAAAGTTTACGTTCTAAAATTACTGCAAGTAAGATTTTTATTGAACTCTGCCATTTAAAACCTATCTCATTATTTGATGTCTATTTCTTGTTATTTTAGCTGAGAATGGCTGCTCCGGCTTTAGTCAGGCATTATACAGTATTGCGTGTGATCATCCTTATTTCTTGTTTGAAAAGCTTGTTGTAAATGCCTATTTCTAATTTGTCTTCGTAGCAATTTCTTCACTGAGCATAATCTTGGTTTACTGTTTTAAGTGTCCACTGCCTGATGTTTTTTAGAGTTTGAATGACAAATATCAACTTCTCTAGGTTCATTTCTTTTCTAAGCCAGCAGTCTCATGTTTTGTTCGAAATGACAGCTGATTTTTTTTTTTTTTTGTTCCCTAGATATGATATGAACATTGATTTAAATATCGATGAATATTTCACGTATGGTACAAATGGTCCATATATTTACTGATTTTCATTTATTGTTTGTGAACTTTAGTGTGAGCCCTGCTGAGTTTCAGAGCTATTTAGATATCGTTGTTCATCTTGCTCTTTCTTTACAAGTTTTTCGCCTCTCACAGTATAATCTCATTAGACATAATCTTAATATTAAGAGAAATACTAAGGGTACCAAATCTTTTACTAGAGATGTGTACCGAAATGATATGGAGCTTATTCATTGGAGATAATCAAAACAAATGCTAAGGGTACTAATGAATAAGCTTCACATAATTTTGGTACTCATCTCTTGGTAAAAGTTTGATACTCATAACATTTCTCTAATAGTAATACTTTCTTGTAGGTTGCACAACGTGCTTGAGAAACTTTTTAAACTTGTTATGTGAGCTCACCTGCTCTCCAAATAAGAGTTTATTTATATATGTGACTTCTGTTTCTAAGGTCAGTAATTCCCACTTATCCTTCCTGTTCACAATTGCGGAGAGGTCTTGGTGTTGTCATTCTATCGTGCCCCTCATCATGCAATATTTTCTGGTGGATACAAGTTTGTTGTTGGTAGAGTGAATTAGACTTTAAAGCATTGGTTATTGTTTGATGAGGCGATTGTTAGAGATATATGTGTTATTGGAGACAAACACATAGTTGTATGTAAAAGAGTGAATTTATTTATGTAAAATTATGTAGATATTAACATATAATTGCGTTTTTATGGATTTTAGCTCACTTGTGGCATGCGTATTCTTTGTTTTGTTTATTAACGGAATGGGTCTATAAAATTTGTATGTAATTATAAGTGTGAAAATAATGGTCAAACAAGTTTGATTGTACTACTTGATGCTGCTAAGTGTAACTGTCTTTTATATCTAAGAGAAGTAAATCCTTATTAAGAAAGCAAATAAAAAGGAGCATTACACATTGTGAAGATTGAAGTCTGTACTTTCAGCTCCTGATCATTTAGAAATATAATCCTATAATTTTTACTACTTCCTGAAACTTTTAGAGGGAGTGTTGATAATAAAGATGACTGGTATGAAGAACATGTGATTTGATAGAGTATGATACACACAGCTTTGGTGCTGCATCTGCAGCCACTAGGTCTATGATTACCTTTTTTTTTTTCCGTAATTAGTTCTTCTTGTCAACTGGAAAAGATTTCCTTTATGATTACCCTAGTTGCACAGCTCCCAACCCCAATCTCTTCTTCTCTTCCCCACTGCTCGGACTCTTGATCGCGTCTCAGATCTCTACCTCCTGCCTCGCCACCTCCCCCGGCCACTTTACCTCATGCAATCTCTCTCTCTCTCTCTCTCTCTATATATATATATATATGTAGGAGAACCAAATGAGAAAGGGTAGAATCTGCTTGAACAAAAAGGACTCCAGGAAAAAAAAAAAAAAAAAAAGAAAAAAAAGAAAAGAAGAAGAGGGATTGTGTGCATGGGGAGGTGTGAGAGGAGAGAGAACAATTTTTTTGCAATATAATAAAGCATTGGGTAGTTACGGTGCTACCCAAGGGTTTAGGGAAGATATAGGAACCTGTTGCGAGATACATTTTTTTTTAGATTTTCCCTACAAAGGGAAGGGACTATTGAGTATTTGTTGCTAGTGCTTTTGCCTAAAACTCATTATTCATTCTTTTGTAATCATCCCTCTTTTCTTTCTTTTATTTATATTTCTGCTGAATCTAGTGGGTTTGGTTAATTGGGGGGGTTGGTTCTCCTCTACCTTGTCCCTCTCTCTCAACCCTCGTTAATTGTTGTGCTTTGATTCCCACCAATCCGAGGGGTTTTTGTTTCAAATTTTGTTGCTTTTCACAATATTGTAGGACATTGTTTGAAGATGCCACCACTGAGTTGGTGAGAGATTTCTTTTGGGATAATGAGTACCGATTAAAGTGGGATGACATGCTTATACTTGCTGCAACCTTGGAGGATTGGCCTACCGCTAGAACCATGGTGGTGTAGTGGATGTGAAAGGTAATGAGAATATTTTCTTGTAATCTTTAGACACTTGAATTGCCCCCATTTCATTAGCTTGTGTGTTACTATTTATTTGTTTATTTTTGGCACAATTCCCCTTCTCTTATAGCTGTTAGAGAGTATATAATAGGCCGTCAAATATGGGGATCTGGACAATCTTAGTACTGTGTGACAAAGTGGTGGTAATTCTTTTAGCTTATTCATGCTTCAAAGAGGAAGAAAGAAAAGGCTTATTCATGCTTCTTATTATAAACTAGGGAGGTTATACATGTTTTCTTTCTACACTTTTCTTTGGTTAAAGGAATTGGGCATTTTTATTCGTTGGCATTCTTGTATTTGTAGGGAGGAAAATAATCTTAGTTTTTAGATTCTGTAGTACATACATGTGTTTGTACCTTTAGGTATATATTGTGCAATAATATATACCCATAGGTGCAAGAATATTTTGTAGGTCAGACCAATAGATGTAATCATCTTGGATACGTGTTGCATTTTATCCACTTGTGATTAATGCTTTAGTTTGGATAGGTACAGTCTATCATGATAGTTACTTGTTAATGTTTGAAATATTAAGATTTATGTAGCTTTCTAATTACAGGATCTGTTCATAAATAAGATGATAGTTATCCTGATTTGGATGCTTCTCTGAATGATCTGATTGAGGTGGTCATCACTGACGAGGATAACTCTGTTTTATGCACCATTCCTGATGAGGCTTAGATTTACCAGACTATTACTAGCCTTGGCCATACTTATCTAAAAAAAAAAGCCTTGGCCTTAATAAAGCCCCTGGCCCGGATGGAATGACAGGTTTATTCATAAAACCTGTTGGCCTATTGTGAAGCACAATGTTGTCCCTCAGTTCAATCCTTCTTCAGAGAGGTGGGTTTGTGCTTAGGGAATTCAATCACACAAATATAGCCCTCTTGCCTAAGGTGGATAATCCTTCATAGATGAACCATTTTCGGCCCATTAGTCTCACCAATTTTAACTGCAAAATCATCTCCAAGATCTTGTCAAACAGGTTCAAACCTTTTCTCCAGAAAATCATCTCCCCCATCCAATTTGCTTTTCTCAAGGGTAGATCCATTCATGACAACACCATGGTTGCTAATGAAATTTTTCATACCATGATGCATAAACAAGGCAATGGGGGCCTCATGGCCTTAAAATTGGACATGGAGAAGGCTTTTGACTCCGTGGAATGTGATTTCCTTCTCAAGATCCTTAAGTAGTTGGGCTTCAATTCCAAGTGGTTCCAATGGATTTATCAATGCTTGCCACTACTTCTTTCTCCATTTTGTTTGATGGGCAAGGAGATCCTCGTTACCCTCTCCTGTTCGTACTAGGGTCTGAAATCTTATCTAGGCTTATCTTGAAAGATGAGCATCATGGCAATCTGCATGGCATCAAGATTGCAAGACAAAGCTCTCTCCTATTTCTCACCTTCTCTTTGCGGATGACTTGATGATTTTTTCTAAAGCTAATGAGGGAAGCCAACACCATTCTTAACTGTCTTTCTACCTGTTCCAATTGGTCAGGGCAAAAAATCAACCTCTCCAAATCATCTTTATTTCTTAGCAAGAATTGTAGGTCTACTACCATCACAGCCATGAAGAACATTTTGAACCCTACACTCATTCCCTCAAAAGCCAAATACCTCTCTTTTTTCACAAGGGCAAAAAGTTGTCATTCTCTGATCTTAGGATAAAATTCTATACAAAGTTTCTGGCTGGAGAGCAAAACTTTTTTGCCAGGCTGCTAGAACCACCCTTATAAAGTCAGTTGCCAACTCCATTCCCTCCTATATCGTGTCCATTTGCCTGCTGCCTAAAGGTTTTTTTTTTCATAAGTACTGTCTAAAGGTTTTTGCATCGAGTTAAATTCTATTTTGAGAAAATTCTGGTGGGGTTTCCCTCAGAATAAGAATCACAACCTTTCTCTTATAACCTTATTTGTTTGGGACAATATTTGCCGGCCATAGTCTTTGGGAGGGCTTGGTGCTATCAGATCTATGGATTTTATGAATCAGTCTTTGCTGGCTAGGTTGTGCTGGAAATTGATCACAAAGTAACCTTCTCTTTGGGTGGATGCTCTCAGGTGCAAGTATATTAAGGATGGTGTTGATTTTCTAAATACCGTGTGTAATTCCACTTCTTCTTGGATGTGGAAAGGACTGCTGAAATTTAGAGTCGTGGTGAAAAACGGGCTTGTTTAGCTATCTCAAACGGTGAAGATGTGAACATTTGGACATCCCCATGGACTCCTACTTTGCCTCTTTTCAAGCCTACTCGTAATCCGAATCTTGTGGGTTTACCAGATTTTCGGGTGGCTGATTTGATCGACTCTTCTAATAGAACTTGGAATTGCTCTTTACTAGAAGATCTCTTTGATATGGATTCTCTTAATCAGATTATCAAAATTCACATTCCACAGCAGGTGACACCTGATAGATGGACTTGGGTCCCTGCTAATACTGGCCAGTTCTCGGTTTGGACAGCTCATGAGGTGGTCTCTCTCAATTGACACAGCAGAACCTCTCCATTCTCTCCTGAAATCTGGAGTTGTATTTGTGGTCTCAAACCTCAACATAGGCTCAAGCATCTTCTATGGAAGATTTCTTGGAACCTTTTGCCTGTTAGAGCTAACACCGGTCGCTACATTTCTTCTGATGTGCATTATGATTGGATATGCCCTTGCTGTAACGTAACTCAAGAAACTATTTCCCACATTTTCCTTGATTGTTTTGATGCCAGAATTTTGTGGAGAATTTCTCCTTGGCCTGTCAATAGGGGGCTCTCTTGGCTACTCAAGCAGCTGCCTCTTATGGAGTCTATTCTCTTTTGCTTGAAGGGATGCTGTTAACATCATTCTTGCTATTCAGGAGCCTAATCTGTTTGTGGATTGGAATTTTGTTTCCAACATTTTGGACATTAACCACAACCTTCTCTCTTTTCATAGCTGAAAAGCTAGTAAGGTATCTAGAAATGCTAATTATAGAGCACATTGCTTAGTTAGATGGGCCCAACCTTGTATTTGGAAGCATTGTATTCTCAATTGGTCTCATATTCTCTCTTCCATTCGGATCAAGAGTGAAAAATACCGTGATTTATAACCTTTTCCCCATCTAATATATATATAATAGGGGAGTTTTAGACAAGAGAGTCTAATAGTTTGACACGTGGCATTTTATTTATCTAACAAATCATTATATTAAATGAAACTGTGCGTTTGAGTTTTTTTAAAATTTTAAGTAGAATAGGCTAATATTATGACATGTGGCATTCCATTTAAAATCAATACATACGTGTTTTTCTCAAACTTCCTTTTTTCTCAATCTCAACTGCCATCAAACATTATTTATCTCCACATTATCTAATATCTAATATAATCTAATATCAAATCTCTAAAAATAAATAAATAAATAAATAAATAAATAAATAATTCTCTAATATCTTATCTAATTGGGGTTTATCCCCACGTTATCTAATATCTAATATAATTTAATATCAAATCTCTAATATCGGGGAGTTTTTTTTTTTTTAAACCAAAACAAAGCTTTGGTGAAGCGTTGTGCCTTCGATTATTTTTTTCAAAACAACATTTCTAATAAAGCGTGTATCCAATAAGCGATAAATCAAACCTCTTTTCTATATCTCTCTCCTCACTTGCTTCTCCCAAAGCGTCTTTTCTATGGAGATGAAGATGACTCGGATGCTCTACATGATGCAGGAGTACCTCCATGCCTAAATTCCCACAACCAACAACTAATACACACTTCCCACTATAACTCTCGTTGGATTTGTATTTTGTAGTCACAAGCATGCATGACAACGTCACCACCAAACTCTTCCAAGCCTTCAAACTCCCACTTTCTTTGCATTCTCATCGCTGGCGGCCTCCATGAGCAAACCGCAAATGTACTCAACTTTAACGCAAGGGTGAGACGAAAAAAAAATAATTAGAATATCATATTTAAGAATCATGTATTATCTAGCCCACTAAATTTAGTTTCGATTTATCCTTACAATTGCTCTACAACTGATCAAGAGTATATAAAATTCTAATCCATATTAGCGCATTCCATGTCAATGTTACTTTCTTTTTCTTTCTTTTTTTTTTAATAATTTTTAGATTTTGTTCATCCATTTTAATGAAGATTTTGTTTATTTTATATTTATTAAAAAAATTGTTTATTTTCCTCCATATTTATTTGAATGTTCAAAATTATTTATTTGATTGTTATACATAAAAGGAACATAAACTCTTTCAAAACACTAAATACATAATGACGCATTGAACGATGTGAGATGATTTATTTGATTCCCTTAAATGTTGAATGAAATTATTTGTTTTGTTTATTTTGCTTTGTATTTTTTCCTAAATGTTCAAAATTTATAAGTTTTATTTGTATTAAGATATAATAGGTATCACACCATGTGTTCTCGATCTCTTTCCTAATCAATAGATATTAATGATCGATTTTAATCGTTGTTAATTTGCAATTAGTTTATTTGATGAAATAAATGTTTTTTTTAAAAAAAATTGGATTATGAAATTTGCATTTGAAGGTGTGTCAAGAGGATGATAAATGACGTAGCAAAGAAGTAAATAGTCTATTTATTTTTATTTTATTTTATTTTTGTGGTTATGTGCTTTTGATTCCATTTTTTGTCTCTATTTTTGTTTTAATTTTATAATATTTTCTACTTTTATTGTAAAATTAGTTTTTTTTTTAACTTTATATATGTGAAGATTGTTGAAAGAAAAAAATATCTAATTAACATGACTGTTTTCTATACCTATGAATTTCATTAGAATTGAGAAAAACATGAAAAATATTAAACACCCAACTTTTTTGCCAAACTTTTACCTTTTTTATGAAGAAAAATGGAATTTTCATTTTTAAAAAAAATACTAGAAGGACAAAAAAAAAATATGATTGCTTCAGACACTTTTTTTAATACTTTTTTTTAAAAAAAAAAAAACAAAGAAGGTAAAAGTTGGGCACAAAAGTTGGTATTTATCATCCCTCGAAAAACATATGGAAAAGTTAATTATATTTTATTATATTAGTATTAATTTTGATTCGGTTTTGGAAATTGTGTTTGCAAGGTTGTATTCAAGAAAATGGTAAATAATGTGGTAGAGAATGCTAAACAGACATTTATTTGTCTTTTTATTTATTTATTTACATAGTTTTGTGCTTCATATTCCATTTTTGTCCTTAATTATTGTTATAATTTTTATAAAGGAAATGATAGAATTTATTATATTTTTAATTATCTTTTAACCATCTCTATAGTGAATGAATGAATCCATCATTGAATTTGTAGAGTCCATATGAGTCTCAGAATCTAATGATTGATATATAAAATTTGTAGGATGAGATGAAAAATATAGTTGGAAGGAAAAAATTAAACTTTATAATGCAAAAGAATGGTTGAAAGAAAAAAAGCTCTATTTGATTAGACTTCTTCCTATACCTTATGAATTTCATTGGTTACGTTGTTGTTTATGTTTTTGAGTAAAGAAGAGAAATGATATAATTAATTTATTTTTTAACCATAATTTAATGAGTTTTTTTTTTTCTCAAACTTTTCTCTTTGAAAGTATTTTAAATAGAGTTATTTTGGGAATGCAAAGATACGGGCATGGAAAAATATTTGAGCATGTGTGTTGTTGTAAATGGTCTCTATATAAGGTTTTTTTTTTTTTTTTTTTTTTTGTTATTTATACATCTACTAATTATTATTATTATTCTTTGTCCTGTCATTTTTAAAAACAACCTGTGCAGTGCACGGGGTACAAGCTCGTTTGAATAATAATAAAAAAAGATAGTTGCTTTGTAGCTATTAAAATTTTTGCAAATAGCAATTTACTGGACTTACTTTGTTACTCTACTTAAATGGATTTTGTGTGAGGCGTGTTAGTTTATTTCTTTTCCTTCTTAACTAATGGCAATTAACTAATGGAGTTTGTGGAGAAACACTACATAAATTTAACCTTACTTCGGTTCACAACCTACCCCATGGAAAGGAATGAATTAATATTTTCATTATGAAAAGCCTGAAAGGTTTGTTTGTTTGATTTGTTTTGTTTTGTGTTTTTTTTTAACTTCATTAAGACAAATAAATGGATTTTCATTTAGTGTATTAATGTTTGCATGGTGATTCGGGCCTTTAGTTGAGACAAATATCATGTAATCACATCAAGGAATTAAACCCTCGTTTTGTCCATTTAGGACAAAAAATAAAGGCCATTAAAAATAATAAAAAAAAAAATTGGGTTGGGAGTGGAAGACTGTCGTTTTGTCCATAAATGGACCCAATTCAACCCTAAAACTGAACACCCACCACCCTTCTCGCTTTCTCACCGACCCTAACAAATTAAGAGTTTCGTCTTCTTCACGTTAAGATCAGAGATATTTTGCTCGTGGATCCAATTGGTAAGGTGAGTATCATCTGGTTTTCTCTCTCTCTCCTTTTTTTTTTTTTTTTTGTGTCTTTAGTACTTGAGAAAATTCTCAATATTTTTTTTTTTTAAAAATTTTTATCAAAGATTTTTTTTTTTTTTCTTGGGATTCTTCTACTATTTTACCTTACGTTTGGATGCAGAGAAAGTGGATTCTGGCGTTTGTTTTAAAAATAAATTGATTTTGTGTTTTAAAATCTTCAGATTCCTAACTTTCATTCTATTGAGAAAACTGCCAACCCTTGAGAATGTTTTTAAAGCAATTGTTTGAGCAAAGTTTCTCTTACAACACAATGTCTAAGAGTTCATCATATCGTCGGCATCCCACATTTTTCACATACCCAAACGACCGTCAAAGCTCTGGCAATGGTCCTTGCCAAGTTCCGAAGATTCTCCGAGCTTCAAGGCTTGATTGACTCCATTCGTAACTTTGAATATTTCCCTGGCGTTAGCACAGAAAACATTGATATGGACGAGTTCTTGTGGTATGCGGCTTCCAGAGACGTTGACTCCGTATTGCGACTTTGGGACAAGACAAAAGGCCATAGGTTCGACCATTGATGCATCAAGGTGTACAACGTACTCGTGGGCGTTCATGCTAAAGCGGGCAACGATTCTGAGGCCGTGAAGGTATTTTATAAGATGATGGAGGAGAACGTGGTTCCTAACTCTTGAACATACACAACCATGATTGAACACCTTGTAAGTTCATGCAAATTGGACTCTGTTATAGAGGTGTTTCGTATATTGCCAAAGAATGAGGATCAGGCGCTCCTCGAGGATGTAGATGTGAGACGGTTCGAAGTTGTTAGCGATCTCAAGAACGAAATGTAGATTGATGGAGTAATTTTGCCATTTCGTCCATGTAGTCAAGAGGAGGGAGAGGATGAGGATGATGATAGAGGAGATATAGGGTTGGCGTCTAAAATCAAATTTGAACCAGAAATTTTATCAGCATTGGATGACACAAATTTGGCTTGGGCAAGTGTCCTAGTTTGCAAGACTCTTTGGAGAATGTTCGACCACGATGGTATCAACAGTGTTTGGGCGTTTTATTGTAGGTTGGGCGATAAATCGGGATGATTCACTCATGATGCGTACATGGCATTAACAATGTTAAAAATCTTATCATGGTGGGGTAACAATGATTTGGTTGATGAATTCATCACAAAAATAAAAGAGGATGGAATTAGCTTATCTTACATTACTCGTAAACTATATCATTGACTGTCATGAGACAGAAGGTGCTATAAGAATATTCCGTCATGCAGAAGAAATTTGTAACCCGCTTATCAAAATTCCATTTGATGATTTTGTACTCCTCTCTTATATGAAAATTGACACGTAGGAAAAGAAAAATATCCCATCATGGCGCATTAGACATGCTTGAAGAGATGATTTTTCATGGGGTTCTTCCAGATATCCCTACTTTTACTGGATTGATATATTATTTCTCGCAAAAGAGAGACTTGCTCATATTGATGAAGCTTTTTCAAATGGTTCAAAGGAATAATTTAAAGCCACATGTATTTATGTTTCAGATTCTCATTCGTGCTTATATTAGGTGTGGGAAGATTGATCGTGCATTTAAGGTTTTCCAAGATATAAGAGGACTCTAATTTGATGCCAGATACGCCACAAAAGTAATGCTTGTTAAGTATCTTTCCAAGAAAGGTAAGTTGAAGGAAGTGGCTGTTGTAGAAGCTGGAAGCGAGGAGTTTAATCATCCTCCTCCACTTCCATTGCATGCTTATATATGGAATGTTTCCTCATTTGATCTCAAAAGGGTCTACAATATCTATTATAATAGCTTTTGAGCAGCAACTAGTTAGAATTATGAATGTAATAAAGGTTAGCGTTTAGATGTATCAAAAAATGATTATTTTTCTTAAGGTTAGTTTGTTTAAATTTATTGTTATCTTCTTCTTTTTTGTTCTTTTGTTACCTTCTTCATATAAGAGATAAGAGAGCCATCAATAGATAAGCCATTATATTACCATATTATATATAGAAAAATGTTGCACATACTTCCAAGTGATTACTTATAACTGCTTATTACTTGAAGCGACATTAAAAATCATTATTTGATGGTACATGTACTTTTATTAGTTATTTCATCTAGTGATGATTTTTAATGCCACATAAGCGAGTGAGCATTTGGGAGTGAAAAGCTTGAAGTATGTTAAGCACTCTATTTTTTTTTTTTTTTTCTTGAAAAAGTTATATCTAGTCCTTAGGTTTCATCTGATATGAATTTCATCCTTGAATTTTCAATTTTTAGTATACAGTCCCCAGGTTTTGTTAAAGCTTAAAATAAGTCTATTTGTCACTTTACCAACAAAATTAAGGATTTGTCATTGACCAAATTTGACACTTTATAAACACTCCAATGCATAATTATAGTGGATTAAAACGTCAAAAATTCTGGACATAATTAACTTCAAAATTTCCAGTTTCTTCCTCAATCCCCATCCCCCGGTTTCTTTAGGCAGCCATCAAAGCATCCAAATTTCAATGTTGTCTCTTCAATTTTTTCAGGAAATTTTCTGTGACTAATGATCTATTGGTGGCAAGGTATTCTATTAAAATGAAACGAGGGAAAATCACACTTTTAAAGGTACAAGAACCTCTTCCATAGAGGAATTTTAGTACCAATGTCTTGCAAAGAACAATAAATAAAATAATTGAAAATTATCAACAATAAATTCTTAACTATAATTTATTAAGGAAAATGCTAGGGGTTCTCCCCGTAGATTCTCTCAATCTTACGTAAAACATGATTTAAGAAAAAAAAAATTATAGTGGTTTCCACCACCCCTTTTTTTAGACATTAGCACTAAATTTAGGATGATCAAATTCATTTTGGGTGATATCATATCTAAAGGGTTAACCTTCCACCCTTAAGTTTTAGTTTTGAATCAAAAAACAAGTTTTAAAGCATTAGAACTTAACTATTAACTCATAAAAATTAATCGGTTGGTAAAAAAACGGTACTACAATTTTATTTTTTCTTAAATCATGTTTTACGTAAGATTATGAGAACACTACAGGAAGAACCCCTAACAAACCCCATTTATTAACCATAGACAAATTGGAACAGCTAAAGGCCATAAGCATCACAAACATTCTTTCCCTCCATTTTGGTAATAAAGATTAATCATTCAATCATTTATCCACTTTACCTCATTGATCGTAAAATCATTATTATTTCAATCATCTTTTAATTATCTCTTTTTATAAATTTATTAATAGATTACTCACATAGGTTTCTCACAAATTCAATAGTGAATTCATCTATTCACTATAATTGAGATGATTAAAATAATTATTTTTATCATTTTCTCCTTATATTATAAGATAGAAAATGCATAATAATAAACCTAATTTTAAAATAAAACTAATCTTAATCCTGATTGATAACTAATAATTCTTGTTAAATAAAGTTCTACTTCAAAACAAATTCTAATTTTCTCCTAATTCTCGTAATATTCTACCTCTATTATCTCTAAAACCTGACTACATATATTGATAAGGATAGAAATTAGTCTAATAAACCGACATGTATTCCTAAAGCATGATATGAGAAGTTAAAAGAATACAGTCCACATGGTATTTCTTTTAGTATAATGTCAAGATTTCCTATGCATTCCATGAGATAAATGAGTGCTCATTTCTAGCCACAGAGGCATTTATACTCAATCATGTGACTGGTATCAATTCTACACTCATAAACTTCCAGGAATTGCCTAATTCAGAAGGTTAACCACTACCATGAGGCATTGCCTAATTCCTAACTCCATGAATACCACCCGTTCCTGTATGCTTTAAGCCCTTACGCTATGATATCTGACGTCAAGAATGGTGATACATGATGTATTCTTTACTATCTTTAGAGAACAGTGTATCACTATATTAACAAAAGCATGACAAAAAATTATAGCAAAAACTATTTAAGAAATGTAAAATTAAATTTATGATAAAAATTGAAAAATACCCCCAAGTTACCTTATAATTATATCTCATGTCTCTGACC
This sequence comes from Carpinus viminea, assembly GCA_013348765.1. Classification (NCBI taxonomy): domain Eukaryota; kingdom Viridiplantae; phylum Streptophyta; class Magnoliopsida; order Fagales; family Betulaceae; genus Carpinus; species Carpinus viminea. The sequence goes on from CP054667.1 coordinate 12,832,102, forward strand.
ATTTGAGATTGAAGTGACTGAAAGCTGAGTTACTGAGAGCAAGTTCTTCCAACTTCACTAAGCTAACAAAAACCTATTTTATTTCAAAGAATTCATATGCTAGCTTTTGGAAATATTACAATTTACAAAACGACAAGGAAGCATAGAAGTGAAATCAAGAATCTGAAAACTTTATTATCAAAAAAGAAAAAGGAAAAAAAATCATATATTTTTGTAACTATATATGAATAGAAGTTTTGTTTTGTTTTTGTTTTTTTGTTTTTTTCTATTCGTATAAATAGAAGTGTTTTAAGGTGACGGTAAATGCTTTTAAATATATCATCTTTTTCATGAGCCTGGTCTTCTATTTTTCGCTGAATTCTCTGATATAGCTACGATTGTATTTTTTATTTTTGGCTTTGGATTTATCTTCTGTCAATTTTTGCTGCTTTAGACTGCCTCCTAGTCATGTAAATTTACTAAATTAGACGCGAGAAATTCAATACGGACCTTAAAACACAACTGCTTAAGGAGGTGTTGATGGGTAATAGAACAAGAACAAAAACAAAAATAGATTCAGCTAGCTTTAGTCCATTTTATGTTCAAGCATTACAGATGAATTTGTGACGATATGTGCGAACTAATGCATCCACGTTACTTGTGTTGATTCTCATTATGTATTTTCTTCTAAGAAAAATGATTGAAATTAGACTTGTAGTACTATATATTAATATACTTGGCCACATGCGGCCGGATAGTCTAGTCATTTGGAGGAAATACCGATAAGCAACACTACTCCAATAGCCTTGACTTTCTAAATCATGGTAATTTTGTTTCCTCTATCAATGATACCTATATAGCCTTGATTCCAAAAAAGAAGAACCCCTCTCTTGTCACGGATTTTAGGCCGATAAGTTTGTGCAATGTTTTGTATAAGCTTATAGCGAAGGTCCTTGTAAATAGAATGAAGAAAGTGTTGCCTTTTATTATATCTCCTAGTCAAAGTGCATTTGTACCGGATAAGCTAATTACGGATAACATCTTAGTTGCGTTTGAGGCGCTACATACCATGGATACTAGGATGACTAGAAAAAAGGGTTACATGGCTGTGAAGCTAGGATATGAGTAATGCTTACGATAGGGTGGAGTTGAATTTTCTTGAAGCTATTATGGTGAAGATTGGGTTTGCAAGTAGATGGGTTCAATTGATTATGACATGTGTTCGTATAGTCCCTTTTTCGATGCTTGTCAATGGGATTCCATATGGAAAAATTACTCCTACTAAGTATAAGGCAAGGCAATCTATTGTCTCCTTATTTATTCATTCTTTGCGCGGAAGGGTTAAGAAATCTTTTGTATAAGGCGAAGATAGATTGGCAAATCACTGGTTTATTAGTTACAAGGGGTGGTACAAGGTTGAAACATCTATTTTTTGTGGATGACAGCCTTTTATTTTGTAGGGCTATAATTTTTGAATGGATCCATATTCAAAAGGTTTTGGAGGTATATGAGATGGCATCGGGGTAGAAATTAAATAGAGGCAAGACCTCCATTTTTTTAGTAAGAATACAAGAAGGGAGACGAAGGCTCATTTCAAAGCTATTGCGGGTGTTGGATCTACAAATTGGTATAAGAAATATTTGGGGTTACCACCACTTATTGGTAAATCTCAGATAAGTTTTTTTAATGGGATAAAGAGTAGAATTTAGGAATGCATTAATGGTTGGAATGACAAGTTTTTGTCCCCAGCAGGAAACTAGGTGTTATTGAAGGCCGTTGTCCAAGCAATTTCTACTTACACCATGAGTGTGTTTCAGTTGCCAAAAACATTATTCAAGGACATCAATTCTATGATGGCTCAATTTTGGTGGGGACATAAGGATAAGAAATCTAAAATGTCTTGGTTGAGTTGGAAAAAGATGGGGTTGGCAAAGGATAGTGGGGGACTTGGGTTTAGGGACCTGGAATGGTTTAATTTGGCACTCCTTGTTAAACAAGGATAGAGGCTTTTACAAAATCCAGAGTCTTTGGTGGCAACAATTCTTAAGGAAAAATATTATCCCAATGATTCATTTTTGGGGGCAGCTTTGGGGAGAAGGCCTTCCTCCGCTTGGCATAATATCTGGAACTCTAAGAAACTGTTAGAGGAAGGTCTTGTTTGGAGGGTGGGGGACGGCAGCTCTATTGCTATATGGAGAGATAAGTGGCTGTCTAAGCCAACATGAGCGGTCTGCAGTCAGATATTTAGACGGTGATGCCAAAGTTAGTGATCTTTTGGATAGGGACACCAACTGGTGGAGAGTAGACATGATCCATGAGATTTTTAATGAGGAGGAGGCAAAAGAAATATGTAGTATGGTTGTTTGTCCAAGTCGCAATATGGAAAGAATAGCATGGGCGTGCACGGCAAATGGGGAGTACACAGTAAAAAGTGCATATCATCTTGCTAAGACCAGTTTCGTTGAAGAGGAGGGAAGCAGCTCTAATCAACAGGCAATCAAGGCTGAATGGAATGATATATGGGCCAGCAAGGGGAGTAGAGTTGTCAAACTTTTTCTGTGGAAGGCATGCAGAGGTATTCTGCCTATTCAGGAGCATCTTTTTCGAAAGCATATCAGGACAGATCAGCTATGCCCAATATGTAAGCTCCAACCTGAAACTGTCGACCATATTTTGTGGAGTTGTGAGTCGGCTAAAGATGCTTCGGACAGAGTGTTCGGGTAAGTTACAAAAATGCACCAGTGATATGAATGATTTTCGTGGCATTATTATCATGTTATTGGAGCGTTTGACCTTGGAGGAGATGCAAGAAATGGCAACTGTAGCAAGATTAATATGGTTGAGAAGGAACAATTTTGTCTTTGATGGGGATTTTACTCCACCAGATGTGCTGGTACGTAATGCATTGGACCAGGTGGCTGCTTTTAATCAAGCTGAAATGAGATCAAATGGGCATAGTACAACTGTTTCTAGTAACGTGGCTGAAGTATGACAGAGACCAGCGATGGGGCGTTTTAAGCTCAACTGGGACGCTGCTGTAGACAAGGCCAACAACAAGATAGGGCTGGGGGTTATAGTAAGAGACTCAACGGGTATGGTTATGGCGATGCAATGTTCAACCCGTAGCTTTATGAGTGATCCGGCAGCAGTAGAGGCATTGGGAGCTTGGACTGCGGCCAATCTTAGTTGCTCGCTTGGTTTGCAAAGAAATATATTGGAGGGAGATGCTCAGGAAGTGGCCCTAGCCTTGTGCAAAGATGGAATCTGCAGAGGTAGTTATGGAAATGTTTTAAACGATGCGAAGTTCTTGCTTACTCATGTCCCTGATTGGAGGGTCAAGCACTTCCGAAGAATAGCAAAAATGGCTACTCATAGGCTCGCAAAATTGGCGTTGGTGCAGGGTGAGAACAGAGTTTGGAGAGCTGACTATCCAATTAGTATGAGAGAAATTGTAATTGCTTAGAATTGCTATTTTTAAGTAATGAAGTTTCTGAGTACCATTTCAAAAAAAAAAAAAAAAAGTTCATTTAGAGATTATTGGAAGAGGAAATAGAAAGAGAAAGAGAAAAAGTGAGGAAAATGAACTTAAAAACTTACTTGCTGTAGTGGTCTTATATTTATATGAGAGGGGGTATAAGTATAACAACTTGGGCTCTATGGCACTTTGTCAATATGGTCTGTTCTATATGAGCGTGTGGCGGACATGGTTGTTGTACGTGCCGAGAAATGGGAGGATGATAGGAGGATCCAAGTGTACTTACTAAATAGCAAGTTTCTATTGTGACACAAGTAATGGCCAACGAACATTCTTTTTCACATACAGTTGTTAGAGCGGTACTACTATTTGTTGTATTAGTGTGACTTGGCAATGTTACATCTTTCTGATAATGCACCATTCACGCTGGGGAGAAGGATCCTCTCCAGTTGAACTCAACTGGAGAGGAGCCGTTCCTTCTAAATGAAGAGCAATTTTGTCAAAAGATAATTTTTTTGACAAATTTGCCCTTTAAAATGAAGGGATGACTCCTATCCAGTTGAACTCAACTGGAGGGGAGCCCTTTCCCTCAAGTGGCGCCTTCAATTTAATAATCGAATTAAGAGATATTAGCAACGCTTTTTTATAAGTGCTTTGGCCAGATTCGTTATTATGAGGAACAAATGCATATCATGACATTATTTGACATCCACATGCATTAACTGGGCTATCCGTTTTAGTTTAGACCATTCTAAAACATGGCATAATCAATTACGCCAATTTTTGACCTTCCAATTTTGACTTGTATGGGCAACCTGCTTGCTTTGACAATGACCAATTACTATAATTTGTTCACATTTACAACCTTGTCCCTTGACAAACACATAATCACCGTTGATCCACCTAATTAACTCTATCAAATGGTTGATTATGTTTTCAAATTATATGTTTTAAAATTATTTTTTTTATCAAAACTACAAATTAATACCAAGTAAAAAACTTGATTATGATTCTTCCTCTTCTCCTTCTTTTTCACTCCCAACATAGTCGGAGTTGTCGCAAAATTTTCCACGAGACTTGCATTGCCATTTGCCAATTAGGCCTGCAATTGATTTTCTAAGTCAACATTTTCTCTCCTTTTCATGCGTTTACCGTGACAACAACATTTAGAATCTATACATATGCAAGAATCCAAATATTAAATGTCAAGTTAAGTCAAGGTGCTTCTAGAAATTCCTCTCCTCTCACAAATGAAACGACGCCACGAGGAAATATCCCAACCATCCTCCAAACTCGTCCCTGTCCATTAGCCACCAGCCGATCGATCGAGTCAAAAGTCTCGCATTCTCGCTCGCACGTATTGCTCCCCAAATGCACCTAAAACAACCCCCCACCCCACCTATACTAAATAAATATTAAATTCCACCCAATTTCGTGATCACCTCCCCCTCAGAATTGAACTCTCTGAATTCTTACCGTCCATAATATCTTGAAGATTAACTTCATGAGACTTTATGGCCTCCCAATCCTTGGCCTCGTGTTCTTGGCACTACTGTTGCGACGAACTCATGCGCAGGCCTTGGCCCCTTCTCCTGCAACATCCAGCCATGGTAAGCTACACATCTTTGTTTTCCTACTATTCCAGTTTGTGGATATACATAATTAATCCAACTCTTTTACTCTGTAGGAGATTAATTAATTTGTTTATACTTTTAGCAAAACAGAGTACTCATCAACTACTGGCTACTTACAATTCTTCTTCTTCTTTATTCTTTAATCCATGCTCCGCGACAGATCAAGGCATCGCCTACATCCTTCTACTAGTCGCCCTTGCGATCACATACCTCGTCCATTGATTTTGATGTATTGATATAAATTCTTTATGCAATATTCATATGGAGCCTTGCAGCAATTTTTTTCATCGTTGTGATTCTTGTAATATGATGAAATAAATTGATATCAATTATTGAGAAAATTATATGAAGATTATATGAAGCTTATAATATAAATTCTTTATCTACTTTCGCGTCTCATTGGTAATAAATCTATGGTGATATAAATTAATTAATGTGTAAACATATTGTGGAGAATGATAATGTTTGAATATTGAAAGCTTTTACAAATAATATTTAAAGAAGGTAATGGTAAGAAAACAAGAAGTCAAGTGATTGACTACTTCAGTAAAATACCGATGCAATAAATCCCGAATTACAATTTGATCTAGCAATTTTTTATTTTTTATTTTTTAAGCTATATACTTGAACAATTCATCTCTAACTAGCGAGTACATCATTTATGTTTAAATAAATGAGTGATTCTATAAGTCTCTCTTATGTCACAGATTGAGATCCCCTTCAATTACTCAAAATTGGAGAATCTCATGTTACGAAATTGTAGCCCCCTTCTTTTCTTTATTTTTTTTAACATTCATTACATCCATTTAATCAAAATGGATTACAATAGAGAAACATATACAATTTTATAATCAATTTTAAAAAACCAGTTTCTCTCCGTTTCAAATGAAATGGATAGAATCCTTGATATGAGAGCTAATGATCATGTCCGAGAGGAAAATGGAAGAGCCAATTAATTAGTTAGAAAAGGGAGGGACAAAATTGTTCAAAAAATTAAAATAACACTTTTGCCACTTATTTTATAATTAATTCATTTGTTATAGAAACTGATAATAAAATAAAGAGATTTAGGAAAGAAAAAAAATGAAAGAGACAGATAATGAGGTTGGTTCAGCCTATTACTTGTTGGAAATAATTTTGGATGATGCACAAATTCTCATAAAATAATTACAATATGAAAATTAACAATAAAATAAATAAAATATAAGAGATGAAAAGTAGAGTATAAAAAGATCTCATAATGTTATAAAATCACGTAAAAGCGTTGTCCTTAAAGGTTTATTCGTGTCTCCCGGAGTGTATAACTCGGTGCGATCGAATCCTTTGACACGCAACCTTCCAAAATTAGATTATAACGTCTACTTTCGTTAAACACACACTTCTAATAATAAAAAGTAATAGAACAATCCAATTATTAAATTAGATGAGGGACTTCAAAATATTGTTTGTAGAAAAAACCAATAATATAGGATATTACATTATGCCATAAAACATAATATTGTTTTTATTCCATATTAATATGAGTGTTATTCTGATATTGGGCACATAAATAATTTGGTTTCACAATAAATAATTTCATGTATGTGAGCATGAAAGTGAGTTTCATGGTAATTAAAGTAATTTGGTTTTATAATAAAAAATAATATTTGGTTAAAGTAAAAAAAAAAAAAAATTAAAAAGTTTGATATTTGATAGTCTTAAAAAGTAACTAGATATATTTAAAGGGTTTGATTTATATGGTTTGATAAAGGAAAATTAGTCTCAGTTAGTTTTAGTTAAGCTTCAAAGTCTAATCAGATTAAAAGTTAACATGTGGCATAACTTGACACGTTATCAATGCCAATTGTATATCAAACTACTAACTAATTTTTTATTTTTTAAAAAAAAAGATTACAAATTAAAATAAAACTGAGTTTTATTTTGTTAATCAGGGTTTAAAACAAAAAATAAAAATAAAAATAAATTTAACATTTAAACATAAAAATCATTGGGTTAAGAAGTTCCGATGAAAATCAAATCTAAGAAGAGGATTAACTTGTAAACCACGAACCCCACCCCAACCCTGATCTCCGGCGTCATCCCCACCCCAAGCCCTAGGCCTGTCTCCGGCATCACTCACTCTCACAAAGGCACACAGCTTCAAAGGGAGTGGGGGCCTTTGGAAATTGGAATTTCTGCAGCTCTGCTTGGAATGGCTTGCAGACTTGCAAACTCTATGTTCCTTTTTCATTGTGTTCCTCTGTTGCACTTCTTTATTATCGCGCAAGAAGGCATTTCACATGCAATTTGCTATCTATTTTAGAATATTCTATTTAGGCCAAGGAAATCTATATGGGTCCATTGGGTTGATTATTCTGGTTGTGATGGCAGCCACAAATATCTAAATTTGTATGAACATAATCAACTAACGCCAACTTTACCATAATCTTAAGGAACACAGTGTTTGCAAGTTTGCAAGCCATTCCGAGCTGCAGCAATTCCAATTTCCCAAGCTCCCCACTCCCCCTTTGAAACTGTGTGCCTTTGTGAGAGTGAGTGACGCCGGAGATAGGGATTGGGGCGGGGATGACACTGGAGACGGGGGTTGGGGTGGGGTTCGTGGTTTACAAGTTAATCCTCTTCTTAGATTTGATTTTGTTGAAACTTCTTAACCCAATGATTTTTATGTTTAAATGTTAAATTTATTTGTTTGTTTGTTTTAAACCCTGATTAACAAAATAAAACTCAGTTTTATTTTAATTTATAATCTATTTTTTTTTTCAATAAAAAATAAAAAATTAGTTAGCAGTTTAATATACAGTTACGCCACATGTTAAATTTTAATTTACGTGTTAACGATTACTCAAGTAAGTCAACTAACAACTAACTGGATGACTAATTTGGTCTTTATCAAAACCATAGGATCCTCTGCGATAAAAATCAAACTGAAAAAAAAATAAAGCAGAAACCCGATGATATTTAGTATTTAACTTAAAAATACATTTTGAAAATTAAATTTAACTAAATTTTCAAGAGCTTGATGTGGGTGAAACCTCTTATTAAAAATAAATAAATAAATAAACAATCAACAAAATCAGAGTATAAAGCGGCGAGAAAATAGATACATAATTTATATTATAAGCTTCATTTAATTTTCTCAATAATTAATATTAATTTATTTCATCATATTACAAGAATCACAACGATGAAAAAAAATTGCTGCAAGGCTCCATATGAATATTGCAATCGATGATGGGTAAGTACATAAAGAATTTATATCAATACATCAAAATCAATGGACGAGGTATGTGATTGCAAGGGCGACTAGTAGAAGGATGTAGGCGATGCCTTGATCTATCGCGGAGCCTGGATTAAAGATTAAAGAAGAAGAACAATTGTAAGTAGCCAGTAGTTGATGAGTCTGTCTTGCTAAAAATATAAACAAATTAAGCATACAAATTAATCTCCTACAGAATAAAAGATGCATAGATCATGAGTTGTAGCTTACCATGGCTGGATGCCGGAGAAGGAGCCAAGGCCTGCGCATGACTGAGTCGCAACAGTAGAGCCAAGAACATGAAGCCAATGATTGGGAGGGCATAAAGTCTCATGAAGTTCATCTTCAAGATATTAATATGAATCGGGAGATTTGGATGGTATGAATTCAGAGAGTTCAATTCTGAGGGGCAGGTGACGAAATTGGGTGGAATTTATATAGGTGGGGTGGGGGGTGTTTTAGGTGCATGTGGGGGCAATACGTGCTCAGGTTCGGAGAAAGTGAATGGATCTGAGTCGGAGGGACAGCGAGCGAGTGGGCTCGAAGGAACGCGTCGTGGACGCGAGACTTTTGACTCAGCTGGCGGCTGTTGGACAGCGACGAGTTAGGAGGATCGTTGGGATATTTCCTCGTGGCGTCTAAGTTTCGTTTGTGAGAGGAATTTCTAGAAGCACCTTGGCGTTGGCATTCAACATTTGGATTCTTGCATATAGAATTGCACGTGTTGTTGTAGCCACGGTAAGCGCATGAAAAGGAGAGAAAATGTTGACTTTGGAAACATTTTTATTATAATTGTAGCCGTCGGCAATCCAAGTCTCGTGAAAAATTTTAATCAAATATGTTGGGGATAAAAAAGGAAAGGGGAAGAATTATAATAAGTTTTTACTTGGTATTTGTAATTTTAAAAAATAGTAATTTTAGAACATTTGATAAAATCGTAATCTTACTATTAAAATTGCAATTTAAATTTTAGAATGGAATTTGAGTTGATTAGATGATCGATGGTGATTATGAGACTAGAAGAAGAAGATTCCGAGGGGGATGTGTTTGTCAAGGTTGTAAATGTGAACATATTATTATATTGGTCATTGTCAAAGCAGGCAACCCATACAAGTCAAATTTGGAAGGTTAAAAATTGACGTATTTGATTATGCCATGTTTTAGAATGGTCTAAACTAAAACGGATAGCAACAGCAGCTAATGCATGTGGAGGTCATGATTTGCATCTGTTCCTCATAATAACAAATCCAAAGCGCTTATTCTTTGGATGTCATATCTTCTCGAGTGTGATTTGTGGCTCGTATTCTTTGGAGAATTTCTTGGCCTCTTATCAATTCAGGTTTTGCTGCAAGACCCATTTCAGATTGGGTTCTAGCTATCTTATACCCGGTTGAATGGCTGGCCATTCCCAAGAATGAAGCTAGGAGATTCCAAATTTTTGCAGCTCTCACCTTGGATCTCATTTGGTTTTCTGGAAATAACAAATTGATCCATGAAGCACTGCAGCCGGTTCCAGCCAAGGTGCTTAAGCAAGCAGCTCTCTTCCTCGGTGAAAATTCAATTCAAACAGATGTTCGCTCCTATTATATACACATGATTGTAACTTTACAAGGGATTTTCCATGATTCTTGGGATTGCATTGAATACACAATTACCCTATATGTCATGATTAATATATTTCCATGCAAGTGTGAGTGTCATTCCTTGCATAGAGTTTCCTTTTGTAATGTCTTTAGGAAAGGTGTGCAGCAAGTGCTTTGCTGCCGTGTAGTTACATGCAGACTAGCATTTCTCTATTTTTTTAATATTTGTCCTTTCCTAAGCATGCATCATATTTTTGAAAGTTTTATCTTTATAAGTTTCATATTTTTTGGCAAAATTTGTTATTGTTAACTCGAGAAAATAGGGTGAGATCAGAGCAGAGACCAAATTACAAGCTAAGCCAAAGGCTGTAATTTTAGTGAGGTTGGTTCTTCAATGGACAAAGGCAATTCATTCTTCAATGGATGAATTTCTATTCGGGGCCAATTGGCCAAAGATGGTTTACTTAGTACAAAACACAAGATCAGAAGGAATTCTCTCTTCCAATGAATTGCTGAATAATTCCATAATGTGAAGATGGGACATTTCTCCAACATCCTCAGGAATTTGACTATGTTTGAGCTTGCCCAGATTGGCAAATGCTGGTATTGGTCCACCCAACATATTCAGGAATCAGGGACAAATGTAAACGAAATAGGAAAACAAAAGGAGAGTTTTATTATTATTATTATTCTTAATTGCTCAGCAAATTCGTTCAAAATCATCAAATATTTCAGCAAAATGGTAAAGATTCTTGGCCACGTTTTTATTTTCTTTCAGAATTTGAGGCAAAATAGCTATTTTATAAGACTGCTTTTATAACTAAACAAATCACCTTTAGACCAACATTTCAAGTATACGAACAAATCCATAAAATAAAATAAATAAATACGAAAATTGAATCACATTTATCTTAGTACTCATATATCTAGAAACAAAATCCGACATTTTCTAACAAAACCAATTCCAGAGAGCAGAACAATTTTTTTTTAAATAAAATAAAAGTAAAAAGAGAAAATGGAATATATTAAAACCTGAGCTTGGAAAAGAACCACCTGTTCTTCCCAGCCTTGAACCTGTCCTCGAACCTGGCCTTGGTCTCCTTGGCGGCGGTCACCTTCTTGTCCCTCGACTGAAGCACATCCGCGGTGACCACATCCTTGAGATCCACGTCCAGAGAGTATCTCGTCGGCATTATGTGGCTGTAGTTTACAACCTTTATGAACGCCTTCACGCGCGACTTCTTCGCCGTCTTCTTCGCCGAGTCCTTCCGGATCACCTTCTTCGGGTACTTGGCCAGCCCCGCAACCAGGCAATGCCCATAGGGGCGCTCGCGGTTCCCCTCGTCGAACTGCCGGACGATCACGGCCTTGTGCCCGGCGAATCGCCCCTGCAGGAGGACCACTGCCTTGTTCGCCTTCAAGAATTTCACCATCTTCTTTCCTGGAGGCTGCTCTTGCCCTTCTTCTGCTTAGACTACTTATGCCACTCACGTCCAATTAGGGTTTTGGGAGAGAATAAATTGAATATAAATATATAGCTGATAGAATAAATTGATATAAATATAAATAAATTTATCTTAACTAGTAAATTATTATTAATGAATTTTAATATTTAATGTGTATATTAAATGTTTAGATACTAGGCACTATTTTATATTGATTGGACAAAATTTCATCCAAATCCATTTGAAGAAATTTATGTCCCAGAAACACCCCATTTTTATTATATTTATCTCTTAATATGCTTGTGGTACGTAATAACATCAACGCATAACTGCATAAAAAAATAAATAAAAATCAATGCACAACACTACCAATTTAACCTAAATGGTGCCTTAAGGATCCGTTTCCCAATTTAACGGGGTCAGGCTACATAATGCAAAGATACTTTAAAATTTTAAATCACCTGTCAATATATTCACCACGTAGCATTATGTATATTATTAAATATGTAAAATAAAATTTAGAAAAGTTCATAATAAACCTATGAGTAAATGCATAAAAAAAAATCTCATTTTTTTAAAAAAATTTTTAGTCTCCGATTCAGTTGAAAATATGTTATTCTATTATTTAATCTCAAAACTCAACATTTTTAATTTCAAAAAAAAACTCAACATTTTTTCACATTAACTTTTTTTCCACCCTTTAAAATATAATTTTAATTTTAAAATTAAATCTAAAAAAAATAAAAATAAAAAATTGAAGGGGGTGGCTAGCGTTAGGGTGGCAACCCACTGCTGGCCACCCCTTAAATTTTTTATTTTATTTTTTATTTTTAAAGATTTAATTCTAAAATCAATAGCAAGCGTATGTAACTTTTATTCTGTCCTCAAGAGGTAGCTCAATCGACTGTAACACGTTTTATAAAGTGGAGGTCACAAGTTCGAATCCCCTTCTCCCTACCCTTGCGTGGACATGTCAAAAATAAGCCCAAAATGTTTCAAAAAAAAACTTTTATTCTTTATGCCAATAACCATATTAATCAAATGTACCAATGTATATTATAGCATTAAAAAGAACATAATATAGCTAAAGAGAGTAATTCTTGAGAAATATGCTAACATACAATAATCACAACATGATAAAGGAGGATCTATTGGTAGAGATGTGGATACATTTTTAAAACCTAGATAAAATCCTATGCAGTTTAATCTGAACACACAAAGAAACAAAAATCACATAATTTATCCTCAAACATAAAACTCAGCTATGCGTTTCTTACTCCCAAATCGTGTGTTGGTTTTTTAAATTTCATCTTCTCATACTCCCTTCTTACCGAACAGAAATTAGTTTCAAATTAGTTTATAGTTAATTTATAAAATCAATTTAATAAAATAATATGTGTCTTTAAAGCATATGATAAGCACATACTTTTTTATTAATGCTATTAAAAAATATATGAATCTATAAATTAGATAAGTAAAGTTAATTTATTACCACATCTTCCCAAAGGATCAACCTCCCATTCCCATGTAGACTAATGAATGTTGTTATTTTGGACGAGATTTTTGGCACAAAATCAGTATCATGAAGATACTTCCAGAGAGAGCATGTCCTAAATAATTGAGGCTTGAGTAATTATTTGTTTGCAAGCCTCGGTCAATGAGCACCACGTGAACTTCGAAGGGCTCATAGCAAACTACCATCCATCATCCTGTGACTCACTCGCTAAATTGTCAAGCTGCGTTAAGCAATGAGGACAAAATGGTGAAAAGAATATCAACTCTTTTCAATGCACGATAATTAATAATTATTGGGAAAAATACTTTCCTTTTTTTTTCTTTTTTTTTTTAACAAATAGTTGATTGAGTTTTGAAAACCGATTAATCATTCTCTAGAATAAGAGGAAAAATAATTTTGTGTCTCTACTATAAGAGAAGTACTTGATAGGGTGTATTAACTTGACATGTAAACACTAATCATCTTGTAAATTGTAATACATATCACCTACAATAATATATATATATACACACACACATAAAAAAATTAAAATTTTTTTTAAAAAAAAAATAGAAGAATGGCCGAGCCACTCTTTTGGCCTTGAGCTACCTCCAAGGCTATGGAGATAGTTTGGCCACTCCCAGATATGCTTGGAGGAAATGGCTGAGCCACCCCATGATCTTAGAGGTGCCTTTCATTTAGCCAAAAAGGGTCATTCAACCATTTATTTCATATATTTTTAAAAAAATTCTTATATATATATGATTTTAAATTATTTTTTAATATATTCTTATGGTTTGTTTGAGGGGTTTAAAAGTAAATTTAACACTTAAAAAATCTGTTTAAAAAAAACCGTTTGCTAAAAAAAATTGAAAGCTTTTGAAGGGTCCAAAAAACCTAAAAATAGCTGAAACGCACTTTTGAAAAAACTTAAAAGTGAACATTTTGCCAAAAAATATTTTGACTTAAAAACTCTATTTCTCAAACATCATCCCAATATGCTCTTAGTGTAATTAACACATATTACAATATAATTAGTGCTGATATATAAGGTTTTTTTTTAAAATTTTTTTTAACATATTTGCACGAAAGAGGTGAGGAGGATTCAAATTTATGACTTTCATTTCATTATACATGGTCCGAGCCAATTGAATTTCCTTTTAAGGACAATATATAAGTTATTTATTCGACGGCAAAAATCACTTTTTTTTTTACCCTAAATACTTTTGAAAAATCGGAGAGCTATATGTTAAAACTTCATCGACCAAGAATTATTTTTCCCGTTATTAAAGTACTAACAGCAGATGACCTATATGTCATTTAGTTCCTTATGTTTAGGATTTAAAAAAAAAAGACCATAAAAATCTTACTCACATCAAATTTCTTATATTTAACCAACCATTAAATATTGCTATAGTATTTTCTAATGCATAAGAAACCAAAAGTGGTTTTCAATATATTATATTATTATTTTAATATAAACTTAGAAAAAATCACAAGAATGCCGTTGATAGTATAAGCACATCTCAGGCTACTTCGTCCTTAAGTTGATTGGGCGCCAAAGACCAAAATAGAGGTACTCATCGGCGCGCCTCTTGTGATCTCTCTTTTTTTGATCAGTTGCGCACGTGTCCTAATACGCGAGTCACAGAACGGGCACCGCCATACGGCCACGTGGCTAAGAACCTGAGTCACCTGACTAGGAAAACAATCAGCTTAATTTGTCTTCCTCCTCAAAAGTAAAGCTAAAGTTCAGCCCCCAGAGCAAAATCAGCAATTTGATGATTATCAAAACAAAAGCCATGCAACTATGCAAGCATGAAGCATGCCTCTAGAGATCCCAGTGGCTGGATTCTCCAGTCAAAGAAAGAAGTAATCACTAATCAGCTACAAATTACACCACTAATTAAGTGGCACCCTAGGTCAGAGCCGGTGACGTAGTGCCAGAGAACCATTGATAGACTGCCAGGTGGCAGCATCAACTGCGTTGCAGATAAACTACGTGGCACCTGATATTTGATGAGAACCGTGGTGGGGCAGCCGGTGCCTTATCTTAAGTCTTAATACGCCTTGGTTTGGACAGGTGTACGCGTGGGTGGCTCCTCTCGTCACCATGGTCCATGGAGCATTCACACGCAAAACACCTCGTTAAAGCTTAGGAGTTGTGGAAAGCAAAAACCTTTCAGGAATCAATCTAAAAGCTCTTTATGCCCAAGCTTTGCTTAGTCACCTCACCTCTCCTTCGATTTCTAATTCTTCCTTCCTTCCTACCTATATAATGTCCTGGAACACATATTCTTTTCTTTTCAAGCTCTCCTCTCACAGAAAATAAAAACAATTGTAGTAATCTTCGGAAGAAGAACAGAACAGAACACAAAATGTGTTACCCGGGTTCTGTGCCTTTGGTTGGCATTAGGGAATTGGCGGTGCAAAGCAGATGGTTTGTTTTGCAGGCGCCCACTGGGATCGAAGCAGTGGCAAGGCGTGCATCAGAGGCGGTGGTTGGAGGAGCTGCAGAAGGTGGCGGCGGCGGCGGCTCAGTAAAGCAGTGCGTATGTTCACCAACGCGGCATCCGGGTTCATTTCGGTGTAGGCAACATCACGCTGCTGGGTATGTTTGGGGAGGTCGGATGCTAAGAAATGGGTGTGGTGATGATTAGTCAAGATCATCTCTCTCTTTGTTGGGTGTCGGAGAATTAACAAAGAATAATGATATATTTGTGTGGTTATTTATAGATAGAGAATCTCTTTTCTTCTACAGTTTCTCACGATTCCATGAATGAATATGAATTGGATAAAAGAGGAAATTAAAGGTTTCCTCTAACCTTATACGGCGTATTCTGTCAGTCTTCGTTTCTTTGAATCACTCTTTTCCATCTGAAATGCATGTGTGTTTCTGTGTGCCTCCTTCCAATATTTGATGCTTCTCTGTAGTATAAAGTCATGGTTGTTTTGACATTGCCAAAATATACTTCCGATTTTTCAAAGGGTTTTTTTGTGAAGAATATATTCTTGACAGAAAGTAATCATAGTCTAGGGCGTTCAATTTCTTACGCGACTTTTTGAACCCGATGCGAAGTTAACAAGAAACTATGCATGAATTCAACACAAAAAAGTTGATTGATCTAACTTATTTAGTTAAATAGAATTAACTTGAGGATGGTTGTATTGATAATTTTTTAGGAGCCAAAATAAATAAATTAAAAGAAGAAAAAAAGATCTAGGGTTATTTTTTAAAACAAATTTGAAAGTTTTTATTTTTTTGGGTGGCCATGGCTCCCTCCACCCCCCTCTTGGAGTTGGGTCCATCACAACGCGTATCCGACCCCTCAAATGGGCAATCTTCTTCAATAGTAATCAAACTCAAAAAGAGAAAAATCATTTACAATAAATCATCATGAATCACGTCTTATAAGGGATCCCAAATTTTCCAATCTCCCTATGCGACTCAAAATGGAATCTGTTATTGCGTTTGAGTGGGGTATTCGGAACCACCCTAGAGTATGCAATAATAGTTACTATTGGACCTACGGCTACCATAACAGGTATAACACAGCGTCAAACAACTCACTGTCGGACATGTGTCAAACATAATCAAACACAAGATCAGGCATGTCCAACAAAGTAAGGAAAACACACATGAAGTTCCTTTAACATCGTTACTTAATCTATCCATAAGTAGATATTTAACATATTACAGAGATTCAGAACAGGTCACACCATATCACAGAATCCATTCCATCCCTTTGTATAGAACAGAAAAATAAAATAAATAAATAAATAAAGAAAAAAAAAAAGGAGAGAATTTCGACAAAAGATATCTGTAATCTAAAATTAGAATGTCAAGATTCAACACCCAAACCAATGCCATTATAAACCACTCCAATAAGACTAAACAGGCTTATGTCAAATTTATATACTTCATTTTGGTCCCAAGGCCTTTCAATATGTTCAGCTCCCAACTCGTCATTGAAAAGTCTACTGGCATCCACTCCATCACTGCAAAAATAAAAAACCAGTTCATGGATCAGCAAAGAAAATTTTGATGCTTCAGAGAGCCTTTTTTTTTTTTTTGGTTGATTTGTGAGAAATCAGTGAATAACAAGAAAAGAAGAAAAGAATCAACAGCATCAACTCGAGCGACAGAATTGGCACAAGTTATGCCACCCCTCATATTCCATCTCTGCTTGCTCAGTTTCCACTCAACCGTGCACAGGAAACCACAGCATAACACAGGCAGAATATTATGTAAATACCACCCTTTCTTTTCGAAAAGGATGGGTGTGCCCTCCATAGAGAACCAAACCAGATGGCAAACTGGACTTATCCTGTTGACAAAATTTATAAACTATGTATGTATTTTCAGCCAAACTACTATGTTTACTCTTGGTGAGCACCAAAATTTTCAACCCAAACCAATGTTCAGGTTTAGTATCAAAGAACAGTTTTCTTAAGTGTGCAACAGAAGCAGCAATTCAGTAGAGTCTGCAATACAGTAAAGAAAAGCTCACCCCCGGGTGGCAATCTTGGTGGACAATTGTCTGGTTGTTTGTATTTACATACACCTCGCAGGATAATCTTGCCTGATGAACATGTTAAGAAACAGTTTAACATTGAGAAAGACGATCCATCACGTAACGTGCAGAACTAAACATGTAACAGAATGCCATGAAATTATCTGGACGAAACTTAACTATATCTGCCATATGCTAAGCCAATGAACATTTTTGCAACTACATACTTAGACATAGTGAAATTCACTCAATCATATAGAACCACAACAAATGCATGCTCTAAAATCTGCTGCTGAGGTTTGTCTCTATAGTTATCTAATCTAGCGAGTAGTTCACGTTACAAGTGAAGCAAATAATGATATTAAATCTACCAAATTATTTTCTATACATATCTAAATCAATTATTCAACCTATGTATGAGAATGCCTTACCAATTTGAGCCTGCAGCGTGAGCAGATATTGTTGTGACTTATTAGCTTGGGGAAAACCATACCTCTAATTTAAAGAAAAAATAGTCCTCAAAATAAAAAATCCAACTTGTTTGAGTTTAGCATATTGCACAAACCAATTAGAGAATAGCATTAGGCTCTCTGAGCTGTCATGCACTGATAAATCAGAGCAGCTATACCACCTTGATCTATTGACAGCAACCAATTCCAACTTCTGTAGATTTATCCCCACCCCAAACCTCAATCTTTCTTTCAGACCTTTACAAACCCTGAATCCTAATATCTTTCTAGCATTTACCCAAGCCCTCAATGCTCACCTAAATATAGGGGTGACAATTTGTATTTGCATTTCCGGTTTAATTCGCGTCAAGACAAGAGCAGAATACTATATACATCAACTCTAATTCGAGTCAGACCCTTTTAATTGAAGCACTATTTGTCCAATAGATCCAATCCAAACCAAATTCAGTACCAATAATTAAAAATAAAGCCAACAAAACAGTACACGTTTTCATTTCCAATGGTTTTCGTTAAAATATAGTGTAATTTCAAAAGATTTACCTTGAGAGGAATATTGAAGAAGAAGAACCCTAATACTCCATTCACCTCCGTAACAGTATCAAAAGGGATCACACCCTTGGCCAAATCTTCAAGCAAGTAAAACACGTCGTGGATCACCTCGAACCCGTTGAGATCGAGCGTGGCGTTCACGTACGATGAACCTCTGGCCCTAACGCGCCCACCATCAGAGCTCACGATACCTAGCTCTCTCCCTCGGTAGCCGACCGAGACGGCCATGGAGTGGTAGTCGAAGGAGAAGAGGTCCCGGTTGCGGACCTTGACGGTGAGCGAGAACGAGAGGTCGAGGGTGAGTTGGGGGGACGATTTGATTCCGATATTGTTGAGTCGGAGGCGGACGAGTTGGACGGTCGGGTCGGAGGGGTAGAGGAAGTAGACTGAGGAAAACGAGGAGAAAAGCGGTGAAGGAGGTGAGGAACTGGCAGATACGGCGGCGTTTCGAAGGAGGTGGGTGGTAGAGGGGGAGGACGATGACATTATGGGCAGTGGTGTTGGGGTTCGGAGGGAGAGGGGCGTAGACTACGTAGTCGTTCCTTGAAGTCATGCTTGCGGCTTCCGTTCCATTCCGTAACGAGCAGCAGATTTAAGATAAAGGACAAGGAAAAAATATATATATATTCTTTGTATTTTTGTATGTTTGAAAATTATTATTAGATTTGTGAAAAATTATTATTAAATTATAACAGTTATATTTTTTTATGACCAAAAAAAAACTTTTAGAATTACATTTACAAGAAAGAAATGCATCATTCATTTTTTTTTCTTATGTAATTGTTATTACTGAAAATTAATAACACTAACATATAAAAATTTATGGCAAGCAATTGTAATTGTAATTATTTTTATGGCAAGCAAACTTTACTCAACTCTTTCAATTTTTTTGGTTGATAAACTAAAAATTTTTCAACAAAACTAATAAAAAATTGTAAATAAAAATTTAAAAAATCAAAAAAATTAAGTATATTTATATAGGAGTGGTGGCTAGGCCACCCTCGAAGTCGAAAGCAGTTGAGGGTGGCTCAGTCCAAAACCACCACAATTTTTTTTTCCTTTTTTTTCTGTTTTTCTTAATTTATATTTTTTTATTAGAATTTTTTATTATTATATTTTATATTCGTTAAACAACCTAAATATAATCTCAATTTTTTTCCTTGATATTTGTAATTTTTAATTAAATTAAATAGAATAGAAAAAATGCACACCCAAACAAGATCTAACAAAATATTTTAGACAAAAAGAATATTTTATTTTTATATTTTGGTATCATGTGTATCACGATGGGACCTATCCTAATCACCTAAATTACAATTACTTTTCAATTTTCGACTTTAAAGGCTATCAGCCTATCACCAAATGGAAAAATAAAAAATAAAATAAAATAAAAATCATTCATGTCATACAACTGAAGAAAAATGAGTAACGATATATTGAACACAGTGCAAGTGAACAGTTTTCACGCAAGGTAAACAGTAGTACACATTTTTTGAAACAATAAATTCCGTACTAGTGTTCACACGGAGTAAGCATTGTTCACTCACAAATCTACAGCGGTGTAAAGAAGCAATTCTGATGGGCTTTTTTTTTTTTTCTTTTTCTTTATGAAAAACCTTATTTTGCAAAAAATTCTAGCTAGTAGTTGAGTAAAATCGCATCATGTAATCAATTTAGATTGTAATATAATTATTAATTGAGATAAATTTGAGAGTAAAAACCAATCTTTCAATAAGTAAAGAAAAAAAAAATTAGAAAAAAAAGAGTACTTAAAAAAATTAATAATTAATTTTTAATGTTACGTCAAAAAGAGTATACATTTTATATAAATGAAAAGGCGGACAGTTAATAACCGCCTGCTAATCGCTAACCGCACTAACTGTTAACTGCTAACCATTTTTTAAGGTGGTTAAGAAAAATCATTAACTGTTTAAGCAATTATGATTAGTAGTTTTAAGTTTTGAAAAAACTAACCGCCTTTATGTATATATATATACATGAAACAACGTTGTTTTTGTAAATTAATTTTCCTTTCCATTATTTATTAATTCAATTTAGTTATTTATTCATTTAACTTGTTATATTGTAAATGTGCCTCAACCTTCAAGTTCAAGGACTGACTCATCTTTTGCCTTGAGGTTTGTTAGTAATGAAGGTTATTGTTTTTTGAATTGTCATAATATTTTAATTACAATACAATTGTATTAAGTACATTTCACATTTGTACATGCTTTGTGCCTTAAAAGTATTATGTTAAGTTTATAAGCTTTCTTGTTGTGATCTCCATAGGTTTGCTAGAGGAAATAGGAGTATGTTATGTACAAAGATTGGTAACCGCTTAGGCGGTTACAATTATTGATTATTAGCAATAACTATTAACCGTAACCAATAACCACTAACCATAATTGCATTTTTATCCGTAGGAATAGAATATCGTACCGCCAAAAAGTTGTGGACAATGTACATTTGATCTAATGTCCTGTTTGAGAAACAATCTATTAATTCTTTGAGTTTACATAAATTCAACACCTCTTGTGCAACATTACTACTTATTTCAAAAATTTAACCGGATGAGATAAAGTAATTCATGGCTATTTTAATGTTGTATTGCTTAATAAATGGAAGCTATAAATTTATTTGTAAAAAAGGTTGCTTATGCAAGCAAAGCGTCATCTCTTTCTCTTTCTCTTTCCTAATTTATGTCCCTTTACAACCTAATAGTGGTTATCGAGAGTGGCCGAATCTTGGGTCTAGTCATTTTCAGTTCTATCCTCGTTGCTATTGCTTTCAAATTTTCTTGCCTTGGAGAAGGTATGTTTTTTCAGAGACAATCCAGGTAACCTCAAAATTTACCGTTTTCAATGACCCATTTCTTGTCCTGTGTGCCGATTATTGATTGGATCTGGCCAATTATTTGGCCCATTCTTTATTTTAATGATTTTATTATTCTTTTTAAAACATCACTCAATTATTTATACATTTCTTTAAAGCTCACCAATTGTGATCCCCATAATAATATCTGGTGGATGCGAATTGGTGTTTTAATTAAGAAATCACGCCACGTACGTAAACTTTGAAGGTAAAAAAATAGTAGTGCTTCAACCCCTTTTGTATGAATCCTCTCACTTGTGAGAGGCTGAGGTTACACTGATCCTATGAATCGGGGACACTAATGCAAATAGAATTTCAGAAAATTATTATTATGAAATATGGACCACTTTAAAATGGTACAATATTTTGACCTTTTTTTTGTTTTTGTTTTTGTTTTTGTTTTGTTTTTTTGTTTTTTTGTTTTGTTTTGTTTTTTTGTTTTGTTTTTTTTTTGATTTTGACCTTTTTCTAAAAGAATAAGTACATGTAAAATTGAAATATTATATAATTAAAATTTTGAGTTGTGGATGCTTAGCTTTAATCTAATTCTCGAGGATTTTGTTTAGATTCAACTCTCAACTTTTCTTTTTCTTTGTTTCCCTAGCAATTCTGATTATAAAAGCAATTAATCATAATTTTAAATTACTACTTATTATAAGAAAAGATAAATTTAATCATTAAATTTATGAAAAGTGTGACACATTCATCGCTTGGTTATCTTTTTTACAAATTTACTATTAAATTTGTACGGCTTACATATAGTTCTACATATTCAATGATGAATTTACTCACATTTTAATTCTAGTACAAATAAATGGGGCAATATATATATAATATTTATCTAAAATAAAAAGTGAATTGTGATTAAATCATTGCTTATTCTAAAAATAAAAAATAAAATAAAATAAATCATATTCTAAGCCAAAAGTCCTTTATATATTATGATACATATGTAGAATTTATGCAAATTTGGGTATTCTCCAAGTACAATAATGTGTGGGTACACGAATCTGATCCTCATTATTATGGGTGTTAAGAATTTGTTGCCACATAATTTGAGATTTCAGCATATTAATCTCTTGACTTTCTTCTTCTACGACTCCTAGTGATGTGGACTATATAGCATATATATAAGATCTTGAAGGCATGATTATTCGTCCCTAATTGATTGATTGAGCTTTCCTTAATAAATTCGTTTGAAAGATAATTAATGAAAAAAGTTTAAAATTGAGAAGGTGACACGTAAGCAGCGGAAAAAAAAAAGTTGGTGAAAGAAAGAAAAAAGAGGCATCAGACGTGTAAAAGATATATTTTAGTTTGCACTGCACGTCAAATTTTCTTCCACTGTCACTGTCGAGGGCCATGACCTTTTTTTGATGCTGATTAACAAATATATATCGGGCTTAATTTTAATTTTCCCGACTAAAATTCATACACCATTCAAAACCCATCTCAACTAATTCATTATGAGCCAGAAAAGAGAAATTAGAAGGATCAAAATCCCCCCACAAAATATAATGCATGCAACAAGTGCTCATAAGAACTACATGATAATTCTGTCATATAACAATGGAGAAAAACACTCAAATCTGAAGAATTTGCAGCCAGAGAGAGAGAGAGCTTTATTTTTTTAGTAACGTTTAAAAGCAGGGCCTTCGAACTCAAGGGAGAGCATATTTATCAAACAACAATCGAGAATATAAGCTATATATAAGCAGAACCCCAGATACAAAATAACATGTATATATATTCTTATACAAAGATGTGTTATAGATGGATTTGAAAGGATATATATATAACAAGATTATACCATAGCATAAATTAACTATTATGTGGACTCGATTGACTTGGGAGACAGGGAAGCTACTGATGAGGTTTTGGCAGGCACGGATTTTGATCGCTTCATCCAAGCCGATGAGCTTGACCGGTGAAACCTGCAACGGAAGGACCCTTGATGAGTTGTTGGTGAACACAAGCAGTGTCCTTTTGGCGAGCTTGATGCCACGCCGACGGGCTCTTCTTTCCCACTTTTCGGGGACGTGGAAACGGTGAGGCTGCCATGGGTGGCCATGTTTTTGCTATAAGAGGTAGCTGATGGAGGAACTCAGAGACCACAGCTTTGAGATGTAACTTGTAAGGTAAGGGAATATATGAAAAACTCTTATTTAAATGTCTTCTATGGACATCTAAATGTATAGATAAGAGATAAGAGTGGTAAACAGAAATATATATAAAGAAAAAACAATAATAATTCAATCAAGTGGTTCCCTTTTGATTCGGCGTTGTTTGTCCATAGTGTGACTAACGAGGCAAAGAAAGCACTCTCTCCAGCTCACGTCAAGCCCAAAGAGAATTCTTGTTTAGTTAGGTTCCAATATAATTGGTGCAATTTATTTATTTATTTTTTAATTAAAAAAGGCAGGAGAAGGTGATCAGATTAGCTAACAAGTGTCAATATCAATAAGACTTTTAATAGTTTACCGTAGAAGTGTCAACCCGGTCCGGTTTCTTTATTTTTGACCGAAATCGGGGATCGAAATTGAGGTACCCTGGTTCTTGGTTTTGGAAAACCGGGAGCCGAGTTCCGATTACTAACCGGTTGTGGTTTGTACGATTGTACTTGGTTTAGTAACCAGTTTTTAAATTTTTTTTTTAATAGCTTATTTTAGGTGTTGAGCCTAAAATAAGCCTATTTTTTGCTGGCCCATTTTTTAAAAATTGTCCATTTTTACTATCACTTATCTTCTTTAATTGTTTAATAATCATCTCGTAATTAACGAAGTTTTCTTTTTCCTTATTTTATTTTATTTTTATGAATAAGCATTAAACAACTTCATTAACAAATAAATTAAATAGGCAAATAGACAAATATACATCACTGTTATAAAAGTATTGGCTCTTTTATATAGTACTCCAAGTAATGATATATATAACTTTACAGTAGTAATTAATCATGGCATGGAGATTCAAACTCATATTTTAGTATGTTTTTGACCACTTTAAAAAAGAATTTGTGACCACTAAACCACCAGCCACCATAGATGGTTTACTTGATAGAGATCTACTTATCGCCAAAACTAATCTTTTGCAATAATTAAAACAACAACTTGATTGGAGGATTACTTGAATGTTCTCCATCAAAATTGATCGCACTATTAGATGATATTTATGATGTAGTATAACCTATAGGAAATAGATAACCATTGGTTTTTTTGTTTTGGGTTAATTATTGGATGAGACAAACTTGGAAAAGCAGAAAGAAACAAGCTATATCGATCATGTGGTGCCACGAGTGGCATGCAGCACTAAGAGATGAGGTTTTTGCATGTGGGGGCCTTTATGCATTTGTGTGGCAGGTTCTCTAACTGATCAAAAATTTCAAAGGGATCCCATTCGATTCCCATCATCCCAATCACACGCAATATTTTGCCAAAAGAATATTCCAGCCTATATATGCCCTCCCTTAGTTGCGACTATTTTGTGCCACTCATTTGATCAATGATCATGCCGCATGCAGTACCAGGTCTAGGTCGTAGGATCGATTGTCAAGCTTCAGGGGATGTGAGTCTGACACGTACTTAAGCTTCTCTAATTAATTACTTAAAAAATAATTAAGTTTTTCTTCTTAATTTTGAAGCTTCTCTAGCTAGTTTTCTAGTGAATTTTATATATAATTGCTGGAACGGATAGATTCAAAGAAAAATCGTTAGGATTTGGCAGCGACTTAAACGACAATGCTTGATATCATGCGATACAACTCTAGAGCCTTGAAGTGCGCAATTATCACTTCGGACTGTTTCTCAATACTCTTCTTCACCTTCACTCTATATATTCTTATTACAGCCTTACAGGACAAACATATATGGCGTGTTCAACGTACGTTGATGTACATATATATAGAAACAGCCACTGAGCCACATGCAATCTCCTCTGCCATTAATGAAAGCAGACAATGAGAAGTAGGTGTGGAGCTACAAAACCTTAATTTGTTGGCGATTAAAGGAGTATATATAGTGCATGGCTTCATCAGGCTCTGCAATGGCAACTGGACCACCCTCTTAATTTGGAGTTGGTGATGAAATTTGGGGCGGGCAATGGGTCTTTTCTGTTCCCATTTGCTAATAGCAAAATTTCATTGGGTCGTTTGTGATTGTAAAGCAATATTGCCTTTAACCAAATGTCACAAGGTCTTTTATTTTTTTAACTTTGGCCTTTCAAAATTTTCTTAATAACGTCTGGCCCTTAAAGTTAAATTTATAATTCAAAAAATGTAAAATCTGTTTTTGTAGAAATATATGACAGAAAAAGAATATAACAGAAAAAGAGCGGAAGCAGAGAGAGAAAAAGACTAATGAAGTACTGTTAGAGCTACATCTTGTATTGAAGTATATTGAATTGTGTTACAATAGTCTTTATTTAGAGGGATGATAAAGATCCAACTTTTTTGTCCAACTTTTGCTTCTTCTTTTTTTAAAAAAAAAAAGTGTCTGAAGCAATAATGTTTTTTTTTTTTTATCCTTCTTTTAATTGGTGTTTTTTAAAAAATAAAAAATGCAAAATGACCATTTTTATGAAAAAAAATACCTACTAAAAGAATGACCAAAAAATATATTATTACTTCAAACACTTTTTTTAATTTTTACAAAAAAAATAAGGCAAAAGTTGTACAAAAAAGTTGGGCCTTTAACATTTTCCCTTTATTTATAGAAGAAAATAAAATAAAGTGTAAATTAGAGAATAAAAAACATTATAACTTATAATTTTTTTAATTGACATTTTTTCTTTGAGATCGAAGAGATAAAAACAAAATTTATTACAGAATTCATACAATTAATTTTATCTTTGAAACGTAAGTTACGTAACAGCAGTTAAAACACAATCTTCTGCTTTAATTATTACAAGGATGCTTGAGCGGTGTAAACACGTTTCTTGCAGGCGAAAAAGATAAGATGGAATTGCTTTATTTGAAAATGAAGGCACTACCCCATTTAACTTAATCCTCAAGGATCCCAATCCAACCAATTTCTTCGCTAATCAGGTCAACATTTTTACTAATTAACTTTTTATGTTATTAATTAGACAAATCAAATGGCTGATATTGGTACATAGGATGGATTAATTGCCATGGCTAACTCTCCAAAAAATGTGAAAAAAAAATAGAGTTGAGATGGGGTGTAGATATTATTTCAATAAGCCTTAAAAAGAAGAAGAAGAAGAAGAAGAAGAAAGAAGAAAGAAAGAAAGAAAGAAAAGAAAGAAGAAGAAGAAGAAAGATAGTATTTCAATAAGATTTAATATCAAGATCGGTCGATTGGCTATTCGGATTTCCTTTTATTTTAGTTTTTAACTCCTTTTTATTCTCAATTTTAAATAAAGGGACAAAAATTCCTTCAAATCGGTTTGGATGAAATTTTGTCCAACTCATATAAATGGTGCCAAGTATCTAAACATTTAATATGTACATTAAATATTAAAAGTCATTAATAGCAATTTAGTAACTAAGATTAACCTTTTTCTTTTCTTTTTTTCCTTTTCTTTTCTTTTTCTTTTTCTTTTGGTTAAACATTATACTAATGTTTTGTTTTTTCACTAAGGTTAAAACTAACCTTAAAAAAGGAAGACCTAACGTCAGATTTGATTAAAAACCCAAAAAAATTCAAAATGTTAGATAACTCTCTGTTAATTGGATAATTGAATAGAGATTAAAATTAATTAAAATATATCTAAATCACGAAGACTCAATTGTTAAAATATCAAGAAGAGTACCTTAATATGATAGCAATTTTCATGTGTATAGCAAAAAATCCTGATTACATATGCTTTCTTCTTTTAAAGCAACAATTTTATAGCTGCATATGCAAAGAACTTGAGAAACAGAGAATGGAGAAAAATATATGCATTTGATATGACTCAATAACTTCACCTTGTTTAGGGTTACTAAAAGTTTCTAACCTTGTTTAGATGCAATTTTTTTTAAAAAAAATTATTTTCTTCTTCTAAGCCGACATTAGTTCTAACTCCTTTTTTTTATTTGGGGGTTTTTAATCAAATATGACGTTAGGTCTTCCTTCTAAGTTAAGTTTTAACCTTAGTGAAAAAAAACGTTAGTCTAACGTTTAACCAAAAGAAAAAAAAAAAAAGTTAACCTTAATTAGTAAATTGCTATTAATAACTTTTAATATTTAATGTGCATATTAAATGTTTAGACACTTGACATCATTTTATATGGGTTGGACAAAATTTCATCCAAACCAATTTAAACAATGGCGGAGCTAGACTATACATATTGGGGGTGCCACCAAAAAAAATTTTAGGTCTTAAAAATTTTCTTCATCCTAAAAATTTGATAATTCACACAAAAATCAAGGTTAAATGCATAAAATTAACCTTGAAGTGTCAAAGAGAGCAAAGTTTGAAAGGGACAAGAGAAGAAAGGGAGAGAACTCAAAAGAAACATGAGAAAGGGAGGAAAAAATAAACAATTTTTTTTTTAATAGATTGAGGGGCTACAGAGCAGGAAAAAAAATTGGAGAACATGTTGTGCCAACAAAAAAGCCATAGTGCAGGAAAAAATAAATAAATAAATAAATTTAAGAAAATAGCACGGCACCCCCAACCTCTAACGTGGCTCCGCCACTGAATTTAAAGAAAAATTATGTCCTGAATAAAAAAGACAGAGTTTTCTTCCAAACTAGGTTGGAGGAATTTCCTTCAACCTAATCTGTAAAAAGTGACATGTGTCCACCTTTTTAATAACATATAGAGATCTTTGAGTTTTAATATTATTTATTTTAACTTTGTCTTTATTATTAAAAAAACATATGTATCTCACATATTTAAGAAATACATATCACTTTTACAAATTAAGTTGGAGGAATCAATTTAAAAAAAAACTCTGTCCAAATAAAAATAGATATAGAATTCAAGAGGAATAAATTTACAAAACAAATTATATAAAAATACTTGGGAGGCGCGCAACTTATCATTTTGGAATTAACAAATAAAAATCTCATCTATTTTTTTGTTTGTTTTGTTTCGTGTAATGCTTGAATTCATTTCTTATAATATTATTCATTGAGTTTGACATTCCCAATTAAATTAAATTAAAAAAAAAATCCAGATTCTTCCCCCTGATTGTACATATATATATGTCCCCACATTTTCAATGGATTCCTCTCAACCAATCTATTTATATATATTTTTTAACTTTTTAAATAATTGATTGATAGATGCCTAAACGACATTGTTAGTATTGATTTGACATGTTAAATGATGCAAAACCAATCGTCGTAAATTCAAAGGAATAATTGCACAATTTTTTTAATTTTATTTTTACATGTTCATGCAAGAGTTGAGAAATTAAATAATTGAGCTACTTCTTGAGGATTATAATTACACAAAATTAAACACTTCTCATCACCAAAGAGAAAAAAGAACAATCCTAAATCTTACCAAATACAACATTCATATGTTCCCTTATAACATTTTTCCCCTTTTAATTAGAATATATATACATATATATATATATATAACATTCATTTGTACAGCACACATACAAGTGGATAAGTGTTATTATCCTCATGTTTAATTAAGATAACTACAATTAGTCTTCTCGACCTACATTTTTTAAAAAATGAACTCAAAGGTTCATGCCAAAAAAACAAGTAAGTCCTTATAGTCAAATTCGTTCACTAATTAAACAGATTCTAATAGCGTGAAATGTTAGAACCAATAAAATTGTAATATTGTCATATTTAAGTCTAGTTACACACTAACAAAATCTATTAAATTAGTGAATGAAATTTGACTATAAGTACTAAATTATTATTTTTTGGCATATCTTAAGGACCTTTGAATTAATTTTGATGCCACAGGAAGCTAATTGTAAACCACAATGACTAATTTTGCCCTTTTTTTTCTTTAATTAAACAAAGTTTTAAAGATTTAACTCCTATATAATTATAATCTCTGTTTTGCACAACAAAAAAAAAGGTAGGCTATGTTCGTATGTGTTTTTATTTTTTGTCTTTTATTATTATTAAGACAAATACATTTACAAACAACTCAAAACTCAAAACAATTTTAAAAAAGAAAAAAAAAATCAAATAAGAAGCGCTCTCTAAAACACATTAACAATCATCATTTTTCTTTCTTCATTTTCTTTATTATCGATTACAAAAACATGTATTGTCACTTTTCAACAAGAGAAATGTTAGGTTTTTCAAGACTTTTTGAAAAAACTAATTACAAATTTAAGTGACACGTCTCCTTATCCCTTTATTTATTAAAACAGGAACATTTTCCTTTGACAATTGAAATGCAAGATTCCTCAATTTCTTATTATGCATGACACATGAAAAGTATGAGCCCAAAAAATGGGCCGCATGATCTGCTTAGCCCATTTCATCCACAAGTATTCGACTTTATTTGATAAAGTGTCTTTTTCTTTTTTCTTTTTTTCAAAACAAATAATTTAAACACAAAAAAAAAAATATATTTAAAATTACTTTCATTTTATCACTTTTTCAAACAAAAACGAAAATGCACCTAAAATCCCATTAACAAAGGATTGTCTTTTTTTACAGCGTTGTCTCAATAAATAACTCAATTGACTCTGAGTTTTGTCTTATAAAACAAAGATCAATAGTTTAATTTTTTTCCTATTTTTCTTACGTGTACATGTAAAATATATATATATATATATATACACACAAATAGAGCGTCGAAAAACAGTAGGAACCAGAAAGGCAAAGGGTTAGGGAAATGAAACGGACAAAATAAGACAGCTAAAGCAAACTAACTTACCAGTCAACAGACAAACTACCAGTCCCGTTCCCCCAACAGCTATTGCCATTACAACTTTTACTTCTTCCAGGCTTCCCACTTGTCAACATTATCCAAGCTTTTCGTGGTGGAAGCAACAAAAACTTCAGCTCTAATAGCAATTTTCATCTCTTTTTCCTCCTACTATACACCTTTTTCTCAAAGCACGTCCTCTCTCAGATTTTTGCTTTCAAAGCCGATAACCTCTCTGGGTACAAGCTCTGTTTCTCTTTTGATTGGGATTTTGAAGAAATATTATCCACTGGACTCAGAATGGCGAGGACAGGCAACAAGAACGTACAAGCCAAGCTGGTGGGTATGGCTTCCCTATTCTCTTAAATTCGCTCAAATGATGAAAAGGGTTAATCCTGTTTCACTTAGATAAGATTGGTTTGCATCGGCTAGTGGATTCACTGAGCCTGTTGATCGAACCAGAGATGCTGGTGTTTGTCATTTTGAGACACAATTTATCAACTTTGATACATAGCATCTAATATTTGTTGCTTTGGATACCTTTGATAATAATTATTTCCCAAAAATCATATGCTTTTATTAATATATTGCCGATGTGTGAATCCTGGATGGAACTGCATGATTTCATGATCATAGGTTGCTTTAAGGATGATTGCCAGCGAAATTGATATCTGTGTTGGGAGATTCTTGTTTGTTTTTCGTTGCCTTGTGGATTATATTAATGCATAAGGTAATTTGGTTTATGAAATTTTATTGTGGCATGACGGTTATTAAATGATTAAATTTACTCATTTTCAACTTAAATTTTGGAATAAGTAGTGATTTTGCATGATATTAGAGCCAGAGAGGTTATGAATTCAAACCCTAATTCCACAATTTAATTAAATATTTCACGTATTAAAGGATAGTTTGAGCTCACACGTGAAGGGCTTGTGATCCCGGCTTATCCACCAAAAAAGCAAGTCTCTGGCTCCTTACTCATTAGTTAGTTGTTGTTACATGTAGAATTTCTTATGCAATAAAATTCGTATAAAAAGGAACTCTTTGCCAGAGATAGTTGTGCATTGTTATGGAGTACTTTGACAGGAATGATTAGCAAAAGGAAAACCTATTGTTGTTTTTGACATTGTCAACCTTTTCCCCTAGGTACTTCTTGGGGACATGGGAGCTGGAAAAACCAGTTTGGTATTGAGATTTGTCAAAGGTCAATTTTTGGAGTACCAGGTTCGCTTTCTTTTTCTTTCCTATTTATCTTCACTCTCTTTTTCTTTCCTTGAAATCATGATAGTGTGCAACCTCTAACGAAGGTATAAGATGCAGGAATCAACTATTGGAGCAGCATTCTTTACTCAGGTCTTGTCATTAAATCAAGCCACTATAAAATTTGATATATGGGACACGGCAGGACAGGAGCGATATCACAGTTTGGCTCCTATGTACTACCGTGGTGCAGCTGCAGCGGTTGTGGTTTATGACATTACAAGCATGGTAGCTAGCTGCTTGTCAAGCTTCCAAATCCAATAGTTTTATTGCTAGTTTTTCACTTGCACATCTTCAGCTATGATTAAACTCACTGTTAGCTTTCATGTGGTCATGATTTCATTTTGAACTAATATTATCTGTAGTTGCATAATCTAAATTTAATCTGGTTATGGAATGTTGGTATTACTTTAATGAGCTTAACTCTACTCTAGTTGTTTCATATACATTTCATTCTTATTATGGTAGTAAAATGGTGCCACATGGCCTTTCTTGAAGTTCCCCTCTCTTTTTTTTTTTCTGTCATTCTTAGGGATTGCAAATGTATATGAAACAAAGATGTGCTCAAAAAAAAAAGAGACTTTCTGTCCTGATTAGTGATTACATAAAAATGTGCTCAATATGTCTCAAAGTTGATAGATAATTCAATCTATTGAGGTATGAGATGATAAAGTGGAGTTATGAGATATCTTTGAGGTGTCTCAACACTTATCCATGATGATCATAGTCTTAATATCTATCAATGCGTTTGTGAATACTAGTTCTTTAAGAATTTGTTAGTATGGGTCAGAAAATTTGCATTGAGAACTTGTTACCAGTTAATCTGGGAATCAATCTGACAAGTTAAATGTATTGTGCTTTGCCTTCAGGATTCGTTTGTTCGAGCCAAAAAGTGGGTTCAAGAATTGCAAAGACAAGGTAACTGACAGCAATTTACCAATCCCATACAAGCTAAGGCTAAAACTTATACTCTTAGAATCTTTGTTTTCTATTGCTTGTTGTCTCTCCATGCCTTCTAATCTTTTAACAAGCTTTGCAATCTTTATTACTTTGTGTCAGAACCATATCACCTGCAATATAAGTCCTTACACTTACCGAGATCAACAGATCTGGATCCATTATGTGACGCCAGTATGTCACCTTCATAGGTTGCATGCAGGTCCAAATGATGAGTGATACCCTGTTAAATCGCCGTTTATCACAACTTTTGAGATAAGTGGTGATTTAACAATTGTTAGGACAATTTGTGCAATACATTGTGTTGCATATGCGTCCCTCCTGGTCTGATGTTGTAGGTGTTATTTTATACCTTCCAAATTATCCTCTCTTGCAGACCCATAGTCCCTACTCCAACAATTAGTTCACCGCATATTTTGCTATCTCCAAAGTATGCAAGAATCACTTT
The DNA here is from genome assembly GCA_013348765.1 of Carpinus viminea. Lineage (NCBI taxonomy): Eukaryota > Viridiplantae > Streptophyta > Magnoliopsida > Fagales > Betulaceae > Carpinus > Carpinus viminea. Next base: position 12,864,834 of record CP054667.1, read on the forward strand.
TGCTCTAGAGATATTTCGTTAAAGATAATTATCATTAAGCTGCAAGCTGCTACTGTTGCCAATGAGCTAAAGCTCAAATAAAACTTCTTCCCCTAAAGAGTGGGGTCGTGAATTCAAGACCCAATGAAGGCGTGTGTAACATATCAATTGATTTTATTTATTTTTTAAATGTCACTATTGTTGTTACCATGTGGCCTTCAATTTGACAATGTTCACCAATTTGTACAAAAATTCCTTCTCAACATTTTGATAAGTTTGATTACCCTTTAAATTGACCAATTTCTAAAGGTATTTACACATAACCAGAATCATGTGTATTGGCGAAGGTTACCTCATTCAACATTATATTATGACAATTGTTGAGCATAAACATATTATTGAAGTGAATTTGTTATTAGTTCAACATCTAATCTGATTTCCTACTTGACTATATCAGGAAATCCAAATTTGATAATGTTCTTGGCGGCCAACAAGGCTGACTTGGCAGAGAAGAGGAAAGTGGGATTCGAGGTAGTTACATTCCACTATTATTGTTTGTTATCTTTATGCTGTTCATATTTAAGTGTAGTCAACATCATATTGGTATGCACCTAGACATTTGAGAGGGCTCCCAACCCAGGCTTTGCCCTGTACCCTGAATGCCTAGGTGATTGCCACACCACCTACCTCAAAAAAAAAAAAAAAGAGAAAAAAAAAAAAAGTATACACAAAAGGCATGATAGCTTTTGTATGGGTCCATTGCATATCTGTGATTTGATGAGGAAAGGGTATTTCAATTATTCAAGCTAGATGCCTGTTTAGGTTATGCTGATCATTATTGTGACCAGTCCATTGTTCAATGGAATTGCTAAAGAGAAAAATATTCAATCCTTTTAATAATGGTTGCAGGATGGTGAGCAGTTTGCTAAAGAAAATGGCATGGTTTTTCTTGAAACATCTGCAAAAACTGCACAGAATGTGAACGAGCTCTTCTATGAAATAGGTAATGTAGCTTCTTTTCTTTTTTAGGTTTAATGATACAAATTTTACCAAAGTGGTGAAGAATTCTAGTAAGGAATAATAATCCTAAAACAAAGAATGGGGCCAAAGTCATTTAAGTTATGGCTTCAGAACAAGTTCTTAATTGGGTCCACTGGCTGCTTCATCTTTTGGCGACAGTGTTTTGTTGTTGTGGCCATGTCAAGTATCCATGAATGCTGACATCAACCAACTGTTGAATCCAATTCTCTGTTTTATCAAGAACTTCTTTCCCATGCTTACAGAAAAGCTTTTTTGCAGCAAAGAAATTGGCAAAAGCTAGCCCTTCACGTCCAACTGGAATGAAATTACACAGAGGATCACAAGACGGTGGAAGAAGATTGTTTTGCTGCTCTGTATGATTCCCATACTTGGCTATTCAACTGTATGTAATCCTTTCAATCATATGAAACTTATGTTGTTTTTATTTCATCGCTCAGCAGGGTGTCACCATTTTCATCTATTATTTGACAATATAAAGTTAAAGTGATGGTATAAACCTCCTTCATTAGTTCGATCCATTGGTGATCCAGCTACCTTACATGTGGGTGATGTAATTAGTGTTCAATATAGTTTGAGAAATCAAACAATTTATGCAGGCTGGAGGAAATTTGTGTTTCCCTTATTTTTCCTCCCATCTTATAACAGGTTTTCCTCGATCAATCATGAGGACATCAATCAATCAGATGGAAATTCACTGTGACTAATCAAAGTTGAAGACTGATATGCAAGCTGCGCAAACATGTTGTCAGAATATTTGTTCTATGTACATTTTAAGATCTCATTAAAAATGCATGTGACACTTTCAAACATTTCACATATTCCTCTATGTTCAAGACTATGATTTAATGGAACTCGATGAATAAATACTGCAGTAAGAAGTGTCATTGCTAAACCATCCTGCCCCCAACAAATGCTAAGTTTATATTGTTTTGTTGCTTCTCTGCCCCCAACAAATGCATCCTGTTGATGGCATTTCATTCTGGCCTTTGGTTAAAACGATTTGATTGAAGCAAGTGTGATGTTAATGATGTGTTTAGGAGGGAGTTTGTTTGATTATTACTTTATTTAGCTGAAGGCAAAATAAAGGCCGTTAAAATGGCAAAAAAATGAGCTAAAAAACATTATATTCAAGAGAAATCTGATTAACACTGTCAATCCACCATAATGAATTTGTTTACAAAGTAGAGAGTTTGGGATTCTTATGCGAGCCTTTATCCAATTACTGGATAAGGAATTGTCTAAAGATCAGGTTGCCAACCCAATTCCACCGTCGTAGGCAAGGCCCATCAATTTTATTTCAATTGTCTAAAGATCAAGATTGTATTTCAATTATTATTATTATTATTTTTTTCCGAGCTCTTTATTTGATCATTTACTAGGCTCTATCAAATAGGCCTTCACATCTTCAAAGGACACACAACAGTTTTTTGTGTTTTTTTTTACCACAAATTGATTAATGCAGCTGGAAGCCCTAAAAGTTTATCATCTAGTCATTATTCCACTTAAAATACAGTCTTCATTTATTTTCAATATGCCCAAAGAGGAGAGACAATAAGACTTTTTTTTTTTTCATAATTAATTTAAGGGAACCTTCACTTTAGACTTCTAAACGACCACGTGATTTGACATACCCTAAACTTTGAAACATTTCAATTTGGACTCATGAACTTTCAATTTCAATAAATTTGAATCCTACCGTCAATTTTTGCCGTTAAAACCCCTAAAAAGATAAAATTACCCTTCAATTTTCTTTTTATTAAAAAAAATTGAAAAATATGGAAGAAAAAAAGTCAAGAATGTAAACGTCATTGTATTACTTTTAATGTTCAAAATTTGACGAAGGGTTCAAATTGATTGTAATTAAAAGTTCATAGTCCAAATTGAGAGGTTTCAAAGTTTAAAAATATGTCAAATCACATGATAGTTTAAGAGTGTAAAGTGAAGTTTTTCCTTAACTCATGCAACAGATTGTTGAGAGCTATATTTGTCTCACTGTCACAACTAGCCAACTAGCCAAATCTTTACTAGCTGATGTGGAACATTTTATAATATTTTTTGCTACATAGTTAACCAAAATAACTTCTTTTTTTTTTTTTTTTGGGTAGTTTTGCTAGCCCAATATGAGTGCTTTTACTCTCTAAACTTTAGCTAAATTTTTGTAAGAAAATTCAATTTTAGCTGCCCACGTTCAAAAACACTCCATATTACACACGCTAAACCTTTTTCTACCACATTTAAGTATTTTTCTTTATTTTTATTTTATTCATTCATTACAAAACCACTTCTGAGAAGAGAGAGAATGGAAAAATTAAAATAAAATTGTTGTTGTTGAGTGCTAATTTAGAGAGCCCAATAAAACTTCCTTTTACCTTCTTCTTCTTTTTTTTTTCTTTTTTTTTTTTCTCTACCGGCTAACCAAATTAGCTGGCCGGTTGATAACGCTCCGACCCATTTACACGTAAACAAACAAAATTTGCTATGAAACCGCGTCCAAAATAATAATAATAATTAAAAAAAAAATCAGTCAACGAGAGAAAGTGAAGCTTCTTGCCTTGCCTCCTGGTCCAGGGGCTAAGGCTAAGGGAAACCAACAACAGGAATCGTCATTATCAAAACAGGACAAAAGGCCTCGCGGATGACAGTTTTTGTTTGTTTTTAAGCTTCAACGCATTGAAATCAGCGCTCGAGGTGAAAGCAAACTGTTTGTTAATCTATCCTTCTCTTTCTGTCCTTTTCTCCACTGATCACAATTCACATGCACTGATCTATATTTCTCAGAAATCCAAAAACAAAACAATTGTTTATATCTACCAGCAGATAGGAATCCAAGAACCACCCATACAAGCAAATGAAAACAAAAGAGCAATCCTGCAACGTCCGTAGAGAGGGAAAGAAAACGAGTAAAAGAAAATTAGTTGGCCTTCTAGGCGTGGCTTGGGTGGACGAGCCATGCCCATTGGCCATTGCCCACCACGCATGCAGAGAAAAAGTTCTTACTCTTAGCCTCTGCTGCTGTCTTTTTCTCTGCACGAGCATGATGCATCACCATGAAGGAGATGTACAAGGAGAACTTGATGATGATGATGAAGGACCATTGCAACTGTTAGAATCACTCCCTGAAGTGCCAATCGACCCGGTATTCCTAAGGGAGACGGAGCAAGCCTCCGCCGGAAGCTTCTTCATCGGAGTCAGAGGGGGTGTGGTTGGGCTTGATGGTTGGGGAACCTCCTCGTCATCGTCGCCGGAAGAACCGCCCATTTCTAATCGCGAAGGCGACGTATCCGGCGTTTCGAATGGAGTACTACTGTCCCTATCCACCCCGCTTGCCATAGCATCGTTGTCATAAATGGGGTTAGAAATGTACACAAAATGCTCCCCACAGCCGCTAGCTTTGTCATTACAAGGAGTTGGCGGAGAAGAAGCAGAGACAAGTCCAATTTGGCGAGGGCTTGCGTTGGAATCTTGGGTTTGGACGTCAACAATATGATGAAGCTGAAAATGCAGCTTCTTTGTTTCTCCCTCGTCTTCTATGCTAGAAACTGCAGGGAAGAGTAAGCTTCTTGGAGCTTGAAGAACCCCTTGGGAGTAGTAGCTACTGTGAGGAGGAGTAGATGATTCGTCTTTGGATTGCGAGGGCTGAGAAGAGGAAGTATTGGTGGCTGTGGCGGAGGTCACAGTGGCGGTGGGGGTGTCGGAGGTGGTGTTTCTGAGCTGACGCCGGCGAAGTAAGAGAGAACAGTAGAGCTCAGCTAGCAGCACCAAGATTAGGCCTAGCACTATGGCAAGGCTCACCACCATTACCAGGGTTGCCCCCATAATCACCTTGGATGTCCCCCTCATTTCTCTCTCTCTCTCTCTCTCTGTGGTGGAGGGAAGGTATGGGGGCGGTAAAAAGTGGGACTCTGATATATGGGGGAGGGTGAGAAGTTTTTTGGCGGGAAATAGATGTTCACCTATGACAAGGAAATTGGAAGCGAATCTAAAGATGGCACTGGCCTGGGGAATGTTAAAAGCTTTGGTTCATCTGACTTCTGAGCTGCTGGGTTTCTGACATTCGAGGTCATATAGGTCATTTTGTATTGGCATTATAATACTATTCATGCAGACCATCATCACAAATTCACAATCTCTGAGCCAAAAATGGCATCAAAGCTAAAAGTTCCACCACACCCCAACAAAATGTGAGCCATAAAGTTCTCAGCTCCATCATGATCCAACCTCCTTTCCCTTCGTCTCCAGACAAAATTGAAAATGACCATGAATACTGATTATTTTGAGATAGAAGTTCAATAAAACAATTTAACAACTAAAATTGTGATCAATTCCCATGAAACAAGACTTCATCTTTGGTAGTGGAACTCTAGTACTTTGGTTTTTTTTTTTTTCTTTGGTTCAAAGAACACCGGTACCATATTATGCAATCTCACCGAACTTCTATCTAACCGCATAGAATCTTCTACCATTTTAAGCTACATGCATTACTACAACTCTTACAATCAATAGCTCTGGGTACTGCCCCAGATAAAAAAAAAAAAAAAGCGCCCCCGGGACTCTATTGAAATTTAGTATATAATCGGTAAGAAGAACAATGCCAGCCCAGACACACGTAGAGCTATACTCGATTGCAGGTCATGCAAGTTCAGAGCCAAACCTATAGGGTGCTCAACCATCAGTAATGGGAGTATGGGCATGCTATTTTTCTTCAAAGACAGCACCAGATCCACCCAAGGAAACAAATGCTAGAAGCTTAGGTTGGTACCAATCATGCTGATAAAGAAAATTCTGAATGCTCAATCCCTTACCTTCCTCTCAGGGCTGCAAATCGTTCAGCCAAAACATCATAGTCTGGCAGCTTAGGGTGCACATGCCGAGCTGGCTGTAAAGAAGCAGCACGAGAAAACACTTTGGTTGCCTGTGACTGACTTGTATGTTCATGGGGTAGAGAAACTGACCGGGGCGGAGGAGGAACCATCTCTGACTCCTCATCAGGCCCACCTCTGCTATTCTGTGGGGATTCACCCGCATTAGCCCCCATGTGATCTGCATGACGAGTTTTAGATTTTCCTCTCACCATTGCTGGTTCATAGGGTGATGGTTTCTTACTATACTTCATCAACAGTTTATCCAATTTCCTCTCCTCTTCATCATCCTGGTAGTGTTCATCATCAAATAGAACTTGCAACCCACGTCTTGAGTTATCCCTTTCCTTGCTTCTTGATTTCCTTGTAACTCCTATTTCTTCAAAATAGCCAGCATCATTGTTATTGTGATGTGATTTTGATCGTCTCCTTCGGGATGATCTTGGTTTTGGTGTGGAGTTACCAGTTACATCATCTTGATAGAAATGATCTTTCTCTTGACCATGACTATTCACTCTTGCAGGTCCAACAACCTGCCTCTCATAATCAGAGTGGTTCGATCCTAATTGGATCCTCTCTGAAGTACTACCAACATTGGCTCTCTTGAGTATTGAAGGTTCCACAAGGGCTACATTACTATCAAAACCAGCTGGTGAAGATCCTAAATCGGATCTAGATTTGCTAGCCTTGGGTTTAACATTAGGCTTAACATAAGGAGGAGGGAGGGCATTCCTGTAGTAGGGCTTCTCCTTATGTATTATATCCTCCTCAACCTTCCCCACTAAGTTTGAAATATTATGTTGAATGGCATGATTATTACCAGCCAATGGTTCTTTACCATTGCCCTTCGACTGCAGTCCTCCACAACTAGGAGCAAATTCTGGGTTTCTGTGAAGTAATGATCCTGCGTGTAGTCACTTACAGGGGCAGTATCCTCTCTACAAACAAGCAACCTAGATCCATCGTCAATGCATTCCAGACCTTTTCCTCGAGATGAACTGCGAGATCTAGCTGACTTTGGAGTGGCATCTCCCTTCCAATTCCATGCATCGTGCTTGTCATCAGCAAATTCTTGCCTTCCTTGGAATGAAATGTCATTACCATCCTTTTTCAATACAGCTCCTTCTCTGCCATTGCGTGCCTTGTCTCCCTTGTCAGAGAATTCGTGTCTAGACCGATTGTCCAGTTCTCTTTTTGATACAGTACCCTCCTGGGCATTGTACAATCTATGCCCATCATTAGTAAGTTCAAGTCTTTCTTTAAATGAAACATCAGGCTTCTCTCCTCTTGGGATGGCTCCCATACCACTAGATGATTTATTTTTATCACCAGCAACATTGAAAGACCCATAAATTTTGGGTTGGTCCTGCAGTAAAGCACAGAAAGTGCAGGCAGGTAAACTCAAACATGTTGAAGATATTTTAAGGAGGATACCAGTATGAATGTGAAGAAAAATCTTTAAAACTTCTTAAGAAATTATTTGAGAAAAGAAAAAGGTAAAGAGAATGCCATTAAGTGAAAATATCCAGAAATCTTAAGAATCCCAGGATCTACTCTCTATTTCTATCTGCCAGACATATCCATAGAATGATAAAATATAGAAGGGCATACCTGTGCATATGTGGAGGGCTTAGACATTCTCATTTCAAAGCCCTGGAGTCCCACTTTATTGAAAACTCTAGTGCTATGCCTTGCATTAACTGAACTTTCTTCTCCAGTGTAGATGTCTTTGAAGCTAAATTCTCAACAAACTATTAATGAGCAATTCAGCTGATTAGACTAGAACAGTTATGAACTTATAATTATATTATTAAGAGTAAGTTCATAAAACATTACCTTTTGATTCACAGATAATTCCAGGGAATTCTCATATCGCTCTTGAAATATTTGCCTAAGATCTCGTAATTCCGGCAAATCTGAAAACCTCGCAGCAGCAAACATCAGGGATGACACAGCCGCCCTACAATCCTCGGGGCATTCCCTGTAAAGAAGATGGTCAAGCAAAAGAAATGTTGAACAAAGCACATTCGAGAGAAAAGAATAGTCAAGCCAGAGCAATTCTGAAGTTGTATCAAGACATGATTGCCTAAGTTCAAATTTGGAAAAGTGTAACTCCATTTCATGTTGGCCCTACACCAAGCCTTCAAACTAGGAGTGCAGAACTCATATTGTAACATGAACATCTTGTTGAACAGGACCCACCAGAAATTTATCAACGCCAACTTCATTATGAGAAGATGCGTCCAGACAATCTGATTGGTTGACTTCTCATTATATTACTTTAAAGGAAAAAAAAAAAATTCTCTATAAAACAAACACGCTGAAGTTAAATGGCTCAGTATCATGTGATAGTCAATCTTTCATTGCACAGATACTTGAGGCAGGACCAATTAGCATAGTGACGTTTGCAAGCAAATGTACAATACTGTCTGGCATGTATCTATGGTATTAACATACATCTATTAACCAAATCATAATTTTACATCAGGTGATATTCCTCAGCATGATCAATCAATACCAAGTACCTCAATTAGATTTCTTTAACAGCAAAGAACAAATAAATAAGATAGAACAAGTACCCCACAATTAAATATTTTAGCTTAAAGAAAAAATGAAAATTGAAGCAGGCATGTAAAAATTTAATATCCAACAAACAGGAAGCTGCCTAGAAGGATGCAGCCATATCTGCATTCATCCTCACTATTTCATATTCTAACTCCAACAAAAATATATACACTAGATTTTATCTAATCCATAAGCCTCAATCTAATAGTACATAATGAATATCTGATTTGAATGGCATTAGACGTCACCCATGCTGTCCAATATTTACAAGTTGATAGTACATAATCATATAATACGTGCAGAAAAGATGAGCTCCATGAATTGAACAGTTACAAACTAATACTACAGAATGTATGCAGACATGATGAGCCATAAATGACTGCATAATAGTTAATTTCAATGGTACAAGAATGGCATGTATTGTCCAGCCAGTATGGCGGACTGAAGATAAAGAGGCTATGACTTTTTTTTGGATAAGTAAGATAAAGATGCGCCAACTTATGGTTATTGTATCATCTTATCTGCTGTTTTCTTCCCTTGGATATTTAATATTTTTATTCAAATATGCTTGATACCCAACTATACAAATATACATTAAACAAAGAATTTTTTATAGCTAGCTTACAATATTAGCTTATTATGGAATTTTGGATGAGATTTAAAGGCCAGCAAATAGTTCTGATGTGACTATAACAATAAAGCAACACATACCTCTGTTTTTGCATCATTGAAAGATGGTTCAATACCAAATCACATGACTGCTCAACAAAATCATAACAGGAAGAAAGCGTCAATTCGACTAGAAGTCCATCAGCCTGTTTCACCACCTCACGAGAAACAATATCACTTCTTTCAGTAAAAGGCACATTAAACCCAAATCATCAACAGTTTCAATAATGGAGCAGTCACACAAGCTAGAAGTGGTATCAGGTCCAGTCATCCCACAAAAACAAAAATAAAGAAAAATAAAACCTACAACCTTTGAAGGCAACAGGTAACATAATATTTCCAGTATGTGTGATGTCAAACAATCACCATTTCCTACCATTCCATTACAGATCCAAATTAAGAGGTAAAGGATTTTATCTAATTCAATCAAACTATTTCCTCTGGAAAACCCAAGCAATGAGTTTAACTGAGAGGCAAGAGATGCTTGGATTTCTCAATGGAGATTTTCCAATGCCTAAAAAGTATATTTCTGACTAAAATGCTGAAGGTGAAGGAGACAAATTGCTTTCTGAGAATCCAGACTATAAAACCTTTGGAAATGATCAAATTGCTTGCTTTAGAGCAGGATTACGGGCACTCTATCCAAAGACATACTTAAACTAGTTTTGGGACTTGGCACTTCAATGGAGGCATGAAATGCACTTATTGAATGTTTTATTCAATCCTAACAAGTTAACTCAAAAAATGGTAAATCTATGTCAAGTATCTTAAAATTTTCAAAGAAATCTCTGATGGTGTTTCTGCAATTGGTCAATCCATGCGAGACGACAAAAGGTAGCAACTCTTTTGAAAGGGGCTAGGCTCAGGCTACGAGTTCTTTGTGACTACGATGCTTAAACCTCCAATTCCATCCCATGCAGAGATAACTCCATTGTTTCAAAGTCATTAAAATTATGAAAAGATTTCACAATCCTGCTGTTCACAGAGAGGCTAATCCTCATTTGGCTCTTGCAAGCCACCGTTCTCCTTGCAAGTTGGCTTCTCCTCAATAAGAAGCAAAGAGAACACACTCAGTTTCAACCTCCAAATAAGTTAACGCTATCTTTGTTAAACTACCGAAAACAAAATCAAATAAATAGAACATAGTTTAAGCCTAAAGATTTTCTTTTTTTCCAATACATGATTTTATGATCCAAACAATTTGGAACGCAGGCGCGCCTTTTCGTTTTCTGTTGTTTCTTTTGTTATAATGAAGCTCAAAATTCAGCATATCGATTTCTTCTTCTCTGCCTCAACTTTTCTCAGCAGCCAAACAAATGACAGCGAATAAGATTCCAACAAAAAAACACTCAACTCAAAGATCTAATCGGCTAAATACAAAGATTGTTAGATTACCCTTCCATATGCATTGATATCGAGCCCATTCGCAAGCAAATCAGCGATATCTTTCTTCAAGTACTTCTCAGTCGCCTTTCTCTTCCTCCGAATCACATCGATCCGAGTCTTGGTCGTTTTAATCAACGACTTACTTCAACCACACACAAAACCAAAAAAAAAAAAAACCATTAACACGCAAAATCAAAACACAGAATCCATATACATGCGTATAGATAGAGGGAAAACCATTTGGGAGCAAAGCCTCGGCCGAGAAGTCCGTCCAACATTGTCGATCCCAAGTCAGTGAACGAGACTCAGAGCAACATAGGCCATAAACAAAGTCAGTGAACGAATAGACCCAGTGTCAGATCCTACAAACCCAAAATGCTCGCATCAAGCAACAACACACAGCTCAAAATTTCAAAAGGCGTCAGACACTTTTCAAAACTCTGCTCTCCCTCTGAAGTCTGAGTGGCGGACGCTTGTTCGGTACTTTTACTTTTTTGTTTTCGACGGATCGATGAACGTTGAGAGGGGTATTTTGGGGTTTGAGATGTCTGGTGGGCGTGGCCGCACGATGCGAAGACTTTTTTTCTTTTTTTTTCTTTCTGGGATGAATCAAGCGGTGGATGGTAGGTCAGGGTGGGTGAGGAGCATTGGAGTTGATGGAATCTTGCTGAGCTGGACCGCATATTTATAATACCATCAATTGCCGCTAATTTTTATTTATTTATTATTATAGCTCGTTGTGTTGCTTTTGGCTTAGACTAACGTTTAGCGCCCACAAGCTGAGAGCCGTTGTGTCAGTGTTATAACGGCCGTTTACGACGGTATCGATCAGACATTATTAATACAATTTTTAACATGGCATTATTAATAGTAACCATCGATGTAATTCAGGATCCTCTTTCACAAGGTTTAAATGCTAGCTGCATAATAAAGATCTCTCCAATTCAAGGGGTTGTTTGAAAACCATTTTATGGTTCTACTGTACATCCGGGATGTACAGTAGCGTCCGATAGTTTTGACTTTTTATTAAAAGGCTTGGTTAGTCAATTACAATTTTATCCTTATTATTTTTCTCTCCTTCACCCATGTTTTCTCCACCCCGTTTGTTCTCTCCTGATTCCCTCCACACTCAAACGAACATTCAACCACATTCCTTCAGCGCCTTTCCCACTGTTCCTCCAGACCAGATTCTTCTATTGGTAGTGTTCAATCAACAATAAAGATTTGGGCATGAAAACCCACTTAAATGCCATTTTCGCATCTGTTTCTATGAAACCCAAAAATAGCAAATATTCCATGGTTCGCATCTATACTTGGTTTTGATCTGCCCTCTCCGATTCTCACCTATCCCCAAACATCCTACCATGTCCATTCGAATCATACTTGGTCAAGAGGAAGAGGAAGAGGAGAGTGAAGAAGGATTTGAGGTCGGAGATCTTGAACTAGATCTTAATATAAAGGTGGTGGTGAGGCGCAAGGACTTGAAAGAGATCGTGGCCGCCATTAAGAGTGAGAGAAAGTTTCACAAGAGTGAGAGAAAGTTTCCTATTGTGTTTTTCTTAATTTATTTTGTTTTGAAGGAGTTGTTTGGTTCTTTGAGAAAATGTTGGAATTGCTTGTAAATTTAGCTCTTCCGTTCAAAGTTGGGTTATGGTTTTTGGATCAAATCTATTGAAGATCTTGGGATAACTGAATTTTTCCGCATTTTCTCAAAACCCAAACGCAGAATTATACTGGTTTTGCCTGATTTTTAATCAGTTATCTCAACTGGGTTATCTCGTTTGGAGATGAAGAGAACAACAATAACAAAAAACAAGAGGGTATTTGTGATGTAGAAGATTTATTAAGAAACGACAAAAAAATAAAGCAACTTACAACTTGGAAGAGTACATCCCCAAACGTTTTATCAAACACCACCCAAAATGGATCGAAAATATTCGGTGGCTAAAAATTTTTATACTACAAATAAGACATTTGTTTCATTTACCAAAAATAAAAATAAAATATTATTTCATGTTAAAAAAATAAAATAATAAAAAAAGGGGTAGTTGGCCACTCCCAATGACCAAACGAATTTGAATTTTTTATTTTTTTTTCTTTTAGATTTGGCCATTGGGGTGGCCGAACCACCCCCAAGGGCCATGGAGCCACCCTCAATGGGGTGGCCAATCACCCCTTATTTTTTTTTTAATATAAAATAATATTTTATTATTATTTTTATTAGTGGGACAGATATCTCATTTGTGGTTTTAGTAAAAGAAATCATTGCCATGAACTTGATATTCTCCGGTCCATTTGGGACTAGAGAGGATCCTATTCCCTAGCTTCAACCCTTCGAAGTGACCAAAGCCAACCATAAGAATGAGCAGGGGCCCATTAACAAAAAAACAAAAAATTTAATCATAAAAAATTGTTTTTACCTTAGAATGTTTTTTTTTTTGGGGGGGTCATTTGGGGGGGACCCTGCCCTGTTAGAGTGAAAGGTCATAAAATCGAACATTAACTTCGTTAATTCACTCATATTTAAATTAAATATTTCACGTCTTGTACCTTTTCTTTTAAAAATTAGTTTGAACCTATACAGAAAGGAGAGTGTTAAAGTATTGATTAAGTTATTAAATTTACCACTTCTAAAAAAATTTGTAACTTAACATTAAACGCAAAACTTATTGGACCCCTATCACCAATTTCACAGTTCAACTAGCAACTTTCCCTGATATCTTTCCATTGTTAAATCTTCCACTTGATGGTGGAAAAAATCCTCCTTGGTAGAATTTTGTGGCCTTTGTTGATAGGCCATGTAATTTTTTTTTTCTTTACAGTTGTATATGTGTTTCTGTTTGTATTGTTGTATTGGTTCCACACTCATCATTTTGAAAAAAGAAAATAAACGGACCAAATGGACAATGGCAGCAATAAGTCAGTGACCAACTAGAGAAAAGGACCAATCAACTAAGTATTTAATCATTTTTTTTTCCAGTAGTCAAGTCTTCCAATTATTGAAGGCTTGAAGGTTGGTTTGTTGTGAGATTATAATCTTAATTACCTCTTTGTTGACAACAAAGAGGTACGGTAATTGATAGCATATGATTGTTTGGTTTTTAATCAAACGATTTAATCTAAAAATAAGAAACATAAAATAATGTAAATTCATTACCATGTCAGCACAGGAATTGGCAGCCTGACTGCGGTTGTCCAACTAATTATCTAAACCTTATCCTTTGTGAGGAGGAAGATTAGTTATTAAAAATTATAATCACATCAAGATAACATAAACGATACGTTATGGTGATGTAATTTTTGATTAAGCACTTGCTTCCCAACAGGTTGAAAAAGAATCCCTCACGCATTGTATAAAATATAATTATATGTTAATACCAGTTTATATATTGAAGTGAAATTAAGGGACCACATTTGGTTAATTGTGACAGCTACTGCGCTTTCCAGACAGTGTTGAACATAAATTATGTTATAAAATTTGTCATTTTTATGCAAGTTTTCTTTGTTTTCGAGCCTTCATATGTTTGTTAATTGGTTTTTTTTTTTTGGTATTTAATATTTAAAGTTGTTTGTTAATATTTTTGTTTTGAAATGCAGTTGGCAAACAAAACAACTTCAGTTAAATATTGTTTCGATGCAAAAGAGACGTCATAATTTATATTTCCTTATGCGTATATTTTTTGAACACGAGAAAAAAAAATGTTAAAAATAATAATAATCATAATAAAAAAGAAAAAGGCAGGTTCTGAATTGGGTAGGTCAAAGAAGGTGTTTTGCAAAAGCTTGAAGGAAGGGAAAAGAAGTCCTCATGCTGTTGTGCAGGCCATCCATAGGCACATGTAATGTCAATATTCAAATTTCCTGGTGGCTGCTGCTTTATGTGAAAAGCTGTGAGAAAAAAGTGGGAAAAAAAGAAGATTAAAGGAAATCATTGGAAGGAGGCTTAGGCCTTTGAAACTTTGACAAGATAAATATTACTCTCTCTCTCTCTCTTGGCCAAGCCTTTTGGTTTTGGGTGCAGACTGCAGATGATCAAAAGTACACCTTCCCCATCTTCTGAAATTTTGATGCAAAATGGGGTTAGAGTTGAGGGCTCCTTGGTCATGGAGATAGGAGTTTTTACTCACGGGGAAAATTGGGGTTTGAGGGCCGCGCCTTGGTTGCAGATTGAAAAAAAAAGGCATGGACCGGCCAAAATTGCAATTTTTTTTCTTCATGTCAACATAATACTTTCATTACTTTGCGCTGCTTTAATGATGTTAAAGATTCTTTTAGATGGCCGCTCATTCTCTCAAAAGTTGTATAACAAATGAATAATGATGTATATTCTATACCAATTAATCATTAGGTTTTTTGTTTTTTTTTTTAAAGAAAAAAATAATAATGACATATTTAATGATTAGTTGGATTCTTGGAAACTGACATATTAGTAATGTGAGATAAAAATGTGGAATGTAACATTACTTATAACAAATAAAGGAATTCAAATCTCATGCATGCAATACATTTTCTGTGTCAACAACGTAAAAAACAAAAACAAAAAACAAATGAGTTTGAGATGGTAGTTTAGCCACTCAAACAAGTCATTTGGAGGTGGCCAAATCATCTCTCTCGGTCAGGGGATGCTTCAGCAGCCCCATCAAAACCATTAAACTCACTTTTTTTTGTTTTTTGTTTTTCTTGGCATTTTGACATTGTCGGCAAGATTTGAATTGTTAATTTTAAATAAATGGTCAAAATTATTGCACCCATGCAATACCTGAATCCCAAGTAGAAAGCCTGATCTTGCTTTATGCATCAAAACCCATTGACAGGTTTATATCACTTCACACTTCTTGATTCTCAAGTTGAGGGTACTTCAATTCGTTGAAGCACGAGTTAGAGCCTTGAATAAATAGGTTTGTTTAAGAACTTGTTCAATACTCGCTCGTGTAAACTCAATTTTGTGACTTTAGCATTCGCTTGTGACGGTAAAAATTTGCTCAATTATTAAGTGACACATACTCGATTTGTTTGGCAAAACTTGATTAAGACTCACAAGTCTAGCTTGTGTAAATATATACTAAGTATTACTACGGAACTAACTAACAATATAAGCATAATTAAGTAGTTCACACATCAAAAATTTAATAGCATAACTTGAGTTCAAGTTGAGCCAAACTTGTTTGAGTACCTACCTTAGCTCGAATAACATTATCAACGACTTCAAGCTTGCCCGAGCTTCCAACGAGCCAACCTTAAACACACATTTCATAGATTGACTAGAATAAGTATTTTTATAAACGAGTCATCTGCTCGATTATTGCCCTACATAGAGTACTTCCAAGCAATCCTAATAAGCTATATGAATTTGACAACTTCTCCCACTAATTGGCAGCCTCCTCCACCTAATTGGCTGAAGGCTAATAATAATGCAGCCTTCGATTCCAAAACGAAAGGTGGTGCTGTTGCACTAGCAGTATATTGAAAGGTCTTTATCACATTCACATCTTTGCAAAATTCTCCTTATCCATAGGATATTAATTGTAATGCTTTTTCAGGACATTAAATTGACAACACAAGACTTTAATCCCTCTTCTAGATTCATTTAAGTAGAGGAGTTGGACCTTTCAATTCCAACAGGCTAATTTAGTGTTGAGTTCATATCAAGTTCACAAGCTATACCAACAATTGTCCGCCCAACATTATTCATGGTACAAAGGTTATAAACAAAACATTATTCATTATGTGTTGAAGTCTAAAATCAATATGCTCACCAATTACACAAGTTTACAATTGAATGAGAGAACCGAAAAAAAAGAAGAAAAAGAGGCCGGATCCATTTTGGTTTCTCAAGGTTAAGATTGAGCCTTGAAGAACCACCTATATATATATCTCTCATTCCGATAAATCCCTGAACGAGATGGAGAAATTAAAAAGACGAGTCAAACCTGGGCTATGGGCATGGCAGTCACGCAACAATATCATCTACCAGAAACATCTCAAGAAGTTAACGAGAAAATGGAAGAGATAATTTTCTTCATCCAGCAACTCATGCCGGACCAGTCTCAATAGAACGATATTCTGGGGAAGAAGATCGCTGTAGTAGAGTAAGGTTGAGACTGAAATCGCAGGCTCACCAATTAGCGCTGTCAATAGCCTCACCAGTGACCTAAACATCAAAGGTGTGAGAGACTGCAACAAGAAGAAGATTATTAAAGCTGTTAATTAGCTAAAATATTCATTAACTTAAATTAATCACAGAGCCAAACGATTTGATCGGACATACCATGGCGGGCGTTGGTGTTGGGGGGTTAGCAAAACCCAGAAAGGGATGGAAAAGGATTCTTGAATCTTGAAAGAGAAGAGAGAAAAGAGAAAGCTCGAAAGCTCGTAGCATTGTGTTGGGATTCTGTACCTGCCAATCTTCAGCTGACATTCGCACCTACCCGTCCGTATCTTTCTTGCAAAGAACAATAGCTCTATACATTGTTACACACGAGACTGCAAACGTTGACTTTGCTATCGCGTACTGCCAAATTTTTTGTTTTTTGTTTTATCCTTTTATTACTCTTCGAAAGATAAAATTACCCTTCAATTTTTTTTTAAATTTTTTAAAATAAATTAATTTAAAATTAAGGGTAAATATAAAATTTTATAATAAAAATAAGTATAATAGTCATTTTATTACTTTGAACATTTCAAAATTAACAAAGATAGTAAATTACATCAAATTAAAAGTTTAGGAGATGAAAATGAGAGTTTTTAAAATTTATGAGAGTCTTCTCAAAATGTGTGGTAGTTTAAAAGTTTTAAAGGTTTAAAGTGAAATTTTTCCAAAATATAAATATGTAAAACTAAAAATTTGTTCTTTAAAATATATTTATATATTTTTTATTAGGAGTGACACATCTCGTCATTTTATTGGCATTGACATGTCACCTAACTGACACTGTCAAATATTTTAACAGAATTTGACCCCATGGATTAAATTATTTTTTCAACATATATTAGAGACCTCTAAGTTTAGTTTGATACGATAGAAAATAATTTGTAATTTAGGTCAACTATATGGACAATACTTGTATTTATCTCTTTTTAAACATTACAAAATAAATAAATAAATAAAAAGGAAAACGCTAGAATACAATAAACTACCCATATTTGGCATAAAAGTTTCAAGATCCTTCATTTATTATTTTTTTCACTGCAAGATATTCTAAAATATTTTTTAGATACTAAATTTTATGGAAATATGGATAGTTTATTGCATTCTAACATTTCCCAATAAAAAATGGTCTCAAATATAGAATATAGAATGATGGGATAAGGGAGAATTTGGCCCCTCACGCCTCCGCTCAGTTATGTCACGTTTTATACAAGATAGACCTTAAACTCTACTCAATGCTCATGTCATGCGGTTTCAATTTTATTATTATTATTTTTTATTCAGTAAAAGGGTTATCTTAAATAAAACTGTATTTTATTCCAAAATAAAATCCCATAGACAAAGTTTAGCCGAGGAGAAGAAAGGACGATTCTCTCCTATTGTTTTATTATCCTTAAATTTACGAAGAAAAAAAAAGGTCCAAGGGGGTTTATTACAAATCTGAGATTTTTTTTGACATCTTTGCCCAGAATTATAGGATTTGCCCAGAATTATAGGCTTCGTTTGACAAACGCCTTTAGGCTTGATTTTTTACTGTTTGCGTTTTTTTTATCGCTCACCGTGGGTCTAGATCATCGCAAGGGACACCGCTTTCTCGCCTAGTCAAGAATCTCTGCGCAAGTAAAAACACTTCAAAAGGAGCGCCAAAGTTACACGCCCAAATGCCGAAAATACCCTAGCTTCCTCCAACAAGTCCTCCAACAACCCATTCCCAGAGCCTGATCGGCAGCTGCATTCACCCCCATATCGATGGTGATCTCTGAGGCCTCGGTCAGAGGAGGATGATGATGCGACGAAAATTGGTTTGAAGGGAGCTCCTGTTTCACCGAATAAGCCGCCGAGACAGGGGACACCATTTGCTCTAGTTCCAACTGGGTCGTCCTCATCATCTGCGGCAAAGAATTGTGGCTAAAAGTCATCGGAAATTGAAAGGAAGTAATGTCAGGCAACTGGGTCGTTAGTGTATTGCTTTGTGGTGCCAACGAAATGGGCAGCGAGAACCCATTGTAGCGCTTGAAGCGAAAAGGGGCGCCCAAGATGGGAGTGGGGCGTTGGAAGGTGAAGGCGGGGGAGGAGGAGGATGAGGTGGAGGTGGCGAGAGTGCGGCCGTGGGGTGGGGAGAGAGAGAATGATGGGTGGTGGGAGGGGTGGAAGGTTTGGGAGGTTGTTGGGGTGGTGGGAGGGGTGGAAGGGGTTTGGGAGGTTGTTGGGTGGTGGGAGAGATTGTGATTGGAATTGGGAGGATGGTAGGATGTCGTGCAGTGTAAAGGCAAGCCTTGGCGCTGTTGCCGCTTCACCCTGGTATTCCAGTAGCTCTTGATTTGTTGTCTATTCATCCAGGTAACTGACAATACAGTAGTCCCTTGGAGGGTATTTTTGACATTTGGGCGTGTAACTTTGACGCTCCTTTTGAAGTTTTTTTACTTGTCAGGAGTTCGACCGGTGAGAAAGCATTGTCCCTTGCGATGATCCAAATTTCATTGAACAGTAAAAAAACGCAAACAGTAAAAAATCACGCCCAAAGGCGTTTGTCAAACAAGGCCATAGGATCTGGATCCGCGGGGAATTCCAATTTTTGAATTTCAAATCTAGGCCATTCATTTCATCAAAGGATCATTGTTCTGTCACGTGTCCCAATAATAAAAAATATATTTAAATTTTAAAAAATAAAATAAAATAAAATAATAACATGCATTTTTTGCCATATGGGGTGGCCGGCCTTTGGGGTGGCTTTTGGCCGCCATGGCAAAAAATGGGGTCCAACCTTTTTTTTAATTTAAATATTATTTTATTAGTAGTAAGACACATGGCAAGACAATAACCCCTGGATGGAAATGGACGGCCTGAATCTAGAATTCCAGAAACTGGAATTCTCCTATAAATTTCAGTGGATCCAAATCCAGAATTATATATGGTTCAACGTGTGTTTTTTTCACTGTCCAACCGGATCAGATCAATTATTTATTAGAGAAATAGTCGAATAAGTGACGGGAAAATGATGGAACCAATGAGAAGCAAATCTTCTACTTTTTTTTTACTCTTTTTTTTGTTTATATATACCAAATTATCAACAAATTTGAGCATATTTATACATCATAAATAAAGAACTAAAATACTTGAATAAATAAAGAAATAAAATGAGTAAATAACACTCCAAGCTAAAGACTAAAGTAAAGGCTACGGAAAAATAAAATTCAGACTAAAGTGGTATATTCATTATTCAGACTGCTACAGCCTACAGAATTATCTAAAGCCCAATCTCACGAAGCTTATGCGCTTTTTCACTTGAAACTTGAAAGCCCACACTCCTAGAAGTTCTATTTTTCACGATTTATTAGGAAGAATAAGACGATGAAGACAAAGATTTGAACTAAAAATGGAAAAAGATATACCAAACACCAAGCTGTGTTTGCTTCACTGGACAATACTTGTATAATCTAAACTACAAGTCATCTGCTACATGGACTAAACGACTTGTCATAGAACCTTTCGTGCTTGCTCTCTCGCACCAATGGCAATTACACATAAAATTCAACGCAACAGCCATACAACTTCAAAAGTAGACTGCAAAGCGTCCCAATAAGAGTTTTGCATGGAACTTCCATCTCAAACTGGGTAACACAAACACAGTTGAGCAACCTTCTATCTCTATCTCAAATGATCATTATCGTCCACTTCATACAGGCAGCACATAAAGCAAGATTTGACATGAACTAAACAGATCTCAGGCAGGAATAGCAATTTACTTCAAAAATGTAGGAAATAAACAAGTACTAAACAGGAACAAGAGAACCATACTTTGTTAAGGAACTAGAAACTCATACTCTAAATAGGCAATTGTGCACATGCGGCCAAAGACCATGTCAGCTTGCAATTATCTTATGAAGAACGAACCTAGATTTTAAAGATGTCTAGAGAAGCCAAAATGAACCAAATGAGTAGGAGAAATGCTATTTAGTAGACGATTGCCATAAAACTGGGACAGTAAAAGTCAGCTCTTAATTTCTCTTTTTTACAAGCTCTTACTGATTTAAAAGCTGATTTTCACTGTCAGCCGTAATAACAATCTACTAAATAGACTTACTAAATGAGTAAACCAGCATAGAGTCGAAAGGGAAACAATCAATCTGACTCCCAAATCAGAAGCAATCATTCATTGAATCCAATCTCTTGTATTGCTTACAAGTCTACCAAACCAGAAATTTAAGCTATTCCCCAAAACTAGCCTGCAAAAATATCTCAACAAGAGTTGTGAGTGATCCTTTCAGCTCAAACTTGTAAACAACACTTAAACAGCATTCTACCAGGATGACCATTACATCATCATCCACTCTTTATATGCACCAGATAAAGCAAGAGCTAACATGAACTACGTGAATACAAACAAAATTGCCACTAACAGAGTTCTACTGCTTCTCAGGCTGCTCTGGCTCTTCCTTATCAGGATCTTCCTCCTCTTCCTCTTTCTTCTCTTCATCTTCCTCATCTTCTTCTGGAGGATCATATGGCAGTGGAGGTGGTAACGGCGTTTTCATAGGGCTAAACTGGGGGAATATATCGGGTCTACGCCCTGGCTTCGGCCTCTCCCACTCCTGCCATAACAAATCGAAATACATTATTTATCAGAATGCCACAAACAGAAAGTATTCATAGTGAAAAATAGACCAAATGCAACAAGCTCCTAAAAACATCACATGCTATGGCTTCCCATACAGAACCACCAAGTAAGTCCCCTCTTTGAAAGGTTGAGATGCACCTACCCTACAAAAGTGAAAAGCTCATCTACTTTCTGGGACTATATCTAAAAACAACATTAGGCCCTTCAACAATTTTACCCAATTGACTTAGAATGTTGGAGCTCCAATATCACCCCAGGTCCTAAAAGTGGGGAACAAGTGAAGCTGAATTTTCTAGAATTGTATAACCACGTGATGTCTTCCCAATCATCCCAAACAGTCACACAAGCATTACTACAAAATAGAGCAGATTTTTCCCGGAAAGAGAGGGTTTCTCCGAGACAGTTTACATACAAGTTCAATTAAGGGATATAGGTTTCAGCAAGAAATCTCATAAGCTAAACTTCCAACTTCTGGAGGATTTCCACGGATTTCTGATTGAAATTTTCATCTTTTCAATTAAAAGAAAACATTATATATAATCAGCAGGAAAACCATAATTCACAGTAATTTCACATTGATTATCAGTGGAAATTAAGGAATTCATGAAAATAAAAAAGAAATGAAGAGAGAAATACGATGGGGAAATCCAGGGGATTGCGGCGGGTGAGCTTCTCTTCATCGGGGGCCATACGGACGACCTGCCTCTTCGCCCTCCCACGGTTACTTGAAACCACGAGACGAGAACCGAACGTTGGAATAGGGAGCATTCTGCAGCGAACGAGATGGCATGAGTGTCCCGAAGCAGCAGCAGACGAGGAAGAAGAAGAAGGAGCTGAAGATGCTGCTGTCGATGGATAGGGTACAGCTAGGGTTTTCAAGGTGGGGATTGAGAGGCAAAGGGAAGCCATCGCTGTGTTCTCTATCTCTACCCTAAGCCTCTGCCTCTTCCACGACTCTTTTAAGTTCACAGAATTTTATTTAGTGTCGGAGAAACATTGAAAAACAAGGCCAACCGCCTCTCTACGGGGACCCAAATTAATCGAATTTGACTCTTTTTTTTTTTCCTTTTGGATATCATTTTTAGCGTTACTTTTTTTCTTTTCTTTTTTTAAGCCCCAAATTCTACCTACCTCAAGCTCAACATGTCTTCTTCTTCTTTTTTTCCTAGAAAAAGAAATGGGTGCGTCTAATAACATTAAATAATTAAAATAGCTCGACTCATGGTTAAAACTTTTGGACCAATCCTAAAACATAATTTTTTTTTTTTTTTAACATATCCCCACAAGAGGCGAAAGGAGAATTCGAACTAATAACATCCGTTTCATTAGGCGTGATCTTAACCGATTAAACTACCTCTTGAAAACAAAACATAATTTGTCAAAGAGCAATGCTATGCACTATATCTCAATCTTACTCTTATTTTATTGAATTGATGGGCATTATTACATCACCTCAATGAGATTGAGTAAAACCATGTTTCATAACCTTAGCATTCAGAATAAGATTCGCAACAATTAGCTAACAAATTAAACGTTTATTGTGAGAGAGAGTTAATATAAGTCCCTGGTGCCCTTATAAAGTAGTCAAACAATCAAAATTTATTTAGACAGCTAAGTCTCGCATGAAAAAAATTGCTTTGAGCAACTAATTAATGTGAATCCCTTAATAAACAAGTAGAAAAGAAAAATAAATAAATAAAAGAACAGTAAGTTGACACAACTAATATGAACACGTTCTCACCTCTTTAATGCTACAAGATGTAGAATTGAAAAGAACAGAAGTTACATAGTTTATCAAGCACCATAACAGAATGAATTATGGGTATAGAGTTGGTTAAGAAAAAGTAAACACAGAACAGCTCAGTTGGATTCTGTGAGAACTTTCAAGCTTTAACTCTCCACTTCCCAATGCGCTTTCGTGCTAGCAATGATTTAGACCTCACGCATACATTCTCTTCATCCTCACTGTCCTCACTGTCTAGGACTATTACTGATTCAGACATGGGTGATTCATTTGTTTTCTGTCGCTTGATTCCCACATCAGTCTTAATCTTGTCATCATAATTTGACTTCTGCTTGTCATCGCACCTGCAATCTTGTTCTATATGCAGGGCTTTGGATGGATCTTCAGAGAGTTTCTGAGAGTGTGACAGCAGCACTTTGTGATCATCATTGCTCCGTTGCGATTGAGCCAGAGGACCCAGTGACAGCTTTCGACCAATCCTGCACTTCTGGCGACTCACATCTAAACCACTAATCTCTGATTCCCTCGTAGAACTCTCCCACCTTCGACATAGATGAACCCATTGAAGGGCTTTTCAGGTGCAGAATAGTTGTCTTGTGAACTGGAACCACATTTTCCTTGTCATCCTTTTTCTTTGTCTGTGAGGAGTCTCTGAAGCCCAATGCAAGCTTCTTGCCAACAGTACAGAGCCTCTTACAATTTAAATCACCGTAGCCATTTTCCATTTTATCCATAAAATCCTTATGAGGCTGTTCAATACCGTTAACCGCTGGAAGAATCGGCAAGGCTTGATGAGATGCATTTGAATCGGACTTACAGGGGTTTACAATCATTTCCTCATTGCAGCCATCACTTATCTGGCATGCGTCTGAAGATCCCAGCAGCTTCTTCTTGCCAGCAGTCAGCTTGTTTGATATCATATTTGTGCTGTCATTTATTGATTTACTATCTTGTTCTTGATTATCATAGTGGTGGTTGCCAGCCTTCAGCAGTGATGACCTTGAAGAAGTCACTGAAGGCTCCTGAGCTTTAGATGACAGACTGCAATTTGGAACCAGATTCACCTTGTCATTGCCATCTCCCTTCTGGAATTGATCAAAGGTTTCTAGTGATAATTTCTGCCTGGATCTGCATAGCTTATCCTGACTCCGAATGTAATCACCATTCATGCCGTTTGAGTCTTTTCTGGCTCCTTCAATTTCCATCTGTTTCTTGCAATTAAAAAGTAAGATGTGGTCATTGGGCACTTCATTCACTTCCCCATCACCATCCCTTTTGTGGGTCAAGTCTGAGGAATCCAGCGACAACTTCCACCTAGTTCCACATTTCTTATGACTTAAATTAACATTCTTATCAACTACATGTCTTGACTCCCAGCCAGCTGTGTTAACTTCCATCTGGAATCAGAGATTTGCAATTAAAAAACAAAAAGGGGCTTCAATTTTTTTTTTTTTGGGGAGAGAGAGGGAATTTAACCAACTTCAATCTAATACCATGGTTGTTTTTGAGTGAATTTGATTGCTTTGACTGCTACAGGCATTCCCACTAGCACCAGCCTTGGCATATTTCTCAGTCATTGATCGAGCTTTTTGGTCAAAAGCTTGTCTGTTATATTTGTACTCTTTACTCTGCACATGAATCCAAACATGCATCAAATCAAACAGGCTTCTGTAACCAAAACTAGTGCTCCAACCATTTTGTGTGCATATCCACTTACCGCTTCACACATTAGGCCATCATCAGGATTGGGTTCACTCAGTAACAACCCTATGCTTGTAAGCACAGTTGAAATGTTTAAGGATGGCTGCCATGCCCCCTAATTAATCACAACAAATACCTTTTTACAATATAGACAATGAAAACCAACAAAATCACAATTTTTAAACAGCATTGCCATTTGAGCATTTCACTGAATTAGGGTATTGGATATGGGTAGAACATATGTTGCTAGTTGACCAAAAAAAAATACAATTTCCCAACCAATTACAGGTTATCAATATGTTTTGCCAAATAGTTCAACTACTGACCCCCAGTTATTTTTCAAAATTATGAAAACATAAGATGCAGTTTATATGAGATATTAGGATTATGGTTTTCACAATTACATTGACATATTTTTAGAAAAGGTTACTGCAATCTCCCCTTCCCCCTCCTCCTCTTGGGGCCAATAACTTATCAAGAAAAGGTGACTGCCAGACAAGTTGATTGAATATTTAGAATGTAAATAGAAGGATACAGCTTAACTGCTAGTTCTTAATCTGGAAATTTAGCACTAGCCATTTGCCTACCAATAGGAAAAAGTATTGAAAACAAAGAATGTTAAGGAAAAAAGAAATTTTAAAAGACACTGCATTGAAGGACATATTCAGATGACCAACTGGGATCTAGATTGCTAATAAGCACTTGCTGAAAAGGAAGTTTCCTAAACAGAGGCATCAGCTACTTAATCTAAATGATATATCATAGACCCCGAAGAATAAGAAAGGCCAATCTGAAATACATGCAACTGGAAGACGATCAAGTTGGTAGTGAGTTTGAAGCTGGCAACGTGCAAAAAGACAAGGAAGATAGAGAAGAACAAGGAAACGATTAAACAGCATGAGAAGACTAAGAGCTACCTAGACGAAGTTACAGCAGATAAGAAGTAATTACATGGCTGTAGAAGATAAGCTAATCTCATTTATATTTTAATAAAGAACTGTTGTGATCTGACAGATATAAGTAGTGCCCTAGGGAAGCAGATAGTATTCATTGAGTAAGCTGTTGCCTATTGGAGTCCCACTTCCGCCACAAGTGGAGTAACTATCACTTTCTTTAAGTAATCATTTGTAGCTTTGACTTCGATATCTATCAATATATAACCACTGCATCACCAAAACCTAAACATATATGCCAAAAACTTGAGAAATTCAAGCAAATTAACTCATGGAATCACTCTATTTTCTCTTTGCAGGTATACATATATAGATCAAACACCTCACAAATGCATCGAGACCACTCAGATTTGTCTTTCAACTAACTAAAGTAGAATCTATACATTTGGTCAAACTAAATCACAAACCTCAAACTTGTCCACACCCAACTTACAATCACAAATCATTGACAAACTAGTGGAAGATGAAAGGTAAAAAAAGTCATGAAAATTAGAAATATGAAGACAATCATAGGCGGCTATTCATTGGAAAATGGTATTGAAAAAGGTTTTTAGCTCTGCCACCTTCTTCTCACTGTCTTAAAAGCTTCAGTCATTTCTTTCTTTCCAAATACACTCACTGAACAAACTGGTGAAAGATTTCCAACAAGAAACAACATAATCGTTTTTAAAAAAATACCTAAAAATAATGACTGGACCACAAAGCTGAAATTTCAAGCAATGCACTATCCCCAAAACAACAATCAGCTTGCACCATTTTAACAAGCAATCACAAAAAATAAAAATAAAAATCACCTTTGGGGGAAGATTAAGAATGTCAAGGCAAATTCGGCCTCCATTGTCGATGTTAGGGTGGTAGATGGGTGTGGCAAATGTAACACTTGGAGGCTGAAATGGGTACCTGCAATGGCCATAATTTTTTACTAAAACAGTACCCAAATGTGCAGATTATTATTATTTGTAAGTAATTCGCCCCATGAGGAAGGGAATGGGAAGGGGGAAGGGGAGACCCAAATGAGTAAATATTAGAAACCAAACAGTCTTAGGTCTAATTTGACAAACCTTTCGGGTATTTGAATTTTAATGTGAAAGATCCCTTTGGCGTATACAGTCTCTTCGGGACCTTCAATCTCTGAAAGACAGAACACAAACAATTAGACCCCAAAAATCGAAGATTTGAGGAATACGAAATTGAAAAAAATTACAACAGTAGAACTTACGGGCATCGATGGACGACAGGGAGAAGATATCAGAGTCGGCGGAGAGAAGCGGGAACGAAGCGCCGGGAGGGGGGTCGGAGAGGAGGAGCTTGAGCTCCTTTTGCATTCGCAGGCTGAGCCTCGCGGCCTGAGCCATTACTGCGCTTTTGGCTCTTGGGGACTTTTCGTAACTTGCTTCTGGATTCGTGAAAAAAAGCGCGGGCGGTGGAATTTTGGATGAGTGTGTACCGTTCCATTTGAATGAAGCACTTGGTTTGACAGGATGACGATGATCTTGCAGTGGAAGTCATTTTGAACGGTGGAGATCTTTTGATCTCGCTTAAAAATGTAGGCTCACGCAGAGACGGCCGGGAAGTTAAAAAAAAAAAATGTAAAGTTTGTTGAGAGTGGGATTTGAACCCACGCCCTTTCGGACCAGAACCTTAATCTGGCGCCTTAGACCAACTCGGCCATCTCAACTTATTGATGGTCCACTCGTTATTTATTTATATTTAAAGATTTAATTAATTGAAAATGGTGATAATTTTGTAAATACGAATATGAATGCCAAAAAATAAGAACATTCACTTAAAAATCCTTGACAATAATTGTCACATGTTACATGTACCCGTCCCATATCCAACCAAATACATCATTCCTTTCTTTATAGAAAGATACAATCATATATATTGTCACATGGCATGCCCACACACATGTGATTAGCAAAATCAACCATAAAATTTGTATTATATCTTTAGCAATCATATTTCAAAATCTCCTAAAAATCATAACTAATTTTGATTTTAGTAAATACTTTATTTGAAATCTTCATTTGAGTAATTCATTATCAAGATGCACTTGATAAGCAGTTGACTAATCTATTAGTGGATATTGTGAGAAGACTAACAATGTTTGACTCGTTACAATTAATAGAAAAATATGAACACTATACCATTTGACAAATTCATTTATAACCAAAATAAGTAATTATATAAGTTTATCTTGTGTCATTTTAATAATGATGTAACTCTTAAAATTACTATTTTATCAAAATTAAATAATGATAAATTACAAGTTTAATAATGATTTTAAAAGCCACATCATTATTGGAGGGACGTAAGAGTGATACAAGAGGGATTTGTAGTATTACTCAACTGATCCTTATTCTAATTATAACCTCCAATTTTAGCAAATTGGGTACAAAAAACTAGCTATTACATGGCTGGAAAGTGTAAAAGTAGTGATTCATATATTTTGGTTGAGTAATGCTAGAAGGCTCTTTTTTGTCACTCTTAATGATTAATCACAAGTACAATGATAATTTTAATAATCACATAATTTTTGGATGAACTCAAGAGAGATACAAAAGAAATTTGTAGCATTACTCGGATCCAATTTAGATTTATGATTTCAAAATGTTAAATTTTAAAATGTTTGATTTGAAAACACAGTTAAGAGTTTGATATAATCATGATTTAACATTTAAAATTGTGTTTTAACCTTTAAAAATTGGAGGCTTTTTAAAAGGAAAATGCTAAAGACCCAACTATTTTGTCCAACTCTTAACTTCTTTTGTAATTTTTTTTAAAAAAAATTATGGAACAATAATATCTATTCTTGGTCCTTCTTTTGTATGGTATTTTTAAAACAAATAAAAAAATTGTATTTTTCTTCGTAATAATGTAATTAAATTTTAGATGAATCATTATTAAATTTTAATCAAATTGTAATTTAAAAAATCCAAATCACATTTGAGGAGAAAAAAAAAAAAAGACGAATATCCTACTTATATAATTGTTATGTACCAATGGATAATGATACAAGTCCCTCTTATGTCATTTTAAGAATAATATATGTAACACCTCAGTCTCATATTTGGAAGATGAGAAGAAGCCCGCATAGAGTGGGTGGTTTATAAAGATAATCATGAGTACTGAATCTAACATTGCCTAATTATTAGGTGAAATTAGGCGTTATAATGAATTATAGGGAAGCTCCAAATTGACTACTCATTTTAGGGTGATAGTGCAGATGTGGCTAGTGCTTTTTCCTAGGTCGTTATAAATTGTATCAAAGCCACCTAGTAGCGCCAAGTCATGTGGTATCGGAGCACTACATGACGTACCCCTGACGAGGACATCTAGGAATTTAAAAGGAGAAGTTTGTAATACCCCAATCCCATATTTGGAAGATGAGAAGAAACTCACATAGAGTGGATGGTTTATAAAGATAGTCATGAATACTGAGTCCCACATTGCCTAGTTATTAGGTGAAACTGGACTTTATAATGAATTATAAGAAAGCTTCAAATTGACTAATCCTTTTAGGATGATAGAGTAGATGTGGCTAACGCTTTTCCCTGAGTTGTTACAATATATCTCTTAAAATTAGCATTGGGCGTGTAAATGATAATTATTAAATTTCGATTAAATGACGATTTTAAAAACCACCACATTTGTTGAATGACACAAAAATGATATAAGAGAAACTTTTAAAATTACTCGTACTAGCATGCATTTTTATCTTAAATTGCAAATATACCATATAATAATAATAATAATACTTGAAAAATCTAAATGACTCCAATTAACACCTATTCAGATTTTCTAGGTGTTTAACAAAATAATATGCAGAAATAAATCTAACCAAAAACAGAGTAATCAACCAAATACAATTATGCAATGAAAAACAATAAATGACACAGGTATTTGGTTACGAAGAGAAAACTATTTAGAGAACTCTCTAAATATAAAACTTCTCCGAGACAACTAAACCAAGAAAATCACTTTACTATAAAATAATAAGAATTACAAGAAGTTCACACTTACAAAACCTTTGCAATTGACACTATTTTGTATAAGACAAGCGACCCACTTGACTTCTACTGCAGTAACCCTTTCCAGAACATCTAGCACAATTCTTCAATGTGATCTTCCTTCACTGGAACTCCAGTTGACTTCACAACCTTAGATTTATCAAAGAAATAACTAAAACTCTAAGAGATTCAGTTTAACGCTCACCACATATAATATCTCTTAGCATATCCTCCGACGAACTTTATGGGGGTTAAAATTCGTGCCTCTCTTCTATAATGATGTATATATATCAGTACATCAAACCCTAGACCTAGGCCACTAAAAACATGTTTTTAGGCATAATAGGTACGGGGTGTCCGGACAGGTTAATGGGATGTTTGGACATGGCCTTGCAGAGCAAAAATATGCTTCTTGGAAATCATGTCCGGACATGGTGGACATGCTAGCACCATGTCCAGACATGGCCTGCAGTGGGGAGAAAACAACATTCTGAAAATGCTGTCAGCCTTCATCAACAGCTTTGATCGATGGGAGTTTGTGGTCTGATTGAGTTGAAATTTTGCATGAACGTTCATGACACATGAATCTACATTATGAACGGTGAAGATTTGATTCTGAACATTCTATATCAGTATTTGAGCATATGTATAGTAACCTCTATATTTTTGAACTGAATTAAGCAAACACAAGAACTAATAATAAAGGTAGATGAGTGAAGGACGACCAACCCTTTAGGAGAGAAGGCCTAAAAAAGGTGGGAGTCTTCCCCCATAAAGAGGTGGCGGCTAACCGTCAAAAGTGAAGGACGACCAACCCCTTTTATGAGTGAAGGCCTCCCCTAACAATCAACACCATTTAATTTGTTTATTATAGTTTATTTTTAATTTTAGGTAATTTGTTGTGTGGAATATAAAAAGTGAGCCACGTGATTTGACTCACTTTCAATACTTAAAATTAGGATAAAACTTAATTACCTAGGCACTAATTTAGATTTTGGTAATAGTTTTAGCATGTAATTTTTGGTTTGAAAGTGATTAATATGATATAAAAATACATAAAATTATAAATTTTTTAATATGTAAATTTGAAATTTTTTTATTTAAATAATAAAAAATAATAATGAATGTGATATAAGAAGTAAAAATATTGGGTAGTTAAAAAAAAAAAAAGTGTACCTTGGCCGGTTGATTGCCAAACCGAAACGGGGCCTCCGAATTGAATATATTCTCAATTGCTAGGAGTCTTCTCAAGCTTTTGAATGAAAGGTGCAATGTAGGTACCCACCTACACGTGTATATATACACTTCATTCTCCTCCCCCACCACCCAGCCCAACCCAATTCAAATTAAACTTTCCCTCCCTTTTGTCAGAAATTTTAAAAATAAATAAAAAATCTGACACCAATTAACCGACTACCTTCCAAGGACATCAACCACTTTTAATGAGAGTGAGTCGTGAGTGGTGATGCCATCTTAAAAAAAACAATAGCAGGTGGGGGCTCCACCCAAAAGGAGTGGAATGGTCCAAAACAGAGACAAAGGCATGATCAAACGGTGTCGAAGGCAGACAGCACATCACAAATCGGAGCCCGCAATCCACTGAAGCGGCCCACGCAGTCGGCGACGTGAGGACCAACACTAGTCTGCCACCGCCAGAGGCCCCTTTTTCACACTTTACCAACAAAACAAAAGTGAATGTTATGCGCGCTTCCTCACACGCGCCTACCCCACGAGCGTCGTCCAGAAGGATATTGTTATCTATCTAATTTGCAATGATTTTTGGCTCTATTTGTAATCGTGTTTTACGGGGTAATTATTTATTTCGAAAGTGTTATAAGATATTTATAAAGTTTGTGGTTTTGGTTATTTGTTTATACTTTTTAAAGAAAAAAAGAAGAATAAAGAGAAATGGAATGAAGTCAAAGAGGATATATAGCCGTAAATAAACAATTAAAAAAAAAAGAAAAAAAAGCACTTGGGCCCCGCCACTCCTCACCATCCTGATTCCTCCGCCACCGTAAAGAGTGCAAACTACGCGCCAGTATTCCTCCTACGTGTCTCCTCCGTTCGTCTCCATACGTACGTACCTCCTCCCCTCTACCCGGCCTTTCTTTTCAAAGATTCAAAATCATATTTCCTCTCACTACTCTCTCTCCTCTGGCACGGTTCGTTTAAACCGGAAAAAAGAGAGAGTGAAAGATATCCTCCATTCTCCAACCACCGTCTCTCCGAGTCTCCGCACGGCTTCTCACAAAAGCTCCTTCACCTCCTACATTTATTCAAAATCTTCAAGCTAAAATTCAAAAAAAGAAAATAAAGAAAAAGAGAAAAGTTTAAATATTTGGGAAGCTTACTTGGTGGACTGACTGTACGGACGGCGGAGCTGGGGCTAGGGGGAAGCGGAAACGCAACGATTAGATCGCAGAAGATCTTCGGAGGAAGATGAATGTGGTGGGGAGACAGATGTCGCGATCTAATTCGTCGTCGCACCACCAGCGTCAGTACTCGGACCACTTGATCGACGCCTCGTCCTCTAATAAGTGGCTCCAATCGGCAAGTCTCTCTCAGGTGCTCCATTTTTATGAAAACTTACAAAAGCTTTTCATTGCAGACGGATGGGTAGTTCATGAATGTGATTTTGACGCTTTTATGTCTTCCAAAACGTAGTCGTTTCATGCGCAGGACTTTGGGTTCTTTGGTGGAGGACTTCAGGGCTCGAGAAAAAGCCGGAACTTGGCGGTCGACCCTTCCACGCCTCCGGGCTCCCGGTCCTCGAGCATGAGACAGAACGGCGACGATCAAGTCTCGCCGAGCGAGTTCAGCCCAGGATTGCTCGATCTCCATTCCTTCGATACTGAGTTGTTACCCGAGGTGAGGCTCTACCTTCCGAAAATGTAGTTTAACTATGGCGTTTTTCGGCATCAGATGTTTGATAGTTTTCTTGTGTGATAGAGTGGCTGTTGAAATGAAACAAGAACCGCAGTTAAAAAAAAGATTGGGTTTTCTTTAGATGACACAAATTCCAGATTTTCACCATCAAAATTTGATGACTTTTTGGCAATTGCACGAATTGGATTTTGTACCTTCTGATCTTTGTAAAGCACATTTTGAGCTTTAAATAGTTTCTGCTGTCTAAGGTTTTTTCACTTCAATAACCAGCCAGAGTTCCACCCTTTAGTGTTGTGCTTGCAGCACAACATCCTTGTTGATGAGAAACTCTATAATTAATTGAAACAGTAATAGATAGTTGGATTACAGGTTTTCGAGTACCACTTTCTGGATTAGGCTGGACTTGCTCGTCTTGTTTGTCTTGTCTTCATGCAAATTATTCAATTTTAGAGTATTCAAATGTTCAATAGCAATGATATAGAGCCTCTTATGATGGCTGATCGCTACTCTCTCCATGATTTTATTTTCCAATCGAAAGTTGGATTTCACTCTTCAAAAAAGAAAAAAAAGAAAGCTGGATTTCATGTTTTTGCATTGGGAAGATGATCCTCACATGGGGTGATCAAATCACCTTATGTAGATAACACTTTTTTTTTTTCTTCTTATTATCATCTAATTTGTACCTCCCATTTGTCTGCTTTGATTGAACATTTTTTTATCCCTGTTTTTTTGTTGGGGGTAAATTTATGAGAACTTACATACCAAAAAAGAAAAACGACAACTTGGTCAGACTAAGTTTTAATAAGCTGTTAACTGATGTTTTTGTGCACCCCTTCGCTAGATGCCGGTCCCAGGCCTTTATGATGGATCGCAACTTCATCCAACTCTTCATGGTACGAATTTTGAAGACTCTGAGCCATTTGTTTCCACCAACAGGCTGACAAACAGGCCCCGAGGTTTGCCTGAGAATAATCTTCTCAAAAGTTTATCAGTGGATAAAGAAAGGGCCAACAATGTTGCTAAGATCAAAGTTGTGGTATGTCTATTTTGATACAATTTGAAAGCTTTTCTTACTCTTTACAGTGTGACAAGTGGTGACTTTTGATTTCTTGAACAAAGAACACTCGGACTAGATTAATCAAGCACTGCTTGATTAAGACTATGCCCAGAAGTAAAAAAAACTTCAAAATGAAGCTGCATAATCAAGACTATGCCCAGAAGTGTACCGTGCAATTGTGCTGTGTTTGACCACCTCTTTTCTTATGATGAAATTGCTATTAGTAATTGTCACTGCAGGTGCGGAAGAGGCCACTGAATAAAAAGGAAATGGCGAAGAAAGAGGAAGACATTATTACCACAGAACCAAATTCCAATTTTCTTACAGTTCATGAAACAAAACTCAAGGTGAGCACTTGCTGGGTCATTTTCTTCATTGGCATTTGTCATGATGTCAATATCTAGTGGCATTTCCCTTTTTCTATTTTTATTTGGTCATATAAAGGTCAAAGCCCCAGATCCCACTCACCTGCACATATGCCTTCACCTTTTCTTGTATTCCTGTGTGGAAATATGCTGATTTTTGGCTGAGGCTAATGAACTTGTTTCAGTTAATATGCTGATTCAAAACATGCCTCACTATTAGGTTTAGAAGTTGGAACCTAATAGTGAGGCATGTTTTGAATGTCTAACTTGATAGAAAAGATTGTAATTGTTTTCTACTTGAACTGGTGCAAGATTTTGAGTATTTCTAATATTTGTATGTTCAATAAATAATATTTGTATGTTCAAGAACTTGGATTTCCTTTTTATTATTCAATGCCTATATGTGACATTGAAACTGCAGAACTTTGGAGTCTTTGAATGCCTAATTAGAAAGATGTGATTACTATACTTCTCTATGTTAGTAGTGGTGGTATATACCAGTTGGAGCTGTGTTCAAACTCTGAACTATTTTAACTCAATGACTATATTGCTTATCTGAAATTTTATAGGTTAAGTGGACTGTAGGGCGTGATCTATTCCAAAGTCTAATTCACCCATTTCTGCAGGTTGACTTAACAGAATATGTTGAAAAGCATGAATTTGTTTTTGATGCCGTGCTGAGTGAAGATGTTTCAAATACTGAAGTGAGTATATTACAAGACTTGGTTTACATTACGATAATCTGTAAGCTGGTTTTACTGGATCTCTTATTTTGTTACTGTAGGTGTACTCTGAGACTGTGGAGCCAATAGTTCCCCTGATTTTCAATCGAACTAAAGCAACCTGCTTTGCATATGGGCAAACAGGCAAGTGGTTAGGTCTTCTGAATTGAGAAAAGTTTATGTAGATCATATGACCGACTTACTACTGGATATTTACTAACAGGATTAATCTTTTCCCTGCATTTAGACTTAGAAAATAATTTTAAAGATCTCTTCACACAAAAAATTCAGCTTGAGAAAATTATCTGCTTGCTATTTGTTCTTTCCATGTGAATGGGAAATGCTAGAAGTTTTGAGCAAACAAAGGGAACCTATTTCTTCTTTCTTATATTGTTGTGCACTTGCTTGTTTTTTTTTCCCCATATCTTGTTCTTATTTTTTTTTAATATATTATTTTGAATCAGCATAAGTTTATTATATTTGCATCTTCAGGGAGTGGCAAGACTTACACGATGCAACCACTGCCCCTCAAAGCTTCCCAAGATATTTTAAGCTTAATGCACCATACATACCGGAACCAAGGTTTTCAATTATTTGTCAGTTTCTTTGAGATATATGGTGGGAAACTTTTTGATCTCCTCAATGATCGCAAGTAAGTTTTTTATCCTGTAGGACATATATGCATTCAGGTTTTCAGGTTCGTTTTCCTAAGTGACTTCTACTTTTGGCAGAAAGCTTTGCATGAGGGAGGATGGGAAACAGCAGGTGTGCATTGTCGGCTTGCAAGAATACAGGGTATCAAATGTTGAGATGATCAAGGAGTTCATTGAAATAGGAAACACAACTAGAAGTACAGGTACAACAGGTGCAAATGAGGAATCTTCCCGGTCGCATGCTATACTTCAGCTTTGCATCAAGAGATCGGCTGATGGGACTGAATCAAAGCCTGCACGACTTGTAGGCAAGCTATCTTTTATAGATCTTGCTGGAAGTGAACGTGGTGCAGATACCACTGATAATGATAAACAAACAAGGTAGGAATATGTTTTCTTGAAACCTGAGCATCATAAACTTCAATGCTGTAACAGTGTCAGATGGTTATTGCTAGGAGATATTCCCTGCCAGAAACTGGACCAAGTTTCTACACTTGATTTGATTGTTATTTATTTTGTGACTGTCCCTAACTGCCACTGTTAAACAGTCTGAATTGTGGTGAGGTACCCGTACTTCTAATCCTTGTATTTATTTTATATTTTGGCTGCAGAATGGAAGGTGCTGAAATCAATAAAAGCTTACTCGCTTTGAAAGAATGCATTAGAGCTCTTGACAATGACCAGGGTCACATTCCTTTCAGAGGGAGTAAGTTGACTGAAGTTCTTAGAGATTCATTTGTTGGAGACTCGCGCACTGTTATGATATCATGCATTTCACCAAGCTCAGGATCATGTGAACACACTCTGAACACACTAAGATATGCTGACAGGTATATATATTATTGTCCAAAAAGGGAAGTGAGGAATTAGATCTATTACTGCTTATATTTCTGATTATGTATATTTATATTCCAGAGTGAAAAGTCTATCGAAAGGGAACAACTCCAAGAGGGATCCGTTGTCTTCATCTGTAAACCTTAGAGACTCAAATGCATTGCCCTTGTCTTCAGCTTTATCAGCAGAATCAAGTTTTGAGGATAACACAACTTATGTACCCCATGACAAGAATAGATTTGGCTGGTCCAAACAGATTGAAAGAGAGCCCTCCCCACCATTTAACGTGGATCGTGTTCCTAGTGGGAGGATGGAGGGAAGTTTGCCTCCAGGTGTATATTCAGATTATTACAAAGGTCAGAGAGGTGGTCAAAATGATATGACTGAAAATTATTTTGATTACTCTCAGCAGACCTATGAACACGAGAAACCCCCGCGTGTGAATAATAAGAAGATAGAGACCTACCATAAATCAATTTTTGATGATAAGAGGAAGATTGACACTCAGATGAAATGGAGGGATATGTCGGACTTTGAGGCCAACATTTCCGGTCCTGATGATGATCTTAATGCCCTGATAAAGGTAACCGCATTATAGGTATCAAGTATTGATTTTTATTTCAATCATTCAATTGCTTAGTGAAATGCTGACATGCTTGATATCAGGAAGAGGAACACCTTGTAAGTGCTCACCGTAGACAAGTGGAAGAGACTATAGACATTGTTAGGGAGGTTAGTAACAATTTCTTTTTGGCTCAATTATTCTTGTTTGGACTTTTCAGATTGTAATCATTTATACAGGAGATGGATCTGCTGGTTGAAGCTGATCAGCCAGGCAATCAACTGGATGATTATATCTCCAAGTTAAATGCCCTTCTTTCACAGAAGGCTACTGGAATTATTCAACTGCAGACCCAGTTGGCCCAATTTCAGAGGCGTCTGAACGAGTATAATGTTTTGGTCTCTTCTGGTAATTGAATTCATTAGGGGGGAGACTGATGATGGAAAAAAAAAAAAACCATTGTTTGATATGGTGTGGATTTTGTTGAGCAATTGTTTTGTATTGCTCAGTTTCTTCCTTGTTGGAAGTTTGGTTTCCATTATATCGAGCCTAGTTTCTGGCTAAACGCTGTTGCTGTTTTGATATGAGTTAAAGGAAACTTGATATGTAAATATATCTGCTCACTTGCACTTTCTGTAATGCTCTGCGGCAGTATAATTGATCAGTAGTGGAAACACCCTGCTTGGGTTATTGAGTTTGTTAATATAGAGCTATCTATAAATCACCAGTTAAACGGCCTTGAAAGTGATGGATTCAATTTGCTATTTGTTCCCTAAAGACCTTTTTTCCTTAGTATCTTTGTCGTTTTGTTCTTGTTACTGTACTTTCTTTTGCTTGCTGTTAAGTAGCTCAACAAGTAATAATAATAATAATAATAATAATAATAATAATTAGTATTATAATATTGTTTATTCGGTTGAGGCTGCTTACAGGCTTTGACATCTCAAGTAGATGGTGTTACTTGGTCTGTGCCCTCTTTTGGACGGCAGACTTTTTTCTTTAAATCTCTATTATTTGCTCATTGACCTGAGGAACTGATTTTCTAAAGAGCAGCAGTCTTAAATTGGGAAAGTTATCCCATATCCATATGAGTTTTGAAAATTAAAGACTTTGAGTTTCTAATTTTGATAATTAAGAATTTGAGTTTTAACCATGTAATATAAAGGTTTTGATGTCGAGTTTTTAACAATAATAGTGTTAATAGATGACATCTTGCTTATGTTACATGAATGAAATTGTGTAAAGCGTATTATAAAGTCATATATGCCTATAAACAA
This sequence comes from Carpinus viminea, assembly GCA_013348765.1. Classification (NCBI taxonomy): domain Eukaryota; kingdom Viridiplantae; phylum Streptophyta; class Magnoliopsida; order Fagales; family Betulaceae; genus Carpinus; species Carpinus viminea. The sequence goes on from CP054667.1 coordinate 12,902,869, forward strand.
AAAGCATAAAATATGAAAAAAGAAAAAAACGGAAGAGGCCCACATACCTCCCTCAAATTACAACCTAAATGATAATGTCTTTCCAAATTACCTTCCTCAAATTATTACCCAAACTTTCAATTGGGATAATGTTCTCAAACTACTAAAAAATTGTCAATGTCCTTCTCAATGCTAACACAGACAAAAATACCTTTATAATTTTTTTTTATATGAAAATTTTATTTAAAAAACGACATTTTTTTATATAAAACGAAATTAACGAAAATTTTTAATTTTTATTATTATAAAATAGATTTTTTTTTTTTTAGTTTTTTTTTAGAATTAAGTATTTTTGTTTTTATTTTATTAAGGGTAATTTTGTCATTAAGCCAAACATCGACACTTTTTAGTAATTTGGAAGTTTGACACTATTTAAGTTTTTGTACGATATGAATGATAAACTCACTATCTCCATAATAGGCTTAATAGCTTTATCTTTCTTGAGTTGTTATTAACTTATTATGTCTAATCTTACAGTTATAAATTTGCATTTATTACATGCAAATAAGCTGCATTAATTTGCCTACCCGTTTTCTGCCAAAAATGATCAATTATCTGGATTTACTTAGTAAACTTGCATCTCTCAAATTACCAATCAAACTTAACGACGCCAAGTTTGTCTTCTCTTATACCAAAAATGATTTTCTTGTTTTTTTAAATTTTCAATTATCATAAAAGCTTAAGTCGTTAGTCATTAGTTTTAGCATTTCTCTTCACGTGTAGACTCAAATTTCCTTTTAATATGTGAGATCTAGCACGTATAATATTTAATTTAAAGATGAATTGACCTTTAAAATAATTTGTCATTTTGATAAAGAAGATAACATTAGTGCATTTATCAAGTTTATAATAATACGACAAGAACCTAGAACTATCTTAATCACGCCATGACTATAGTAGGAGCTCCTTGATCGCCTTCAAGACAAGTTGTACCAAAATCTTCAATTAGTCAAATTTCGAAGTCGGCTGAACCAACCAGAAAACTCTGATCTACTTCCTTCAAAGCCACTGTTAATGCTACAAAACAACACTGCATATATATATAAAACATAATTCTGATTTAAATCGGGGCAAAAATTGCAATATTTAAAGCTAGAAAACAACCCCAAGTCCAACTCCACTTTCTTGTGATCAGAGACTATGATATTTGTGAGGCTAATTCTCCATCTAATTACAATTATTAATAATGAAGATGGCCCATGCCCACCAATAAATATAGACCACGTACGTTTACCCACAATACAGGGCACATATAATATATAAGAAGGTGATCAGACAATTGTTGTCGATTTTTCGTTTTCATGATAATTCTATCACATGGGATCGATGAGCAAATTGATGTTAAAGATGGAAGATGATTGGTTGAGTATCTAATCCATACGTTGGAACCCATTGTGTTGGAGTTGTTTATCAAACTTAGACCTTAAGAAAACACCTACACCGCCATTAACGTTATTTTTTCTTAAGAAAACACACCACTATAACATTTTTAATTAAATACTACTAATCAACCGACCCGGCCAATCAGAAAGTCCTTAATTACCAACCAATCAGAGAGTCAGCACTTTCTAGCTTTGGTACTAATTACATAAACATGATTAATTGATTATTGACCGGATCGCTCGCATAATCAATAGATAGCTTGAGTTAGACGTAAAATAATATATATTTATATTTTATTTTTGATAAATCAACTCCATCTTTCTTTAAGATTCCATTAATTAAAGCCAAATTTATTGTCAAGGACTCAAGGGTCATATACAAAAAAAGAAAATCTAAAAGAAAGGGTCAATTTCGGTATTTCATTTCCTTGGGGCAAAAATACAAGGGGATCAAGAAACGCACTGAGAAAACTGAAAAGAAAACAAATGATAAAAGAACGCCCCCATGGGGTGGGGGGAGTAGGGGTATTTTTCAGTATTAATTCTCAATAAGAAATACACAGATCGAGTGATTTTTCTTTAATTAGTTTTCCTTTAATTATATCCGGAATGGCTGTCTTTAGCTGATTCTGTGTCAAAGCATGGGGAATGTTTTCATGGGAGTTCCAGCACATGAGTACGAGAACGAATCAGAATGTGCCATATCATATCAAACTCAATCTAATTAATCAGGTTCCGGTAGAGGAGGAGTTGGAGATCGAATCAATTGGACAGGAAACGCCAGAGTTTCAGGTGCAGCGTATGACTTTTGGCGTACGTACCGTGGAGCGGCATCTGGATATAAAAGAATTGATAGATAGACAGATAGGAGGTGGAGGTTGCCCCCTGATTCTGAACAACCGTATATATATATATATATATATGCCGTTTCTGTATATATACCTGAATCTGATGGTAACGACTATATATCGACCGTTGGGCCCAGACCACACCTAAGTAGATTGGAAAAAAATGAGTTCACGTGGGACGTTGCATTAATGTGTCGCTAGATATGTTACGAACATTCGAGGGGAAAATCATCATCTTCTTCTTCTTCTTCTTCTTCCTAAAATCTCATGTGCCGGATGTTTCTGCCTTCAATCGTTGACTTCAATCACAACTTATCAAACTGCTCCCGAAGATCTATATATACTCGATTGATTAATACTTGATTCTTTTAATTACTTAATCTGTTTTAGCATTTAATGAAAGTTTACATATATATAACACCTATTTTATTAAATAATAATGCTATTCCTTTTTTTTTTTTTTGGGCAGAATAATGCTATTCCTTCATACTATTTTAATTTACATCGTATTTTAATGGTTTTCTCTTTTTGTCCATTTTTTTAACCTTTTTTTTTAAAAAAAAGAAGTCATTTAAAATGTTAGTCCGTGTGAAACAGGTGTACGTGAAGAGTAGCATTATATATATTTTTTAATAAAACAATCAATGTTTATAAGATAAGTAATAATATTCTTTACACCGGCTGACCTGAAGTATTTTAAATGATATTTCATGTGAGATACTTAAAAAAAAAAAAAAAAAACTTAAAATATGTCACGTCAATGAGTTTAAAATGAATGTGATGAATATCATTACTCTTATGAGATATATTGCGGGAAAGAAAAATTTTGTGTGTTTTTTTTTAAAGATGAATATCGTTAAGAAAAATAAAAAGACAGCAGGAAGGAAAATTATACCAATAAGGATAATATAATGCTTAAATGTACAAAAAAATTGACAGCTTTTGTCTCCTCTAAAGAAATTCCAAAATTGTTGAATTTGTTTTGGGGATATACTTCAATCTTTCCCTTTCGAGAGGCAGATGACACAAGTCGTTATCATTATATTGCTTAGAAATAATCAGTTAGGAATTAGGATAAATTTATCCAAATTATGTTTCAACATGTCGGCCAGAGCCTATTAAGGTCTTTTAACGTTGTATTAAAAGTTCAAGACACTTTTTCTTTTTATCTTTTTTCTTTTTTTAGCAGTTTACAAGATAAAGGGGAAGGGTTATATGGGGCTTTCCACCATTTATCCTAATCGGATTAAAAAGGATAAGTATTGAAAATAACTGCTTCTAAATACAGAGTTTAAAGCGGCTTATTTGGCGAGTGGTGCACCGTGCACACAAAATTTGACTTCCCAAAAAACTTTTGTAATGGTCCAATCTTAAATTTATTAAAGTTTTATAATGATGTTGTCTTTTTTATTTTATTTTGACATGTTCACATAAGAAGAGAAAGAATGATTAGAACTAATGACCTTCGTTTTATTAAGCGTAATCTCAATAAATTAAACTACATGTTGAAAATTTCATGATGATATTGTCGATGATGGATGAAAAACGTTACTACAACCCTGAATTAAGGCCATCTTCACTATTGTTAGAGTAATTATTATATTAAATTGACATTTAGTTTTAGAGTATTCAACTTTTACATGCATTTTTAATAAAGTTAAAAGAGCATATAATTCTCGAATACATTTCATATTCAAAGAACATATGTCAAATTATTATACTGACTAAAAAATATCTTTAATCTGATTAGGAGGAGGAGAACTTTATCCAAATAAAGCTCGAAAAATGTCAAACGTCCAACTCAATTTCAATTTTTCACACTTGGCCGACATGTAAATAGAAGGTATTGTTTAATATAATATTTTGCTCCAATCAGTTGTTGATAGGTGTCAAAATTTATATAAAAAAGATAATAAAAATTTGCACGGGTAGCAATTACTCATAAGTCATAAACCTTTGCAGGATGATGCGACATATGCGTGTTTTATTGAATGTGAGCCACAAGATCCTCATGACAAGTTGTCTGGGAGATAAACATTTGGTCCGAATAAATCCAAAAAGTGACGAAAGCTCCCAATCTGTGACGGTAAAAACAAAATAAAAAAAAAAAAAAAGAGCTTAACAAAAATATTATCCGAATTAAGTAAAAATTACTATAAATCAACCGACAGAGCTCAAATTAGGAGGAGACAAAGCATAGATGATAGAGTATATAAACCTGCCCCCCACGCTCCTAACACCACTCCAAAAGTAGGCGTTCACACGTGGCCGAATAGCGAAGCGCTAGGTACTTGGCGATGCCTTGCTGTGCCAACGCACGAGCCGTCTTAGCCCAAAAGTAGAGCCAAAAGCAAATCGGATACCGAGGAACCGAATCTAAGCCACTGTTTGCAGGCGCGTGACGATACGGCTTCATTCTTTAGAGTTAAGGCACCGTTTGGGAGGGAAGGAAGAAAGAGGAAAATTAAAAAATAATAATAATAAAATTAAAAAATAAAGGGATAACTTCGTTAACTCTCCATGAAGTTTGACCATTTTTTCAAACATCTCCCTAATATTCAAAAATTCTCATTTACCCCCCTTAAACTTTAAAAAATTCTCACTTACCCCCATCTGTACAAATTAGGGAACAAAATTTTTGAAAAATACCAAAATACCCATGATTTTCATTTTTTAAAAAAATAAAAAACATTTTAAAAATTGACATTTTAAATAATGAATTTTAAACGGTGAATTTTGTATAAAATTCCAACTTCCAGATATTTTTATTTTTTTAAAAAATAAAAAACATGGGTATTTTGGTCTTTTTTTAAAAATTAGGGCACTGATGGATCAACTTGAGAGCAATTGAAAGTTCATGGGAGGTAAGTGAGAATTTTTGAATGTTAGGGGGGTGTTTGAAAAAATGGCCAAACTTCAGGAGGTTAGTGAAGTTATCCCAAAAATAAAAAAGAGAAGAGTTAGGATGGCCGAACTACCCCATAAGGGGTGCCCGACCACCCCTAGGGCCAAATCCTCAATTATTTTATTTTTTTTGAGGGTTTGACCATAGGTGGTTCGAATCAAATCCTATGGTCCAAAGATTGTGTCAAACCCTTAAATTTTTTTTAAGGGTTTGTTCCTAAGGGGTGGCCAAAGGGGGGTGGATCGGCCACCCAAGCTCTATTTTTTATAAAAATAATAATAAATTATATAAATTATTTTTTAAAAAAATGACGTGGCACCCAAAAACTCATGTACCATACCATGTGGCACCATGAAACAATAGGTACCACACTATGTGTAAGGGTGACGTGGCATTTCATTAAAAAACATAACAAAATCTTGATGAAGGTTGCAAATGAGTTTATTTGCTTACCACATGTATCATTTTGTGATATTTTTGAAAATCCATGTGGCTATTTGATTTTGGTGCAAATCATAAGTACTAAAAATCTATTTAACCCTAAAATAAAAGTAATGCTACGTACCACCAATTTTTGTTAATCAAATTGTTTGAGTTCTATGAGTACTAGAAATTCCATGTCCAGAAATAATAACAAAAATGAGTTGTTAATATATAATATTGTTGGACCAAACATATAAATTTATGCTTTTGGAGTAAACATGTTATATCAATATCTTAATAAATTATAAACTATATGATCTAAATTAAAATTTTAAATATATTTTTAAAGACTTAAACAAGTGATTCTCAATTTTAATTGTTTTATATGAAAATTTGTTATATAATTCTTAATTTTTTTTGGGGGGAGAAGGGGGCAAAGTAGGAGGATGGAAGAGGAAACTTGTGTCAAACATGTTTATATCTACATTGCTCCTTCAAGGCTTCAATGGATGGAGGAAGGGGGTGGCCCATATAGGCTATGGCCACCCCCCCACCCCTCATAAGGAAAAAAAATTGAAGGTAAAAATAATAATTTATAAGGTAACTTTTATTTTTATTTTTTTGTATATCAATCCCTAGCAATACAGTTTATTGGCCTTTGGCGCATATTCATACTAAACTCTATCTCCGTCCCTACGCCCCGCCTCCTTGAGCTAAAACCATTATGCTTTGTTTTCAAGGATGTTTTAGAAAATGGAAAACTTTGAAACATAGTAAAAAGAATATATTTGCAAATTTCAATCCTTTAAAAGTTCACAGACAGAGTTTTCCTTCAAATTGAGTTGGAGAAACTTCTTCCAATTCAATTTATAAAAATAACATGTGTCATTTGAATACATGATATGCACATATTTTTTTTAATAGTAAGGACAAAGTTGAAATAAATAATATTAAGGACAAAGTTTTTCTGAAAATTGGGTTGGAGGAATTTCTTACAACTTAGTCTATAAACATGATATGTGTCCATTTTTTTTAATAACATGTGAGATACATATGAGTTTTTAATAAAATTTATTTCAATTTTATCCTTACTATTAAAAAAATATGTGTATCTCACATGTTCAAGGAACATATGTCATGTTTATAGACTAGGATATAGGAAATTCCTCCAATCCATATTGAAAAAAAAAAAAGAAGCTTTGTTCTAATATTAATAACTCATGTGCAGAGACGGAGGGAAGGGGGGAGGGGACCGGCTGGGGCCATGGTCCCTCCACCCATTTCCTCAAAAATATTTTTTTAATGAGTAAAAATAATAAATAATAATACCGGTCCCCCCAAAATAAATTGATAGGTCCCTTTCCCTCCCAAAAAAAATTATGTGTTTTTTGTTGTTGTTATTTTGATGGGTTTTTATAACTAATGCCATTGAGAAATTTCTAGTTTCTCTTTGAGTTTTTGTTCTACTCATTGAATTTCAAGTTTGAAATCATAATGATTTTGAGTAATTTTTTATTAGGTCCAAATTTAGGGGGAATTTTAGTAAGAAGTTAAATTCTTAAAATTAACTTGAGGCATTTGTGTGTAGTGGATTTCTATGCATGATTTAAGATCCGGGTTGTTAGATTAATTAATGGTTTGAAAGCTTCAATTTCACTATTGTTAATAGTATGAATATAAATCCTAATTTGTATAGTATGAATTAAATTAGAATTTTTGGTATGTGAACTCTAAGATTGCTAATTGGATGTGTTAATCACATTTAAAGTGTTAATTAACCCTATACTTTTATGAGTTCAATGAAAATTAATGCCTATGAGGTTTAGGTTCTAATATGTTATATTAGAATCATATTGATTATTGTATGTGAATATGACTATTATAAATTGGAGGTAAAGTGTAATGTTTAACTTAGAGTCTCTATGTGATGATTATGTTATTCATGTGAGTTTATTCATTGTTAATCTACACATATTTTTTCTTTATTTTCTAAAGATGTAAAATGATCATGTAAATTTATTTGTAGATGATGGAAAAGTTAAATACAATACTTGACTATTTCAAAAGAAAAAATGCACAAAGTTCATTGGAATTTGATCTTCGATTGTGTGTCACATATGAGAATATGATGTTAATCAACAAAGTGCAAAATAACTCAACGTAGGTCATACTTTTTGAGGTTTGTATTATAAGCTCAATTTCTAATCTAAATGGTAATGCAATTTGGATATTATGATTATTCAATATTGAGAATATTGTTTGTTAGGATTTAAACATTTAATGGGAGAATATAACATAATTTTAAGCTCAATTCCTCATTGTATTTAAGTACACTATGATTGGAAAAAGAAGAAAAAAAAAGAAAAAAAGTATCAGTTCATTACACGTTGCAAAAAAAAAAAAAAAAAAAAAGCTTCGGTCCCCTCCCATAAAACTTCTTGGCTCTGTCCCATAAAAAAATGTCTTGATGACACTACTCGTGGAAGATTAATTATAGAGCCTACCCGAGAGCACCATCAAAGAGGTATCTTGATACCTCTCTATATTCATGGCTTTTTATGAAGAAACCCTAGAGGTGTCTTGACAATGCATTGCACATCTTGACACATAATGATTTTCTACACAATGTTGAAGCATTTTTTTCACACAAAAGCATTTTTTCTATCCTTTATCGTCGTTATAAGGAGGATGATAGTCTCTACTATAGACAAGTATAAGCCCCTACGATATTGTCTCACGTACATCTCACATGTTATTAAAAAATTAGGCACATATTATTTTTATGGATTAGATTGAAGAAAGTTCCTACAATTCAGTTTAGAGAAAAACTCTATCCATTGACAAACGGATATACATGGAAAAATTAATAATGGATGAAATACTTACTATGAGCATGGATGCTATGATGTCTGCATCAAAAAAGAAAGAAATAAAAATAAAATGATGAAATCAACAATTCCTTTCCTTCTTTCAATCCAAATAGAACTAGTTTTTATTAAAAAAAATATAAATTATTCAAAAAAAAAAAAGATTATATATATATGGTAATCCTCCTCTGTTCACACTGGAATTCAACAACCTCAGGTGGTTTAGATGGTGTTTGAAATTCTTTTATATTCCCTCAATTCTAAATAGATCATAATTTTTTTAAATTATATAAAAATAAGTTTTTAAAATATACAACATTAACATCTGTCATATGTGATATGAAATAAATAATAATGTATCTCAAACCATGTTATAATATAATATTATTTAAAGAGAGAAGAAATTCAATACCCACCTTGTCGATTAGCGAGCAAAGGACCGCATCGCTTATTTTTATTTATTTATTTAATATATTTATATAAAAAGAGAGAGAAATTCAAATTAATAACCATGAAAGTGCCCAATCGACAATAAGGACCATCAAAGCGCGTAGTCGACAATTTTGAGCTTATTGACACTAAAGAGACTGAACTCCCCACTCTCCTTATTTGCGCGTGACAGAAACACTCAAAATATCTATCCCCGGACCATAATCTTTATAACAAAAGATGATATAAAAGTGGAGCCATGTGGGTCCAATCCCGTGACCAAAGAAAATATCGTGACGGCTCAGATGCTGCCACGTTATCTCATGCTACTGTACGTGCGTCCGTTTATATATTACGGAGCCGCCTCGGCCATTTGTTGCTCCCTTTCACGGTTTGTGTTGCCTACGCCCCCTTCCTCCATCCATCTCAGAAACGGAAAGCGATTAAGTATAAGACTGTGTGTGTGTGTGTGAGAGAAAGAGAGAGAGTGTGTGGTATATGGAATGGAGGCGAACAACGTCATCGCGCCGTTCATTATGAAGACTTATCAGATGGTCGACGACCGGGCGACAGACACCCTGATCACCTGGGGGAGAGCCAACAATAGCTTCATCGTCACCGACCCCTTAGACTTCTCGCGGGGGATCTTACCTGCGTACTTCAAGCACAACAACTTCTCCAGCTTTGTTCGTCAGCTCAACACCTATGTGAGTGAAAAACTAGCGCCAATTTTATTTTTGTATTTTTTTTGTTTGATTTTGTACGCCGGCCAATAAATTATGTGTTAATCAGGGGTTCAGAAAGGTAGATCCTGATAGATGGGAATTCGCGAACGAATGGTTTCTTCGAGGCCAGAAACACTTGTTGAGGAACATAGTGCGGAAAAAGCACAGTCGGCAAGGGAAATACGAGGAGCTAGACGAGGATGAGATGGTGATGGAGATAGCGAGGTTGAAGGAGGAGCAGCAGGCCTTGGAGGAAGAGCTGCAGGGCATGAACAAGCGCTTGGAGGCCACCGAGAGACGGCCGCAGCAAATGATGGCGTTCCTGTCAAAAGTCGTCGAAGACCCAGATATCCTTCCTCGGATGATGCTCCAGAAAGAGCACACGAGGCGGCTTGCCAGCGAGAAGAAGCGGCGGCTGATGCTACCCTCGGCGTCGTCGCCTTCGTCGATGAAGACTGAGGACGAAGAGGATGGAACTGTGGGGGTGATTTCGTCGTCGCCGGAGACTGGATTTGAAATTGATAACTTTCGTGAACAGTCGTCGCCGGAGACACCGACACCAGGGTGGGTGAGCCAAAGGCCGGTGATGGGTCGGTCTCAGATTGCGCCAGAGCCCTTTATTGATAGCTCGTTTCAGCTGGTGTCATCGGACTCCACCGGAATCCGAAATGGTATGGGGGTGTCGCTGCCGGAAAGTACCTTTTCGGTGTATGGGAATACCGGTGGTGGGCATATAAGCTATTTCACAGAAATGGCGGCGAGTTCACCCCTGCCTTATCCCTTTTCTTTGTTAGGAGGTGGCTTTTAACTTAGGGTAGTTGCTTCACATGATTTATATTGGATTTTGTCTTTTGTATTAATTTCTTCTCCTTTTTTCCTTTTTGTTTTTGTTTTTGTTTTGTGGTTTTGTAAATAAAGTAATTCGATAATACAGTTTATGTTCATTATTTCTCAAATGACAATAGAAGTCAAATATATCAATAATCATGTGGGAAAATGGTTGGTTTTGCCCTAGCCTGTCCCCACAAGCTCAGTATCTTTTTTTTTTTTCTTTAAAGGAAAATATTCCCGTCAAATTTATTCAAAGATAATATGAACATAAAATTTTTACAATATAAAGCAAAAAGCTTGAAACAATCATATATAGTCAAAGCTATAATGTTACAAACGTTAAAAATGGTGTCAAAGATATAAGCATCCCAATCTCAAAACAAGATTCACTAATTCATGACTAATTTTCAAATACAACAAATTTATTTGAGATAGACTCATTTTAATATATATGTAACTCTTATTCTTTGACCTGAGAATAGAAAGTCTCAATGTCGAAACTCTTCTTTATCAACTCGAAAGTCGGGATATAAATCTTATCCACAACCCAAGGGTCTAGATCATAAACAAATACCTCATGGATCAACAAGCAACAAAACAACATGAAATATAAAATAAGGAACACATAACAAGGAAAAAAACAACAAAAACCAAAAATTACAGGGAAAAAATGAAGGAAAAAAACAAAACTATAAAGCCAAAAAACAGAAGAATATTAGGTGGATGACCGCGGCCAAAAGAAAGGCTAATCGAGTGCTTGCCAAAAAGGAAATAGAGCCAATGAAACGTGGTGGGGGGCACAAGAACAGACTCTACAATGGATGGAGGATGACAAAGCGGCGCGGAGGAGATTAACGATACACTCAAAGAATTGGAGGTAGTTTGAGTGAATCTCTCAAAAGTGGTACCCACAAAATATGCAAAAAAAACAAACAAATAAGTAGATAACAAAGACAAGAAAAAGAGAAAAAAGAGGGGGAGGGACGAGAAGAAAAACCAGATAAGAAGAGGGGATAGGCGGCGCTCTCTCCGTCAAGCCCAATACTGTACACTGAGCTTAATACCATATATGGTCCGTTCTCTTTATTTGATTGATGATAAAATTAAATTTAATCATCCATATAAAAAAGGGACAGGAACAATGATAAAATGAGTTTTCTTTATAAGAAATAAAAAATAAAAGGTATTATTATCGCCTACCATTTGCGTTAGGATTGAAAGCTCCTCGCTTTTGTTCAATTATAAATAAATAACCACTTTGATGGAGATTTGTAGATATTTCTTCTAGTTTATCTAGTTTATAATGGAAATCATATTAAAAAGAAAATGGTAGGCCATTTGTCCCGTCACTCTGTCCTACCTGAGATGCCACTTTTGTTTTCTTCCATCGGCCATACCAAAGTTCCATTACCCTGCGACTGTGACACCGGCGTGAAGGAGAGAGTAAAAGCTTGAAAAGTGCAAATTAAATATTAAGCCCAGATTAATTTAAAGTCAAACCAACGCACGAAGGCATAAGACTCGCGATTATTTCAAATAATAATAATAATAATGATGAGTCAGATTCCGAAGATGACGGTTGATTAACGTGAGGAATTGATCATGTGGGGCTCACCCAAACCAAAATCCTATTTGGATTTGGGATTTGAGAAATGTTAAAAATTAATATATTTTTTATATTTGGTCGTATTTCTTTAAGATTAATTATTGTTTTTCAAAAAAAAAAAAAATTATTATTGTATTTATAAATTTATGTTGTTTGTATACAAGTTAACAGTAAACTCTACAAATTTAATAGTTAATTGTTAGAAAATATGAACCAAATATAAAAAATTTATTAATCTTTAATATTTTTCTTAGAATTTTTAACTAAACACGTGTTAAGCGAGGAGTAGCTCAGAGTGGGCCCAGATATGACAATAATGGAAAGGAATGTGGGCCTCCCCCTCGCTCATGTGTGGGACAAAGTCGTCTCTATGAGGTGGGGACCAATTCTGGACTCTGGCGTCCACGTGGGAGAGAAAGTGGGAGGGTACACGTGTTGTCTTTCCAATGCATCCACTTTTGTCCTCTTCTTTTAAGCCCTTCGCACATCACATGAGCCGCAATATGCTGCTACTCTGGCACACATTATCATGGTGGACGATGAACCCATGACCTGAGTTGGCCCCACCACATGTTATATCTACAGCTCATCCACCATGTGATTTCTAGGGTGTATACTAAGACAGTAGGACCGTTTGATACTGATGTTCTTATCTTTTTTTCTTTTTTTTTTTCTGAGACAAAGGTTGGGGTAGAGGGAGGGAAAGAGAGGGTGACACCTGTCCCATGCCAATCAGAGGAAGATCATTGGGTCAACGTGATGGGGAAATCCCTACCATGTATTTAGGCCAGATGTCTCTTAGTTAGGACAACTTTTTTTAAACATGCGGTTGTTGATGATCCACGTTAACGTTAAATGTTAATTTTATCATATTGTTACAACGTGTGTATTATGTCAATTGTCACATGATAGCGCTGGGCATCCCCCATTCCCTACACCCCAATTTTGTTGGTCGAAGCTCTTTTAACACTTCATTTAATCACCAAAAGACAGAAAAAAACAACTTCAATTTCTTAGAACTCTGGCAACACTGTTACATTTGTGCTTTTCCTCTATCATTTCGAAGAAACTCATAATGCTATGATTATGTAATGCGGAATAATAAAATACGAATAATAAAATAGATAAGATATAAAATATTTTACATGATTCAATTTATGTTTTACGTTCAAAAATTCAAAAGAAAGTTATATTATATTCTTATTGTTTAATTTCTTTACAATACAGATGATCCATATTATATAGATGTGGAGAGCATACAAAAAGATATAATTAATAAAAGGGTTAAATACTTAATTAGTCCTTAGGGTTTATAAACTTTATTTTTTTCTCCCTAGGATTTGAAAAGTGATAAAATTGGTCCTTGTGGTTTTGAAAAGTGATCAGTTGGTCCATCCGTACCGATTATTGGTTGACTTAACGCGACTAATTAGAAGTTGACACGTACTTAATTAAATTTTTAATTTTTTAAAAATTAAAATATATATTAAAAAAGAAAAAAAGAGAAAATCCTGGGTGGCCAAAACCACCCCCAAAGGTGGTTTGGGGGTGGTTTCAGCCATCTTGATGCCCAAGGGTGGGCGGCCACCCCTGAGTACTGGGGTGGCCCGCCTCCCCTGTGGGCCCAAGGTGGCAAACCACCCCCAATGGTACCGGTGTTGGTGTTAGCTCAATGCCTCCAATGACCTACTCTTGACATTTATGGCATGCGATGTTCTCACGCCATAGGTGGTTGAGAAGGTCTCCACGGGAAGGAGATAACGAAATTCACCAGCCTGGGCTTGCCTTGCTATTTATTGCTCTCCCTTTCATTGCTCCCCTATAAAATCACTTTTTCTTTTATCTTCTTTTCCCTCACTCGCACAATATTTCTCCTCTCCTCTTCTCTGTTTTCAAACAGTGCCCAAGCTATCCCAGATTTATCGTTTTCATCAGTATAAATCCCATTTAGGTTTTGATATGGGGGTTTTAATTTGTCTTTTACGCTCTCATCTTTCACCAAACCACCTTTGGGGGTGGTTCCGGCCACCCCCAGGATTTTCTCTTTTTTCTTTTCTTTTCTTTTCTTTTCTTTTTTAATATATATTTTTATTTAAAAAAAATAAAAAAATTTAATTAAGTAGCCACATGTCAATTTCTAATTAGTCTACGCGTCATCATGTGTCAATTAAATCATTAATCAGTAATGATGGACTAACTTAGTCACTTTTCAAAATCACATGGACCAATTTAGTCACTTTTCAAACCCTAGGGAGGAAAAAATAAAATTTGTAAATCCTAGGGACTAATTAAGTATTTAACCCTTATTTTTTTCAAAAAAAAAAAACCACTTTTTATGCCAATTTCAGAATTTGAGACAAAGCTGTAGAGCTTTAGATATTCGGACCAATTAAGGCCCATTGGGTGTGTTACCCGAGTATTTTAGTGTGATTGGTGTTAGGTAGCCTGCCTGGCAGTGGCAGCATTATCGACCCACCCATTTGGGTCAAGCCCATTAATGGTTCTTAATTTATAGGCCCACTGGATTGGGCCCAAGCAGCACATTAGCTTTTGCTTTTGCTCTGCTCTGCTCTAAGATTATCCACAAAAAAAAAGTTGCTACGTTTGGCCCAACGTTCACTTGCCATATGGATGGCTCCTTCTTGAGCTCCACATGAAAAGGACTTATTTTCTTTACCAATTTCATGAAAAAGTGGTGATAGTTGCGTAATTGTTTGGACAATGTTATATGCCTCTTAATGTTGTGGGAAACAAGCCTCCAGAAACTATGGAAAAGACTGTTCCTGATCAGCAAAATACAATTATTTATCCTTTAGTATGTTTCATTTTCTTTAGTACATGAGGAGGAAAATGTTTGCAAAAGGATTATTGCTTTTGCTTTCTAGTCATGTTTCATTGTTTGCAATCATAAGCACATATATACTTATGTTCCTACTTCTATACAGCCAAAGGAATCCATAAAGGGGATCTTTTCATTTATTTTTATTTTTTATTTTTGGGACAGATAATAAAGAGTCCCCCCCCAAAATCCTAATTAACCCGTACATTTTGTTTTTTGTTTTTTTAAATAAATAAAAACATTTGTAAGCAGATAGTTTACCCCCAAAAATCTATTTTTGCAATCATAGCACTCTTTTACTTATAAACAAAAGGGGCTACAATTTGACACTTCATATTTATAAAAACCGATCTGTATACGGTCGCGAATGAAGACATAGACAATGGTGGTACTTGAGGGTTAGGCATGGAGGAGAAGGAAGACCAGAAGAGAGTGATTAACCAAGTTAAGGGTGAGTTTTCGAGTTAAGGGAGTGATTTAGTGTGGTTGGACTAAGAAATCTTACATTATTTTGGACTCTAGGATTATTAATTGACGTAATTTAGTTGAAAGTAGGAGAGAGTGAACCGGAGATAAGCCACTCCCCATAATTTATTATGTATGGTGACTCTCATAAATTGGAACTAACAAACATCAAGTAAAAATATTTATTAGACAGAGTTTTTCTCTAAATTGTGTTGGAAGAACTTCCTTCAACCTACTCTATAAAAATAACACTTTTTTTTTTTTAATAGCATGTGAGATGTACATGATTTTTTAATATTATTTATTTCAATTTTGTCTCTGCTATTAAAAAAAATATGTGCATCTTACATATTTAAATAACACATGTTATTTTTATAAATTGAATTGGAGAAAGTTCATCTAACCCAACTTGAAGGAAAACTCTGCCTTTTTCTTTTTATAGCTAGCTAGCACTCTTGAAAAGTTCTCTACCATCAAATAGGGATTGATCATTTTTATAATGTACAATAAATCTTATATATATATAGGAACCCCCAAATGGTTATTTTGATGATCGCTTCATTAAATGCCAGATGCCTACATCGTTAAGAAGAAGTGCCTTAAAATAAGTTGGGTTTTTGGGACTAAAAATAAGATTCATGATTGATTGATTTTTTTTTTATTGGAAAATAATTTGATGGGTTTTGATGCTTTCTTTTCCCGTAGTGAGGATCTCCTTAATTAATCCCCTTTCTTTAAAAGATTTCAAGCCCACCTTTTGTTCTATCATTTCTTGGGTATCCCCACGTGTACGTACTCTTGCATTCTCCTATAAAAAACACTTATGTGTCAATGACTCTGCATCTGCAAAACCCTTTTTCTTCAATAAAGCCTCTTCTACCCTTTGTTAGGACCCTCTAATCTAATCTAAATCCTCCTCTCTAATCTTCTGTCGGGGATATATAGTATGGTCTCCCACCACATAAAGATTAATAAGACCATTCTTCTCATGCTTCTTTTTCTTTGGTTTTACCTAATTTACCGTTCTATCTTATCTATAAAAGAGTAGTTACATAATCCTCATCCGTTGGATATATGGGTGAGATAAAATCAAACATGCCACGTTGTTGTCTGCATGCAACAAGTCTACCAAGTTAGAGACGATTTAATTTAAGTTATCCATTCGTACCATTATTTCCACATGCATTAACCTTTTACCATATGGTGCCCTTTTTAATGTATGTTCTTCGAGCCTATATTAGGTTTAATGGGTATTAGTAGGTTCAATACGTCACCATTGACGTACGTTACATAAAGACGAGGCCTATAATTGCTAATATTTTAAAATAAATAATGTTAAATATTTTTTTTAAAAAGAAAAATACCATAGTCAAATCACGAAAGGGGTTTAAGCAGAAGCTTGCGCTTTAATAAATCACAAAGGCAATCAAAAGTGACATTCCCCGTTCCCACAACTGTCTAATCTAGCTTTATGATTCAAATTAAGCTAAATTGGAAACCCCTTCAATTCTTTTAGGGTTTCTTCGCAAAAGGTAAAGAGAGTGGAAGAGGTGTGGTGCCCACATATATAGATTCTCGATCTCTTTCTTACACTTCTTATATATATGAATGAAGGGAGAGCGGAAACAAGAATTAATCCATTAATAATTCCTTTTGTTTTATAGGAAGCGATGAAAAAGATTTAGCAGAGAACCTAAAAAACAAGAAAAAAAAATTAAAAAGTTTCTCATATATATTATACAGTGGTGGAGCCAAAAAATTGGCGTTAGGGGGCATTTTTTTTAATGAATAAAAAAATAAAATTAATTTAAAATATTAAAAGATAATTAAATATAAAAAATTGATTATTTTTCTACTTTTTGGCTTTACTTACAAGTCCAACAAAATGCTAAATATGGTTACATGCCTGACGCCTATATCCTACTTTATTTATTTATTGAAACTTTAAACTGATCTTCCAATTTACAAATACCTAACTTAAAAACTCTCAAATACCCCCGAACTTCCAATTTCTCTACACACTTTAAGGGTATAATGGGTATATATAAATATATATATGTCCATTATACCTCCACTCAAAACTACGGTTTGGCTCGTCCAAAACATGTTTTCTGCAAAATAGTTTGTATTTTGATTTTTTTTTTTTTTTTTTTTTGAAAAAAGAAGAAATTGAAAAAAAAAAAAAAAAGTGGTGGAAAATGGTGGAGCCACCCTTGCCCAAAAATGGGGTGGTGGACCACCCCATTTTTTAAGGTGGCGCCATACATAAGCCGTGTTCCACCCGCCTTTGGGGTGGTCAAATACCCGAAGGCCAAAAAAAAAAAAAAAGCAGGTTTGGGTTTTGGGGTCGGACCACCCCAAGGCTGAGGTGGCAGCCACCCCATGGCCAGTATGGGGGTGGCAAAAGCCACCTGCTAAAAAAATGTGGTCCCGCCACCCCATTTTTGGAAGTGGCTCAAACACCGATTTTTTTTTTTTTTTTTTTAGGTTTTTTCAAAAAAAAAAGAAAAAAAAAAAAAAAACCTAAAACCTAAAACCTAAAATGCCCAAAACTCGTTTTTGGGCAAAAGCATGTCGTTTGAAGCCCAAAGCAGCGTGATTTTAGTGAAGGGTATAATGGGCATATTTCTCCAAAAGGGTCTAAGTGAGAGAATCTGGAAGTTGTGTATCCGAGTTTTTTCAGATCGGGGTTTTCTAAATTTGGTAGTTCAGTGGGTTTCAAGTTTCTTATTTATTTATTTCATTTCTTTTGTTTTTCATGCCTTAACTTGTTTGCTTGTGTTGTTAGTTATATTATTTTAACTATACTTTATTAATTATTTACTATTTAGACTGTACACGTGAAGTCTGGACGAAATCATGTGAACTTTTATGTTAATAAACGGTGCATGTGGTTTAGTGAAACTATTCATCTTCTTCAACCTTACATTTCTCTATATTGCTCTAAAACCCTTTCATTTCTCTGAAATCCTTGGATTTCATGGCTGGTCCTGGTGCATAATCATGGCTATTTTCCTTCCAAAGTTGCCGAGATGGGGGCATACCAATTGTTGATAGGGGGCAAGAAAAAAAATTGTACCTAGGTAGAAAATTTTTTTAGGGTTGGCTCCGACACTATGTATATATATAATGCAGGATTAATATAATAAAATGCTCTGAATTTTTTATAAGTGAGCAGCAAGGATGCTATAATGGTTCTTGCAATTAATGTTGTTTTCTTTCATATACGATTACCATATATATATATATAGCTAGCTAGACATGCGCATTTGATAGGGTTTTGACAAAATTGTGAACTTTTGGCTCAATTAGGAGAATGAATCGCCATAGTTGAGGGCAGAAAGTGACATGCATGCATGCTCAACTCATCAAATTAGCCTATATAAATGTGTGTACAAAATTCCTTGTTTCAAGTATGTTCTTTTGGCTTTAAGATGTGATCAAATGTCAATAAACCCTAGCCTTTTTGATTAGTTTTTGCACACCCACATGCTTAGATTGTCTCTGAATAAAATAATTCCAATCTGATTATTTGGAAATGAGGAAAATGGATTGGTTGTATTATTGTATACCCACTTTCATATAATCAAATCATTTAATCTGATTGACATTGAACTAATGACTAAACAAAACAAGCATTAATTCTTCTTCATGTCTACCCATTTCTTCAGTTTGTTTTTTTATTTATTTATTAAAAATTAATATAAGTGAACCTCGCATGATTTATAGGCACCAAAATGGAGAAATCTGTTCAGCACGCCACTGTTTATCTATTTATGTCAAAGCCAGATGCTCTACTTTCCCGTTTCTCTAATGGCCCCACTATTTCCTGATCATTTCCATCAGCTTTCAGTTTTATTCGTGCTTGCACTTGAATTAAAATATTGGGATAAAATATATATATATAATGAGTAAAGCTGGAGAATGGTATATGATCCTAGCTAGCTCCAAGAGAATTGATGCATTGCATATATATAAATCATTGTTCACATTCCCAGAGAAGTAAAAAACCAAACAAATACTAACTTCGATTTTATTTAGGTTAAAAGGAGGCCGTGAGTAGTGGAACCATTTAATTAATTAATACTTTAGTGTTTTCTCTCACCTGGATTTGCCATTGAAATAGGGGATAAAGGAGTAAGGATTTGTTATACTATGATAGAAAAATGTAAATTTAATCATTTAATTAATATTCATCAAAGCATGGGGGAGATTGACAACTAATTGGATGTGACTAGCTAGAACATTATACTTAATAAAAGTAATTAGTTAAAATAAATGGTAGCTTTTTTTCAAAATACCATTATCATGGGTGCAGGGTAGTCAAGCGTCACTGAGGTTTGCTCTTGTAAATGGGGAATTATTATATATACTTTAATTTGTTGCCCTCGATTTTGTTTCTTTTGTATAACCAAAGGGACACCAATGAATTGATAAATAATGCCCCTAAAGCAGAGGATAGATCCCAATGAATTAACTTAATTAGAGTTAAGTTTTTGTTTGAAACTGCACTTGCTTTTTACATAATCTAAGTTTATGCATTATATATAATGGACCAACTTTGGCTCTAAATCTATAATCTATGCTTTGAGAAAAATCTTAGATCCTGTGAAGAGTTTTCAATTTTTTTAACAGCTTGCGTGCTCCAAGCATTCGAGCACAGTTAATCAGATAAACATATATCTAATATCTGATTAATGCTTATCATGATTCATGACCTTAATTATAATATTTTCTCTACCAGTAATATTATATTATTAGCATATACTTTTGTGGGTATTGTAAGCAAAATACGTGCCAAGTAACAATAAAGAATGTGATACATAACCAAATGGGGGAAGTTTTAATTTGTGCACAAAAGGGCGAAGTGCTTCCTTTACCTGAAAAAGGCTTCAATTAGGCGCCTAGCCTTCTAATTTGATCGTAATAGTATATATAATATAAAGCAAAGCCTCTGAAGTTGGGTGGAAATTATATTCCATGAAGTCATACACCCATCATTTATTTAATGTTGATGGGAAAAGAAAAACCCTTTGATTATTAGAAAGGGAGGAACTTCCAAGTTGACACCAGGTGAAAGCACCCATCAAAAGCACTTGAAATAACTTTTAGTCAAACTTCCATAGATTTTTATTAATACTAATCCCTTCAATTAGTCCTTAGAACCACCACCACCACCATATTGTCATCACCTTAATTATATCGTATCAAACGCTGCCAACTTGAAGCTAAGTAATCCCTCAGGCTGTGTTATATATATATATATATATATAGATCAAGTAATTGCAAAAGGGTAGTTAGGTATGATCAAATCCAAGTTGATATTAATTTAGTTATAATTGCATGTACGAATTATGTACTGCAAATATGGATTTTGGAAGGATTATTAGGTAGACAGGGCTCTCTATTTCTTTTTTATTACAGTACTATATATATATGCTGTGTAGTGTGTACTAAGAAATGATTAACTATATTAACCAACCTCCTTTCCTTTTCATGGGAACTTACATAGCCTGCTCACTAGCAAAAGCTTTTCAAATTATTCTATCATTTCATCATCAATAGAATAGATACTACTTTCTTTTTTTCTTTTTTTATCAAAAAGAAACTACTCGGACAACATATTTCAACTCTCTGCATGATGCTACGCGCAGGCATGTATTCTGAATTGGACTGCTCTAGCTATACAGTTTCAAACTCGATTATGATAATGGGGGCACAATCGATGGTCCAAAACCTTCCTCCCCTCTGAAATGCTGCTTCATAAACTATCACACTTCATTGTACTTTGCTATATATTTACAAGTTGACTCCCTAACATTCCCTTGTAAGGAATCCAAGGGGGGTAGATCTAGAGTAGCTATGGAATATTGAGAGCTTTCAATTGTACTTTGGCCTTAGTAATAGTGTTTTCTATGTTACTTTACTTTGTTTAGTTTTTGCTTGATTAATTGTCTGTACAATGAGTGGGTAATTAATTTGTTATTGAAAAATGATCGTTTGTTGTGTTTGTGTGGACATGGTGCGATAATTCCAAACGATGTTTGACTAATGTTACTTTTCACACCAATTTTTTTATTTTTTTTGAAGAAATAGAATAAATTGCTGAGGCTCTTTGTTGGGTAGTGAAAAGTATCAAAATTATTCAATACTTAGGGAATAATGCTTTCCTTTTCACATGATAGTGTGTAATTCAAGGTGTGATGTAGATCAGGATGCTTGGGAGTATCTGAGGAAGACCCGATCGAGCTGATGCCAATGTAAAGACACCCCAGAAGATGGTGACATGTGCCCAGCCTCAAGCTGCATCAGAGTCTCGTCCGGATGACCCTTGTACCCATCCGGACCCATAGCTGGACAAGAGGAGACCGTCCGGACGGTGATCTAGCTGTCCAGACCCATAGCTTTTCCCGAGAGGGGGTCAGAATGCTCTGTTCGGAGCTCGTCCAGACGTTATGTTAATTTTCGCTTATTTCCTTATTTTGCTTGAGTCCCGTCTGGACGGCCAGATGTCCCGTTTGGATGCCCAATCCCATTTTGGTAGTTAGCCAATTTTCTGCCCTTGGTTTACTTGGGTTAGGGTTTTGGAGTTGTTACTTCGTGTTTTCCAAGTAATAAGGTTCTAGGGATTATAAGTACATGTTTATAGCCCTAGACAAGAGGGTTGTTGATTATTATTGATTTTATTGAATAAGAATTACTCATAGGTGAGTTTTCTTTATATTTTCCTTGAAATAATAGATAGACTCTATATTTTGAGAAGAATTCTAGATTATTGATAGACTCAAGATCTAGAATTACCTTTTTGCTACTTTATTGTTGTTCTTCGCTGTAGCCCATTAAGTCGCGTTGCATCAATTGGTATCAGAGCTCAGTTACTTTCCGTGAATGGGGAGGAGAAACTGCTTTATATACATGAACGAGGTGTACGTGCACACGAAGGCAGCACGTAAGGAACAACCGGCAATTTGTTTGTGGCACATGGGTGGTGGGCCGAACGGTTGTCGTCGCCAACCAATACCACGATTTGCGGAGGCAGAAGGCAAATTTATCGCTGAAACTTGACAACACATGGAGAAGCAATTTGCGGCATTGGAGGATCAACTTGTAACCTTGCCTACCCAAATATCCAACTTGTGTCGTCACAAGGGGAATGGATCCAGAAACCCTTATGTGGAGCGCCAAACGCACGGACGTTAGCACCATGCGCAAGCTCATGCCATTCGGTGGGTGGACGGGTTCAAACTTAATACACTAGAAATCCAAAGTTGCTTGCAACCCAAAAAGTTCATGATGGCAACAAAAAATAAACAATTTCCACAAAAAGAAGTGCCAAGGAAGATGGAGAAGATGGTGTCTAAGGAGAGGGCGGAGATCAAGCATCAATTGGTGTCCAGATACATTAGAGGTATGTGCCGACAATTTCAACGTAGATGCATCTTGGGAGGAAAGGTGGCCAAGCTTGTCATCAATCCAAGGATTGGTATGAATGTCGTCTCGAAAGAATCGGTTTGGAAGCTAGGGCTCGGGACCAAGAGGCATCCTACTTCCTATTAATTGGAGTGGCTCACGAAAGGAAGTGAGGTAAGGATATCTAACTATTGCCAAGTGCCTTTTTCTGTTGGAGCTAAATATGTGGATCATGTGTGGTGTGACATGGTCGACATGGCTATGTGTCACTTGTTATTGGGCAAACCGTGGCAAGATGATAAAGCTGCCATTCATGTTGAAACAAAGAACACGTACAACTTCATGATGGGTAAAACCAAATTGACGCAAACCTTCA
This sequence comes from Carpinus viminea, assembly GCA_013348765.1. Taxonomy (NCBI): domain Eukaryota; kingdom Viridiplantae; phylum Streptophyta; class Magnoliopsida; order Fagales; family Betulaceae; genus Carpinus; species Carpinus viminea. Next base: position 12,926,014 of record CP054667.1, read on the forward strand.
CGAGGGATGGTCAATCTTGTGTTGACGGACAAGGAAAGCGACATCAAGTGAATGGTACCGGGGCCAATAAAGAAGCTGATGGAACGATTTGTCGGCGTGGTCCAAGCAGAACTACCGAAAGAAGCATAACCATTGCAAGATATTCAACCTCCATGTGGGTTGGTGCCGGGGTCTAAACTTCCTAATCATCCACTCCACATCAAGAGTCCTAAAAGGTAAACCTCTTAGAAAGTATTGCAATTTTTCATGAAGAAGAGGAATCGTTGAAAGAGGTAATCTTTCAAATAGTCTTGCAATTCTTTATGACAATTCTATACACTATGTGATTGGTAATACCCCCGAGGATAAAGACAATTTTAGTGTTGATTCAAATAGTCTTGCAATTTCTTGTGATAATTCTATACATTATGTGGTTGATAAGAGCTCCGAGGATAAAATTCGTGATTTTAATGTTAAGATAATTGATTATGTTGATTTTCTTGGGATAGATAACATTTTGTTCAATTTTTATAACAATGATGGGTTTTGCGCGGTTGGCAAAAATTATATGTTCACAAGGGAAGTAACGGCTAACCCGTTCTTGAGTATTTTCATGGCACATGGAAAAAAAAAAGAGTTAGAAAGAAATGACAAATTTGAAGTATTGCCAAGTGGTGTATGAGGCTTTCACGACAAACATCGAGGTATACTGATGATGAGGAGCATTACGTTTACTGTGGGGTGTGGCCTTGTTGTGAATTTGAGAAGAGGAGAATGGAATGAGTTAACTGGGCATCCGAAAGACCGTGGAAAGAATCGGCCGAATTCGAGGATGAATTCTCTCCAACAAGGGGAGAATGATGTAGGGGGAAACATGAGGAAATTAGCCCTTACAAGCTTCAATAATAAGGATGTGAATTCAAGGGTGAATTATGTCCAACCTGGGCAGGATGATGTAGATCAAGATGCTTGGGAGTATCTGAGGAAGACCGATGCCGGTGTGAAGACACCCCGGAAGATGGTGACACGTGCCCAGATGTGAGCTGCAGCAGAGTCCCATCCGGACCCGTAGCTGGACAAGAGGAGACAGTTTGAACGGTGATCTAGCTGTCCGAACTTGTAGCTTTTCTTGAGAGGGGGTCAGAATGCTCCGTTCGGAGCCTGTTCGGACGTTCTGTTAATTTTTGCTTATTTCCTTATTTTGCTTGAGTCCCGTTTGGATGGCCAGATGTCCCGATCGGACGTCTAGTCTTGTTTTGGTAGTTAGCCGATTTTCTGCCCTTGTTTTATGTTAGGGTTTTGGAGTTGTTATTTTGTGTTTTCCAAGTAATAAGGTTCTAAAGACTATAAGTACATATTTTAGCCCTAGACAAGAGGGTTGTTGATTATTATTGATTTTGTTGAATAAGAATTACTTATAGGTGAGTTTTCTTTATATTTTTCTTAAAATAATAGATAGATTCTATATTTTTAGAAGAATTCTAGATCATTGATAGACTCAAGATCTAGAATTACTTATCCGTTACTTTACCTATCTCACTAAGTCGTGCTGCATCAAGGTGAGACTGAGATCTACTTTTTATATGCTTTAAGAAGAAATATTAATTTGTTCCCAAAGGTGTTGAGTAGTTTTCAGTACTGAGATCAATAAGTGAGTGAGATGGTAGTACACGTGTCAGAGGGTGGGCGCTTTTAAAATCTATAAGAGAAATAATATTGAAAATAAAACGAAAGGCAAATCTTCTTCTTTGCATGCAAAACAATAAGTGTGTATGGAAAGGACAAAGAATGTTGGAAGAATCAAGACCTCGTGCTAACTAAACGTTTGATGTTAAAATAAAAAAGAAAAAAAAGAAAAAAAAAAAGAAAAGACACACACACATATATATATATATATATATATATATATATATATATATGTGGCATTTGGGTGGCGGGTAGTTTGGTTGGTTCTCTGTCGCCAAAGGACAAAATAGTGGGAAGTGTGAATGCGATGAGACAAATGGGAAACATTGGGCCTAAAGTAGTGTACTTTGATTTTAATTTACCATCCCACTGAATGATTGGGGAATCAGTAAACGATCAAGGATTCAAAGGAAAAATTAAAAAATAAAAAATAAATAAAAATTGAGTCTTTGATTTTAGGGAAAAATATAAAAAGTCTTACAAACTAACAATTGTTTACAACAAAACTTCATAATGTTCAAAATGTACTAAAATAATCCATCACACTATCAAAGTGTGTAAAAAAGGCCACATCTTTTTTTATATTTCTATAATATCATTATCCTTTTAAAAACTAAATAAAAAATTAATAAGTAAACTAAACAATTTTTTAAACAAAAAAGAAAAAAAATGGGCGAATAAATACAAAATATATATTTTTTGGAATGAGTAAAAAATTAGTTACTATAGTTGGTTTAAATTACAAATTACTCGTGTGGTATAAAAAATATGGATAAATGAAAAATCAAACCCTATGGTTGACTCAGTTGGTAGCCACTCCTTTCAATTTTTTTCTTTTAATTTTGATTTTTTTTATTATATTAATTTTTAGTTTTAGTTTTTAAAAGAATAAGGGTATTATATGAATATAAAAAAAGATATGGCCTTTTTGACATACTTTGGAAGTTTGATGGGCTATTTTAATATATTTTGATTGAATATCGTAGAGCTCTTTAAAAAACGGTTGTTAGTTTGAAAGACCTTTTTATATTTTTTCCTTGATTTTAATTCTCATCATATTAGAACTTTATTACATATGTTCTTGTTGAACGGAGTCCAAGAGTCTCAATTGCTTCTGTAAATGTTCCAAACGTGAATAATGTTATATACTCAATTTTAATTCTACTCTTAAGCAATTGGATTGATGTGGTAGTACCCATAAACCATTAGATCCGTCTTTAATAAAAAATGAAAAGAATTCGAAAACTTATGGTCATTGTCACGTCAACCTAGTTGTAGGAGAGTGAGATGAAAGTTGAATAATATTTAGCATTACTTTGAGATGAAAGTTCATTAACTTGATGGTGTCTTTAAAAACTAACTTGAATAAACCCATATTATCAATAATGATAAACTTGTATATATATATATAGTTATTGTAAACCTAATTAATCCCATTAATTAATTAGGATGGCAACACATAGAAACATTTGGTGGCCGATTGCATCGATCGATCTCCATCGCCAAACATCACAATCTGTAACTTCTTTAGTATAAAATTCAAGTAATTAAAGGGCACTTCAAACAGGAGAATAAGGCACTGGGACTTATTAGTATGGTTAGTCTTTTCTTGTGATAGATTCTTCAAGTTGAGAACATGATCTTGTATTTTGCTTTGACCCGAAACCTCATCCAACCTTTTTGAATCATGTGTAAGGACCATTTCATTTGGTCCGTCATCAAAACAAGAAAGACAAGTCTATTTATAAATGGAGCTTTCTTGAATCATATTTTCAGTGCGAGATTAATTTTTGAGGCGTCACAATCTCTCTTACTTTAATTTTTGGTGCTACAATGGCTAGTCAACTCATAGTTGAAATTCTTAATCAAATCATTTATCTAATAAGAAATTAATATAAGACTAAGTATTCATGAATGACTTTATAATTTACCCACTTAATTAAGGGCATCTCATACAGATTCTTTAAAATGCTGTTAATAGCTAGCTATAAAACATATCATTTAATTGTGGATTGTTTTGCCCGTGGGTATACGCTTTTAAACTGGACAAGGTAAATCTTGGTTCTTGGGGTCTCATCATCATCTTCTTCTTTTGGCAATTTTGTTTAAGATCTTGTACACAACGTACATCTCCATCGGGTAGTTTGGGCGTTGAAGAGAAATGTGATTATAATTATTTGAAATTGTCTGATATCATGTTAGAGTCTAAGAAATAGTATATCTCCGTAAATTAATTTTATAGTCTAATAAAGAGTTAAATTAATTCCTTATTAGAGTCATACAAGTTAAGGCCTAATTGGTCTATTATATAAACAGTAATTTATTGTTTTTCTATTTAAAGTGGAATTAACATTAACAAAGTATGAGTTAATTATTATTTTAAAATACAATTTATTGTCTTTTAGAGGTTAAAGTTCCCTCGAAATAGCCATTAAAAATCACGGGTCTCTCAAATATCACGTTTGTCATTTCCCATCAAAGAGCTCCCTGCAAATCACCCCAATTAAGCATTCCCAAAGATATCTCCATGCTTTTAGATTGGTTGACCATCTCCACCGCCCCCTTATGTTGATTGAGGAGTGTCATCAATATAGGATTCTAGAGTAGCATCATGTCCTTGTAACGATGGCTGCCCTCTCTCTCTCTCTCTCCGTCTCCTTTTTAATTGTGTGATGGGTGGAGTGAGCGTATAGGAAGGTTATTGGTTTGTATTATAAAAAATAAGTAACACTATTTAATAAATTATTATATAATTAAAAGACGATATAATAGTTAGAATAAGTCTTGTTTATTTTATAATAGTATAATAATATTTAGTAAATTATAATATAACTGAGACAACATGACAATAAAACTCACCAACCTAATTTTTAGAACCCTATCATCAATTTATATAAAAAATTACATAATAAATAACATTACTTTTTTTTTTTTTTTGGGATGTTAATGAATAACATTACCATTGGCAAGGAGATGCCCCCACACAATTACGATATGATATAACGACTGACCCACCACGGACATATATATCGTAGCCCCACTGCAGTGCCATAGTGAAGTTACCTCTTTCTTTCTGTGTGTAAGCAAAAGAACTTCTTCTGGCACCCCGTTTCCTCCTCCATTCAACAAAAATCAAAGCCAAAAGATCAAACCCACATTTCATAAAGGTGGATAACACCCTCCAGCTCTCCATTCCATATTTCCAGAAATCACCCCAGATCTTTTCGATAAGATTAATTAAACTCTGCCACAAATCTCCGCCAAAAAACCCCTAGTGGAATTCCTGAGCTCTTTTTCATGTCAAAAAAAGTGTTTCTCTTTCAAAATTATGTATTATCTTCAGTTTTCTTCTTTTGCATGAAATCTCCAAGCTCAGAAGCATCGCAAGTTTGATTCTTTTTGCAACCCTTTTTCTCCTTTGGCTTACACACACAAACACACACACACCTGTTTATGGACTACTTGAGAGAATTGGAAGGCAAAAGAGTCCATGATCCTCTGGGGGAGAAGATGGATACATCAAGGTGCATATGGTTTCCAGGGCCTGTCATCGTCGGAGCTGGCCCATCAGGTTTGGCTGCAGCCGCTTGTCTTAAACAAAGTGGTATTCAAAGCATAATCCTGGAGAGAGCTGATTGCATAGCCTCCTTATGGCAGCAAAAGACGTACGACCGCCTCCGCCTCCACCTCCCAAAGCAGTTCTGCGAGCTCCCTCTGATGCCATTCCCCGACAATTTCCCCACCTACCCAACAAAACAACAATTTCTCGCCTACTTAAAGGCCTACGCCGACCGTTTTGACATAAACCCTGTATTCAACCAAACAGTGGTGAGCGCAGAGCTCGACCAACGCCGCGCGCTTTGGAGGGTGAAGACGAGGGGCTTGAAAAACGAGGAAGCAGAGTACGTGTCGCACTGGCTGATTGTTGCAACCGGAGAGAATGCGGAGAATGTGGTGCCGCAAATTGAGGGAATGGACGAATTCGCGGGGCCTATTGTGCACACCAGCGCGTACAAGAGCGGAGATATGTTCAGTGAAAAGAGTGTTTTGGTGGTCGGATGTGGGAATTCTGGCATGGAAGTCTGCTTGGATCTCTGCAACTATAATGCTCGCCCCTCCCTCGTCGTTAGAGATTCGGTAATTTTCTTATTAAGAAAGTAAACTAGTTAGTTTATGATTTCAAGTATTGTGGTGTTGACTTAATTAGTTTTATGAGCTGAGGGTTTTACTCCAAAGCAAACGTATAATGGTAGTTTACATAAAGAACTTTTTAGGAGAAGATATAACTTTAATTCTTGGAACTTGTTGGCATGCGCAAATATTGTCAGCAGCCCAAACTCTTAAGGAATACAGTCTAATGTACTTTCTCTTTTGTATAAAAATTCTTCTCAATAAAATATTCCACAGTGAGTGTCAGCGTTTGCAGATTCTTAGGTATGGAAAAATGACATGGCAGCCATGTCCTAGAAGAAGCATACTGAACACGAGCCTTTTGGGATTCATCTTTAGCCCCCTTTTTCTAGGCTTTTGATTAACCACTTTTTTTTTTTTTTTCTTTATGTTGAAGGTTCATGTCTTGCCCCAAGAGATGCTGGGAAGATCAACTTTTGGACTCTCCATGTGCTTGCTCAAGTGGCTCCCCATGAGCCTTGTGGATCAATTCTTGCTTCTAATGTCACGCCTCATGCTTGGCGACACCGCTCGGTTAGGACTCCACCGCCCCAAGCTTGGTCCTCTTGAGCTCAAGAGCAAGTCCGGCAAGACACCTGTTTTGGACGTTGGAACATTCGCCAAGATCAAAGCCGGGAACATTAAGGTACATAATTCAGTACCTTAATTATTTTTATAGGCGGGATATTTCAAATGTCGCCTCAAGATACCGTGTAAAACATTTCCTCCATACGGGTCTTAATTTATGAAGCACCAAATCCAAATGACGTACTTGACCAATTATGATTTACTTAGACATGAAACAGAACATTTCTCTCGGAATGCATAACGATGAAATATATGTTGTTTTGTAACATCATGCATCCATCCTTAAAGATCGATTTGAGTTGAGAAAAAGCAAAAAAAAATTGACCCCTCCAATGTGTAGGTATACAAGGCAATAAAGCGACTAAAACACCACGCCGTGGAGTTTGCTGATGGGGTGGTAGAAAATTTCGATGCCATCATTTTAGCCACGGGATACAAAAGTAACGTACCAAGTTGGTTAAAGGTAATTAATTACTACTACGTGCTTGATTTAATATTAAAACCATCATATTCTTCCATCTTGAACTTGATCATAAGAAAGTAGAAAAATGACAGAAGAGGGTGAAATTTTGTTCTCAGGAGAGTGATATGTTTTCCGAGAAAGATGGTTTGCCTCGGGAACGGTTCCCAAATGGGTGGAAAGGCGAATGTGGGCTGTACGCTGTGGGCTTTACCAAACGTGGCCTTCTCGGCACGTCCATCGATGCAAGGAGAATTGCAGAAGATATATATAGAGCATCATCGCTGGAAAGCTGATGCCACCCATTTCATGCCATTCGCTCGTGCGCCACCACCACCACAATTATGAAGTTCTGACTTCTGAGAAAGGAGGGATTGATTGGTCATCAAGGCATGGACTTCCATGGGGCCTTGAGCACAATGGTTACGCACGCCAAAGAAATTACGGACGAAGAAGAAAAGAAAAAAAAAAGTAGGACAAATTAAACTAGGCCTTAAATATTGGGAAGTAGGTTTGGGATGGGAATTGGGAAAAAGGAAAGGAATTTTTATAATTTCGTTAAATATGATTTTTTGATGGAAATCATTGGTTATATATTAGAACCATCGGAAATGGTGAAGAGGCCGTGTGATTAGGAAAATTAAAAATTTAGGGTGTATGTACGTTCATAGAAGCTGTGTATTGAACTATAGAGGGTGTAGTGTATTTTACTAAATATATATTTCAGTAAATGTTAATTAGTGGTAGTGGTAGTGATCGATCGATGGTGATGGAATATAAACCATTCTGTTTTAATTAATTGCATTTGTAATATATATGTGTATATATATATATAGTACGAATATGATGTTTCCATCAATTCATTATTCCAACTTGTATTATTGGTTCTCCATTAATGGATTAACTCTCGTACCATCTAACTAAACATCTATATCTACTGAACAATCAAATAAATATATAGAGAGATATTAATCCATAGGAAAGAGCTACGAAGTAGGGACAATTAATATATAATGCGTGGAAAACAAAAAGAAAAGGAAAAGAAAAACCATGATTTAGTCCTTGTAAAGTTCCCATGAAGATGAAGTGAAGTGGCCCTCAGGTTATCTTTTGAATCTTTGCAGATAAACTTTTCAATAATTTTCCATAATGTATGGATTCCATCAATCGTTATAATTCTCATTGCCTTATCACTTTGGCCTTTTTTAAATCTATATCCTAATCAGTAACTCGGACCACCATTTTTTTTTTAAAAAAATTTGGAAAATCCATCAATCGATCTCCACCACACCTTGAACCCTGTCAACACTTGGATGGGGTCTCATATATTTATGACAAAGTTTTTTTTGTCAATGAAGAAGGTCTTATTCATACCCAATTAGTGAAAGAGATGAATGATTTGAAAAAGGGGACGCCAAAGTTTCTTAGTACATGTTCAATTTAACATGCACATTTTCGTCAAGCCCTCGAATAAATTGTGGCAGGTTTTGTAGGTTGCTGGCAAATATATGACATTTTGACATGCGATTGTTTCTTTTCAGCATAGATATTCTCATATCTACCAAATCGCTTCTTCATGGATGTAACGCGTTTGTTGACTTCCTATCTATATATGCTCATCATCACTTGTACCCTATCTCTATCTATATATCTATATACATATGTATATAAATGATCGTATTTGTTAAACTTGTATTTTAATTGGAAATATGTATATACCATGCAAATGGGCATTGAATATAGATGATCTGTTTTCGGTGGGATTTGGTCCGACCGAATGGAGTTAATTGATGAAAGCATACAAATCGAATCTTTGGTTTCAGAATTGAATAAACTGGGAGAGAGAGAGGGAGAGGGAGAGAGAGATATCAACATCAAGAAGTTTCTACTTGCAAAATCGCCTTAGGACCAGCAAGCGTGGCCTACTAATAATTGCCTGGCCCATCATATCACATAATGCCACCTTAATTCCTTTGGCGCGCTGCCGACGATTTCCTTTTCTTTTCTACAGGCCACTCCAAAGAATTCAAAAAAAAGGTTAAATATTAATAAATAAAACTCTAGAATAATGTCTACAGTGTTGCTCTCTTTAGGGCTGGGTGAATGTTTCTCCTTCTTTCCCACTAACATCATCTCTTTATTTTAGGGCTTTAAATATCTCCAAAAAAACTAAAATAATTTCCATTTTCTAGCTCCTGCCAACATCGGTTAATAGAGTCTTTCAAGGTCTCAACGAGTGAAGCCGTCGACAGCCTTGATCAGTTGCCCTACAACGACAACGTAGATGGTCCAGATTGCACGTGATAGCCACACCAGCATTGCATGTCGCCACCCCGGCGCAGCTTTCCCTTCTTTGTACGTACAACTGGGCGGTGCACATGCTCATGGACTTGGATTTGGGCCATCCGATTGATATATTTACTGCATTTATTAATTGTACGTGGTCCTAAAATTTATTGCGGTAACTGTCTGATTGAAAATTCTACATATATATATATTTTTCCAGGACCATTTGCCATTATAAGTTCAAGATCAAATTTCATAATCGCTACGGTGGCTTTTGTGTTAGATTGTGATATTCCAATTATTTCACAAGGAATAGTTTTCAAAATTTTCAATTAAGTAGCTAAGGGTCTCTTAAAAGAGCCATACAATTATCACTCTCTCTCTTTCTCTCTCTCATAGACTCGGCCAAATAGAGAATTAACTCTTTTGTTTCACGAAAAGCTTATATATATACCGTACCATACGTGTTTAATTTGATTTGATATTGGGTTTCATAGATATTTTTTCTTACATATAATGAATCGGGTCTTATATCTATCTCAATTCTCTCAACCCATATATTTGTTTTTCAGCTAGTTTAGTATTTATCATTTTCTTGCTAGCTTTTCAGATTCTATAAAGCATCCAATCTCTCCTATAAAAGGCTCACCAGAGAGCACATGAGACCTACTTCTTTACCTTTATCATGTACTTTCCTTCTTCTTTCTATTGCTCTAAAAATTCTGATCGAGATTATAATTATATATCCCACGAGGAAAGATAAGGGGTAGTACTCATTTGGCTTTTGTAGTTAGAAGTTTATGAGAGGTTGCGTACGAATCTTTTAAGGACAATGCTCTTGCTTGATTCTATTGGCTTGTGATCGTTTTCGGTTCTTATCATCCGCTTTATATATATTGAAACATAAAATATCTCGTATAAATTAATAAAACGGTAAACCTAGCAATTAAGGGCGCTTGATGCGGTCCTAAAGCAAGAGATATTTGGTTAATGTAGAAGGATTCCCAGCAATCAGGAGAAGGCCATCAAACGTGGAGAAAATGGATCCCTGTCGGAGTACACTTTATGATAATGTAGTGAAAAGGGCAAGACATGCAGGCGCGCGGGCGTGTTAAAAGAAGACGACGAATGGTCAGAACTCAGAAGCATTAGGGAGGGTGAGTAGAGAGAGTAGTCATAAGGGAAAGGAATGTTGAGATTGACACACCACACTTTGGCTTTTTCTTCACTATATGGGACCACCACTTGCGTCTTGTCTTCTTCAATCATTAGATCGACCATCGATCCCTCACTACTCCTCCACATGTTCCAGTGACGTTCTCACTTTCTCCTTTGGTGAAATTTCTCTATCTCTTTTGAGGAGCCTCAAATCACTATCGTCCTTAATTAAACACATTAATCACATTCACGTTCACTTTCCATCATCAACCATCTTCTTCGTATATAATTATGATGATCAACTTAAACGTTGTAATTAATTTAAGATAGTATCAGAGCAACTTTCGATCTGAATTCAAATATTGTCTTTGTCATTGCACATGCACATTATGCTCTCTAAGAGACGTGGCGTGAGAGCGTAAGATTAGCATGCGTTTGTGGTTGGATTTATATGAATGTGGTACAAACAGTGTTGCAGCTAGCTGTCGATATTAACAATCAAAATCTGTTTCAATCAAAAACAGTCTTTTAAATGGTTGGGATGATGTGCTAATTATGTATCACTTCAAAAACAAAAAAAAAAAACACAAATTACGTGTCTTTTCGCAACTGCAATGGCCCAGATCCTACGCGTACCAACGAACTCCAATGATTTCTAATAATAGCCCTTTTCACCATTGCTTGGTGAAGTAGAGTCGAAGATTAAAGCGAAGATCCGCAAAACAAAAATATTCTCCCTCTCATGACTTCGCCTCTCCCCGTAGAGCTTTGAGAGAGACAGCAATGGTAAAAGGTTGCTCCTTATCTCCCCCCTTTGATTGGAAGAGAGAATGTGTGTGGAGAAGTTTATATGATTGCTTAATTAAAGGAGAATCTCCAACTCACTGGGTCACTTTTCTAGTGCCAATTCGTCTTCATCCTCTTGGAATCTCAACGGATATTGAGGGAATCTTCTCTGGCTTCAAATGAAGAGAGAATTCCAAGAAAGAACAAGATCCTAAGACATTTTTGCTTCCATGTTACTTGGGTCTCCAACTTGACCTTCAGTCTCAGTTGCTGGGGGATGGGTGGGATCCACAAACTTTAGTGGACTTACAATTTACATTCTTGACTTTTCTTCCTCATCAATGTTATATATATATATATATATATATATATATATATATATATATATATATATTCTTTAACATTCATTCAATAAGATTGACAAGTACTTCCTACTAATTTGTGAAAAAAATATCTATGATTGATTTGGAATGTCACGTTAATATTTTTGGATAATTATAAGTTAAAAATATAGTATTTAGCATTACTCTCTTGTTCTCCAATAGCAAATTATCCAATGATTTAAAATTACTTATGATTGAGTAATTCTATTTAGTATATTACTATATGATTGTTCTTTTATACAAGTGCGCGTTAAATGAGCACTTGTATAAAAGAAAAGTATATGATATAATATAAATAATTCATTTCATGATATATATGACTTATCATAAATACATGGTTGGTGAAATGAATTTTTATAGGTTTTGCAAATAAAATTTAGTTTAACTGATTAACTCATATAATCAAATCTTAACAATAATTGAGTAACTAATTATTAATATAGATTTATGAAGAAAAATAAAATATTTATTTTACTTGAATAATGAATTAAAAAAATTGAATAACTCATAAATAAGCTCGAGTTCGTTAAAAAATAAATGAATCAAATTTAAACATATAGTTTGGTGATAAATTCGGACTTGCAACGTACTTGAAGTAAAATTAAATGGTCCAAATTTAAAAATTCAATACTTAAATCGATTGTACTCTGATACACAAATCTTTTTTTTTTTTTTTTCAAGGAAAATCATTCTTATCTCATCAATAGAGAAGCCAAGAGCGTTAAAACTCTTACAATCATAAAACATAACGTTCTAAAAGATCATAGTCGAAGCTAAAAGATCAAAGCCGTAGATAAAAGATTACACATTAAAGATGCCAAACATCCGCTAACCTATAACTAATATTCAGTTGGAATAATGATCTGCACTAGGTAGATACAAACTAATGCATAGGTAACTCTTATTTCTCGACCCTGAGATCAAAAGGACCCCATGCCAACACACATCTTCCTAGACCCGAAAGCCAGCATATCATTCACATCCACAACACTAGGTGTTTGGACCAAAATAACAAGCAAGAGGACATGACCTTATTACAAGCAGCAAGAAAACAAAGAAGGAAAATATAGGGAAAATCAAAGCAATACAACTGAAAATTAAAAAATAGGAGCACATTAGGCGGATGACAGCAACCGGAAAAAAAGTCAATCACATGCTTGCCGAAAATCGATGCATAGGTGACGTTGGAAGCACATCGCGATGGAGACGCATGAAAAGACCCAGCAAGGACGATAGACAACAAAGCTGGCGCAAAGGAGATTGGTGGCGCACTTAAAGAACTAGGGGGAAGTTTGAGTGAATTCCCATGAGTGGCACCCACAAAGTGTGCCCAAGCAAACACCTTGCAAAAAACAAAAAAGCCAAGCAGACAAAGGACAATGGGGAAAAGAAAGCGAAATCCAAAAACAAACACAAAAAAGAAAAGAAACACAGATTGGGGAAGAGAGGGGGGGAAGGGAAACGGGGAAGCTATAAGGGAAGGGGGGAAAGATCAGGGAAAGAGAGGGGGAAAACAGATCGGGGAAGGGAGGGGAAAAAAAAAACGAAAGAGGAAGGGGGGCTGTGCGGCACTTCCCTAAGCTCTGCTAGGGTTTCTCTTTATGCATTTTACTCCAACACACAAATCAATTGGAAAGAACTTTACGAAGCAACCTTATAATCATTTCATAATTTTTCTTTTTAACAAATACAATATGATCAAAATATATCTTACAGAGCCTTCTCTCTTTTTCCATGCATAATTCCACTCTTCCTTTCAAGAATTAACAAAACCTAGAAACAAGTTTTTAGTTTCTTGTAATAATAAAAAATAACATCGAAAGAGTACTGTTACATATCATGTCACTATTTTATTATGCTGATGTTGCATTGTCAATCCAACATTAAGAGTGACTAATCTAATGGTTAATTGACAATATATACCATGTCAACTTAATAAGATAATGATGTGATATTAATATAGTATGTAGCATTATTCTAAACCCATTTTTCTATATGCACGACAATGCTAATTTTTCTTACCATGTCAATTCTTATTTAAAAATAAACATTATTATATTAGCTCTATACAATAAAAAGTGAAATAGAAATATGACAAATAGAATTTCTCTTTACCAAATAGTAATAACGCAGAAAAGTATGGGCCAATAAATGCCGAGAGTTACTTTGAGTTCGTTTGGAATTGCGATTTTTTTTTTCTTAATTGAACTCAACAATGATTTTGGGGAGGCTCAACCACCCAAAAAACTGCTTGAGGTGGTTAATCCACCCCCCAACGGCTACTTGGGAGTGGCCGATCCACCAACTACTACTAAATTAGATGATCACCCCTTTAAATTGGTTGAAGGTGGCGATCCACACCCCACCCCAGAAGTTAATGAGGGTGGCCCAAGTTGCTACATGGGGGTGGCTTATCACCCCCAAATTAGATGATCACCCCCTTAAATTGGTCGAGGGTGGCCAATCCACACCCCAACCCAGAAAGTTAATGGGGGTGGCCAAGCAACCCCCAGCCACTACATGGCAGTGGCTGAGCCACCCCTGAAAACAAGTCGGGGGTAGCTCGACCACCCCTTATTAGCTTTTGGGGTGGTTGATCCACCTCCTAGGGGGTTAATCGGCCACCCATAAATATTTATATATTTTTTAATTTTTAAAAAATGTTTATTTATAATTTTTAGGGGTAATTACCTTTTGTCCCCATAAACTACAGTGCTTTAACATTTTTCCCTCATGAACTACCAACTATGACACTTGACCCCATCAAACTACCATCTTATGATACTTTCCCCCATTCCGTTAGTCAAAGGAGTTAAAACTAATGGTCAACGGTCATGTGACTTGCATGTGCCATTTAAAATTTTTTTTTGTTCCATTTTTGCCTTCACTTTATATTTTTGGATTAGAGTTTATAACGGTATAAGCGTCATTTTATTGATCTGAAGTGAGAACAAAAGAAAAAAATTTAAAATAGTTGACCGTTAGATTTAACCCATTTGACTGATGGAAGGAAAAGTCATAAGATAGTTGATGATAATCATAATTGTAGTTCATGGGAAAGTGTCAATGTAGTCATGAAGGTAATTACCCCTAATTTTTATTAGTTTAAGTTGAAAATTTTTGAGTTAAGAAGAAATTTTTTTAGTGGAGTTGAATTGAGTTTAAATCGTTGGCAAACATAAATTTAGGAAAGAATTGAGTTGGCAGCTCCTGCTGTTTTCCCATCCACCACTCCACAGTCCCTTGCGTGCCATCTATACATGTGTCTGAGTATCTCACTGGATTAGGCCTTGGCATTGCCCATAAATAAAAGTTTACCAAATACCGACTTCCATCTTCAGATATGCCCAATATATATGGGCCATTTATAGTTTACCCATCAGATTCTCGGATTGGGATTTAGCAGGCTTGGCCCATATATCACAAAAAAACCAGTGGGCCTAAACTCTACCTCATGATGTAAAAGAATAAAGGGATGTAAATAGTTATAAAAGATATATAGAGTGCCTAAAGAAGTAATCTACAATATATATAGCCTGTCCAAAAAAACAATATTATATTGAAAATGGTTTTTTCCCATCTATCCATGTTCTGTTTTTGGTTCCTAAAAGTTGTTTTTTGGGAAGAAAAAAAAAAAACAGAAATTGCTAATTAAAAAATTAGATAAACTCTAATTAATCATGATATGTACCCGTAACCCCTCTCATTTAAAGTAAGCTTCTGATTAATTAGAAAAAAAAAAAAAAAAAAGGTACGTAAGCTTCTAATCGTGCGATTGCAATAGACGTTTAAGTTGTTTGTTGGGCATTTACAATCAAATCATAGACTTCCTAAAGGCCGCGTAAAGGCTAGCTGAAGCTTCACATCATTTCACCTGATAATTAAATGGCCACATAATATATGTGTGGTAGGTAATTTCATATTAATCTAACTTCTAAGTAATTAATTCTATTCCAAAACGAAGATTGAGCTGATCAAAACGAGAAATATTGAAGAATCAAATTTGCTAGGCAAAAATTGATCCAACTGACAATGTACAATAAAAGTTTCAAGAAATTATGAAGATCTCTGGACTCTGAGTTGTACGAATAATGTCAATGCATCAATCACAAATAAAAGAAAAAAAGCTAAAATTATTTAGAGAAACACCCAAACAATAATCAATTAATAATCAACAACGTACGGGAGATCATCACAAGTCTATGAACAAATTAAGCGAATCAATCAAGAAGACAGATTCTTAAAACAAAAGAAACTCTTCAATATTTATGTTTCTCCAGCCTCGAACTGATGCTGCGTGCCGGCGTTAATGTTCCGGCGCCAAAGAATTCGGCGCACATGTCCATGAAAAATTTGTCGACAATGTCGAGGTAGGCAGGGCAAGTGAGGCGAGAATAGTAATGAAGAATCTCTTCAATGTCCAACAGATGATCCACATTACTCATATCCAACATCTCCAGCTCCCTTAGCTTTTGAACCACCAACCAATTTGTCTTTCCCCCGCGATTATTTCGGCCTTTGGAACATGAAGAATCTTCTCGTCTTTTCCTCTCGTGGGGTACTACTACGCTTTTCATCATCTGATCATCCCCACGATTCTGCTCTCTCCTTTCTACTACATGATTCTTCTTCTTCTTCCCAGGGTAGGCCGGAGAGAACTCCATGAAGCTCCCAGTACTGTAAACCTCGTTTTCTTGTTTGTGAGGAGGGGTTTTGGGAAGCCTTTGGTAGTCCCCGGAGAACAAAGACTTGAAGCTTTGTAGGGTTTTCCGGAAGAATTTTTTGGTGCTGGAAATGGAGTTTCTTAGCAGCATTGGTGGATGTTTATATGGTGTCGTTTTGAGGTTTGTTTGGTTGTTTCTCTGCAAAAAATAAATAAATAAATGTTGGGTTGTTTCTCTCCGTATAATTTGTTTGGCTTGAGGTTGATGATGATGAGTATGAGGATGAGGATGATCCCCCGTGAAGGTTTCTTTATACAGATAAGAGAAGTGGAGGAGCCATTGATGGTTGTTTAAGTTTCTCAAGAAAATTAAAAAGGCTTCCTTTCTTTCTCTCTTTTGCTTCCCACTTTATTTTCTTTCTCTCTTTGTCTTCACACGCTCCTTTGTTGTCCCTGTGTTTTCTTCTTGCTAGCTTCCCAACGGGTCCCCACTATCTCTCTCTGTCTCTGTCTCTCTCTCTGTTTTCATAAGAATAAGAAAGTTATCGTTGCTTTTACTTTTGGTGGTGGAGTTGGTGTGTAGCCGCTTTAGGAGAATGAAAGGAGCGGGTGCGGGGGGGTTGTTGAATCGGGCCTTTCTCTCCGTCGCTCTCTATTCTCCACCGGCTTAATTGCTCCCAATACGTCTATCTACGTGTGATATGAAGCCAAATACGACTATTTCATCAAACTTCGACACTTCAATCTTTTCTTAATTAATGGAGTTTTTGCCTATCTATGGAGTTCATTCGATCTGAGTTTGTCGTTTGGGTTTATGATTTCAAAATGTAGCGAAAGTTTTGACAAAATTGAAGCTTGGTCATTAAATTTTAAATCATGTGTTTGTAAAAACACTTTGTTGCTAATTACGATTAATTTAAACCACACATTTTTACATTTTTAAATCGATATATTTTAAAACATTAATGCTAAACATTCACCTTATGTTTCAATTGTGTTTTCCTAAAATTGATATAACTTTTAAAATTATCATTGAATTTATGATAAATCATTATTTGATTTTTATCTCATAATGATTTTAAAAAAGTACGTCAATTAATTTTATTGAGGACTCGGTTACTCAAGGGAATGTTTAGCATTACTCTTTCTAAAAACCCATTCATAAACAGTGTATTTTCTACGATTTTGTTTAAAATTACTTTAAAAGATGGTTAATAATTAATCCTTACAAAACAACTAAAAAAACTTAGAAGGTTCTTTTAATGATACAAAAACCAGTTGCCTGGTGATTATTATCTGGTCACTTGCTTCAATCCACATTTGTTTTAGCATGGTGTAGTTTTTAGAACAAGGAAAAAGACAAAAGTAGAAGAAGAAGAAGAGAGAGAATCACAGATGGTGTTAGGCTGTTTAGCAATTTAAGCCGTTAATCATGGGAATAGTTGGACTTTTCCAAGTTTCATTAATGCCCCCATTGACCAAAAGTAGTCCCATAAAAACAAGGATAAGAGGATTTTATGACCACCCCCAATCGATCTATATAATATCTAACCACATAATTTCTTAGAAATTTTATTTTTATTTTACCACTATTTTACCCAGCTAGTTGGCAGTGTTAAATAATCATGTGCGTCTCATGTGTATTGTCAAGACACATGAGAACGTTATAAATTTAGTGTTGGAGGAAATTTCAGACCAAAAACAATTGTTAATATAAAATTATGAAAAATTAAAAAAATTATTTTTTTAATCATTTCCATATAATTTTTATCATTTTTTGTATCTTTAAATTTGTGTAGGACTCATAAATATGAGTTCACAAATCCAATGATAAAACCAAACATTTAGCATCCCTTTAAAACTTGCTTCCTTTTTTAGTTTGTTCTTTTTAGAACATGTTAAATCACCAATTATTTCAAAACTTAAAGCAAATAATAGGTAAATTTAATTATTATTTTAATACTCCTCCTCATGTGATGAAATATTTAATTTTTAAATAGAGAGTGAATTGACGGAATCAAGGTTCGATCTCAGGACATTTGATTATGATATTATGTTAAATCACCAATTATTCTAAAAACTTTTTTCTAAAAACTTAAAGTAATAGAAATAAGTAAATTTAATCATTAGTTTAATAGAAGACATGTACTCTTCAATCTATAGATGAGTAAGTTGTAGAACAAATTATGTAATTATCAAAAAGAAATGTGAGATAATTAGTCCCTAAATGGCTAACAACATTACAGCACTAACTATTATCGTTTTGTGATGATACTGAATATATGCATTATCATCATCATAATCCTCTTGGTACAAGACACAAATTGGATGGATTTTCTCGATTCAAGTATGATTACAAACAAACAAGAAGTGATGAGGATTCTCATCTTTCTTTGCCTGATCCTCTTCTACAGCACATCATTATGCCATTGCCACCCAAAATGTTAATGTTCAAAGCATAAAAAGAACAGTACATGTTATTTACTGATCACTCTTCTTCTTATCTATATTATAAATATTTTTCTATGTACTAAAGTAAATTCAAATTTAACAAAACAAATGAGAAGTGTGCATATATAGGAAATAATAAGAAAATAATACTCCTCTATAGCAACTGATCTCATCCCATCATTATCAATGTTATCCCCCATGTTTTGAGTTCCACGTTTTCTTCTAGTTATATACTTACATATAGTAGGCAACTCATCTACTGGACTACCTAAAAAAACTGCCAGTTTTTAAAGCCCCTTTTAGGCTATGTGTCCAAAAGGTATTGGATTTATCTGGTACATTTGAGATTTGAGTAATGATATAAAGAGGACTTTCTAGTCCTTTTAAAGCCATCCCAAATGTAATGTGTTATTTAAAATCATCATTAAATTTGAGATAATCATTACTGAATTTTGATTTGTTGGTGATTTTAAATGCAACATCACATTTAAGATAATTTTAGGAAGACTCTAGTCCTCCTTATATAATTAATCCAATAGAATGACTTTAGAAGACTCTAATCATTTTTATATCATTACTTCATTTTGAGATGTTAGGTTTATCTTGTATTGGAGTAATGATATAAGGAAGACTAGAATCCTCCTAAATTATTTTAAATGTAATGTGGCATTTAAAATCACAATAGATTAAAATTCAATAATGATCATTTCAAATTGAATGATAATTTTAAATGTTATATTACATTTGGGATGACTCTAGGAAGAATGTCCTCCTTATATCATTACTCATTGCATTGTAATGTTTGTAATGGGCTGGGTTTATGTTGAGGTGCCCTACTCCCTCATTTAGTTTGATATATATTTTTTTTCTTAATTCATGCTGTCTCACTTATTTATTTTTTGAAAAAAAATGAAAACTCAAAAAAAAAAAATATATAAATCCTTTCACATCGTTTTTGTAAACTTTTTGTGCCTACGATGTCAATTTGCAAGGACCAGAACGCTCTGAATTTGGACATTTCCAACTAATCCTAGGTCTTAAACATACATATATAGGGTCGGCCCCTTTGAGTCATAATCCCAAGTTGGGCCTACTTGAACTCAAATTTCAAACGTCTGGACCTCAGCTTATTACTTTTATATCCCACCCTAATTGCATATATTGCTCTTTTCAGTTTTCACTATCCTAATTGCCTGATTCATTCATGCTTTAATTATTAATATAATATTTTTGTCTACTAAGCTAGCCCTCAAAAAAATCAAGATTACCAAAAATTACATGTATTTTATATCATCAACTAATCTAATTTTAATGTGTTAAGTCCGTTTTATCCTCCTTCCAAACTAATTATCACACGTTTATTAATTGCCTCTAAACTTTTGTGGTAATGGAAGTATGAGCTTTAATGCCATCAAATATAAATGGGATGTCTACACATCTTATAGTCTCATAAAATAAGCAAAAGAAATAAGAAAAGAGAAGTGGTGAACGGAAAGCACAATCATGAAAGCTGTCACCCAATTTGATTAATTAGGTGGGTATAAGGTACTGACCTTTTTATCCAATTACCCATTAAAGCTCTGAGTACATATATATAATATAATACACTTGTCGGCGGCTCCAGTGGATACGTAAAAATAGTGTTTTGATCAGCTGATGATGATGACTAAAGAACGGCTAAGGTCTAGCCGATTGAGACAGTTGTAGTTTACGACCATTGGCAATACGCCACGAGTCCCAGAGTTGGAACCAGTCCCTGTCCAGAAGAGGAGGACCAGAGTGTGACCTTCCCGGTGCTCTCAAGCCTCACAACCCGTGCTTCTTAAGACTACACGTCTCATTTTTTCCACTCCATTAAACCCACTCTTCAAGATTTGCGCATTTAAAGAAGGAAAAAAATTAAAAATAATCACTATCACATCATCCTCTTTAAGCCAAACAAGCAAACCCTTTTTTTTAAAAAAAAAGCACTTATGTGATGTGGTTTAGGGGGGAGGTAGAAGAACACCACAAAAGTTCTTTTTGGTAAGAGAAACTACCAGAACTCTACTCAAGGCGGAAGAATACAACGACTTTCTCAAATATTTTATTCACTTTAATTTTTCATTAATGACAAAATGATCTTTAAATAAAAATAAAATAAGATAATACCTAAATGAATACAAACTCTTAATTAATGACTTAATCTTAATTTAAAATGATACAATCCTAATGAATCGGAACGAATTCCAATTCAACTATTAAATCTATCTTACTCTAATCATATCCCTATCAATCTTGGCTTATTCTTTCTGTAAACCCTCAATATCTTCCCTCTATTTTCTCATTTCATTGTGCTTCTCTTTATTAGAGTATATGAAAAATATATAATGTTGGGTAATGGATCAGCCAAAAATACTTAATGGGCTCAAAGACTTGTTTACAGCATACAAGCCCACCAGGCCAAGGTTAAACCAGCCCACCAATGGTAAAACAAGAATCCAATATTTAAAGGCAAGCCACATTCATCAATAAGCCTAGCATAGCTTACATTGCCGAACCAAGCCCCATGTTCACAAGGAACGTGGTCTAACTAGTAGTGCCAAACCGAGCCATGTGTAAACGTGCCCAAGAATAAAGCGGAAGTCACGTTCTGTACGAATGTGGCCGAGCCATCAACCAACTCCATGATCCCACGATCAAGAGTTGGCCCACGATCCCATGATCATCCACCTTTCCTGCATTGCCCATAGTGGATCCTTGAGAACGTGGGGCCGATAATTGGGAACATTAACCATTACTTGATACCTATAAAAGAGAAGCTCAAACCAAGTATTTGGGTGAGTCATACGCAAGCTATCTTGCTCTCTTTATTTCAAATTATCAATTGACTTAGTTATTGGAGTTATCTTCCACCAAAACACCCCAACAAGCTCTTATCATATTTATCTCTTTTGCAAGCTAGCACCCCTCGAACTTAGTTCCACGTCATCTCTCATAAAGCTGTTATCAACATATAATATTTTTTGTATATTCAATATTTGATTGACATTTAAAATATTCTCTATTTAATTACTTATCGTAATTAAATCAATGAAATTTAATTATCATAATTGTATTTACTCACTATCTTATAAATATGTATCTTTGTATTATAGACAAATTAACAAGTCATTCACAATTTCATTTTTTTTTTCCCAAATCATTAATTGTTTTGTAAAAGACTTTTAATGCATAATAACACTTAAAAAAAATCATTCAATTTTTGAGATCCACATGTAGATCCGGATCTCAATTCAATGATAAAGACCAAACGTTTCTCATACATCAAATAGATAAATTAATTAGAAAAGCAGCTTGTTCTCTGTCCACCAAAGAAACAAAAAGATAAATGCTCGTCTCCTTTATTTTTTGTCCAAAAGATAAGCAAAAGCGAAATGCTTCAATCGCCTACGCACATATTTTTGAAGTGGAGGCGATTCTGATCATGTATTTTGGCTTTGGGAGCAAACCCTCGTGCATGCAGTGTAAACCATCATGATCGAAAAGGTAAGAACAATATTTTAAAAGAATAAATGCCAAAACCGTGTGTACGTAATGTTTTGTGTCCGTTGCTTTTTGCTAAAGTGATCGGTTGTAAAGAGTTTATATAGTTGTGGGGATATAAAAATTTACTCATTCATTAAAATTTAAAAAATTAAAAAGAAGCCAAAAGCCAAATCTTCTACTTATAGTATTCCTTCCACTGCTCTACCCACTTGACAATGTCCACAACTAATCGACAAAAATTCAATTTTTTTTTTCAATAAAAAATTTAAAATGTTCGGCTTTTATTTTTATTTTTGTTTAGATAAAATTTTTTGTTTTTTAAAAAATAAAATTTTTTGTTTAAAAAAAACAAAAATTTCTGTTTTTAAAATCAAAATTAAATTTTTATTTAAACAAAAATTTCCGTCTTAAATAATATTCCTTTTAAAAAAATGAAAAATTTTGGTTTAAAAAAATAAAAATTAAATCTTTAAAAAATACTTTTTTTTTTCAAATTTATAGGGATATTTTTGTCTTATTGAAAAATAAATAGGGTATTTGTACATTTTTGTTAGCTTTGAAGTATATTGACAATGTTTTGATAGTTTGAGAAGATCGATATTATTAATTTGATGGTAGTTTAAGAGAGTATATAAACTTTATGTTATGAGTGCACTTGTGAGTGCTGTATCTCATTGAGAAAATATAAAAGAAAAGAATGTTTAATATACTTAAGTGGACCTTAGCCCATTAGCTTAGCTTTTGGGTTAGAGTTATGCTCAATTATGTATATTAATGTACTCTTGGTATAAACTCCATAATCGCTTTAATCTCCCCAACACTTTACCTTATTTATATTTGTAGGGGTGGCCGTAGAGGGTTTTCCTTCAACCACTCCGCCAGAATTGTAAAGTCGGTGGCGATGCAGCCAGTAGGTAGCGGTGAAAAGAAAAGAAAACAAATCGTAGCTGAAAAGAACACTGTACAAAATCTGCTCCCACTTTTGGCTCAAAAAGCTTTTCCGCCGCATGCATTGGCTTGATAAAGTGAATGAATTTCAGAAAGGGTCTCTTGACGAGGGAAGTGAAGGCATAAAATGAAATTTTCTAGATCCGGCCATAGCCAAACTTCACTTAATTTTCTGTACATTTTTTTAGTACGTATTTTTAAAAGTTGGCTAGGAGAGTTTGAATATATAGTACGTGTATATATATATATATATATATATATTAATCTTTCAATAAAGGGTCTACTTTTCAGTGGTGTGAGAGAAAAAGTGTGGTGTATATATATGAAATGAGCATGTGTTTATTACGGCAGCGTTTTAAAAGAAAGAGTAGCGTCTGGCACCACTCCTTTAATTAGCTAGCTTTCCACAAAACCATGCCAGCCATGCATTCTTCTCTTACAATCGTATCCGTTCATCACTAATAACCTAAAGAGAAACAACATTCGAGAGCATTCCACTCTTCTTCATCCTGCGTCGAATTCATATCAAGCTTCCTACGCCGTTTCAGTTTTGTGATACGAGCAGGAAGGGCTTGGAGAGTGTTATAAAACATATATATGTTCATTACCAACTAAATGTTGGATTGCTCCGCTCGGTTCGAAAACCGACTACACAAATATTATTATACTGTTACAGACCAAACCGACGTCGGTGTGAAATTCCTTAGTTAATTTACCGTCTGCCGGTCATCGGTGACAGTGCAATGACGATTGGTGGTGGTGGGCAGCCGGTAAGCGATGGGATATATGATCTGAGAAGCTAGAACCTTTCCATGTGCATGAGTACCGTTGGTCCCAAACCGTCCAATAAGTGTGAGGAGAGGAGTTTGAAACATTTGGAATACTGTAGAATTCATCATGGGATAATTGTGAGGAGTTTAATTTGAGACACTTTTGATTGCCGTAGAAATCTCAACAGCCGGAGCAATAGTTGGCGAACTATTCTCACATGCTTGAAACACGTAACAGCTGGTCAAATTCCTATATGTTTTTTTTTTTTACATGTCCGCACAAGAGGGGGAGAGGCATTCGAACTAGTGACTTTATACTTCATTAGACGAGGTCTCAACCGATTGAATTACCTCTTAGAGACAAATTCCTATATGTTTGGTGTCAATGGGTTGCACAAACGTGTCGCATTGATTAAGATCGAGCACACAATTCTCATAGTTGTATAGCTACCTCATTTTTGTTGGTCCACTCGCTAATGTTGCATATGGATGTCATAATCTAATTAAGTGCAGAAGGCACTGTTTTGGTAGCTCCTCACTGTTGTATAGATACCTCATTTTTTTCGGTCCACTCGCTAATGTTGCATATGTATGTCATAATCTAAGTACAGAAAGCACTGTTTTGATAGCTTGATTGGTTGTAATTATATCTAATAAAACAAAATCATTAATTCGAATTCCCTTATCTTTTTATATGGATATGTATCAAAAAAAATTAAAACTTTTTATATGGATATGTATCAAAAAAAATTTTAAAAAAAATCAGATGAAATCACAAACTGTACTTGAAAAGTTGGGTGGAATTATTACTGGACCTCATTCCTTATTCTATACATGCATGAATGCTGACCATCTCAATAACCCATAAATTAATGAAAGCAACATACACTTCCAAGCACTCAGAAAAAGAAAAAGAAAAAGAAAAAAAAAAGCACATTCCTGTGACGCTAAAAGAACCCACGGCATAGAATCGTATACACCCACCAATCCATGTCTTTAATTATAATTAATAAACAAAAGAAAATGCCCATCGACCTGTCCCATTAATTTACGGCACAAAGAAATTAAAAAGGAATCTTGCTTTGTCCTAGGGGTGAAATTTAAAACCGCCTAACCGCATCCGCTAACCGTTAACCGCTATCCGCACTAACCGCTAACCGCTATCCGCACTAACTAACCGCTTTGAAAGCGGTTAATAAAACCACTGCTTAGCCTAGGGGTTAGCGGTTGTTAGTGGATTTTAGAAAACCGCCTAACCGCTAACCGCCTTTTTTAAAAAATATAATATATATTTATATTATATATATATTTCATATAATAAATAACAATAAGTTATTATAATCTAGTGATTATTGTGCGCCTATTTTACTCAGGAGTCCTGATTTCAATTCCCACCACCTTTGACTTTTGTTTGGATTTTATACTTTTATTATTTATATAATATAGAAGTGCAAAACGACGTAGTTTTGCACTTTTATATATTCATTTCTTCCTGACCCAAAATGATAATTTTATTATAATTTTATTCGTATATTATATGTTGTAGAATGTGACCAACAAGATTTTGATATAATAGTTCAACATATAATGCTCACTTTAAACCAACAATTTTTAATGCTAAAATGGCCATGAAAAAGGAAAAAAATGTTTAAAGTGAGCAAAACAAGGGTTTAAAGTGAGCCCAAAACCGGTCCAAAATAAAAAACCCAATAAAAAGCCCAATAAAAAGCGGTTAATAGAAAAGCGGTTAACCGCATCCGGTTAACCGTTAACCGCTAGCGGTTAGCGGATGCGGTTAGTAGAATCTACTAACCGCCTAGGTGGTTAGCGGTTAGCGGTTTTAGCCACTAACCGCTAACCGTAACCGCTATTTCACCCCTACTTTGTCCCATGACGAAATTAAAATTCAATTTTAAGGGAGTCAAAAAAAAAAAAAAAACAAAAACAAAAAGAGACGTGATTAAATTAATTTTCTAATAAATTTAATGGAAAACTTCACTTAATTTTCTAAACTTTCATCATTTTTGTAATCACCTTGTAAAGTTAAAAAAATAATAATAATAAATAAATCACAATTTAGTGTATCAAACGGTTTTTTTTTAAAAAAAAATTGTAATGTCACCCATGCATCCGGTTAAAGTTTGGGGTTAAATCTTAACGGATGCCTTTGAAATTCTCAAAATATCCATATTTTTCATTAAAAAAAAATTATTTAATGAAAGTAATTTTGTAATTTTAAAAATTTTACAATGATATAAACGACATTTTATCAATTTATCATCTGATTTAACCTCAAACACTAACATGAGGTACTGTGAGATTGTAAATATACTAAATTGAGAGTTTTTAACTCTAGCCGAATAATTATAAAAGTTATAGTTCATCGGGTTAAATGAATTTTTTTTTAAAAAATCAAAGATTAAAAACATTTTATATATATATTGAGAAATGTTACATATTCAAATTTTCTTCCAAAAGTGGTTCGAAATGATATATCACCTCCTATAAATTGTAACACACTTTTCATAATAAATCTCATGAGATGATAATACATCATTTGAGAACTAACTTTTCAAAAGAAAGTTTGGGATGAGCAGTCCTATATATATTTATTTATCTCTTTAGTGGAAGCTGACGGGGGCATGTCCTCCTGGCCGCCCTTCTTCCATCTCTGTTTGTCCGAGCTGCATGCGTATAAATATCAAGCTAGTTTCATATATTGTTAAACAACTCACGTCCTTCCATTCCATTATATATATATTCAACTCAAACACAAAGAAGAACATATAATAAGAATGATTGGGTGGGAAGACGTTTACAAAGTGGTGGAGGCGATGACGCCACTTTACGTCGCCCTGATTTTAGGGTACGGGTCCGTCAGGTGGTGGCGGCTGTTTACTCGCGAACAGTGTGACGCTGTTAACCGCTTCACATGCTATTTCACCCTCCCCTTTTTATCCTTTGAATTCACCGCCCGCGCCGATCCATTCAAATGGAACTATCTGTTCATCGCCGCCGACGCAATTTCCAAGGTCATCATAGTGGCGGTGCTGGGCTTCTGGGCAAAGTGCAGTAGCAAGGGGAGCTACAGCTGGTCCATCACGACCTTCTCTTTGTGTACTTTGACCAATTCTCTTGTTGTAGGGGTGCCGTTGATGAAGGCCATGTACGGCCAATTGGGTGTGGATTTGATCGTTCAGTCCTCTATTGTACAGGGTATTATCTGGCTCACCCTTATGTTGTTCGTCTTAGAATTCCGGCGGACGGGGATTGACTATTCCGCCGATCACACTAGTACTGTCAGTCAATCGGCGCCGGTCGAAACGGAAAATGATTTGGAGGTTGCGGCGAGCGGCGGACGGCCGTCTTTCTCCTATTTGATGAGGACGGTGTGGTTGAAGCTGGCGAGGAATCCGAACTCGTATGCTTGTATTCTAGGCATTGTTTGGGCTTGTATTGCCAATAGGTAATGTAATGTAAGAATTGCGTGCGGTTGGTTTAATTTCATTCAAAACAGGAGAAGAACACCATGCATATATATATATATGCCTTGAATTGATCATGGATGAGTGAGCTGAAACTGTTTGCAGGTGGAATATTAAGATGCCAAGCATCGTGGAGGGATCGATATTGATCATGTCAAGCGGTGGGACAGGCACTGCCATGTTTAGCATGGGTGAGAGATCTCCTCCGCCATTTCACTTCTCCTCATGAATCCTATATATCAGCACTGACTTAATTAGCAAAAAAACAAAAACAAAAACAAAAAACTTGTTACGTTTGTCTATCCATTTAGTTTTGTGTTTTTCTCAGGATTCTGTTAGGATTCATATGCGTAATTTGAGAAAATCCAAACAAATTTTACTTATAATTATATATAAAAAAAGATAGATAGTGACCGGCCTCTCTTGTAAATGATAAGAACGGCCACCCCTCCACCTCAATGGCACTGTGATATATATAGTCATAATTTGATTATGTACGTGCAGGGATCTTCATGGCGCTTCAAGAAAAGTTCATTGCTTGCGGCATAGGGCTCACAGTGTTTGGGATGGTTTTGAGGTTTATTGCTGGACCGGTCGCTATGGCTATTGGTTCTGTAGCTGTGGGTTTGCAAGGTGATACTCTACGTATTGCCATCATTCAGGTAATTAATTAATCTTTCTCTATAATTTCAACACCAACTTTTCTTCGATATATATATTTAATTTAGAAAATAAGAGTAATTTTCTCTTCATTATTTAACACATCACGTATACTAGCTTTATTTATCTTTCTCTATATCATTAATCCTTTACAAAATATAAATTATCTATCTACCCTCACATTTTTACAAAATTTCAATATAATTCCCAACGTCCATTCCCAATGTTTAGGAAAGCCGTTGTAGGTTATTATTTATTTAGGAAAGAAAATAAGTTATAAGAATTTTTTTTTTTTAATATGTCTACACAAGGGTAGGAGGAGAGGGAGATTCGAACTTGTGACCTCTGCTTCATAAAGCGTGGTTTACAGCCTATTGAATTACCTCTTGGGGACAAGTTATAAGAAATTAAGCTGTTACTCATGCTTTAATACATGACCTGTTATTGGAATGAGTAATATATATATATATATTTAGAGAAAATCAATCTGATTTCATTAATCGTGGTCAAGAGCATAAAAGCTCTTACAATCACAGAAAATATAGTTTTGCAAGATCATAGCCAAAACTAAAAGATTACACGTCATAAAAATCGAAAACATACAGATCTTACAATGAAATCAATCTATGATGTCAAACATCTACTATTCCAACCCGATTTTCAGTTTATAAAACAGATTTGCTAACGCAAATTCCTTCCGGTGGCATAGGAAGCCATTTCCCAGGCATGAGCAAAAGACCCACACCCAAAACATTCACCTCTCGACTCGAAAGCCAGAAGCATTATTCGCGTCCTCAGTCCAACGACTAGGACCATAAAATAAAAACAAAAACAAAAGCCTACAAGCAACAAGGATTGGGCGACGATGTGAGATATCCATTCAAAACACGCTTTGACTAAAGAAGATAATCAGATCTAAAGTTGAAGAGATTAAATCTAGATTAGATCTAGATCTACAAACTAGATCTAAAGCAACCCGTCAAAAACGAAGATCGGTGGAACGTACAGAGAAGACACCACACTGCTATCATGAAAGGGGAGGAGGGAAGATCAAGATCTAGATCTTCCCTCCTCTTAAAGTTCTTCTTGGTGGGAGCTAGGGTTTTTTGGGAGAGAATAAAAGATGATAATTGAATAATTAAATATATGAATGAGTAATATTTTAAGGAGGACAAAGTCTTCCTAAATGTGATATTTAAAAGAAAAATCAAAGTTGAATTAAAGATCATTATTATTAAATTTTAATCCTCCATATATAGCATGATTCTATGGCCAAAATGTTCTACAACTTTTTATTGATATTTTGAATTTTGTGTTTTAGATTTGAGTTTTTTTATTTAGTCAATTTAATACTGAATTTATAAAGACTAAAATAAAATAAAAAACACAGGGTGGTTTTTGAATATTCGTCCTTTTTTTTTTCTATTAATATACTTCAAATAGTAACACATTTAAGTGTATAACACGTCAGAGGTTGAATTAATGCTGTCAGCCACTCAATTCCCATCACAGAATTCTCTTTTAGATGCTTAGAAAGGACAAGAATGAAATTATAATTTTTATTCATATCTCATACACATTCCAGTGGGGAGGGAGGCCGGCGGTAAGTGGTTGCTTGAACTTTTAATGGAGGGTTTTATTTGGGGGAACAAAAAGGCTGCTGATGAACGCCAACCTTTTTAGTCAAAGTGGAATATTTTCCACTTTCCTATTATTATTTTTTAATTATGATTAATTCTACTTATAAGTAAATTTTTGTATAACGTACTATCATATAATTAGATAACGTGACAATTAAAATTTGAGCTAAGATTTTAGTTTGACAATGAAAACACTAAAAAAATAAAGTTGTTAAAAGATTTATTAAACAATATAATCCACAAAATAAACAAACGATTCAACCAGTTTAATTATCGTTTAAAACATATAACTATAACTTCAAATTTATTTTTCCACACGATAATTTATTCAATTATCTTCCATGACAATACAAAGAAGATTGAATTTTATACACTACAGGGACTTACAACCTTCTAGCCACTCTCTTAACTCATTACAACAATGCCACCTCCTTTCTCCTTTCATAATTCAAACTAAATAATATTTAGTTAAAGGATGGATCAAGGGGGTCCGAGGGTGTGCATATGCCTACTCTCAACTCCTAAATATCCTTCTTATCATGATATTTTTTTATTTCATGATTATTTCCTCCAATCCTCCCTCGGCCATAATTATATCCCTTTCCCTCATCTTCAGCCATATTATACCCCTTAGTTGAAACTTGAAATTTTTTCGAAAGTTGAATGTTTTAGTCTTTCATAAGAACGAAATTGTGAAGACAATGAACATTTCAAAACTTACCGTTTTGTGAGAATTACTCATTATGTTTTGCGTGCAACCTCGAGTTTTGAGAGGGGCTTAAAAAAATATTATAATATTATATAATTGTCAGAAGAGTCCAGGATAAAGAAATATAATATTATATAATTGACAAGAGTCCAAGACAAGAAATATAATAATATAAATTATAATATTATATAATTTACACAAAATATGGTCCAGATGGAAAAAAAAATAAAAGAAAAAAGATATGTAGTTAAATTTTGGGTTAAATACTTGATACTCCTTTAGAGTTTCAAAACTTTATTTTTTTTTCCTTAAGATTTGAAAATGATTAAATTAGTCATTGTGGTTTTGAAAAGTAATCAAATTGATCATTCTATCAGTTGACCGTTAATTGACTTAACGGATTGACACGTGGACGAATGAAAATTTGACACTTGGTACAAGTAGCCACATCATTAATGACGATGTGACCACCTAATTAAATTTTTATTTATTTTTAAATATATATTTTTTAACAAAAAAAAAGACAAAATTGGGGGCCACCCCTTGGCACCTTGGGGGTGGCCGAGCCACGTACCCTGGCCCCATCCGAAGATGGAATCGGATGAAATATATATATATATATATAGACCTTAAATAAATTAAAACCATAAAAAAAAAATCCAAAAAACTTGAATAATGGGAAAACGTACGTGAAAGATTTAGAAAAATAAATAATTGGACTTTAAAAGTTGATCGAATGCATTGAAATTTTTCCACATCGACATGGACCGATTAGATTTAGATTAGACGACGACCACTATTTTCACAAAGTCATTGAAAATATTTCATCCATTAAAACATGAATATCCCTTAATTTCCACTCTGACAATTAAGATGATGGCTTCAATTTTCACGTTACAGTGAAATATGTAGAAAATCATAATATAGAAAGGATAAATACAAAGAAATTGATAAATAATCTCATGCATAGCAAGGAAGCATCTTTACTAGCAAACAGGACAAGCACCGCCATATATTTTTAGTGTTTTTGTTTCCCAATCTTTGTCACCTTACATGGAAAAATGAGCTCCACTAGTCGCCGGCCGGCCAGCAAAGTCTAGATAATCTGTCCCCTCCTTGTGACAATTAAAAATTTCTATCCAGACGATTGGAGAAAACACTAAAAATCGTCTGGATAGGTAAAATTGCAATAGCATAATAAATATTGCAATTATTACTAAAATATTGCAATTTAACCCTGGCACCCCCATCATTGTGCCAAGTGTCAATGATAATGTGGCCATTTGTGTCAAGTGTCAAATTTTTATTCATTCACGTGTCAGTTCGTTAAGTCAACTAATGATTAACTGACAGAAAGATCAATATATTTGGTCACTTTTAAAAATCACAAAGATTAATTTAGTCATTTTTCAAATCATAGGGGAAAATAAAGTTTTGAAACCCTAAGGGGGTATTAGGTATTTAACTCTTAAATTTTTAGAGTTAGATTTAAATTGTTCTTTTAAATTAATTGTTTTAATATTTATATGTCAAAAATTTTATTCAAATCAGTTTGGAATAAATATCCTCCAACCCTTTTAAAAGATTAGTCTAAGTTAGTAAACTATAATTAATGAGCTTAAGAATTTAATATGTATTTTAAATGTTTATAGACATTTAGCACTATTTTAAATGGGTTTGGGGATATTTCTTTCTAACTGGTTTGAAGGAAATTTCTGTTCATATATATATTGCTATTCAGCCTATTCTTGATAATTGTTTGTATATTTTATTATTTATGAATTTATATAGTTTTTGTTTCATATTTTAATTGTATAAATATATAATTGTAGTTATTTGAGATTATAGGGAAAAAGAACAATTCTATTGAGCTTCAATCAAATTCTAATCGACCTTATAATGAAGTAAATTTAGTAAATCTGCTCGGAGATTCTTGCATTAGAAAAAATAAAGTACGATTATTATCTTAATGATAGAGATCAAATTCAAATAGCAAATTTACAAATAGGAGTTAGTCATTTTTTATATTTAATTATTTTTTAATATTTTTAATAAATTTTACTTTTTTATTCATAAAAAAATGCCCCCCATAAATGAACATCCAAGATTCACCTCAATTAATTATACTTAAATGATATTTTCATCTTTTCACTTTAAATATTGTGGTACTTAAAAAATGAGTGGACAAAGAAATTTTAGGAAATAGTCGTAGCTAGTAAAATATATTATTCTTATATGCGGATATATATGCCCATAAAATATGTTAATTGAAGTCAAAGGTCAGCTGCAATTTATGTTTGAGATGAATTTATTGTTGGTTGATGTTGCAGGCAGCACTGCCACAATCCATTACGTCATTTATCTTCGCTAAAGAATATGGATTGCATGCACAAGTACTTAGCACTGCGTAAGTTACTTCAAAACGCCATCTTTAATCCATTTTTACATAAAAGATCGAAGCAAAACTTTCGCATTAAATTTAAATTGACTTTTTACTTTTATTAATGTTTGCAGAGTGATCTTCGGCACCTCAGCTTCACTTCCATTGTTGATAGCTTATTATGCAATTTTGGAATTTGTAAATCGATAACCTTTTTTTTATTGCTTTGTTTTTACAAGTCTGCTCAAAGAGAATTAATGAAACTAGTTAACTTCACTTCATTCGCCGGAAGAGCTCTTATCAACCGAGAGACTTCCCCTAATGAGTGTAGACGTACAAGGGAAGGATGAAGAGCTCTCAAAGTAGTCATTTTTGGTAGCCATAATTTCTTAGACAATGTGTTAAAAACTATCATATATATGTTAGATTTTATCTTGCACTATAATGTTTGTATTTGAGTTTATGTTGAGGTGCCCTATTCCCTCATTTTGTATTATTATTAGAGTAAAGTTCACTTAATCTCCTTAAACTACCATCCAATGACTATCTATCCTTCAAACTATCAATTATGACAATTTATCCCCCAAACTATCAAAATAATGACATGCAATGTACCCTCCAATGCTGGAAAAATAATGAGATTACCCCTATAAAATTTTCAATAAGACAAGAATACCCTTAAAAAATTGAATTTTTTTAAAAAATTTTAGTATGGGTAATTTCGTCATTTTTAAAAAAATTTGAAGTACATTGTTATTGTTTTGGGGGGAAATTGTCATAACTGATAGTTTGGGTGATAAATTGTCATTGAAATGATAGTTTGAGGGGGTTAAGTGGATTTTACCCTTTATGCAGCCTCACTTACAAAAATTAAAAAAAAAAAAAAAAATCACTTGCACATCGTTATTGTAAACTTAGTCTACTTCGAGAGTCAATTTGCAAGGATCAAGACGCTTTGAATAAATTAGGATCCTCTTCAGTTCATTTGTACTGATGATATCCAGTTAGTTATAATGGAGAGGTATTTTTATCCTCTCAAAAAATGAAAAGACAAAAATATTATTCCACTATAATTAATTAAATATAGATCATGTTCTGCTCTAAATAAGGACATTTCTAGTTAATTAATCACAATTGTATGTATGTTGAACATCACGGACAAAGATCCTCTTCATTCCAAAATGAATTGGAGAGCATCCAGTTAGAGATCTTAAGGCCATCAACCTGCCACGTGGCGCATTAAAAAGATAATAATATTTTATTATTTTACTTTTAAAAATAAATAAAAAACAAAATAATTAAAAATTAAAAACAAATATATATAATAAATAAATAAAAAAAGAAGGGTGGCTAGCCACCCTTCTTGGCCCACAGGGGTGGCCGGCCACCACATTTTAGGACATGGGGGTGGCATCGCCAACCCCATGGGCCGGTTGGGGGTGGCTGATCGACCCCAAGGGCTATGGAGTGGCTTCACTCACCCTCAAGCAACCCCAAGGGGTGACCTCCAGGCCAAACGATAGCCCTTGGGGGTGGTCTAGCCACTACCATCTTGGCTACAGGGGGTGGTCAGGCCACCCCTATTTTAGTACGACATGGGGGTGACGACACCCCCATGGGCAGGTTAGGGGTGGCCGATCGACCCCCAAGGGCCATGGAGTGGCTTCAGTCACCCTCAACCAGCCTCAAGGGCCATCCCCAAGCCAAATGATGGCCCTTGGGGGTGGTCTAGCCACCCCAAGGGCCATATAAAAAAAAAAAAAACTAAAAATTAAAAAAAAAATTGTTTGGCCCTTGGAGGTGGTCGTCCACCCCCAAAGGCCATGGGGTGGCTTCAGCCACTCCCAACCGGCCCCTAGGGGTGGCCGAACTAAATGGTGGCCCTTGGGGATGGTTTGGGCCAAATCAAACAAAAACAAAAACAAAAATTATATTTTTTATTATTTTATTTTAAAAAGTAAATTATTATTTTTAAAGTGGGCCACATGTCAACCTGTCAAGTTGATGTCCTTAGGATCTCTAAAGAGAGATCCTAGCCATCAACCGGCTTCCTTCCAATCCATTTTGGACTGGAGAGGCGTGGATCCGAGCATCACTTCATGGGTCTTAATTCTTAAACATTGGGTCGAGTCGTTTGGGTCATAATCTCAAGTTGGGCCTACTTTCACTCAAATTTCAAACGTCTAAACCTCCGGTAGTCCAGCTTTTACTTTTATATCCCACCCTAGATGCATATATTGCTCTTTTCACTCTCCTAATTACCTAATTCCTTCGTACTTTAATTACAAATAAAATATTTTTGTTTATTAATACCTCAAAAAAGTCAATATTAGTAAAAATTGCTTATATTTTATATCATTAACTAATCTTATTTGAAATTGTTAAGTCCGCTCTTTCCTCCTTCCAACCAATCACACGTTTATTAATTGCCTCTAAACTTTGTTGTGTAATGGAAGTATGAGCTTTAATGCCATCAAATATAAATGGGATTTCTACACATTTTGTTATAAAGAGTTAAGTTGTGGATATAAAAATTTACTCATTCATCCCAAAAAAAAAGGGGGGGGGGGGCAAAAGATAGACAATCATCTACTTATATATTTGTTGGGGGTGGTTTGCTGGGGGTGGATATTGGTGGCGGTAGAGCGTTTTCTTTCCACCGCCCCACCTGAATCGGTAAAGTCGGTGGGGGATAGCGGTGAAATTAAAAGAAACAAATCCCACTTTTTCTCAGAAGGCTACGCCACAGCATCGGGTTGATATGATGAATAAATTTCAGAGAGGGTCTCTTCGTATGTAGTATTTGACGCTGTTCACGGACACAACAATATATTATACAAAGCATAGCCAAAACTAGACATGAATGGGTTTCCTGGGCTCTTCTTCGAATTGGTTCCCAATCTGTACACATTTTTTAATAAGTATTTTTAAAAGTTGGCTAGGAGTAGGAGAGGTTGAAAATAGCACTTATGTGCGTGTATCGTTCGATAAAGGGTCTTTTCAGTGGTGGGCAATTTTCAATTTGGCAATGAAAGGGAGAGAGAGAAAGGGCATGGGTTTATTAGGGCAACGTTTTAAAAGAAAGAGCAGTGTCCGGCACTACTACTTTAACTTTCCACGCAAAAACATGTCAGCCATTCATCTCTAACATTCGTGGCCGGCGGGCGGTTCATCACTTATAACCTAAAGAGAAAACGACAGTCGAGGAATCGAGAGCCTTCCACTCTTCTTCATCATGCGTCGATCAGTCCCATTTACGACACAAAAGAAATTAAAACGAATCTTGCTTTGTCACGCAACGAAATTGATTCAATTTTATAAGAGAGTCAGACTTTCAAAAAAAATGTTGGAGAGTACTAAATCTTTTACTATTAAACATGTTCATTACCAACTGAATGCGTTTAACTTATTTATTGAAGAAAAATAAAACAACAAAAAAATGCTAGTCTACCGACCAAATTTTACAATATGATTGAGTTTACAAAAGTTGAATTTATCCAGTCATTTATTATATTGTGGACCTCATGTTAGAAAAGATCATTTTTTTTTTCTATACATTTGTTTGATCAGTGGTAGCATCTCAAAACTATGAATTATTAAAAGCATAAAAACATGATTTAATTAAGCTAAGTAATTTTATAAATTTAAAAACAAAGATCATTTCACATTATATATTTATGTCACGTTAAAAGAATCCACAACATGGAATGGCATACACCCACCAATCCATGTCTTTGATAATAATTAATAAACAAAAGAAAAAGTCCATGATCAGTCCCATTTACGACACAAAAGAAATTAAAAACGAATCTTGCTTTGTCACGCAACGAAATTGGAAATTCAATTTTATAAGAGAGTCAGACTTTACGGAAAAAAAAAATGTTGGAGGTACTAAATCTTTTACTAATATTTCTTCTGCTTTTTTAACTTATTTATTGAAGAAATATTTTTAAAAAAAAAAAAAATTTCTTACATACAAATTTTACAATATGATTGAGTTTTTGAAAAGTTGAATTTATCTCATTTTCAATTATATTGTGCCATATCATGTTAGAAAAGTAATTTGTTTATTAACCTAGCA
This sequence comes from Carpinus viminea, assembly GCA_013348765.1. Lineage (NCBI taxonomy): Eukaryota > Viridiplantae > Streptophyta > Magnoliopsida > Fagales > Betulaceae > Carpinus > Carpinus viminea. The sequence goes on from CP054667.1 coordinate 12,962,825, forward strand.
TTCCTCAAAACTATAACAATTTTTTAAAAAATAAAAATGATTTAATTAAGGTAATTTTGTAATTTTATAAAGCTTACAAGGTTCTAAAGATCATTTCACCAATTTGCAATTTAATTTAACTTCAAACCCTAACGGGAGGCGTAATATTGTCAATACATTAAATTAAAAGTTTTTAAACTTTAGATGAGTAATTATAACAACTCATGGAGTTGGATGAAGTTTTTTCTAAATATATATATATTTAAGATTACAAAACCTTTTTAATATATATATATAAATATTAATTTATTTATTTGAGTGGGAGCTGACGGGGCCATCTCCCCCCGGTTTGCCTCACTTCCGTGATCTGTTTCTCCCTGCATGCATATAAGTAGCCTTCCAATTTATTCAGCTCTAAACAAATTTAAGAAGAATATATAATAAGAATGATTGGGTGGGAAGACGTTTACAAAGTGGTGGTGGCGATGATGCCACTTTACTTCGCACTGATTTTAGGGTACGGGTCCGTCAGGTGGTGGCGACTGTTTACTCGCGAACAGTGTGACGCCGTAAACTTCCTCGCATGCTTTTTCACCATCCCGTTCTTATCCTTTGAATTCACAGCTCGCGCCGATCCATTCAGATGGAACTATCTGTTCATCGCCGCCGACGCAATTTCGAAGGTCATCATAGTGGCGGTGCTGGGCTTATGGGCAAAGTGTAGTAGCAAGCAGGGGAGCTACAGCTGGTCCATCACAAGCTTCTCTTTGTGTACTTTGACCAATTCTCTTATCGTTGGGTTGCCGTTGATGAAGGCCATGTACGGCCAATTGGCTGTGGATATGGTCGTTCAATCCGCTATTGTGCAGGGTATTATATGGCAGACCCTTCTATTGTTCGTCTTGGAATTCCGGCGGACGGGGATTGACTATTCTGCCGATCACACTAGTACTGTCACTCAGTCAGCGCCCGTTGAAACGGGAAATGATTTGGAGGCTGCGGCGAGCGCCGGGCGGCCGTCTTTCTGGTATTTGATGAGGACGGTGTGGTTGAAGCTGGGGAGAAATCCGAACTCGTATGCTTGTATTCTAGGCATTGCTTGGGCAATTATTGCCAACAGGTATGTACATGCAGCCTTCACAAACTTTCTCATTTCATTTGAATAGATAGTATTTAGTTAGCTTTTTAGAGGGATAAAATTGTTATTTTAATTTTTTGGACAATTTTACCTATCTAAAATAAACTAATTAATTAGGTTCCATTTGTTTCGAAGTAAAATGTTTTCCGTAAGAAAATATTTTACTGTAAAATCACAATTATATATATATTCATTAAATTATATTAAACTCTAAATTACGGAAATGTCCTGACCAAGTCTTAGAGGTGTCTTAATCGAGTCCCAGATGGGCCCCATTGCAACTCACCCGGACCACGCCTAGACTCTAAATTACGTAAATGTCTTGACCAAGTCTTAGAGGTGTCTTAACTGAGTCTCACACGGGGCCCATTGCCACTCGCCCGGACCACGCCTAGACTCTATCAAAACCCCGCCTAGACTCGCCTAGGACCCAACAAAGACATTTTTGTAATTTAGAGTTTAAAATGATTTTCCGTACATAGCAAATTCTGAAAAATGTTTTCTGCTGAAAAACATTTTTCAACTACGGGGATTGCACTAGGACCCGCTTGATTTTCTAGTACATTTCAAATACCAAAAAATGTTTTCTAAGAAATTATTTTCCAGGAAAATGTTTTCCGCCAAAAATATTTTTCGACATCAGGTCTTGGCGAAGTCCTGGACAAGTCCTTGGTGAGTCCCAGCGCGATGTAAGGCAGGTCTGGTCGGATCCCATATGAGTCCTGGTCAAGTCTTGGCGAGGTCCTGGGCGAGTCCCAGCGGGGTTCTGGGCAGGTCTCGAGTGGATCCCTGTAAAGTCTTGGCGGAGTCCTGGGTAGGGACTAGGCAAGTACTAGCGAGGCCCCGGGTAGGTCCTGAGCAAGTCTGGACGAGATCGTGGTCAAGTCATGGGCGGGTCCTGGCAAAGTCCCCAGCAAGTCCTCGGCGAGTCTTAGTGGGGTCCCAAGTAAGTCATGGGCAAGTCCTGGCGAGGTACCGAGCAGGATCCTGGTCAAGTCCCACGCAAAGTCCTACTGAGGTCCCAGGTAGGTACAATCAAGTCTTGGGCAAGTCCTGGCAAGGTCCTAGGTTGGTCCCAAGCAAGTTCAGGCGGGTCCTGGTCAAGTCCCGAGCTGGTCCTAGCAAAGTCTCGAGTAGGTACTGGATGAGTCCTAGCAAGGTCCGGTCGAGTCCCGAGTGGGTCCCAATCAAGTCTTAGAGGGGTCCTGAACAGGTCTTGGCATTGTCCGTCGATTTGAGAATAAGTTGCTTAAACTCGAAAAATGGTTTATAGTTTTAAAAAATTGAAATCATTTTTCGAAAATTAAGGAAGAATTTTCAGTGAAATTGAAGATATTTTTCATTGACTATTATTTTACGTCATACTAAACACCCGAAAATATAGAAATCATTTTCTGAAAATTATTTTATGGCGAAACAAACGGAATATAAATATTATCAATTTCAAATGAAATGAAGATGATCATTTCCCCTCACAACGGGCTCCCTAAATATATAACAAAACTCATAAAAACACTCATTTAACAAGTTTCATTCTCTAGTCTATATTTAACTCTTGTCATAGATTGCTCCCTACATTCCAAGAGCATTCTTATCAAACTCTTCAAAATTTCTCTAAATTTTACTTTGAAAAATGTTTTTATTTTATTTTATTTAAGTAGAAACTTTTTAAAACTATCAATTATCAAACTCTCTAAATATTTCTCTACTTTAAGTAAATATTATTTTTTATTAATAAATGTAATTTCCATTAAACTCACTCACTTTGATTCCATGCGAGAGATTTACCAAAATGTCACCCCAACAACCAAAATAATATTAAAAAATAAATACCTTTTACTTTTGGTATCTTTATATTTGGAGAGGAGTTAAAGCAAATGTTAAATTTAACTTTGAATAAAGAGTTTGATAAATGATTTTTTTGTGGATTTTGTTAAAAATTTAGAGAAATCTTAAATATGAAGAGTTTGATGGTTTGATGGGGATGCTCTAAAAAGCTAAAGTTATATAATTTTTTAAGCTTATTGTTTACCCTCTTCTCTCTTGATTAGTTTAAAACTAATAAAATAATAATATGTAACTAAAGTATAGAAATGTATAAAGAATTTGATGCTTGACTCATTTTAAAAACAACTCTCTAAATTTGATAAATTGAATTTTTTTCTTCAAATTTAACTTTTATTTAAGGAGTCCATTGTGTATGCTCTAATGTAAGATTTGCGTGCGGTTGTCTTGTTGAAAACATTAGAAAAACACCATATATAAACAAATATATGAGAAATGCTATGAGTCAATAAATTTTCTATATTTAGCTCATATTTTCCTACAAATTTAATAAATCAACCATTAGATTTGTGAGGTACTCCTCCATTGACTTATGTGGAGTTCACATAAGTCAACAAATCTAATAGTTTATTTATAAAATAAAATGAACCAAATATAAATAAAATATTAACCCCTAACATTTCTATATATATATATATATATATATATAGCCTTGAATTCATAGATGAGTAACCTGAAAATGTTTACAGGTGGCATATTCAGATGCCGAGCATCGTGGAGGGATCTATATTGCTAATGTCAAGAGCTGCGACAGGCACTGCCATGTTTAGCTTGGGTGAGAGATCTCACTCAATCTCCTCCAGCCTTACACTTCTCTTGAATCCTATGATCAGTACTGACTTAATTAGCAAAACAAAAACAAAAAATTAGTTACATATGTTTATCCATTTAGATTTTGTGGTTTTCTTTGGAAAAAAAAAAGAGTATATTTTAAAAGTGTATTCTGGTAGGATTCGTATGTTTAATTTAAGAAAATCCAAACATATGTTACTTAAAAAAAATAATTAAAAAGAGAGAGATGGTGACCGTGTGAGAAGCCTCTTGTAGATAACAAGAAGGGCCACGTGCATGCCTACCTGTGGCCTGTTGGAATAATATTAAAAGTCACTCTCATGTCCTTCTAATAATAATGTGGCTCCTAAAATTACCATTAAACTTGTACTTAATTATTATTGGATTTTGATCAAATGATAATTTTAAAAATCATCTCATTTTTTTAGGGACACAAGAATTACTTGGCCTGTTGTGATAACCACAAGGCAACCTATGCAGCCACCCATATGTTAGAGTATATCATGGAGTTCAAGTGTAACTTAGTGATATTATTCAACTGTAAGTCAGTAATAATAATCTTCAACTATTATTATTATTCTTGAACTTCATAATATACTCTTACACGCTCCACCTCAATGGCCACTGTAATCTTTTTTTTTTTAGTCTCTGAATTCTGAAATAATTAGTAGTTAAAGAAAGGAAAGAAAAGTATTTTGTGTGTGTTTTTTTTTAAATATATATTTACTTTGTTTAAAAAATTAAAATTGCACACAGAAATTATTAACGGAACACAAATAGGGTGGCAGATATATATAGTTATAATTTGATCATGTGCAGGGATCTTCATGGCCCTTCAAGAAAAGTTGATTGCTTGCGGACCAGGGCTTACTGTGTATGTGATGGTTTTGAGATTTATTGCTGCACCGGCCGCTATGGCTATTGGTTCTATCGTTGTGGGTTTGCGTGGTGACACTCTACGTATTGCTATCATTCAGGTAATCTTTCTTTATAAATTCAGCACCAACTTTTCTTTTCTTTGTTTTTTTATTTTTAAATTTAGAAAACAAAACTATTTTTGGCTTCATTATCTAAATATACGATAGTTTTATTTATCTTTCTTTATACCATGAAAATATTATTTCTCTCTAAAATACAAGTTTTCTACCTACTCTTACATTTTTTATAAAATTTCAATATAATTCCTAGTAAGTAGGAGTTCTTCTCCAAGTCTAAGTTGTTGTGGTACTGTTCATATTTAAAAGATGATCATGCATAAAAAAGTAAGCAGAATTAATCCCAAATCTTATATTTGAAAAATAGTTTTTAGGTTCTCATAATCTAAAAAGTTTAGATTCCCTCAAAATATAAGGCTTAGATTCTCTCAAAATCTAAGGTATAAGTTTCCTCTTAACATAAAATCTATCCCCATTATGTTTCAAGACTTTCAAACGCTTCCGTTTTGCTTTCTCTTCAATAAGTTAATGACCAACCGTCATTACTGATATTTTCTCAAAATCCCATGTCTTAAAAACATTCATTAATGATTAGAAAAAAATAATAGCTGTTAATAATAATAAAATATGTCAAGAAGTCAACTGTCAATTGTTTATTGTTGGTTGATGTTGCAGATAGCATTGCCACAATCCATTTCGTCTTTTATCTTCGCTAAAGAATATGGATTGCATGCACGAGTACTCAGCACTGCGTAAGTTGCTCAAAAATTCCTCTTCACACCATCTTTCATGTTTACAATAAAACAAACAATATGGAAATTTATTAAGCAAAAACCATTAAATTTAAATTAAACTGACTATTACTGTTTTTGTTTGCAGAGTCATATTCGGCACGACGGCTTCGCTTCCTTTGTTGATAGCTTATTATATGGTTTTCGAGTCTGTAAATTGATACCTTTATTTGAGTTTTTACATGGACCTTGTAAACTAACTGATACCCCTTTTCAACTCTCTTTTTTTAAGACGTCCGCACAAGATTAAGAAGGAAAATTGAAACTAATTATCTTCGCTTCACGAGACATAAAGACTCTTATCAACTGAAAAACTTCTCTCTCCCTGGTGAGTGCATACAAGAATAGAAGGAAGAGCTCTTATGATTGAATATATCCTACCACTCTCCCCTAAAGGCTAAAGCTTCCAACTCAGTCATTATAAATACCATCTATCTCCATATGTTGTGGCTTTTTTCTATACAACTCATCCGTTGGACTGCCTCAAAAGTCATCGTTTTCAACGGCCCATTTCTTAGACAATAATGTGTCAAAAAACTATTGAGCCAGCCCTTTTATTTAGTACATTCTCATATGTTAGATTTTATCTTGCACTATAATGTTTGGTGGGTTTGTATCGTGGCATAATGGCATTCATCAAATATAAATGGGATTTCTACACATTTTATAGTCTGATAAAATAATTAAAAAGGTAGTCACATGTTGTAATTAATTTTAAAAAAAGAGAAATAGTGTGAAAAAAATGGTGTACAATCACGAAAGCTGCCACCCAAGTTGATTAGGTTAATTTAGGTACCTTTTTATCTGATTAGCCCTTACACCACTGAGAACATATATACATCGTCGGCGGCTCCCGGTGTGTACTTAAATAAAGTGTTTCAGCTGACCATGATGATGACTATAGATTAGAACTGCTGAAGAATAGTACACTGCGATTAAATATTGTTATGCATTATTCTCCAATCTTCTTTCTTCCCACGGTGGAATCGATACACTACTAAAAATTAATGGAGGAATATATTTGGAGAACTCACAATATATAAGATGTTACGTGAAGTAGTCTTTTTTTTGTTTTTTTGAAAAGCAGTAGTCTTTTATTTTCATTAAGTTTCATTGTGTCTGTCAATATTGCTATTTGATGGGTTTGTCATGTAGCATACTTAATTTGTTATCTTTATTGCTTTAGGAGTAGGTCTCATTAACTTTAAGTAAAACTATCTTTATTGCTTTTAGAGTCATAGGTTAGGTGTGAAGTCCTTTTATGTGTTGGATTATATTTTCTGCTGTAATTTTAGTTTATAAATATTGCATTGTTATGGAATAAAAATTAGTCAAGAATTTATTCAAACTTTATGTTTGTAAAGTCACGAGCTCTTTGATTGCTCAACTAAGGAGGTTTAGGATTCATTGAAAATCCTACCACTAGAGTTGTTTTTTCCTTATTTTCTCTACAATAGGGAAGTCAAGAAAAGGCGATCCTAGTAAATTCCCAATTCATAAACCAGTTACACGTTCGGAATCCCAATCACGTAACATAAGAGCACCAATGAAAAATACAAAGAGAGACTTTTTATATTATTCTTATGATTTCAACCCATTTAATTGGAAACTATTTACAGCATCATCCATGTTAATGAGGAGGAGCATATTTAAAGAACAAGATCTTCTCGAGTTTATTTAAATTGGATAAAATCCAGTTGATTATATTTTTCACTTTTTGAGGGAACAAAAATATTCTTCTATTATAACTAACTATATATTAACCAGTTCAAATGAACTAGATATGATCATAATTCTATATTTGGAGTAATGTCCCAAAAGTTACTCCCTATAAAGACTAAATGGGCATTACCATTATCATTTTACAAGCCGAGCATTGCATTGCTGGGCTTGAATGTTGGGGCTATTTTCAACAGTTGCATTTAGCATTACATACATTTAAAATGTGATAAGTTTATGGATGAGGAATTTTTTAATTTACATGTCTGAAATATTAACAATTTGATCACTTTTATAGTAGGAATGACAATTTAACTCACGAATACAATACGTAATTTTAGAGTTAGAGTTTAGATAAAATAGATTTGGATGTTTAAATATATATATATATATATAAGTAAATAGCCGATAAGGATGGTCATGACTCATGCATGAGTTATTCATGTCATTCGGGTCATGTCAACTCGACACAACCCGTTAATTAAACAGGTAACATGGATCATGTCGTGTTCAGGTTGACATATTTAATTAATTCATTTATTAAATGGGTTAGATTCGTATCAACCTAAATGAATTGACAGGTTAAGAGAGTTAATTTAAACTCGACGTTAACCCGTTTTGCCATCCTTACTTTATAGAATGAGGCTATGAGGAATTGAAATCCCTTATAATTTTCTTTAAATTTAAAATTCTCAAATTTCATAAATTTAAAGCAGTTGAAGTTGAGGTACTGGTACAGGTGGAGCCGGTGAATTGGGCAATTTCTCACTTTTCAAATGGCTAGTAATTGAAAGATAATAACAAATGCCTGAACCTCGACCAAATTCAGATTAAACCTCAAATAAAGGCCCGGCCAGACCCACCCAACCCTATGTGCGAAAGGGTTGCTGCAAGAGCCCAAGAGCCCAAAACCCAAGGCAGTTGCACCTGTTTCCATCCTTCGTTTTATTATTGCGGAGTCTGTAAGAGAGACAGAGAAAGGGAATGGCCCAAGAACCGAAAAATGCGAACATTAATGAGAAAGGGAGGTATCCCAATGGAGAGGTAACTGTATATGCATAATAAGAGCAACTGCAAATGGTATGACATTCTTTAACTTGTATCCCATTTCTGGAATGCTTGAAACAAATTTTTCTCTTCCACGACTTGTCATCTGTTCAAAAGGGACGTCCTAGATTGTTACAGAAAGGCAGCCCACTGCTCCACCAATATCATGCAAGCGAGAGGACCAAAACCATTCTCTCTCTCTCTCTCTGTTTCTCATATATCTAATGAAACTCAGCTTTCAACCTCAGACATGGTCCCCCTACAAATAGAGAGCCTCTCGGGCTCATATTCTTTCTGTAAACCCTCGACCCCCCTATATTTTCTCATTTCATTGTGTCTTCTCTTTCATTTCTCTCTTTTTTATATCCCAATTATGCATTGCTTTGAAAATGACTTTTCATGCATATGAAGACGTTTCAGTTTCAAATGCGTTTTGGTTAATGGATTATGGACACTACCTCAGACCTTAGACCTATAGATTCAAACAACCCTCCTTTTTGTTTTCTATTAAAAAATGCAGGAATGGGGGACCATATATAATAACGTACTACTCTATCAACAAAGCACAATATGGTAAGCATTTGCTCGCTAAAAATTAAACCAACAGGAGGAGGAGTTTAAACAGTAGTAATCGCAAACGCTTGGTCAAATTCTATTGAGCACTCAATTCATTAAGACATCACTGAAATCTATAATAGTTTATACTTATTAGGCATGAAGATTCGAATTGTGCTCTAATGTGTACGTGACGATTTCAAAGGACACATACATTTACTCACGAAAACTGGAAAAAAAGAAAAAGAAAAAAGAAAGAGAGATCATCTCCAGTCTCCACACATTATTATCTTTTTTGAGTTGTGATTGTTGGTTGGGTGTGTTCCATATTTAAAAATAAACTACCCTTCAAGGACAAGGGGACATAATGCTTCAAAAACAAAACTCTATTGGTTTTTTTTTTTTAATTAACTCTGTTGGATGTTAGGGTGGTTCTGAGTATCTTTTCTTCTTTCTTTTTTTTTTTTTTTTTTTCATAATCCGTATAATGCAAACAAATGGATTATATAATAAAATGAAAGTGGTTAATAACACAACAAAAAACGGATGCACCTAAAACCCCATGATATATCTTGTCATTTATTTGTACCAATAAATTTAGAAAACTTGCTAAGTTGTTCTCTTTGTCGTGGGAACCATGCCAATCTTACTGCTAAATCATTGGAATAATCGTTAAATTTCCTTTCCAGTAAAGGCTTTCTGGGGTTGTTTGTAATGAACTTCAATTGTTTAGTAGCACAAAACTGTAATAAAAATGTTTGGTATAAAAAATAAAAGAACTTAAAATGAATAGTACGAGACAATTTTTTTTTTTAATTGGCAAAATAACCTCTCTATGTCGAGTACTTGCTAAGCTAATAGGTGTAAGTGATGGTCAGATAATGTTTCTCAATTTCTGGCATGATACATGGATCTATTAAAATTAATTTAGGGTATTTTTATGGTCTATATTCAAGCATCTTTTGTCGGTCTGACTAGCTAGTATTAAACAATTTCCTTTTCAAATAGTTTAAGAGGAAAAACATCAGATCCTGATTTTCAATAATAATATTATTGTTGTTAATGACTTGGAATTTAGTGGCGTTCGATTGGTGTACTAATTTCGTTTGTCGATCACTTTTTTGAATGGGGAAGAAGGTTTCCTTTATTTGTTGGACACTTTTTTGAAAATGAGTTTTTATCTTTTTTCAAAAGTCCAAGTCAACTACACGATCATTTGGGACAAATTTTGTTTATATGTTTTTTTTTTTTTCAGACATTTACTATCAAATCAAAACAATCATCAATCCTTTCCATCCCCAGCTTTTCAAGCTTTCAGGTTGAAAAAGATTTAAACCCTAAAAAAGGTTTGGGAAACCTCCAAAACTTTTTTTTTTCAAAAGAATCAAGAAGCTATCTTATATGAAAAAGCATCAACTGTTCTTCTGCTTCCTCTTCTTCTACCATCTTTTCAAGACACTGTGCTTTCCACTGACACTAGAATCAAAAGGTGAGCAGAAGATCACGAAGACAACCCCACAAAAAAAAAACAAGGAAATCCCACATCACTGTAATAATGCCCGTGTTGAAACAAGAACAAGATTTGCAGTGAAAAGTTGAACAGAATCGAATCGGAGAGCACTGGAGCAATTAGAGAAGAGAAAATGGCGGATATGGAAAATCCCATTAACACAGTTAATTAAAGTTAGAACTCTTAACTAATTTTTCGTAGAAACACAAACAAACACAGAAAATAGAGACAGTTTTCTTCAAGACCTATTACAAAACAGAGCCTCCCAAATCTCTGTGAAAACCTCCACAATGACCCTATGGTGATGAATAGAATTGAGCGACAGAAAACACTGTAAGAGCTGCTCCAAATCTTTAGCCGCAAATATCTGCTTCTCAACTATCATCTCCACCATAGAAGTCCTGAAATCGTTGTACGGATCGCTGGACCTCTTCACCACCGCAAAGCTACCCTTCACTCTCCCCTGCATTGGCACAAGATCGATTTCGGAACTCCAAACCCCCGCCCTTCTCCGCCGAGTCTCGTGCCTTTTCCGACGAGAACGACGTCGCCGAGACTCGGATGAATCCGAAGAGAGGCTCTTGGAAGAGAAAAGGGTGTCGGTCTCGTCCTCTCTTCCCTCTCCCTCTTCTTCTTCTTCTTCTTCTTCTTCATCGCTGCTATACCACCGCCCACCAAAACTCATATCCTTAGAAGACCAGGTGAGGGGAAAGAGTTCTATGGGCTTGTTCTTCATCTGGGTCGTCTTCTTTTTCTTCTTGCTCTTATTTCTCTCTGAGCCCTTCCTCTGTTTGAACTGGCCGTAGAAGGGATTCAAGGGCGAGATTGGAGACGCAGGAGGGCAGTTTCGTCCTTCAGGGTTGGCCGAAGCGAAAGGCGAAAATGGCTCCGAGACTTTTCTTCTTGGGAAAAAATTTCTAGCTGGAATTATGCAGTTTTCCGGGGTTTGAAAGGGTTTCGGCCCGCAAATGGAGGGAAAAGGTCGAGGCTTAGGGGATAAGGGCTCGATCATGTGGAAGTTTTGGTGGTTTTGTGGGGAAAACACGGCCTTCTCAACTACGTCGGAGATGTTTCGGGTCCGGCACGAACCGAATGAGGCTCGGAACATGCGAGAGATTCGTAGCTTGAATCTGTTTTCCATGACAGAGAGAGAGAGATTGAGGGTTTTTAGGGTGACTTTTTTGAAGACAAGAGAGAGAGAGAGAGGTGGCGGTATATGTTGAGAGAGAGAGGGAGAACTGAGAAGATATAACAAATACGCGAGAGAACAGAAAGTGGAGTTCTATAAATGATGGTATTTAATATTTTAAAAGGGACTGACGATCACTTTTTTCTTGCTGTTTCCGTCCTCTTCTTTGTCCTGATTAGCAATTTTTGGATTGAAGGAAGACCTTTGATTACATACCGATAACATATTAGAATAAATTAATGGTCATCCTCGTATCCTATGATTCCTATCTAATTTAGTTAGGGCCAAAATAACATATATCATTAAAAGAAATGATCCATTATCTTTTCAATTTTCAAAATCACACCCTAGAATGTGTACGTGGAGCTCATGTGTGTGGACAGAGAAGATGTATAACACATTTTCAAAATTTTTGAATTGAGGCCCATTATCGATGCATGACATGTGCAGATAAGTAATACTATTTAATAAACTGTTATGCTACTAATAAAAAATTAAACTGTTTTGCATTATAAAGTCGTCTATATACAAAGAACGTGGCGTTTCTCTTGTGATATACTAACCCTTAACTACCACCTCAATGGATTGTTTTATTTATGAGTTCATTGTATTTGAAGCATTACATTTTCGTTTTATGTAAGGATCTTCGAAACTCTTGACATTTATTATCAGGGAGGCCATTGATGAACCATGCATTATTGTCAGGCCTGAGTAGCTATTTCTCTTTTGGTTTAGTTAGAATTGTTCCCACGGTGGAAGAAATACTGGACATACCAGTGGAATAAATACTAGAAATCAGCTGAGTTGGTTGCCTTACAATTTCTCTTTTGGTTTCCCAATGTATGAATTGGGATTTCTATTTTGGGAAAAGAAGAATCAAAGATCGAGCCTGCCTTATTTTTGAATTGTCTTCTATCTAAAGTTATGAAGCTCCCTTAAGTCTATGGGTAAAATGCCAACTACCCACCCACGTTACTCAACTATAGATTTAGAGAGAGAGAGGTATAGGACTATGACTATAGGCAAGGACAGATCTAGAAAATTCGATGGGGTCCTAGGGAGGGACCAAGATATTAATTTCTTTGAGTAGGGCTAATGGCTTGTAATTTTTTTTCTTTTCTTTTTGGAGGACTTGGGGAGTCGCCAGGGCCATCCTTGGTCCCCCTTTAATTAACTAAACTGCTGTGGATTCATTAGAATTTCAAATTCAAATTGTGGAGTAATGAGAATGAATAAAATTAAGCTATATAAATCTGCCTATACCAATTGGACCGGGATTCCCAGCAATTTTTTAAAATTGCTGATCAGTTTTTTTTGAAATCTTGACCATTCATTTTCATCCAACCGTTACCACCACTCCACCTGTCCAAATTAATATAAAACAATAAAATATTATTTAAATTTTAAAAATAAATATAAAATAAAACAATAAAAAAATAAAATAATTTTTTAAAAACCAGTTGGGTGGTTCGGCCACCCCATTTTCCCTCTAGGGGGTTGCCGACCACCCCAGATCAGCTGACGCCACCCCCAAAGGCCGGTTAGGGGTGGTCGACGCCACCCCTAGGGGCGCCCCAGGGGGTGGTTCAACCACCCCCTACGGCACTGATACCTTCGGTTGATCACACGTCTCTCTTTCTTCCCTCCACTGGAAGGCATCAGTGCCAGTTTGTCATCCATGCCGCTATTCGGATCACTCTGCCCTCCACGAAGAAAAGGGGTTCTTGCAACCACCATGCATGTCCCCTTTCCGGTCAAAAAAAATCATGGCTGAAAACTTTCCTCTCAAGAAGACAAACCCACAGAAAAATATCGCTCTGAGATTGCAAGATTGCTCCAAGAACACAAACCCAGAGATTTTCTGCCTCAAAGGTGCAAGAATATTTCACTTTCTTGCTCAAAGATTACAAGAAATCTTCCTCCGACAAAGAAAATTTGTAAAAAAAAAAAAAATCAAACAGAAAAAGGGCAAAATTTTTTTATTTTGAGTTTGGCCCTAGGGGGTGGCCGAACCACCCCTTGACGCCACCCCTAACCGGCCTTTGGAGGTTGATTTGGGTGGTCGGCCACCCCCTAAGGGGAAAATGGGGTGGCCAAACCACCCCACTGTTTTTTTAAAAATTATTTTATATTTTTATTGTTTTATTTTATATTTATTTTTAAAATTTAAATAATATTTTATTGTTTTATATTAATTTGGACAGGTGGCGTGGTGGTAACGATTGGATAAAAATGAATGGTCAAGATTTCAAAAAAAACTGATCAGCAATTTTCACAAGATTGCTGGGGATCCCGATCCATACCAATTATCACTAATCTGTTTGTAGTATTTTGGCTGATTAATTAGCTAGGATTTTACCTCTTAATAATTATTCCTAAAGAACAATCCAAACCAAACTTTAAATCATGAGTCATTTACTTTTAAAAAATAAATAAAATACAAATATTTATAGAGACGAAAGCATATATTACTTTCCATAAGTATTATACAATTTTTTTTTTTAAATATTATACAATATCATGATCGATCGTCCTCAAGAGGTAACTCAATCGGCTAGGATCACACTTAATGAAGCGAAGATCACTAGTTCGAATCCCTCTCCCCTTTCTTGTGCAGACATGTTAAAAAAAAAAATCATGATCGATCACTTGAATTGCTTTTATTTTTTAGTTTTTCTGTTAAAGCATGTTAGATTAATATGGCTATTTTCATATATATATATATATACACGTATCATTATGGAAATGGGTTCAATGGTTCATCATATCGTTATATCAAATTAATTTCAAAACATGCATCAACATGTTCGCGAAAACACCATGGTCCATGTACGTACGTACGTGAATTCAAACCTAGATCTACATTAATGGAAACGTACGTTTTGCTTCCAGTACTAAACTTAAATGTCGGTCACGTGCTCAACTAAATATTCCAAGTAGTTCTTCAATAATTTTTATAGTTTGAAAGGTATTGATCATTTAAACCTCTTCATGTCAATTAGTTTGAAAGGTATATACATATAGCTTCTTCAAAAACATGCTCTAACAAAAAATAAATTTTCTTTTATACTTTTTGAAAGTGATTTGTGTTTGGAAACGGAAAACAAAACATTAATTTATCAGATGGAGCAAAAACGAGTTGTTAATTGCTTCAGACTGTATACTTCAACACATGCTGTATAATTGTAAGAGCTTATAATTTAATCAACTAGATATGTTCTTTTGGCTAATATATATACACAACAACTCTGGTGGAATTTTTAAATCAGAAATATTAGTGGTCTACAGCAATTAATTACTTATGGAACTGAGATTATTATTAATATTAATTTTCATTCTTTTACCAATTATCCGACATATATGCATTAGCTATTAATTACTTCATATACAATAATCTAATATTCTCATCCACTGTTCACTCCAGCAAACGTGGATTTCCAAATTTATGTTTCACACTCAGTTTGTCTTCCCCAGTTCTCTCCATGGAATGGAGATATTAATCCATCTCTTTTAAACCAATCAATCGTTTTAAAAGAGTTTTTGACCCAGTACTATAGTCTCCCATGTACAAATAATAAATGCTTCAGAAGGGTTTCTGCCATGCATGCTCTTTTGGTGTAGACTGTAGTAGTACTACTACGCCAAAAATATATATACCAGAGAGAGAGAGAGAAAGAGAGAGAGAGAGAATTTTGAGATTCGACAAAGGCAATATACTGTCACCTTTTTCATGTTTTATGTGGGAAATTTTATATTGTTATCTTTTCCATGTTTCAATTCTGGATTTTGAATATTATATATATATTCGGGGTTTGTCAATATGCTGCTGTCTTCTTCCCCTCGTCCACTGGTTTGAAGACAACACTGAGGAGGGTCTAATCCTTTGGATACATCATAAAGTTGAATCTTATTAAGCGGTAGAAACATATTAATAACGCGAGGTCTCCCTCTGTCTGACTGTCTCTATCTCTCTCTCTTCCTTTTCCCTCGCTATAGAATAGAGAGCATCTCAAAGTCATAGAAGCTTCCAACAATACAAAAACAAACCAAAGAGAGCAGCTCTTGCCCTTTATTTACTACAAATGCCCCCACCAAGCGCTAACAGACAGTTTTTAAGTGTTTTCATTATCTTCTCAAGTTTAAGTTAACAGAAAGACAAGAAGAAACTACATTCGCCATGGGCCACGGCATTGATTTCCTACACCACTTTTGCTTGCTTAATAGATTTGGTTCTCGTTTTTGTCATAATCTTGGCTCTGAAAATTTCAAACCATGCATGCATTTCCAACTGGCTTTTCAGACAAGCTGCTATGTGAAAAGGGCACCGTTTTGACATTTGGAAAATTATATATAGAGGTTTGCTAGGGGTTCTCCTCAGTAGTTTTCCTCAAATTTTATATGTAATACGTGATTTAATAAAAATAAAATTCAGAAGACCGCTTTTTTCTTTGATTAATTTTTATGAGTTAATAGTTCTAACGCTTTAAAACTTATTTTTGATTCAAAATTAAACCTAAGGGTGGAAGGTTAACCTTTAGGATAATATCACCCAAAATGGATTTGATCATCCTAAATTTGATGCTAATGCCTCAATTTTGTTTAATGCCTCACAAATTTGTTGCTAATGTCTCAAATTTGATGCTAACGCCTAAAAAACGGGTAGTGGAAGCAACTACAATTTTATTTTTCTTAAATCATGACATGTAAAACCTATAACACTGTGAGAACCACATAACCCCTAGCATTTTCCTTATATATATGAGTTTTAGGTAAGTTAGGTCGCTTTGTTTATTTCACTTATCATGTGGGCTTGTCGTTTACTTTGTCTTCATGTTTCTCCAAAACCTCACGACCATTTTTTTTTTTTAATAATTAAGATTTACCGTAATCAACTCCATATAATTAACTAATTACCCAACCCGGCCATTTTCAATTCATTGCTTTTGAAATGAAGAATTGCTAGATTTTTAGGCAGAAATGGGATGGAAAAAGTAAGTGGGTCGCACCATTGCTGTGTCGGGTAGGGTAATGGATATGATCAGTGAATGCAGGCAGCAGCATGATCAGGACCCGTGACCAAGAATGTCTGTCTTACTCTGTCATCCTAATTCCAATTCTATGTTCTTTTATTTATTGTTACAACTTCCAAGTTACAACATACGCCATCCAATTATATCAGCCGATACAAGTAGGGAATTTGTCTCTCTTATCTGTCTTTATCGGATCAATGAAACCCAACTAAAACAATTTATATGTAATTAACAAGAGTTTTAAGTAATCAAAGTGGTTTGCGAAAGCTCAACGGACCATATCCTCGATCGCATGACTTTGTGAAGAAGACTTTCCTTCATAATGATTGCTGCACCATGCTTTGTTACTGTTGTTTTTAAATCTAAGACTCGAAAAATTGATGAGAACATAAATTTAATTTAATTTATATTTTAACACATTTTTCAATTGCTAAGATTTGAATTTTTAAGACATTTGTTCTACATGATAAATCGATCACCATTTATCTCAAAACTTTAGATTGACCATAGAAAAAATAACTTAATTTATGCCCATAAAAACTTAAAATTGTAATCTTGTGCCAAATTGCCAAATTGAATGACTTTTTTTAGCCCAAACAATTTCAAATCAATACTCTAAAGTTGTGCGCGCGCCTGGCGGCTAAGATACACCTAGGTTAGAGGTTGCATTATAATTTATGTATGTATTGAGCCCATAAATATCACTTATGACCGAAAATACTTTTTCCTTAGTGACCTTATGTTTTGGTTTAAGAAAAAGTACTAGTCATATTTGCATTATTAGTAAAAAATAATTAGTTAAGTTAGAGTACTTGAATCTCCTTAAAACTTAAAAAATTAGTTTCAATTACCAAAAACTAAGTTAAAACGTAGCATTTATATATGATTTCTTTTATAATACTTCACTTTCACTCAAAGTAAACGCACACATAAACAAATTAACTATATACTACCGGAACTGCCCTTTCCATGTTATCATTCTTTGTATGTTTATCCTCAAATAGAGCTCCTATTTCTTCTAAGCTCTTGCCCTTTGTCTCCGGCAAGAACACATAAAAGAACACCGTGCCCACCACCATTGTTCCCGCAAGCACAAAAAACATTCCCCCGAATGTTATCTTCTTGGAAATGGTCAAAAACGTCATTGACACCACCCCACTCACCAACCGGTTGACCGAAATGGCTAGGCTCGAACCTTGGGCCCGTAACCTCATAGGAAAAATCTCCGACGAGTAGACCCATGTGATGGGCCCAAGCCCAACTGAGAAGAATGAGACATCAGCACTCACGGCCAAAATGCACAACACAATGACCCATTTCGGCTTACTATCCGAGTGGTCGAGGAACTTCGAGCCAAAGCCGAGCCCAGCCAACGAGACAGCCATCCCAGCCGAACCCAGCAACAAAAGGGGCCGCCTCCCGAACCTGTCCAAGTAGAGGGCCGAGAGCAACACAAAGAATGTCTTGGCAAGGCCCATAATGACATTAACACCAAACAGTTGTTTCTTACTATGAATCCCCGCAGCCTTGAACACTTCAGGGCTGTAGTATATGACGGCGTCGTTCCCCGAAGCTTGCATGAAGAAGTTGATTCCTATAGCCGCAATAAGCATCCGTCTAATGGGCCTAGTGGGCCTTAACAAAAGCTGCTTCCAAACCCCTTCTCCTTGCCAATTGCTTTCATGGGCCGATTCCGGGCTGGCAGTTGGGCTCCTCACCAAAACCGACGCCGCTTTAGTTATTTCCTCAAGTCTGGATTCAGCTTCATCAACAGTGTTTGATATTTTCATCAAAACCTCTTTCGCTTCGTCCACGCGGCCTTGCATGGCAAGCCAACGAGGCGACTCCGGCATTGCGATGACACCTAGGCCGATACCTATGGCCGGAATTGCTGCGAGACCCAGCATTATTCTCCAATTTATGTGCTCCGGGAGACCAGATAATGCGTAGTTGAGCAAGTAACCAAGTAGGATGCCGAAGGTGATGAAAACTTCAGGCAGGGAAGTGAGGAAACCACGGGTCATGGAGGGGGAGAGCTCGGCGACGTAGACGGGAGCGATCATGAGGGCAAAGCCAACGCCGATGCCGGCAATAACACGGCCCACCAAGAGGACTGGGAACGATGGGGCTAGGCCCATCAAAAGCGCACCTATTAGAAATGTTGCCGCGGCCAAGACTATTGTGTAACGCCTGCCTATGTAGTCGGAAGTCTTGCCGGAAGCGAGTGATCCCACCAAAGAAAACACGTTTAGTGTACCCACCAAGATTTCCTCTTGGATTGATGTGAGTTTGAGGTTTTCTTTGATGAACAGCGCTGCCCCACTCATCACCCCAATATCTGTACATGCCAATTAATTTGGTCCATATAAACCCCCTCTCCACCAAATATTTGATCAGCCAAAAATAAATGTATTCAGTCGAGGGATGTAAATTTTGTGCAGTTATAAACTCGTAGGGTTGGCTCGAATGGTAAGCCATTAAGGTTCGACCTTTTTTAGTGTAAATAATTTTTATGCCGAACCGGCGTCCAAACTTTTTTCGATCTATGTGGAGAGAGGGTGCTTGAAAAACTAATCGGGGCGAAACTTCGGATGCTCGGTTAAAAGAAAAGTGCAATTATTGAGAAAACAAAACAATTTGAATAGAGTTGACTCACCATAGCCCAAAAGAATGGAGTTCGTGGAGGCCAAAAGAGCACAGAGGAGTGTGTATTTGTTGAGCCGACCCTCTTTATGGTCAAAATTACGCCTTGGTTCTTGCTGTTCTTGGGTACCAACCTCGTTGGTGGTCTCCATAGCCAGCCCCGCGCGCGCCGCAGCCGGTTTCTGCGTTGGTTCAGTACTCTATTATCTGCTCCGAGTCTTGAGATGAGTTTCTTTGTGTGGGTTGAAGGGGAAATTAGGTAGAAGTAAAGGATTTTGGTTGGCTGCAGAGAAGAGCCAAATAGCATGAAATGTTAAAAGCTGGCGTGACGGAGGAATGAAGATCACGTTCGGTACGTGACACAGCCTTGTTGACGAGGTTGCATTTGTTTTTTTCTCCAAAATGTTTCATGTTTGAGCTTTCATCACTGGAATCCCATCTCACTTTTCTCACTGAAATTATAAAAAGAGAGCCCCACATTTGAAAGAATTGTCCAATTTGGTTTCCAGCGAAAGAATTCCTGGACCCCCTCCCCTTCCCCCCCTTTTTTTTATTGTTAAAATCTTAAAAATAAACGGTGAAAATAAGATGATTAGGAGAGAATTTCAATTATTTTGTTTTAATTTATTTAATTTTATAGTAAAACCTCCAATAATTTTTTCTTTAAAGACAATTTTAACTCAACCATTTCACCTTCCATCATCGATTCTCTTTATTGATAGTATTCATTTATGGTAATGATTTAAAATTGGTGTATTTATTAACATTGACTTTATATATATTTTTAGATGTATCGGTTTTAAATTTTAACCATCAAATTAAATGAATATGATCTATTTTGAGGTTTGATATGGACACAACAAAAAACCAACTAAAAAAAAAAAATTCCTCTGCTCCGACAATGACGACGGCTTCAGCGAACTCACCACCCACCTGCTTCTACGACGACAATGATGACAGAAACCACCGGCAAACTCACCGATGACGGCTGAACCACTGCTAGGTCACCATCTCCGATGACTTTGGGTCACCATCTTCGGCGACTTTTCTACCAAACCTAGTCTAAAAAATCGATTCTATTGCCTAAAAATCGTCTCTAATGCCTAAAAAATCGATTCTAATGTAATAAAACTCATTTCTAATGCCTCAAAACTTTGGATTCAAAACTAAAACCTAGAGGGGAAGATTAACCCTTTTTGGGATTTTATCATCCTAAAATCGGAGCCATTTTATCACTCTAAAAGTTGATAGATCCATGTGAAAAACCAAAAAAAAAAACCGGCGAACTCATAGGCCGTGAGTGCTGCAAAACTAGCAGCCGACCGTGGGTCTCGTTCTTCCTTCTCTTTTTTTCTCTTTTCTTTCTTCTTTAGTTGAAAATCAGCTGCATTTGGGTGTAGGTTTTTTTTGTGCATTTTTTTCCCCTTTATATGAGGTGTCCTTCTCCTATTGGGTGCTGCAAAACCTACCTTTTGCCATGTAGGAGAGAAGTTTGCCATGCTGAAGAGAAGTTGGACATAAGTTGAATTTTTGTTGTGCTTTTAACATTTTCCATCTATTTTATTTGACGTACATAGGATCCATTTCATTTGGTATGGAAAATGAATGACAAATGACAAATATTAGATAATACATTAATGGAGTAGTATTGAATTGCCGCTAAGAAAATGGAAACAGATCCATTTGAAACAGAAAAAGAGTTATTAATTTAGGCAAAATAGTATAAAATTAAGGACAATATTGTCCTCATTTTTTAAAATTAAGACATCTTTATCCCACTATTTTGCCTAATGGTTCCCTAGACAAGTCATTTTAAGGTCAAAATTTATTGAAATTGCATTTAATAGTGTAAGAGATATGATATTATTTACATTTTTGGAATAGCTTGCCAATATATCTATAATAAAGGATATAAATTTTCTTCAAACTCGGTGAGTTGGTGTCCTTTGAACATGGAAGTAACATATCTCACAACTATCCACAATGTTGGTTGTGGTAGTTTCAAATGGCCCTTAATTAATTATTATTATATATTTTTTAACAAGGACAATATTGTGATATAGTTGTAGAATATAAATCCACATTGTCAATTTTTAAACATAAGAAACTGGTACAACTTTAGATAAAATGTAATTTCCCCTTGAAACATACACATACACAAACTTCATCGGTATATATACATGAATGCTGCCCAAAATATAAGCAAACCGCCGAACCCTCTCAATAAAAAAGCCAAAAATAGTGTAAGATAAATCGGAAGCAATTTCTAAGTTTTATCCAATATTCCATGCAATAATGCTTTGAAGTTACCATATGCCCATGCATATATATCCAAGAGGTTGCCCATCTCTTCAGCATTACTTCCATCCTCCTCTCGGGCAATAACTTAGTCCCGGCCGGCGGCCATGCATCTCGCTGATGAAATTCCAACGTATGCCCGCCCCGCACAGGCCACAAGACATTTCAAACAAGTACGTTTGTTTGACCACTATTTTAGTTGAAAGACACAAGAAATGTGGCAACAATTTGTACTAAGAAACAAGGAGTACTTTATAGAGGATTATGATTTCTGATCATGAACTTCATCCTCAAAGAGAGCCCCAATCTCTTCTAAGCTCTTCCCTTTGGTTTCCGGCAGGTAGTAGTAAAAGAAAACCGTGCCCACAGCCATGATTCCGGCGAGAGCAAAAAACATGCCCCCAAATGTTATCTCCCTGGAAATGCTTAGAAATGTCATGGCCACCAACCCACTCACCAGCCGGTTCACCGAAATCGCCAGGCTCGAGCCTTGGGCCCTTAACCTCGACGGGAAGATCTCCGACGAGTAAACCCATGTGATGGGACCAAGCCCAATAGAGAAGAAGGAAACGGCAGCGCACACAGCCACTACGCACAATGCGATGGCCCAGCCCGGCTTGCTATTAGAATACTCGAGAAATTTCGAGCCCACGCCCAGCCCAGCTAGTGAGACGGCCATGCCGACTGAGCCCAACAGCAACAGCGGCCGCCTGCCAAACCGGTCCAAGAAGAAGGCTGATATTAGAACGAAGGATGTCTTGGCAATCCCCATGATTACTGTAACGCCGACAAGCTGTTTCTTGTTGTGAATGCCGGCGTCCCTGAACACTTCCGGGCTGTAATACACAACCGCATCATTGCCGGAGGCTTGCATAAAGAAGTTCACCCCAATGGCGGCTATGAGAATCCGGCGGATGGGCCGAGACGGTCTTAACAGTAGCTCTTTCCAAACGCCTTGCCCGTGCCAGTTGCTTGAAGAAGCACCATGGCCCGAGAAAGAAGCATCTTTCACCATGTCTGCTAATCTCCCTTCAGCTTCCTCTTTGGTTTCCGATACATGGATCAAAACCTGCTTTGCTTCGCCTAAGCGGCCTTTCATGACCAGCCACCTCGGTGACTCTGGCATTGCCAATACACCCACCGCAACGGCAATCGCCGGGAAAGCCGCGAGTCCAAGCATTAGTCTCCAGTTTATGTGCGGTGGGAGGCCTGTTTAAGTATTAATTAAATATAATTAAATGATTAAATTTATTAATTTTTATCGCATTTTTTGTGATAAGTGGTGAATTAATAATACCCGATAACGTGTAATTAGCAATGTAACCGAGAAGGATTCCGACATTGATGAAGACTTCAGGGAGGGCGGTGAGAAAGCCTCGAGTAAGATCTGGGGAGAGCTCAGCCACGTACACCGGAGCAATCATAAGGGAGTAGCCGACTCCGATGCCGGCAACTAACCGTCCGGCCATGAGGAATGAGAATGAGGGTGCAAATCCCATAAGAAGCGCACCTATAAGAAATGTGGCTGCTGCTAGGACAATGGTGTAACGCCTGCCGATGCAATCGGAAGTCTTGCCTGAGGCAAGCGATCCGATCAAAGAACACACATTTAGAGAACCCACCAAGATCTCAATTTGTGTTGATGTAACATTGAGGCTCTCCCTGATGAAAAGCACCGCGCCACTCATCACCCCAATATCTGCACATGGAAGGTTATATATAATTCCCAGATAAAAGTTTTCAGATTTCACTCTTGTGGGTATAAATTAAAATGGGTTTGATTCGGAAAATTGAATAGAAGCATAAATCTTACCGTAGCCCAATAGAATAGAGTTTGTGGAAGCCAAAACGGCACCGGCGAGTGCATATTTGTTGAGGTAAGCCTTTCTATGCAGGGGAATATCCTCTGGGACATCGTCTTTGTGATGCGGCGCTCCTCCTCTTCTTCTTCCATTCTTCAGAGCAGTTTCCACAGGCAAAGCGGATACTGAATCAGAAAGTAAGTGGTATTCATGGCGCTTCTCTGGTTCCAGACCAGAACTGAATTGCATCTCTGAAGGGGATGGAATGCGATTGCCGGCTTATTATGCTGGAAACAGATAATACCTACCAGAACCGGATATGTATCCACTTATAATCTCACACTATATAGTAATGTTTTAATTTAGATTTTTTTTAAAAAAAATCAAATAAGGAAAATAGTAAAAATAGGGGTTTTTCTCATTATTGATTCAAAATGAAGAGAGAATAGAAGACCGGTCGGAAATGCTTTCGAAGGTAAATTGGAAGTAGGTCATTTGACTGCAAGAGATGCACCAGAAAAGGCACTCCTAAAACCTAAAAAAATAAAATAAAATTGAAAAAACTAGAGCCCAGTCTTTAGATGCTTGTAGCACAAGAAGCACTTCATCAATGGCAGCAGAAGACGCAAGATGTCCGGCGACAACATGGATAATTTTACAATTATAAAAGAACAGGAGAGTTTTATTAAACTAATGTGTAACTCATTTTTTGAAAAGGAACAAAACAATTAATTAATAGAAATATAACAGATATCAATGAATGAGTTACACATCAATTTAATAAGTCTTTCTTTTAATAAATGACTTGATACCCTTAACATCTCCCATTATAAAATCTAAGAACCATAAGTACAACTAATAAATCTCTCTTAACCGCAATAACAAGGCACAACAGCAAAACACGCACCATAAGAGACTGAATTAGAGCCAAAAATAGAGTCTCCGCCCATCAATAATACAACACAAGATCAAGGACACTAAATCTAAGGCCAACACAAAACATCATAAAAACAAAATAAAAAAATAAAAATAAAACACCCCTAAAAATCAATGGTGTCAATGGAATGTGAGAGGCAGACAAAGAAGGTAGAGGAAAGGAGCAGCCAAAGAGGCTTGTCTGCTTGGGCGTGGGAAACACGCACAACTAATTTGGACAAATAATATAAGAAATTGTATATAAAACTTAGTTAAATAGGTGATTAGATAACTCAAAATTTATTTGAATATGTAAATATTTATGTGTAGTCTTACGTTACTCATCCAAAATTCCAACTATTCAAACAAATGAGTGTTTTCAATCCTTATCTCAAAGTCTGACCCAAAATTTAGTCGTTGAAAAAAAAAAAATTCCATTTGTGAAAGGGCAGAAAGTGCATTTCTTTTTCAAAAGTGACTTTTCTAAAGTAGGCAGGGCACGCCGCTGACACACGCCCTTCAAATGGTGCAAGTAATTAATTATATAAATAAATAAAAATAAACCACATAAAAGAGATGAGAAGATGTTTGTAACTCAATCGATTAGAATCAAGTTCAAGACAGATTCAAGTTTTAATTGAGAGAAAGATTAAGGGTCAAAATTTTTTTTTGAGGATGGATAAATTGGCAAAAATTTTTTGCTTAAATTTTTTTTTCTTGTGATTTGGGGAGATCAGGGTGACTCTTAGTCCCCCCTAAACCCATTTTTGAATACTACATTTAATAAAAAGCTATCATTAAATCGAATTCTTAACTCCTCTTATCTGGAAATTAAAAAAAAAAAATGACAAAACTATAGAGCACAAATAAGTATTATCGTTATCGCAATTATGTAAAGCAAAGATTCCATTTCTTTTTGTTTCAAGATGAGCTGGATTTATATAATAGCAACCTATAATTACACGTGCAGAATATTTCACTTTTTTTTTTTCTAATTAATAGGTATTACATCAAAGACCAGTTCACATGCAGCGCATTGCCAAATCCTGTTTTGACGACATTCAAATAAATTTCTATAATTCTCGTTATAATACATCTTTAATTATTACAGTTTCTAAATCGATGCAACAATTTATATAATAATATTACAGCCAAATTGAATTACTACTGGTAATTAAAAACACTTATAATAAAAGGATGTATGTAATTCATTTTTAATTTGTCCGAAACAGACCCTAACAACATCAGTGTGAACACAGATCTGAAAAGAATATTCCATCTCGTATTCCAAAAGAATATCCAACAAAAAGAAGAAGAAGAAGCAGCCTCATCATTATTAAGCTAATCCAGAAGGAGTTGGTCCAACATGTGCTACTGTGGGTTGGACCACTCACTCTCCAGCACGTGGCTCTTTGTTACCAGCAAGTCTGACTCACCATATACTCAGCAGCTAGCATTAATGCACAAGTAAACAAAGTTCATTGTCGTACAAGGCGCCAAACACTCGTGTAACCGTGTAAGTAATAAACAAAGTTCCACAAGAAGACGACAACTCTATCTAGCTGTCGCTTTGGCCCAATTGAATATAATCCAGTTCCGGCAGGTGCATCTCCTTCTCCCATCTAATCATCTCCTCCAAAGGTCTTCCACTTCACATCATTTTCTTTTCCCTTTTTTCCATCTTTTGGGGGACCAAAAGCACTGCATAATTATTACTAACAAAAGAGTTATGTTAAAATATTCTGTAACATGTAAAGTCGTAGCCTATGTAACAGAAGTTTATTACATTCTTTCAATTATAGTAAAAAGCTGTGGCCTGCTCATATCTTTTACTTCTCATTTTAAGTGCGTGGCATTATTGTAGCAGGTTCTTCCACTATTGAGGGAACTCTAACTTTACAATTATATTTGAGGAATACTTTTTTTTTTTTTTTTACAAAAATATTATTCAAATATTAATAATTAGAGAGTATCTTTAATTTTCTATTGAGAGATAACAAACTATATAAAATCAAGCAATATATCAATTCATCGCTTAAGAGTTTTTGAAAACGTTAAAATTGCATATTGCCGGACTATGATAAAATAATAAAAGGTTGTTGTAATAGATGACTTAGGATAGTGTCAAAGGATATCAAGCTTAGTGTGATCGAGTGTAGAATTGAGCGCAGCATGGAGCGTCCTTAATCGCAAAACTCTTTTCCTTTCTTCATTCCATTATGTTAGAGCGTTCAATGCTGCGCTCAAGCCTACATATTGGGAGATTAAAGCGAGTATGGAGTTTTTACCAATGATACATTAATATACATAATTGAACATAACTCTAACCCAAAAACCTAAGCTAATAAGCTAAAGTTCACTTAGGTATATTAATCACTTTTTTCTTTTATATTTTCTCAACGCGACACAACACTCAAGTCACACTCATAATATCAAGGTTGATTTTTGCTCGATCGATTAACAAATAGGAAGTGATTTGAGTGTCGATTCAGGTCCACTTTTAATCCTTTAAGCCAACATATTAATACAACACTAACCATTAGGTCAAAAGTATCAATTTCTTAACTCTAATTTGGGTTGAGATCTTACAATCATAATGCATCAGCACGATTTTTTGCCTTGTTCACGTGTCAGAAATCCAATTGCATGAGGTCTTGGAGATGCATGAGTAAGTATATTATCTTTTTTGGGACTTTAAGTTTAGAGGGAGTTGCATGCCTCCAAGAGTATGTTGAGGATTTTGAGTTGGCCTAGCTAGGCTTTATATATATACTGGTGATATAAATATTTATCTTGGGGCCATTGAGGATCCCATTTATGACCGATGACCTCTTTTGTATTGTGATGTTTTTGTTGTAGTATGACTTATGCTTTCCCCTTCTCGTTCCCGTCATTCTGTCTTGCTTGGGGGGAGATAGTAGCAGCAGTGAGGGATTTACCTTCAAGTCTGATTCTGGCTTTCTAGTGGATTGTTAAGTCAGTGAGGCCTATATATATATATGTCTTTTTTCACTCCTATTGAGTTTTGGAGGTAGTACTAATAGCAACCTTTTGCTCTCCCTATACCAATTGGTTTTGGAGGCTAGATTTACTTCTTCTACATGAGAACTCTTTATAAACTACTTAAATTTTGATGTCTTGTGTGATTGATTTATTTTCTATTTGGCTTGAAATTATTATTTTAGTATTCTAAACTTGATATTTTGTCTATGACCGTGACAACTTATGATTATGATGTTTTAAGTTGCTTCGGTGTTAGTAGAGTACTTCTAGTTATTTTACATTTGTGGTTATCGTGATTGACAAAAGAACATATATCTTCCGTAGCATTATTATTTTGATTTGAGGTTAGATGTAACTGTTCAAATTATTTACTTCTTAAATAAGCTCAAGAATATTATGGTGAAACTCTGTAGGTTTATTGCCTTTAATAGACTCCGGGGGTGTTACAAGATTGAATAAATTAATCCTCCATGACACTAAGGACAAGTTGATTTTTTTGCAATCATATATGATGGTGATTTTCGGGAGTTTGATGATTGGTGGTCAGAGCAAAGTTGGAGGAGAGCCAATGATGTTGGGTTGACGAGGGAGAGCTCCTCCAAGAGGGCTAGTGAAGCTTCGCCTTGAGATCTTTATCAGAGTCAAGTGGAAGCTCCACTCTTCGACTTGATATAGGGTCTTTTTTTTTTTCATTTTGGGACATATAACTGTTGATTCTGTGTAAAAGTAATACTCATATTATTCTAAAATTGATGGCTTTTAAAATTATTAGTAGATCAAAATTTAATAAATATTTATCATAAATTCAACTATAATTTTAAGAATCATATTTTATTATTATTATTTTTTAACCAGAGGGATCCTTTTTATACTAAGCTCCTAAATGCAAAACCAAACAGCCCTAAAGCCCAAAGCCCAAATGGTAACGAACGCGCCAAAACAGTGCTATTATTCCGAAGGCGGTGAAGAGTATTTTAGTAAACAAAAGCTCACCGCTTCAAAAGCTAGAAAACACCTCCACCGTCTTCCGTCGACATCTAGAGCACAAAAATCAGCGACTGCGGTGCGATTTTAAAGCTTTCAAACCTCCCCCGGGTGGTTTTTCTTGCAATCACAACAAAATGGTAATCGTATTGTTCTTGAGCCTGTAAATGATCATTTGTTGTATTTGTCTACAGTAAGCAACGAAAGAAAACCAGAACAATGCAGAACTAAAGATATATTGATCAAATTTGTTTGGTTTTTTTTTTTTCTTGTTCATTTTCGTGGAATTTTTATGCAACCGAATAGAGGGAATGAATGAAGTGCTCTTTCTTCTGTGTGCGTGTGTTGATGAAATCAGAACAAAGGAACAGGAAGCTTCGGAAAGAGGAGGAACAAGAGTCACACGATCTGCGCGCGGTGCGGCCGTCGCAGCTTTCACCTCCAAAAGAGTCATTGCGCTTCCTGTGGCTACCCTTCCAGCCGTATTAGAAAATGTTACCCTTTTGTTTGCTTCTCTTTCTTTTTTTTTTTCTAGTGAAAACAAATTTGCATTAATAGAGCTCTGAGAATGTGTGATTGTTGAAACGTTTTTTGTTACGTTGCGGTCTGCTTCAAGACCAACTTCAGAGAAGGTAATGCAATGCAATATATATATATATACGCATTAATTGCTACTTCTTGTTGGAATTTAGGTTAACTTTTATATTTGGAATAATTGTTGTGCTGTTTAATAGGAAAATCTTTTATTGTTCAGGTACTCAGGCAGCCTCGAGGAAGAAGGGAGCTTCGACCTCCTCGTCTTAGGTTGTCGAAAGATGTTGTGTTGGTAGTTAGTTTAAAAGTACTAGTTTTAGTTGTACTGAAATCTGGCTATACCTGTGGTGTTTCCTTTTGCAAGAGCGGCACTTTCGTTTCAATGTGCCTTTGTCATGTTTACATTAATTATAACACATGAATGAATGAATGAATGTATGATGTATGATATATCTACCTATTTCTATGCATTTGACCGACATGTTATTTTATGCTCCTCTGGTTCTTCAGAGGATTGTGTTTGATATTGAATTTCTAGGAAAAATGTCAAAATGATTGATTATGTATTGGTGGTGGATGGCAAAACACCTCCCGGCAGAGGAAATCGGTAGCATTTCCTACTCTTCCGTCAATGGCCGTGGCCGTGGCGGTGGCGGGGGCAGAAGGCTGTGTACGATGGAAGAGTACTAGTGAGTATTTGGGATCAAGGATCATTAACTTGTTTGATTTGTGTTAATATTGAACCTGTAGGAAGAAGTGGCCGCCAGAGATGCCATGGACTAATGTAGAATCAACCGAAACTCTACGACGGCTTCTTTTGGAAGTAGAAGCTACCCCATAGAGTTGAATATACAGTTGGTGAACACAATGAAAAACGAGAAGGCATGAAATTCCATGCTTTAACATTGATGTCATGGTGGGGTGTTTCTATTTCCTACGGGAAAATGAAATCCATAGAGATGGTTTATTTCATTGGTAAAATTTGAGAAGAAAAACAGGCTTACACATTGCAATTGCTTCTGCTACAAATGCGACATAGGTGGCAGGTTTAAAGGTTGGGGATTGAACTCTATTTGAGCTTGAGTTGGATAGAGGAGCCATACAAGTAATTTGACCTAATGAATAGTTTACTTTTCTAAGACTTCAAAGCTTTGAAGAAAGTGTAAGAAAGCTCTTGTTCTCCTCAAACAATCCAGAGTTGGGTGTTTTTATCAGAAAAGGGAAATGGGCAAGCTGTAACGCTGCTGTTGCAACACATTGAGGTCCCAGTAAAATAATGTCAATCAAGAAGCATACTCTGTTCTTAGATTAATCAGAAGAACTCAATTATCTGTAGCCTGATGTACCTCAAAATCTCCTAGTTTTGTCCTCTTTTTCTTCTTTTCATGTTCGACATTTTTCCAAGATTTCATAAGTAATGAACCATATGTTGACCAATATCACATCACCTATGTTTATAAGCTTCAGATACAGCCTGCGAGTTCCAGTTATAACTGCAATGTCAATGTCAAACATGAGCTCCTAAAACCAAAGATCCATTTATGCAAAACATGGATTAAAAGATGACCAGTGTGCCGTGGCCTTCTTTGTGTTCATCACCCTAGGTCTCTCAAACAATAAAGATTTGCCTTAATAGTCTAAACACTGATAAATTTTCTTCAGCCAACCTCTCGCACAGTCCCCACTAATTTGATCTAATCCCTGGGCTTGAAAACTTGAGACACCAATTTCTAACCACTAGCATGCAAAGAGTAAAAATTCAGAACTAAATATATTAACAATAGAAACTAAACTTTAATTAAAACTTTAAACGTAAATCTCATAAAGTATTAATATAGTAGATTCCACAAAAAGATGAGATTTACAATGCATAATCAAAAAGTGAATCCAGAGTAAGTAGCTTGAGGCTGCAGAAGGGAAAGAAATCCAAAATACCCTTTCATGCTCTTGATTAGTAACACCATTTCTTCTACCAAAAGATTACCAAGCCTGGCAGAAACATAGACCAATACGAGTTGGGGTACAGGAAAATTAATTCCGACAGGAGATCTAAGCAAACAAAAACTGAATGAAACTAAAAACACCACAAAAAATCAGTGCAATTTTACCTCATACTCTGATTCCCTTTCTTCCAAGTCGACATCAATCACACTATCACCATCGAGCAGAACAAGGCTTCCCACACAAGTCGCCGTCCGAGACATATCCGGCATACCCACAATCTCAACCTTGCTGCATGTCTTCTCTTTTATATCATACCAAAAGAGATTGTCAAAGTCCTGCTGCATCAGAAGCTTCTCACCGTTCTTCGAAAACTCTAAAGGCTTACAGTACTCAAACGACCATGGCACTGCCTCCCGCAAAATAGTATAGAGCCGAGTCCAGGAGCTCTCCACCCCATACTTCTTCATCACCCAAACACTCATATTGGCAGACTCCAGATAATCATTCACGCAAACACACAGATATCCACCCAAGACCTCCAAATCGGGCTCTGAATAACCAGAAACATTCTTGAACGGGGTCTTATACATCCAAAATTTTTCGGTGGCAAGATCCAAAGCAATAAGCATCTCCAAAGACCTGCGCTTTTTAGAAACAGCCAACCAATGCAGAGCACCGTTCAAGAAAGCAGGCTTGGAAGCAATCGATGAATCCTTTTTAGGCCATTTATCGCTGACCCTCTTCCAAGAATGCGATCTCAGACTATATACCTTGACTTCAAATACACACTCACGCCAATTAGACAATTTCGAGACCTTCACTACCTTGTAGTTGTCGCTAACTGGATCGTGCCCAAATGCTAACTCCGACCACATAGCCGGAGAGTTCCAGACAGAATAAGAGCCATCTTTCTCGAAACCTGAAGGGACATCGATAGGCTCAAAAGATAATTTCTTATACCTTCTTATGAACGGGTTCCAAATCGTAATCTCATTCTCCAAGTTGTAGAGGCAAACCAGGCCGTTGCAAGAGTACACGAGTGTGCCTTTTGCTCTTTTATGGCGCAGTGGTTGGTAGATTCGCACGGCTCTATCGAACCGACCATCGTCGTGAAAGCGTACCGCGTGGTAGTCCGGTGGGAGACGATTCTTGTCCTCAAATTTCAGAAAAAAGGGATCCGCATTCCGAAGGCACTCGCAGTCCTGGACAATGAGCATGCGTTCCCTGTTGGTCTTGGTGGAGCGCTGGAGATGCTTCCTTATGAAATCCGGGTTTTTTATCATGGCGTACCATAACTTGGAAACGCACAGAAAACGCACGAGACTCTTGACGGGTAATTCTGCGAGTATTTCCGCTATAAACTCAAGCGGGAGAGTCGACGTCGAGGAACGGGCCATCAGATATTCAGATGTGAATGAAGAAGACGACGACGACTCAGTGAAAAAGGTGGAGGGAAAGAAGAGAAAATTGAACTAAAAAGTGTGAATGTTTCACCTTCCCAGCCAGCAGTGTATAGTCAAATCAGTAGCATTTCCCAATAGCCAGTGTGGGTTCAGATCAGTAACTTCTTGTCCTCTTGTTTAGGCTATACTTCACATTTGGCTAGGCGCATCAACATCTTCCATTTGGGTGGGTTGGCTGTCTTTGACTAGTGATGCGACTCCATGGCCAAATCTTTAACTGAACAGTTCACTTCAGCAAATATCTTCCAGTGAAACAACATTTAGAAAAATAGATTATTTTATTTTAAGGTTATAATAGCAACTAGAGATTTTTCTACATTTCATTATATAACTTCTATGTCTAATTTGGAGGCATAAAAGCTCACTCCCATATCCCAAGTCGTAGGGAAAAAGAAAAATCCTCTATACTGTCACTTAGGTCTTATTTGAATAGGTCTGTTTTAGTTTTGAGTTTGAATTTTTTAAAAAATTAGTGTGATTTTTTTGTTTGGATTGAAAATTTCAAAATTCAAATTTTAAAACATTAGAAACAAACTCAAATTTAAAAATCTGAAGTAAATAAAATCATTTTGAAAACCAAAAGATTTGAAACCGATCTCCATCAAATGTAAGTTGCTCCCATATGTTTGGCAGCCCGGGTTTTAAGATTTGTTTGTATGCTTAAATTTAGGAAAAATAAAATAATTATAATTATTCTATTCCCTATTGAAATACACATTTTACAAACCAAACAAGGCTAAAATAAAATTCTCTTTCTACCTTCCCTCACTGCGGCCCTAATTTAGACTTCATCGTTCATTTTCAACCAATCTATCTTTATAAGAAGTCACCACATCACATGTTACCTCAACCAGTAGCATGCACGGAGTAAGATTCAGAACTAAATAAATATATTAACAATAGAAACTAAACTTTAATAGTAAATCTCATAAAGTAGTAACATAGTAGATTCCAATAAATGATGAGATTTCCATTACATACCAAAATGTGAAAATAGAGTAGCTCGAAAAATCCAAAACACTCTTCCTGCTCTTGATTTATAACTCAATTTCTTCAACCAACAGATTGAAAGAGCCCCCAATGGATTTACCACAATGACTAGTAGAAACATAGACCAACAAAAATTAGAGTCTCACTGCCACATATGATGTTGAGGCACAAATCTAAGCACACAAAAACACAAACTACCAAAAATTTCACGAAAGTCGGGACATTTTTTCCCTCATAGTCTAGTTCCCCTTCTTCTAATTCGACATCAAGCACACTATCACCATCGAGCAGAACAAGGCTTCCCACTGACATCGTTGTACGAAACATTTCTGACACACCCACAATCTCAACCTATGCTTGTCTCCTTTTCTATGTCATACCAAAAGAAAGACAGTTTGGAAGCAATCGGTGAATCGTTCTTAGGCCATTTATGTTTTACCATCTTCCAAGAATTCGTTCTCAGGCTATATCTTGACTTCAAAAACCGGCTTACGCCAATTATGCAATTCCAACACCCTCACCACCTTGTAGTCCTCGTTAACTGGATCGTGCCAAAACACAAATTCCGACCACATAGCGGGAGAGTTTCAATCGGCTCACAATGTAATTTCTTTGTACTTTCTTACTAATTCCAAATCACAATTTGAGTCTCCAACTTGTAAAGGCAAACCAAACCGTTGCAACAGTACCTGATTTTGCCTTTTGCTCTTATATGGTGCAGTGGTTGGTACATTCGCATGGCTCTATTGAACCGACCATCGTCATGAAAGCGTTGTTAAGATATGTGATCCAAGTGCTACTGTTGATGTTACTGTACAAGGCCAAACCTACCGAGAAGCCACTACTCAAGCTCAAGATGCTGTCCAAGCTATCAATTAAATTCAAGATGTTGTCCAAGATACAGCCTTATCGAAACAAGTTAATCACGTAGGATCCACAGCCAGCCTAGTAAGCATTCACTGTGGAGCAGCAACTAATATGGCAAGTAGAGATCTTACAGCTGCAAGTTATGTAACAAAAGAAAGATGTGTAGAGGCAAACAATACAAAAAAGGAAAATATCACACCATTCAACCATGACGGTCTTGAAGTTGATACTCTATTGTACAAGAAAATAGGCTATCATGAGATTCACATATTCTCTGTAAGAAAATTATTTGTCCATTTATCTAATTTAGTTGTAAATGACAATCCTACATTCTGTAGAATTTGTCTTACTGTAGACCATAAGTTACCTAACTATATATCTCTAGCTCAAATTCTATATAATTGAGCGTAGGTTACAACTAATATTATTAAGCAATTTTCCTTTTGCTATTACAACCTTTTACAAGCGTATCTAGTATAAATACGGTGGTTAACGATTGTTGTCCTCAAAATTTTGAAAGCAAGGATCCGTTCTCCGAAGGTGCTCGCAATCCTACACAATGAGTGTGCGTTCCCTGTTGGTCTCGATGGCGCGTTTGAGATGCTTCTTTATGAAATGTGGGTCGTTAATCAAGGCGTTGAACATAAAGCGTACGAGACTGTTGACGGGTAACTCGGTAAGTATTTCCGCGATAAACTCAAGCAGGAGAGTTAGACATCGATGGAGGTGCCATTAGATGTGAAAGAAGAAGAAGAATTAAAGAAGTATGCGTAGGTCTGCATCCCTGCCGGCAGTGTATGGTCAAATCAGTAGGCATTTCCTAGAAGCCCGTGTGTAGTCAAATCATTAACATCGCATCCCATTTGCTACTTTTTTACAGAGCTGTTGCTAATAATAAGGATAGAAATGAGCTTCTCTGCCTTTTGGGCTGGACATTCATAAATTTGGGTATGTTTTGGAATTGTTAAACGAGGTGGGCTGGCTTGAACTGTTCAGCAAATATCTTCTAGATGTTAACTTCCATAATCTTCTAGAGAAAGAATATTTAGAAAACTAATTATTTTATTTTTAAGGTTATAAATTATAATAATAACAACTAGAGACTTTTTTTTAAAAAAAAAAACAAATTTTAAAAATTATTTTATAAGTTCGTTCTCTAATTTGGATGCACAAACTCAAACTGACTCCAACAAATATAAGTTGGTCCCAAGCATAAACATAAAAATCAATGAACAAATAACCCTTAAAATTGGCAAAGGCTCCATATTGTACAGATAATAATGTGAATCTTTACTACGTCTTTAACACTAAAAACATCTGAAGCAAAAAGATGTTAAACTGCTTTGGTTTACCTATTTTATGGGTAGTTAAATAATGAAAGCATTCACACCGGGCTAGCCAAATAGCCATGTGGCAAAATTTGGTAAGAGAATCATTTGCATTCAACTCAATATTTTTGCCAAAAAATTATTAGTTTCTACTGAACAAATTTGATGAGCAGCACTCAACAATGCAAAACAATTCATTTGTTTATTAGGTCGATTTTCTCTTCACTCCATTCCCTTTAGTTCTTGGTGGCAATGGGGTATGGTGACAAAGTGAGGACAATGAGGAGCAACACGAACCAAAAGAGGCTTCATAACCAAACATACTCTTTTTTTTTGTTCGGTCTCTACTCGGATCATCGGCACTGTTATCGCCTCCAAGAAGCACAGAACTCTGGAAAATGCCGCATCTGTGTAATTTCATTGCTTAGAAAGTGTGATGGAAAAGAGTGGAAACTGGAGGAGGAAAGTCGATGAAGTGCATCTGCTTTAGTTTCCACTTTCCATGGCTTTGAATGGACTTGTTTCAATGGAAAATACATGGGACTTCAATTAAGTTTTATCCACCTCCACTGTCCAACTAATAACGTCATCGATCGGAATCAAGAATCATATTTAGTTCTTGGATTGACCAAGCATTGTAATATAATTTAATCAGAGAAGTTTAAAATATTTACAAAGTGCATATATAAAGAATGTCTCATTATAAATGAACCCATATGTGTCACGATTATCATATCACCTGTGAACTATCAACATATTGAAAAACATCAGATGCAGCTTGTGAGATCCAGTCAACTGCAGTGCCGAAAAATAGCTCCCAAAACCAAAGATCCAATGCCAGCACGGAGGAAAAGATGAGCAGTGCCAGAGTCTGGTAGCGGTTCAATGGCCAACCCAAGATTTTGGCCAGAGTCTTCAGAAATGGAAGGGAATTGCTATTTAGAATCCGGTTCCTTATTGACCATGCTGTTATCCACTGCACACGGGAAGGGTATAGCTCAAACTCCTCTCTTAATCTTCTGCCCAGGTCCGGCATGTGGCCGCCCCCATATAGTATGGCAATCCTATTATGGCCCTCATCAATTGCTCTTCTAAGTGCCTCTACCGCAGCTCTATTCCTTTCACCAATGATAACAGAACTCTCCTCTACATCTGCTGTCACCTGTGTGAACCTTCAAAAAGATAAAACAGTACCTTTTGTATCAGCCGGTCCCCACATCAAGAGGAATGCATCCAAAATTCTTTTGGGTAATCCGTGACAAAGCACTTGATAATAATTCAACACTCTTAACTGTTGAATGCAAGTTAAGCATTAAAGCAAATGAAATTTAATCTAAAAGGAAAAACAGAGAGATATGAAAGAGAGAACCTAGCAAATACTTACTCGGTTGCTAGTCTCTTTGCCAGGAAGACCTTCATTGCAGCACCAAGATCAAGCCTAGACAAGGCTTCTAGTTCTGGATATTCTGATGCCTGGCTTCCCACATCACAAACAGATCCAATGATGAGCAGGCCGACAAGTGGCATAGGAAGCACCCGTGAAGCCCATAGCAGCTTGGATCTCCAAGGATCAAGGTCTTCTGGAATTGAAGCAGGCTGCACCATAGCTTTTGTTGATCTAAGAGTCATGTCTCTTGCAAAAGTGAAAAAGCTTTCACCTTTTTCAACCTAACAAGTAACGATAGGACAGAATTAGATCTAGAAGTTGGGGAGTAGAGAGAAATACAGCACTGAATCTTGAATTTTAAACCTCTTAAAGGGAAAACAAAAATCATAACTATATACAACTGTATAGAAGGCCATCGCTGCAAGTTATTGGACAAGCACAACAGCAAGGAACATTCAGACAAACCCAATACTGGACTTGTTAAGAGCAAAACAGATTGAAAAGAAAGAAAACAACAGAGCGAATGCAATTGTAAGCCAGCTTCTTTACATATTTGGGAAGAGTACCACCCCACCTAGTAATAAAGCATCTCTAGACCACCTCATTCACTAAAGAAAAGAGTGAACTAACTCCAAGAAAATGTCAATCACTCAACAACCTCCGTAATAAGACCAATTTAAGAGGTGGTAAAAGAACAGACCTGAAGTAATTTGAAGGTCTCATAGTCAAGATCTGCATGGTACCAATTCTCAACTTGGTAATCAAGACAGTCTAATTGGAAATCAAGCGTAAGAACTTGAGCCATTTGTCGCTGGATACATCCGAGGATGTTAAAACCTCGTGAGCGTGAACCTTTAAGTCTTTTTGTGGCAGTCATGTTTCTTCTATTCTCTAAACTCTCTCTGCTAGCGACCATTTCATAGAGGACACAGTCATATGGTTCAAGTTCCTTTTGAAGGGTTTCAAAGTACCTGCACATTCAGATCAGAATCATTCAGAGTGGTATTATTTGGGAAAATATACTTTACCAAGCAAAAAAGTCAACAAAACAGTGGTTATCACAATTCAAGGACTTGCAATACAAAGATCTCAGAAATTGCTCAAACATAAAGCCAAGAAAATATCATCTTCCCTAAAGCCACAACGACAAAACATCTATAAACCCCCTTCCTATTAACATAAAACTCATTAAGCTCAAAATTTTAATCATAAAGCTATATAGTGGAACATCAACTAATAAGTAAGAAAACAAGGTAAAATAATCAGTAGAGTCAAAATTATAAAGCCAACCAAGGATATCAATCTCAACTCTCAAGCCAATTTGGCAAGAAACAAAAATGATTCATCCAAACTAATAAAACTCCACCTCAACCAACATAACTTTTAGCCGGTTTTATTTCCAAATTTTCCATACCCATGTCGCAATATCCACATCTACAGCCAGTACAGCATACATTGCAATAAAATTCAACATATGCAATTCAAAACTACATATATTATCAACAAATGACAATCAAGCTACAAACTGAAAATATATTACAAGTGTAACAGAAACTCTATAAAGTAGACATACTCTTTATCCGCAATGTGAATCGTCGAAACCAAATCAACCTACACCAACAAAACAACAAGAATCCTCCAATTAAACAACCCACATAAGAAACAGACACACCTACTTGAAGTGAAAAACAAAAAACCATCTTGTACCTGAAGAAAAGGCCGTAAAAGAGACCAAGGAAACCTCTTCCTATATCTGACCACAGCAGTCTGCAACTCCGCACAGCCCCCATCAACACCCTTCTTGAACCTCATGAAGTCCCCTATGGAATTGTTCTGCAAAAACTGCTCCGCCAAGCCATCTTCGATGGGCTGGTTCAGAGAAGCTCTGGGGATTGCGAAGCTGAGGGTTTGGGGGAAACTAAGGTTGCGTTTGAAGGAGTCGAAGGGTCTGACTCTGGGTCTGATGGAAGAGGAAGTGGAAGACGAATCGGTGTTGGAATTGGATGGAAATGAAGATGTGGAAGAGAGTATCGACAAAGAGCTGGAGACCATTCTTCTCTCTGCAGAGAGCGAGAGAAAGAGAGAGATAAAGCTTGGGTGTTTGGATAACCAGAAAACGGGAGATTATCCCGTGACACCCTGCTTCTGGTTATTGCGGGTAATTCAGTTTGCGTACAATATAATATATATATATATGATTTTGTTATTTTATTTTTGGCCTTTTTCAAGTTGGACAGATTTTTATTTTATTCTTTAATGTATTTTATTATCAATTCTAAATTTCTGGCTTGCACGCCTAAGTCAAGATTTGACTTTCAATTACTAAACGACTTGACTCTAATTCTATGCGCTCTTTTGCACCTCGAAGGCTAAAACGATGGGGAGGGGATGCTTATTTGGATTTTTATTTTTATTTTTATCTTTTCTTAAATGGCCCTTAAAAGATAAAGGGCAACCAATTTATAGTACTACGTTATTAGGCAATATAGTATTAAGATAAAAAAATATGATTAGTTGATTTGAGAATTGAGTATTTTTAAGGCCATCTTCTTTTAAGGTCTTTGGGTGTGTTTGACATTATTTAGGAGTTTTTTTTTTTTTTATTAGATGAAAAAAAGAATGTTTTGATCAAACATAAAGATAAAAGACGTTTTGAGTTTTTTGTTAATATTTTGTGTTAAACATTGTTTGTTAATATTTTGAGTCAACAAAAACAGCAATTGGAGCAAAGAATGCGATTACAACTTAAAATATAAAATACTTTTTCTTTAAGTAAATTATCTTCAAAACATCTCCAAAAATACATTAACAAGCGTACCAGAAGATCTTTCTTTTCTTAATCATACAAAAAGACAGTTGGATTGTAACCGACTCTACGGAACTCTTTTTTAAGTTTTTTTTTGGTTTAATTTTCATATGATTTGGTTGAACATGAAATAGGAAGTCAATTACAACAACGCCAACGGTCTGAATTCGAGTGCAGCCGACAAAACTAAAACCAGCTACGAGAAGAAGAATTAGTAAAACACAAGTGGAAAACAAAGGATTGAACAGCACGCAATATCTTATTATTCAGCTGAATGATTGACAAAACAATGTGTATTAAAAGTTTGAAGAATTAACTATCCATCAAATGACAACGAAAATCTAATACTGGAAAAGAATATTTATTGCTGACTACATTTCAATAAATCAAAACAACGAATTTAATCGAACCCCACCCAGAAAAGATCCCAAGCGCCATTGGCATCTACCGTGAAATTTTCAATTACAAGGATCAAAAGGTATAAAACAATTCATAGGAAATAGGCCTGCCAGATGGTGATACTACTGATGCAAGAGCTTGTGAATCTTTGGCATTATATATGCAGCTCATCCTTAGAGTTGCAGAAAGGGTGAAAGGCATATTATATCAATCTTTTCTGATTTAATTTGCAGAAATTTTATAAAGATGCCAAAAACAATGATGCCGAGTTTTTCTTGTCTAAGTTTATCATTTCCTGTACCTGTATCATTGTGAAAACAGCCGTAGACCTGCTTCTAAATCCTCAAGGGTAATAGTACGAAGTTCATCTGTGTCTATACAGTCAAAACTGAGCCTAAGGTCCAAATACTCTCTAGCATTAACTAGCATTGGATCCACCAAACCGCCATTCATCTCCTTGCGCAGCTTTTCCGTTGTTTCTCTCTGAATCAATGCTGCCACAACTTCTTCGGTGCAAGAAGGGTGTAACTTAAATCCATACAACAAGCTATCCTCCGCTTGATTATTCATCTTGATATGGAGAATCTTGGCTAGTTCTTCTGAACAGAAGTCATTAAAATAGAAAAACTTGGTCACCCGTCTGCAGAAGCCTTCGTTAGAAGCAATCACACGCTTCATTGGTTCACTGTACCCAGCAAATATGACCACAACCTTTCCACTGTCCATGACAGACATAATCTCTTCTAAGGCCTCCAATCCATAGTCCTTATCATCTGCCTTCTGCATAGGTATCAGTCGGTATGCTTCATCCACAAAAAGAATTCCTCCTTCTGCATCCTTTATCTGTGCGCATTCTATTATTAGTTTGTGACAGTAACATATTCAAACTTGTCTTTGCTGGGAAGAGAGAGAGAGGAAGAACGTAAGAACATAATGTGAGAAAGCCCAGTGGTGTACCTTTCTCCTAGTTTTCGGCCCAGTATGACCAACAAACTCTCCAACCAAATCGGTCCGCTGTACTTCTGTTACCTTGTCAGTTGGTAAAATTCCCACCATATGGAGTAATCTTCCGAGGATTCGAGCTACCATAGTCTTACCTGTGGAATATAATATTAATCATACATGCTTTGCTAGTTGATCAAACAAGATACAGCGAACTGACATCTTCAGAAATAGTAGAAAGACAATCAATCAATTATATGTGTATCTATAGTTTTCTTTTACACATCAAAGAAGCAGTTAAATCTCTTGGAAGATATTATTGTGGTTTCATCTTTACTTATCAAAAATTAAATAAATATCGTGGTTTCAGAAAAGAATTAGCATCAGATACACAGATTGATATAAAGAAGGCACATTTGATATATAAACAAATTAAGAATTGGGTGTGTAACTTATTTCACCCTGAAGAGTTTGGATAAGGCTTTTAACAAATCAACTCAAGAAGTTCACTTCATTTCTGCATCAGAAATGGATTATATAGACATATAGTTATTTTACACAATAAAACCAAGATGCCTAGAGAACATGGTTTTTACAATGTTAACGATTTGTGATAAGATTGTCTTCCAAATACAGTAAGCAAGTAGCATGGCAAAATAAACAGGAATTTAGCAGTGCTGACGGAAAATAAAGAAATATTTATCACAAGCCAGAGACAATCTTGCCAGATACTACCTGTTCCAGGATTGCCAAGAAACGCCATATGTGGGGGTCTTCTGGTGCCAACTTTCAGCCCAAGGGCCCTACGCCTCTCATCCAAAAGCATTCCCTTTGCCCACTTCCGTAGTTGTGTCTTCAGCTCATGCAAACCTACTACTTTCGATATTTCATTTTCAAGTTCATCCATCTTGGCTTTAGTTTCGCCACATGCTTCAATTGCACTTCTCTTTCGCTGCTCTTCAAGATGCAAGTGCAATAGTTCTCGCAACTTTTCACTTCCTGGGCCTTGTGAAAGATGATTTAGAGGAGTCATGTCCTCCTGCAATTCAAAGTTTATGCCAACTATGATTATTTCCAATTTTTCACTAAGCTGAAAGTAAAGAAAGCAATTGCAGTCCACAGTACATTATCCTTAGCACTGCAATCAGCATTATGCTCAAGCAACGTCTTGACAGTTGAGCAGTCTTCAGCTCGAAGAGAGTACCAAACAGCAAGATGTAATGGCGTCATTCCATTCTGCATTAGTAAGACAGGAAAAGAAAAGCTTTACAATCAGAACACATCCAAATTCCATTCTAATTATTCTTTAAAGTGGATCATATGGTGACAAAAGAAAAGCACATTTGCTTTCGCTTCAATAAAAGCACCATGAGCAAGAAGCAATCTTGCAGCATCACTGCACCCATTCTTCGCTGCCATGTGCAATGGAGTTTCTCCATACTGCAAAGCACGGCAAGTTAACGTCAAGAAATCAATAAAAAGAGCAATAAGTCATGACCAAAAGCTTATATAAATTCCAAATGTCATAACAATTTAGACCATCCACATTTTTGGCAAAGGAAAAACAAACACATACACACATTAATTTTACCTACCATGTTCTTGGCTTCCAACTCAACCCTATCCAGCCCTTGCCAATCAAGAAGAAATTTAACTATCTCAGCCCTGTTGTAACCAGCAGAAACATGAAGAGGCGTCTGTGCCATCTATAAGAAAGCAAAGGTCAGGCATAAAATTAAAGACAAAAAGCTTTGCATACAAGCAGATTCAGGAATTCAGAAATGAAGATAATATATAGACATGATTTATTTAACTCCAAAAGATAGAAGCAAAAATACATATAAGCGAGCAAAACCTAAAAGCAAAGTAAATCCTAGTTCATTTTTATCTTTATACCAACCCCATCACTCCCCATTAACTATCTCAGCCCTGTTGTAACCAGCAGAAACATGAAGCGAGCAAAACCTAAAAGCAAAGTAAATCCTAGCTCATTTTTATCTTTTTACCAACACTATCTCTCCCCATAATCCATTCTTTCCACTCCAACATTTGCTGAAATTACTAATCATATGTTCCGTGTTCATCCTACCTATTCTAAAGCATGTTCATTCTTCATAGCTCTACACGCCCTATTCAGCATTGACAGCTTCTCTAGTTTAATTAAACCAAATCTATGTCACCATCACATAAAACATTATATAAACTTGATTAAAAAGAATAACATTGATTAATATATAGATATATAAAGGCTCAATGCAACTCTTAATGCACACACTGACACACACACACAAATAGGAAATTCATCCATCCCCAGCTCAATTATCTACAATCGAAATCCATTTCCATCTATGTTCTTGATCTCATTAAAACATCAATTTAGTGCTTCCTTCGTCTCCAAATTCAACAACATTATATCTACATAGACCCTGCCAACTTTATTTTTTCTTTTAAAAAAAGAACAATGCCTTTTTTCTGGCGTTAGCCAATGACAGTCTCGATTTCCTTAAGAAACTAATACAACGTTCCCTACCAACCAAAATTCAGCCTCCCAGCATATGACTCAAATGGGTTCAAATTCGTTCAATTTTACAACCCAACTCACAAACAAACTAAAGGATGTACATAGCACAAAACCCATCAAAATAGACTCCTTCAAACAACACCCATCAAAATGAACGCACACAAAAGAATTGAATTCTTGAAAAAGTTTTTTTTTTAATTATTATTATTATTATAAATAGAGAATGAGATCTTACGACGGGGTTTCTTTCGTTGAGAAGCGACGGGTTCTCTCGGAGTAGTCTCTGAAACCCAAGAAGGTCCCCGAACTGGGCATAACCATGAATGGTGGTCGGCTTGGCAGATCTCGACCGCTGATCCTGTGTCCTCTGCATCCCTACAAATTGCCTCTCAATGTCTCTCTCCAATGCAAGAAAAATCGAAGAGAAAGAAAGAAAGAGAGAGAGAGCTTTGAGAGGCTGCGCGGTCTCTTTCCTTTTTTTTCAGCGCGGAGATGAAGCCGAAGCTCACCCCGCGGTCCGACTCTAACGCGTGCTAATCTCACACCACTGGGACTAAACGACTAGTCTAACTTCTGCTCAGTTTCTTCGCTGACTCGAACCCACCCTGTTTTCTGCAGGACTCTGGCTGCTGCCAGCTGATTTCAACAATCACTACCCATTAAGTAATGCTTTAAACCATCTGTTTGTTTTGAGATTTGGATTTTCTACCCAATTCGACCACAGAAGGTTCCTTTGAGTCTTTGACAGTTGCCTAATGCATATAGCCAGCGTCACTTTTCTCGGGAAAAATGTTCGGTCACTATAGACTTTTTATAGGTAAATTAACAATTAAAAATGTTTTTGTTACTCATAATAATAACAAGACCAAGAATAATCAAGATGCAGCCGACATGCATACACATTATTGTTTACCATCTTTGTCTATTTTATTTCTTTTTTTATTGTTTTATTCAATAATTCAAGTTAGCCTGGCTGTCGAATTTTGTAGCAGTGAACAGCCTCAATTATTATTATTTTAAAAAAAAAAACTCTATTGAGATTTATTATAAATCGCCTCATCAACTTTTCGTGTAATCCCGAGATTACAAGTTACAACTAAACCGACATTAGTCATCGGAAATTGGACATCAAACGCACCGAAAAAAGGTTTGGGCCCGTCATGTCAGTGAACCCGCCTTTCCTGTCTCGACGGATCTTTTCAATTCAGCCTGTTTAGGCCTTTAAGTTCGGTCCATTGGGCCTTTTTTTTTAATTTTTTTTTTTTTTGCGTTCTTCGTAACATGATTGGTGTAGCGTTCATGGTT
Organism: Carpinus viminea; assembly: GCA_013348765.1. NCBI lineage: Eukaryota > Viridiplantae > Streptophyta > Magnoliopsida > Fagales > Betulaceae > Carpinus > Carpinus viminea. The sequence goes on from CP054667.1 coordinate 13,007,486, forward strand.
TTTCAAGGGCGGTAGATGGACCTCAAGGCTGATGAGGTTGATCAATTGAGACGCCTTCGTTCTTCGTCATGTTCAAAGACGACGAATATGAGACAGAAGAGATTAAGAGAGGATTACAAAACAAGTGGGGTAAATGACGACGACCAGATCAAGGCCGGCGGTGAGATGTTGTTATACATCATCACTTCTCATTTCTCAAAAGTAAAGGTGGGAAAGAATTGTGATTTTCCAAAATATTCGGTGTAAAGAGATTGATTCTTTGACGGGAGACCAAGATGAGAAGAAAATTGAAGTGATGTTTATAAAATCTAAGAATGAGTTATCTTACTAAACACTGGTTAAGGCACTTGTATTTTATAATGTATTTAGTTATACGAGATAATTACAGTTAGTGTTTGTGATTAGCAAAACACTCAGCTATGATTAGCTTATCTAAATATATAATTATTATAACTAGAACCGACTTGTTTTAAATAATCAACGAGTTTGAAGTATGACCTTCATTGAGCTCTTAAAAGTAGTTGCTGATTAGTTCACTCAAAGATCAGGAAAACGACAGAAAAACCGGCTTTTCAAGTTGCTAATTAGCTCCTAAAACATGTACGTACAAGCATCACCTTGCCTACCTTGGCCTGTCTACCTTACCAACAGAAAAACGACACGCTGACACACGCCAATTAGGACACGTGTAACGTGTACACTTGGAGATGAGGTTGCTGTAACGTGTGGTCGTCACAGTCCAGCTTCCTAGATCTCTTTCCGAATCTCTCTCTCTCTCTGATATTTTATCGATTTTTATCTTTTTTATTTTACGAGCCTTAAAAGGGAAGAAAATCACAACCGTCGTACAAAATCAGCAAACACTCCCAGGTATTTTGGAACGTTTTTTTTTTTACATGAACTTTGGAGTCTGGGCTATCCTCAGTCCATAGCAGCCATGGCCACAGTCACAAGGCTTCACATTTTCCCACAAAGATTCGAACACTTGAGCTTCAAGGACCCCGGAAGGACCGGCCAGCCGGTCTTGCTCGGGCCGGGTTTATGCCAGTCCGGCTTGGGACGACGACGTGGGCGTGATGGGTTGTGTTTGAAACAGTGCAGGTCGTTTAGGGCTGAGGAGGGAGAGAAAGAGGTGGAAAGTGCGAGAAAGTGTGGGAATTTGAAGGAAACCGAGGCTAAGCTTCAAAGGGGAATTGGGTTTTGGAGCTCTTTGAGGACTACTATTTTGGGTGGCTTTAGTTTGGCTCGTGGTGATGAGTATCGCAACGCTCTGGCCAAGGTGGAGGAGGTATTCTCTTCGGTGAGTTGTGCTTGTATACGATTTGTTTCATTATGTTTAAAGATTCTTTCTTTACTTGGTGGAATTTGTAGTTGAATTGGAGATATGATAGCAAGCGTAATTCAGCAAATTTACAGAGTATTGAGTTTCCATTTCTTTTGTTTCCATCCAAATTATCCAATCCAAATGTTAGAGCAGTGAAGATATTGAAACTATGAACTGGAAACTTTTTACTTAGGACTAGAGAAATGAAACTTTCCACATATTGGAGCATAATATTTATATTTTTCTTTGCTCAGTTATGTTTTGATAAAATTTTCAAAAACTTTTTTCCCTTATCAAATGCTGAAAACTCGTTTAAAATACTAGTTAACCAAATAGATTTGTAGACGTGGCTCCTACCACTCACACAAATTTCACAACAAACTACAAAACTTTTGTCAAAAACACTTTTCAAAAAATAAAAACAAAATGTTTCTCAAAAAAATAATTATATTTATCTTCTTTTTTAAAAGGGGATTTTCATATACAATTTTCTCAAATTTTTATTTTTCAAAAGCATTTGTCAAATTTTCACCATACTAACTTTCATTTGTGGACCCTACATATAACACTTATTCCCAATTGTGACCCATACCAAATCGATTTTCACTTTTTACATTTTTCAAAACCCAAAACACTTCTCAAGATTTCTGTTTTACTAACTAGAATTGGTGAATTTCACCAAGCTTTGTTTAGTTTCCTTTATCTATTTAATTTTTGGTCAATGATAATTTTGAGCTATAATATGTGCTGATTAAGTTTTATGTGCTTAATCCGATTTGTGAGTGTATTTTTGGCTTTAACATTAATTTTCTTTCTCACAACAGGTTGCCGTCCAAGTGGGAAGATATATTATAACCATGATGAGCACTGGAGTGATACTTGCAATTGGATTTCAGATGTCAGGTTAGCGATCATGCACTCTGATTGTGAGATTGCATGCATTTGATATAATGTAAAAACATCAGTGAATTCCCCATACACACAAGAATTCAATTGTATTTGATTTTGTGAAGGTGGGGACAGTCAGATGGACACTTTGATTTGGTATAGCTGGCTTGGAGGAATTATTATTGGAACCATGATAGGTGCTAATATGGTTTTAGAGGAACATTGTCGTGCTGGTCCACGTAATGTTGTCATAACTGGAAGGTGATCTCTCCCTCACTCTCTGTCTCTATCCTTGGGCTTGAAAAGTAAACGATTTTACTTCTACAAGTAGTTTTAAACTCTACTGCTCATGCATTTTGTTAAATGGAGTATCCTATGATCAATGATCAATGCTTACCAGTGTCTTTCCCAAAGCCTTGTCCTTAGGTACTATCAATTTGTGTACCTGCATTGGGGGTGGGGTCTCTGCAATGTCAAATTAACATGGCAGTTTTCCATCTTATTCACTTATAGAGTAGTTAGAGATTGAAAGTGTTAAACCACCTCTCATGTATGGGCCCAAACTCTCTCTTAATAAGTAAAGCTCAACACGTGAAAATTGAATTAGGAGGTGAATTGACGAAATTAGGGTTCAAATTCATGATCTCTGAATTTGATACCATGTAAGCTTTTGTGATAAATTGTGATTTAACATAAAGCTTTTACTTTATATGATCCAATGTTGATGCTTAAAAATGCATGTGTGGACGTTTCTTTATTCAATTCATTAAGTTCACCTGATCCTGTGGCTTGGGATTGTTTACTTGGGTGTAATCACAGCTTGGCTATATGTGCACCAGATGGGTTATTGCTAATCGAAAAAATAACAATTTTATGTTTTAACTGTCTGGTACAGTACAAGGGGACTGGGAAAAGCGCTTGCTCGTGAATTTCTTCTTTCTGGAGATCGGGTGGTTATCGCCTCTCGCAGGTGGTATTCAGAATTAGGATATTGATTTAGTTCGATAATGTGCCTGTAATTTCAACACAGTTATCACTCACAATGTCACTTCCATAAATGGATCTTTTGAAGGCAGCCCTGAGTCTGTAGATATGACTGTCAAAGAGCTTGAGGAGAACCTAAAGGAATGTCTAACCACTGCGGGTGGCTCATCCGGGACAAAGCTGCAACGTGCAAAAGTGGTAGGCATTGCATGTAATGTTTGTGACGCTGATGATGTACAGAAATTGGCAAACTTTGCTGTTGAGGAACTTGGCTCTATCAACATTTGGGTGAGTGACTCACCTTTTTGCAATTGATGCATGTTGCTAACCACTCTCAGCAGTTGCTGTTATTATTGAAGATGGTATATGACAATTTCTTTTTATATAGACAGTGCATGTTGCCGTTGTTTTTGCAAATGCTTGTTTGGTCAAATTTAAAGAGATTGAAACTTCTAATGGCATAATGTTCTTGGTTGTCAACTGTCAGATGACTCAGATGGTTACCTTTTTTCTGTGTCAAAACTCAAAAGGCTTAACACTTTTTGATGGCATCTCCCATGTAATCATGTTGTTCAGACTTGCATTAGATGAAAAGCGGGATGAAACAATACATTCATTTTTCATTTATGACTGAGGTTCCAATAAATTGGCTAGCAATATCTTATTATGATGAGGTTTATGCTTTTTGTGGATTGACGATGATGATGTGATAATAATGCCTATCTTTTGTATTTGTCTCTGTTTATCCTATTCAACCTCTAGTTCCTGTTGTATTTAATGTGGCATGGTTTGTAATATTCTCAAAATTACTGAAATATTCCATTTTGTACTTCCATTGTTCGGCAGATAAACAATGCTGGCACAAATAAAGGTTTTAGACCATTGCTGGAGTTTTCTGATGAAGATATTAGACAGGTATTCATATATGAATTATTTATCAATTTGTTTTGATAGATCTGGTATTTGAGAACTTTATCTCATATGTGCATGTAGATGTACTTTAAGTACAGGAAGTCCCGTAAGAAAAGTAACTTTGAAAATACTAGGAGCTGTTGTATTGAATCACCATCTGTTTGCTATAGGATTTGATTCTAAATATGGCTGTTTTCCATTGTTGAATCACTAATTGTTATCAGACAACCTTCATACTTTGGCACAATGACCTAATGCTGAGAAGTATCTTCAACCCTCCTCCTCCTCTATGCATCTCTGTGTGACTCAAAGAAGACAGGGATGATGTGCTCACACATCTAAACATTATGGTTCAAAGTACTTTTTAAGATTATTTCTTGTATAGTTGGCCTAATTGTCCTACCAATATATCATGGTAGTTTACACATTTCGGTAAGAGTGGTTTTACCTTATTGCTTGAATTGATTTGACTCTTACCTCTCCTAATTATGCTAGATTGTCTCAACAAACTTGGTTGGCTCTCTTCTCTGCACTCGAGAAGCCATGCAAGTGATGAAGAACCAGGCTATTGGGGGACATATATTTAACATGGATGGTGCAGGCTCTGGGGGATCTAGTACCCCTCTTACAGCTGTGTAAGTTTATATTACCATGGAAGCTAAGTTTATTCTGTAGTGAGCAGAGGTGAAAACTTTCACCGGGTTTAGCCTAATCATTATTCAATGACCCATGGAAGTTGTTACCATTCCAAGTTCTCATGGTTGATGATGATATTCATTAATTTATATCGTTTGACTTGTAGCTATGGGTCAACAAAATGTGGGCTTAGGCAGCTTCAGGCATCTCTGTTGAAAGAGTGCAAGCGGTCCAAAGTTGGGGTGCACACAGCATCCCCGGGCATGGTCCTTACAGATCTGCTCCTGAGGTACATAGGAATCATCCCTGGTTTTTGCAATGCACTTATAACGCCATTTGAGTTCCTCTCATAATATTATCTTACGGGCCTCAATGCCAATTACCACATTTCTATTTCTTATAAATTCTATGTTCGTTCATTTAGATTTGAAGGTTGCATCTCTTTTCTATCAACGGCTATTTCACTTACCTTATATACCTTGTCTTTTGCTTTTGCTACTCTACGGTTTGCAGTGGCTCGAGTATCCAAAATAAGCAAATGTTTAACATCATCTGTGAGCTTCCCGAAACAGTTGCTCGAACTCTAGTTCCAAGGATGCGGGTTGTAAAGGGAACAGGAAAGGCAATCAGTTACTTGACCCCTCCTAGGATCTTACTTGCTTTAGTCACTGCATGGCTTCGACGAGGTCGATGGTTTGATGCCAAGGTAATCTTCATTATTTTGTGAAAGCATTTGACACTCCCTGCTGGTGCTCAACTATGAGTTCTGACAGCCAGAGGATTCGCTTATCAAGTTACCTACTATAAAAAGATTCTTAGTACCATTCATGATTGAATATGAGTGCATGATGATAAATTCCTCTAAATCTAAACTGAACAGGGGAAGGTGAGATAATTTTAAAATTTTGCTCATGTTTGTCATCTAAATGTGATGGTGATGACATATCTCTAGCAAGAAGAAACTGATTTGAGTATATATTGCAGGGAAGGGCATTGTATGCAGCGGAGGCAGACCGTCTTCGTAACTGGGCTGAAAACCGCACTCGGTTTTCTTTTACAGATGCAATGGAGATGTACACAGAGAACACTTGGGTTTCAGTTTTCTCACTTTCTGTTGTTTGTGCCTTCATAATCCTTTCTAGCACTGGCAGCACATTTCCTGGTACGTGAGTTGTAAGCACGATTACAGCCTGAAAGAATCAGTAACATGTGAATCAGGGCAATGCTCTTTGTGAGGGAGGTCAACTGCTATGCCTGGGAAGGCAAGTATACAACACTTAGAGCAGATTAGTGGTTTTTATACCCTACATTCTTGGGACACTTGCTTAACCATTAGGAGGGTCGGTTATACCATGATCCCATTGTTTTAACAAGAATCCAGTAAAAGCTTAGGGCATGTACACAGAAACAAACGCTGTCTTTCATTAACGAAGCATTCTCCATTGAGATGCTTCTATGGGCATGTAATGTTTCTATGGTATATATGTAATGCTTCTATCAGTCTATGGGTTCATTGTGAAACTCCCTTTCGACATCTTTGTCCATGCATTTCTTTTTTCTTTTTTCTTTTTTTCTCTTTTAATCTCCATCGGTACACCTATAACAATGGTCTTCTAGCAAGCAAAATACATGGTCTGTTGGAAACAATTGGGCTTAACTTAAGGTGTCCAAAACGGTGAGCCTTTTCAACATTCTAAAGTTAAACGGCAGGTGTGTGTTTTTTTTAAATCAAAGCGGGAGGAGGAGGAAAAAGGGAAAAAAGAAAAAAAAAAAACAGGGTGTTAGATGTAAACAAAGGGAATTATACTTAAACAACTGAGCCATCAATGTCTAGAGCACTCTCTCCCTGCAATGTGAATAGACTACAATAAGATGATCAAAGTTGAATAAAATACCATTATTCATCACACCCCTGAACTTTCATGTGTCCATACCCCATATTTATTGGTAATAGTTTAACAAACAGGTGTTTCACAACCACAAAGGATCTCTTTAGAAGATTGCTCACACATGCACATATATATATAAGTCTAATCACTCATAAGAGCATTCACATTCTGCTCAACAAATTTTTTAGGGTTTAGGTCATATTTTTTCTAAATTTGTCTTTTTATTGACAATCATATTTTTCAAAATTCCTTTTTTTCCAAACGGTCATTTAAAAAATAGTCTTTTTCTAATGATTATATATTTTATTTCGTGTAGAGAGGGAAAGTATGCTTTTCAATTGAGAGAGAGAGAAATGAGAGGTGATCATAAAAGAGAGCAAAAAAAAAAATAGAGATAAAATTATAGAAAAATATATATATTTTATACGTTTGGTTTGGTGAGTGTAAAATGCTCACCAAATTGTAGCAACTCAACAGATTTATTTCAAAAATAATTAGCCGAAAGTAAATGAATTTTCACCCAAATTTTTTGATTCAAAATAACATTTCGAGAGATCGACCGATTTCTAAAAGTGATACATGTTTTTTGAGTCATTAAAAAAACATGTGAGAAGAACATTCAACATGCAACTAAAAAAACATGTGTTTCTGATTATATGTAAATGACACACATCACTTTTAAAAGCTAAGCGTAAATGCTCTAAACAAACTGAGGCCCAAAAAAATACAAAAAATACTCCATACAACAAGTTAGAGTAGGGTGTTTTCTTGTTGGACGCGGTTTGGTCTGGTCAGTTTAATGGAAATATTTAATATTCAATGAAAATGGTTGATTGTTGTTGGCTTTGGAGTTTCTTGGCTTTTTCTCATTTTCTGTGTTTTTGGTTGTTGATTTTGTTTTGCAGAGTTAGCTTCTGTGTATATAAATCTTGCTTTAATTGTACGTACGTTGTCATGCTGTTTGTGGAGAGTTGTGTTTTTTCACAGCTCTAGTGTTTTTGGTGTCTGTAGTTGTAGCTGTAGAGGTCGGGGGTTTGTAATTGTTGTTGTAATTTTGTTAAGCAATTGTGTTTTAGCTTCTTTTGTCTTGCTGGAAAATACTAGAGCAAATTTAAATGTGTTCATAATAGTTTATGGTTTAAGTAATTAATAATTTCTCCCAATATTGCTGCGAATATTGCTCCCCTATTGCGGTCCAACCAAATATTAAAATTAAAAGATTAAAAAAAAAAAAAAGGAATTTTTTATTTAAACGTCAAGGCATGAGGAATCTATAATAATAAAATAAAATAAAAAAGTGGATGGCTGGATTGATTGGGATATTTGCCGTTGGTCAGGCAGCGAATGTCATGCCCATAATTACATTACATAGGATTAGAAGATTAATATAATTGGTTGGCATGTGCTGTGAGCTCTCATGGTCCCCCTCGCCTCTGAAAGCAAGCAAAATTATTTCACGAATTCAAAGTCAACCATGGATAAAAAGAAAAAGCGACAAAATAATAATGAAAGACTTCTACATGCGAAAGGCTTATTAAAACCCTCCATTTTCACTGAAATACAAAATACAAAATAAAACCCACCTTTTTCTTCTCTTTTTTTCAACTTTTATGTTCATAAAGTCAATCGTAGATATTACGTTGTATGATAACTCACGCGACGAGAACTTGTAAAATTTTCCGTACTAAAGAATATGAGACCAACCTCTTGTTCCTTTACAATTTTTGGTTAGATTGTGGAAAAATTATGAAATATGCTATTCTAATAACTTTTTCATAAATTGGCAACGCGTGTTGCAACACCGAATAACTAAGATTATAAAAACGCGTATCCCCTTCACTTAACAGATGGCTGAGCTAATATATATATATATATATATATATATATATGAGATTTGATAACGTTAGATTAGCTCACGTTTGGTCTTACGTACCTAAGAAATAAATTAAAACCTTTTGCTTGCTTTAAACAAAAATAAATAAATAAATTAGAACCTTCTGCTCTGCTTAGTTAATATCTTCTATATTGCTAAATGCTAATACTAGCCTTGTAATCATTATCAAAGAGTACTCGTGCATCATGCGATCAGGATGAAGTTCGTTTACTATTAATAAGTTCTTAATCAAACTTATATCTAACCCATTTTAAATAAGGATATTCTTTTCAAAAATAAAAAATAAAAAATAAGGATATTGTTACTGTCCTAAGGGTTCAAAATTTAACCAAATATGAATCCAACGGTCTCGATAAATTTGAAGGCTTAAGATAATAAATTTAAGTGATTTTTTAAAATATATATTTAAATATTAATTAAATGATATTTATTTTAATTTTGTAATAAAAGCAAAGTAGCAGAAGATGATAAGTTATGTTAAAGTTTGACTTTATGAGGTAATTAATTTTATTTTATCAATAATTAATATTACACTTGAGCCATATATATATGTAAAAGACCCCATATATATGGATGGCCAAAAAGACTTGAATGGAGGATGACTTTGTCTAGTCAAATATTATTTCCCCACGTGGCCACGTTCTAAAAGGCCTGCCGCCTCACGCGTCTGAATATGACTTTCCGCCGGCTTAGAATCATATTTACGCCGGCAGCTCACTCCCCTTGTCCCCCGTTTAAGGGTATTACTTTAATTATTGTTATCATCCCTAATTAGTTAAAAAGAATAACTGTTAAGTTAGATATAACTGCTAATTAGGCCACGCAAGGTCTTAAAAAATGAAAATAAAGGCTTACTATGCTTATGTCATTATAATGTTTGATTTCTCATGTACAGCAATTATATTCATTTGGGTGGTCAAAGAAAATCAAATCAGGTTTTGGAAAGATAATCCAACGTACCAATTCTCATCAAATTTAGTTAACTGACATATGCTAAGCTAACTCATAAATTGTAACCTCTACATTACAACCAAATTTTGTTTTCTATTCTGCAATCTATATCGAGCCTACTTGCCATACATATGATAGTCCTATAAAGAATGTGACAATCCCTAGTCTAAAGTATATTGTTATGAGATCCGGTATTGGAAGGTGTCTTGAATGCATGAGTTTTCTATTAAGAGCTTGTTCTTGTTCTTATTCAGGTGTGCTAGAATACTAGAAGCTGGAAGCTATCGGGTAGTCTAGCTAGCTAGGAATTATCAAGTCTTTGGAGTTATCTCCTTATGTTTATGTTTTGTTTTATCCTCTATTTTGCTTTATGTTCATAGTGGAAGATATTTCCATGTGATCTAGTCATTGTAGGAGTTGAACTCAACTCTAAGTCTGGTTGTCACTCTATTTAAAGAGAGAAACGATTAATAGAAATGATGCAAATAGTTAATCCAAAACCTTGAGTTTGAAAAAAAAGTTTTTTGGTTATCTTAAAATCTAAAAGGTTCAAATTCTCGTAGAACTTAAAATTTATCAAAATAGGTAGGAAGGAAAAGCTTGATCCAGCTTCATTTTCATTCGAAAAACGCGTTACAAGATCTGTTACGTATTCACGTAACATATATGTTGTTGTAATCCTTTTTATTCTCTAATTTCTCATTTATTAATTTGTAGACTACTATATTGATTTAAGCACCAGAATGTCAACTGTGAACATTTATAACAAGTCACTTGTGTCTATCTTTGTTTTGTAGGTATTCTTGGTTATATTACCGGTGCACAGTCAACTATATCAACAGGGAAAATGATCTTCTCCATTTCATTTGAAATGAAAAGTATTCATTTAGTGTATTTGGGAGGGTCAACTTATCCAAAAAAAGAAAAATACAATATTATTTTCCTAAATGCATTAAATGGATACTCTTTATTTCGTTTGAAATGAAGAAGATCTATTTCCATATCATTAGTTTCCGCAACAAAAATATGGACAAATAACTTAAAATACAAAAGAAATAAAAATAAAACTCAAAATTAGTTTCAGCTCCATCACATTAATTAGAATACTATTTTTCAACAATCATTCTTCATAGAGTCTTGACAAACAGATAGGAGGTGGTGATGATGATCTTTTAATATCTTACAACCAAAATCTCCAAACATGTACTTCTTTTGTCTCTATTTATGTATCCAAAATAAAAATGGAAAGTAATCACCGGCTAACACCCATTGCTGGCCAACCTTGTAGTGCTAGCTTGACCAGCCGCTCGAGCTTTTGGAATTGACTCGGTGGAGCCTTCCCACTACCTTGAAACAGTCCTAATTGCCATGGAATTAATTTGTCAACACAGTAACGGTCCTAATTAACGTCGGTGACAAATGCTGCCGTTAAAACTACTTATCCACCGTTATTTAACTGCGCAACTGTTATTATCTGGATACTGGTTAGTGTAATACACTTAAAAAAACATATTTGTGTTTTAATTAAGTAGTATTTGTTTAGATAACACGTCCACTTCTCTGTGCGTGGTTAAGCGTTGGGATACAGCTGGTTTTCCCTTTCCTTAGAGTAACAGCCACTGCAACTATAAAAAGGCTTATAGTTATAGATTAAAAAAAATATCTACTTACCTAATCTTTGACTAATTCATAATTAACCAATCACATGCAAGAACACATTTTCTTTTATTATTTTTGATAATATTTAATAAAGGAGCTTGACAGCTGTCTTTCATCTTGCATATTTTCAAAGCTAAACTGGTACAGTTGGCTTTTTTTTTCTTTTTTTTAACTTCTCGTTTTGGGTAAGAAATATTTAAATATTTCCTGCTTCTTGTTTCCCATTTAAATCAACGCTATGTATGGAAAGGGTGGTGATAGACTGATAGGCCCATTTCAATTTTCCACATGGGTGGGTCAGAAACACCCTCGAATTATTATTATTAGGGGTTAGTTTGGAATTTTATGGCTTGGTTGGGAGGACGGTTGGGATTTGGTGCGTACAACATGAACATATCATCTCCATCGGTTAACAGATGGTCTCGTGCACAATCAAAAACCTTCGTTGTCAGCTAATCATCGGAAATTGGTTGTCGTTTTCATCTCAGTTCAGCAACGAACCCCCTTCCTGGCAATGTCCCAGGTCCTTTCTATATTTGTACACACGTAAATAAACTAGGAAGGTTGTCGGACAAATCGCTTAAGTAGATTAAAATTCGAATTATGATTGCGTAAGAACTAGCTGTAAGATTGTTCTCTCCAATTTTGGACACCATAATTTAAAAAAAAAAAAAAAAATACAAATAGTTTTACTCCTCTATTCTATAGGACTTGACATAAATAATTTTAAACCAAATAGTTAGTGGAACTAAAATAAAAGAAATATAGAGAAAATCCCGAGTAATTATTATGTAAGATCGTACAGATAAATACCTTAGGATATGTATAACTTATAAGGTGACCAAAATATATATACAATCAGAGCATTGAGAATTCTCCCATAATTTATTTGAGAAATAAAATATAAAGCAAAGAGAAGAGACAACCAAAAGAAAGACGAGAGAGTGAGAGAGAGCGCGTCCCCATCGGGTCACCCAACAAAAGCGTAATTAATTGATGATATTAATATTGAATCCAGAAGAGCGAGTGATGAGCGGAGAAATGCGCGGGCCAGTCGTGTTCGGTCCCACCCACCACACTGTTTAGTGTTTAGAGTTTAGTTCCCAAAACTCACAAAAGCTGTGCGTTCAAACACAGCCCCCATGTGATAAAAAGTGCAACAAAAATTCCTTGGAGCTACAATTGTTCTCTCTCTCTCTCTCTCTCTCCCCCTTCCTCTCTTTGTCGCTCTGTCTTCCGGGAGAGGAAGATTCGTTTGCTGATTAGCCATGTCTCAATCTCCCAGCCCCTCTTCGCCGGCCACTCCCTCGGCGCCGCCACCAGCCACGCCGGCCGCTCCGCCGCCAGCTACTCCCTCAGCGCCGCCGCCGGCTACTTCATCTGCTCCCCCACCAGCCACTCCCTCAGCGCCACCACCGTCCACTCCATCTCCGCCACCACCTGTCACTCCCTCGCCACCACCGTCCACGCCTTCCACTCCCTCCACCCAGCCGCCAACCGCAACTCCGTCTACTCCTTCACCGCCGTCGAACACAACGACGCCTTCTTCTTCTCCTCCTCCTCCTGCGACGACAAAGAGTCCGCCGCCTCCTTCGAGTTCTGGCACCCCCCCGAGCACTCGTAGCCCTCCGACGCCCCCGTCGACGAGTGGTTCGCCGCCGTCTTCGTCTAGTGGGATATCGACTGGGGTTGTGGTTGGGATAGCGATTGGTGGGGTGTTAATTCTGGTGGTGCTGAGTATACTGTGCGTGTGTTGCACCAAGAAGAAGAGGAGGCGCCGAGATGAGGAGGACTACTATCAGCCTCCACCTCCGCCTCCAGGGCCCAAAGGTATGAGCTTTTTCATTTTTGACCTTCTGGGGTGTCACTGAATTCTATCAATTCCAAGTTTATGTGCATGTGCGGGTTCTCATTTGTGATTTCTCTTGGGTCATCGGGAAAGAGTTGTTTAGAAATAGACCAATGTTTTAGGGTTTTCTCTGTGATTTGAATTTATAGGGCTTTTTCACTTCATGTTTGGTTCGTGAATGTTGTATTGGTTTTTGTTTATCTTTGTTTTAGTTTTGGTGACTCTGCTAAAGAACGGATCTGGGTCACAGACCTCGAAAATGTTTTTGTTAAAAAGTACGAGGAATTAATCTATTATGTTTTCCCTCTTCGAGGTGTTCATAGATTTAACATTTCCGTGGGCTCAAATTTTCGTTATTGGGATTGTTGAGAACACGTTATTCGTGTGGGTTTGGAAGAAGATCTAGTGAATGTGATGAGATCACTGGGTTCTTTAGGGCATTATTTTGTTGATACTTTTATTGTTTAGGTGGATCATTCTTCAGCTATGATTTTCCAAGTTTTTTTTCCTCTTGCTCTTTCGATATATAAGCTTTTAATCAAGGTCCCCGAGGGCGCTTTGGTTGATACATGATTTCTGTTTCGGCTTTCGTTGGTTAGCAAAATGATTTTGATTATCATCTTGCTTCTAGATTGTTCATTTAAAAAAAAAAAAATTCTATTCTACTGCTTTTCGTTATCAAGGTTTTTCTTCTGCGTCTACAATTTTCTAGTGCCATTTCTTGAGTTATGGAAAATAAAATTATTAACCTTAATTTTGATTTGCTCATTTCTTGTGTTTGTTGGAATTGCCAGTTGGCCCTTACGGTGGTCCACAACAGCAGCATTGGCAACAAAATGCACCCCCACCTGCGAATCATGTTGTTGGAGCATTGCAGAAACCCTCTCCTCCACCAGCAGTTGCATCACGACCACCTTACTCACCGGCAAATGCTCCTACAACACCACAGCCCCCACCGCCACCGCCTTTCCTGAGCAGCAGTGGAGGCTCTGGGTCCAATTATTCGGGGTCAGAAAATCCACTCCCACCACCTCATCCAGGAGTAGTCTTAGGTTTTTCAAAGAGCAGTTTCAATTACGAGGAATTAGCTATGGCAACTGATGGATTCTCGGATGCCAACCTTCTTGGACAAGGTGGATTTGGGTATGTGCATAGAGGAGTCCTTCCAAATGGGAAGGAAGTGGCTGTCAAGCAGTTGAAAGCTGGAAGTGGGCAGGGGGAGCGTGAGTTTCAGGCAGAGGTTGAGATTATTAGTCGAGTACATCACAAACATCTTGTTTCATTGGTTGGGTACTGTATCACTGGGTCTCAGAGGCTGCTTGTTTATGAGTTTGTTCCGAACAATACCTTAGAGTTCCACTTACATGGTAAGTTAGCTTCTTCAGCTCTGGAAAGTTTTCTGATTTTTTTTTTTTTTATCTAATTAACATTTTTTCTTTCTTATCAAAAATAAATAAATAAATAAATGCTTTTCTTCTTCTTCTTCTTCTTTTCTGTTTTACTTGCTCCTGGATCTTTTTGCTACTATAAAAGCTTGATTGTTGATTATTACTGGTTTTGTGTTGCAATTTCGAATCTTTTGGAAACACTATTTCAATCTGTTTTGTATCAATGAAGCCTGGGGCTAAACTAGGATTCATTGTTTTGCTGGAGCTGTGGTCCTGATAGAGAATTCTTATTGCAGGGAAGGGGCGACCAACTATGGATTGGCCCACAAGGCTTAAAATTGCCTTAGGATCTGCAAAAGGACTGGCATATCTTCATGAGGATTGTGAGCTCTCTCTCTCTCTCTCTCACATTAGTAGAGCAATTACTGATCTATTTGAGTTACTGACTTTGTATTTAAACTTCATTTCACATTTTAATTATGTGTAATTATGTATATGTAGGTCATCCCAAGATCATTCATCGTGATATCAAAGCATCCAATATACTTCTAGACTTCAAGTTTGAGGCAAAGGTACCAATTGCAATATTGATTTCTTGAAATCTGTTACCTTTTGAATTGTCATAAACAGTGGTTCTGCCTTATATGACTGAAAGGCTGGCCATGGGCTGCCTGAGTAAATTCCTGTTGATTTTGTTTATTTGGATTAGCTTTCATTCTACCTTGACAATTGTATGCTACTGTCATTCTCCTCATGAGAAGTGATTGCTTAGTTATTATAGTTATAGCTGAGATAACAAATTCAACAAATCTTTTGCTCAGGTTTCGGATTTCGGACTTGCAAAGTTGGCCTCTGATACCAATACTCATGTCTCCACCAGGGTGATGGGAACTTTTGGGTAAAGATCAACTCCTTTCATTTTCTTGTTGCTTACATCTATGGTTTTGACCGTTAATATATTATTTTATGGAGACCTAGAATGACTTGGATTCTCCTAGTTCCTGCTTTTCCAAAAAAATTGTTTATTGTAACATCTTTATAGACTAATTAATGCACCCTCCTCTGGTATATGCTGTTTTTGTATGCAGTTAATTTTGATAACTGAAAGTTCCATTTGAATTCCTGCTTCATTGGTTTATCTTAATGTCAACTGTGCTTGATCCTCTGTTGTCAAATCCGGGGTTCTAAAAAATGTCATGATAGTCAACTCTTTTGCTCATTGCAAGATATATTATCTTTGTTTAATTTTTTTTCTTAGGTTTAACTAGTCTGGATTGATGTTCTTTACGTGCCAAATTCAGAATATATTCTTCAACTTCTCACATACACTCCTGTGGCAGGTATCTGGCTCCAGAATATGCGTCAAGTGGGAAACTCACAGATAAATCAGATGTTTTCTCCTATGGGGTCATGCTTTTGGAGTTGATCACTGGACGCCGACCTGTTGACACAACCCATTCCTTCATGGAGGATAGTTTGGTAGACTGGGTGAGTTCATTAGTTAAACTCACTTCCTACAGGCGTGCACATAAACATACATGTGCGTGCAGAGGACACTCAGTAAACTATCTCTCAGTTTTTCTTTTTGTACATGGAAAAACTAAATTCTGTTGGCATTACAGGCAAGGCCTTTGCTCACACGAGCTTTGGAAGATAGAAACTTTGATGCTCTGATTGATCAAAGGCTGCAACATGATTATGAACCCAATGAGATGGCTTGCATGGTTACTTGTGCTGCTGCCTGTGTGCGTCATTCCGCACGGCGTCGACCACGAATGAGTCAGGTAAGAGTCCAAAACTTTCATTTTTGATTGCTTTATTTATTTGTTTCATATCCAAGTCTATCGAATGTGCTATTTACTAGAAGGCTTCTAACCAGTAACTTTATTGCTTGAAACCATGCAGATTGTTCGAGCTTTGGAAGGAGATGCGTCTCTCGCAGATCTTAGTGAAGGAATCAGACCTGGACACAGCACTGTATACAGCTCTCATGGAAGCTCAGACTATGACACCAGCCAATACAAGGAGGACATGAAAAAATTCAGGAAGGTGGCATTGGGAAGCCAGGAGTACGGTGCCAGTAGCGAGTATAGTGGGCCAACCAGTGAGTATGGTTTGTACCCTTCTGGCTCAAGCAGTGAAGGCCAAAACACCCGAGACATGGAGATGGGAAAGATAAAGAAAAGCAGTCAAGGTTTCAGTGGAGGCTCTTGAGTCTCGACTACTGATGCCTTTTTTCTTTCTGATGTAAAAACCCACCTACCCCCTTATTTTTACGCCTGCGTCAAAATTGATTGGAAGATGAAACATGTTTGGCATGAATTAACCCCATTTTTATTTTCTTTGAAATATCGGCTTTTTCATTGTATTTATCAAATAGGGATCATACGACAAAATAACAGAGAAACTTGTCCAATTCTTTTATTCGTTTTCTTCGGTGTGTTGTCCAAATTTTTGTGTTGCTTTGATTTAGTCTTTGTTGTTGTGTCAGTTTTGCTTGTATTGAAAATTAACAATTAGGTGGGATGTTGTTGAAGAGTTCACCATAAATTTACTTCAAGCTGTTTCCGTGCTTATTTTCTGTGTCTACTACAGTCTGCATCGAGAATTAGAAACCGCTCTTTCTTCAGGCAATGCAATGCAGTATACCTGTTGGCGGATCAAGACCCCAGCGGTACTTATTCATCCTAAATGAATGGTTAAGAATACGCCATGTCATCTATATTTTTGTATTACTTTATGTTGTATTTAAAATTTTGAATAATAATAATAAATTGAAATTATATTTGAATGGTTTAGAGAATAAAAAATAAAATTGGGAGTCCGTCCTAGTGGGCTATTGGTATATCAGACATAAAAATAAAATGCTGAACCCCATATTCTAAAATTAGATAAATATCATTTTGAGTAAATATCATTTTGATTTAAATTATTTTTATCAAGTAAAAAAGAAAATGAAAACTGATTGAACACCAAGATTGGTTTACTTGCATTAATATATATATATATATATATATATATATATATATATATATATAATAGCATGTATATTTTACCTTGTTGGACCATCTAAGGCTCATGTGAAATGCATTAATTTGAGCCCTGATTTCTTAAGAGAACTATAAAAAGTCACATTCAATCATCACAACCAATTAATTAGTAAACATGATAAATTAAAGTACCCAGGGCCTGAAACACACAAGAAAATAATAGGCTCATCAAATTATCTGAAAAAATTACCTTAAACGGAAAGGAAAAAATTATTAGGTACCCATAGCCAGGCTCTTGTTTGCCTATAGTTTTTGTAATTTTTGCAGCTTTATGTAGTGACTAGTTGTTGTTTGACTTTATGAATGAATTGAGTAATCTAAAAAATGGTGAAGCAATCGGTGAAAGAATTGAGTAATATGAAAACTGGTGAATTTTTTCTTGTTGGATTTGGAGTGTGCACTGTATGCTGTCGTGTTCCTTATTGTTTTAGTATTTTAAGGGTTTTAATATTGTAGTTTTTGTTTATTTTTAGGGTAATCTTTTCATAAAAAGTTTGTCAAATACTTTTTTCCTATTGGATCTGGAGTGTGCAGTGTGCTGTTGACTGTTGTTGTTCCTCAAGGATGATGCTGCTCACAGCTTTTAGGTTTTACTATTTTAATATTTAAAGGGTTTTCATCTCAGGTTTTTTTTTTTTTTTTAAGAGTGTTCTACTTGCCACATGAAAACACAAAAACACAGTGTTCTCCATCAATTTCACACTGCCGCTATCATTCTTTCTTTTTTTTTTTCATTTTTCTTTTTCCCTCTTCAGCCCAAGCCCAACCTAGTGGGCTATTGGTACATCAAACATAAATAAAAATGTTGAGTCCCATATTCTAAAATTAGATAAATATCATTTTAAGTAAATGTAATTTTGATTTAAATTATTTTTATTAAGTAAAAAAGAAAATGAAAAGTGATTGAACGCCAAGATTAGTTTACTTGCTTTATATATATAATAGCATGGATACTTTACCTTGTCGGACTGTCTAAGACTCATGTGAAATGCATTAATTTGAGCTCTGATTTCTTAAGAATGAACTCCAAAAAGTTACATTCAATCATAACAACCAAAAATTTTTTGACGTTGTGAACAGTAACACGTCAGAAAATTCTGACATGTCACTGTTCAACACGTCATAATTTTCTGACGTGGCAAACAGTGCCACGTCACAAAATTTTTTTTTTTTTTTTTGCAAAAAATTAAAAAAAAAAATCAAATTTATTCTTTGAAGTTTTCCTATATATATATATATATATATATATATATATATGTACACACATGCAGTATGGTATTTTTTTTTTAATTTCATGTTTTCTACCAAGTATTCAATGTATTCAATATATTACTCAATTGCTTAAAAAATTTGAGATCACTCAAGTTTATAATATGATAAAAATAGTAATAAAAGGTATATTATTAATTGGGTTTTTTCTAAAAAGGAGCCGGGATACTTCATTTTATTGGTCCAAATGAGCCTACTATAAATTATGAATTGGGTTTTTTTTTTTGGAGTAACTTATTACTATATAGATAAGCTATTGTTACTATTATTGTTACTATTATTTGATTATTGCTTTTTGTTCTACCAATTATTTTTTTCTTATCCAACTTCAATTTTGTCTAATTTGATTCTATTATCAATTTTAACTTTCTTTAACCATTCAAAAAATTTAACATTCTAACTCTTTGAGAAGAGAAGGAACAAAAATTAAAAAAAATAAATAAAATTAAAAATTAAAACTTTTTTGACGCCAGAATAAAGGATTGCCGAAAAATTCTGACGTGTCACTTTAACATATCAGAATTTTGACGTGGCAAACGTACACGTAAAAAGTTTTTTTTTTTTGCAAAAAATTAAAAAAAAAATCAAATTTATTCTTTAAAGTTTTCTTCCTATATATATATATGTACATACATGCAGTATGGTCTTCTTTTTTTTTAATTTCATGTTTTCTACCAAGTATTCAATGTATTCAATATATTACTCAATTGCTTAAAAAATTTGAGATCACTCATGTTTATAATATGATAAAAATAGTAATAAAAGATATATTATTAATTGGGTTTTTTCTAAAAAGGAGCCGGGATACTTCATTTTATTAGTCCAAATGAGCCTACTATAAATTATGAATTGGGTTTTTTTTTTTTGGGAGTAACTTATTATTACTATATAGATAAGCTATTGTTAGTTTGTTACTATTATTATTACTATTATTTGATTATTACTTTTTGTTCTACCAATTATTTTTTTCTTATCCAACTTCAATTTTGTCTAATTTGATTCTATTATCAATTTTAACTTTCTTTAACCATTCAAAAAATTTAACATTCTAGCTCTTTGAGAAGAGAAGGAACAAAAATTTAAAAAAAATTAAAAAAAAAAAAACTAAAAAAAATTAAAAAACTTTTCTGACGTGTTGAATAGTGACACGTCAGAAAATTTTGACGTGTCACTGATCAACACGTCAGAAAAGTTTTTTTGGGTTTTTTCCCCCTTTTCATCTCTCATCCCGCTCTTTTCTCTTTATTCGAATTTTTCCAAATTCTTATTTGTTCCCCACTCCCACTCACACTCCCACACTTAACTGATCCTACCATCACTACTTTCCTCATCATCTTTCCCACGTAAGTGTAAATCTCCCTCTTCTTCTTCTTCTTCTTCTTTTTTTCTTCCTTTTTTCTTCTTCTATAAAGTCAGATAATATGAGTTGTTGCTGCCTTGCCTTCAACGTAGGCTTAGGTTGTATATTTATAATAATGTTTTGTTACAACTAGATAGAAACAAATTACAATTTGAATTCTAATCTAAGGATAGAAACTATACAAGATAATAAGAGTTATCTTATTATTTGAACTATCTAACATTTGAATTGTTGTGATCATTATCATTATCTTGAAGAGAGGTTGTTGAGGATATGTCTCTAACACGCCCCCTCAAGCTTAACGGTATGGAGATAACGTTGAGCTTGTCACGAAGAAATCCAAAACGGGAGGATGAGAGAGGTTTGGTGAAGATGTCAGCGAGTTGATCTTTGCTGGAGATAAACTTGATGAATAAGAGTTTCTTTGCAACTAAATCACGTACAAAGTGGAAGTCAATTTCCACATGTTTCGTTCTTGCATGGAAGACCGGATTTGAAGATAAATATGTAGCACCTATATTATCACACCAAAGTGTTGGAGCTTGAGAAAACTTGAGACCAATTTCAGAACATAAGGATTGTAGCCAAGATAATTCAATGTTAGCAAGAGCTTTATATTCGCTTCAGATTTTGAGCGAGCAACAGTTGTTGTTTTACAACTCCATGAGATAAGATTTTGACCCAAAAATACTGATAACCACCTTGAGCGACGGTCATCTCTCATCGCACTCAAGATCGGAAAAGGCTTCTAGGTGAGAGAGCGATGTTTTCTGAAATTTGAGACCGTATTGAATGGTCTGTTTAATGTACCGCAATAGTCGTTTGACAGATTGCCAATGGAGAACCATTGGCTTATGCATAAACTGGGAGAGTTTATTCACACAAAATGAAATTTCAGGTCTTGTGATGCATAGGTATTGTAATGCTCCAACTGTGCTTCTATATAATGTAGGATCAGAGAACAAATCACCCTCATGAGCAGAGAGGTGTGTGGTTGACGCCATGGGAGTGTGTACCGGCTTTGCATCAATCATTTTTGTTCTAGTGAGAATATCCAAAATATACCTTGCTTGAGATAAAAACATTCCACGATTACAAGGCAAAACTTCTATGCCTAAAAAGAAATTCAATTTTCCCAGATCCTTTACGGCAAAATCTTCATGTAATGCAGTAAGGAGATTTTGTATAGCTGACTGACTTGAGCATGTGATAATTATATCATCTACGTAAACTAATACCAGCATAAGATAATCAGATGATTTGTAAATAAACAATGAAGTATCTGATCGTGAGGTATTAAACCCAATCTGAATTAGCTTGTCACTCAATTTGGAAAACCATGCTCTGGGCGCCTGTTTAAGTCCATACAGGGCTTTTTGCAGCTTACAAATGTGATGTGGATGTTGAAGGTGTGCAAAACCCGGAGGTTGTGTCATGTATACAGTTTCAGACAGTGTTCCATGAAGGAATGCATTCTGTATGTCAATTTGGTGTATATGCCAGCCACCAGAAATTGCAAGTGAAAGAACCAAACGTACCATTGTGGGTTTTATCACTAGGCTATATGTTTCACCATAGTTGATGCTGGAGAGTTGGTGAAAACCTTTGGCAACGAGGCGGGCTTTGTAGCGATCAATTGACCCATCCGCTTTTCGTTTTAGTCGAAACACCCATTTGCAGCCAATTACATTTGTTGCTGTGGAAGAAGGAACTAAGGACCAGGTCTGATTTTGTAACAAAGCATCAAATTCTATATTCATGGCTTTTCTCCAATTTGGGTCTTTCATGGCTGAGGAGTAGCATGTGGGTTCAATGGGAGAGCATGATTCAGCAAGAAGTGCACGGGGAATAGGGTATCGAATTGTACCGTCCATGGGCTGTTTGGGTTTGGTAATATTGTTCCTTGCACGAGTGATCATGGGATGTAGGCTTTGGGTTATTTGTGGTGAATTTTCAGGTTGAGGTATGGGGTTAGGTGAGCTATCGGATAAGGGAGAAGGTGTTTGTGAGGGAGAAGACATGTGGCATGAGGATATGTGGTTTGAGGCGTGAGAGGCAGGTGATGCGGATGTGTGGCTGGAGGACGCATGGTTTGAGGTGTGAGATGCTGTTGAGATGGGATTTGGGCTGATGGGTTCGGGTGATGAGTGGGCTGATCTGCTGCTCGGTGGTTGTGGTGATGAAGTGACCATATCCAAAGATGATGCTGCATGGGGCCCAATAGACTTGATCTGAAGAGATAAGGTTGGAAGGGAATTTGAATTTGAAACCTGCAATTCAGAGTTAGAAGAAGGATAGGAGGCATGAGGAAAAATTGACTCATTAAAGATAACATCTCTAGATATGTACAACCTGTTTGTTTTGAGATTCAAACACTTGTATCCTTTGTGGAGAGGACTATAACCTAGGAACAAACACTGAAGTGATCTTGGTTGAAATTTATTGGAGTTATATGGACGTAGATTTGGCCAACAAGCACAACCAAAAGTGCGTAAAAAATGATAATCAGGAGCCTGTTTGAAAAGTTTTTCAAACGGTGAGTGATTTTTAAGAACATGAGTGGGCATGCGATTAATTAAATAGCAAGCTGTAGAAAAAGCATCATCCCAAAATTTAAAAGGAAGGTTTGCATGATTTAATAAAGCAAGTCCAGTTTCGACAATATGTCGATGTTTATGCTCAATCGCTCCATTTTGTTGATGTGTGGACAAGAAACACAATGTGAGATGCCAAAAGATTGAAGCAATTTATTTAAGGGACGATATTTCGCCTCCAATCAGATTGAATAGCATGAATTTTGAATTTGAAGAAACACTCAACATAATTTTTGAATTTAGTAAAACACTAGTTACATCACTTTTACATGAAATAGGATATAACCAAGTATATCTACTAAATGAATCTAAGAATGAAACATAGTACTTAGAGCAGATCTAGAACAAACGTGAGGACCCCAAACATCTAGAAAATTAACTCCAAGGGACACATAGCTTGAGACATGGAGGATGAAAAGGAAGTTGCTTAGCTTTGGAGCTTAAGCAAGGTGACATGAGGCGAGCTCTTATTGGACTTGACAGAAGCTTGAAGGATGATAGCACACTCTTAACTACTTTGAAAGCCGGATGACCTAGGCGTGAATGCCATTGAGGAAGGGAGACACGTTCACCAACCAAAGTCGAGGGAGGTGATTTATTTGCAAGAAAAGGAAATTGGTAGAGACCTTGTCTATTCGGTCAAGTAGCACCCTCTTCAATGCCGATCCTTCAAAAGAAAATAATATGGGTGAAATTCAAAGAAGGTGTTAGTATCTTTTGTGAAACGGTGAACAGATAATAGATTTTTGGATATGTGAGGAACATGCAAAACATTTAAAAGATCAAAGTGATAAAAAGGTGTAAAAAGACGGGTATGCCCAATATGGTGAATTGGCAGCCCAGTACCATTGCCTATCTTGATTTGATCAGGACCTGTGTAGTCATCAGATTTGAGGTTGAGATTATTCACATATGAGGTGAGGTGATGGGTTGCTCCGGAGTCGGGATACCAATTGTAATCTTGACTAGGAGAGGATGTAGAATAATAGGCATGTGGTTGACCATTTGAATCATGAGAATAGGAGTCATTGAACCTATTGTAGCAATCAAGTGCTATGTGACCTTGTTTGTTGCAAACCTGGCATACAAGTCTGACTGGCATAGATCTGGAGTGAAAAACCCCACGGCCAAGTGTAAATGTAGACCGTCCCCTACCACGGTAAGGTTTGTGGCTATTGGAGGAAGAACCACTACCATTTGAGAAGTTGTTACGTCCACAACCACCTCGGTGAGGATGACCACCACGTGCAGCAAAGTGTGCACCTGCAATTGATAAATCAATAGATGATTGATTTTGATCCAGCCGAATTTCATGTGTAAGGAGATGTCCATAGATTTCCTATGGATAGCGGATCAGCTCTTGTGACGACAGATGTTACAAATGGATCATATTCGGATCCAAGGCCGCCAAGGAGAAAACTTTGTTGTTCAAGCTCGTCGAGAGGATGACCCACGGAAGCAAGGGTATCAATAAGAGTCTGAAACCGGTGATAGTAGTCTGATATGGAGGAGGAGCCTTTCTTCAAAGTTGATAATTGAAGATGCACTTACATAGTGCGTGATCGAGATTGAGATTTGAATATCTTCTCTAGCGCAACCTGCTTGGCGAAGTGTTGCAGCAGTAACATGAATGAGTAATTTTTCAGAAAGTGAGGAATTGATGGCACCCAAAATGATCTGGTCTTGCATTTGCCAGATCTGATAGGCTAGATTGGGTGAAGTAGAACTAGTAGCAGCATCAGTAGTGGTTGAAGCAGAGTCAACAACATCATTTGTAGTGGGTATGGTTGAAGGTGGGCATGGAATGGAGCCATCTACATAGCCATAAAGGTTTCCCCCTTTAAGGTGAGGAACGATTTGGGGCAGCCAAAGTGGGTAGTTATCCATGGTCAATTTGATTGGATTGAAGTTGGTGAAGGTAACAAGGGTTGAGGTTTGAGTAGTCATGGCGGAAAAAAAAGATCGAGAGACGTAAGTCAAAAACGCTCTGATACCATATAAAATCAGATAATATGAATTGTTGCTACCTTGCCTTCAACGTAGGCTTAGGCTGTATATTAATAATAATGTTTGTTACAAATAGATAGAAACAGATTACAATTTGAACTCTAATCTAAGGATAGAAACTATACAAGATAATAAGAGTTATCTTATTATTTGAACTATCTAACATTTGAATTGTTGTGATCATTATCATTATCTTGAAGAGAGGTTGTTGAGGATATGTCTCTTCTTCTTCTCTCTCCCTCTCATATCTGCACACGCCCAGCTCCTTTTTTTTCTGTTTTTTTTTTCTTCCTCCTTTTTCTTCTTCTTCTTCTCTCTCCCCCTCCTATCTGCCCAGCTTTTTTTCCTCCTTTTCTTCTTCTTCTCTCTTTCCCTCTCCTGCACGTATATACACCCAGCTCCATCTTTTTTTTTTTCTTCTTCTTCTTCTCTCTCCTCCTATCTGCCCAGCTTTTTTCCTCATTTTCTTCTTCTCTCTCTCCTCTCCTATCTGTATGCCCAGCTCCAATGGAGAGGATCCGTTTACCTCACACTTCTCACCGTCAGATCACAAACTCTCCTCTTTCATCGCCACCGTTGATCAACAACAATGGCCCCGATTGCTGTGGGCGACGTGTTAACGGACGGTGCGCTACTGCGCTCTCCTACTTCGACAAGGAAGACAAGCTCCAATATGTGTCCGTACACTCCCTCGCCGCCGGTAAAAAAGACATCCTCCTCTTCGGCGTCCCCGGTGCCTTCACCCCCACTTGCAGGTAACCATTTCCACTCTTCGCCGCTTGTTCCCAGTTTACATATCGTTGTTGGATTTTGAAAATAAATTTATTATTAGATTTCTATGCCGGTCCAAAAAAATTACAATTGTCTCAGAATTTCAATTTCATTGTCATTTCCGGTGTTTTCTTAGGGTTATTTTTCAGTCGGAGAAAACAGATTAGCAGAGTTTCCGAGGTTGTCTTGCATTTATGTCTCACTTTCTATCCTCAATATTCGGTTTCAAGCTCTGCAATTATTATGTGTGATTCTGAATTGCAGTTCATCCGTAGGATTGTTAAATACTTCAAAGTTTGAGAAAGCCAAGCACGATTTTTAAAATGACTGAATCTATCTTTCAATGGTTCATTAAAATTCGTTTTCAGGAAGTTTTTGAGAAGTTTTGTATAAAAGATTTTTGGGAAAAATCCACTTTACTTTCCTAAGTTTCAAATGTTTTTAATTTGAAACTCCAAAGTTTAAAAATTGACAATTTATCTCCTAATGTTTCAAAAAATTTCAATTTAAACATTTCATTACTAATTTCCATCAAATTGGAAATCTATGAAATTATATAATTATCCTCAGGTTTCTTTTTTATTTTAAAAAAATTTGTCCATTTAGACGGAAAATATTAACAGTGAGTTTAAATTGAAACTTTAGGAAGATAAATTGCTAATTTTAAAACTTTAAAGTTCAAATTGAAAAACTCTAAAACTTCAAGGAGAGTAAAGGAAATTTTCCCAAGATCTTTTTGATAAGTAATAAAACTCAAGCATGAATTGGTAAATATTTCACTTGCAAATGACATTAAATGCATATAAGGTTTGACTATAGAGTTTTACATTTGACTGTCTACCTAACAAAAACCCATCTTTTTTTTTTTTCCAAATAAGCACCGGTTATGTAGAAAGGATGAGAAAAATCTAAAGAACAATTTCAGACTACCAAAACATTGGTACTTGCAAGAAGAAACTTCAACCCTGTGAAACAATAGACCCAAGCCCTGCAGAATAGAAGCCCGCGTATAGCCCTCTCAAACCCTGCAATACAAAGCAGAGTAATTTTAGTGAAATTCCTATCAGGGAAACAGTACCATGGAAAGAAGCTTCAAGGACGAAGAAAGCACTAATACGTTAAATGCTTATAAAAGCATATGAACAATGTCGAAGGGTGCATGGGGGAGACGGTGGCCACCCGTGATGGATTATGACTATCTTCTATGAATAAGCAAGGACTCTGAACTGGTTTTACATATACAAAAGAAACTTGCTTAAAAGAACAATACGAAAAAGTGTTCTCCTAAATGGCTTGCATCTATGTTAACTTTCAATGTTTCTTTCATTGTTGGAGGAAGTCATTTTCCAAATTTAACATGGGAGCAACGTGCTGCTTAAAAAAAAAATTACATATTTGAAGAAAGAGGGGATCCAAAGTTGGTTATATATAAATCAGTCGAACTTGCAGATCCAATACATACCAACTGACAGAAGAGCTATCGGATAACACTAATTCTATCTATGTTAAATGAATGTTTCATTTCCATATCTAGAAAACAAAGCCTTCCATTTTCACATTAATGCTAACATAATGAGAAATTCACTAAATTCAAATCACGACAAAAAAGAAAAAGAAAAAGAAAGACAAATCTCAAACAAAAGGATAGAGAAAGCCAACAAAACCAAGTAGGAATCAACCAATCAATCAGACGTCCTAGTTCTCATAAAAAATCTTATCATCGTTATGTGCGGCGAAGAATTGAAAAATTAGAGGTGGGATTTAAGGGTACGCAGGGTTTGTGGGGGTTTGGAGGAGGAGTAGGAGGGTTGATTGAGACAAAGGAAAAAGCCTCTCTCGGTCTCTATTAATAATTGATGGCTTCCTCACTTTTTCTGATTTGTTTTACAAGCTTCTCTGTTTTATTCTCGGTGATAGTGCTCTTGCCTCTAGGTTCTAATCCAACTCTCTTCCTAGACCCTTGATTGGAATTTGAAGAGGAGCCCCACGTTTTAGGTGTAAGAGCATCCACAGCAGTTTCTTCAAATTTTTCTCTTCAAAATAACAAAAAGTACATTCTTTGTTATTTTAACAACTCACTTTTTAAAACACAAATTTCAGCCTCTCTACTTTAACAATTCTCTATCACTATTTCATTAAAATAATATTTTTCACTTCCTTCTCTTCTTTATTTTTCACTAAAATATTATTTCTAACTTTCCTCCTCAAAATGAGAACAACAAAGCAGAGATGAGAAAAGGAAGGTGAGATCGCCAGTGATGAGGTGAGGAAGAGTTTGTGGTCGCTGTCGATTCGTGGAGGGGTCACCGGAGAGCTGCACTAGCTGAGCCACGACAGACCGGTAGTGGATCCGCTAAGAGGAAGAAAGCTGAAGGAAAAAAAGAAAAGCAGAGAAGTGCAGAGTTGTCGACGAAGCTGCTGGAGTTGGATCCGCCGAGAGGAAGAGAGTTGAGAAGGAAAGCCGAGAAGGAAAAAAAAAAACAGGAGAACTGAGCTGGAAGAGTTGAGAAGGAAGAGAGTTGAGAAGGAAAGAGAAGGAAAAAAAACAGAGGGCTGAATCGAGCTGGATCCGCCGAGAGGAAGAGAGTTGAGAAGGAAAGCCGAGAAAAAAGAAAAAAGGGGGCTGAACTGAGCTGGATCCTGCCAAGAGGAAGAGAGTTAAGAAGAAAGCTGAGAAGGAAAACAAAAAACAAGACCTGCGGAGAGAAAAAAGGAGAGAAAAGAAAAAGAAAAAAAGGAGAAGAGATAAAATATAATTGTTTAAAGAGTAGAGAGGAATAGTAATTGTTAAGTATGAAAGAATCTGTTAACTTTTTTGTTAAAATGAAGAGGCTGAAAAGTGAGGTTTTTAGGCTTTTTTGTTAAATTGGCTCTTCAAACTAACAAAAAATTGGATTTGAAGAGCCTGCAGTGGGTGCTCTAAGAATACTAGAAACAGATGTTCTATATGGCATTTCATTTCTTATGTTTAAGGAAAAAAGAGAAAAAATTACAAAAACACCCCCACAGCAGAAGTCCTATATTTAACCTCCTCCGTTGGGTTTTTACGGTGTTTCTCAATGCATTGGGAAACAGTTTGGGAAACACTGTAGCTGTTCTCTTGAATTTTCTAATGAAAAAAAACTCTTCTCTCTCCTCTCTCTCCTTCGTCGACCCAGCTCTCTCTCCCGCTGTCTCTGCACTCTCTCACTCTCTCCCAACAAACGGAATCACAGATGAAAATCGCAAATCAAAATCGCAAACCAAAATCACAGACGAAAATCGCAAACGAAATCGCAAACCAAAATCTAAAGCCACATCCACCCGGACCTCCTCCATAGGTACCTGAGCTACAACCTTTCTCGCACTACCCCCATGAACATAAACCCACCTCTTCTCTCCCCTAAAAACATAAATCCACAAAGATGAGATATATAGACAAAGATATGAGAGAGAAAGAGAAACCAGAGAGATGGGAGAGAGAAATTGGAGAAGGAGAAGAAGAAGAAGAGAGATGCAGTCTTTGTGATTTATAGACAAAGATATGAGAGAGAAAGAGAAACCAGAGAGATGGGAGAGAGAAATTGGAGAAGAAGAAGAAGAGAGATGCGGGAGAGAGAAAAAAAATCGGAGGAACGTGTGGCGTGTGGTGGGGGGGTAGAGAAAAAAATTTAAAATACAAAAGTGAAAGTAAAAAATATTATTTTAATGATATAAAAAATAATTAAAGAAATTTATTGTGGTGTATATTTATTTAGGAAAATAAAAAAAATTTGAATCTTTAAACTTAAAAAAAATGGTTGAAAAGTTATTGCTAGTGCTCAGGAAACAAATTGAGCGGACCGATGATTGTTGGTTTTGCGGGTCACTTTTGGGTGAGTTTTCTAATCTTAAAAGTTTCTCCGGTTTGGATAAGGATCTCCTCCAGTTGGAGATCAATTGGAGAATCTCATGTTGTGAGATCCTGACCATTAATGAAATCCAATAATGAAAAAAGTGTAAGCAAATTTTGAAAAATAGTGCAAAATCTAATTTACTGCGCCTCGATTACACAAATGTTTAAAATTAAATTTATTACGTCTCGATTACACAAAATCTACTTACACTTTTTTTACCGTTGGATTTCATTAACGGCCAAGATCTCACAATATGAGATTCTCCAATTGATCTCCAATTGGAGGAGATCCAGATCCCCCGGTTTTGATTCTTCCACTTTAAAATTTGTTTTTTATAATATTATCATTAGTTTTTGGTAACAAAAATTTGCTATTACCATTTACTTAATGAGACGAGGAAAATTGTGCTGGTTAATGAGGCGTGTGCTGGCATGCACCGCATTGCATTAAAAATTAAAGTATAAGCGTCTAGGCTCCAGCCTATAGATTAGATCCTCACCGTAGGATCGACCTACTCATCTAACCGTAATTTGACATGCGTATCTAACTAAAACTCAAATTCAGATTTCAGTCAATTTACCGTATCTAACAACCCCATTCGTGAAAAAAAAAAAACAACCCCATTCGTGAATGGATGACATTTATTGCTGCTCTCGTCATCAAGACTAACCTTCTCTCTCCTCGACAAAGTTCGCATCTTTATCTTTGGCTCTCTCTCTCTTTCTCCATCTCCTTAACCAGAACCGCCGTATCCTCTCTCTCTCTCTCTCTCTCTCTTTCCCTACCCTACAAAGCCCCATCTCCTTGCTCATATTTCTACCTTTGTATCTTTATTTGATTTCTGGGTTAGTATTTTTATTTCATTCTGTTTTGTATTTTTGTTTGAAGATCTACCTGGTCAAAACTTATTTTTCTTCCTTTCGATTTTCTGGCTTTTAAGGGCTGAGAATGAAAAAGACAATTACACCCGCAAACCACACACCGAAGGGCTTCCCCAGCAGGAGCCGCTTCCGCCTAACCGACGGTCCCCCACGTTCGGACGACTTTTACAGGTTTGATTGTGTTTTTATTTTTATTTCTATGTCTGAAACTAGATCTACTCTTGTCTAAGTGCCAAGTGCTAGATCTGGGTTTGATTGTGTTTGTATTTTGATTTTCAAGTCCGAAACCAGAGCTGCCCTGTTTTGATATACTCTGTTCTAAGTGCTAGGTCTCGGTTTGATTGTGTTTGTCTTTTAATTTTCAAGTCTGTAACCAGAGCTGCCCTGTTTTTATCTACTCTGTTCTAAGTTCTAGATCTAGGTTTGATTGTGTTTGTATTTTAATTTAATTTAATTTTTATTAAAAAAAAAATCGTAAAATAAGTATAAAAACATTGGGATTCATGTGTCTTTTGATTTCTGAATCAGTATAATTTGGTACCATTTCTCGGAATGTCTATCAATTTTCACAAACATTGAATTGGATGACGTGCATGTTATAAGGAGAAGGAGGCATAGTGTTGTGTTGGTTCTGTAATTGCTATCATAAAGAATACATTTTTCTGGCATGTCAAGTAAAAATAAAAAATGAGTAACGTGTATGACAATATCCCATACAAAATAACAAAACTGCCAACAACTCCAGTGTTTTGAGTTTACATATAATTGTAAATCTATACTGGTGCAAAATATCAAATGTCTCCATTTTAAGTTCGCCAGATTCGGTGAAAACAAAATATGCCAACCCATTTAGTAAGGAACAATAGTGGACTCTATAAGCTCCTTTCTGTCAATAAGTCCAAATTCCTGCAAACAATATACCAGGATGAATTTTAGCTAAAACTTCACAAACAACTGAATTTCTTTTATTATTAAAAGGAAAAAAACTGCATTTTAAATAAAGGACATGCTCTAAAGACCTTTGAAACATATTATGGAAACTTTGGACAAAAAAACATGGCTTTCCAACGACTTGGGGTGCAACTTTTTGTCATTAGTTAAAACCTACCAGACTTCTTTTACATAGTTCTTTTATCATAGAGACTAGATAAATGAACTTGAGGACTCAAATCAAGCAAGGGTTTGACAAATTCAAATACCCAAAATTTTGATCAATCCTCCAATAGTCCAATATACGTATAATAATAATACTAAAAGCAACAAAATGAGTCAAAAGCAAGGATTTATGATGCAATATAAAATATAAAATACACAATTCACAAAACAACAAACAATGAAAAATCGTCGCTGCCACATGACACACCCGTCTCTCACAAGAACACATAACATACAATATCAATAGAAGTAGAAATCAATTCATAACTTACAATGGTTGCAAAATGTGTTTGATGCCCCCGTTAGAGATTGATTCCATCCACCACCTGTTAGAGGTATGAATTGCTTTAATAAATAGTGGAATTAAAAACTAGATTTCTAACTAACAGAAAGAAATCCTAGTTACCTTGTAGTTATAAAGAATTTTTCCGTCATCTTTTGGACCTCCAAGCATCAAATCTTCAATTATGACATCATGAATCGGTTGAGGCAACTACATAAAGTAAAGAAAACCTTCATATTAGATAACAAAGAAAATAATAATATAAGACAAAAAATTTCATAATTATATATATTTTGTGCACAAGAGATTATTGGTAATCAATATGGTGAACAAAAAAGGTGAAAAATTACCTGCTCCCGTTGTATCATGTACAAATCGGGTCCCATCTCAATGAGCATACCTTTTTTTACCAATTCAATCAAGGTCACTGAAAATCACTCAAACAAGATTAGGAAAAAAAAAAAAACCTAGATCTAGCACTTAGGACAGAGTAGATGTAAACTGGGCAGCTATGGTTTCGGACTCGAAAATTAAAACACAAAAACAATCAAACCTAGATCTAGAAATTAGAAAAGAGTAGATAAGAACAGGGCGGCTCTGGTTTCAGAGTTGAAAATTAAAACACAGACCCAATCAAACATAGATCTAGAACTTAGATCAGAGTAGATAAAAAACAGGGCGGCTCTGGTTTCAGAGTTGAAAATTAAAATACAAACACGATCAAACCTAGATCTAGCACTTAGAACAGAGTAGATCTAATTTCAGGCATAGAAATTAAAATAAAAACACAATCAAACCTATAAAAGTTGTCTAAGCCTGGGGGTCGTCGGTTGTAAGTGTAATTATCTTTTTCATTCTCAGCCCTTAAAAGCCAGAAAATCAAAAGCAAGAGAAATTAGTTTTGACCATCAGAACAGGTAGATCTAGCACTCTTCCAAACAAAAATACAAACAGAACAGAATGAAATAAAAATACTAACCCCGAAATCAAATCAAAGATACAAAGGTAGAAATACTAGCAAGGAGATCAGGGCTTTGTAGGGTAAGGTAGGGAAAGAGAGAGGATACAGCATTGAGCAAGGGGAGGGTTGGGGGGGAGAGAGAGAGAGAGAGAGAGAGAGAGGATATGGCGTTCTGGTTAAGGAGAGCCAAAATTAAAAAGATGCGAACTTTGTTGAGGAGAGAGAAGGTGAGTTTGATGACGAGAACAGTGATAAGTATCATTCATTCACGAATGGGGGGTTGTTAGATACGGTAAATTGACTCAAACTCTAACACGGACCAAATTTGAGTTTTAGTTAGATGCGCATGTCAAGTACGGTTAGATGAGTAGATCTATCCTACGGTTAGGATTTCATATTTATATTTCAATTTTTTAAATATGCAATGCAGTTAATGATCATGGTCCATGAGCACCATTTCCGTAATCAATTGAATGCATACATAATACATTCAATTCAATCCTTTCCCATTCATTCACAAATTCAGCTAAATACAAAGTATCACAACATTCAACATTGGGATTTGGGTGCGTTATATTATATGTGGGAACTAAGAAAAATTGAATGTCGAATATGCAATGTGAAGATTCACTTTTTGTTTTCCTGAAATTAACAATTTATCGACCTACCAAAAAGTCAAATAATTACTGGTAAATTTTATAATGCCACTTTCTAACCCCAGGTCAAAGTCGTAGAGGCTAGAGCTAACCATCAAGGGTGGTGGTTGAATGATAAGGAAATTTTTAAGTGGTCAGGGCATATGCTTGGTGGCAGCCAGGGATTTAGGGAAAGGGGGTCACAATTTTTATATTATTTTTGTTATGTATAAAAATAATAATAATCAAAGTTGAACAAAATTAATTAAAAATATTAAAAATAAAATTAATTTAAATGCTTTATATAAGCATCTTAAAAACACGTCATACCAACTAATGTGACATAAACATTTGCATGAATACAACATTATTTTTTAAGTAATACTATTTCGTAAATTACTATACGACTGTCATATGTAATAGTGAAGCTTATCTCTTGGATCAACAATTGTAATAAAAAAAATATATATATAAACGAAAATTAAGTGTTGATTTTCAATTTTTCATTGTACGACACAATCATATATCAATATAATAAATAACATCATTTTTTGTCAGGGTCTGGTGAAAAGCAAGGAAAGCCCAGTCTTTATATAAGTAACTGTATATCAGATCTAGAATTTGGCAACCAGGGAGACCTAAAATTTGGCAGAAAATGAAAACGGTCATTTCCACAAAGGTAAGCTACAATCCAAGGTTCCACCGTTTGGATTCCATGAAAACCAGTCAGATTTATTTATTTATTTTATTTTATTAATACTAATACAGATTCAGAAGATTAGCCAGTACTTTGGGATTGTTGTTGCAACAGTATGCCATTACAGAGGGTTGTCAGCAAAAATCAGCCTGAGAAGTGATGCCCTACTTCCATCAGGTATAATCTTTAATTTTATTATTTAGATCTAGCTACAAAGATTCACATTTAACGAAAATCATGCTAGGCTAATATAAAGATTCTAGATGGGAGGGCACGTGCCTTGGTTCCGTGTATTTAACACTAAAATGTCAATAGCATATGCAAAAAGGAATTACAACATAAAATTAATGCCTGAATCCCTGTACAAACACATTCAAATTCTTAGTAATTCAATAGCATAACATTACAACAGTGAACAGATATGATATACCTAAAAAAACTATGCTATTAAATGACATTTTTGTGAATCAATGTCATTTAATATGAATAATATGAAGAGAAAACAAAAACTATGCATTACTATCCAAAAACTATGCTTTTTAATATGTAATTAAAAAGCACACAAAAAAAAAGAAGAAAAAACAAATGTTGGCAGGTATGAAAATTTTTAATATTAGATACCACACCAGTGAGACAGCCCAAAAACAGAGTTGGTAAAAATAGTGCGGCTGTGGTTTCAGACTTGAACAGAGTAGATCTAGTTTCAGACATAAATTAAAATAAAAACAAAATCAAACCTATTTAAGTCGTCTGAGCATGGGGTGCCGTCGGTTAGGCGGAAGCGGCTCCTGCTGGGGAAGCCCTTCGGTGTGTGGTTTGCGGGTGTAATTGTCTTTTTCATTCTCAGCCCTTAAAAGACAGAAAATCAAAAGGAAGAGAAATTAGTTTTGACCAGGTAGATCTTCCAAACAAAAATACAAACAGAATGAAATAAAAATACCAACCCCGAAATCAAACAAAGATACAAAGGCAGAAATATGAGCAAGGAGATGGGGCTTTGTATGGTAGGGAAAGAGATAGAGAGAGGATACGGCGTTCTGGTTAGGGAGAAGGAAAAAGAGAAAGAGAAAGAGAGCCAAAGATAAAGATGCGAACTTTGTCGAGAAGAGAGAAGGTGAGTCTGATGACGAGAGCAGTAATAAAGCATTCACAAATGTCATTACAACAGTAAGAAAATGAAGTAAAACAAGCCATTTAACTTTGATTATAAAAACATTACACAGTGCATAAAACAAATAACAAATTTGACAGAAACCTAGTACCGGGTAGTACTATTGGTGACAAGGGTGTTGGAACTGTGCTTGGCTCTTTTGTTTGGTCAGTTGCTGGTAGTCTACTACGTTGCCTATGTGTTTGGTTTATTGCCCAAAAGAAGTCAGCCATCAGAACATAAATGATGACCCCACAGGACCAAACATCTGCCACAGCACCATCATAACCCTTGTGACTAAGAACCTAAAGCCAAAAATGAAAATGGAACTCCAAACACCCAGTTGGCTATAAAGAGAAAAAAACCCACAAAAGTCACACTATTCATTACAAGCAACAATCAGCCAACAGTACACAAAACAGGGGGAAAACAATCAAAATTTCTGAATCCTGTGCAGAGGTGCAGAACCATTATCAACACAAAAACAAAATCAAACCAACTTAATATCAATCTTTAATGGCAGCCCACACTAAAAACAGGGGAAGAATAACCCTGATCAAACCACCACCACCGCCGCCGCCTCAGAACACCACCGTCAGTGGAGTTCAATACCAAATCCCAAATATTTCTTAAACACCCATTCGATACCAACAATAATCGTCCAACAGCAAGCATAACCTCCAAACCTTTATAAATCAACTCAATTTAAACTACAATGGAAATCAACCAAATTAAGCCCTAAACCAATGTATATCAACTACATACCTTATTGGAGAGAGTTAGAGGGCTCGTGAAGAGGGAGATAGCAAAGGATAGGAAATGACACTACCCTTTCTCTCACTCTCTTCAGTGACTGAACTGGCCGCATTGTAGGCCGAAAATTCAGTGCTTCATGCTTCTCTCTGCAGAGTTGGTAGATTTTAAGAATTGAAGATGCCTTTGGTGACCAAACAAACCGGATTTTTGGGCAAAAATCCAGAGGTGTCGAATAGAGTTGGTGGATATCTGAGAGGAAAATCGATGAAAACTTGTAAAGATGAGAGAAGACGAAAAAGGAAGAACTAAATTTCTTTATACCTCACCAAATCAGTTTGGTCAACAAACTTAAAAAAGGGCAAAGGTGTCAATTACGCGGTGCACAACAATAACAACTGTAAACCAAAAGTGATGAAAAGACAAGAAAACACGAAAACAAATCTTTAACTCTTTACAATTGAAAGGGTAAAACAGTTGTTCCTTTACGATTATTCAACTCTTGGAAGACGAAAAAACCAACCAAAGTTATTCAACTCTTACTATTGAAGCTGGACTAAAGTGTCATGTTACTCTCTAACAAAA
This sequence comes from Carpinus viminea, assembly GCA_013348765.1. Taxonomy (NCBI): domain Eukaryota; kingdom Viridiplantae; phylum Streptophyta; class Magnoliopsida; order Fagales; family Betulaceae; genus Carpinus; species Carpinus viminea. The sequence continues at coordinate 13,043,886 of CP054667.1, forward strand.
ATTACCGTTGTCCTGTGCATAGAGACTTTTTAAGTATTAAGATGCAGATGGGAGGGCACGTGCCTTGGTTCCCTGTATTTGATAATAATGAAAGTAGTGTATGTGATATTTAACACTAAAATGTCAATAGCATACGCAAAAAGGATTTACAACATAAAATTAATACCCGAATCCCTGTACAAAAACATTCAAATTCTTAATAATTCAATAGCATAACATTACAACAATGAATGGATATGATATACATAAAAAACTATGCGTTACTATCTAGAAGACGCTTAATGTAATTAAAAAGCACACAAAAAAAGAAGAAAAAAAATGCTGGCAGGTATGCAAATTTTTAAAATTAGATACCACACCAGTGAGGTAGCTCAAAAATAGATTGAAGCAAATATACTTGAAAATTAAAATACAAACACAATCAAACCTAGATCTAGAACTTAGAACAGAGTAGATAAAAACAGGGCAGCTCTGGTCACAGACTTGAACATTAAAATACAAACACAATTAAACCGAGACCTAGCCCTGACAACAGAGTAGATCAAAAAGTGCGGCTGTGGTTTCAGACTTGAAAATTAAAATACAAACACAATCAAACCTAGACCTAGAACCCAGAACAGAGTAGATAAAAGTAGGGCAGCCCTGGTTTCAGACTTGAAAATTAAAATACAAACACAATCAAACCGAGATCTAGAACATGAGTTCAGAGTAGATAAAAACAGGGCAGCTCTGGTTTCAGACTTGAAAATTAGAATACAAAAACCCATCAAACCCAGATCTAGAACTTAGAACAGAGTAGGTAAAAAGAGGGCAGCTGTGGTTTCAGACTTGAAAAATAAAATAGAAAGACAATCAAAGCTAGATCTATTACTTGGCACTTAGAACAGAGTAGATCTAGTTCCAGACATAGAAATTAAAATACAAACACAATCAAACCTATAAAAGTCATCTGACCGTGGGGGGCTGTCGGATAGGCGGAAGCGGCTCCTGCTGGGGAAGCCCTTCGGTGTGTGGTTTGCGGGTGTAATTGTCTTTTTCATTCTCAGCCCTTAAAAGCCAGAAAATCAAAAGGAAGAGAAATTAGTTTTGACCAGGTAGATCTTCAAACAAAAATACAAAACAGAAAGAAATAAAAATACTGACCCCGAAATCAAATAAAGATAGGAAGGTAGAAATATGAGCAAGGAGATGTAGCTTTGTAGTGTAGGGAAAGGGAGAGAGTGAGAGAGGATACGGCGTTCTGGTTAAGGAGAAGGAGAAAGAGGAGGAGAGGCAAAGATAAAGATGCGAACTTTGTCGAGGAGAGAGAAGGTTAGTCTTGATTACGAGAGCAGTAATAAATATCATTCATTCACGAATGGGTTTGTTAGATACGATAAATTGACTGAAATCTAACACGGAACCAAATTTGAGTTTTAGTTAGATACGCAATACGGTTAGATGAGTAGTCGATCCTACGGTTAGGATCTAATCAATAGGCTGAAGCATAGACGCGTAGGTTTCATATTTATATTTTAAATTTTTAATGCAATGCAGTGCGTGCCAGCTCATGCCTCATTAACCAGCACAATTTTCCTCGCCTCATTAAAAGTTAATAATAAAAACAAATTTTTGTTGCCAAAAAAAAAATAATAATAATAAAATAAATTTTAAAATCGAACCCAAGTTTAGAAAACTCAACCCAAAAATGACCCGCAAAACCATCAATCACCCATCCGCTCAATTTGTTCCCTTTACACTCAGAAAGTGGGATTCCTCTTCAATACACAACGAGAACGTAGTAGCGTTCCTCTTCAAATCTCAATTAAAGGTATGAGAAGAGAGTTTGATTAGAGTTGTATTTATTTGTGTGTAGACTAGCATAATCATTTGTTTAGTTGTAAATTCATAATGGGATGGACCAAATTTTATAAACACATTAGAAAGTCCTCTACTCTTACCCTATATGAAAGTAAAGTTGGCCAAGTGGCGGAGCCACGTTTATCAATGGGGTGATTTTAAAAATTAAAAAATAAAAAATTCCCCTACCCACTCACCGCCAAAATAAAAATAAAAAATAAAAAATTTCTTTTTACCTATGGATTTGACTACTATTTTTTTTCCATAAACGATAACAAAATTAACATTTTTTCTTTTATTTTTTGTTTTGTTTTCTCTCTAGTGTCCTAGTTACTGTGGTTAAATATGATAATGCTTCAAAATTGTCAGCAAGTAAGCATGAAGAAAAAAAAATGTTTACATGCTTTATTTGGTTTTTGTGAAAATTGAGGAAATACAAAGAAATTATAAAATTGTATTATTGTCTCCTTTTCATGGTTCTCTTGAGAAACATGTTTTAAGTAAGTGAAATTAAGAAAGCCCTTTATTCTTACCTCATATAAAAGTAAAGTTGGCCCAGTGGCAGAGCCACGTTTACCAATGGGGGTGATTGTAAAAACAAAAAATTAAAAAGTTTTAAAAAAAAATTCCCCTACCCACTCACCCCCAAAATAGAAATGAAAAATAAAAAATTTCTTTTTACCTATGGATTTGACTACTATTTTTTTGTCATAAACAATAACAAAATTAACATTTTTCTTTTATTTTTTGTTTTGTTTTTTCTCTAGTGTCCTAGTTATGGTGGTTAGATACGATAATGCTTCAAAATTGTCAGCAAGTAAGCATGAAGAACAAAAAAAAATGTTTACACGCTTTGTTTGGTTTTGTGAAAATTGAGGACATACAAAGAAATTATAAAATTGTATTGTTGTCTCCTTTTCATGGTTCTCTTGAGAGACATGTTTCAAGTAAGCGAAATTATATGTTAGACAGGTTTTTTTTTTTTAGAACCCCAAAATGAAGAGAAATTCAAGTTCCAAAGTCGAATATTTGGCCAAAAAATTCGGTAATTTCATGCGATAAATTATTATAGATGCAAGTTTTATCAGGATTGTGATTGTTTGGTTGTCATTCTTGGCACTAGGTGTTGTAAATCTATGTGATCAACGTGTTCATATACAAGTTTCCCACTTTTTTTTTCTTCTTGTTTAATTGTTAAAAGGGCTTGTTGTTTCCGTTTTTTTGTTTTGCATATATTATGTGAATTACTGAATTTTTAGGGTGGAAAAAATTTTTAGGATGCCAAACAAACTTTGATAGCACCCCTAATATGAATTGTATGGCTCCACCACTGAGTTGACCCATTAAACTTCACTAAGTCGTTATGTGAAAATTAGGGTTGAGAGTAATAGTTTATCTTCACACAAACATAGTTTTTTTATATATATGTTTGTGCATCTACAAGAGATTTGAAAGACATATATAGAAAGTTTGTCTCATGATTAATAAATGTATGTATTCTCGTCATTGGTCTACACATGCTATGAAGAAATAACATATTTATTATTGATTTATTCTAACAATTAGAGCCTATAGGCAAGAGCACCATATCCAAGAATGAAACAGAGACGCTTGAGAAAAACATTTCAGGAAGGATGAGGAAGCCATTAATTATTAATAAAGACCAGAAGGCTCTTTCCTTTGTCTCAATCGACCCTCCTCCCCCTCCTCCAAACCCCACAGACCCTACGTACCCCTAAATCCCACCTCTAATTTTTCAATTCCTCGCCGCACAGAACGATGACAAGATTTTTTATGAGAACTATGATTGATTGGTTGATTCCTACTTAGTTTTGTTGGCTTTCTCTATCCTTTTGTTTAAGATTTGTCTTATTTTTGTGTTTTCTTTGCTTTTTTCTTTTGTTGTGATTTGAGTTCAGTGAATTTCTCATATGATGTAAGCACTAATGTGAAAATGAATTTTAATGACCCATGAAAATGGAAGGAGATTTATTGCTTATTGAATGTCAATATTTTTACAACTGTTGAAAGAAATATGAGATTTTTATGTTTTGCTTCATTGCATGATATAAGGCTTTGTTTTCTAGATAAGGAATTGAAAATATTCATTTGAACATAGATAGAATTAGTGTAATGCTATATATATATATATATGTATATATATTTCCTTATTTGATAGCGCTTCTGTCGTTGATATGTGTTGTATCTGCAAGTTCGACTGATTTCTTTGAGCTGATCATTAGTTTTTGCCATTATTCCCTCCTTCATAATCTAATATATGTACTTATTGTTTTTTTTTTTTGGCAGCACGTGAGTCCAAAGTTCAATTTCAGAGATGGCTTCCTCCAACAATGAGACAAAAATCAAAAGCTAACACAGATGCAGGCCTCTCACAAGAACACTTTTTCTTGGGATATGTCTTGTTTGACCAACGTGGGGTACATCTTTTGCGGCGTGCAAGAGCCGTAAAAAAAAAAAAAATCCAAGTGCACGTCTTGATATACAAAAGGCTGAGGCAAAATCACTAGAATTAGTGGCTGCTTGGCGTAGTTGAACTCAATAACATTGCCGTGGTAAGGCTGCTTATAAGGAATTACGAATATGACAAATAAGGTCTATCAGCCTCTTGTATATGACAAATAAGGCTGCTTAGAAGTGTTCTTTGAATATGACAAATAAGGTCTATCAGCCCCAAACATCAGGTCCCAAGTAATGTTAAACTTTAAATTGAAATCTGTGTCAGAAACATCATGTTTGTTGCTCTTCACATACTCCACCAAACAGTCGGCCACTTTATTACATCGTCGGGATATCCAACAAACTTGGATATAATTTTGGTTGATTATAACCTTACACCGATTAACAATGCCTCGTAATTCCGTTCCCATTTTTTTTGGCATGATCTTCCTTCTAAGCAGCCTTACCACGACAATGTTATCGAGTTCAACTACGCCAGGCAGCCATCCTTTGTTTTAATTCAAAGCTAACTCTTGATTTTGCCTCAGCTTGTATATGATGCATTTTTTTATTTTTTACGGCTCTTTGCAAAAGATGTACCCCATGTTGGTCAAACAAGACATATCACGCCACAAAAGATGTACCCCACGTTGGTCAAACATGACATGTCTGTTGCTCTTGGGATATGTCTTGTTTGACCAACGTGGGGTACATCTTTTGCGCGCAAGAGCCGTAAAAAAAAAAAATCCAAGTGCACATCCTGATATACAAGAGGCTGAGGCAAAATCATTGGAATTAGCTTTTATCAACAAAGGATGGCAATTGAACTCGATAAGAAGATCATAAAGTTGTATAACATTACTTTGGATATGATGTTTGGGGCTGATAGACCTTATTTGTCATATTCAAAGAACACTTCATATGGGCGACAGAAATACGTCTTCTCAGATCATCAAAATGAAGACACACTAAAAATTCAAAGTTGGATCGCTATGGGTACGTTAAGCAAACATTTTTCTTTTCAAATGACTTAATGCAGTACAGATTTTTATTGATTTGATATTAGATAAGATAGTACAATTTTTTTTTTTTAAATTTATTGTGTGTGTGCGTTTTTTTTTTTTTTCGCAGCATTTTCTAAGGAGAGAATTCCAAATCAAATCATCTTTGAGATTTCTACGAGGAATGGGAATGGGGTGCAATTGAAAGAAAGATACCTGAGTATGCTTCTCATAATCTGTCTCATTTTTTTTTTTACTAGTGGAAGTATAGAAGATTAAAAATTTTAATTGCAAATTATTTTGTCTCGTGCAGTGTTAATAAGTACTTCTCCCAACCAAAAAGCCTCAAATGCTATCGAGGATGAAATGGATGAGGTCATCAATAGGCTGATAGATGTCTTTGACCACTTGCTATCTATTCCTGCCCCGGTAAACTTAAAAATTTATTATGAAAATCAATTTGCTACACATTATAGGTTTTAGCCCATGTTTAACAATAATGTTTAATTTATTCAGTGGACTCTCCAAATGTACTTGCAGTTTGACACAGAGATCGAGGCATGTATAACTAATGTGTATTTATTTTTTTAGCTTCTTGAAATTGCATGCATAATTGCATATAAATGTGTCCCATGTTGTTCTTTATTTTGTACAACTATCACTTAATATGTACGAAGAAGAATTGCACCAATTGCACCCCTTTGGTCATGCATAGCAAGGGCATATGATATGCCCCTGAATCCAGAATGGAGAGCGCATGAACTTCATCTGTGATGGTGGGATGCTCCCATCAGACTCATTCAATATCAGGACATGCCTATCAAAGGACCAGGGTCTCCCCTCCGTATCACTTATCCTCACACTTGAATTCAAAAATTCAAATGTTGTCCCAAACCTCTTTGAAATCATGATCGTCTGCCACTGTCCCTCTACCTCGAAGGATAGCTACTTCCAAAGAGAAACCCTAGGGAGAGAAAATGTATGTGCTTAGATTCATGTAGCTAATGTTATGCATTTAGGACATTGTGTTTGTCTTTTATAAGATGCTAAACATTAGAAAAGTAGATCATTTTTGACATTATAAATATTAACAGTGGGTACAAATCTTTTTTGCAGTTACTGGAAAATGATTTGTTTAAATCATGTTCATCAGAAGATTTGGTGATGACGTCTCATCCTGTACCCTTCTTTTACTCTTCGGGCCAATTGCATTTTGGAATTCTTGATGTTACACTGCAGGTGCGATAAATAAAATAAATGAGAAATTTATACAAAAGATAAACATTTAGGGAGATCTATTACCTGTTGCATATACACAAATGCATGCAGTTATGCATTTAGGATATTGTGGTTGTTGCTATCATAATATCACTAAACATTAGAAATGTGGATCATTTCTTACATTTGTAAATATTCCGGTGGGTACCATTGTTTCTTGTAGTTACCGCCAAATGATTTACTCGAATAATCTTCATCTGAAGATTTGGCGATTAAGTTCAATCCTCGATACTTTTTTTGTCATCTAGGTGCAATATGGTTTGAAAGTCTTGTTGTAACACTATGGGTGAGATAAATAACTTGAAGGGTAAATTTATACAAAAGATAGAAACTTGTGGGAATCTATTACCTATTGCATATACCTGATTATTGTTTATGTTCTTATCTTTGTAGGTTTTGAGCTATTATGCTTCAGGTTTTTGCATTCGTCGACTTAAGTTTGGACCCCGTCAAAAGTATTCAGGGAAGGTAAAATGCTACTGTACCTCATTTTGTTCACTTGCTTTGCAATAATTTGAATTTCAAATTATGACCTTCATATAATAGTCTTTCATTTGCATTATAGGACAAAACAAATCTTGTGGTACAATTCTAAATTTTTTTTGTTATTTAGGATATGACGAGCACTGTGATTGGATGGCTTCACAACCAACCAATTAATGATTTTAAAATTATAGACGTCCTCAATGAAGTCGACTGCAAAAAAGTGGTAAAGTTGAATATATCTTTTTTGATTGATATTCTTTTTACAATTCTTAATTATTTTCTTTTGTATTTAAAGATAAACTTATTTCATGAGTTAATATCACGCTATACTTTTTGGTTTGCAGGAGGACATAGCAATCAACAAAAAAATTATAAACAAAGATGGACTTGCCCTTTTTTTTATCTACTCTCTTCTCAATGCTAGATCTAGGTTTGATTGTATTTGTATTTTAATTTTTAACTCTGAAACTGGGTTTGATTGAGTTTTGTATTTTAATTTTTCAAGTCTAAAAGCAGAGCGGCCCTGTTTTTATCTTCTCTGTTCTAATTGCTGGATCCTTGATTGATTTTGTTTGTATTTTAGTTTTCGAGTCTGAAACCAGTGATAACCTATTGTATCCTAACCTAGGTTTGATTGTGTTTGTATTTTAATTTTTAAGTCTGAAACCGGAGCTGCCCTGTTTCTATCTTCTTTGTTCCAACTGCTAGATCTATGTTTGATTTTGTTTGTATTTTAGTTTTCATGTCTGAAGCCAGTTTTGATCGTGTTTGTATTTTAATTTTTTAGTCTGAAACCAAAGTTGCCTTGTTTTTTTCTTCTCTGTTCTAATTTCTAGATCTTTGTTTGTATTTTAGTTTTCAAGTCTGAAAGCAGTGATAACCTGTTTTATCTTGACCTAGGTTTGATTGTGTTTGTATTTTAATTTTTGAGTCTGAAACGGTAGCTGCCCTGTTTTTGTCTTCTTTGTACCAACTGCTAGATTTATGTTTGATTTTGTTTGTATTTTAGTTTTCAAGTTTGAAACCAGTTTTGATTGTGTTTGTGTTTTAATTTTAAGTCTGAAACCAGGGCTGCCCTGTTTTTATCTTCTCTGTTCTAATTGCTAGATCTATGTTTTAACTTTCTTTGTATTTTAGTTTTCAAGTCTGAAACCAGTGATAACTTGTTTTATCCTGGCCTAGGTTTGATTGTGTTTGTATCTTAATTTCTGTGTGAAACTTGATCTACTCTGGTCAAAGTGCTAGATCTACCGACTCATAAGCTCCTCTTGGCTCCACAGTCTACCGCCACTTTCCACAAAGCATCTCTCTCCATCTCATATCCCCACAATCATTTCCCTAAAAGAGCGCGATTAAACACCTTTTATCTCTCCATCTCTCGCTAATGTCATCTCAAATATGGTTGGCGTTATAGGAGGCCCACAACCACTAGTTAACCTGTTTTATCCTGACCTAGGTTTGATTGTGTTTGTATCTAAATTTCTGTGTGAAACTTGATCTACTCTGGTCTAAGTGCTAGATCGAGCGACCTATAAGCTCCTCTTGGCTCCACAGTCTACCGCCACTTTTCACAAAGCATCTCTCTCCATCTAATATCGCCACAATCATTTCCCTAAACAAGTGCGATTAAACACCTTTTATCTCTCTCCATCTCTCACTAACGTCATCCCAAATATGCTTGGCGTTATAGGAGGCCCACAACCACTAGTTAATCGTTTCCCATGCTCAGATATAGGTTCAACTGTTTTTATTGTAATAATGTGTGAAACTGGATATATTCTTTTCTAATCGATAGATCTAGGTTTTTATTGTGTTGTAGTATAATTTTTAAATCTTTGTTTGGGTGTACTTCCAAAACCCCCTGTGGATGGGTCTAGGAAATTCTTTCAACGAGTCTTATCGGTAGAACTGTTAGTGTTTGTGAAATGTTATATATATTAAAAATATAATAATAATAATATGAAACAAATTAGAGGAGAGGAATTCTTAAGCTAGTGAAATACCTGTTGTGTTGGATCTAGGAGAGTGTAGTCGTGAAGCTTCCACAGCTTTTAGGTTTAGCTACAAATCTGTAGCGACAAGAATTGTAAGATTCTGATTGCTAAATATTTTAAACTATATATTAATTTTCCCAAAAAGAACCGAACCAGAGAAATACCTGTCGTATTGGATGTTGGAGTCTAGTGTGTAGTCGTGAAGCTTTTAGGTTTATGTTTAGGTTTTTAACCTTCACAGCTTTTGTTTTTGTCTTCTTGCATCTCTTGTTATTATTATTATTTTTTATTCTTTTGAGGAGGATTCGCTCAAAATTTAACATTTCACTCTACTGCTCACTTAAACTTTTTTTTTTTTTAAAGTAAAGAAGATTGTTTTGGCCTTTTTTTGGCTCTTTAGTACAAAAGAAAAAGAAAGATGATTGAACGTCAAGTTGGTTTACTTGCATTAATATATATATATATATATATATATATATATTTGTATGTAATAACATGGATACTTTATCTTGTTGGGCAATCTAAGAACGAACTCCAAATGTCCCATTCGATCATCACAACTAATTAATTAGTAAACATGATAAATTAAAAGTTCTCTGAAACACAAGAAAATAATTTGCTCATCAAATTATCTTAAAAAATTACCTAAAAAGACAAAGAAAAATTTATTCGGTACCCATGCTATTGAAAATGAAGATGTAAAAGTATGTTTGGAGTACATAAATTCTAAAAGTTTGGATTTAATTACAAAGCATCTATGTAAAAGAAAGAAAAAAAAAACCCGAAGGATGGGCTCTAATATTATTTATTAAATTGATATATGATTTGTCTCCAGAACCTCATCCAATTAGCAAAAATTGTGCTTGTCCTATTGAAGCGCAAACCAAAATTCATCCCTTGCAAAACCATTTAAGATATGGGCTCTCGAGACAAAGATTGCAGCAATGTTTGGCAAGGCAACTTTTCTCGTTTCTCCTAGGAAGTGAACCTTTTTTTTTTTTTTTTAATTCTAAAAATTATGCCCCCAAACCGCTACAAATGGTTTTCTTAGTTCTCTCTCCTAGAAAGAACTCCCTCTAAGAAACTACTCCTCTGAATAGTTGTCTTCCCCTGCATCTGCTCGGCTACTGATCTCCTCACCTTGACCATTCTTAGCTGCTGTCTCTTCTCTTCCCTTTTCTCTCTACCATACCATACTTTCATCAAACCTCTTTTCTCATCTTCTCATTCCTTCTGCCCAACCATGAATACAGCAACTCAAGAGTTGGAAACTCTTATAGCACAAACAGCTGCTATCTCATGGGAGGATCCATCCTCACAACTCGAAACCATACCACTTGAACAAGCTGCTTCTGAGTAGATACCTTTGGTTGGTCACATTATCTCTCAAAGAACCCAAAACATTTTCATATATTTACCTTAAAAAGTAGGTCTATACTCGGTATATTATATCTCCATCAATGTCAAACCAACAAAACTCATTGTTTTATAGGCAATTATATAGTTGCGTGTTTTTTTTTTTTTTTTGACATGTCCATACAAGGGAAGGTGGAGGAAGGATTCGAACTTGTGACCTTTGCTTCGTTAGACGTGGCCTATAGCCGATTGAGCTACCCCTTGGGGACCTATATAGTTGCGTGTTACTAGGTAAGTAAAACATCTTACACACCATAAAGCACAAAAATATCCCAATAGTCCCCCACAAACATCATGTGAAATGTATTAATTTGAGCTCTGATTTCTTAAGAACAAACTCTAAAAAGTCACATTCAATCATCACAAGTTCACAACCAATTAATTAGTAAACATGATAAATTAAAGTACCCAAGGCCTGAAACACACAAGAAAATAATAGGCTCATCAAATTATCTGAAAAAATTACCTTAAATGGAAAGGAAAAAATTATTAGGTACCCATACTATTGAAAATGAAGATGTAAAAATAAATTTGGAGTAAATATATTCTAAAAGTTTGGCTTTAATTTCAAATTATCTATGTAAATATATATATATATATATATATATATATAAGCACATGCAACTTAAACTCAACTTTAGCCAACTTTTCTCCTTTAAAAAAAAAAAAAAAAAAAAAAAAGAAGAAGAAGAACCTACCTATGAAAGAGAGAGCCTTAAACTAGATAGAGAAATTTGGTTTAGAAGTTAGGTTTAAGTTGTGCTTGTATTACACATAAAAATAAAAAATAAAAAAAACCCAAAGACTAGGCTGTCCTTGCTTTTCACCAGACCTCGGACAAAAAATAATGTTATTTAGACCTCGTTTGGTTCGCGGATTGTCTAGTCCATTGGAAAAAGGATTAGCTACCACTGAAAATAGAAAAGTGTGGAATAGATTAACTATTCCAATTTCTTTGTTTGATTGTAACAATGGAATAGATTAGCTAATCATATTCTTTTGTTTGGTGCAATGCAATATGTTGGTGAAATTGAATCGTATTGTAATCAAATTTTCTAAAATACCCTTATTATAATACAAATACAATTTATATTATAGCTGAAGAAAACATGATCAAACTTAATTTTGAATTCTAATGTCAATCAAACTCAATCAAAAGAATTTTTTTTTTAAAAAAGGTCTAGAGAAAGGTAGACAGAGAAAGAGGTGAAACTCAATCTTGAATTCTAATGTCAAAAAAAAAAAAAAGAAAAAAAAAACAGAGAGACGTAGAAACAGAATCAAATAGAAACGGTATAAGAATCAAAAGAAATAATTACAAAAAAAATTGAGAAATGGTACAAAACAAAAAATCTAAGAAACGGAGAGAAAACGAAATAACCAAGAAATAGAGAAGAGAGGGGGAGAAAAATACCTTGCGCAGAAAAAAGATCGTTGCAGTTTGCACTGAAAGAGTTGATCGCTTTCAGAGATAAAGATCATTTTGCACTGAGAGGGTCGATTTGAGAGAAGCATCATGGGTGTTAGAAGGGTGGGATTTTTTTTTTTTTTTTTTTGGAATTTACATGATAATTTTAATCATACAGGAAAAGAAATGATTAGTTAAGTCACTCATTTTTTAATGGCTTATCTAATTTTGTGTATATGAGATCAGTAGTCCCATGAGAATAGACTAATCCCAAGAATAGAGTGTTATCAAACAAATGACTAGTTATACCTAGTGTTAGCTAGTCCAATCCAAGGGTCTAATTTACAAACCAAACGAGGCCTTATTATATTGATATATGATTGTGTCATACAATGAAAAATTGAAAATCAACTTTTTTTTTTTTTAATTATTACAATTGTTGATCCAAGAGATAAGTTTCACTATTACATATGACAGTCGTATAGTAATCTACTAAATAATATTACTTGAAGAATAATGTTGTATTCACACATATACTTATGTCACATTAGTTAGTATGACGTATTTTAAGTGGCTTATATAAGGTATTTAAATTAATTATATTTTTAACATTTTTAATTAATTTTGTTCAACTTTGATATTATTTTTTATATATATGTATAACAAAAAAATAAAATAAAAATTGTGACCCCCTTTCCTTAAACCCTAGCTTTGTCACTGAGTATATGTCGTGACCACTTGAAAATTTTCTTATGCCATTGAACCACTACCCTTGATGGTTAGCTTGCTAGTGTTATTAGTGATAGTGTTGCTATTACTATAATTCCGACTTCTAAGTGGCATTTCGGAAATTTGGGTTGCTCTAGCCTCTAAGACTCTGACCTGGGTTTAGAAAGTGGCATTATAAAATTTACTAGTAATTATTTGACTTTTTGGTCGGTCGATAAATTGTTAATTTGAAGAAAATAAAAAGTGAATCTTCACATTGCATATTCGACATTCAATTTTTCTTAGTTCCCACAGATAATATAATGCACCCAAATCCCAATGTTGAATGTTGTGATACTTTGTATTTAGCTGAATTTGTGAATGAATGGGAAAGGATTGAATTGAATGTATTATGTATGCATTCAATTGATTACGGAAATGGGCCAGGCTCCAATTACAAGGAACGCCACTAAAGTGGACCCGAAGAGGTTGTCAATGATTTTACAAATGAAAACCCCACCTTTTTATATAATAATAAAATGGCCCATAACAAATCTAACAGACTTTCCTCTCAACTGTGCCCAACTAAACCCAAATACCAAATCATTAGTAAGACTTGTTTTACATAGAAAGACTTCCGAGACTAATTCTCAAATACAAATTCGCGGCCTTTTGATCCCAACAGGTAACAGTATGGCTTCCAGGAGCGCTTCTCAAGGTCATAAATCCTCGGTGACGGCGGGTGAGACCTGCGAGTTTTTCTTTTAAAGTTTCTTTATTCTTTGCTCTATAATGAGTTTTGCCTAATAATTTGTCAGCGCTTCCATCGACTGCAAGCTTCTTTGTCTTTTCTAGCTCACAAGCAGAATGATATACATTCTATCTTTTCAATGATCATCCCTACCCCCCACCCCTCTTTTTTTGTTTTTTTTCCTAAGCAACCAAACATGTGCTAATCGTTTACACTATGTTTTGTTCCACTCAATGGAGCTTTTTGATGTCTTTACAGTTGTATCAGAGTGATTTTGCTAATGCTCATTTCATAAAGTGCGTAGAAACTAGGCTTCTCTCTGATGAATCAGTATCCTCTCCTCATCACGTGCACACTCGCATATGTTATTGCAGTGTTGTAATGTGATTGCCCTTATACTCTTCATTTAGATATGTGAATCGCAAATTTAGAAATCAATTCAAAGCAACCATTGGAACAGATTTCTTGACAAAAGAAGCGCGAGTTTGAGGATAGGCTATTTACATTTCAGGTTTAGGATCTCAAACCTCATATATCAATTGGGCTTTTTCGCCATAATAGTTTATGAGCAGTCAACTGATGCATCTGTTCTTGATAAGGAGAATTGAAACGAAGCAATTTGCTGATTGCCTTGTTGAGTTGCTTAAATTTGTGATATTCCCTTGCTAACGAAAGTGCATGTGATGTTCATTACAAATTGCAAATGAATGTGCATCTAGCAACCAAGAACTTTCGAAGTTTATGAGGAAACTCCCAAAAACTTGGATGCCCCTTTTCTGGCTGAGCACTAGACAATGTCATAAGATAGAACCCCATTAATATTCATGATGGCGCTTCACCTTTTTTTCACTAGCACTGGTTAATTTTTTTTAACAAACTTGGATGTTCAATAGGTTAAGGGTTATTATCCAAGAAATAACAAGGTCAAAATATGAAAAGGGAAAAATATAAAAAAAGCTTCTCAAACTATCAGCCGTTTACAATATAACCCCTTAATGTTCAAAAATTAATAAAGTAGTCCCAAACTAGCAAAATGTAACAACAAGACTACTTATTTTTTATATTCCTATAATACCCCTATTCTTTTAACAAATATAATAATAAAATAATTGTAAAAAAAAAAAACCCAACAAAAAAAAAATTCAATGGGCGAATATTTATTTATTATAAAAACTTTTTTAAAAAAATATATTAGCCCATTGGTTTTTTTGTATTTTTTAAATTGTATTTTTTTTACAATTATTTTATTTTTTTATTTGTTAAAAGAATAGGGGTATTATAGGAATATAAAAAAATAAGTGACCTTTTTGTTATATTTTGGTAGTTTGAAAGGGTACTTTATTATTTTTTGAACATTAGAGGACTATGTTGTAAACGGCTGGTAGTTTGGAAAGTTTTTTTTATATTTTTCCCATAATTAAATAAATCGTATATCTACCTCAAAACATTTACTTGTGCATTACTATATTTGAAAATACCATTAATCTCCCACCATTATCAATATTCTACGAGAGCATGAATTTCAAACCTTGCAAGAGTAGTTTAGAGTGAACTACATTAATCAAACCCGTCTAAAAGAAGAGAAAACAAAACCCTAACCCTAGAATCATATTTCTTAGGTTTACAAATACGAAAGAGAAGGAAGGAATCTCTTTCTTCTCAAATATCAATACATTAGTCATATATTTATGCTTATAAACAAACAAACAAACAAACAATTTTTTTTTTGTATATTTTTTAAAAAAAAATGCTTCTACACAACCAACATAACCGTATGTATTATATATGGAAACTCTACCATATAAAACTCTATATGTATATACCAAATCTTTTGCGGCTTCTAAAGATATCATATAGACCTCAAATATATTGTAGTACCATACCAAAACGTCAATAGGAGTCTCATTGTCTTCTCAATATCAAATCTTTGTTTCACACCACGATGACATTTTAAGCAAGAGAAATGCTACATATGTTAATGGACTCGATATTTAGGAATAATGATGTTTACTATTGACACGTCAATAATTGAACGCATTTTTTTTTGCTTAGGCAACACATCATCAAAGGTGACACCATTGTTCAAATGTCACCTTAAGAAAAGTGATGTTTCACTATTCAAATAGTCACTTTTCTTTTATAAAACTAAAAATAATAATTTATACCCAAAAATTTTATTTATATTGAAAAAAAAAAAAAACATATATAGTTAAATAAAACTAAAAAAATTCGAACTACTTTTTTTAAAAAATATTAAAAATAAAAATTAACCGGCAGCCACCCAATAAAGTACACCCCATTGTTATGTGTTGTCATTTTAGACTGCATACCGAAAACCACCTATATGCTTCTAGAATCCTTGATGTCACAATGAAGCAGCTAATGGTCTTTGAAGCAATTACAGGTATATGGGTTTTACTACAGCTATTATTGTAAATACACATACAACAATAATAATTTAAGAAAATAATAAACTAGATAGAACAAAATAAACTGATATAGAAATATTTGCTGAAAATAAAATTTACAAACGTACCTTATAAACTTGTTTATTGACTCTTGAAAGTAGTAATTTACAAAGATTCTGAGATTTTCTGTAAGTAACTAGGCTCTGATACTATTTACAGTAGGTGAGAAAACTCAAACTTAAAACATGAAGGAACTAATTAAGGAAGGCTATGGTGGAAGAAGGAAATTTTTACAAGACAAAAGAAGTGCTGGAAAAGCTAGATGTATTCCACACCTTACATTACTCTTTTATATAGAAAAGTGGGGGGGACTACAAAACACAACACAATTACCCAATTACAACACTTCAGAAGCACATGTTCCAATATCACACAAGTACCAAAACTTGAACAAAAAGACTTGGAAAATTTCCCATCTTGTTTGTTTGAAAAGATCGGCATAAAGATTTTTAAATTTTTCTAATTTTGCTGTTTGGTAAGATAATTGTTTTTGCCAAAATACCCGTTGAATCTCCTCAGTCGTAACTGGCTTGCCCATCTTTCCCTTATCCCCCTCTCCTGCTTTGAATTTTTTTTTTTTTAAAAAAAAAAAAAAAAGAAGAAGGAGAAAAAAGAAAAGGGGCTTTCCCATCCCTTCAATTACTTCTTCATAAAACTGCCTTTGAATTAGATAAGGCACTCTTTCCATCTTCAGAGCATCAAATACAAAACCATTTGCTCCAAGCAATTTCCTATAGAACTGCTCAGCCACCAGTTTGATCCTAGACATCTCCTCCACTTTATTTCCACTTTCATCCCAAAAGCATTGTTATTATCCCCCAGATTGAGCCAATTGTTGCGGGATTTCTGTACAAGAAGTTTTCCTCAGCTGTACATGTGGAAATGTATTCATGCAGTTTGGCCCTTATCTCCCTGCATGGAGACAACTTTCCCGGGCTTGAGAAACTTTCACTCTCGTCGTTTAATCAATCATTTAGTTGATTATTATCGTTGATTCGTTATTATTTTGAGGGCTTTTCATTTCAAGCCCAACCTATTGTTCTTTTGGTAGTGGTACTACTAATGCCGCTAGAAAAACATGTGAACTCCGACATCAGTTTTTGACTGGACCATTCCATGTCAGCTGAGTGGATAGAACGCGAATATTTGACCAGTATATAGCATTACTCAAATATAATACTCCCAACCCAGTGAGTTTAATAAATAAATTATAACTACATAAATTTCTCCATACAGCAACTTTTAGCAGTGTTTGACCGGACATGAAAGAAGAATGAAAATATAAGCCATAACAGGTCAACAATGTGCTCTTGGGGCTTGAGGTTTGATGCTTACAAACCAACTTTACGAGAGACTTTGAAGAATACTCAGACTCTCAGAGCAAAAGTCAAAAATACATGCTGGCCTCCGTGGTGTATTTGATAGTTGAAGCCACTACACTTAAGCTATGTACAGAGACTAGATAAACGAACTATGACCTCCCCCAAGTGGTACTCTTGGCTTGAATTCTGCAGATACAACCAAGCAAGGGCAACTGTTGAAGCCAATGCTCTGAAAGGAAAATAACATAGGATTGTCAGGTCTTAGAGGACACAACTGCTGAATACAAACAAGATTTTATGAAAGCAAATGAAGTTAGAGGCTGTCTTTTTATGATCTGAATATACTCTTAAGATACACAGACTGGAGTCTCTGCTTTAATAAATAGGGTTCAATTTTCATAAGAAATCAGAATAAAGTTTTTGCTTTGAGATTTAGAAAGGGAAGAAAATATGAAGGAACTTAATTTGTGGATAGATTCGTCTCTGTTAGAAAACTGAAAAGGGTCCACTTACCGGAATGCTTAGTAACAGTCCTTGAGGATTGACTAGGACAGGTAGGCCTCCTCTTGCAGCAACTGGAATAGACTTCAATGAGAAGAGAGCTCTTTGCGCTGATAACCTTGCATACTCTAAACATCGACTTATCTTCTCTGGTATTTGCTCCACTCTATCAGTTGAGAGAACTCCTTGCTGTTGAAATTTATCCAAAGTACTCGCACATTTCAACAACTTGGCAAGATACAGCCAATCAGATTCAACCATGTGTCGCACCTCAGCTGCACAAGACCTGCAATGACACTGCCAGTTTTCCCCTCCCAAATCCAAGTCATAATTAGCTTTCTCGGAAAATGCACTGCCATCAATTCCCTCATTCAATTTCCACGTGACTAAGTATCTGCTCATGAAGTAACATGCACCCCCTAGTTGAAGTGGCTCACTCTGCAATATATTGACAGATTTGAACTCACGCTTTGACTTAGAATCAGATGAGAGTTCAGTTTTGGCCTTGAAGCGTTTGGTTTCTTCCCTCTGCAATAAGAGAATATTCCTATACGTTGACTCACTGAGCATACCAAGTCTTTTGGCTTCAGTTAAAACTGATTCTGATGTTACATTCAAAAAACGCACATTGGATTCATCTAGAACCAATTGGTCTGAATACAATTTTCCATCCACTAGAACTTGTTCTAACTCACATGGAACACAGTGTTCCTGTTCTCCATAAGTGCATGCATGAAATGGATGTGTTTTTGAAGGCAAAGGACAATCAACAGAACAACAAACCAGGGTTTTGGTGCCTTTAGATCCTGGAGCTGGACAAAGGTAACAACCAGCTGCCGTAAGGGAGGTCTGAGAGGCAAAACAGAATCAAGAATCAATAAAGATTAAAAATTATTAGTATACAGGTCAACTGCTTAAATAAAAGCTGAATTACCAGTCTACCACTTTACGCTTAATGAAAAGCACAGTCACAAGCAAACACACGGACACATGCTAGTGAAGATTAAAAAAGAAAAAAGAAAACAATTCAATACATTTTGGATTCTGAAGCCAGAGATCAAGAATTGTGACATCTTACTCTTACATCGGAAAGGCCATCAAGGTGACATTTACAGTGGCCAAGCTCTTAGTTTAGGAAAGCATAAAAGATCAAACGCTCAGTTAAATGGACTAAAAACAGGAAATGAATGGGAAAACATGAAAGTAGAATTACCTAGACCAAAACGCAGCAATGTTCAATGTTGTTTACAGCATGGAATGTATCTTTATCAACTTTTTAATAAACAAATCTACAGCTGAAATAATCATTTGCTCTCTAAATTGGATATCAGTATACAACATTAAGTACTGATTTCCAGCTCAGTGGAATATATAATCACAAAAAAAAAAAAGAAGGTACTGGTTTCCAATTTCCGTAAAATGTTCACCTATATATGCTGAAAATTACATACATTTCACAGATTCCAAAAAAGAAATTAGAGTTTAATAAGGGAGGTGTTATCAAGAGAGACATAGTAAATGTGTGTGTGTGTGTGAGTGAGTAAGAAAGAGGGAGAGACAGTGGTAACTGATCAAGTTGAGGTAGAAGGCTTAGTATGAGAAATGTGTGACTTCAAAAGCAAAGTCAGGACATTAGAAGTAAGGAGTTTCAAACTTCTATTCTCAAAATCTTAAATGAATTTTTCTAGAAAAAGTGAAAATTACATCCTTAAAAACAGACAATAATCAAATGTAAAAGATTTAATAATGTATAACAACTTGTACATGATTTTTTTTTTTTTTGGATAAGTAAAATTGTATATACCAAAACCCAAAAGGGGGCGCAACACAATTACACAGGGGGAACATCACTTAAAGAAATGATGTCCATCATAGTATAAAATAAACGTGTGTCTAGACACCAAGGCTCACAAGTAGCACCCAAAACAAACACCCTAAGCTCACAAGGAGCACCCAAAGCAAACGCCCTAAGCTCACAAGGAGCACCCAAAACAAAGCCCTAAGCTCCCAAGGGGCATCCAAAACAAAACCCTCACAAACACTCCTCGTCCTGCACACTGAGCCAAGCAGTAGCCAAAGCTTGCCCCCTCTCAACATCCATAGACGCCAGCTTTTCCCGCATCTGCAACATCTCTATAGAACGATCCGGAGAGAGAGCATCCAATTTAGCACGCCTCGATCCGGAGAGAGAGCATCCAACTTGTACATGATTTTATAACTGACATTTTAACGCATGCAATATAGACATTTGTGTAAGCTTGAGAAGGTTATCCAATATAGTGCCAGGGACGTTTGTGTCTAATTTGCACACCAAACTTGCTATGCATTTGGGATATAGAACAACAAGCAAGACCAATAGATGATTTCATGAAGAACTAAGAACCATATATATGTGAAAGTAGATGTACCTTGCATGGGAAAGTACGAATGTAGTCCAACAGCAATTTCAAAGCACTTCCTCTAACTGGCCTATACCTTTGCGAGATGAACTGAAAGATTCAAATGAATATAGTTTTAACAAGAGCAGTGATTAGAAGAGTTCTTAAGAAAAATTGAAGATGTCAGACAACATACATGATAAGGATTGTGGTACCTGCAAAACCAACGCAAGAAACCTTGACAGGCATATGTCCTCCACTTTTGATGGATTAAGAATCTGCAAATCAATAACAGCATAACCCTGCTGCAGGCAGAATCCGCAAATCAATAACAGCATACTCCTAATGGGTAGGATTAACAACATAAAGAACTTTGTATTGATCTACTAAATATAAATGCAAAAATTAGTCTATTATATAGATATCGAAATACAAACAGTCAAAAATCTGCTTACATTAATAATGATCACTGCCTGGTTTATCAATTTACTACAAACTTGGTCAACGTATGAGCGTGTTCTTCGACAGGCAGAGATAACTGCTTGTAGCTCAGACTTGAATATGCCTGAAAAGTAGCAACAAGTTATTTGAATATGTCATGCTCGTGTTTGCAATTACGAAAGTCGTGCTAGCACTCCCTAAATAAGGAAATATTACATACAGCACCTCAATGGATTTAGCAAATCATGTAAAGCACAGATAATGTCATTTTTTTTGCCAGCAGAGAAAGAAGTAGAAAGAAAGAAAAGAGACAGAGACAGAGACAGAGACAGAGACAGAGAGAGTGAAATCCCACATTTTATAGTAGACAGTTTAAAGATTTAAACTACACCATGAGAGCTATCATTTCAGTCAACTCACATGATGATGAATCCCTTAATGACATTCGAATCCTATTACGAGCAAACAAAAGAATTTGATTTGATGGGTCTTCCACCCATTCCTGATTACCCCAAAGACATATCTGCAAAAGATAAATTAATGGTGATTCAAACCCAATTTCTGTGCCAAACCTCAAGATATATACAGATTGAACTGACCACGTCTGTCTTCTACAGTTCTACACTACTAACCTTGTACATATCTTCTTTTGAAAAATCCAAGAGTGGTCGCACAAGAAGAATACCATGATTATTTGAGACTCCACCAAAAGAATGTGAATGTGTAGAGAATATTTGAGATGTAAAAGGCATGCCCGCAAGTCCAAGCACACCACTATCACGAGACAGTCTAAGAATAAATAACTCCACCTGCATTTTGTCTCAGCATCACTACATGTCTAGCATTTGTAACAAGCCTTTGAAGTTGAAATCAACATAGATGAGGATAAAGCACCATAAGTACAAGAACATAAACAGATTATTTCTTTCAATTTTGAATTTATGAATACGGAACTTCTGCATTCAAGGAACAAAACTGTCTATGCCTGCTAGTGGACTCAGAACACTCTTAAGAACCATAAACTTGAACATGTAAGATGCACTAATGCATATGCCATGCGCCTGTGCGCATGCTCACATACACACGAGAACATGCAAGAGAGAGGGAGACTATTGTTTGTTGAACCTGGTCATCTGCATGATGCGCAATAAGCAAAACACCAATCTGATGTTGGTCACAAACTTCCTGAAAAGTTTGATACCTGAAATTCAACCAAATTTGCAAATCAAGCAACTGCTCTTTATCAAATTAGAGCATAGTTTGAATCTTTTCTGTTCAAGTTAAAAGATTAAAAAATAAAAATAAAATAAAACCCAGAGAAGTATTAGATGCCTAACTAATCTGCAAACAGGACAAATCAATAAATAAATACCTCATGTCCCGAGCTGCTTCTTGCAAGTGACCCTGTTTTGGCTTACCATCTAGCCAATCACAATGGGCAATCTCACATCTGATTCCTACACAAAGTTCATATAAGCCCCAGGCCATCTATTGCCATTGAATATCTAAACTCAACACACGCTATTAAACCAAAAAGAAGGGGAAGGGGGAGCCAAAAGGATGTCAGTGCAAAGTGTACCCATTTGAGAAACCCGATTGCTCACAATGTTTGCCTCATCTTTGCTTTCGGCACGTAGCCCATGATCGACAATTATTGCCAAAATCCCATCAATGAAACCACTACTCTCTCCAGCAGCATTAAGGCCATTGGTTTTCCAACTGGCAGTTAAAACACAAGTGCCATACTGTCAGGGCCGCCAGAGACTCCCAAAGCTAAACACCAACGAAAGAAATTTCAGTCACTCAACAAAATTCTCAGTCCGCCAGTCAAATGGGTTTTTTCTTCCTATGCTAATGAGGGAAACAGAATTAAGATTAAAAATTTTGTTTTCTTTTTACTGATTCTCCAAAAACTTATTCAGCAATTTACAAAGAAAAAGAAACAGAACTGTTTTTTTTTTTTTTTGGATAGGAAAACTTGATGTAAACAACTAAACAAGACAAACTCGGGCCAAAGGTTGAACAAAAAGAACTCTAATACATATCACTAATTAGGCCAAATTATAACCCAAGAATCAAAATTGAAACCATAACTAAACCAAGGGACGTAGTTGAATAAGGCGCAGCTCAGCCAAGTGGGTTTCGTTTGTTTCCTATCCTCCTAAATAGCGACTATTATGAAAAAACTTCGATTTTATTTTCCCATGTACCCCTACATTTTCACAAGAACCAAACAGGTATGAAAAGAGAAAGTGACTGACCGATTCGGTGGTGGGGTTTGAGGCCTGCCATGGCCATTCGCCTGGAGAAAGCTTCCTTGTACTTGGACATGTCGACGGGGTCTTCGGCATTACGAGAGCACATGCACAGGAACCGAGTCCAAGTAACAGAGCGAGGCCGAGGGAAACGGCGATTGAACACAAACGGGCGTTTGCATATTGGTGGTGTTGTTCTGGGGACGGACGTGGATATGAAGGTTGACGTGGTGGTTCTGGTCAGGCCTCGCGGCATAGTCTGCTGTGCGCTGTGCCCCGTGCACTCTCGTGGTGGTAGTGAGGCTCAAGCTCAAGCTGGGGATGGTGTCTACGAAATGCCGCCGTTTTGGTTATCTCATTTTCTTTGTTGCAACTTATTATATTATCGGCAAAAGAAAGAGAAAAAATAATAAAAAATTAAAATTGAAATTTAAAAAAAAAAAAAGTTATTCATTTTGTAGACGATATATGCATCAAATGTTCCATAGAGTTAATAAAATTATAAATATTTAAGAAAAATGATTGTGTTTTATTCTCAATTCTCATGCACATCTTTTGTCTATTTTCATATAAAATGTGAAAATTTATTATTGAATTTATGAGACCCATATGTAAATTTCACAGATTTACAACAAACAAATATGCAAGAAAATGACACTAAATATATCTTAGTGTATATTAATATTAAAGAAATAAGTGTCATCCAATGATATATTAAGGAACTGGAGTTTATAATTTCACAATTTTGAGATTTTTCATCTTTAATATAATATTTGGAAAAATAATATGATACATTAAAAATAATATTTTTCTTTGATTAGAAAAATATTTTTAATTACCGACAAAAAAATTAATTGATTTATGTTTTGAAGAAGAAAATATCAAGATAAAAGTAAGCACGAAGGACCTTATTGGCTGTGTTTGTGAAATGATTGCAACATTTTAAATTTATTTATTTATTAACATATTAACGTAAAAAGATGTTTCTAAGCAATTGAATTATACTATCCTTGCAACAACACTAAAGTCAATAAATTGAATATTTCTTCAAAAGCATATGAATTTCTAACCGGGAAGAGTCATTGCTATTCGCCCCCTCACCTGCCAGCAAAGCACTCACTCACCTCATAAATCATAAAAAAATTATGTCATTTTCTCCTAACTTCAATTATTTCAACAAGATATCAAATATAAAAGAGCACCACAGTAGCACATATTATCAAATAAGTAATTTGGTAATAAGAGTGATCTAAACAACTTAAGTGCAATACTTTACAGAATGCTCTTTTTTCCTCTCCCCTTCCCTTTCTACTTCCCATTCCTACCCTTCTCCTCATCTTATGTTTTTTTCTTTTCTTTTTATGTTTGTAGGTGTTATCCGACTAGATTTGCAACTTTGGTCTCTCCATTATACGTCCATCTACTTTTCAATGTGTTGTGTCGTTGATTTCATTTTCCAATCATGCTGCTGGTGGCTGGTTATTTGTTTATGTTTTTTTTTTTGTTTGATTAAGAGCTTTATTCTCTCTAGATCTGCCTTTATGAGCAAAGATGAACAATTAAGTGTGTGTGATGGATTATTTCTCGTGGCCTAAATAGTTCAATATGAAAGGTTATCTCTTACGACCAATTTAAATAAAATTTATTATGAAATTTGGCTACCTATCTTAGATTTAATTTACTGGAGCAGATCTATTCTTTAACTATATTTGTCGTGAGTTAGCGAAAAATTGAAATCATAGATAATACTTGATTATAAGAATTTTTGTTTATATCTATAACTTTATAACTTCATAGCATGTGATTATAATTTTGCAAAATTTTATACTTTATGCTTTAAGAGTTTTTTGTTTTACTTGATAAAACATATACTCTAATCTTTAATTAATGAAATCATCATATTTTCATTAAAAAAAACAAATAGTAAACAGGTGAAAACCGCAAAATCAATAAGTATTAATATAATTTTAAAAGTGTCATCATACACAATCACACAATTTTGAAAAGAGATTCTCAAAAAATAGTTTAATCGATTGGAATCACACATAATAAAGTGAATGTCACTAGTTCGAATTCCTCATTTCTCCTCTTGTATAGACATGTGTAAAAATAAAAAATAAAAAATTGAAAAGAGTCTTGGCAGCACGAAATGAGAGAAGATGACTGAAAAAATAAAATGATGTGGGGGATAATGAAATCTGACATGGCAGTGCCACGTCAGCAAGAGTGTACAGTTAGTTAGTGTGCGTGTAGCACTTCTTTTTACCAAAACAAAAGGCCCAACCATTCTTTTTGATTATTAGAACATAAAACGGAAAATTTTGAACATTTCTTACGAAAAAATCGTTTCGTCCCGCACCAAGACCTCCCACCAAGGGACAGAGAGACGCATGAAAGAAACGAAACGAATCGAAACGAAACTCACCTGAACAA
The DNA here is from genome assembly GCA_013348765.1 of Carpinus viminea. Taxonomy (NCBI): domain Eukaryota; kingdom Viridiplantae; phylum Streptophyta; class Magnoliopsida; order Fagales; family Betulaceae; genus Carpinus; species Carpinus viminea. The sequence continues at coordinate 13,069,022 of CP054667.1, forward strand.
AGAGGCGTCAGATTCAACGCAACAATCTTTCCGATGCGGGAACTTTCCCGCCAAATCAGCGAACTATCACCCAGCTCCATTTCACCTTCTCTGCCATGATCACCCGCCAAACCTCCTCCTCCTCCTCCTTTACCTTCACGTTCCTGTCACTCTCTTTCGTCGTCCTCTTCACTTCCCTCTCTCTCCTCCGTTTCAGACCCACTCCTCTCGCATCCCAAACCCTAACCCTAAATCCCTCACTACCCAATTCGACTCTGCCTCGACCCCAAGCCCCTCGCAACTACTACATCGTCCGGTTCCTCCAGTACAGGCTCGCGGAGGAGCACCGGGCTTATCTGGAATCGGGGGTTCCATCCGACGGCTGGGAATGGATCGAGCGGAAGAACCCGGCAGCCAAGTACCCGACCGATTTTGGGTTGGTGTCGATCCAGGAGTTGGCGATAGAGAGGGTGGTAGGGGAGATTGGGAAGCTGGGTCTGGTGAAGGATGTGAATTTGGATTTGAGCTACAGGAGGGATTTGCTTGGGGAGGAGAAGAGGGCTAGGGCTAGGGTTGGGGCTTTTGTGGACGGGAAGAAGCGTCCGGGGAAGATTTTCACGGCGATGTCATTTAGCGAGGGCGAGGGCGAGTGTCACTCCGCAATTAGTAATGCTTCGGTTAAATTGGGACGCCAGCTCTTGATTCAGGTAATTTTGTCTTTGATCGTGGGTTTGTTTGGCTGGTGAGAAATTTGGGAACGGGTAAATTGAAATTTCAACTTGGTTATTTGCAAGTTATGAAGAGCCCGCGTGTATTAGTTAGTGAAAAATACGAAATTTGATGCTGGCCAAATTCTTGGTAATTGATATGGAGCATTTGTCAACTTCGTGTTTGTCGTTGGTTCTTTCTTATGATATATATAGTTTCTATGGTGCTGGAAGCTTTTAATGCGAGTGTTTCTGTTCCTTTTTGCATAATCCATGTCGTATTTCCAAATACACAACTCTGAACGTTGTGAAAATTTATTTATTGAGGCCAGATATTTACAAGAATCTACATTCTTTTGCTGCTTATGGATGTAAACTAGAACATGGATAACTTCTTTTTGATGTGCCCAGAATATGACCTTTCAAGTTCTGGATGTATTCTTATGCTCCAACATCCATTTTATGGTTGCAGAGATCTCAAGTTACTTCCTTGTTTGGAGCAGAAGTTCTTTGGTCAAAAGGGTATACTGGTGCAAAAGTCAAGATGGCCATATTTGACACTGGCATTCGAGCTAATCACCCACATTTTCGTAATATCAAGGTATTACCGATAGGGAGAATCCTTTGGAGTGTTCTTTGTTTTTATGTTTAGTGTCTTTATTTCCATTGTAAGCAAACTTTAGATGTGCTTTTAGTGGAGGAGTATTACTAGTTTTGAGGTTGTGTTCAGGAGCGTACAAACTGGACAAATGAGGATACACTAAATGACAATCTCGGACATGGGACATTTGTTGCTGGTGTTATTGCTGGTGGAGATGCAGAGTGTCTTGGTTTTGCTCCAGATACGAGATTTATGCTTTTCGCGTATTTACTGATGCACAGGTAATGCATATTGTTACTGGTATTATTGCTTGTGTTCTCTTATATTTAGTTTTCTATGTACACCGTTCTGACTTGAAGTTGCATTTATATCTCACTTTTGACCCTCTATATTTGGTTTCAAGTTCTGCAATCATTATGTGTAATTCTGAATTGCAGTTCATCCATAGGATTTTTAAGTACTCCTAAGTTTGAGAAAGCCAAGCACAACTTGTAAAATGATTGAATCTATCTTTCAATGGTTCACTAAAATTTGTTTTCAGGAGTTTTTGAGAAGTTTGTATTTAGTACATAATATGTTTATTGGGCTTTTTTTTTTTTAAATTTTGATTTTGTCAAGAAAACTTGTTGAGATTGTGAGAAGATTTTATTCAGCCTATTGCAGGTATCATACACGTCATGGTTCCTTGATGCGTTCAACTATGCCATTGCAACCAATATGGATGTACTGAATTTGAGTATAGGTGGACCTGATTACTTGGATCTCCCGTTTGTGGAGAAGGTAAGATGGTGTTGGCTTGTTATGTCTAACTGACTTGATAAGATTGGATTTAATAGGTATTTTTTTTTTAAAAAAAAAAAGAGATAATGTATTACTTTCTCTGCCCCATTCTCCAAGAGCGCCAGATGGGTTCCAGAGCAAGAATTCAAAAAGGTCATGTTGTTCTTTTGTCCAACATCTACCACCAGATGCCAAAACTGATCACCCAAATGATAATTGACCTTCTGAGCTGATGAGCTCTCCAAAGAAAATACTTACATCCAACAACCCATTCACCTCCAAACTTTTCCTTTCACTGTTACCCCTGAACCAATGTCAGAAACAATGCACGATTAACTCCCCTGTATCAGCAGCCCACTCTTCTGCCTATTTGCTGCATGGTTTATTTACTCTGTTTGGGGGTAATATGGAGTCCTTAATTTATTTACTTACCATTGAAAAACTGGAAGAATCATATGAGCATAATCATATATAATAAACTTGTTATTTTCAACATGGCCTGTTATGTGTTAACGTAATACCTATGCAGTTACTTCCATCACAATGCTAATAGTAGTACTACCTGATATTCACAAATTATGTTTTTTTGCTAGATTAATTTTGTCACAATCGCCTTTTTCCCCTTTTACATAGGTTAATGTTGCTTTGTTCTCTAGGTTTGGGAAATAACAGCAAATAATATAATTATGGTTTCGGCAATTGGAAATGATGGACCACTTTATGGCACTTTAAACAATCCAGCAGACCAAAGTGATGTCATTGGTGTTGGTGGCATTGACTACAGTGACCACATAGCCTCATTTTCTTCACGTGGCATGAGTACTTGGGAGATTCCTCATGGGTACACTATAATCATTCATTTCATAAAACTGAAATTTGAATCTTCAGTTTACTTCATCCCTGTACATGCTTTGTTATGGCACTCAAAAGTTTTTAACTATGTAAGTTTTGTATTTACAGTTATGGTCGTGTGAAGCCAGATGTTGTTGCATATGGACGAGAAATTATGGGTTCCAAAATCAGTACTGGTTGTAAAAGTTTATCAGGCACTAGTGTGGCAAGTCCTGTGGTTGCTGGTGTTGTATGCTTGCTTGTTAGCATCATCCCTGAAAGCAGTCGGAAAGATATTTTAAATCCGGCAAGCATGAAACAAGCATTGGTCGAGGGAGCTGCGAAGCTTTCAGGTCCCAATATGTATGAGCAGGGTGCTGGCAGAGTTGATCTGTAAGCTTTCCTATTTAGCTGCACCCTTGGTTTTATGCAAAGATTTAGTTTCTTGAGTTATTGTTGTTGGTGTTTTCAATGTTATCATCATTATCTTTAAAACTTCCCATTTTAAGTTCTAATTTTTAACATTTGTCAGGTTAGAATCATTCGAAATCCTTAAGAACTACCAACCACGGGCAAGCATCTTTCCTGGTGTTCTGGATTATACAGATTGCCCTTATTCCTGGCCTTTTTGTCGCCAACCACTTTATGCAGGTGCCATGCCTGTTATCTTTAATGCCACTATTCTGAATGGGATGGGTGTAATTGGCTATGTTGAAAGCCCGCCAACATGGCATCCTTCCAATGATGAAGGGAATCTTTTAAGCATTCACTTTACTTATTCGGAGGTCATTTGGCCTTGGACTGGTTATTTAGCGCTGCACATGCAAATTAAGGATGAAGGCTTCCAGTTTTCTGGAGAGATTGAAGGCAATGTCACTCTTCAGGTGTACAGTCCTCCAGCTCAAGGAGAGAAGGGTCATCGGATTAGCACATGTGTGCTTCATTTGAAGTTAAAAGTGATTCCAACTCCAGCAAGATCAAAACGTATTTTGTGGGACCAGTTCCACAGTATTAAGTATCCTCCTGGTTATATTCCAAGAGATTCTCTGGATGTTCGTAATGATATTCTTGACTGGCATGGAGATCACCTGCATACAAATTTTTATATTATGTTCAACATGTTACGAGATGCTGGATACCATGTTGAAACTCTTGGTTCTCCTCTTACATGCTTTGATGCTCGCCAGTATGGGACACTTCTGCTGGTAGATCTTGAAGATGAGTACTTTGAGGAGGAGATTGAAAAACTGAGGGATGATGTTATTAGCAGCGGATTGGGGCTGGCTGTATTTGCTGAGTGGTATAATGTTGACACAATGGTTAAAATGAGATTTTTTGATGATAACACACGCAGCTGGTGGACTCCAGTTACTGGAGGCGCAAATATTCCAGCACTGAATGATCTTTTGGCCCCATTTGGGATTGCTTTTGGAGATAAGATTCTAAATGGTGATTTCTCTATTGATGGTGAGCAGAGTCGATATGCATCTGGAACAGATATCGTGAGGTTTCCTGAAGGTGGTTTTGTGCACAGCTTCCCTTTCCTGGATAGCTCAGAGAGTGGTGCCACTCAAAATGTATTGTTGACTTCTGGCATGACTAAGGTGAGCAGCAAGCAGCGTCTATTTTTATTGCCTCATCGATTCTAAAGAATGGAGAATCAATGTTTAAAATTTTATATTCTTCTAGTCATGACAAGATGTTGAACTTGCCAAAGTGGCAACTTAAACATCAAGTGTCAAGTTAAACTTTACTTTTCTTTTCTTTTAAAAAAGATGTTTAACTTGCCACTTAACTATTTTATTAACTTGATTAAGTCTCAAATGCAATGTTTCAGAAAACAGTTGGATAATAATAATGATGAATAGAGTAATATGGAGCACAATACTAATGCCATTGAAAGGAAGAAATGTTTTAGGATCTATTTTTTAAAAAAAAAAAAAAAAATTCTTTCTTCTTTCAAGTTTATTTTTCTTTTGCTGAAAAAATGTGGGAGTTTACAAAATAGGTAGCAGTCTACAAATAATACGCATATTAATGGAACAACATAAATAGAACACTCTTTGAAAATGCCCCTAGGTGGGCAATGGGTGTGTGTTTGCTATCCGCACTCATGTCTGCCACTTGATCTTGGTATTTTAAAAACATTAAAATGCAACGGAGAGTATTTATTCTTGTTCATGTATTGCCTTAATAAATCTATGCATATGGATAAATCTATGTGTTATCACCCGCACTCATGTCTGCCACTTAAAATAAATCTATGCATATTGGAGGGAGTACAATATGGAATGAGATTAAATTCAACTAAACGAGCCAATTTTTTGATTTAATCATTTTAAGGGTGATAAAGTTCTCTTTTATACAGGCATCTGTTTCCATATTTCGAAATTATATATGGTCTATGCAAATACTAATATATGGTGTCTATCAAATGGCAGGCGGACTCTCCCATTCTTGGTCTTTTGGATGTGGGCAAAGGTCGCATTGCAGTATATGGAGACTCCAATTGTTTGGACAGCAGCCATATGGTTACTAACTGTTATTGGCTTTTGAGGAAAATTTTAGAGTACACTAGTGGGGGCATTAGGGATCCGATGCTTTTCTCCAATTCAGTTAAACAATACACACCCTTGTATGTAGAAGACAACCAATTACCTTCTCGCAGAACTGATGTAAATTTCTCCACATATTCTGCTGTAATAGGAAAGAAATTGATCTGTAGGAGTGACTCCAAATATGAAATATGGGGGACTAAGGGATACAATTTACAGGTTAGGGGAAGAAAATTGCCTGGTTATCACGCCATTGATTTTGGGAGAGGTTTAAATTCTACAGTAGACACTTACAATTTGAGGCGTCCCAAGTTGCCTGTGAAAAATAAGGGTGATTCGGGAAACAGATACTTGGGCGGCCTGTTCTATAGGGATGAGGTTAGAAACAAAAAAAATCTGGTCATGTTTACTAATGGATTTGTCCATATTCCATTATCAAGTGCTCTTTTCTCTTTCTTATTGGCGCAGTTTATTTTATTATTATAACATGAATTAACCCATTTTCCCTCCCTTCTTGCAGCTTGACATGCCGGTGCTAGGTGCTAGTCATTGGCTTGTTCCTGCAGTAATTGCAGTAACTGGTTAGTGATCATCGGCATTTGATGTCCAAATTTTTTTGTTTGTAGATTTGTGTCATTCTTAATTGCTTTCCTATTGTTTGACAGGCATTCTGTTATTTTTGGGCTTTTGGCGAATTCGACAGAAGCGACGTCGAAGAAGGAAAGGATCTGGCTCTGGCCGGTTTGCCAATCCGTAGTCTGGAATTGGAGTTCCTGTAGGTTAATCCTGTATCATTGTTACGCTACGTTAGAATTTCTTGTAACATTGTTATCCGAGAGTTTTGTTGTCGGCTTCATCACAGGAAAATAGTTTTGTAATCTTCTTAGGTTTGTGCATAATTCTTTGCTTGGATGCTTTACAGTGGCACAAATTTTCAGTGTAGTGAGAATATACAATCACACTCGCAATCACTGGTATCGCCTTGTGGAAAGTTACAACCTCAGTAGAGCAAATATTGTGACTTAGAATATTAAACCAAAAAAAAAATCATGGATCCCTCAAGATAGACTTCCTAGAACTAGTAGAAACAGAGAGCCAAAAAGAAATAGAAAATCTGCTTTGCTTTAGGTTTGATAGAAGACTTTAATTTACTTACTTAAACTAGTTCGCTAGTGTCCAGGGCTCTAATCCCTTCACAAAAAAAGTTGTTTCAATTGAAGACTCAAATTAAGAATTTTGATGGGAAATAAAGGACTGATCTCAAAAGGGTTCTTGGTGATCCAAGTTGATCTCTTTCCGCTTATTCTGTACCCGTTTACAAACGGTCCATTTGAGCCCAAATATGTTCACAAGTAGCTTTATTCATTTATGTACAGTCATATTCACCAAAGCTAAGTGGGATAAAATGTAATTTTTGGTATTTCTCGTATTCGTATTGTAACTCATATATATCTTTTAACACAACTTATTTTTAATTTATATAAACATGCACATATATATATAATGAATAATGCTATAAATCTTTTTTGTGTCAATCCAAGAATAATATGGTTATTAAAATTATTATTGGACGTGTGATTAATCATTATTAAATTTTGATCAAATTATAATTTTAATAGACACATCATTTTTATGGACTTAAATGGACACAAGAGTTACTTATAAAATTACTATATATATATATAATAACTATATATTTTAATGTGCAAATGTATTTATCTATTGAAAAAAAAAAATTTGGCCTCACGAAAATAAATTGAGCCCGTTTGGTAAAATCTTAATGTTTAAATTTTTTAGTTTTAAAAATGGTAAAAGGTGATAATTTTTAAATTGATTTGTTAAACTTTTGAAAGAGTGTTTTGTAAAAATTTTAAATAGAAAAATATGTTTATAAACTAAAAATTAAAGAAAGTGTTGCATTTGTGACAGTGACTCCACCGTAGTGGTGATCCGGCGGCTCTGGCCGCCACCTCGTGGCCGGCAGGTATTCTTCTTCCGTTAATTCATAGTGCTTCATCTTAAGTGTAGAGGTCATAATGTTGCTATTACTATAATTCCGAGTGGTATTTCGGAAAATTGCGTTGCTCTGAGCCTCTGAGTCTGACCTGGTGTTTCAGAGACTGGTAGTTGTGAAATCAATTATCTGACTTTTTGGTCGTTCAATGAATTGTTAATTTCAGGAAAATATAAAAAGAATCTTCACGTTGCATATTATAAATATCAATTTTTCTAACTTCCCACATACACAAACAAAGATTTCCGAGACTCTAATTTTCACAGAAAATTTTCAAAGCCTTTTGATCTCAAAAGTATGGCTTCTAGGAGGCGTATGCTTCTCAAGGTCATAATCCTCGGTGACAGCGGGTGAGAGTTTTTTTTATCTTTTATTATTAATATTATTTTTAATTTTTTTTCATAGAATCATAGGTCACAAACAGAATGATATACATAAGATTTTTATATGCTGTCTTTTCCATGAAATCAACCAAACATTTGCTAATCGTTTACACTGTTTTGCTCCATTGAATGGAGCTTTTAATGCCCTTTTTTCAGTTGTATGAGAGTGATTTTGCTAATGCTCATTTCATGAAATGTCTACTTCCCTATGAACTTTGGCAGGGTTGGGAAGACTTCTCTGATGAATCAGTATCCTCAATATCACAGTCGTTTGTAATCACGCACACACAAGCATATGTAATTGCACTTTTGTAATGTGATTAGCCTTATACTCGTCATTTAGATATGTGAATCGCAAGTTCAGTAATCAATACAAAGCAACCATTGGAGCAGATTTCTTGACAAAAGAAGTGCAGTATGAGGATAGGCAATTTACATTGCAGGTTTCTGATCTCAAACCTCATATATCAATTGGGCTTTTACACCATGATAGTTTATGATTGCTTCTTTTTTGATAAGGAGAATTGAAAAGTGGTAGTTAGCTAATTGCCTTCTTGTTGAAATGCTTAATTTTAAGGCTGATCATGCAACAATAGAGTTTTGTGGGCAGTTATGAAAGGATCTGAGCTTGTCATGTGCACCACACTGTACACACGACACATACACACACAAAACTGTCATAGGAGGGTTATTATCCAGTCATGATGGTGCTTCACCTTTTTCACCAGCACTGGTGGATTTTATTAACAATCTTGGATATTCAATAGGTTAAGGGTTATTATCCAAGAGATAACATGGTGAAAATATGAATTATTTGCTTTTCTTTTTACTGTAAAAAATGTCTTATTTTTGCCCGCCCTTGAACTAGTATCCACCATTCAAATTCAAGTGAGAAAATCAGGGTTTGGCTCCACTAATACAAACCAAATTGTTGAAGATGTCTACTTTTGCTATTTGCGTATTTATTTGAATGGTTATGACCTATAAGTCTCACTAATGCATGCAAAAAGTGCATTTGGATCAATGCTGATTGCACAATGTTTGTCATAGTTTAACACATAAATGTTTGTGTTCGTTTAACACATAGATCAATGTTGATTGCACAATATTTAGAGATTTTTTTTCCTTGGGAAAGAAATTCAGAACCATCCTTTACCAAACTACATTCCCTCTATACTTTCAGATATGGGATACGGCTGGGCAGGAAAGGTTTCAAAGCCTTGGTGTGGCTTTTTACCGTGGAGCTGACTGTTGTGTTCTAGTCTATGATGTAAATGTCATGAAATCATTTGATGACCTCAACAACTGGAGGGAGGAGTTTCTAATTCAGGTAATCATTGAACCATCCACATTTAAAAATTGTCACTATCAATTGTATCCTAATCGGCTTTAATATTCAGGCCAGGCCTTCTGATCCAGAAAACTTTCCATTTGTTGTACTGGGGAACAAGATAGATATTGATGGTGGCAATAGTCGGGTGGTAAGATGAGCCCCTTTTTTCTTATCCAGTTTTTTTTCTTTATTTTGAGATATCTGAAGTTAATTAGTTAGAAACTAATTTTATATACTGTCTATACTATCAGAGGGGAAGGAATATTTTGAAATATATGAGCTCTTTATGTAAGGTTGCTTTGTGCATTTTCTCATATGTGAAAGTAGAATCTTTTAATTTGAGGTATTTGTATAATGAGTTGATTATGGGTATGTAAGTATCACATAATGATTTAGTATGCCAATCACAATTCTGGCCCACCAATGTGCCAAACCTTCCAACATCAAGTAGTGATGGCCTCAGTCTCATTCTTACTTTCAGGTATCTGAGAAGAAGGCAAAGGCATGGTGTGCCTCTAAAGGAAATATTCCTTACTTTGAAACTTCTGCAAAAGAAGGTTTCAATGTAGAAGCTGCTTTCCAGTGTATAGCCAAAAATGCTCTAAAAAATGAACCTGAAGAAGAAATGTAAGTACCCCTGAAAATGCATTCAACTCTTTGTCAGTGTTAAAATCTTTGCATCTGCTATTACATTACAATTGGGACTACCAATTGTTGTTATTGATGGCTATTTGAGGTCGAATATGAAAGTTGAACCACCATACATATCTGTATTCAATGGATCTACTTTGTAAGCACTCGGCTCTTCTTCCTTGAAACACCTCCAGTAACTGAATTGCTAAAAGAATTTTACCTGTTTTTTTTGTAATCATCAGTATCAACTTTCCTGATTGATGGCTATAAAAATTCAAACACCTCCATTAACTTGGGTGTTTGAATTTGTCAAACCCTTGCCTGACTTCAGTCCTTGAGTTTACTGTAATGTGTCTGCATTTGATAATGGGACATGCAATGTCATGGAATATGCTGATAGTCAATTTTCTATGTTGTTGATGAAGTTACCTCCCTGACACCATTGACGTGGTGGGTCGACAGCAACTAAGATCTTCGGGTTGTGAATGCTAGAAGAGATATTGATTAAGTTGTTCAAGTCAAGCAAATGGAAGTGATTCTATTATCTGGTCGTCATACATTAATAATTCAGGGAAGTTTCTTCAAGGTTTCATGTATATGAGTGCTTAAAGAAAAGAAACATAACAGTGCTTCTTTATGTTGCTTTTCCTTTTCTTATGTTTGAATCTTATACTCTGTTCCATCTCTAGAATCAAATTGTTTTTTAACTGATCTCTGGAATTTGATCGGTTTATTCTTGGATTACTGGGTTGTGCAGTGCTTTAAACCAAATTTGACATTATTAATCAATTGAAAAGTATCCTTTATCATCTCTGATTAAAATTAGGTATCATTCTACTGTGCATTGGAACAGATGTCACAGGATGGAGTGTACTTAAAAATGATAATGGTTCATGGAGGGTATTCAAACTTAGTTTCTGTTTTAGCTGATGTTATTAATCAAATGAGAGAAAAATGAATAATAAAAGGGATTCCAGGATCAAGTTCTGTTATGAGCTCCCTATGCTTAGGCATATAGATGGATAAGTCGAGAGAGCTAAGATCCCAATATCCAACTCCTCCTTACCTGAAACCCGCATTGCACAAATGCCAGCAACAGTAAGATGTTTCTACTCACAGGAACTCTTGTAGCCAAAACAAGCAAGAAAAAGTTGCTGCCAGAGTTTTATTTACTCTAGATTTCCAGAGCATTCAAATCCAACTCAACAAATTTACTTTATAGTCTATTCTAGCTGAAAAATTATCTTCGTTGGGTTGAACTACTCAACAAGGGCTGAGGACAGAGGGAAGGGAAGGGAGAGAAAGCAAATGATGAGGATGTGAAAGAAGTGATTTTGGAACCGCTTCTTTCTTCTGCTTTTGCTTCTTCTGGAAATGGGACTGCTCCTAAATCAAGATAATCTCTTGTTGTTTAATCACTCGGTTGATGATTATCGTTATTATTATATGAGTCCTATATGAGGGTTTCATAAGTAAAACTGTAAAAGTTATTCATTTTGCTAACGCTAACGTAAATGTACTTGTTGCAATCAGGTTGTATGGGCACAGGCCCTTCCTTTTGTTAGCAATCATTTTGAACCTAATAAAACCTAAGCATGAATTGGTAAATATATCACTTGAAATGGAAATGACATTAAATGTATATAAGGTTTGACTATTAGTTTTATATTTGACTGTCTGCAGTCTTCCTAATTACAAACACCCATCTTTTCTCCAGATAAGCACTGGCCATGTATAAAGAATGAGAAAAATCTAAAAATTCGATTTCAGACAACCAAAACATTGGCATGTTACGAAGACATCGGACAAAAAAATATTCTTTGACTACTTTTTTACTTCAGATTTTTTTTTTTTAAATTTTTTATTTTATTCAGAGAAAGAAAAGACAACTTTTGAATTAAAGTTTTTCTACAATATAAAAGGCAAGAATATGTGAAAAATATAATCAAATCTCATTGGTAACATACCAGGTTTTTAATAGGTATTATTTCTCAAACCGTTCAAAATGGCATGAATTCACATAATTTTAAAATCTCAAAAAAATTTGCATACCCCTCAAATTACCACTCAATTAACAATGTTTCCTCTGACCATCTAATCAGAATATCCCTTTAAGGCCAGCAAAAAGACAAAAATGACTATAAATTTTGTCTATAAGACAAAATATTCTTATAAATATGAGGAAAAAAAAAGAATTTTTTTTTAGAAAGAAAATGAAATTTCTTTTCAAATTTCAACTACATTTAAAAAAAAAAATAGTTCCACTTTCTTTTCTTTTTTTTCAATTTTAATTTTATTGAAGGTATTTTCATCATTAGGTGGGACATTGACAATTTTTGGTAGTTTGGAAGGGACATTATCGCAATTGAAAGTTTGAAGGGGAGATATGCTACACATCACTCTCTTAACCATCTTTTTTTTTTTTCCAAATCTAATAGATTCCCAACCATTGAACTTTGTCTACCGTGACATAAAGTGAAGTTTAATTGAAAACAAGGTCTTGCTGTGTCTTAATAAGATGAGATCTCAATAACACATTAATTCATGATCTCATTAGAAATACAAAGCAATATATAAATATTAATATATATATATTATTTGAGTGGGTTTCAGCAACATTAAAGGAGCTTGTACAAAAATGCATACTCATTGAGAAGAAACCCGATCTTCATATCATACATCAAAAGCAAGTAATTTTTTTTTTCCCCCTTTTTCGGTTTAGCATATTGATTTCTAATAATCTCTAGTCAAATGTACCCCCCAAAAAAAAAAACAAAAAAAAACTATCTTATATTATTATGTTTTCCTTCTTATTTAATATCAAGCTTTTATTGTACTTTTTGTACTTGCCACAACCATCTCAAAATGATTTTAGCATCCAAGATTTAGAAGATAAATGTAAAAAAGATGGTGAATTTATTGTTTATTACTACAACATAACTAGGTTTTCTTTATCTTAGCTAGAAATCTAAGTTTACTTAATTTAAGCACACGAAATAATTTGATTTATGGACAACATCATTGTGGTAAAGGTCGTAATTCAGAGGAATCATTACCGCAGACATAGAGGTCATAAGCGTCTATACCGTAAAATCGATTTTCGGAATGAAAAAGACATATATGGTAGAATCGTAACCATAGAATACGACCCTAATCAAATGCATACATTGTCTCATACACTATGGGGATGGTGAGAAAAGATATATTTTACATCGGAGGGCTATAATTGAGATACCATTGTTTGAAATGCCCTAAGTTAATAAAGTGAAATATATCAAAGTAGAACTTTATTTACCGTGACATAAAGGGAAGTTTATTTGAAAATAAGGTCTTGCTGAGATCTTAGTAGAAATACAAAGCAATAATATATATATAATGAATATCAATATCAATATATATATAAATTTTATTTTAATATTATTTGAATGGGTTTTAGCAACATTAAAGGAAGATCAACAACATTAGTTGAGTGGCGTAGCTGAACTTGATAATATTGCCGTGGTAAACCTGAGTAGAGGCAACATCATGCTAGACAAACTAAGCCAAACAGAATTAAAAGGCATTATTGATTGGTGTAAGGCTATCCAAGTTTGTTGGAAGCCTCAGCAATGTAATAAAGTGGCCGACTCTTTGATGGAATATGTGAAGAATAACAAAAGGGATATTTTTGACACAGATTTAGATCTTAAGTTGTATCACATTACTTGGGATCTAATGTTTGGGGCCTCTAGACCTTATTTGTCCAATACAGATAACACTTCATATGGGTGACAACTTTGGCACAACTTTAGCTCAATTTTTTTGGGTCATTTTCTAGCCACCCAAATTTGGCTAGGGTGGACTGGAAATGGGCCTCTCTTGTGCCCAACAATTTGAGTTGGCTTAATATGGGTACGGTAACGTAACAATTTGTTTACCTTTTTTCATATAAATTAATTTGGTACTATTTTGCATTTTTATCCGTTAGTATAGATTTGTTTCTTAAAAAAATAATTTATTATGTTTTATCTATTTTTTCCACATCAATGAATAAGGAGAGCATGCCACAAGACATTATATTTGAGATTTCTACAACGAAGGACCTCCGATTGGTAGAAAGATATTTGAGTATGTTTGCCCATAATCTTTTTTTTTTTTTTTGCCTTTTTCTTTTTAATTAGTGAAAGAGTAGAAAATTTATTTGAATTCATTTTTGTGTTAGTACAGTGTCAATATCTCATGCCAACAACAATACCACTCCTCTTTTTAAAGATGATATAATGCATATAGCGATAGACATCATCAACCACTTGAAACATCTTCCAATCCCAAAATGCTTAAAAATTATTTTTGAAATCAATTCCCTACAATTGAAATTTTTAGCCCTTTTTAAACATTGATGTTCAATTTATTTAGCGGATTTTAGGTATGTACTTGCAATTTAATGATGAAATCAAGGTATGTATAACTAGTTTATGTGTGAGTTCTTTTTTTCCCTTGAAATTGGCTGTCTATATAATAAGGCCCAATTTTTTACTTTTATTTTTGGTTTGTAAAATGTATCAATTACTCCAATGAGCATGAAGAAAAGAGCTAGTTGGTCAAAGATTTTTGTGGGAGTGATGATTGTAGAAACAAAAAGTAGTGTTTTTCATTTATGATATTATGTTAGTTGCTTTCTTAAAAATACTAAACATTGGATTTATATATCGTTTTTGACATTATAAAAATTAATTGTAGATAACATTGTTGTTTCTTGTAGTTAGAGCCAAATGATTTGTTTGAACTGTGTTCATCAAATGAATTGTCGATTTGGTCAAATCCTCAACATTTCTATTTTAATGTGGGCACAATACAATTTGGACACCATGTTGTAACATTACAAGTTAGATGAATAACTTAAAGGAAAATTTATACAAAAGATAGAAACTTAGGAGAATGTGTTACCTTTTGCATATACCTAACTATTGTTTATGTTCTTATCTTTGTAGGTTGCCTGCCATTGTGCTCCAGGTTTATGCATTCGACGACTTAATTTTGCTCCCCTAAAAACTATAGGGGAAGGTAAAATGCTATTATATACTTACTTGTTTTAAAATTATTTTGAGCAATTATGTCCTGGGTATTTGTATTCGTAGACTTAAATTTGGACCCCGTAAAATTTTAAATGAAGGTAAAATGATGTTTCAATTCAATTTGTTCAATTTTTGTATTATAGGATAAAACTACTATTGTGGTACAATTTAGAATAAATTTATAATGATTTAGGATATAAGCAAAACCATTTTAGGATGGCTTTACTAGCGCATAATAGATGATTTCCAAATGATTGACATCCTTAATAAAGTTGAATGCAAATATGTGCTAAAGTTAGAACATATCAAAGTAGAACTTTGTCTATTGTGACATGAAGGAAGTTCAATTGAAAATAAGGTCATGTTGAGATCTTAATAAGATGAGATCTCAATAACACCTTAATTCATAGTAATAATTGTACTATTTTTGTTATGAATTGTATCTCCTCTTTGTTCATAGTTGGAGATATTTACTAATGAATTTCTTTCTCTTTTTCTTTTTCAACTCGGCAATCTTATGTTCGATTTTCTAGATGGTCACCTCCAATGAGGAAACAAAGTAATTTGAACTTGAACCTACTAAACTCATACGCAAGTGTTTCAAGGAAACACTTTCTTGGCATATGCAGTATTTGATTACCGGGGTGTACATCTTTTGTGATGTGCAAAAGTTGTCAAAGCTGATGATAAATACAAATCCTCTATTGGCGAGGCAAACACACTGCATCTTGCTTTGGTTGATTTAGAGAACAAAGGTTGGCTGTCGGTTTTCGTTCAAACCGATAACATCATGTTGTCTAAACATATCACCGAACACACTCAGCCATCTGCGTCAAGTAACGAATTATATCGTATTATTAGAGACTGCAGGAATGTCATTGAAAGGTATAACATGCAACATCTAGTGTTTTGGAGAGCTAGACAAGCAAATGTAGTGGTAGACAATTTGGTCCAACATGCCAAAAGGGAAGATAAATTTGTATACGGAACATATTTAGATCCCGAGTTATGTCGAATTGCTTGGACCTAAATGTTTGGGGCCTTCAAGGCACATTTGTCTAAGACAAAGGAGACTCTTCAAAAGGGCGTCACACGTATCTCTTCTCTCAACTAGATGACGTGGGACAAAAATTGTTGAATTGGGTTAAGATGGGTAAGAATAACCCAATCATTTGTTTTTTTTTTAAATATAAATTAATTTTGCACTATTTTTCATTTTTATTCATTATTATAGATTTGTTTTTTTAAAAAATAAATAAATAATTATTATGTTTTTTCTATTTTTGCCACAGCAATGAATAAGGGGAACATGCCGCGAGAAATTATATTTGAGATTTCTATTAAAATGGTGCAATTGATAGAAAGATATTTGAGTATGTTACTGTATTTTCTTTTTCTTTTTAATTAGTGAAAGAATAGAAAATTTAATTAAATTTCTAATTTTGTCTTGATTCGGTATTAGTATCTCGTGTCAGCAACAATACCACTTCTTGTGTTGAGGAAGATGACATAATACATATATTAATAAATATAATCATCCACTTGGAAGATCTTCCAGTCCCAGTAAGCTTGAAATTTATTTTTGAAATTCAATTCCTTATCCAGTGAATTTCAATTTATTTTAGCCCTTGTTTAACATTGGTGTTTAATTTATTTAGCGGACTCTTCGTATGTATTTTCAATTTAACGATGAAATCAAGGTATGTATAACTAATGTGTGTGTGTTTTTTTTTTTTTTTTTGGTTACTCGAAATTATTGATTGCCTATAATAGGCCTCAATTTTATTTTATTTTATTTGTAAAATATATCAATTAATCCAATGAGTATGAAGAAGAAAAAAAAAATGTTTACATGGGAGTGATGGTTTCAGGAAAAAAAAAATAGTGTTATTCATTTAGGATATTGTGGTAGTTGCTTTCTTAAAATACTAAATATTGGACTTGTAGTAGATAGTTTTTGACATTATAAAAAATAATTGTTGATAACATTGTTGTTTCTTGTAGTTAGAGCCAAACGATTTGTTTAAGTCGTGTTCATCAGACGAATTGACTACTTTGTCAAATCCTCCTTATTTCTACTTTAATGTGGGAGCAATACAATTTGGACAACATATTGTGACATTATAGGTTAAATGAATAAATTAAAGGAAAATTTATACAAAATAAAAAGTGTTACATTTTGCATATGGCTAATTATTGTTTATGTTCTTACTTTGTAGGTTATCAGCCATTATGATCCACCTATGTGCATTCAACGACTTAATTTGGCTCTCGTAAAATCTATAGAGGGAAGGTAAAATGCTATCATATGCTCAATTGCTTTGCAATAATTTTAAATTCAAATTAGGAAATATTTAGTAGTCTTTTCATTTGCATTATAGGACAAAACTAATCTTGTGGTACAATTCTAAATATTTGTTATTATTTAGGAAATGACGAGCACCATAATGGGATGGCTTCACAACCGAACAATTGATGATTTTAAACTTATAGATATCCTTAATGAAGTCAATTGCAAACATGTTGTAAAGTTGAATATATCTTTTTTGAATGAGATTCTTTTTACAATTCTTAGTTATTTTCTTTTGTATTTAAAGATAAACTTATTTCATCAATTAATATCATGTTATACTTATTGGTTTGCAAGAGGACATAGAAGGTAATTGACTAAAATTATAAACAAAGATGGAATTCAAGATTCTCTTATTATTATTATTATTATTTCTAATCTTGTTTGAGTGATTTTCAGTGACCTTAATAGAGTTGGTAAAAAAAATGTATGCTTGTTGAGAAGGGACCCGATTTGTACATGATACAATGGGAACATGTAATTTTTTCACCTTTTTTGTTTAGCATATTGATTTTTAATAATCTCTTGTCCAAAAAATAAAAAGATAATTATGAATTTTTTTTGTCTTATATTATTATTTTTTTCATTGTTATCTAATATGAAGATTTTCTTTTAATATATGTAGCTTTCTCAACCAATTCATGATTTCATAATTGAAAATTTGAAGTATAGAGGTAAAAAAGATGATGGGAAAATTCGTTATAACTATAAGGTAACTAGGTTTTCTTTTTATTAGTTAGAAATCTAGTTTTTAATTCCACTATTTATTAAAGTTGTGTGGTTATAACTATGAATTCCTACCATTATCAAGTTGTGGAAATAATCCATCTTTAAGAGGGCATCAAACACTTTTTACAACCAATGTAAGTTATGAATTGATCCCTACTTCTATTGATATTAAAATATATTAATATCAATAGAAGTATGAATTCCTACCTTTAATAGGTTGTGGAAGTAATTGATCTCTAAGGGGACATCAAACACTTTTTGTGGCCAAGGTAAGTTATGAATTGAAATATATCAAAGTAGAATTTTATTTACCGTGACAAAAAGGGGAGTTTATTTGAAGATAAGATCTTGCTGAGATCTTAGTAAGATTAGATTTCAAAAAACACTTTAGTAGAAATACAAAGCAATAATGAATATATATATAATGAATATCAATATCAATATATATAATTTATTTTAATATCATTTGAATGGTGTAGCTAAACTTGATAATATTGCCATGGTAAACCTGAGTAGAAGCAAGATCATGCCAGGTAAACTAAGCCAAAAAAAAAAATTAAAAGTCATTATTGATTGGTGTAATGATATCATTAATCCAAACCATATCCAAGTTTGTTGGAAGCTTCAACATTGTAATAAAGTGGCCGACTCTTTGATGGAATATGTGAAGAGTAACAAAATGGATATTTTTGATACAGATTTAGATCTTAAGTTGTATCACATTACTTGGGATCTAATGTTTGGGGCCTCTAGACCTTATTTGTTTAATTCAAATAACACTTCATATAGGCAACAACTTTTTGGCAAAACTTTAGCTCAATTTTTTTTTCGGTTATTTTTAAGCCACCCAGATTTGGCTAGGTTGGACTGGAAATGGGCTTCTCTTGTACCCAACAATTTGAGTTGGCTTAATATGGGTACGGTAACCCAACAATTTGTTTACCTTTTTTCATATAAATTAATTTGATACTATTTTGCATTTTTATCCATTAGTATAGATTTGTTTCTTAAAAAAATAATTGATTATGTTTTTTCTATTTTTTTTTTCTTATCAATGAATAAGGAGAGCATGCCACATGACATTACATGCCCCAATCCAATGATTATGAAGAAGAGAGCTAGCTGGTCAAAGGTTTACATGGGAGTGATGGTTTTAAGGGGGAAAAAAAAAATAGTGTTATTCATTTAGGATATTGTGGTAGTTGCTTTCTTAAAATACTAAATATTGGACTTGTAGTAGATAGTTTTTGACATTATAAAAAATAATTGCTGATAACATTGTTGTTTCTTGCAGTTAGAGCCAAACGATTTGTTTGAGTTGTGTTCATCAGACGAATTGACTACTTTGTCAAATCCTCCTCATTTCTACTTTAATGTGGGAGCAATACAATTTGGACAGCATGTTGTGACATTACAGGTTAGATGAATAAATTAAAGGAAAATTTATACAAAATAGAAAGTGTTACATTTTGCATATGGCTAACTATTGTTTATGTTCTTACTTTGTAGGTTATCAGCTATTATGGTCCAGATATGTGCATTCAACGACTTAATTTGGCTCTCGTAAAATCTATAAAGGGAAGGTAAAATGCTATCATATGCTCAGTTGTTTTGCAATAATTTTAAATTCAAATTATGAAATATTTAGTAGTCTTTTCATTTGCATTATAGGACAAAACTAATCTTGTGGTACAGTTCTAAATATTTGTTATTATTTAGGATATGACGAGCACCATAATGGGATGGCTTCACAACCAACAATTGACGATTTTAAACTTATAGATATCCTTAATGAAGTCAATTGCAAACATGTTGTAAAGTTGAATATATCTTGTTTGAATGAGATTCTTTTTACAATTCTTAGTTATTTTCTTTTGTATTTAAAGATAAACTTATTTCATCAGTTAATATCATGTTATACTTATTGGTTTGCAGGAGGACATAGAAGGTAATTGACTAAAATTATAAACAAAGATGGAATTCAAGATTCTCTTATTATTATTATTATTATTATTATTTCTAATCTTGTTTGAGTGATTTTCAATGACCTTAATAGAGTTGATAAAAAAAATGTATGCTTGTTGAGAAGGGACCCGATCTGTACATGATACAAAGGAACATGTAATTTTTCACCTTTTTTGTTTAGCATATTGATTTTCAATAATCTTTTGTCCAAAAAATAAAAAGATAATTATGAATTTTTTTTGTCTTATATTATTATTTTTTTCATTGTTATCTAATATGAAGATTTTCTTTTAATATATGTAGCTGCCTCAACCAATTCATGATTTCATAATTGAAAATTTGAAGTATAGAGGTAGAAAAGATGATGGGAAAATTTGTTATAACTATAAGGTAACTAGGTTTTCTTTTTATTAGTTAGAAATCTAGTTTTTAATTCCACTATTTATTAAAGTTGTGTGGTTATAACTATGAATTCCTACCATTACCAGGTTGTGGAAGTAATCCATCTCTAAGGGGGCATCAAACATTTTTTACAGCCAATGTAAGTTATGAATTGATCCCTACTTCTATTGATATTAAAATATATCAATATCAATAGAAGTATGAATTCCTACCTTTAACAGGTTGTGGAAATAATCGATCTCTAAGGAACATCAAACACTTTTTGTGGCCAAGGTAAGTTATGAATTGAAATATATCAAAGTAGAATTTTATTTACCATGACAGAAAGGGAAGTTTATTTGAAGATAAGATCTTGCTGAGATCTTAGTAAGATGAGATTTCAAAAAACACCTTAGTAGAAATACAAAGCAATAATGAATATATATACATATATATAATGAATATCAATATCAATATATATAATTTATTTTAATATCATTTGAGTGGTGTAGCTGAACTTGATAATATTGCCATAGTAAACCTGAGTAGAAGCAAGATCATGCCAGATAAACTAAGCCAAACAAAATTAAAAGGCATTATTGATTGGTGTAAGGCTATCATTAATCCAAACCATATCCAAGTTTGTTGGAAGCCTCAACAATGTAATAAAGTGGCCGACTCTTTGATGGAATATGTGAAGAGTAACAAAACGGAAATTTTTTATACAGATTTAGATCTTAAGTTGTATCACATTACTTGGGATCTAATGTTTGGGGCTTCTAGACCTTATTTGTCTAATTCAAATAACACTTCATATGGGCGACAACTTTTTGGCACAACTTTAGCTCAATTTTGTTCGGTTATTTTTAAGCCACCCAGATTTGGCTAGGTGGAATGAAATCGGCTTCTCTTGTGCCCAACAATTTGAGTTGGCTTAATATGGGTACGGTAACCCAATAATTTGTTTACCTTTTTTCATATAAATTAATTTGGTACTATTTTGCATTTTTATCCATTAGTATAGATTTGTTTCTTAAAAAAATAATTTATTATTTTTTTTTCCTTATCAATGAATAAGGAAAGCATGTCACAAGACATTACATGCCCCAATCCAATGAGTATGAAGAAGAGAGCTAGCTGGTCGAAGGTTTACATGGGAGTGATGGTTTTAGGGGGGGGAATAGTGTTATTCATTTAAGATATTGTGGTAGTTGCTTTCTTAAAATACTAAATATTAGACTCGTAGTAGATAGTTTTTGACATTATAAAAAATAATTGCTGATAACATTGTTGTTTCTTGCAGTTAGAGCCAAATGATTTGTTTGAGCGTGCTCATCACGAATTAACTATTTCGTCAAATCCTCCTCATTTCTACTTTAATGTGGGAGTAATACAATTTGGACAGCATGTTATGACGTTATGGGTTAGATGAATAAATTAAAGGAAAATTTATACAAAATAGAAAGTGTTACATTTTGTGTATGGCTAACTATTGTTTATGTTCTTACTTTGTAGGTTATTAGTCATTATGATTCAGCTATGTGCATTCAACGACTTAATTTGGCTCTCGTAAAATTGATAGAGGGAAGGTAAAATGCTATCATCTGCTTGGTTGCTTTGCAATAATTTTAAATTCAGATTAGGAAATATTTAGTAGTCTTTTCATTTGCATTATAGGACAAAACTAATCTTGTGGTACAACTCTAAATATTTGTTATTATTTAGGATATGACAAGCACCACAATAGGATGGCTTCACAACCGAACAATTGACGATTTTAAACTTATAGATATCCTTAATGGAGTCAATTGCAAACATGTGGTAAGTTGAATATATTTTTTTGAATGAAATTCTTTTTACAATTCTTAGTTATTTTCTTTTGTATTTAAAGATAAACTTACTTCATCAATTAATATCACGTTATACTTATTGGTTTGGAGGACATAGAAGGTAATTGACTAAAATTATAAACAAAGATGGAATTCAAGATTCTCTTATGATTTTTTTTTTTTTAATCTTGTTTGAGTGATTTTCAGTGACCTTAATTAAGAGTTGGTAAAAAAAGGTATGCTCGTTAAGATGGGACCGATTTGCACATGATACAACGGGAATAGGTAATTTTTCACCTTTTTTGTTTATCATATTGATTATCAATAATCTATTGTAAAAATTTAAAAAAAAAAAAAAGAAGAAGAAGAAGATAATTATGAATTAATTTTTGTCTTATATTATTATTTTTTTCATTGTTATCTAATATGAAGATTTTCTTTTAATATATGTAGTTGCCTCAACTAATTCATGATTTCATAATTGAAGATTTGAAGTATGGAGGTAGAAAAGATGAAGGGAAAATTCGTTATAACTACAAGGTAACTAGGTTTTCTTTCTATTAGTTAGAAATCTAGTTTTTAATTCCACTATTTATTAAAGTTGTGTTGTTATAACTATGAATTCCTACCTTTAATAGGTTGTGGAAGTAATCGATCTCTAAGGGATCATCAAACACTTTTTGTAGCCAAAGTAAGTTATAAATTGATCCCTACTTCTATTGATATTGAAATATATCAATATCAATAGAAGTATGAATTCCTACCTTTAAGAGGTTGTGGAAGTAATCGATTTTTAAGGGGGCATCAAACACTTTTTGTGGCCAAGATAAGTTATGAATTGAAATATGTCAAAGTAGAAGTTTATTTACTGTGACATAAAGGGAAGTTTATTTGAAGATTGAAGATAAGGTCTTGCTGAGATCTAGTAAGATGAGATCTCAAAAATCACCTTAGTAGAAATACAAAGCAATAATAATGAATATATATATATATTAATGCAAGTAAACCAATCTTGGTGTTCAATCAGTTTTCTTTTTCTTTGTTACTTAATAAAAATAATTAAAATTAAATTACATTTACTCAAAATGATATTTATCTAATTTTAGAATATGGGGTTTAACATTTTTTATTTATGTTTGATATACCAATAGCCCACTAGGTTGGGCTTGGGCTGAAGAGAGAGAAAGAAAAAAGATCGGCGATGTGAAATTGATGGAGAACACTGTGTTTTTGTATTTCCACATGACAAGTAGAACCCTCTTTAAAAGAAAAAAAAAAAACTAAAAATTAAAACCCTTAAAATACTAAAATAGTAAAACCTAAAAGCTGTGAGCACCATCATCCTTGAGGAACACGCGACAGCACACAATGCACACTCCAAATCTAACATGAAAAAGGTATTTGATTATCTTTTTCATAAAAGATTATCCTAAAAAAAAAAATTGCAAAATTAAAACCCTTAAAATACTAAAAAGTAAGGAACATGACAACACACAATGCACACTCCAGATCCAACATGAAAAAATTCACCAATTGCTTCACTATTTTTGAGATTATTCAATTCTTTCATGATGTCATAGCGACAACTTGTCACTATAGAAAGTTGCAAAAGCTACTAGCAAACAAGAGCCTCCCACCAGGTATAATTTATCCCCTTTTTATTTATTTATTTTTTTCTTTTCAGAATTTTAGTACAGTAGGATGGCTACCAGATTAACACTGGTTTCAAAAATTAAAATAGAGTACAAACCTAGATCTAGCACTTAGAAAATCATTCCAAACTACTTGTCAAATACTCAAAACAACAGCTAATTCTCCTGGCAAAAAAGGTTATTCAATATACAATTTCATGGATTAAAACAAATTGTAGAACTAGTGGTCGAAAACAGTCAAAGCTGCCATATGTGATATAGAACCTTACAATAGTAAGAAAATGAAGTAACAAGCCATTTAACTTGATTAGAAAAACATTACTGAGAGTGCATAAAACAAATAACAAAATTGGCAGAAACCTAATACTGGGTAGTAGTATCATTGGTGACATGGGTGTTAAAACTGCGCTCGGCTATTTTGTTTGGTCGGTGCTGGTAGTCTACTACTGCGTTGCCTATGTGTTTGGTTTATTGCCCGAAAGAAGTCAGAGTGCTATAATGACACCTGGCTGCTCTCCCAGTCATCCAAGTCCCTTCATGGTTGAAACTAGAGGAATCGTGCATATAGTTCAAATAAGTGTTTTTCAAATAAGTGCTTATAGAAATCGTAAATTTATTTTCATGCTTTTATATATATATATTAATGCAAGTAAACTAATCTTGGCGTTCAATCAATTTTCATTTTCTTTTTTACTTTATAAAAATAATTTAAATCAAAATTACATTTACTCAAAATGATATTTATCTAATTTTAAAAGGACAGAGTTTTCCTTCAAACTAGGTTGGAGGAATCTCCTCCAACATAATCTGTAAAAGTGACATGTGTCCCTTGAACATGTAAGATGCATATGAGTTTTTAATAACAAGGACAAAGTTGGAATAAATAATATTAAAAACTCATGTGTATTTCACATATTATTAAAAAAATAAA
The DNA here is from genome assembly GCA_013348765.1 of Carpinus viminea. NCBI lineage: Eukaryota > Viridiplantae > Streptophyta > Magnoliopsida > Fagales > Betulaceae > Carpinus > Carpinus viminea. The sequence goes on from CP054667.1 coordinate 13,093,729, forward strand.
CATATGTCACTTTTACATATTAGGATGGAGGAGATTCCTTCAACCTAGTTTGGAGGAAAACTCTATCCATTTTAGAATATGGGGTTTAGCATTTTTTATTTATGTTTGATATACCAACAGCCCACTAGGTTGGGCTTGAAAAAAAAAAAAAAAGAAGAAAGAAAAAAAGAAAATAAAGAGAGAATGGGAGTGTGAAATTGATGGAGAACACTATGTTTTTGTGTTTCCACGTGGCAAGTAGAACCCTCTTTTTTTAAAAAAAAAAACAGATTTTTTTTTTTTTATTACTAATAATAGTAATACAGATTCACAAGCAGAGACGGAACTGGGGTACTGGTAGAGGCCATGGTCCCCCAAATGACAAGGAAAACAAATTTAAGGCAAATAATAATAATAATAATAATATTAAGGTAAAAAAAAGTTATTTAAGGTATTTTTTGCTAAATTGTCCATCTCCAATTATTTTTGGCCTTGAGTCCCCCCCAAATCCAAAGCTGGTTTTGTCCCTGGAATCACAAGGTTAGCTGGTTCATTGAGACAGTCGTACGTTGCAACAACATGTCATTATAATTTTCTCTCTTTTAGTTAGAAATCTAGTTTAACTTCCCTTACACTAGATATTAATGCCGTGGCTATAATCATGAATTCCTACTTGTAACCGGTTGCGAAAGGAATTGATTTCTAAGGTTCTACACTATTTGTTTTACTAAGTTTGGCGAATGTAAGTTTTGAACAAGGAAAAACGTAGAACATAATTCCATAATTCTGCTAGATATAATCATGAATTTCTACTTGTAACAGGTTGCGAAAGGAATTGATTTCTAAGGTTCAACACTCTTTGTGTTACTAAGTTTGGCGAATGTAAGTTTTGAACAAGGAAACACGTAGAACATAATTACATAATTCTACTAGATATAATCATGAATTTCTACTTGTAACAGGTTGCGAAAGGAATTAATTCCTAAGGTTATCTAAAACTTGAATAACAAACATTTGAATTTGAATCTTCAGATATCTTATCTTCAAGATATTTGAGTTTGAATTATGGATTGAGTTGTTGTGAAGATTCTTTATTTCCAATACTACACTCTTTGTGTTACTAAGTTTGGCGAATGTAAGTTTTGAATAAGGAAAAACGTAGAACATAATTCCATAATTCTACTAGATATAATCATGAATTCCTACTTGTTACAGGTTGTGAAAGGAATTGATTTCTAAGGTTGTTCACTCTTTGTGTTACTAAGTTTGGCAAATGTTTAGATTTTTTTATTATTATTAATATTAATACAGATTCACAAGGTTAGCCGGTTCATCGAGATAGTCGTTGCAACAGCATATCATCATAAAAAAGTTATTGGCAAACAACAGCCTTAGAAGGGACTCCACACTTCAGTAAAGTATAATCTTTAATTTTCTTATTTTGAGAAATTTTTGGTGAGAAAAGAGATAAATAAATAGGCTCACCTTTTTTTTTTTTTGGGTTCAGAACGTTCTTCCATTGTTAAATTTGTAAGATGGTCACCTCCAACAATGAAGCAAAAATTTAAAATTAACACACATGTAAGTCTTTCAGAACAATACGTTTTAATGGGATATCTTCTCTTTGACCACCGTGGCATACATCTTTTACGGCGTGCAAAAGCTATAAAAATTGAAAATGAAAAACCCAATATAGTGGAGGTTGAGGCAAGAGTACTAGAATTAGCTTTATTTGACTTACAAGAAAGAGGATGGCTACCCGTTGTGGTTCAACTTAATTGGTTGTGTTGAATTGTGTCAAAAGCTTGTAGGACGTCTACCATACATAGTAATTTCAAAGGAATTACGAGACATTATTGAACGTTGTAGGCAAATGATTGACGAGAAGCGTATTCATGTCTATTGGACACATCGACGGGCTAATGTATTTTCCAACTCTTTGATGGAATCTGTGAGAACGTAAAAAAATAATTTTTGTGCCACAATTTTTTTTTTTTTTTACATGTCTGTACAAGATCGAAGGGGAAGGAGATTCAAACTAATAACTTTTACTTCATTAGGCGTGGTCCCAGCTAATTAAGCTACCTCTTGGGAACATTTGTACCACAAAATTAGATCCTAAGCTATGTCGCTTTACTTGGGACCAAATGTTTGAGCCCTTTAAGCCTTGTTTGTCTAAAACAACTCACACTTCCCAAGAGCATTACTCGATCTGAGTAATTCTAGAAGTTCCTTTTGTTTTTACTTTTTACCAACCTAATTTGTAAAAGTGACATGTCTCAATTGAAAATTTGAGAGAATATTAATTGTCATTTGAGTGGTTGCTTGAGGATAGTATTTAGACTTTTTTTTTAAAAAAAAAATGATAAATCTAGAGTAAATTCGACATAATGATATATATGGGTTGTGATTTAGAGTAAATGCTACGTATTTTTATATAAAAATATTATAATAAACCTACTTTTCCTCTCCCCCAAAAAAAAGACCTACGACCCTTCTTCTTCTAAATTAACCTAAAACACAGCTATGTACGTTCTACATAAAAGAAAAGAAGCAGAGACTTTCAAGAAGTTGGGGATCTGCAGAGACTTTCAAGTCAGTCCTAATCTCGTACAATCAGTCCTTACTTTCAAGTCAGTCCTAGTCTTGAGAATTTCTTTAAAGCGAGCATTCAGTAAAAAAATTTCTGCTAGGATTTTTTACAGACGTCACGATCGAAGGTTTAGGGTTTATAGAATTTGGAGTGATGTGTGATCATTAATGAGGAGAATGACATTCCTCTTTACTTGAGTGCTCGAAGTCAAAGCAATACCCAGACGGCATTTCGCACAAAAATGAAACCAAACACTGTCACAGAGGTAAGCTAAGATATTCCAAATCTTGTTTTTTGGTTCTCCCATTCAGTTTGCTTATTTGGGTTTATATGATGTCTCTTCTCCCTAAGAAATATGCTTCTAGGGTTAGGTTTAGGGTTTTGTTATTGAACCAATAATATTTCTCTTTCTTTTCGACAATATAACCATTACAAAAAACCAATTTTTTATTGACTTGAATTTTTTGAGGTGTTAAAGAGGTTGACAAGTCATTAAAAGTTATTGACATGACATTCTTAACGTGTGTACAAGGTTAAAAATATGAGTGTCACTAAAATTTATTTATTGACGTGTGAATTACTGACACCAAGAAATTTTATTGACGTGTAGTTTCTTGCCTAGTCAATAAAGTTTGGCAATCCCATGAACGGAATGGTTTCCCATAATTGCCAGATTAGTTTTGTTAGTCAATTTATATATTTTAATTAAATATAATTTTTAGTTTAAGTTTCTAAATTATTGTATATTGGTTTTTTTATGTTGCAATTAAAAATTGCATTTTATAGCCATTTTAATATGATTAAATGAAAATATTTTATGACAAAAAATATTTTACTCCAAAACAAACAAGCCTTTAAATGTCCCAAATCGTTCCTTTTCGACAGATTTGATTAACCTAGTTCGTTGTTAATTTCGTACCCTCACAAAGCTTGTTGACGGGCGCGCTCTTACCTTTATGGGAAACCATTTTCGTAAAATGGAGGAAGATACTGTAGAAATAGATTTTTTACACTAAATCTTAATTCACAATATATATATATATATATATATATATATATATATATATGCATGCCTCTAGCTAGTAAATCAAATCCTCAAAACTTCCAAAAAAACAAATCGTAACGCGGAAGAAACTATAGACATAGATTTTTTGAAACAATATTTTAATTCAATAAATTAGACTAATTTTTTTTTTATTGATTTATTTATTAATACTAAAACAGATTCACAAGCTTAGCCGATTCATCCAGACAGTCGTTGCAACAACATGTCATTATAGAAAGCTAGTGGCAGACAACAGCCTTAGAAAAGACTCCATACTTAAGCCAGGTATAATATATATTTTTTCTATTTTTCTCCAGCAATGTAGATTTAGTAATGAAAATGAAAAATAAAAACAAAAACAAAGTAGAGAGGGTGAAAGATATATGTGAAAGATGAGGGGCCACTAGTGTAACCAATTTCCCTACCCCTTCCATTTTTTTTTTCATTTTTCCCTGAAAAAAATCAACTTAAAAATTTTCCAACTCTTTTCATTTTTTATATCACTTTTTATTACTATTCAAATTAAAAAATCACTAAAAAAAACTTGTTTACTTTTCAATATTATATTAATCACTTTCTATTAGTATTTAAAAATAAAAAATAAAAAAACCACCTCCAAAACCTTTACCAAACAAACCTGAAAAATTTATTGAGGAGATAGAGAGATGTACTATGGTTATGACAAGAAATTCAGCGGCACATACTAACTTTGGTATAGGCTAGCTACAGTTAATTATGATTGATCCATACAAGTTGAAGGGTACGTAGGTTATCAAACTGTGTAATATTTTTATTTTGGAAACGTAAATTGGATCTCCTTTTTCTTCATAATTTGAGATATGTACCTTTTCTTTTTTCTTTTCAGAACGTCGTTCAAAGTTTTTCTTGGGATATGCCCTCTTTGACCATCGTGGTGTGCATCTTTTAAGGCGTGGACAAGCTATAAAACTTGAAAATTGCACTCTGGGAAAGGTTGGGGCAAAAAATGAAAAACTCAATATGGAGGAGGCTGAAGCAAGAGTACTAGAATTAGCTTTATTTGACTTACAAGAAAGAGGATGGCTACCCGTTGTGGTTCAACTTGGTTGTGTTGAATTGTATCAAAAGCTTGTAGGAAATCTACCACACGTAGTAATTTCAAAGGAATTACGTGACTTTATTGAACGTTGTAAGCAAATGATTGACGAGAAGCGTATTCAAGTCTATTGGACACATCGACGGGCTAATGTATTTTTCAACTCTTTGAATGAATCTGTGAGAATGTACAAAAATGATAGTTGTGCCACAGAATTAGATCCTAAGCTATGTCGCTCTACTTGGAACCAAATGTTTGGGCCCTTTAAGCCTTATTTGTCTAAAACAACTCACACTTCCCAAGAGCGTCTGAAGTATCTATTGTCACATGAAGATCGATTCGCACAAAAAATTCTGAGTTGGATTGACTTGGGTAAGTAAGCCAACAATTTTTCTTTTTAATATTTAAAATAATTTAATTCAATATTGTTTTCTGTTTTTATTCATTTGATTCAAGGTAAAAGAGCATGGATTTGTTTCTAAATAACATTTTAATTGATTGTCGGTTTTTTTCTATTTTCTCACAGCACTGAATAAGGAGACGATTCCAAGAGAAATCATATTTGAGATTTCAACAATGAAAGGAGTGCGATTAGTAGAAAGATATTTGAGTATAGTTGTTCATAATTTGTCCCTTTTTTTTTTAATTAAAAAAAAAAGTGAAAGTTCAATTGGATTCTTACTTTTGTCTTGGCGCGCGCAGTGTCGATAACTCCTGCCGACAACAAAACCTCGTATCCTACTCAAGATCAAGTCATGCATATGTTAATTGATATTTTGGAATATTTGGAACCTATTCCAGTCCCAGTAAGCTAAACGATTTATTCTTGAAATTAATTCGCTACCTATGATAGTTCTTAGTGTTTGTATAACATTAATGTTTGCTTTATTCAGAGAACTATCGTTATGTACTTGCAGTTTGAAGATAAGATCAAGGTATGTATAACTGACGTGTGTCTTTTTTAGCTTCTTAAAGTTGCATGTCAAGTAGTTACTACATTGTCATTTTTTTTAAGATGTATCAATTAATCCAATGAGTATGAAGAAGAAATCTAGCTAATTAGGAGGCTTTGGTGAGAATGACAGTTGCACAAATACAATATGTAGTTATGCATTTAGGATATTGTGGTAGTTGCTCTCTTATAAATACTAAACATTGGAAATATATGTGGATCATTTCTTACATTTGTAAATATTCATATTGGTACCATTGTTTCTTGCAGTTACTGCCAAATGATTTGCTCGAATCATGTTCATTGGAAGATTTGATGATTAAGTCCCATCCTCGGTATTTTTTTTGTCATTTAGGCACAATACGGCTTGAAAATCTTGTTGTAACACTACGGGTGAGATGAATAACTTAAAGGGTAAAAACTTGACAGGAATCTATTACCTATTGCATATATCTTATTATTGTTTATATTCTTATCTTTGTAGGTTTTGAGCTATTATGCTCCAGGTCTTCACATTCGTCGACTTAAGTTTGGACCCCATAAAAATTATTCAGGGAAGGTAAAATGCTATTGTACATTTATACCTCATTTTGTTAACTTGCTTTGCAATCATTTGAATTTCAAATTATGGCCAGTCTTTCATTTGCATTATAAGACAAAATTAATCTTGTGGTACAATTTTGAAATATTTATTATGATTTAGGATGTAAGGAGCACTATTATGGGATGGCTTCAATTGCGAACAATTGATGACTTTCAAATTATAGATATCCTTAATGAAGTCGATTGCAAATGTTTGGTAAAGTTGAACAATTTTTTTTTTAATTAATTTTCTTTTTACAGTTCATAGCTGCTTTGTTTTCTCTTTAAAGGTAGCTAGACATGTTTAATAAGTTAATATCAATTTATACTTTTTGGTTTACAGGAGGACATAGAAGGTAATTGGATCAAATTATAAACAATTATGGAATTCAAGATTCTCCTATTAAAGAAATGTGTGTTTTTTTTTTTTTTTAATTTTAAATTTTTTTAATTGTTTGAGTGGTTTTCAGTAACATTAAAGGAGTTTGTGGAAAAAGGAATACTCGTCGAGAAGAAACCCGATCTTTACATGATACAACGAGAGCATGTAATTTTTTTCCTTTTCGATTTAGCATATTGATCCCCAATACTCTGATCCAACAGTAGAGAAAATATATAATGATTTTTTTAGTTTTTTTATATTACTAGATTATCATTGTTATCTAATATGAAGTTTTTCTTGTACTCTATGTAGCTGCCTCAACCAATTCATAATGATTTCATTGTCGAAGACTTGAAGGATGAATATAAAAAAGATGATGAAATTATTCTTTATAATTACAAGGTAAATAATTTTCTCTCTTTCAGTTAGAAATCTAGTTTAACTTCACTTACACTAGTTATTAATGTCGTGGCTATAATCATGAATTCCTACTTGTAACAGGTTGTGGAAGGAACTGATTTCTAAGGTTCAGACACTCTTTGTGTTACTAAGTTTGGGAAATGTAAGTTTTGAACAAGGAAAAACGTAGAACACAATTCCTTAATTCTAGCTACTAGATATAGTATGATATTTAAAGAAGATTATTTATGTATCTGCATTGACTTTATTTCATATTCGTGGCTATGAATTCATATTCGAAAGCATTCAATTTGATTATTGTTCTTAGAGACTCTTAATTTATACATGTTTGGTGAATACCTTTAAGTATGGGTACCTTTAAGTATGGGTGATAACAAGCACAAAACCCTTGTTAGTACCCAGTACTGCCTCATCTATTGAACCCTTGAATTATTTGACATTGTCCTATGAGATTGTTTTTCGAATTTACTTCTTTTGAATTTCTTTGGTAAAATGGTTTCAATTCCCCTCTATCACTATGCATCATTTCTCATGTAGTACGTGCAACCTTATTTTGTAGTGGTAGGATTGCTATGATATCCATTAATTGTTCCTCTTAATAGTGGTTTAATTATAAACTTGCTTTAATGATTAATAGGGATCTAAAAGAATCTAATATGCTGCATGCAGTTCCATACAAATTAGGGTTGCTTTGACTTTGCGGGACTATTTAAACAAAAGCCTTGATTTTATTGCGTTTACGAACAAAAAATTATATCCTTGTTTATTGTGCTTGTTTTGTGACTAGTTATTTAGGATTTTCAATGAGACCAATTACTTTACTTTTAGTTGTCATCGTCATCTTCAACAACGTTTCAGTCACTTTTAAGATACAAACATGAGTGATTGCAAAGTAGTTGTGCTCAAAAGAAAATTGTATCATATACGTACAGATCTAACAGAAGGGGTGGTGTGAACACCCACCAGCCGGCACCGATGGCTCAGCGGCCGGTTGGTATGAGCACCCACTTATAAGGTGTTTGTTGACCACTTTAAGCCTGCATCCATTAGTTCCTTTACTTTTTTTCTTTTCTTTTGTAAAGGTTTATGTAGCTCAATTCTAGTCATTCATTTTGAATGAGCAGTCAGAATATTTAGAATTGCAAGACCTGTAATTCCTTGAAGTTATAAGCCCTGGCCTGTATTTGTTTGGAATTGCAATAAATCTCAATCCTAAGCCGATCACCAACCCATAATTTTTCTGACTTTAGGATGGGATTGATCGAGATTTGATCGAGAATAGAGAATTTGTGACCCGAGAGTTAGACATTTGAAAGAGATAGAGCCAACAAGGCTTGAATTTCGAAGTAGCTAGCAAATCTTTTGGAATGGGATCAAGATTGAAGAGCTTGAGAGACAAAACACTCCTTACATTGCGATGTTTGACCCATCAATCATATCTTTAATTCCATTTATTTAATTAATGAAGTACACTTTATCCTCTAAAGTATTTTGAGTTTACACTTTACCCCTCCCAAAGTAATTAAGTTTTGAGGGGTAAAGTGTCAACTCAGGGAGGTAAAGTGCTAATTTAAAATACTTTAGGAAGTCAAGTGTACTTCATGAAGTCAAGTGTTAACGTCAAATACTTTGGGGGAGTCAAATGTCACTTTTTAAACATTAGAGTTAAAAGTGCAAATGAGTAAATAATTCAAGGGAATAAAATATATTTTCCCCTTATTGTCCGTTGTGCTCAAAAGAAAATTGCATAATAAAATTTGAGAGCTTTTATCCATATTTGGAAGCAAACAAGGTTCTTGTTTTTGCATTCAGTACAAATTCATATGCAAATTGTTTTTTTTTTTTTTTTCATTTATATACTTCTTTTCCACAAAAAAATCATATTCATTAATATGTATACTTCTTTCCCACAAAAAATCAAGAGAGGAGAGCTAACAGTCAGTCTCTTAAGTGTTAAACCCCCCCTAAACCCAACTTTTTGGACTCCGAACAATTTTTTAGGTGTAACTTGGAGGCTTTAAAAATATGTTGAGTATTTATTTTCTATTACAAAACCCTAAAAAAAGGATGTATCATCATTATTTTGTATTGCAAAACCCCAATGTTGTGTTTGGCATTACAAATTTTAAAATTAGAGTACTGAAATTGGATTAGCATTGTGTTCAGAAAAGTTTAACCATTCATTTTTACTTCTTTTCCACAAAAAACAAGAGTGGAAGAGCTCATTTTAATATATAACTCCAGCCCAGTTTAGAAATCATAGATTTCTTTTCTATTTTAGATTAAATACTTTTCAAATCACAATGACAAACTCTTTACATTTTACACTATCTTTTAAAAACGCATATTATTCTTGCAAAATCGCAATTCTAAATGCACCCTAAGTGCCAATTTTGATTTGGATTAATGCTTATCCTTAACATGGGTCAGTTTTACCAAAAGAAAAGTTAAAATATAAATGTGGTCTATATTATTATTTGGAAATTCCTTAGCTTGGAAAGATAAATGTGGTCCTAATAATACCATTGCAACAATGACTAGAAATATTGAGACAAATGTTGTTGGACCAGAATTCTTTGTAATTGCTTAGCGCGCCCAGATTATTATTATTATTATTTGACATGTCTGCACAAGAGGGGGGAGAGAAATTCAAACTAGTGACATTCGCTTTATTAAGCATGGTTCCAACCGATTTAACTACTATACCCATTGGGGATAGCCCCATTATTGTTAATATGGCTAATCCCAATCCATGTAGCTCGGTTATATATAAGATCTTGAGCGGAATAGTTATACATTCATTGGAAAATTTAAGAGAGAGAATGAGGGATAAAGTTATTAACCATTACATGAGCCGGAGGCTCTTCTTATTAATGCAGTGCTACAATATTGTTGTGTTGGTCCAAGCTAGATGAGCTAGAACGATTGAGTAGCACCAATTTGTACTTTTGTAGGCGTTGGAAACAATTTAGCAAGGATGACGACATACACATGTGTCATTTGGTTTTTGGTAGAAAAAGCACAACCCATATGATTGTGCGCCAAATTTTTTCTTACAACCAGCGTCGCATGGCTTTATCTGACAATTTCCTCCTCCATATAATGCATTTTCACACACGCCACCGGCATCTATCCCACCTGCATGCATTCATCCAAAAATGTATATATAATATGTCATCTGAAAAACATGTAATATTATTTGAAGTAACGACTATTTTTAGTGCATGGTAAAGAATAACACAAATATTACTATTTATTTTTCATTAATAAAGTTACATTACAAGGTGTTGTGAGATACGTGCATACCCAATCCTTTGATCGGTTTCTCATGCGAAGTAGCAACAGATTCACCTTTAGCTATAGCCAAAACGACAAAACAAGTTAAACAAAAAGAATCATGCTTAATTTATTTAAATAATAATAAAAATATTTTACATCGACTATCATTTATCTTCGCATGCATTTTGTATCATAAAGAAAACGATTTATATACATACCATGAGCAATGAAGAGAAAGAACAAAAGTACAGCAGAAACGATGATGCTTTTCATGGGTTTTTTTCCTTCTTCTTTTTCTTTCTATGTGTTAGAAGTATATGCTTTTGTTTGAGAAGCAGTGTGGTGTGAGTTCTTATGTGTAGTGGTATTTATAGAGAGAAATTGAGGAACAAAATTTATTGGTTTTTAAGTTAGGAAAAAGTTTTCCTTTTCAATCTAGTCTATAAAAGTGACATGTGTCTCTTTTTTTAATAATATGTGAGATGCATTTGAGTTTTTAATAAAATTTATTCCAACTTTGTATCTACTATTAAAAAAATATGTATGCATCTTACATGTTATGAGACACATGTCACTTTTATAGACTAGGTTGAAGAAAATTCCTTCAACCCAATTTAGAGGAAAACTTTGTCCTTTAAGTTACTAGCTAGATCAAAAGTCAACCTAATTTATAAAATTGACATGCATGTGTCCATTTTTTTAATAATATGTGAGATACACATGAGTTTTTAATAAAATTTCTTCCAACTTTGTGTGCTACTATTAAAATAACATGTGCATCTCACATGTTATTAAAAAATGAACACATGTTACTTTTATTGGAGGAAAACTTAGTCCTATGTACAATTCCTCACACGTTTGATTTCAAATTAATAAATGCTTGTGATTTCCTCAATTTATTTCTTTTTAGTTACTCGATCAAGATTATATGTACTGTGTACAATTCCAAGACATTTGTTTTCAATTCAATGGCTTTGATTTTGGTATACTAGCATTTATATAATTTCTAAAATATAAAAGTTATTATAAATTAATTCTGAGATAATAAATATTCAGTTAGTAGTGAGAATAAATGGTAAAATCCAAATCATTGAGATTTGAGAAAAATCTATAAAAATCCAAGAATTATATGGAAAAATATTAATGAGTGCGGTAAGTTAGAGTTTGTTTTTCTACTTGTTCCTTAAGAAAACAAACATATGTATTATGGTGGATATATCAAGCTGTGTTTATTTATGCATAAACAAAGTTAGGTAAAAAAAAATTAAGATGAAAGATTTGAAAAGTGCTAAAGATCAAACAAATAAACTCAAAAAATTTTTAAACTGATATGATAAGGGTTTTTAATTTTTTTTTTTAAAAAATGTAATTCTCTCTTCCTTATTTGTCACTCACGGTCTTTCATGCCAGTTTGAAAATTTTTCTAAGTTCATTTGTTTTGCTCTATAGCACTTCTCTAAAGATTTAGAATACGTACAAATCTTTTGTACCTACCTAAATCGTTTACCTCCTAAATATTAGATGAGTCATACATCAAGAGCTTGCCTAATGAAACCAACACCTCTATCCTGATCCTAATTAGAAGGATTGCGATGAAAAATGGTTCCAGACAAGTTGGAAGCTCTCCTTTAAGAGTGGTCAACCCTATTTTACCTTTCGAATGATGCTAGTGCATGACCATCATTTGAAAGGTGAGGGAATGGTTGGTCACCTCATCAAACACTCGGGGGTGGTATGAACACCCACCGATAGCTCAAAGTAACACTCAATTTACAAATGTTTTCCTCTCACCCCTTCCCCCAACAACAAAAAATTTGCAAAATTGTATCTATTTTGCCCCGCCCAAAAAAAAAAAAAAAAAACCCTTAAAATTGATTTAATAAGACAAAATTACTCCTTGAAATTCAAAAGGATAAAATTAAAAATTTTAAAAAAATGCTAAGGGTCAATAAGTTTAAATATTTGACCCATATTTCCTTATAATCAACTATTAGATTTGTAAACTTATGTAGATTCTACATAAGTCAATGATAGACCCCACAAATTTAACAGTTGATTGTAAATTAGAAATATGAGCCAAATATTAAGAACTTTTTGACATCTAGCATTTCTTAAAAAAAAAAACAATGGGTCTTGCAAAGATCCAGGTGGCGGTGGGTTACATGTCACCACTTTTTTTTTTTTTTTGAATATTTTGAAATTTATTTAATTTTTGTTATTTGGGGGACTGTGCAATTCATTGATAATTTGGAAAAAAAAAATTACAAATTTGGTGTTTGTTTGAGAATAAAATGTCTATTTTATTTTATTTTTTTTGTCCTCAATGGTAGCTCAATCAACTGAAGACTATATTTTATGAAGCAGAAGTTATTAATGCGAATCTCTCTTCTATTTTATGTAGACATATAAAATATATATATTATTTTAAATATTTGCATCAAAGATCCCCATAGGGCCAAAAAGAAAATGGCGGGGAAAAATGTGCTTTCATGCTTTGTGTTAAATTGTTCGCCTTTACTTAAAATGCTGGCGTGGCAAGACCTTCTCCCCCAAATATTAATATATTCTCCTGCCTGCAGCCTCAACATATTATCCAAAATCTCAGATTCTGAATTAGTATTTGTGGACGAGATTCTCTAATGGATGACTGGATGTCACAACGCCAACACCAACACCACTACGCTATAACGCTGCTACTACCACTACCAGTAGTACATGGCCACATGCACGACATTCCAGCCAAGTAGCCAACCATGCACGACTTTCTCTCGCTACTCTCTCCCCTCTCCTTGGAGCTGTCCAACTAAAGAGGTACCAGTACTCCAACAACTTCTTCCAGTTATTTGCAATTTTCTAAGCGGATTGTTCCAGTGGCATTTGCTGCTAATTGTTGGAATTCATGTATTGTATGGATTGCTTGGCCAGAAATCGGATATTCTTTTCCTTTTTTTTTTTTTTTTACCAATTGTTTGTATTTAGCTTCGAATTCTGCTTCTTTATGGCTTCAGATGGTGTTTGAAAGAGAGAGAAAGAAAAGAAAAAAGCGTAATTGGGTTTTCTTCTAGTTCAATACGTTCTGGGTTTGCTGTACTTGTTGTTTGGAACTTCTGCATTGGCTTCTTACTGAGGAGTGCTTAGGATATGGAAGAATGGCTCATGATTGTCTCATAATAGGAGAATCTTCAGTGTGTTCTCATAAGGTTTTTGCAATTAGTCATGGGGTTTTCTGTTTCATTTTGTGATCAAACTTCACAGTTCATATTTAGTTCATGTCTGGAGCAGGTTAGATCTGCTTATCCAGTTGAATCCAGTAGATGACCGTACAATTTGATCTCTGTATGCTGGATATTGGACATCTAGCGACCCATTGTAGCATATCATGACAGTTAACGGTTTCATCCCAATGGATTCTCCTGTCTTGTTCTGGCCCTGTAAAAGAATTTGGGTAGTTAATTACTTGCTTCGAAGGAGACCATTCAATCTCATATTCCATTGGAAATAATATTGCAAAAGCATTATTAGCTACAAGTTGGAGATATCATGATATCACAGAAGTGTCCAATAATAATTTGAGTGCCATCTTTTGTTGCATACTCAAACTGGCCAAATTACAATTGAATATTATCTAGAAACAAATACTCTCAGAAGCACTCAGTTTAATTGCCATGAAAAACATAATGACTTAAATTTCACTACTTTGTAAACCATTGTGGAGGATTCAGTGCTTATAGGACTTCTTAAATACCCACCGTATTGATTGATTTAGATTCATCATGCATTGTTTCTCCTCTAGTTGGCTTGTTATAGAGTTCCTAGTCTTATTTGGTGGCTGCGATAATAAAAGTGCTGGAAAGCTAGTGAATCTTTGTTGATGTTTTGGTGTGATCTTTCTAGGTTCCACCTAGGAGGGGACACTTTTTTAATCATATGTGTCGAGAGTATAAATCTGGGGCTTTATTTATGGTATGGTAGCCAGAACACAGAAGTCTGACCAAGGTAGGAAAGTAGTACAGTAAGGTGTTGAGAAGCAAGTAGAGGGATTGGGAATTTTGGCTGGAAGAGGGCCCATTTTGTCATCATGGGTAGGTGCCAAGACGGAACAATTGCAAGCAAGAAACCTATGGAAACATCACCAATCATGGTACTTATTACATGAACTTGTTCATTTATCAAGTTAATTTCATAAGTCCAGTTGCCTTGTTGCAGCTTTATGTTTGATTTACCAAATATCTTATCTGCCCCTCCTTTCTTGTTTGTTATAAGTTAAGGATATCAAGATGTCCCCAGTTCTCTGCAGCAGTTATCATAGTCGCTTAATCAGCCCTTTGTTGCTGCTGAGTGCTTGGCTCCCTCATGACAAAGTTAAATGTGCACTAAAACTTTATAAATAACTAAAGTTGCTACCTTCACTTTGCTAGGAAATTTCAATTATTGACTCCATACACGTGTATCTTCTGTTAGATTAAAAATGCAGTTGCATAGTTGTTCACCTTAGTCCATTAGAGATCAGATTCAGTAAAGATTCTGTAAATTGTTTACTGCTTGGCCTATTTAAATTCAGAAATGTGGTATAATATATGTCTGTATTCGCATGTATTAGTGATTTTCTTCACATTCTTATAATCTTTGAAAATTACAGGAATCATATCTCCCCAAAGAGGACAAAACACAGTCAATGTCAAATTTTGTAGATTCACAAATTCAATCTGGCTGCCCTATCTGTTCAGGCAACAACAGTTGCCAAACAGTTCGTTCAAGAACAAAATTGATGAGTGTTCTGATAGAAAAAAGGAAGCCTCAAGAAGCCCATGCTGTCTTCAACAGTATTACAGAGGGAGGACATAGGCCGACTCTTATAACATATACAACTCTTGTAGCTGCCTTGACCCTGCAAAAGCGTTTCAAGTCTATTCCTTCACTCATATCTAAAGTGGAAGAGAATGGTTTGAAGCCCGATTCAATCTTCTTTAATGCCATGATCAATGCTTTCTCTGAATCTGGAAAAGTTGAGGAAGCCATGAAAATCTTTCACAGAATGAAGCAGAGGGGTTGTAAGCCCACAACCAGCACTTTCAATGCCCTAATTAAAGGGTATGGAATTGCCGGTAAGCCTGAAGAATCTTCGAAACTGCTAGAGCTAATGTTGAAGGAAGAAAACGTGAAACCCAATGACAGGACCTATAATATTCTTGTTCGAGCCTGGTGTAAGAAGAAGAACATCATGGAAGCATGGAATGTGGTATATAGGATGGTGGCATCTGGTGTACAACCTGATGTTGTCACCTACAACACTTTAACAAGGGCTTATGCTCAGAATGGGGAAACGAATATGGCTGAAGGGATGATACTGGAGATGCAGAGAAACAAAGCAGGGCCTAATGAGCGTACTTGTGGTATAATTATTGATGGGTATTGTAAAGAAGGTAATATGACAGAAGCCCTGAGGTTTGTGTATAGAATGAAGGATATTGGCGTACATCCCAATCTTTTTGTTTTCAACTCGCTTATCAAAGGATTTCTAGACATTAAAGACAGTGATGGAGTTGATGAGGTGAGTTTCCTCCGGTAATATCATCTCATAGATAACATTCTCTCTCTTGGTAGAGCTTTACTCAGTAGATTCCATCCTAGAATCAGGAATAACTATTTGTCATTCGCAAACAACTTCAACTCTATTGAGTTTATTCTAAACTTCTTTCGTAGATATATCTTTTTAAATGAATAGGATTAAGCTTGAGAGTTTATGCGGTAAATCTAGATGTCATATGGCTTTTGAGGATGGAAAAGGACTATCTCCTTAAGGTGGAAAATCACTAGGAAGTAATTAATAGGTAGAAGATCACAGTACAAGGTGATCAAGTCTTTTGATATGACCAATCATGGTCATACCAGAAGTCAGAAGGCAAGAAAACAGTCTTGTCCCATACACTTTCTCTGGTGATTAGCTTGCTACAATCTGCATGGCGTCCCCATAAATTGAAAAATTGGTTATCCCTTTGTAGGACCTGGGATTTCAACTTTTGTTTTTTAAGTTGGGCTGCAATCTAAGGATGTATGATGATAACCCCTGGAGAGAGAGAAGTTCTATCACAAGAAATAGAAAATTCATGTTTATGTTAGAAAATCACTCCATAGTTACCACAGCATAATGAATTTCGTTTCCTCTAACTTTTTACATAAGCATTTACTTACAAGAAGTATAAATTGGACAGGCACTGACATTGATGGAAGAATTTGGGGTCAAACCAGATGTGATAACATTTAGCACCATAATGGATGCATGGAGCTCAGCCGGGCTCATGGACAAGTGCCAGGAGATCTTCAATGACATGAAGAAGGCTGGCATAGAACCTGACATCCATGCATTTAGCATTCTTGCCAAAGGATTTGTGCGCGCTGGGGAGCCTGGGAAGGCGGAGTCACTCCTGACTTCCATGGGCAAATCTGGTGTACACCCAAATGTCGTAATCTTCACTACCGTCATCAGTGGGTGGTGCAGTGCTGGTAAAATGGAGCGTGCTTTTAGATTTTATGAAAAAATGTGTCAAATGGACATTCCCCCCAATTTGAAAACTTTTGAGACCTTAATATGGGGATTCGGAGAAGCAAGACAACCATGGAAAGCAGAAGAATTGCTCCAGATTATGGAAGAGAAGGGTGTGGTTCCTAAAAAGACCACAATCCAGCTTGTTGCTGAGGCTTGGCGTGCCATTGGTTTAGTGAGCGAAGCCATGAGAGTTTTGAATTACTCAGAAAAAGAATGCAGAGTTGTACAAAATCCTAAGAAGGGTGAGATACCAGAGGAGAGTTTGCGGATTCACAAGAAACAAAATATTAGTGCTGCTTATTCTAATCTTTTCATATACCTGGAGTAGTTGCAGCTAATCAAAACGGGTCATCTATGGCTAACATAAGAAGCAGGCTGGTGCTAAAAGGATCTGAGATTTCATCTGAGAGTATGCGGAATGTTACTATTTCCATGGTTCTTGCTCGTTCTTGTGCATTTGGTGTGCAACCAATGATCATGTGTAGGAAGCAGCTCCAGAGTCAGGTCGGGATATGTGGACATTTTGTAAATACATGTGGAGCAGTGTTCATAAATTGATGAGCAACGATATGTGGCTGCGGTGATCCTATCTTCCACCGTGTAACTAGATTCTATTTGCTCACCCTAACTGGGGAGTGCTGAACTGCTGATAATGGTTTCTGCAGGAAGCTATAGACATACTACATTTACGTTCATTTCTTTGGGAATGTATCTACTTACCATTAAATGTATTACAAATGTTGACAATCTATACTTTAACCAATTTTTTCATGTAGTAATGAAAAACTTGTTACTGTGAAAAACAGAGATTTCAGTAACCAACTTGAATGTTTCCTTCTCTGCTACCATTATTGGTACGATAAATACCTATTGATATAGGTATTAGAATACCATTTCAGTGTAAAAGCTTAAAAACTTTAGATTTTTAGGTTCAGGTATACATACTAACACACAATTATTTGAGATGAGGACAACCAGCTGAAAGAGGTTTATAATTTTGTTTTACTGCCAACCAATATTCTTGCATGAACTGCTAACATAATTTATATCTGAGAATTTAAAGATCACTTTCCAAATTTATTTTTTCTTATACCAACCAAGGTCTTGCAAGTTGTAACCATTAATTAAGAACAATGTTTCTTATCCCCATAGCCTATTGTTATTGATTTGTTAGTTATAACTTTCACTTGGCACTTTGAAATTTTCGTTCCCATTAGCTTTTATAGTACAACTTTTTTTTTATATATATATATATATATATATATATATATATATATTAGAAGTCTTTTTAATGACTATTACAACCAGAATAGGCTCTTAAATTAGTTCGTAATATACCGAGTATCCATCCGATTGGCCCTGAACTAAGGAGACCCATTTGGACCAAGAAATTAGGTCCAAACCACATATGCCAATGGAGCAAGCAAACTAGCCAGCTTGCCGTTCAAAGAACAAAGGGGGACTTGTTGGCAAGAATACCTACTCTACTATCTCATCTCCAGTATCTTGATATTCCTAACAAAGAATCAAGCAATACCCTTAACCTGCCAGTAGGCACATGGTACAATACACCATTTGAAAACAATTGTGAGATGCAAGGAATTCAGTGCCACTACTTTGTCAGGACTATATCACATTAGCAAACAACACTAGGTAAAAGATGCACCTCAATAGAGGATGTAAATTGAATGCTACACTTGACTAGGGTTATGCCCTATTAGTGGATGACACCTTGTAAGAGTCATGTAAGGAGAAGAAATACTTTGCTCTAGAAATAGAAGGTAACTGCATTGAGTACACACACATATTCCTCAATACCTACTACTCTAGACACCTACTAAGAAATAGGAAAACCCTTATTGACTTAAACATCAAAGATATTCCCCGTCAACATCTCAATAAGTTTCCGAGCTCACTTCCTACCTTTCTCTCCTACAAGCATTCGTAGTCTAAAATTAGTCGTGCAATCAACTACATCGTCATATTTTAACTTATATTTCTATTTTTAAGAAAAAAAAAGTAAATAGAGTTGTAAAAGAATAAAGAACAAGCTAATTTTTTTAGGAATAAAAAAAGGTGTTTTTTTTTGTTAATAGTGTCGCCCCAACAATTAGTCTTGTTAATGAAAGAATGAGGCGTTATATAAAATAAATAAATTGGTTTACGTCTGTATAGTGTACATTGAAAAATGTTAAAGATGCCCCTAAAAGATTACTCTAAAAATAGTTAAATGGCCACAACGAGAGCACCACAGAAAGCCTAACCTGAAGCAGAGGATCTCCACCCCCTCAATATAAATACAGTATAACTTCAACGTCCCAAGCTCTTACAAGCCTGAGTATTTGCTTGACAAAGAAGAGATGCTATCTCTTCATGTCCTCCCCCAATTATCTTCCATTCAAAAACCTATTTTCACCTCAACACAATTTCCCGAAAGCCCTAATTTCCGTGTCCTCAAACCCACCACACACACCCACTTCACCTCTCTTTCCAAAACCCCAAATTTCCTAGGGTTTGGGCTCCAAACTCACAGAACCCACTTCCAAAAATTCTGTTGCTGTGCTTTTAAGGACTCTGGAGAAGATACCAATGCTGTTCTGGAGTCTGATAGTGGAGGAGGAGGAGGAGGAGGAGGTGGTGGTGGTGGTGGTGATGAAGGTGGGGATGAGGGGCAGGTGGGGAAGAAGAGTGGGGGTTCTGGGCCTTTGCCAGAATGGGTGAATTTCACTTCTGACGATGCGAAGACGGTTTTTGCGGCGCTGGCGATATCGCTGGCGTTCCGGTCATTTGTGGCCGAGCCGAGGTACATTCCTTCGTTGTCCATGTATCCTACATTTGATGTCGGAGATCGAATTGTCGCAGAAAAGGTAGGCTTTTGGTTGTATTGGTGAAAATGTTGTTATTTGCCTTTGATTATGTGTTTGTGTTGATGATATTTGGATAGTATTCATGACTTTGATTGAGTTAGGACCTGGATTGCGCTGTTGCTATTAGAAATATAAGGTAATGTTTATGTTTGGGGTAATATTATTTTGAATTATGAACCTCTCAATGACAACAATAATCTTTGGGGTTTTGGAGTTGCAATGGTATGGATAGCCTCAGTGGATAAGAAAAAAGTCAAAAGTAATAAACAGCCTGTGATGGGAGAGCGCATGATTGATTCTTGTTAAAGGCAAAGGCAACTTTCTTTTAGTATTGTATTTTTAAGTGGATCATTTAGTAGTTTATGTAAATATGTGATCAATTGGTGATGATAAATGGAAGGTGACAAGGGGATAGGAAATATGAAGGTTTCATTTTGGGAGCATGCTTTTGGAAGGAGTAACAGAGGATTGACTTGAGTGTAGAATTGTTTTATAGGGTTCCTTAGTAAGTGACCGTAACTGATAAGTTTGTTTCTGTTATTGTGATATATAGAGTGCCAATTACAAAACAAGCTTTGGTATTTTGTATTTATGAAGCTCATTAGTAGGATGAACTTCGAACCTGTTAGCTGTTTGCTGGAATTCTTAATTAGATGTGCATGGGGTTTAGTGAGACCACTGACAACTCTCTTTAAGATGAAAATGATATGAAAATTATAAGCTTCATTTTTTATTCCAAAACATTGTAACCAATATGCCTTTATTATACTTGTGACGTGACTATTTGATGAGATATTTAATTTTGAAGGACATCATATAACAGATATATGTCTTGACATTCTCAGGTTTCATACTATTTCAGAAAGCCGTGTGCAAATGATATAGTTATATTTAAAAGTCCACCAGTTCTTCAAGAAGTAGGATATTCCGATGAAGATGTCTTTATCAAACGAGTGGTTGCCAAGGGAGGTGACGTAGTGGAGGTGAGATTAATAGATAAGGACATTTCTGCAGAAAATTCTGGCGTTTTTACGGTATTTCATAATTTTTGAAACTGTCATTTACATCACTCCATCGTTGAAATATTGTTGTGGCATCTTGCAATATGTTATTGCTAGAAAGTATAAAAACAGAAAGTAACTGCCGAGGAAATCTTCCATCTCATCTGAGGATTACCAGATGTTTAAGCATTACAAGATAGATTTATACTTGTGCATCTTTTTTGTATCATTTCCTTTTAGTTCTTGTATATTTGTGTAGGTATGTGCACAAATTAAAAGTTCTACTGTTTGACTTATTTTATATATTTGCTTGTTGCAATTCTTGTATATAAATGGACACACAAGTTTAACCTTACTTTTATATGTCATCTTATTATTCCTGTGTGTGTGTGCCTACGCGTAATTGTAGATTAGATATCTCTGTTAATAAAGAATTTTTGGGAACCCTTCTAGTCCTGCACAATAAAACTCGTCATCATACCAACTTGTCAGATTTCAAATGTGACTCAAGTCTTAAAGTTAATGGACATAGGAGAGAATATGTAAATGAGTCCTTATTTACCAAGCACATATGTCTTTTGATATCTTGATTGTTACAATCCATCTGTGGGTAAATGTCTGCTTGCAGGTTCGTAAAGGAAAGCTTATAGTTAATGGGGTTGAGAGAAATGAAAACTTCACACTTGAATCGCCTTCTTATGAAATGAAACCAATTGTAAGTATCCCCTTCACGTTTTTCCTCCTCACCTCAATCCCGGGAAGCATATTCACTGTAATGTCTGCAGAATTGGAAATTTTGAACCAACCTTAAGCCACAAGAAAATTATCATTTGGGCAAGAAATCGATGGTCTTATTTTTAACCATAAATTGTAAAATTTTGGTAAGCACTATTGATTTCAGAACTCTTATACTGATAAGAGTTTATGTTGCAGCGAGTACCGGAGAACTATGTGTTTGTGATGGGTGACAACCGTAATAATAGTTACGACTCACACGTGTGGTAATGCATTGAAATCTCAACAAGTTATCAGTTTTCCTGGATTATTTCCGTTCTCTTTTCTTATTCTTGCTCATTTTATGAAATGTGTTTTGATAGGGGTCCATTGCCGGCCAAGAATATAATAGGAAGATCAGTACTTAGGTATTGGCCCCCAAACAGGGTAGGTGGCACAGTTCTTGAGGCTGGTTGTGCTGTTGATAAGCAGGAGAGCAGTCCAGTGACGGAATAATTGGATTATGACTTTTGTGCTCATCCTTTTGTTGCCTCTTCTGGCATCTGCCTTTCATTGTGCACTACCACATTAACCTTCACCTTCCAATTTCCTTTATTGCTTGTTGTATAAAAGAAGGTTGATATTTGTATTTTGATGGGCTTATTTTTTTCAAAAGCCCTAATTCTCAATCTTAGATTATGTAAATTTGCATTGAATCGTTGTCTTTTAACTTTATTAGATTTGTATTCCTAGCTTCTTTCTCACATACACTCAAAAGATATTTATTTATATAAATCTTTGAGAAAAGGGTTGAACAAGCATCTGGAGGATAAGGAGTATAATAAGCATGTCAAATTGGGTTTTGTACATGATTTGAAGTTCATTTACTTTCAAAGAAGCCTGGATATGGAAGGCAGATCCAATGTCATATATTGAATTAGAGAGAGAGAGAGAGAGAGAGAGAGAAGGATAAAATGGAAAGCATTTGTGGTTATCTCTCAGCAAAAACAGGCTTTGTATCACAACCTAATGCAACGCGAAAGTGCGAAATTGTCATACGGCAACTAGCAAAAGAAGGCAATACGATATTGCGCTTTCTTCTCCAGAATAAACTTTTGTCTTCTAATCGGATACTACTCCAGTAAGGTGGTGGATGGCTGAAAACAGCTACATTTCATCATTTCAAGAAAACCTTCTCTCACACTCAATCATATGTACATGAATCTTCTTTCAATTTGATGGGTTTGTTCTTACGAGAGTCGATAACCAAAGAACACGAGATATGCCTACGATGGTTTGACCTCACCAATTCTCCCACCACATTCCCTCGTGACCTGACTTCAAATGCTAGCATCATTGGAACTTCTCCATTCTTTTCTGACACAATTAGGCTCGCCCCAACCCCATATAGAGGAACCATGTTTCCTTGGAGGTTCACAGACACTGTTCGGTGGCTCTTTCTCGGTTGATAGTATTTCTTCAACTGTAAAATACACATGCATTCAATGCTTTCAGTGTCCATCAAAATCCCAGCACTGATGGTCAATGTCAAAACTCTTACCTGACCAGTTGCTGCTGCAAGCTGTGAATATAAGATTGACAGGCGTGGAGCTGACATGAATGCCGAAAAATGTAGCTGGGTTATAAACACTCATCTCCACTGAAGAATTCATTGTCAGCATCTTGGTTGGGACTCCCGTCGAGTCCGATCCTTCCCCGATATAAAAATTATGCACAGTCAAGCGCTGGAAGAAAAAGAATCTCCATGAGATGAGAACATATTTAAAACTGATTCCGGATAGACAATATTTGTACCAATCAAACATATTTTTTATTTAAGAACAAAAAACCCGTCACCATCGTCTCAGTAAAATCCCAAAGCACAACATGCAAAATGGGTATAAATTAAGCATTTTCGCAATACCTTGACACTGACGCGAGCTTTGTACGGCCGACTGGCACCCCAAAGAATCAAACAGAAGACGCTGAAAATCACAACGAACCCAAGCACCGCAATCAGAAGCTGGCAACTCCTCGAAAGCCCTCCACGGTCACGAAAGAGCTCGTCGTAGATCCCTTCCTCTTGAATCACGTCGCAATTGGGCCAGCCCTTGTCGTTCCGCTTCCGGTCGTCGGGCTTCCCGCCAGAGAAGCGGCTGGCGGAGGAAGCGCATGAGGCAGATCGGAAGGTGCCGTAAGAAGGGTGCGAGGGGCTGTCCATTGGGCTGTCGAAGGCCGGCGTGGCATGCGCGGAGGACGACTTGTCGCCATCGTCGTGGGAGTCACGCGAGGGGCTCTGCACGTAGTACACGGCGCGCTTCGGTGACCCATGCGACGACGCGTCTAGGCTGGTCACGTCGGAATCGGTGGCGTGCATCGTTTGGGTTTTGGAGGGATCGGATACCACTGAATTTTGTATTTTATTGTGTGGGGAAAGAAAAGGAAGCCAGTGGTGGGAGTCATTGAAGCTGAGTGTCTCTGTAATGAACATGTTGCGCTCCAGCTTTCCGACGACTAGCACTCTAAACACGATGCCAAAAATGTCCTATTCCCCACGTTACTTTACGGACGCTTGAAAACAAATTTCTACTACAAAATTCATTCAAAGATTTATATCAAATAATTTCCTTAAATGTTACAATTATTTATACTCAATTAATTTAGGTGATCGCTTACTCGGTTTAATGTGACTAATTTTTCCATCTTACTGATACTCATGTAACAATATTCATTACTCTTAAATTAAAAAACTCAGAATTTTTTTTTTTGTATTTCTAAATTCTATGTGAAAAACCTATGTTTCAAGAGCAAGGGACACTTTAATAAATATCTTGTAACAAAAATATGTCATTCTATTATCTCTCAGAGGAGGACCCTCAAGCGTCAGAATCATGAAAAGTCGTTGCATTTGCATCCATCCACAAGTTTGCATATTTTAAATTATAAGGATTACAAAACATCAGCCACAATGTCATTATGATGAAGATAATGAACATGTTTAAGCATCTCCCCAAAAAAATAAAGAAGTCAAATTCTTAATAATTTGATTGTTTTTTCATCTCCATCAAAACAAGACTAATTAGCCTGTTCATTGTGTAAATTGATTAACCTTGGCTTCTTTCTTTTAGGGTTTAGCCGAAAATGCTTACATCAACTTGAATAAGGTAAACTACATCTATTATACACAAAAACGAAAACTATACGAACTTCTCAGTAAATTGTACAAGAATGTTGCAGAATGCCTCGAGCTCTCTTTCATTCCAGGAAAGATTATAACGACACTGACTCAGCTTCTTAGACAATCCATAAGAAGATTATAGGAAGTGGCACAGCATCAGCCACCAGGGCAAAAGATAACATTTGTATGAAACATCTTCCAATTTTTTTGAAACAAGAATTGCAAATTGGACAAAAAATGAGGTTGAAAATAAGAAAAAATCATAACACAGATTATAAGCAAAATCCTAATAATGTTTTTAATAATTATATTTTCAAGCCACGTGGTCCAATGAGTTACGGTAATTTGAAAACACTCGATGGCGGATAAAGAGAAAATCAAATGCAATACATTTTCAAAGACAAACTTAAATTTATTCAAATGTTTTGTTTGTTTTGCAATTAATGGGACTCAGAATATGGGTGGTGATATAACAGGATGGTCGGCAAGGCAAATGATGCCATTACGACGAACGAGACCTTTCACACACTCATCACAGTCCCTTCAATTCCATCTTCTATCCTACCAAACTTATGAATCAACTATATAATAATCTAAAAATTATAATAAACAAAGAGATGTACAAGGAACAAAAGGGGGATGAAGGAAGGATTTGGCCTCAGAGAAAATTAGTTTATCAACATTAAATTATTCAGACATATGCTTGTCTAATTAGGTAGTTTAAAATCATTGGCCAATCCACAAAACATACAAACAAAGCCTAACAAAAAAGGTAAGCAATTCAAGGTAACACAGCAGCAGTTTATAATACATTAGACAAAAGATGTTTAGTTTAGACTGGAGAAAGAGCATAAAGAACAATGATGGGTCATCAGATAGGAGCGAAAGACTTGCAATTTGATAATCACAGAGTATCATCTGAACTATGCATAGTAGATCATCACACGACCCATATGGCTACAAATATATTAATTGATTTTATTTTATTTTTTGAAAAAAACATTTAATCATAACATAAACAAATTGAAGGCCTCAGAAGGAAGGCAGTAGTGTTTAATGTAATCACGAACTGTCATACATTGCGCAAACACCGTTTGTTTCATCATAGGCGGCAGTTGAATCTTACAACAATTAGCACCCAAACAAGGAATTAGCAAAGCTTTTACATATCTGCACCTATGAAATTTAATGCATTTTCCTCCATTTTCTCAGCAAACAAACAGCATGTTAAGTTACTTAAAAAATTGAAAACTCTAACAGAAAAAAGGCCTCATAGAGAAGATTAGGTTGATCAACATATATGATTCAGACATATGCTTGTCTTAAAAAATATGTATTTAATCATCGGCCGACCCAATATGCGAATCAAAATCATACCCACAAAAGCCAAACAGATCAAAAGCTTTCACATACCAAAAATCTACAAGAAAATAAATCTTTTTGCCATGTAAGGGGCTCAGAGTATGGGTGGTGATATATCAGTATGGTCGGCAAGGCCCAATTGAGCCAATTACGACGAACGAGACCTATCACATAGAATCGTCACCGTCCCCTTAGCTTTCAACAAACAAAAATTCAAGAACAAAAAGATTAGAAAATAAAGAGAAACAATTCAAATCTAGGATCTGAAAAAAGTAAAACAGAAGGATCTGAGAAAAAGGATTAGAGACGCAGGCTGTTAACTTGTGCCTTCAGCCGCCCTCACCGCCTACTTATAAAGAGGCGCCAAGAAAAGGTTCTAGGGTTTGCGTTGTTGGTAGGGCTTTGCTTCGGTTCTGCTAAAATACGAGCGAGCCTTTGGGCTGGATCCTTTGGGCTGGCAGCCTGGCATTAACATGCGCCACTAAACGGTGTGCTTTTGAGGGGGGCTTGGGCCGTAAACAGCAAACCTAATCTTTTATTACAGATATTTCCTTTCCACAAGATAAGGACATAATTTTTTAACAACATTATTTTTTAAAAAAAATACTTGTATTTTATAGATTAAATTAGAAGAAAACTATATCCTTATTTTCATATTTTGTATAAAGGATATTATTTTATGTTAACGCACAAATAAATCTCAAATACTTAAATTATATATATATGAGAGTGGATTTTTTTTATTTGACATATTTGCACAATGAGAAGTAAATGAAGATTTAAACTAATAATTTTTGTTTTATGAGACGTTATTCTAATCAATTAAACTACTTTTTAAAGAGAGTCAATAGCAGATAGCAGATAATTCTTTTCTAAACACATGAAGGCATTTGAAGGGGGAGAAGCAACAAAGGGAATGCCAATAAAAGCATTTAGCACAATATGCTATCTTACAAAATATGAAAGTAATTAGTGGTGGTAGAAGTGGTAAGAATCTTGGTGGACAGCTCAGCTGTAGTGATAGGAAGAGTAATATGTAACAATAAACAATGAATCTAGTAAATTTACAAAAACGAAAATAATAGTAATAAGTAAAAACATTTTGAAACCATTTATTCTTGAACCAAAATGACTAATTATTTGAAAATATGGAGTATATACTTGTGCCCCATCATTGGTGACAGATCATCAACCACTCCTGCCAGCACACTACAAATACGAAACCCCCAATGTGATTAGTTGTTTAATCCGCCCCTTTAATTGGTCGCACATGACGCATTTTCTCGAAGGCCTCGCATGCTTACGAAAATCAACATTATTATTATTTTTTTAAAAAACTTATTATTATTAGTTTATTTATTAATCCGACGACCGAACCCCACATAATTCAAACTTTAGGAAACAAGAAATAAAACAAAAGAAAAGCATCGAAGGATTAGGAGGAGGAGGAGGAGATTTCTAAGACTCGTTGCTCATCTGGAACCTCCTTTTCTCTGACTTGATAGCGGGTGGGCGTTGAGACGTTGAGCGCCTTTGAATTCTTTGACACGGCGTCGCTTTCCGTGTTATGATGGGCGACGAAAAATCGGCGATCGTGATGGCCAGCAGAGATAGAGATCGCGAGCTTCTTATCCCGGTGGCCGACTCGGGGGGCGACGACGCCTCCTCCAAGCCCTCGTCGTCTTCCTCGTCTTCGCACCACTCCGGCCGAGAGGTGATCTCTCGTTTTCTTCCTTTGCCCTGGGTTTTTTTTTAATCTTTGATTGTGCTTATGCTTGTGCTGTGTTTGCTTCCCTAGAAAAATGACGGAAATTTTGGACTTCTTGTTCGGATTATGCTTATTTTATTGCTTTTCAGTTTGCGTGGAGGTTTTCGAAGTTACTTTCGGGCTCCGTTGACCTGTATTTCGGATTGTTTTGGATTAGAGCTTCTTTTACTGCCGATTTCGGCAGTAATCTTAATGCTTTAAATGTTAAGCTCGTGAACAAAATGAGTTGAACTTAGACTTAGGTGCTTAAATTCTCAACTAGCTTTGATTGAATCGGATGGCTATTGTTCTAATAATAATCATTTCTGGGGTTTGTGCTGAATCGAGCTCTATCTCTGGGTAGAACGATTTTGTTTAGCAACTGAAACAGTTGAATTAGGGTGCGTTTGGAAATTCAATGGACATTGAACAACTTCATTGTGCTTTACTTGGCATTAGAACATCTGTCTGAGGACAGCAAGGTTCATTTTGCATTCACAAATGGGTTCCACCAATTGACTTACCTAATTGTAGTAGTTACTTCAACATCTTTTTTGTCTTACTGCTATGAATGGCTGCATTTTTTGTTCTTATATAGTTGCACTAACACTCGTCTGACAATTTCTGTATGCTGTATTCACTTTGTAGACCTTTTACAAAGTTGTTAGGAGCTGGGCTTCAAAAAAGTTCATGACTGGATGGTGCGCAAATCTTTCTTCTTTATCTCCTTCTATTTTTCATTTCAAAACATGGACAACATACTCATTACATATGCTTAGCATGTGCTCATAGGTTCCTAGGGCACGCATATTCAACACTTCATGTCTTGGAATTCTTTTCTTCTTCCTGTTGGTTTACAATATGTTATAAATGACGGAATCTATTAGTATAAATTCAAATATCACCTGTTCCGTAGTAACTGTTTATGACTTGTGCAACATCTTCTTCATGATCATAGTTTTATCTTGAAATTGTTTGCCACGACATTTTTGTTGTTTTTTTTTAACATCAAATGTAATAGACTCTGGGTTATGGGAATTAGTTTCAAATGGCTTGGTGGTTCCTCTGGAATTTAACAATCTTTGGCCTTAAATGATTGTTTAAAGTTTGGGCTGAAGGAAATTGACTGGGGCTAAGGGAAAAACATCTTGCTACCTTTTTTTCCCCTTCACATAGCTTCTCAGTTTGGGACTTCAGTTGTTTTTTACTGTACAGTTTCACTTATCATCCACGTCAATCATAGATTTTGTTTGTAACCTTGCTATTTTTGCCTCTGAGGGGTTATCTTGGAATCTTTATGTTGGAAGATTCCTTGATGATAATATGGAGATAGTAGATCTCATGCTGAACAACTACTTGGACATCTTTCTTGATGAGAGGGTTTTGGACCATAACTCCTTGGGTATTTTGTTGCAAATTATTAACCTTATTCTAATTATCTAACTCCATGGACGGGAAATAAGAGAAACGATCCAATGCCGCAGTAGGGAAATCCACACTGCTACCTTAGTGAGAAAAATGCTATGTGGCCATGGAGGCTGCAGTGTGGTACTCGTAGGAGTACCAAAGGCCGAAGACTAAGGCCTTTGCTTTGCTAATTACACTATACCATAAAGGGGCTTTCTCTTTGACACGTCTTCACTCGTGATCACTTGGAGCCCTTCTTCCATCAATTGGTACTCCCAAGGCATTGACCTCATGCCCTAGCATTGCTTTTCCTGCAGGAACATCCACAATAGAGCCAATGCACTTGATAAGATCTCCTTCTTTTATAGCGGTATCACTGCCAATGACAACAATTCCTACATTCTCATTCTTAAGATTCAAAGCTATTCCTTCTACTCCACTAGAAAATTCAATCATTTACCCAGCTTGAATCTTGTTTAATCCATAAACACATGCAATACCGTCTCCAACAGAGACCACTTAACCGATCTCATCAACTTGAAAATTCGTGCAAAAGTTGGTAACCTCTTCTTCTTCTTTTTCTTTATTCTTTCATTCTAACAGAGTTGTTAGTTCTGAAACTTTGGGAGAGAATTTCATGATAATATATACATATATATATAAATTTGATCGAATCAAGGGAGAACTCCTAGGAGCACTATACCATAAAGGGGCTTCCTTTGCGACACATCTTTGCTCGTGATCGCTTAGAGCCCCTCTTCCATCAATTGGTACTCCCAAGGCATCAACCACATGCCCTAGCATATCCTTTCCCGCAAGAACAACCACAATAGAGCCAGTGCACTTGACAAGATCTCCATCTTTAATAACAGTATCACTACCAAAGAACAATTCCTTCATTCTCATTCTTAAGATTCAAGGCTATTCCTTTTACTAGAAAATTCAATCATTTCCTCAGCTTTGGGAGAAATTCCATGATTCAAAATAAATAAATAAATAAATAAAAATAACAAATTTGATTGAGTCAAGGGAGAACTCCTAACTGAGTTCTGGCCAAGAAATTCTTCTTCCAACATGTATGACTATGTTAATAAATTGGTAAATTTAGAGAAATTCTCGGTTTTTGGAAGTTCTTTTAAGAGTTAAGAGGCATGTTAAACTTTGATATATTGGAAGATTGAATGCTTTGAATATAACCTAGAGTTCGTTGTTCAATTTTTCTGAAAGATACCATTTATAAATTGATAGATATATCCTCTAGCGAGAATTCTTGGAATTCTGTTGTAGTCATAGGAAATGTTGTTTCTTTATTAAATAAGACCGCCTTCCTACTAGATGAACTTAGAATCATAGTAGCATCAGTTTCTGATGCTAGATTTTAGAGCATGGAATTGTACTTGGCAAGCTATGTGTTGTTTGGTGGTGTTCATAAATTCTTTAATTATGTGGTAGTCAACCATTATAAAAGCTGTACTTTTATGGCTGGGGCTTACTTATAAGATATGTGCTTTCTGCTGTTAGATGCTTACTCTTAGCTGTTTTGCAGTGTCATCCTATTTCCAATAGCAATTACTTTCTACATAACATGGTGGTTTATTCACTTTGTGGATGGCTTTTTCTCTCCTATCTATGCTCAACTCGGAATTGATATCTTTGGTAAGCATATTTACTGAGAAAACATTTTTTTTCCTTCCATCCCTTGCGCGTTGGTAAATGTGTATGAGATGTATTAATCAAAATTCATGAAATTAATTTAAATGCCATTTCATCAACATTTCTTACACTGATTCTCTTTCCTAGGAGATCTTTGTTGCTAAATTTGTTGTGGTTTCTGTGGGGTAAAAGAAAAGGAGAGGAAACAGACAGTGTTTGTCTACTTAGCTGTACATGTACCTTTGAGGGGTTTTTAAGAAGTTCTCATTTCATGAGGTGGCTATCTAGCTTCACGCATTGGGCAGTTTTCTCATGGATCTGAAAATGCACATCTGTAATTCTTACTGTTTTTATCAAAATAAATTGAACTTCTCATTTGAAGTTTTCACTTGCTTATACTTCTTGGACAGGTCTTGGATTTGTAACTTCTATAACATTCATCTTCTTGGTGGGGGTGTTCATGTCGTCATGGTTGGGTGCATCTGTCCTTGGGCTTGGTGAGTGGTTTATCAAACGGATGCCATTTGTTCGTCATATCTACAATGCCTCCAAGCAAATTAGCGCTGCCATTTCACCTGGTGCGGTTTGTGCTCAGTTTCTTGCCCATGTGTTAATGTAATAAGTTTCAGTTGGATAATTATATACTAATACATTCATTACTACAGATCAAAACACACAAGCCTTTAAGGAAGTAGCCATAATCAGGCATCCACGTATTGGTGAATATGCTTTTGGGTTCATCACTTCATCTGTCATCCTCCAGGTCAGAAAATAATCTATGTTGTGAGATTATCAATTTTTCATTAAACAATATCCATTAGTGTTGTGAAACTATTATCACCTCACATTTGCCTCAAACTTCGTGAATATGTGGGCATACATACTACTTATTAAATTGACTCTAGGGATTTTGCTTAGGGTGTGACACTCTGGCTAACCTGCAGAAGCGAATTCAACGGACCAAATCAATTTGGGTTGTGTTGATTTGTATAGAGGAGTTTTTTTTTTTCAGTCTGGTTTTCTCCTCAATATGACTTGTGTACTAAAACTATTTCTTTGCATAGTATTTATTTTGTTTGCATAAACTAGATGTTGCGAAAGCTATATTAAGATAGTATTGTTGTTTCTTATCATGCTTTACTCAAACAAACCAGAATTGCCTGCTGCTCATACCCAACTGAATCTCCTGTCTTGATTCTGTTACTCTCCAACTTTCTTTAGGAAAATTACCTATTGACTGCAGATCAATGGTTGACTATTGTTTCTCCTTCAAAAAGGCCATGTGATTGTGTCGGTGTGCCACATGTCTCCTGGTCCCCTGAAGGTTTCCTTTAATGTTTCACCTTCTCTGGTTTAAGAAAAACAACTCTCTCAGACTGAGAAACTTCACACACTGAATATCAGTCATTGGTTTTAGTTTTACAGTCTTTGCCCCAGTTATGAACTGATTTGAACTGTTAGTTTTATGTCTCAAGAATTATATTTTGGATGTTATATTATATTGAACATGGCTTATAGAGTTGTGGACCTTGGATATGTCAATGGTTCAAGTGTATAGCTAGGGATAAATTGTCATTGGTTCATGGTCGCTTAAGTGTATCTCTTGGGAAAAATCATCATTGATCCATGGTCGCTTATATCAATGAAGCTTGTCTTCCACGAGTTGAAAGCTGTGAAAGAATGGAATATTGAATAACTGACTAGTTGATCTGTGCTTATCAGAAATTCGGAAATTCAAATAGAATTTATAATTTTTTTAAAATTAATGCAGCACTATTCTGGAGAGGAGGAGCTATGCTGTGTCTATGTTCCGACAAACCATCTTTACATCGGTGATATATTTTTGGTCAATACCAAGGATGTTATTAGACCAAATTTATCGGTCCGTGAAGGAATTGGTAAGGAATTCATTTCTTCAGATGTTATTTTATGTTTTAAATGCGGACAAAGAACATGAATTGCTGTCGGCCTGGTATCACCTTCTGGCCTGTGTTGTAACTAGACCCAGTCTGGAACTTTCTCATAGTTTCACCAGAAATTGCATGCTGTTCATTGCAGCGTAGGACAAGAATTGAAAGGATTTGAAAATGAAGATACCTTTGCTGTCCAATAATAGACAGGGGTCTTGTAATGAGTTTAAAAAGAAAAATTTCTTCCATTACTCTTGCTATCTAATATAGGTTGATGTGATATCCCCTTTGTTCTTCAATTGCAGAAATCGTTGTGTCTGGCGGCATGTCGATGCCTCAGATCCTGTCAACACTGGATTCACGGGTTATGCCAGTTGATAGAATTAGACCCGACAGAAGCTGAGATTGAAGAGGTTAGAAGTAGTAGAGTTGTTTGTTTATTAATTTGGTACAAATTCAGTTGGGAGTAATCACAAAATGAATCTGTTGAAAAAGCAGTATTAGATTGTCGATCTGTGGTCAATGAAGTGTCAGATTTCGACCACTTATGTAACATTGGTTGCCATGTGGAATATAGAGTTTAGTGTTTGCTTGGTAATATAGTTTGGTTGATAATTCAGGCAGATAGGCTGTTTGTCTTCTCGATTTCTTCTCTTTCCCATTTGCTTAAATTTCCCTTCAACTGTGTGTGTACCCTAATTTCCATTGGGGGATATTTACTTTAACTTCCTTGGACACTAATCCGATTTTGTAGATAAAAGGAAGCAGCTGTATTTGTTCAATGTTCACTAAATGGTGTGATTATGCACCTCTACCTGCTAGTTTCTATATATATATATATTTGGAAGTGTATGTATACCTTTGAGATCACATACTTTAGGCCTGGGGATTTGGCTCAGGTGTTACAGGAGATCACATGTATCATGTATGTTGGTGCTCTTTCACTTTCTCATATAAAAATCATTGAAAAAATATATTTTTACAGCACTAAAGCCATATCCTAGGTGTATCCAAGGTTTTCACGCACCGATTTCAGCGTGTGAAAGAGACATGATGAGTACAATGTGTATGCAAGTATAGTCGGCAATCAGAGTCAAACACAGCCGACCAATTCAAATTTCCAAGTCTACAAGATTACACAGCAGACCAATTCAAAGTCTATACGAGACGGAGAGAGTAGCCTATCACCCAGTCTCAAGTATTCGGTTGGTAACCGGCCTCTCTGCATGTGACACGTACATTGTAGAACGTCCTAAACTAGCAGTGGTGTTTCAAGACGTGGACGAAAAATAGTACTTATATTGAGCCGTCAAACAAATAAATATCATAAAAGAATTTATGTTATTTTCGATTATCATAATTAAAATCATCTCTTAAAAAAAAAAAAAAACATTGGACATAATATGTAAAAAAATAGTTAATAAGGAAATTAAACTGAGCCTATTGGTTTCACGACTCTTATTCCGGTTTTTGCAAATATTGGAATCTTTATATGTACAAGATAATACAGCAATATAATCTACATAGATATATGGCTATGTTAAAATGAGTAATGATAAATCAACAACCGGCGTGAGTGAACAGTTACACCGGTTTAAAAAAATATATATATATATTTTAAATTATTGTTCATTTATTTTTTTAATAGTATTTTATATTTTTTTAAACCAGTCACACCGGTTTTAAAAAAATTATTTTAAAAAAAAACTATTGTTCATTTATTTTTTTAATAATATTTTATATTTTTTTAAACCGGCGTGACTAAAAAAATTATTTTTTAAAAAAATTACTGTATTTATTTTTTTAATAATATTTTATATTTTTTTAAACCAGCGTGACTAATTTTTTTTTTTAATTACTCTTTATTTATTTTTTTTAATAATATTTTATATTTTTTTAAACCAGCGTGAGTGAATCACGCTGGTTGTTGATTTATCATTACTCTTTTAAAATATTATCTTTGCATTCACGCTAGTTGTTGATTTATCATTACTCTTTTAAAATATTAGCTTTGCATTTGCACTAATGCG
Organism: Carpinus viminea; assembly: GCA_013348765.1. Classification (NCBI taxonomy): domain Eukaryota; kingdom Viridiplantae; phylum Streptophyta; class Magnoliopsida; order Fagales; family Betulaceae; genus Carpinus; species Carpinus viminea. The sequence continues at coordinate 13,128,452 of CP054667.1, forward strand.
GAACTAGAGATTGTTTGGGGAGCAAAATTCTAAAAAAAAATAATTTGGGGGTTAAAAATTAAATTTTATAGGAATCTTATAATTTTTTATAATTTTTTTGGGACCGGCCTTGAGGAATCTTATAATTTTTTATAATTTTTTTGGGACTGGCCTTGGGGGGTCTAAGGCCCAATGTGGTTATGCTCCTAGTTTGCATTCCACAAGTTCATTTTTAAACAAAATTGTCAAAAGTATTTTGTTTGAGAGTGAGTTTAAAAACGAAAATGGTAGTTTAACAAGTAAAAGTTTTTATCCTTCAAACCGCAAATAAAGGGATGTATTTTGATAAGAGTATCGCTCTTTTAAAGGTTGAATTATAATTTTACCAAATACTTAATTATATTTTTGATAATTGAATTTTAAAATTATTATTGTTTGAAATCACACATGAATCAAACGGACACTTAGAAGTTACAATTTGTTATAAAATTCAAAAAAATTACCAAAATGTTCACCACCGGGAATATCTTCTATAATTATCCATAAACGCGTGCTATTTTGTTTTATTTGTTCCCCTCCAATTCCCAGCTTTGGGAGGAATTGTAATCTATGATGGGCGGAAAGGTGGTGGATGCAGACAAAAAAAAGTGACCAAAAAGGTTGGGCTACGTGCCACCCTCAAAGTTCTCCTTGGCTAGCTTATAAATCAGACCCTCTGTCTCTGGACCATTACTGGAGGAGATAGGGAAGCTTCTCGTTGGCCATAGATCCTTGTATTTAGATACCTTCATATTCCGTTGAGAGAATCATTTCTGGGTTTCTAAGAAGAGAGTGAAAAGATGTTGGAAGGAAAAGCTACTATTAAGGAAACAGACATGCCAGAGAAGATGCAGATGCAGGCCATGGCTTCTGCTTCTCAGGCCCTTGATCTCTATGATGTTGTTGATTGCATCTCAATTGCTGCCCATATCAAGAAGGTATTGATTCTTTTCTTCTTCCTTTCTCCTTTTTTTTTTTTTTTTTTGGTAGTTTTACATATAGTGTTCTTCATGGGTTGTTTGTTTTTCAGGAGTTCGATAAGATTTATGGGAGTGGATGGCAATGTGTGGTTGGCTCAAATTTTGGCTGTTTCTTTACTCATACACCAGGGACTTTCATCTATTTTGCTCTGGAGACCCTCAATTTCCTTATCTTCAAGGGATCCTCTTCTTAAATTCATATATATATTTGTGTATATATATATATAAAGAGAGAGAGAGAGAGAGAGAGAGAGAGAGGATAGAGGCACCAGATCATATATGTTGTGGCACTGGAATCTTCTTTTACATGATTAGATTATGTATGATGCTATTTTGTATAGAAGGTAGAGTAGTACTAGTTGAAACTGTCCCCATCTTCTGGATGAACGCAGATATGCCTCTTTGTAGTTTTTTAATTAGAATTAATTAGAGCTAAAACTATCTTTTACATGTGTTTAATTGCCATTGTTTTGGGTAACTATCACTTTTCTGTAGTCAAAGGTTCATCATATTCATGAGGACAATCGTCGTCACCATGTGCTTGGAGGAATCTATTGCTTCTCCAGTGCTTGTCACTTTCACTCGCCCACCTCCTTCTTGTATTCATGCTAAGTGATTCAAACTCCATAATGTACGTTATATTATTAAATTAATTTTGTATTATTAATAGCATAATCTCTGTGGTTTAATTTTCATTTTCATTTTAATTAAATGGTGAGATTTAAAGCATACTATTATTGAACGTTGAATAGCTGTCATTGCTCACGAGTCATTGCACCAAGTCATACGGAAGAAGACAGTTAGTTTCCGTGACCTTTCAAAACATAATCTTAGCACCACATATGGAGGTCACATGGTTGATTCATGAGGACTTAGAGCCAAAGTCTTTTTTTTTTGTTTTGTTTTGTTTTTTTGTTGTGACATGTGTCCAGTTTTGAAGTCATAGACTAATGTGTTAATGATGTGGCACGTCCTGCGTGGAGTATCTAATGTAGACTAGTTGAGTCAATCGTCTAAACACTTGTCTTCTTTTAATTGGATATGACATGGGCAAATGGCCATGTGTCACTCATCACCGTTCAAAAATTGAGCAAAGGAGAATGAAGTTATTTGATAATGGTGCAATTATTTGATAATTTTAAACCTTAAAAGAGCGATTTGATAAAAGGTGAAATCTCATGAACCTTGAATCATTTTTCCCTCACTTTTACCGGAAAATATTGTTTTCGAAGAGCAGAGTATTCTTGGAACTTCAACAAAAACTGAATCCAAATACATTTGTACTTACCAAGAACAGAATGAACAATTGATCTGCATAATTCAAGAGAAATAATCGACCCAATATATAGAAATTTTCAAATGACCATATATAAAACATTTTCCGATAAGTAGTCAAAAAAGTTGCATTTCACCTTTAGAAGATATTTATTTGCCTGCTTAAAAATGTGATATTGGAATATGATCTTTGAGCATGTTTGAGATTGTATTTGAAAAATAGAGTTTTCAAGTAAAAAAAAAAAAATGTTTTTTGACAAAAATTTATTTTTAAACTTTTTCTAAAAGTGTTTTTTTGGGCCATTTTTAGAGTTAAAAAGTCAAATAAGTACTTTAAATTTTTTTTACTAAACATGCTAGTTTTTGTTTGGCACAGCTTTTTAGGTACAAAAAGTACTTTTGAAATTTTTTACCAAATATGCTAGTTTTTGTTTGACAAATATTTTTAAGCTTTCAAACACAATCTCAAACAAACACTAGTTGCCAAGTTGCCATGTTCAACTATCCTGTCTTGTATTAAGCATTGCAACATTGTATGTACAGAAAAAAAATAAAAGCAGTATTGCTACACTGGCCTCTCAAACCTGTCCCAAACAAACATAGAGAACATGCTGAAGCACAAATTATGTAAAGACCTCTTCAATCAACCCATCAAAAAGTAGCTTCTCTATCTCATTCACTACTTGCTCAGCGTCATCCCCAGAAAATGCATGCCTCCAATCAACGTCCCAGATTGCATTTTCCACTCCATTGCAACTTATATCTCTCTCCAGCATTGCATAAGTACCATCTATAGGAAGACACTCAACAGCAAGATTGCTGTAGCTTCTCAGATTTTCAATACCCTTACAAACTTCCCCCACCAAATTATCTATTGAGATGCATACTCTCAAGTTGCCCACACTCGCAAGCAACAAAGGATGGATTGTCTGTGAATCTCTAAGGCTTTTACGTTCAATGAGTTCATTTGCACATTCTAAAGAGAGTTTGACATTGGCTACTACCAAATCACTGCTGCCAGAAGAATTCCTCACATTGAGATAAAAAAGCTCCTCCGCGCGACTGAGGAATGATGGACTGCTCAAGAGCAAAGCTTCAAGATTAGTTCCACTTTTGAAGCTTTTGATATCTGTTCTACTATGAATGATGTGATTGTAAGCTTCCTCTGTAGTTTTATCATCTATTTCATGTTTGGGGCTCAGTGGTATGACATCAGAAAGAGAACACTGGCTATTACTGCAATGCTCTACAATTGAAAAGAAAGTAGAGTTACGTAAGTATAAAGGTGAATGCAGGTTTAATAGTCTCTCTAAAGTCTTGGCTACTTTCACAAATACTAAGAACTTCTACCAGGATTTCAAAATCGTACCTTCATTGCATAAACTCACGAGTAGAAAGATGGAAGGAAAAATAAAGTAAATTTGGAGTTGTTCAATGAAGCATAATACTTTCATTATATTATATCTCAAGCATTTTTATTTTATCTAGTTCGGATTAGATCCAGCAGATGTCTACAAACCAAATAAGAAAAAACATCAGTTTTTTTAACTAATGTATGTATCCATGTTTATGATCCAGACATGTGGGAGGCATAAAACATGTAAATATAATATAATATGCATGTACTTCTAAGTAGCTTTCATGTGTAATCCTACTTATTTCTCCAGTATCACCAATTCACCATAGTTAAGTATCAGATCTTGACCATAGCATTATCAACCTATATATAGTATGTTACCTTCAATATAAGATTCAGAGGCATCTATGTCCTCCTCTATAGGAAGTTGATCCGCAAGAGAGGTGTCAGTTCTTATCATTGGAGAGCAATTTCCACTTCCAAGATTGATCCTCTTGTCATCTTCTTTGGATCCAAAATTCTCGATCTGTGGAAAAGAAAACTGCCTTAATTTTCACAAACCAAAAAATCTTCTTCATTCACAGGTCAATCATGTTGCAAAAGTTTAGTTACTAGGTTGTATTTCTCATACCTATAAATCCACATCAATGATTTTTAGAACAATATCAACTTAAATTTTAAAGCACAAACGGAAGTTTCAGAAAGTCATTAGGAAGACTCACAACCGATTTAGCTGCAATAGGCTCCCTGACTGGATTCATCTTCTTCATCTGACTCTTTTTCTGATCAGTGGAAGTAGAAATTGTAGTTTTTGTTGTGAGTTTTGAGATGGAGTTTTGGAAAGCACTTGGTCGTCGAGTAATTTGGTTGTTTATGATGTTCAATCCGTTTTCATGCTTTCTTGGCTTTGTGGAGGCCGCCCTCGCTTGATCTTCAGATTTCGAGACAATTTTAGCTCTCACATTCTCCATCTCTGATGATTTCCCTCTGGCGTTTTGAATCTTATGAGCTTTCTTGTCGGTTGCCTCTTTTTTCTGCAGTTTCTGATCTACAAGTCCAGTAGCTTTCAGCTTATTTGAAGCCTTTTCTTTCGACTTTACTTTTTTCTCTTCTGGTTGTCTAATTACTTCTTTATGTTTACTGCCTTCTTCTAAGCAAAGCGTTTTGGTTGGAGCCTCTACTGCTTCCATTTTTCTATGCATTTTCTTGGAACTCAAAGCCCCTTCTTTGTGAGTTTTGGAAGGAAGATTTTCTTTTCTTTTCACTTTTCTTAGCATCTTTTTTGTGTTCAAAACTTCCTCTTCCTGAAGCACTGGTGTTTGGAGCTCCTCTATCAAAGGTTTAATAAGAACAATGGGCGGCATCTCATCAATCAACCTTTTTTTGGAATGGTAATCATTGGAATGATAAGACTGAGGAGGCTTAAGCTCTTTGACAGAGTTGCTTTTCAGAAGTCCTTTGAAATTCATGGTTTCAAGAATATTCTTCAGCGTCCTTTGCTCCGAATCTGCATTAGAATAGGGCTTCCTTCCCCTTGGCCTATCAATATCAAAGACAGCCCTTCGTTGATTCATATTTCTCTCACTCTCGAAATGTTTCTGGACAGGGGTCCGCAATGGTTTTGAAGAGAGATCTTCTAGACCCATAAGCTTGGCAATCAAATTTGGGCCTTTTTCCTTCTTCTGTAGAGCTCTTGATGAAAGAGCAGGGTCAGTAGAACCAAAATCATATGGATGAACCATCAAAGACTGGTTTGATCTTGTGGTAGGGATTTCTGAAACCGAGTCTAAATCTCTTAGATGAAGATAGCCCATTTCTTCAATGGTTGGGTTTGGCAATAAATTCTGCCTGGTAAAGCTGTCTCTGATCACTTTCCTAAGCTCCTCAATGTGATCCCTTGAAGAGCCATCGGCAGAAAGCCGTCGCTTTTGAAATCCCATTGAGCAATTTTGATCCCCAAATTCAATTGACTGTGTTCTCTCAATCCCCACTTCATCAATTCTTCTCCTTTCTGACTTCTCATTCTGCTTTGTTTCCAACCGAGTCATATACTGTGATGCTTCTTGCAACTTCCCTAGCATGATTAGAGACTCCTGCAGATCAAGAGCTCCTTTCAATAGATCTTCTGCAATATCTTTAGACTGCCCATCAAATCTCACTCCTTTAGTCCACGAGTCAATCATCTGGTTCAGCTTCTGGACTCCTTGTGAGACCTCCATGAGTTGGAAGGAAGATGGACTATGAACTTCTTTGAACCCTTTTGAGAGCTGCATCTCCTCTTTCTCTGCATTGTACTCCATGGATGTATCTGAGTTCTTTGGTGTACTTCTTCGGCTTTCAATCCTGCGGACCATTTTCTGAGAACTCGTCCTTGATTTTCTCATTGTCTTACACTCCACAACTCCTTTTGGATGGTCACATGTGAAAAATGGTCTATACACTGTTGATTTCAGGCTGCCTTGAGGCATATTCTGCCGACAGAAAATTACATTGATAGAGTCAGATGTAGCTATATTTTAAGAACCAAATCCGCCAATCCCAGTAAAGTACTCGTAGAATGCTTACATGATTTGCAGTATTCTAACCAATCATTTGCAAGGTTGTCTGCAACAGACAAAAATATACTTGCTCCGCTCTGGTGAATAAACACACACAAACAAATCATAAGTTGCCGCCAATAAAATAAACGACAAATAATGTCAATAAACAATGAATGAATCATTCTCCTCCTGAAATTTTCAAACATGAACTAATGGGTATGTCCATAGTATGAAATTCCATCATTTTTTTCACTATTGAATATTTGAATTGATAAGACGGCAAGAACATAACAAATTGGAAGCATCAAGCATGATTATTATCTCTCCATGAGAATTGACGCACAAATACCCGAATTATAACATAAAGCTAATGGGAGATTTACAACGACAAACTTTCATCAACCCATTAAAACTTCAAGTGTACTTACCTGAGTTCATAGGTTGTTCTTCCCCAGCATTGATCAACCAATTCTTATGCTCTAGCATCTATCCAGAAACCAAATATAAAACAAAAGAACAAAAAAAAAAGACAGATGAGAAAGTGCATGAAAAGAAGCACAAAGCAGAGCAGAACCGAATTCCATGTCACAACTAGTTACCAAGAGAACAAACACATGATTTCCTGACGTCAGAGGTTGTTCTTTCTCAGCAATGCCCAAAATTCTCTCTCTCTCTCTCTCTGCTTTAGCACCTATCCAAAACCAAAACAACAGAAAGACAACAAAGAGCAAACGCAGAACCCAGATGAGCAAATGCATGAATAACAGTACTCACAAAAGCAAAGCTGATCAAGACCCAGAAACGGTTTCAAAGAAAACTCACCTGCAAGTGAGCTAGGAGAGACTTAGATCCTCAGAGCAGGAGCAGAACAGTCGGTGCATTGACATTTTTTACAGGGTATCATGGGACAAGAAAATGGTTAAGAGATTCTGGTTGTGATTAATGGGAACATTTTGGTCAAGCCGGTGCGCGTGTTTCAGGGTGCCAAAGAGGCAAAGCCGTTCAAAAGCATGAAGAGGGAAAGGTCAGACCAGAGAATGGCAAGTTGTGCTGTGAACTTAATGAGAAACTACCTCTGCCTCTTAGTCATGCTAGTTTTATTATCGATTACTTTTTTTGTTTCTTTATTTATCATTTATTGTTGTAAGGGAGTGTTTGGATCCGTTACTGACTGTCCCTACCTGACTGTCTATAAAACCACAAAAAGATTTTTTTTTTTTTCTTTTTTTGTTTAGGGTAAGTAACAAAAGAAGTTATTACTTGATTATTATTATTATTTATTATTTTTTTTTTTAGGGGTGTTGCAGGCATGCAGCCAAAATTGGGTAGTGTAGTTCATATACCCTTTTTTTGGTCCTTAAATTTATTGGTCTAGCTAGGCTGGTAGAGACTAACGATTATTAACATTTAATAACCATTAGTAATCGCTAACTAGCGGTAGTTTTTTCTACGGGTAACTTCACTTTATAATACTGAATTATCACGTAATTTGACAAATTTTTAAACTTCAAATTCTCTCAATTTGAACCCTTGACCTCTCAATTACAGTCAATTTGAACCATTTCGTCAAATTTTAAACGTTAAAAACAAGACGATGACGTTTATACCCTTGACTTTTTTATAAAATTTCAAATTTATCCTTAATTCCAAATTAAAAACAAACAAAAAAACAAAAATCAAGATTATTTTGGTCTTTTTAGGCATTGTCGTTAGAAGTTAATGGCTAAATCTGACGGAATTGTTCAAATTAACTACAATTGAAAGTTAAGAGATTCAAATTAAGAAATTTTAAAGCTTGAAGGATGTTTGTAAAATCGCGTGGTAATTCAGGAATTTAAAATGAAGTTACCATTTTTTTTCTAATTAACCATCTAAGGCAGTACGGTTAGTAGTGATAGGATAAACGAAGGCGGCTAATAACTGTTAATCTACTACCCTTATATATAATATATATTAAATATAGAAAATATATATATATATATATATATATATAGAGAGAGAGAGAGAGAGAGAGAGCAAAATGACGCTGTTTTGGTGTTTAATACCAAAATTATTTCATTTTGGCATAGGGTTTCATACCAAAACACTTCAACAGTTTTAAAATCGTCCAAAGCAAACCCTAAAGTAGGCTCAAAACACCAAACAAAATAAGCCCAAAAACCCATATCGGTCAGGTGGTTATTATGGTACAGTTTGAGCATAAATAACAATTAACTAATGGTTCCTTAAAACTATAAACAGCCTAAGGCGGTGCACTTAGTGGTTGCCTCTAACCGCTAACCACCACGGTATGTACAAGTGTACAACCTTAGGTCTAGCTAGTTTCTTATATTAATAAAATGTTTTTAAGAATGCTTAGATAATTAATAACTATAAAGATTTGGAATATATAATTTATGAAAATAGACAGTCTAAAGCTAATATTTAAATAATTTTGATTAATGTTGTGTTTAACAGTATTTGAAACAAACAACTTTTTATTCAATTTAGAAATGAATCGCATAATAAATTTTAAGATGAGTTTAGGGTTTGTACTGTATTTAGGTTTTTAATGTGTGCAAGTGTGTTCTTTACGCTTTATGAAAACATAAATCTTTTTAAGAGGTCAATGCCTTCATGTCATGGATTTGTGTTTATCAAATTAAAAAAATAAAAAATAAAAAATTGTAGGATTATTTACAATTAAAGATGGCAATGCCTTCTTGTTATAGATTTCTGTTTATCAAATTAAAAAATAAATAAATAAAATTGTATGATTATATACATTTTAAGAGGTCAATGCCTTCTTGTTATGGACTTCTTGGCCAATATCAATTTAAATTATGTCTTCCATATGTAAACAAAGACTTTAATAATTCATGCAAAATGTACAAGTATTTCAATCTTTGTTATCTATAGATCTATGTAAATAAATTAAGACTATCTCTATTTCATTTGAACGGAATAATATCCAGTTAGTCATAATGAAAAATATATTTTTGTCATCTTAAAAAGTGAAAAGACAAAAATACCCCTTTCACTACAATTAACTCGACGTAAATGGTTTAGATCAGTCAAACACCAACCAATACATATAATTATAAAAATAGTAAAGTTTTTATCAATTTTAATTGAACTCCACAATTTATCCATATATTTGCTTCATATCAAAATAATTTTTCAAACTAAAAACTAAAATAAAATAAAATTTGAAGCCATTATTATCAAATATAAATGTTGGCAACCATTTTTAAAGGCAGTCACGGGACTCTTGCAGCATGCATTTTCCATTGATCGTTGCTTTTGGTGCTTCTCATAAATGCATTTGAATCCTCGTCATTTTTTATTTTTTATTTTTAAATTTTTTCTTTTCGCTGTCCTTGGACCTTAGTCAACATCTGAAATTTAAATGTTTCTAACTACATCTTGTCTTAAGAGTGAAGAGAAATAAACTCGCTTAGGATGAAAATGTAATTTATAGTAATTTATAGCATTATATATATATGTGTGTGTGCGTGCGCTTTCTGAATTGTCATCACTTTTACAATGTCTATCCTAAAATTCAACTTCTCTCAATTTAGTGTATTCACTATCTATCTTTCAATTGTTTGCAATCTCACCCCTCCATTAATTTTTTCATTGACTTTTTTCAAAATACCCCCATTTGTTTGAGGAAAAAAAATTACAAAAATTAAGGCATTGGTCCGAATTTTATAATATTTGCAAAAAATAAGCATGCTTGCCTCAATCTTTACAAACAATTTTAAATATTTTTTTCTAAAAAATTAGGTATTTTGATAATTTTGTTGAGATTTAATGGATGGGAGACAGTGAAAAAAAAATTAAAATTTCGATACACTCAATTAAGATGTTTTAAACTTTAAAGGGACATTGTAAAAGGAGTGATAGAATAGGTGAAGTTTCCCCAAAATAAATAACCACAATGTAATTTCTCCTTAGATCTTATACATTATGGGTAATTCGAGTCTTGCAGTGTCTTTAAAGTCGGGCTTAGTTTGTTATTGTGTTTTGCAGGGTTTTATGTAATTTTTGTTTGAAAAAGTATTTTAATGTGAAATAAACGTGAAAATTGTTTAGTGTTGTTAGGAATGTTTTGTGTGTAAGTAAGTTGTTTGTTACTATTATTATTCTTTAAACAAAAGAAAAAACAAGAACTTTAACGACCGGAACAAAGTTTTCCTTTAACCTAAACTATTAAATAGAGATGGGCAGATTAATTGGTTATTGAATTTAATCAAATTTTTTTTTATTGGGCTTTTTATTGGTTACTAATTAGGCAAAAAATTAGTTATTTTTGGGACCCAAATACTCTTTCTTGGGCTAAAGCTTAAAATATCTTATTAAAAATTAGTTGTTTTGACCTTTTTGGGGGCCCAAATATATATATTGGCTAAAATAGCTTATTGAAGCTTTTTTTATATTGACCAACTACATCTTTTTTATATTATAAAATAAAAATAAAAGGAGTAAAAAGTATAAATTTTTTTTTAAAAAAATTAAAAATTAAAATCCTTATCGGTCATATTGGTTTTTCGATAACAATTTTTAACTGGCTGATAAGCTTATCGGTATAAAATTTGTAACCGATTACTGACTGATAACTATCTGTTGATTACCGATCAATAACTATCAATTGCGGTTAATATCGATTTGGTTAACTTCGGTAATTGGTAACGATTAATTTGCCAACCCTTATTAACTACAACTAATAGTTATTGGTCGGTTAAAGATTTTATACCGATAAGCTTATTAGTCGGTTAATAATTTATTATCCAAAAACTGATATGACCAATAGGGATTTTTAATTTTTAATTTTTTATAATTTTTATTGAAATCAATATAAAAAAAGATTTAGTAGATCAATAAAAAAAAGGCTCCAATAAGCTATTTTAGCTGTATATATATGGGCTAACATAATTTTAATAAGTTATTAAGCTTTATTAACAAAAGTATTTGGGTCTAAAAATAACTAATTTTGGCCTAATTGTAAAAAGCAATAAAAACAACAGTATAACGATTATTGATATAAATAATTTATGTCGTTATGGCGTTTCACATTGCCTGGGTATAGAAATAGAGATGTGCTTATATGTATACTTACACACTTAATGACAATAACACATTTTAAAGCGATAGTTATGATTTCTGTGTGTTCTGGTGTAAGGAGGTGTTACAAATTTCTTAATTGATGTGATAATTTTAATAAACAACCTAAACAATCAATACAGCCTACTATTAAACTCATATATGTCCTTAAATCACATGTTTTAAAGATATAATAATAAACTTTGTTGAAGAATCCAATTTAAATAAAAACTTTGTCCACCTTTTAGGTTAAGTTAGATTTTGAATTGTATTAATCGTGAGCCGTTGATTTTCAATAATTAAAATTTCATTTGATGCAAATTGTAATATGTAAAAGGCCATATACATTAGACAACAAGTAGGTTGAGACAGCCTTAGATCATGGCCGTTCATTTATCGGTTCTTGTCATAAAACTGTAAATAACCCTGCAGGCTGATTATAGACTTGTCCTTAGCCATGGGTTCAATGGCCTATACAATTTTTTAAATAACCCTTTTCTTTCAAATGCCTCTATAATATATTTTTCCATCCAAACTTGACTGTTGATTTAGACAAAAGAAAAAAAGGAAAAAAAGATTGACATTAAAACTTGAAAATAGGATTCAAGTTGAAATTGGTTAAACTTGAGGGGATAAATGACACATATGAGTAATGATATAAGAATAATTAGAGTTTTTTTATAATCATTTCAAATATTATATAGTATTTAAAATTATTATTTAATTTGAGATAATCATTATTAAATTTTAATTTATTAATAATTTTAAATGTCACATAATTACATTTAAGATAATTATAAAAAAAAATTAACTTTCTTTACATCATTACTCGGTAAAAACAATAGTCTAAGAGGAAAAAGTGTAATTTATCAATTATATTTTGATATTGCGTTTTATTGTTACAAATTGCATTAGTATTCTTTGTTTTTTTATTACTATTGAATATTTGTCTTTTTCAATAAATATCCAAATAAGATGCACCAATATGCGACAAGTCTAATCACTCACAACACCAGATTTCAGATTTCAGTGACACCAAATCCAACCAAATCTTTGATGATCTTATGTTTCACATATAGCCAAAAACTAGGAAAAAAGCATTTCTGTTAATTATTTTGTCCTTCCCTTTACGTGTAATTGTGCGACAATAAACGGTGGTGGTTTATGGTCAACAATTTTTGCAATGAATTTTTTTTTTTAATATTATTTAATTAGTATTAGTCATTTTAATTCTTAATGATGACTTGAAAGGATTAGTTTAGACTATGACTTAATCAGATTTGAGAAAGTACTTGCAATTTTTACCGTCTAGCTCCCTCTTGTACATATTTCAACAAGTAAATGCTATTATAGTCATACCCAAATAGAATAATTAGAATTGGTTTCTTCAGCCTATCCTTATGTTTAGTAAAAATAAAAAGAAAAATAAAAGAAAAAAGAAAAAGTGTGGAACCTCCTTTTCTGGTTTTGCATATGCTAAACGTTGGAATTGGGGGAACAATGGGCATGGACCTCTTCCCTTTCGGATTCAATTACAGTACAAATAAAAAAGAATTGTTTCTTGGATTTGGTACTTTTTTTAACAGTTCAGATTTAGTTTTAAGTTTTTAATGAGAAAAAAGAAAGAATGAAAATTAAATGAGTTTATGTTTTTACATAGTTATTTAAGTAGAATTCAAACGGTCGTACCATATGTTGGAATTTCTTAAATTACAATTTTGAGTCAAATCTCATTCTACAGATGAACTTAATTCGTTTTTCAATTGTGCAATCTCTTTCAAACTCTATCTTGTGTAGCTTGGATCTTACATATTAGAATTTGGTCTTTGTCCTTTTTCCTTATTGAGCTTCTGCCTTGAGGCCATTCTCATAAATTTCTGGCAACTTTGTCAATATGCACTAATCGAGAAGTGGCTTTACAAAATAATAAATTGTCATTTGAGAAAAAAAGATGATTTAGAAGTGGACTTTTTTTGGAGGTCGAAACACCGGTTAACTCTTCGCATACATTTTAGACATATGTCATTTAACTAGACTATATTAGAGGGAAATTCTCCCAAAGGAAAATTTTATTTATAAATTTTTTTTCCCATCCTTCACCACTAACCAGGCTCCATAAAATGGACCGAAAATCTGTGTGGTATGAATTGGATCAAACAACACACAATAATATTTTTAACCTAATATAAATTTAATTAACTCAAATTTCTTTTTGTTTTTAAATGAGTAAAGGGCAAAGTTTATATCCAAATCATGTCTCGACTTAGAGTGCAGCTGTTGTCCGGATGGTGCAAAAAGGAGGGCTTTTCTGCCTTTCACTCATTAGTTGACACCTAGCATTTTAAGAAAAATATACAAACTAAAATAAGATCAAAGCACCTGATTTTCCTTTCTTTTTTTCTTCTTCTCTTCTCCTCCCTCACGCACACCTGGTTTTTTTTTTTTTTTCTTCTTCTTCTTCTCCCTCACCTCACACACGCCTGGTTTTTTTTCTTTTTTCTTCTTCTCCTCACCTCCGGCGACCTACCATTTCCGCCAAACCATCGGGACCTTCTTCATTTCCGCCAAATCCAACCGGAAAACACCAAAAAACTCAAACCCAACCTAAAAATCGTTTCTAATGCCTCAAAATCGATTCTAATATCAAAACTAAAACCTAGAGGGAAAGTGAACCTTTTGGGGATTTTATCATCCTAAAACCAAAAAATGGCTCTTCTTTCTTCTCCCAAGCCATCTCTTTTCTCTGTTAAATGACAAGAAGAAGGAAGAAGGAAGAAGAAGAAGAAGAAGAGTGGAGGAGAGCATGTCGGCAGGGGAGAAGAAATGGAGAAAGTAAAAAAGAAGGAAGAAGAAAGAAATAAGAAAAAATTTAATGTTTTAGGATGATAATTTTTTTTTTTTTCTCTATGAGTGTCAAATTGTGATTGGAGAAATTTTACACCCCATCCGAACGGAAGTTATTCTCCTCGACTTAATACTTATACCAAATAGACAAATAATAATAATAATAAAAGATGGTCACCGGCCAAAGCCCGTAAGAGAGCCGTTAGGATTTGAATTGGAAGAGTAGCCCAGTGGGACTCACAAAAGGGACGGCTGATATCTTTGACTCCATCCCACGACCTTGCTTTTCCACCGTTGATGTTCCACAACTTGCTCCACATTTAAACCAGAGTCCTGCCTTCCTCACATTTACCCCTTCATTTTTCAAATTCTTCTCGACCGTTTCACTCACACTCTCTCTCTCTCTCTCTCTCTCGCTCGCTCGCTCGCTCTCTCTCGTGTGTGCATTTGTAGGTCCTTCTCTGCACCGGAAAGTAGAACATACTTGGTCAATAGGATCTGCAAATCGCACAGAGAAGGTTCAATTCGCTCTCTCTCGCTGAATTTCAAAACCATTTTCGGTTCTGGTGGACAACAGTGATGGTTCTTAGAAGATGAGGCCTTTGCATGGGTAATTACATTTCCACTTATTTTGTATCAGTTTTTGAATTTATAGTTTGTGATTGTCCATTTTCAATTAGGCATTTTCACGAGTTTAGAAATTGGTTCTTATGGAGTAGCGAATTGGGTGTGTTTCAGGAGGACTACTGGTCCGAAAAGGCGATCGACGACGGGAAAATGGACTGCCGAAGAGGTACTCTTGAAATGGGCTTTTGTTATATGTGTCTTGTCGTTGATGAATAACCAGTGACAAGGGTTTGTGTCTTATGTTCAGGACGAGATATTGCGCAGCGCGGTTCAACACTACAAAGGAAAAAGTTGGAAAAAAATAGGTATTTATAATGGGGGTGATATGTGTTTATGAAAAGAAATGTTTCGCAAATTCTAGGTTCTGTTTAGGACGAGATCTTTGTACTACATTAGAAAGCTTTGTCTCAATTTTTAACATGCTCTTGCTCTCATGTCTCTTGCTTTACTTCCGTTAATTGTTTGTCTTTGTCATAGAGATTTGAAACTGTTTGAAGCAAAAGAGAGAGAGAGAGAGAAAAGAAGAAGAAAAGTTTGAGGTGGTTCCGGCCTTAGAAGCTCAAGTGTATAGTTTTAATGTCATTTTGATTATGTTGATCTTATAATAATAATAAGATTTTGACATTGTTGAATATATATGTGTGAGTGTAAAAGGATAAAGTCTCACAATGAAAAAATGTGATAAGTGTGAGTGGTTAATATAGCATTGTTGAGCCCACACGCATAGACTTAAACTTTTGGATTGTGTGGTGTCTCTACATGCTATATTATGGGCTCACTAAAAAACTTTCCAAGGTATCAATCTCCTTAACAAGTGGTATCAGAGCCAATGATGGTATACGGTATAGTGGAGTGGTGCAAGTACAAACAAAAGTTCCATAGAGTATGTACAAAAAATGTGCAAGGTGCGAACATGGATGGGCGTCCTTGGTGTGAAGGGCAAAGGTTCATGGCATGAGCTTGACAATGGTTCATGGAGTTGGAACAAAGGTGCAAGCTACAAGCATGAACGGGGTCCGTGGAGAAGGAGCAAAAAGGTAGCGCATGGAACATGTGTGAAAGAACCAAGTTTGGTGCAAAGGAGCGCATGCATGATCATTAGAACTTGGAATTACTATAAAAGTGGAAATTTAGCATGGACAACAATGGGGAAACTAATGGAGATTACAAATATGTGACTCTAATACCATGTAAAAACAATAAATTAAAAATAATGAGAAAGCAGGAATGGAAGCAAAAAAGAAAAAAGGAACACATAAATTTAAGGTGGCCTTTAAAAACCTACATCTGCTGTTCTAATACCGAATAGGGCTATACTTTAAATTCCAAAAGAATAATCAGACATGATTACTTGAAATCATAAGGAAATAATAAGTATAGAAAGAATCCTATGGATTTTAACTGAAACAAAATCAAAATACTTGTGATTCTCCCTTTATTCACTCATAGATAAAGTACAACTTTGTGGGTTCAAACAGTGCAGTATGGAACTTTGAAAGATCCTTTTTTTATGTGCAGCGGCATGTTTCAAAGATCGAACAGATGTGCAGTGCCTGCACAGGTGGCAGAAGGTCTTAAATCCTGAACTTGTCAAAGGTCCATGGACTAAAGAGGTATGTTGTTTTACAAACTGTTAGTGCTCTATAATATTGCTTTTAAAATAAGTTCAACTTTGTGATTCCATGGTATAAGTGCCTGATCTTGTAAAATTATGACAGGAGGATGACGTAATAGTCCAGTTAGTGAATAGATATGGGGCAAAGAAGTGGACAACCATTGCAGAAGCATTACCTGGACGTATTGGAAAGCAGTGTCGTGAAAGGTCAGTTTTTAAATTTGTTGATTCATTTTACTCTCTCTCTCTCTGTGGTCACCTTAGGAGAGCTTTTGTAGGCTTTCCGAACTCCACAAGTTCTATGAAGAGTTGGTTTATGAAATACTTGGGTGTGGTGAATTTTGGGTTTCACTTGTCTGGCTTTTAGTTTTCTCCTTCTCATTCATATTTTGTTCTGATTTCTCATTTTAGAAAATATTAGAGTTTTATAGTTTCTAATTTTTTGCGAGAATATGATCATACTAGGATTCTTCATTTCATATGTTTTTGTTGCATATGTTTTCTTGGACGCTTATTTTACATCCAGTTTGAGAAACACATTAGCTGATCATACTAGGATTCTTCATTTCATATGTTTTGTTGAATATGTTAAAATAAGTGAATGACCTATATTGGAACTGTTTCTTGGACGCTTATTTTACATCCAGTTTTAGAAACACATTAGCTGAATGCATTAAATAAGTATCATCATTAGAACAGAAGGAGTTAGTAGTTGAAGCACACACAAAAAGGGAACACTTTCGGGTGTGTTATATATCTATTGTGACGATAAGTACTTTGTTTTGAAGTGATCCTATTGCAAGGGTTATTGATACTGCATTGTAGCTTAGTTTTAGATGATGTTCATGGTTTTCAGGTGGCATAACCATCTTAATCCTTCCATAAACAAGGAACCCTGGACACTGGAAGAGGAGCTGGCTTTAATTTGTGCTCATGAAAAATGTGGGAACAAGTGGGCCGAGTTACAGAAATTTTTGCCTGGAAGGTAGGCATCTCTTTAATTTACCATCATGTTAGTATAATTTTATTGAATCTATGGTTTGACCATTTACTACAATTGAATGTAAATTTCAATTGCACATTTGCTTAGATGAATTAAGAAATATTTTTTGACCGAAGTTCTGAAACATCATTGTGCTTGTTTGCACCAGGACAGACAATGCAATAAAAAATCACTGGAACAGCTCTGTGAAAAAGAGGTTGCCATCTTATATGGCATCAGGATTGCTTGAAAAGTTTCAAGGTCTGCCTCATGTCGGAGAACCTAGGTCATCATCTGTGGGGATGCAACAGATCCAAGTGGATGGGGTTGAAGAAGATGAAACTTCACAATGTAGTCAAGGATCCATAGAGGTCAATTGTGCCCAATTTGATTTAGGAATAGGAAATGCAATGGGAAATATTATTACTGAGGAATCTGATCATGGAAAGGGGCCCAATATGGAGCAATATTTTTTACATGAGGCTGAAACTCATGGAAGTAAGGATTGCCAGTTTAGTTCCCATGAATCGCCCAACATCTTTGTGGATGTATCACTGGAATCATTAGAATTGTTTGGAACATCTGAACGCTGTAAATGTGTAAATGAAAGCCATGACAAAGGCTGTATTGCATCACAGAGCTCTGCTGCTACAATGGAAAACATGCATGTTTCTTCTGACAAAATGGATCACCTATTGATATCTGAGAGCGATTTACTTGAGATTGCATTCCCAGAGACAGGGAATCCTGGAAGAATTTTTTATGGGAATGTGACAGAACAATCAAATAACCAGGATGGTGGCACAGTTTCGATGATTTGCCAATCTGATTCCCGGATAACTTCTGCTTTGGAGCCATGTGCACCTCTAAAGGATGCCCCAGGAGGAATTTCGGAATTGGAGGTCATTACAAGTTCAAGCAATGACTTTATCTATGTTGACTCTCCTGATATTGATGCAGATGAAAAAGACCACCATATGAAACTAGACCAGGCAAAGAATGCTCCAAGACTAGTTCCTGTAGATATATTTAGTGAGGTAAGCTCAGATACTAATGGGACCTTTCCGTCCAGAGATGAGAATGCAAAGAATCTTTCTAACTCAGATGAGGTGAAGGTTGCTTCGAAGCTGGCTCCCAGGGATTTAGTTGGTTCATTGAACTCAGATTCTACACAAACCCTCTCCTCAATGGATAACAATGCTACTACTGTGAATACAGAAGAACAGGATTCAGGAACTCTGTTTAATGAACCTCCTCATTTTCCAAGCTTAGAAATTCCTTTTTTAAACTTTGATCTCATAGCATCTGGTGATGATATGCAGCAAGCATATAGTCCCTTTGGGATTCGCCAACTACTGATGCATCCAATGAACTTTTCCTCACCACGCAGCTTACGGGATTCACCAATTCATAAAAGTACTCAAAATGCTGCCAAGAGCTTCACATGTACGCCGACCTTAATGAAAAAGAGATTGCATGAACCTCTGTCACAGGTTGAGGAGTCAAAGGGAGGCAAAGAACTTGAGAAGGACACAAATGCAAGCACATTTAGCTTGATCAGTAGTTTTTCTTCTCTGGAATCAGTTTTAGACGAGAATGGGGCTTCCACAATGCCCATCTCGCCTACTGGGGAGCTATTTGATTCCCCATTCAACCAGAAAGTGAAATCTGAAGACTCCGTTCCTGATAAAGCTAATATGGACCATACTCTTGACGAGGAGAAAGAGAGGATTGTGAATTTGGCCATTAGAATGTCAGAGAAAGAGGCTGGAATCACTGATTCTCCAGAGATGGTTAAGAACGGTACCATGAGTCCTAAGTCCAAGATAAACGCTGACGCTACCGTTCTAATTGTGAGTTGTTGTATAATTATTTTTACTTCATTGCTCTAGGTTTCTTTGACCTTATTAGTTTTGCAATTCCAAGAGAATAGTTTGATTGTCAGTTTTTCCCTTCTTAAATCATGTTTTTTCATTGCTCCTTATGGTGGTCACGGTATAATGTGATTAGTCTTAACATGTGAAACCTTTGGTGTGCGGAACTGTGTCCACTTAATCCAATACCTCTTATCATTTGCTTAGCTTGATTATGGAGTAATAATTTTCTTTTAATGCCTAGAATATTGGGATGTAGATACTAAAACAGTGTTTCAGTGAAGTTACTTAGGGGGAGCATGATTTTTGAGAAAACAATTTTAACTAGTTTCTGCATTCTCTTGTACTAAAGTGGAATAAAATCTTTTATGCTCATCAGTTGATTGTATCACTTTCGAATTGGAAATAAAGAGCCATGTAAACTAAAAGTTCAATTGTATTGTAGAACGATTTATGTTTTAATCACCAAATGTTATCATCGATAACACTGCAGAACTAGATGGTCTGCAACTTCTCTTAGTTGTTCACCCTTTTGCATATTATTTACTAACTTCCTGGTTTACATCAATTCCATTTATGGTGCTACAGCCTACAGGAGTGCTTGTTGAACGTAACATAGATGATCAGCTTATCTTTTCTCCTGATAGAGTCGGACATCAAGCAACTAGAGCCTTGAGTATGGCAGTTTTAAGTCCCAAAGGCCAATATATTATAAAGTTGGACACTAAATCATACCGAGGTGGCAATTTAGAGCCATCATCTCCAAAAAATGGAAAGTATGCAACTTCAGCTACGTATACAGAATGCACACCATCAGTAAAGCATCTAGAAGCCACTAGTGGAAATGCTGGGAATGATACTGATATTCAAAGCTTTAGCATGTAAGTTACTATACATATGGTTTAACATAAGACTACTAATTTCTATTTCATTTATTCTTCTCAAGTTCATTACTGGATACAAGACAATGATAAATCATTGTTGCAGAAACTTGTAATTTTTGAAATTTAGTTTACAGAGCAGAGCACACTTGATGAATAAGATAATGGGACTCATGTGCTTATTTATTTCCTAGTTATGGTAACATGCAAAGCGCATATCAGTCAAACACTATTGCAGGCCTTCTGTTCCCTTATTCTCTATCATAAGAACAAAAATGCTATGTACTTTTTATAAAATCATTGCACTAGCGTTGAACAACAAAATCCCCGAAACCTGAAGGTCATGAGCTTAGCAAATCTGCTATATTATTTCTTTTTGAATATCTGTGTAGCTCATTTAGCCCATATATCTTTTTTTTTGTTACAGTCTGATATCCTAATAAGATTTATTTTTTATTTATCTTTTGTATCCCCCAAGTTCTAGGTTTGACGAGACTCCAGGTAGAAAGAGAAGAATTGTATCTCCATCCGCATGGAAGTCTCCTTTGTTCATAAATACTGCTCTCCCTGGACCAAGATTTGATATGGACCTGACATTTGAGGTAGTTCAAAGCCCATTGGTTGCTAATATTGTTGAGTCACAAGAAAAGCTTGTCCCCCCCTCTTTATTTTCTGAGTTTTGGGAACATGGTATAATCTCTAAGAACCTTAAATTTCCAATTGTTTTGACTAGAGTTGAAGTATGAAAATTCAAACAGACCCGTGATGACTTGACTAGGATAATTGATCGGAATACTTTGAAATGGGAAATGTCATTTGAAATAGAATTAGTACGGAACTAATATTGAACTTAGCATTTATGAGCACCCTTATAATAAACCCACTCAATGTGGGCAATCCACCTACCCAATGTAGAACTAACTTTCTAAGGTGTCACAGTTTTACACATAAATCCTTTGCTTGTTTGATGAACATTCCCTGCATAAGAATGTGTTGTATACTTAAGAATGCCCTCCTATATACACGATCTGATTATCACATGCAACGACATTATATCTGGGTTTGTGACAGCACACTTAATAAAGGAAAAAAGGGGACAATATGAAAATATTAGTAACTGTAGATCTCATTATTGAGAATTTTGACCACCTGCAAAAGGCAAACATCTATTGCAAGATGGACATGATAGCAGAATGTTAATTCATATGTGCTTTTGTGTACTTTTTTTCTTTTGCCATACCTACTTGCATTGTGCTTTCTATCACTGTATTTTCTCCAACTCATTAAATGATATCTGCAGGATCTGGCATACTTCTTGAGCCCTGGGATGAGAAGCTATGATGCCAGAGGGTTGATGAAGCTGAGTGACGACACTTCTGCTGTATTTGAGAATGCCTGGGACATTTTGACAAGTGATGATCCTGAAATGACCTCAAAGACAGTATTCTCTGACGACCAAAATTTATCTGGAGAGAAAAATTGTTTTCTTCGTAATGAGCAGGAGAATATGCCTCCTGGTGCCTTGGTAAGGGACAGTTTGTGCATGCACTTATTCCCTATGTCTTTTGTAGCTTTTGGACCTTGTTGTGTACATGTGTTTTCATGGGAATTTCTAACCTTAAAATGGATGTGCCATTTTTCCAAACACCACAAATAGATGGAATTCTAGGATTCCTTCTTGGGGAAAATACTTTTATACATTATCTTTTCTGGTTGGTCTATTATACATGAGTTCTACTAATATATGCTGGATTTCCTCACAATTATTGTAAGATGCAACTTGAACCGTAATTATAGATATCCTTTATGAACTGCTCTTGTGCCTAGGCTCACTTAGTGGAGCAGGTTTTGTTATTAACCGATCTTGTTCCCTATACCCCTTGCCCTCCTCCCCCCTCCTTTTCTCTACGGAGACTAAAACATATTATGTTGTTTTCTTCATGAATTAAATCTACTGTTTCTAGATCATTAAATTTTGTTCTTTCATAAATTCTACAGGGAGAACGACGCCATCTTGATTTCAATGGATGTGGGACGCCTGGAAAGAGCACAGACAGAAAGAAATATCCTGAGAACACAAACTCTACAAGCAATTCAAGCCCATCATCTTATCTGATGAAGAATTGCAGATAGTGAGTTTACTTGTATGTTAAGTGAGTCTATATACATGTGTGCAGTTTTTATAGTATATCTACGAATGTGTCAAGGTTTCAGTTATGCAGAGTGAATGTAGATAGTATAGTTTATCCAATACATTTTAAAGTTGTGCTTGATTTCATTTTCAATGTTTTCAGATCCGAGGTGTGATGTAATATAAAGTATATGTCCAATTTAAATTAGAGGTTCTGTCTGATTAATAATAATTTTGATCTATTTTGGACACCTATACCGAGCAACTGAGCAAGAATCTCTACCAGAAAACCTAGTCATAATGAGATTAAAAATGATGCTTCCTTGGTCATGTGGAACATGGATTAGCATATTTTTTTAGCTATGTTTCAACACTTTTTTTTAAGCTATGCTTTGGAATCTTGGATCCTGCATTATAAGTAGGTTTTAGATTGTGAAACGAATCCCTTTGTTATTTAGAAGATGACACTCTTTTAACTTTAATGGCAGTTGTTTCAATGGCAATATCATCACCATCGGAACTATTGCCATTTAAGGTTCCGTTTCTTTTGACGTGAAATAGTTTCTAGAAAATGATTTTCGCATTTTACGGTGTTTAGTACGATATAAAATAGTGGTCAAACCAAAAATGAACAATTGTCCTTTTTATCGTACCATCGGTATTATATTTATTGGTGATTACTGTTGAGTTATTAAAAGTGATTATTGCTAAAATGACAAGATCTCAATCATTGAATTCTAAATCAATGGTTAAGATTTGAGGAACTCTACTAGGTAGAATTCCCTAGAATGTGTACAGTTTGAAGTTTGTGAAAAATATATTTACTTTTCATATAATGACACCTCATTTGCACTTGCTCCTTCAAAGTACTGGTCATTATTTTGGCTCTCTCAGAGTACCATTTAGATGCAAAAAAGGGCTTCTCCATTAGTTGTTTCAATTTTTAACCTGAAATGATGAAAATACTCTTTGTTTAAAAGGTAAATTTATTTAAATATCCTCAAAGTTTTTTTTTTTAAAAAAAAAATGCAGAAAAGAAAAAGAAAAGAGGGATGTTAGCCACCAATCACCAATTCCATGTGACAACCACCTATGCATGATGGCAAAACCACTCCGGTAGAGCCGTAGAGGCACCTCCAAACACCCTTAGGGTGGCCATCCCCCATGTGATTTAGGGGTTGGCCTGGAAACGAATGTACTCATTATTCTGCCAAATTTTAATGCTCTCAACTAAACGACAACAAGTATCATAGCAGTAGGTGTTAAAAAAATAATCATATACAACAAATGCCTGGGTTTTGGCATCCCACTTGTGATTGTATTAAGCATCAGCAGTTTAAGGAGTTTACATCCTAGATTTTCCTCTCACTTCCCCCTCCCACTCCCTCTTGGTTCCACAGCTTCAAGAAAGGGATATTTGATAAGGTCAAAATAAGGGAACAAAAATGAAGACAAAACCCATCCAACTGGCTTACATACCCTCAAGTATATCCCTCCACCACCAAAGGCCAAAAGCCCCCGAACAAATTTAGAAGGAAAGAGAAAAGTTTTTTGTTGAAAGGTCTTGGTCTAACAATTAGACTTTTTATTTTTAATTGTAAGTCAATGGTAAAAAGAAAGAAAAGAATGAAGGAGTTGGCCTCACTACTGAAGCCTGAGTAGTGCTCCATCACTTCTTAAGCCTCTATTTGGACGTCCATTCATGGATGGCACTACTTGTTTCACATCTAGTAGAAATTGGAGTTGTCGCAATTGAATTAGGACGGACAATATTCTATATGAGTTATACGCTTAATATGAAATTAGTGGGTTATGTTTGAAAAATTTGATCCGTTTAATGAAATGAGTTGGGTTCTTATATAGTCTTATACCATGTCTCAACACGACTTGGTCCTAACATACGATATTTAGTGTCGACAATTTTTTATACAATTTGTGAACCTATCACGAAATTAACGAGTTAGAGTTAAGGTGTCTAATCAGTTTAATTAAATTGGTCAAATTATAGTTGATTTATATAATCTTATATCCATAACTCTACACAACTTGAACACAACATGCGAACAAAAATTGTCAACTGTCCCCCCTACTTGAATTAAAAAGCAATTTAACAAATGAACTCATTTAAAAATAAATATATTAACTATCAAGGTGTTAATTTACACATGGGGAATGTGGTGTTCTCGGCCTAACATTATGACCTATTTAGCCTCATTAATGTCAACGAAATTCTAAAAACTAAACGAGTGACATGAATTTAAAATCATTTTACAAATGAAAGCATTTAAAAATTAATGCATCAATCTATCAAGGTGTGTATTTACACAGAATATGGTGTTCTCCTAACATTATGACCCAAAAAGTCAGCTAGCCCAAGGATATATTAGTAAAATCCTTGTAGTTTGAAGCCATAAAAAACCCAGCAATATACAGAACAACAATGTTTTAAAACCAATAAGAGACGTGCTGTGATCATGTGGTATCCATGATGTTAAGCCATATATATATATATATATATATATAAAATATATATTACATTTTTTAAAAATCTTTTTATTAGAATCCGCATCGCGTGTACAAAAAAAATATCAAAGTAAGAATTAAGACACAAAAATTTAACATGGTTCGACGAGATTTTTTATGTTCACAAGCAACAACAACAATGTTTGTCTATCACTAGTATCAAGGAAATTAAATGTAACAAACCCTCTCTCTTTCTACAAAGAGATATGTTTCTTTGTATTCTAACGTTCATTCCGCATATATCTATGTTGAGTTGGCATGCTTCATCCACCATTAATTAAAAATCACCAAAAATAGATATCTACGTTGAGTTGGCATGCTTCATCCACCATTAATTAAAAAACACTAAAGATAGATAGAACATGCTAACTCAGTAGAGAAGTATGCGAAATAGACGCTTGAATGCCAAAAAAAAAAAATTCTCGAAACCTCAAACTACTTCGAATATCCAATGTATGTGTCATATAACCCTATTAATATATATGGCTTCATTTTTAGAGGTTCATGAAGCAAGCACATATATAGTGATGTTTGTTGAGATATATATATCTTTGATCCTGATTGTGGACTGTGGGGTACCATTTTTACATAACCATAGAAGCCTCAAAACCATTACATAAGGGTTTATATATATATATATATATATATATATACACACACATGGGATTTGTGTTGGGGGAGCTAAAAATAGGGTCAGGTATTTTTCAAACCCCATTAAACCAGCATTGACTCATTCCCTTAAACAAACCCAATTTTGTTAATTTGTTACTATTTTGTTCCCCTATACCTATTTTCTTCCTCAAACATGCACCCCACGTTCATAGTTTCAAAAACAGGAAGTTTGCCATATACCACTCAAACCCCCGTCTGCCTACCCATCAACTTTGCAAAATAGGAAAACATCTCATTTAGGACAAGGGGTTCTCCTCTCTTCTCCTCCCTCTCCTTTCTCGTACATAGAACAACATTATAGCTGTTTTTGCAACCCAAGTAAGGTTAATTTGCTAATATTATTAACCTCCTAGGCTTGTTACTTCCTTGGTTTGTTGCTTGTTAAGAGATGGTCCGATCCTTTGGACGCCAGAACAGCATTCAGAAGTCCAAGTCTTTCAATCTTCAAAAGATGTTTGAGGGTCCAGGGAGACAGATTCAGAGTTTGATCCTTGAGAGTGGGCATGAAGGAGGTTCTGAAGACAGCAAGATGCTGTCCAAAAGTTATGAGACAACATATCTAGGAAGTCCATTGGAGCGCCATCACATAGGGTCGGCGCTTTTACGGCACACGGCTCCAGTAAGTCCGCAAGCCAAGCAACACTCAGGTAAAATTATCGTCTCTATATCATGTTAAATCACCACTTTTTTCTAAAAGCTGATAAGAAAAAGTAAATTGAATCAGTACTTTAACGACATGCATGTATGCGGTTCAAGTTGCAACAGTTTTATGTCAATCCAATTACCCAGAAAGCAAAAACTAAGATTACATTCTTGTATTTGTATGTGGTTTTATTCAGATATGGAATTGATGAAGGAAAGGTTTTCTAAGCTGCTTCTTGGTGAAGATATGTCGGGTGGAGGAAAGGGTGTTTCTTCGGCTTTGGCTTTGTCAAATGCCATCACAAACCTTTCCGGTACTTTCTTTTCTGATCTAACATGTGTTCACAAACAAAAAAATATACTGTATATGTTGTTGCTGATATATGTTGTTGTTCTACTACAATGCAGCATCTGTTTTTGGAGAACAATCGAAGCTGGAGCCCATGTCTACAGAGAGGAAAACACGCTGGAGAAAAGAAATCGAATGGCTTTTGTCTGTAACTGATCACATTGTTGAATTTGTTCCTTCACAACAGAAATCCAAAGACGGAACAAATATGGAGGTGATAAATCTCTCTAGGAAAAATATGGAACAGATGTAATTTTGACCATGTTGTTTTCCTCTTGAGACGTTTTTTTTTTTGTTATTTGATAGATAATGGTGACTCGGCAAAGAAGTGATCTGCTCATGAACATTCCCGCTCTCCGCAAGCTTGATGCTATGCTCATTGTAAGTAATATTGCTGCTGGTTTCTATATATATAGAAGGGATCATTCTTCCAAATGGCCTAGCTAGATTATATATTTTGCTGATGAAACTATAATGAACAGGGCTACCTGGATAACTTTGCAAGCCAAAATGAGTTCTGGTATGTTTCCCAAGATGCAGATGAATCTGAGAAAGGTAGCACTCCGATCAGAAATGGTGACAAATGGTGGTTACCTACTGTTAAAGTTCCACCAAATGGGCTGTCAGAAGTCTCTCGAAAATGGCTGCTCTTTCAAAAAGATTCTGTGAACCAAGTATTGAAAGCAGCCATGGCAATAAATGCTCAAGTACTATCAGAGATGGAGATCCCTGAAAGCTACATTGAATCTCTACCAAAGGTAATAAAAGGAAAGTGGACTAACTCATAATGAAATGGAAAAATAAAGACAATAGGAAAATAAGAGAAAAAAGTCCACCAATAAATGAAATTTTGCTCTTATTCTTGGATAATCTTTACAATACAAATGGTTCTTATTTATAGGAAAATATTGATTACATAAAAGCTAGGAGATATATTTAATCAGAATGATTCGATTATAATCATATATTCTAACAGAAAGATCCCCACTTTCTAACTTTACAATGATTTTGGTACTTTGGTTGATTTTCTTTGTTATGATTAACAGAATGGTAGAGCAAGCCTTGGCGATTCAATCTATAAGTGCATTACAGTAGAGTACTTTGATCCGGAGCAATTCCTCTCAACCATGGACATGTCCACAGAGCATAGAGTGCTTGACCTTAAGAACAGGATCGAGGCCTCAATTGTGATCTGGAAGAGGAAGATGCACAACAAGGATGGAAAGTCTTCCTGGGGTTCAGGTGTTAGCTTGGAGAAGAGAGAACTCTTTGAAGAAAGAGCAGAAACAATCTTGCTCCTACTAAAGCAGCGGTTTCCAGGAATTCCACAATCTGCACTTGACATATCTAAGATCCAATATAATAAGGTAAAAAAAAATATTGCACCTTTTTAGCTTTCAAATGTTTCTCATACTAAGACTCTGAGAAAACTATTCTCTGCTAAATATGAACAGGATATAGGACATTCTATTCTAGAGAGCTATTCAAGGATAATAGAAAGCTTGGCATTCAATGTAATGTCAAGAGTTGAGGATGTTCTGTATGCTGATACACTCACTAAAAACCCATCGCTAGCAGCACAATCCTACAGGAACCGTCCAAAGGAATCTTCACCATCGAATATTTGCGATGATGTAGACCATTGGAATTCTGCAGAGACACCAAATTCGAAGACACTGTCGGATTTCATGGGTTGGAATTTTGATCACGGAGCAATTGATCACATGAAGAAGATGAATAACACGATGTGCGAGATGGACAACTACTTAAAGGAAGAAAATGATAAGCATAAGAGCAAAATAGTAAACGTTGTGACCACGAAGAAAATGTCCTATTTAGAGAGGCTTGAGAACCTGAGTGGCCTAAGAAGTCCAACGGCTCGCCATTAGTGGCAGTCACATTAGGAGAAAAGAGCAAAGAGAAAGGAGGAAAAACACAAATGATGAGAAAGGAAGAGAGAAGAAAGAGGAGGAGACAAACATAGAGAAAGATAGTAAGAGGGCTACAACTGGTCAATTGTAAATATATTTCAGACCCATGTTGGCAAGTAGGATTCTGTTCAAGAGCTAGGAATTCTTGTTCTGTGCTTCCTTCCAACTGTGGAAAGGGAAGTCCTCTTTCAATTAATGGGTTTGATGCATTGGAATATGCTTTCTTCCTTTCTTGGCATCTAGCCAATGTACTTCTTTATGCACCTACTCTTCTCTCTCTTTTGGTTTCATGTTTTCTCTCTTTACATTTGGCTTTAATGACATATGATGAACTGTGTTAGAACATCAATCGACAACTCTTGATGAAAGCACCAACTGTGTGATAAAGGTTAGCAAGAGTGTTTTATATAATCAAAACCTTAAATCCAAGTTGTAATTGCTCAGAATCAAGAGTCTCAGCAATTCATGCGAGACATTAACTCAAAACAATTTCTATACTTCAATAAACTGGTAGGAAAGAACAAACTTCATTATTTAAATTAATATTCTAACAAACTCACGAATCAACAATCATCAAGAGTAAAATTTCTCATAAGGGAACATACACTGAGCATTAGGACGAGTCATAACAAGACAGAAATTCCTAATTTTGTTCAAACACTGAGGTATTTATGTTCTCATTGTCCTAATTTTCTGATGAACTCCATATAGAGAAACTTCAAACATCTACCTAAGAAAGCATGTTTCCACTCAAGGATCACTAAACAAACACATTGAAACCCTTAATAATTCATGCTATTCGTTTAGCTCGCCAAATAAAGGATAAGATATGACCACCCTGAACTGATGATCTTCTTCTATGGTGCCCAATTTTTTGAGTACCCTGCAACAAAAGCATGAAAAAGATAGGATGAAAAATACATATATAATTACATATGTGAGGTTATGGATTGGTATAAGAGGCGTGTTATATGTATAACCTCACCAACCTGGAAATGAAATGTAGGATTAATTGAACGCTTTGATAATACCGACAAACCATCACAAACGGGCAACACTATACAAGCCACATGAAAGAACAAAAGTAATGTTAAATCACCATTTATCCCAAAAGTTTGAGTTGATAAGAAAAGTAAATTTAATTGATACTTTAATATTATTATTTAACATTATTAGATGAGTGAAGTGAATCCCAATTATGAAAGGATAGAATAGCGCATCAATGGCTTGTGTGATATATATATTTGGGTGTTTTCATAAACAAGGAAATTAAAGTGATAATTTACCTAATTCTAAGTCCCTATTCCCTTTCTCAAGAGATGGCTTCTGAGTGTATGTGTACAAGAAAAGTGGAATTTCCTCCTCTTTGTCAAGCTCATGTATGAATCCACCACCAGTTTTATCATCAGTATCCCTGCAATAATATAAAATTTATCAGAACGATGAAATCATGGAACCCAATTCTATTCTAGAATCATTGATGTTAGAAGAACTTATTTTCTCTTAATTCATTACATACCATTTAATGGCAAATACTAAAGTAACATAATTCAAAAATCATACTTCAAGATTTTAAGAACTCTACAATAGAATTATCATAGAAAACTAGAAGATCCATATCAGTTGGACTACAAAATGCTGCACTTAAATGTGTGCATTATATGTAAAAAAAATCCACATAGCACTCCAGCATGTAACTTTCTTTAATTTTACTAAAGAAAATGTGTTCTTGGGTGGTTTGAAGCCATGCAGCCAACGGATCTGGATTGTATGCTGTAGTTAAAACTACAGCATAAAATTACAGCATACATGCTATTATAAATTGAATGATGAGGGTTTCGTTGAAGTAATTAAAGGGTTCTTAAAGGGTGATGGTCTATCATAATAAATACCAATAAATAGATGAAAGAGAAAATTGGTATTTATTATAACACATCTGAACCATTTAATTACTTTAATGAAATCTTCACCATTCAAATTTTTAACAGCATGTATACTATAGTTTTAAGTTTTTAATTACAGGATACAAACCAGATCTGCAGCGAAACCCAACATGCTGAAATATTTCAAATTTTCAATATTATGAAAGCATCAAAAGGAAAAGATTTTACCTTGAACCTTCACATGCTTTCTCGACGTTTGCAGTTGCTAATCAGAGGTGAGCAACAAAGGAAAAAATAAATAAATAAGGGCAAGAAACTAATAAAGGAAATAAATTATACACAATTTTTGTTTTAAAAGAAAGGGTTCTATAGAGATGATTACGCTTTGATAAATAACGTCGATGATATCTCGTCAAATTATCATTCCACCGTAGTTGAGCCAGAGTAAGCTTGTGGGCATATTGTTCACAAGCGAGAAGTCTCTGTCAAAGCACCGAACAAATTTCAAGAGGGGTGTTACAGCTTTGTACTTTTCCACTATATATATATATATAGTTGATTGACATGCATTATGAGGAGGAGGAAAAGAATATAAACATATACTTGTTTGAGACAACTGATTCGAAGCTCGGCCTCGGAAAATGCATTGGTCTGAGAAATGCAGCAGTTGAGGTTAGTAGAGACAGTCCCAAGGTGGTCAACAACACTCACCACCGCCCTGCATATGTACTCTTTTGTGTTTTCCACCATACTGCAAGTTGCAAAATATGCACAGGGTGTAAGAGAAAGCGCCTGCATGCCATTCAACAAGCCTAGCTACCACACATGCATATATGACTTCATCACCCGAGTGAGAAAATGTTTGAAATATTACAGTTTTTATTACCTTTTTTTTTATTTGTTTTTATTTTTATGTCGCAGTTTACGTACGATAATGGTTTTTACTCACATTTTCTTGTCTTTGGCATTCATGAAAGTGGTTTCGGAATAATCGGCAGCATAATGAAGCTGAGCACGTAAGTGTCGAAGTCCCTGCATGCAGTAGTCACAAACTCAGTCAACAAAGAAACAGCCAAAAGCCCACAAAACATGTAGGCATGAGAAAGAAGAAGATGAAAGTGAACCTGGAGAGACTTGTCAAAGCGTGTGATTTCCTGATCGGGCTCGTCTTCTAGACTTTGAGAAGATGGAGAAGAAGAAGAAGAAGACGGTTTAGCAGAGTTGTGCATTCTCTCGTCGTTTCCGGCAGCTAAAATGCAGACATTAATGAAGAAGCTCTCTCCTTATCTTTAATGCAAAACAGGGGATGAGTGGAGTGGGGTATGCCGTATGCCTTTTTTCAGTAAAAGATGAAGGGGGTGGGTGAGTGGAGACTCGTGACGCTCTCACTCTGGAATGGAATAAAACCAAAACCCATTAAAGACAGATTCTGATAAAAATCTGTTGATTGAAGAAGATGACAAAAACAGTCTCAGCCCCCGTGATTTTGTGTTCGTTCCTTTCCAAAAGCGCATGCACTGCCTCACTGACAGCAAGATCACCACTACCCACACTCTTTAACCTACTGACATAACGTTGAATAGCATCGTGTGAATTTTTCAAAAACGGCTGTAAATTTGGGGAGCTATTTTATATATATTTTTTTCATTTTTGATTAATAGAACATCTTAGCTTTCTGAAACAATTTTCTGAACTAATTGTTATTTGTTGAAATACGACAAAAATCTTCATACTTTACAAGTAAATGCTTTTCAAAAATAAATTAATGAGCTCAATTGGTTCTTTTTAAAATTTTAAGCATAAGTCATAGGGAATTGAACATTCATCCAGGGAAAAGGGGATACCTTTTGGTCCAAAAATCCCCGGATTTCCTTTTTCCTTTTCTTCTTTTGTTTTTGTTTTTTTGTTTTCCAGCATCAAAATAATCACAATAAAAATTATTTTTTTCTCCTATTGGAAGAATTTTTACCAACCCAACATTTGCCATTGAGCATGTAAATGTTATATAAAAAATATACTTGAGAATTAAAAATGCTAGTAAAAATATATTTAATAGACTGAATTTGAGAAAATCCTTCGACCCAGTTTATAAGAAGACTTTGTCTGCAACAAAGTGATTGAACATGCAAAAAGGACATCTATCATGGTTTCAGAATCATTGCACATGGCTGCTGTCACTACTGGATTCCACCTGATTAGTTATGGCTGATGGTTTACTAAAATGAAAATCTGGAGAAGAAACAAATAGATCCTTAGATGCAAGCAATCCTAGTATCTAAACATCTGGGGTATGTGGCTCAAAGACAAAAATGACTGCTTACTGCTCAAACAGTACAACAGAGGTGCTGATCAAAATCTTTTCTTTATGAGCAAATGAATAAATGATTATACAGAGAGAAGATGCATAGAAGACTACACCTTACATAAATTCCCTCCACTCCCAACCAACCTGAGAGAAACTCCAGAAAGAAGTAATGGCAGCTCACAAAAACTATTACTCCAAAAAGGTTAACCTTTTGATGGCTAAAAAACCTTGATATGGGTATATTCAACATCAGCAGCAGCAAAAAGGTTCTGCATGAGCCACATAACTGTTCAAGGAGCTCTTGGTTTGGAATTCATTTTTCAACAGCATCATTTTGAGATCCCGAACAAGACAGCCATTATATTTGAAAATCAATTATGCAGTTACTGAACATCTCTGCAGCCTCAATCTGTGAGAGTATAGTGTGATTATCATTTGAGTGCACAGATGCTGACAGGATATCTCTGAGACTTTTGTAGATTTCCTGAGATGGATTTTTAGTATTTTCACGATTTCCATGACTCCGTTCTGGCTTTATCTTTACTTCAGTTCGAAAAGCTGGCCTTGTATGTCCCTTGTTAGACTGAAGGGATAGTGATGCTATTTATTACAAGAGAACACAGTCCATCAGTGGTGAAGTTGATTTGGCTTCATGAAAAAGGAAAATGCAATCAACTAATAGATAACAATGAACATGTGTGAGTATGTGCACGAATAGCAGAAAAAATGTTTGTAAGAAAAACAATCAACGCACATTCATATCTCCAGGCATGGAAGCTTTTCTGTATATTTTAGTTTCTTGCAAGTGAGGTAGATAGAGTTGAAGTTTTCAACAAGGCATGGGGGATTTCATGTTACCAGCCAGAATGTTAAAATGGGAATGCTTAATTTGATTGACATTATTGAATTACCTTCAGGACTAGTGGCAGAATCTTGCCTTGCCACAAGTGACTTAGCACGTGTAACACATAGCCAGGTTCTTTCTGCTTCATAATCATGTTCTGATGCAACTGGAATATGCCAGTGGCCTTTATCAGATTCCTGTTATCATGTTGCACTAAGAGATTTAGATTACTGATTTATCAGCTAACAAATTTTTACTCACACCCACATAAATACACATATCATATTGAATTTCATCCATTTTTCTTTACTTTTAACAATAAATCCAATTGGTTCTGACCTGAATCACAACAGAGCAAGGAGGAGGCATGTGAAAGATTGGACCAGCATCAGAAAAACGGAAATGCACCTTATAGTAAAAAAAAAAAAAGATACTTCATTAGCAATACATTAAAAATCATTGAGAAGACCAGGCACTATTGTTTGCACAAAGTAGAAACGGTTTTGGACCTAGTTATCGATACAACAGAAGAAAAAAAAACTAACTAAAAATATTATCCATCTGCAACCTAAATACATTCAATGGAAAAAGACTACTTTAAAAAGCATTGAATTCTCATCTCAAGAGCTTCACTCACTTGGTGCCTCTCTTTCCATTTTGGAAAAAAGTCATTTCCTAGAAGTTGAAATGTATGGTCTCTCATCTCATCATTGGTCACGAGTAAGCACTTAAACTTTATGGCTGCATACAACCAGTACCTGACGCACAGGTTATTAACAAGGGTGCTTTAAATGCATTATATGCATACACATCATAGAAATAACTTGACATAAAAAAAGTAATGAATTACAAGTATAACGTATATATATGCAGGGGTAAATGAATTCCAAGAGTATATATTTCTCACCAGTCGTCATTTGACCCTGTAGGTGTTGCATAGAGTGCATCACCATTTTTCCACTTGTCAATCAAGGCCCTATTTACAGGTTCATCCATCTTCTGTCCAGTCATACGCTTGTTATGCAAAACAATGAGAGGCCATTTCTTTGAAGGAAGCTTTTGGCGTATTCCATTAACAACAGCACTTACCTAAGAATTCCAACCCCCCACCAACCCAAAAAACAAAACAAATTAAAATAAAATAAATTCACTCTAAGTTATTAAAAAAAAAAAAAAAAGGAGGAGCTTAAGCCATCAAATACCTTACCCTGGATGGTATAAATCTCTTCTGGCTGAACAAACCAATATTAGCAGCATCTACCACTGCTTCAAAAGGTCCATAATAGTCAAGCCATTTCTGCCAACAACAGATTTATTTCATTTTCCCTTTAAACACCACATATAAGATTAGGAATAAGAATTATTAAGGGATTTTCATACTTGAAATTTCTGAAAGCTTGATTTTTTCTCTCTCTTTATAGCAATAGATGCAACCGACTCAGCAAAATTCTCTGTTTCTTTAGGATCAAGGTCAATCATTGCCAACCTCTCCCCACAGCATTTACACAAACCATCAGCTCCAACAGTCGTGTATGAAGTGCTCCACCTTCCTTTCCCCAACCAACCCTGTCCATGCCAGCCTCCACCTCCATTTGCAATTGCTTCCTTTATCAAATTTTTATCCCATTTTGTTTTCCCCACTCTTGAAGCTGCCTTGCCATTAAACCATTTAACAATTAGATCTGCTGTAGTGGGCGAGACCTTCCGCACACTTGTTCTTAGTTTATGCAACAAGTAGTAAACCTTGTCACCTTTACTGGCTCCGACACTTACTCTTAGGAGAGCCTCCAAATCAGGCTCCTCTGGATAGACACCATTTGCCAACATGTGTTTCTCAACAGCAAATGCTTTGTCAATATCTCCACTATTGCAAAAGGAAGATAGGGCAGGAACATAAGAACGCAATCTTGGATTTATTCTCAATAGCTTCATTTGCTTAACCATATCAAATGCCAGGTCACCATTACCCATCGACATTGCCATTCTAGCCACGGATGTCAATGCTGCTTCATTCATTGGGACATTATCCAAACACATCTTCTTGTAGATCTCAAAACCCCTTTGAAGTGCATACGACTTAACATCTTCACCTACCTGAATTTTACGATCTTCTTGTTTACCATTCCCATCTTTTGTGTTTGAAAAATTATTACCATCCTTTTCTGGATAACTTAGTCCATCGAAAAGTTGAGCATTTGACTTTGTAAAACCTTTAGAATACTGGTTTAATTTCTCCTTTTCATTATCAGAACTACTTAAATTGTCAAGCCTACTACTAGAATTCAATTCCATTTTATTTTTAGTTCCATGACTTGTAACAAAATCAACTTGTTTTTCATTGTCCGAAACTGGAATATTCAATTCCATATCCCCCAAATTCCTGTTACTCTTATCTCGCAATGCACTCAACCCCCTGGAATTCAAACTAGACACTCCATTAGATGAGTCCAATGTATTCAAACTCCTACTATCACTTCCGCTTTTAGCTGGGCGAATAACACCCACGGCAGCAGAAGAACAAAGATACAAAAGTACAGTATAATGGTACTGCCCCAGCTTAGTTCCTTCTCCTAGCGCCTTATCATACAATTGAATTGCACCTAAGACATCCCCTCTTTTCGAACACATATCCAATTCAACCCTCAACTGAAAATCTGGAGATTCATTTTTCTTAGACCCATTTCCCTTATGCTCCTCTCCCACCTGCTTATCATCACCTTTCTTGGGTTTCTTCTCCTTCTTTTCATTAACCACCAAACTACCCACACTCGAAGAATTCACCAATATATTCTCATCTTTAGACCTCAAAGAAGAATTCCCAGAACCTACTTTCTTTCTTTCTCTAAAACCCAAGTTTTTCCTTTTGTTTTTATCTTTTGTTGATTTCGTCTTCTCCACCACTGAACCACCAAGGTTTTTCACAGAGTTTCTCTCTGTTCTTTCATCTATAGCCCTTGCAGAAGAAACCCCATCGCCAGTTTCTTTTGCAGTTCTTAAATTCACCGTTTTTTTTGGAGGTTGGTCTGTAATAGACACCCTTGTTTTAATGTGGCTCACATTTGCTCTAACTACAAGGAAAAAAAAAAACCTTTGTTTAAGTGTGTGCTTGAAACGTGAGAAAGTGAAAAACATTAAACCAATCGAATTTAAGAACCTCTTAGAGTGGAAGAGTACTTACAGAGAGTGACGGAGAAGAGGTGCCTTTGCAGAGTGTTGAAGGTAGAGGAGGCCATTTGTGGCCGTTGGAAGAGCATGCTGTCATATTGATATGGTCTTGAATAGAATAAGTTGAAGTGGCGCAGTAGATAACTCCTATTTACGAAAATGCCCTTGATTTTTTATCAATTGGCTAATGTTTGTAGATTATAGAGGGAAAATTATTATTACTATTATTATTATTATACAACCCGGAGCAAACTAAACCAAACTAGAGAGAAGATGACAATGCAGCCAAAAAAATATTATATTCTCGACTCAATAAGTCATGTGAGGAAATATAAGTTAGCAAGTTGTGCCCCAACAGCCTCCCAGAAAGTAGGATCAAAGGGAGGGTTAATTCTGGACAAGGACTTGAAGATCCTGTCTTGGAATTTATGCAGACTGTTGCTTGAGCCGAAAAGGAACATGATTGGTTTTGGTTATAAAGGCAATAAAATATATTTGGCTTAGGTGCTTCAAAACAAAAATTATATTTTGTAGTTTTTTCATCTGTTTAATTTCAAGTTTTTCATGAGAAATAGAGAGTGAAATTAAATCTAGACTATTGAAAAAACTATGATATCTTATAGTTTTGTTTTAAAGCATTTAAGCCAAATCCCAATAAAATCTCCTTGATGCTTGGTAACAACGCGAAACAGCGTTACCTTTTCTCGAGGTGATGATTGAAGTTTTAAAGTATTTCAAG
Source organism: Carpinus viminea (assembly GCA_013348765.1). NCBI lineage: Eukaryota > Viridiplantae > Streptophyta > Magnoliopsida > Fagales > Betulaceae > Carpinus > Carpinus viminea. Next base: position 13,165,714 of record CP054667.1, read on the forward strand.
AAAACATCAAACAACGCATAAAGTTGTTTACAAAAGAGATAAATGATTGAGATTTCTCAAATTAGGTGATCTAAAATTCGAACAGCTTAAGAGAAGAGTTACGAGGCTCATTTGCTCAGGACTAATGAGCCCAACATCTTAGATTACCCAAAACAAACAAACCTACAATCCCCTCTCTTAAATTGCTTAAGCTCTGTTTGTTTTCACGTAAAATGCTTTCCTTGCTTTTCGATATTTGATACAACCAAATATTGTGGTCAAACCAAAAACATTTTGGTTGAACAAAAAATCTTCTTTAATTTTCAATGAATTTATTTTTCTTTTTTAAAATTGCAAATGATTTTCCAAGTTTGAGCTTTCTTCCTCTCAAATCATTGGACTACCGCTAGAAGCTATTGGACCACAGTTGGAGTTCGCTGAAAGTTGCTAACCTTTTTCTATCGTCGCTCATTTTTTGTACAAACCTAACATTGAAGAATGTTTTTAGAAAAATAATTCTATTGAAAGCATTTTTTTTTTAAAAAAATAAAAAATAAAACAAACAAACAAACAATTTACGTTGATACAAATTAAGCCGAAATGTGTAGACAACTGAATTCAAAGACAATGCCTAATACTAGGGAATCATATGCAAGTGGCTATTGCAAGGATTAGATTGAGTGCAATATAGGGAATTCAATCAATTCATTGCACCCAATCTCCATCCTTTTGTCCTTGAAGCAACTTAGGAAGTTGAAAAAGGCTAATAATCCCTTTTCGCCTTAAAGATCAACACACTTGGTTCTTCTTCTTGATTTTTTATATTTTTTTCCTAATGAACTTTTCTTGGTGTTTGTAATCTTTAATTCTATATTCCATGTCATACGATAGAATGTCCACCTAGATTCTCCAAAACCCTGTGGCCCGATCCTTGTTCCTACGGCCAAGCTCAGCCAGGCAAGGTGGCAGTGGAGCTGGAATGTGGATGCAAGCTTCTTTTTTGGCAATGAAGTCTAGATTGTTGGGGAAATACATATGTCGCTATTGCATTTCATGATTTTTGTGGGCAATGTTGGTGTGCAAAAGATGCCTAGGAGCAAAACTGTTTTTAACGCCATTACTTTTCAGAATAATTTCTCACCCTAAAATATTCTAGGCGAGAGAAGAAGGCTCTTGAGGCCTTAAATAATCTCTCGCCCCAGAATAGTCTGGGCGAGAGAAGAAGCCTCTTGAGGCCTTAAGATTATAATGGATGGAGTCCGCCCAATAAGGGAAAAGCTGGAAGACATATTAACTCATTGAGTAAGGTCGAGTAATGTCATACATCACTCTCCCCCATCTCCCCAAAGCCTGCGACATTGTGCTAATATCCATAGTATTTGACACGTGGAGATTGATTTTTTGATTTGGGAAACTACGCCACATAAGTTTTGGGGTAATTAATAGAATTAATCAACAAAGCCTATTGGATTGCTCCGACAATTTAACCATACAATGTGCTTCCATGGTTATATAACTTATATTCCTCTGACTCCCATAATAGAAGCAGCAATGGCACCACTTGCAACTGAAAAGCCAAACAAATTTGTCCACTTACAAAGTCTGTGTTCATAGATGCAAGCTTTAAGTGACTGTGCCAGTGCAACATAGAAGAAATATCATCCCAAGTCTAAAAATAAAGAAAAATTAGTTAAAGAAAAGGGCTACTGATCATAAGTGTGATGATATGCCAACATGAAAGAACTATCCTTTTCTCCAACTATTATGAGATGCCCCTTCCTGGTATACAACTATTTGTCATACCAGCTTCTCAAATGGAATCGAATGACCTGAAAAATGCCATGTGGAAATTGTAAATATAGCATGTAAATAACATAAGAGTACAGCCATGTACTACTTTGCTGGGCATAAAGAACAATGCGTACTGCATTATGCTTAACAAAAATTCATCCAGGTTCCTAGACATGGAGATTCAAAACGATATTTAAAAAAAAAAAAAAAGATGAAGATAAATAGAAGCAATATAAGCACTAACGTCTCATGTTCTTTATAAATGACAGGAGAACTGTTCAATACAGGCCCGTAAAGTCAGAACAAAATAAAATTGCCATCAAACAAAAAGCGCTGCCTTGTAAAAACTCGTGCTGATAGACTCATAAAGGCATCGATATACCTGCAATATGGACAAAACAGAGTATTAAAATAGGTAACAATATCACGAGAAAAAACATAGCTCTGTAAACATTGTTGCCTAAACCGCACATAAACTTGTGATCAAAACTTGATCATATTGAGCAAACATAATTGTTTCACAAGCAAGAATTCCTGGTTATATCAAGAATAATTGCTGCACAACCATCAGCATATTTTTCTGTTTCCTTCAGTGCGCGGCAGTGTGTACTTTTGCAGACAGCAACAAAGAACATAGCAAACCACTTCAGTGTGGGACATTAGCCTATTCTATGAATTCAAAAGAATGGTTTCATTTTACCATCTATAGTCGCAACTTGCAAGAATTGTCCATATTAAATATTTACTTAAGTGCATCCTCACAAGAGGTAAACATCTTTTCACTGCTTAACTTTTCACGCGTGTTCATGTGAAGTCAATATGATGGAAGCCAGCAAAATGAATAAACCCTTTCAAAGACAGCCTTATCAACCAAAGAACAACCCAAGAATTAAAGTTGAAACCAAAGATGATGAAGATTACACTTCGACATACGCACAAGGTTAAATATCCCTATGCCGCCTCCCCCATCTCCAGAGCATCATACTGTCTAAAAAACTACATCTGGTAGTGGCCTGGACTATTCGAGTTTTATATTCTTGTTCGTGCCACAGAAATATTAAATCCTAGTAGGAATCTCAAAAAGTTTGAGGAGAATTGGTGTATCTACAGATCCACGGTGACTCTTGAGTCGGCCAACTGACCAACAAGTTCACTCAGAGCAAGGTCCAACTAACCACTCTTAAGAAACAGGGAGCTGATTTCTCAGAATACCACAAAAATCATCTGGAAGTAATTTAAATCTTAACAAAGACAACTGCCATTACATGGGTCCAAGGTTTACCTGACAAGGATGAGTACACGAAGTGGCCCTGTGTTGGAAGGATTTCCCGTCATAAAAAATAAAAAATAAATGTTTTCATATTGGCTTCCCATTTCAAGTTCCAGTTACATCTTACAGGAACCATCTACATTACTCGTTGAATAAGTCCAGACCATCTGGATTGAAATTGTCTTCATTTGTGCACTGAAATGGGTTGGAATTGGAATCAATCCCAAATAGTTTCTGTAAGGCTCAAAAAAGTTGTTTTAAACCTAATTCCGCTGATGGATGGTTCTTCCTTTTTTTTCCTCCCTCCTTCTCCCAGGAGTAGAGGGACTTATTCTTGAACATTCTATATTACTTTAAAATAAGGGAATTCTCTTACTTATCAAAATAAGGGGATTCTCTTAATCAATAAATTCTCTAACCCATGTGCATGATTCAAAGTAAAGTTTCATATATCACTCCAGACTCTGATGGCACTAAATGAAGTCATATAGTCAGAATCTAATAATTTAATGAACTTTAATCAGGGCTCTAGATTTCACTAAAGCTAGTTAATGCACATATTTTATCCATGTATAAAAAGCTCAACCATCCACTTTGGTTGGCTACACCATCCAGATTTGTCTAGGACACACTTCCATTGAGATTTTTTTTTTTTTAATTGAAGTTACATAGCACCCAATGGGTCTTAAACCAACGGCCTTACACTCCACCCCAATTGATATTTTCCCCCTTCCTTTATTTTGCCAAATAATCTTAAGTTGCAGCTTAGATAACATATGAGGATTTTGCAAATTGGCACCAACCCAAAAGATTGAAAAAATATAAATATTACACACTCCCTAACATGCTAGTACAAATTACAATTGGATCCAAGATTTAATAGTGATCCATCCAAAATCTAATGGTGATTTTTACTGTCACGTCAAGGAGTGTGTACTTGGGAGCATTTCTCTTGAAAAAAGAGAGAGTATAATTTGATTAATTAACTCTAGACATTTCATATCAATTAGCTCATTAAGCATGCCCTAAGAGTTCTACCATCCCATACTGTTTTTCATTAATCACATAGCTCAATTTTTCCATCCAATGGTCTCATCCCAGTAAACAAACCATAACGAAGGTAAATCCTCTCTTCTACATGGCCGTTCAATTTCCCACAATGCCTTTTCTGAAATTTTTTATGGAATCCTATGGATTTAAAAAGGGAGTAAAGCATCAATAAGATTCAGTAGCGAAAACTCTATTTAACCTCACCAATAATCTTGAATTTCTATTCCATACGCTCAGAGAAATTTTTTTTTTGGGGGGTTTGTTCTCAATTTGACAGTCCGCATTTGCTAGTCAGGGCCATATAAAACATCCCAAAATATTCTACCTTATCGTAGCACATGTGACATAACATTCATATCCCAAACCCTACATGATTGCAACTGATCTAAATTGAGTCAAGACAACCAACCATGCAAAATAGCAGTACCAACCAGGTTTTTCCACAATTGTCAAGAACTGGAAAACTTCTAATTGCAAGTACATCCAATGACAGAAAATTTCATCTGCATTTGGAAATACCATTAATGCACGTTTTAGTCAAACATACAAGCAGGTGGAGGGCACCAAACTTCCTACTCTTGCATTTTCTGGAAGAACGTACTCTAGTAGCACTCTGTAGCAATCTATCTCTCTACCCATATAAGCAACATCAAGGGCATGATTAAGCATAAAATAAACGGGAACATAAAACACACCTTGGGGAACTAAACACCAGCTATTTGATTCGGCCGACAAGCTCGAGATTAGTCGCGCCGAAGCTATCGCACTGTGCAACGGCGTCATCGTTTCCACGCTGCTTAACTCCAACGGTAATCTAAATCACCCAAAGAAAACCAAAATTCGTAACTACGAAAACAACAGCAAACTGGCTGCAGGGAGAACTGAGGAAAGAAAAGGAAAGCGATATGCTTGCAATTCTAATATTCAAACTCATCCTTTTTTTTTCTCGGGAACCAAACACGAGGTTGGAAAATAAGACTCAGAGATGCGAATTCAGAAATCTCACCGAGAAATGCGGGAAACGCGTCTGGTGGAGGCGGAGGCGGAGGCAGAGGCAGAGGCCTGCGACTGAGAGCACGACTTGAGCGGAGAAAGTTCGGGCGCGAGAGATCTTTTGCCAAGCTTGAGAGCGAGTGGCTGTAATCGCGACGATAACCTCGAGACGACCTTTGAGGACGCCATTGTTAGCTTCCTAGAGCTACTAGATTAAGGTACTCCTGCCTCCTGGTGCCACTGCTGCTGAGCTTTCGAGGAACCGAAGGGTTTTGCCCAAGTGTGCGACTCCAGCGTCAAAACGATGCCGTTGGGATTCTCTGATTGAGATTCACCAATCGGTGAAACGATTCGTTTCAATGAGGCGTGATAAAGACGTCTCTTTTTTCTTTTATTCTTTTTTGATAATTTACCTCCGATAGTCGAGTGGCTCGGCTTTTTGGTTTCTATCAAGTCCGTGCTCGATCCTGAATCATATATTATCTCCGACGAGTTAAGCTCGAGCAAGGCTTTTTAGCTTGACTCAAGCTCAAGGTATTTAAAAATAAGCAAATCCAATTTCGCTTAAACTCAACTCGTTTGCAGGTCTATCTCGATCTACCATATTTTGGTTTTCTTTTTTAATATAAAAATTAACAATAAGATAAATAGAATAGAGCAAGAAAATGCTAGATGTCAAAAAAAAAAAAAAAAGGCTAAATAAGGAAGCATGTTTGTAACACACACTATAACAATCCTCCACGTCAGGGACGGAACCAGCTTAAAATTTGAAGGGGACTCAAAGCCAAAAAAAATTTGGGAAAGGGCTAATTAACAAAAAATATCTTAAATAATTTTTTTTTTTGCCTTAATTTTTTTTTTCTTGTCATTTGAGAAGGACCATGGCTCTACCAGTACCCTTAGTTCCGTCTCTATCCACGTGATACAAAGATTATAATAAGAAGGAACTTGAGTAAACATGCATCCATGTAGTATTGAAGACTTTTAACCATACTTAAAATAAAAAAGTAAGAACTTAATTTACCGTTATATATCGTTTGGATGGTTCTTGCCTTCTTGGACAAAATTTTTGGAAAGTGTTTAAAATATAATTTTATTCTTCCCTCCAACCTTACAACTAATTTCACCTCTAATATCATCACTTAATCATTTAATAGTGTTCTAAATTAGGATCAAGAGCACAGTATTACACCAAAAACCACGGGACGACATGGATGATAAGGTTGTAGCTATAAAGACCTAATAGATTGGAAAGTACTCAGTTAGCTAAAATTTATTTTAAAAAATCTTAAAGTCATAAATAAAACATATATCCTTGTAATAAAAAAATAAAAAATATATATTATTTAAATTTTTAAAAATAAATAATAAAATAAATGGGATGGTTAGCCACCTCTAATGGCCAACTAGGGGGTAGCTAAACCATTGGGCATAGGGTGGCTGAACCACCATCAGGCCCACTAGGGGTGTACGAGCCACCCCCAAGGCTCTTAGGTGTGGTTCGGCCATCCCTATTTTGTAAGTTAGGGGTGGCCAAACCACCCCCTAGCTGGCATTAAGGGTGGCTCAAGCCATCCCCTACCAAAAATGGAAGTGGTCGGTCACCCCTTATACGTAGTCAGCCAGCCACTGCATTTTTTTAATACCTTAAATAATATATATTTTTATATTTTATTAACATTTTTTTATTACGAGGACAAATCTCTTATTTGTGACCCTATAATTTATTTTAAAAAATTAAGATTTCATTCTATCATGGACGGAGAATCTAGATCCTTTAACCCAACCCAAGAGCATTCAACTCAACAATGACACATTTTACAGCTCATCTCGTATCTCTACATATACCGCTCTAACTCTAAGCATTGGTCGCTACGTTGTTACTGATAATGGAAGAAAATCACAGCAGCGGTGCTGCCTGATGGCTCTTCGGATCTTCGTCTTCCTAATAACTAATTGAAGTTTTATTACTTTTTAACTTATTATTAGTGTAGAATATTATCGATGTGTGACAGTGGTAGGTGCCGTGTTGATGGGGAACTATAAGACTATAATATATGAATATCAATTACAATTAAGAATACTGTGGGGCTATAATAATATATTTCTTTTTGGTTGATTAATTATAAGCGTGTCTTATCATTTTTATTTTGTATGTCCATACAATAAGAAGAGATTCAAATTAATGGCTTTTATTTCATAAAGCGTAGTTCACAGTCGATTAAACTACATCTAAAGATCTTAGGCACACCTTATCGATTACACTTAAAAGCATCAAATATATTATACATAGTATTAGTCAAACGAATTCGGTAAGTGAAATTTACAGAGAACTGGTGTGCCTTAATCAGTTACACTTAAAGTCATCAAAATCTATTATATATAGTATTAGTCAAACGAATTCGGTAAGTGAAACTTACAGAGAACTGGTGTGCCTTAATCAGTTACACTTAAAGTCATCAAAATCTATTATATATAGTATTAGTCAAACGAATTCGGTAAGTGAAATTTATAGAGAACTACTGAGCTAGGCTACTAAACTTGAACTCGGGATATTTATATCCAGATGATAAAAAGAGATTACAACGGATAAACAAATTACAAGTTAATCTAAAAATTCAATCCAGACATACTTGTAGCACCTTAGTAAACTGGTAAAAGATTATAAAAGAGAAAGGTATTAGTGAATGCAGTCAATTAAAGTTGCTGCGCTCAATAATGGATAAAGCCATCTAAAGTAAGGAAACCCCAAAAACTTAAATCTTTACCACTTTCCAAATAAACTATGAAGATTAAGTAGAAAAATAACAAGGAAAAAAGGGTTTCCTTCACAGTCACATAATCTGAGGTCCAACCAGTTTGAATTATTTTCAAAACCCAATCCAGACAGATCACTAGCACCTTTATGAACCCAAAAGGAGACCCAACAGGCGAAAAAAAGATACCCTACATAGACACAGAATCTGAAGTCCAACCGGTTCAGTTTAAACACAAAGCAACATAACAATAGAACATAATGGAAATACATAACAAAAAGTAGGAAAATCTAAGTCCAAAAAACAATAACACAAGAAGCGAAGGCGTTGAGGAGCTCGTGCTAGCATGTGAGGACATGTGCCGGTGTAGGTTGCTAGGGGGATGTCGAGAAACGCCTAAAAGGTTCAGCGGCAAGGTGAGGAAGATTGCATACGCTGCATAGGGCGCTCCACGTGCCAGAGAGTAAGATCTACTCTCGAGCGCGTGGTGGTTAGACAGTGGTATGGTTGATGGTGGTTGAAAGCTGAGTGACCTAGGATTCTGGTGGAGCAGTGCTTCTTTGGGTGTGGCTTCTTGAAATTTACATATATGGTTTTGAAAAGAAGATAAATCCAAAAACTTCAAAAAGTTTGAAGATCCAAGGCATATAACGACGGTATGATGTTGAAGCAGACGGGGGGGTGACTAGCAGTAAAGAATGGGCAGGCTAATGGTGCTTTTGGACAAAGATAGAACTAGGGGTGGGTAGAACCTGCCCGATTCGAGTAACTCAAACCGGCCCGCCCCGATCCGGGCAGATTTTGTGTCTTTTTTCACAGGTTCGGGTTGGGAATTAAGAAACCTGGACGGGTCGGTTCGGATCGCGGGTTTAGGAAAAAAAAATTATGCGAGTAACCGACCCGCACCGATTCTACCCGCATATCCACTTACCTTAAACAAAAAACCCTAGAACCTACATGCTTCTGACTTCTAAGAACTCGATCCTCACTCCTCAATCCTCACACTGCACACCACTCTCCATCCAAAACCCTCACCCACCGCCCACTGGAGACTCTCAGTCCCTCACCCACCCAGTCCCAGAGTCTCGAGTCTCAGTCTCTCGATCCCTCACCCATCTTTTTCCCCATTTTCGAGGACCCGCACCGCACGCACAGACCCATCACCGGTCGATCTCTCATTCTCAGTGACTGTCCACAAAGGCTCTCATCTATCTCGATCTCTCGATCCCTCACCCATATTTTTCCCCATTTTTGAGCATGCACAAACCTCGCTCGCAAAGACCCATCACCGGACGATCTTTTAGACTTTTATTCTTAGCCACGGTCCAAAAATACCCGAACTGAACCGATCAACCCGACCAAAAATACCCGAACCGAACCGTCTGATACCCGCCGGTTTTCCATTTTTTCATCACTGTCACGGGTTGGAAATTCTCCTACCCGACTAGCTCGGGTCGGGTAGCCGAACTGGCGGAAACCCGCACGAACCGACCCGTGCCCATCCTTAGATAGAACCTCTGAAGAGGCAGAGGGAGAAAAAGAAAGGGGGAAGAATGGGGGAAAAGGATAGGAGGAGGGAGCGGCTCCCTTGCCCCTAGATTGTCGGAGATAAAGGGGAAGGTTTTCTCTTATGTTTCTAAAAAAATAAATAAATAAATAAAAATTACAATTTAAAACTTTTTATATCTTGTATTTTTGTACTAGTGCATACATGTTAACAATATCAATTGTTATAATATATATTTATAAGTCTTTTAATATGATAGATATATTTTTTGTGTATACACATAGCATTGTTTTATAATTTTTATTTTGAAATGTGTTTATCATAGTTTATATATATATATATATATATATATATATATATATCATTATATTTTATTGTTTTAAGGGTTAAATACCTTGTTGCCCCTATGGTTTAACAACTTCATTATTTTCACCATAGGGTTTAGTTTTTATCACAAGAGGTACCTTGACTTTACATAAAGACGAAGATGGTATCTCTTTTTCGTTTAAAATTTGATGAAAGCCATCGACCAATGAAAAATTGACACATGTCCATATACGAATATACCTAATTAAAAAGAAAATAATTTTAAAAAAAAAAACACTAAAAATTATATTTAATTGATTTTTAAAATTTTAAAAAAAAAATTTGGAGGTGGTCATAGCCACCCCCTTTGGCCATTTGGGGAGTGGTTGGCCACCCCATGGGGCCATATTGGCATAATTTTTTTATTTATTTTTTAATTATGTATATGAACACGTGTCGATTTCTTACTAGTATCGACATGGCTTTTCAACAAATTTTGGATGAAATTTAGATTGAGGTACCATCTTTTTTTTACGTAAACCAGAGGTAGCTCTTGTGATAAAACTGAACCTTATAAGACAAAATAAAATTGTTAAACCACATGGACAAAAAGATATTTAACCCTCATTTTAATTCCATTCCTACTAACATAAATTACTCATTCCGTGAATAAGACTCACCTTCCCTGCGAAAAATGATCATCTTAAATCCATTTTGGACTGGAAGGTATCCAGTTAATGGCTAGAATTTCTCTAAAGAAATCCTAGGACCACATATGTATCATGTGTCTTCCTAATAAAAAAATAGCCATCCCCATTCTTGTCATAGGGGTGGCTGAACCATCCCATTTTTGCCCTAGAGGGTGGTTGGTCACCCCATTTTTACCCACCGAGGTGGCTGAGCCACCCTCAATGGCCAAATGAAAATATATATATTAGGGATGTCAACCTGATCCAGGTTCTTGATTTTGAAAAACTAGAACAAGGACCCTGGTTAACTGGCCAATTCTGGTTATATGAATTGGGTAACTTTTTTTTTTTTCTTTCCTTATTTTAGGTATTGGGCCTAAAATAAGCCCAATTTTTTGCATACTTTTAGCCCATTTAAAAAAAATCTATTAGCCTTTTTGTTCCAATTAACTGCTTTGTTGTGATCCAAATAATTTTAAAACAAACTTAAAAAAGCCCAAAAATCCTAAAAAATCAATATTTTTGCCTATACGGGCCTTAAAAATAAAAATCCAATTTTTTAAAATGCCTTAAAAATTATTTTAAATTAGGTCCCTAAAGAAGACTTCATTAAAGCTAAACCTAAACCTAAATTAAAAAAAATATTAATATATAATTATATATATAAGTGGTACCTCATTCCAATAACTTAATAAAAATCCACCCAAACTGCTCCAGCTTCATATTTTTGACACCCCTAATATATATAGTGGTTGCCTTTGTGGGTGGCTTAACCACCCTAGACCAACCCTTGAACCACCCCTATGGCCCTTTGGGGTAGTTTGACCACCCCCAAAGGCCAACGCTATAATTTTTTTTTTTTTTAATTTGGCCCTTACAAGCCACCCCCAATGGCTACTGGGGTGGCCGGCCTGGGTTAGTTGAAACCACTCTTGGTGGGTAAAAATTAAGTGGTCGGGGACAAAAATGAGGTGATCCAATCATCCCTTTGGCATTAATTGGATAACTAATTTATTATTATTTTTATTTTGGGGAAACTTCACTTACCCCTTATAAAGTTTGACTACTTTTATAGATACCTTCACAATTTTCAAAACCTTTCACTTTAGTGTATCAAACTTCATTTCTCTTTCATTTTACTCATTCTGTACAGAAAATTCTTCGCAATTCCAATTTTACCCCTGACTCCAAAACCATACTGTTCCCAAAACGACGCATCGTTTTGGGGTAAAATTGACATTCTGTTAAGATTTTCTATACGGAATGGGTAAAGTGAAAAAAAACCAAACTTTAATACATCAAAGTGAGAGGTTTTGAATATTAGGAGTAACTACAAAAATGGCCAAACTTCAAAGAGTAAGTGAAGTTTCTCCTTTTATTTTTTAAAACTTTAAATCATAATTTTTTATTTTTTTATTACAACAACATGTGTCATATTTGTCGCCTTGGATTTCTTTATAAGAAATCTTTGCCTCTCCAGTCTATTTGGACCGGAGATCTGGATCCCCTTCCCGACCTATATAACGTGTATAAGTGTATTGCTTTTTTGTCTTTTGGTAAAAAGACGTTGAGCACTAACGTAGTCACGTCTGCCTCGTTAGTTTCTAAATATTATTCTTTCTTGGAGTGCTGAATTTACAAAAAACGGTCTCATCTCAGGTAATTTATTCCCCGAGTGCTACCACAGGGGAGCCTTCGCAGGTGACAATGCCACCGAAATCCAATTGGCCAAGGACAAAAACGGTCTCCTTCCTCGATTAGATACAATAAGCACCCAATCATATTCCACTCTTACCCAAGCTTATTCATTTTGAGAAACACAAGATCATTTCCGACTGTGCGAGTGTCGCGCTTATAAAAGCTGAACACCCATACAATGAATCATCTTCGTCGGCGATCACCATCATTTGTAATCCTCTATAATTGAGAGGCTCTTCATCTGCTCATCGTTAGGGAAGAAAAGAGAGCCAAAACCCTACGGTCTCTGATTCTACGAAGCTATGCCGGAGGTTAGCGTGACCTTGGAGGTCGGAAACGACGGCGTCGCGGTGATTGCCATTTCTAATCCACCGGTTAACGCCTTGGCCATTCAGAGTGAGCTCCACGCCCGTTTTGATGTAGAATTTTGGATCGTGAAGTTTGGTTTTGGCTGAGATTTTGTTTGGTTGGTTGGTGCAGTTATTACGGGGTTGAAGGAGAAATTCGACGAGGCGGTGAGGAGAAATGATGTGAAAGCTATTGTTTTGACAGGTAAAATTTTGAGTTTTTTTGATGCGATGCTTTGAGCTCACTTTCTTTTTTTTTGGTGTGTGTGTCTCGGTGAAGTTTTATTTGTTCCATTTGATTGAGTCAATGGATCTGTGAGCTGGTGATTGCTTGGTAGTTCTAACTGAGAATTCTCTTGGAAATTTAGTTGGTGACAATTCGATTGTTGATTAGTGAATGTTTGGTGATAACCTGTGGCTCCAACACGTTCCCTGTGGATCTTTGTTAGAATATTATTGAATATTTTTATTGGAATTTATGTTGTGAGACTGATTGGTTAAGATGGCCTCTGATTTTTTTCTTTTCGAATTTGTAATTGCTTCATTGAAGGCAAAGGAGGGAGGTTTTCTGGTGGGTTTGACATCAATGTTTTCGAGAAGGTTCACAAGACTGGTACGAGTTAATTTGACATACTCTGTACAGTTGAACTTTAGAAATGTAGAATTTAGAGTCTGGGTTTTGTACTTAAGAATTCATTGCTGTATTGTTTGATCCGGCAGGGGATGTTTCGCTCGTGCCTGATGTATCAGTCGAACTTGTGGTCAACACAATCGAAGGTATTTTCCCAACTTTAACCATCAGGATCTCATGGACTTATTATTTTCCTGGAAACTTAACAGAAAATGTTTTATTTTGGTGGTTTATATAGAAACGACCGAGTATTTGAGCATGTTTTGACTTTGTTAATTTTGTTTCTTCATAACCACAGATTGCAAAGCCTGTAGTTGCTGCTGTGGAAGGAAATGTAAATTTAGAGTCTGGGTTTTGTACTTAAGAATTCATTGCTGTATTGTTTGATCCGGCAGGGGATGTTTCGCTCGTGCCTGATGTATCAGTCGAACTTGTGGTCAACACAATCGAAGGTATTTTCCCAACTTTAACCATCAGGATCTCATGGACTTATTATTTTCCTGGAAACTTAACAGAAAATGTTTTATTTTGGTGGTTTATATAGAAACGACCGAGTATTTGAGCATGTTTTGACTTTGTTAATTTTGTTTCTTCATAACCACAGATTGCAAAAAGCCTGTAGTTGCTGCTGTGGAAGGGCTTGCTCTTGGAGGTGGCTTAGAGTTGGCACTGGTTTGTGTTTGTTGTTAAGGAGGAGCTATTTCCTTTATTTCACTTTCTCCTTTTCTTTTTCGTCTTTGTTAATGAATTTGATTGTCATTGCATGATTGCTTCATTCTGGTTGGCCTCTTGCAGGGATGCCATGCACGTATTGCAGCACCAAGAACTCAACTTGGCTTGCCTGAACTGACACTTGGAGTAATTCCAGGGTTTGGAGGTACACCTGCATTCACAGACACACACACACACACCTGGTTTATTGTTAATGTTTAATATTTCATCTTTTACAACCGTGGGCTAATTGATTATTTTATAAGGCACACAACGTCTTCCAAGGCTTGTGGGGTTGTCAAAGGCTGTTGAGATGATGCTGGTAAGCATCCCTCCACCCAAATTTTCTTTTGCATTTAGAATTGGTTAGAGCTCGTAGCTGACTTCCTGCACTTCCCAAATTTTCTACTTACTGATATAGATGCTAGTTTGCTTGTGAAGGAGAGGTAGAAGTTTTTTCGTTTTTTGTTTTTTAGGCAAGGAGGCCAAAGATATTTGATGGAATCAGCCTGTTGGATAGAGCAGTAAAAAGGAGAAAACTGGGGCTTTTGCATGATAAAATGAGAGCCTCAATAACTTGTTGTTTTAGATTTGAGGAGAGTTGAGTGGGAAGGGACATTAAAAGGTTTTTCATTGAGAATTCCTTTTATCTTGCATTGGTTTGATGGTTGTGTGCCAGTGCATTTAACATCTAATTCTTTTCTTTTTTTTTTTGATAAGTTCAATAATGAATACATAAATGGGAGATTGTAGCCCCCTTCCTCCTTAGTGGAGAGGATTGTTCATCACCCAATTGCTTTAGGACACAAGGACTCTAATTCTAATCTCTGGTGATAACAAAATTCTTTTTGAATCACCAGCCATGTGATTTCACTATGATTTGAATGTACCAAATAGAAAAATAAGTGCTTAGGAACCCATTAAAATTCCTTGCTTGTGTCTCTCTTTTGTTGTGGTTGAATTCCTTTCTCGTTAATCCAATCGAATACAATTGCAGTTATCCAAAGCAATCATGTCAGAAGAAGGGAAGAAGCTAGGTCTAATTGATGCTATTGTGGCCTCTGAAGAGTTGCTGAAAGCATCTAGGCTGTGGGCTTTAGATATTGCAGATAGGCGCAAGCCATGGATACGTTCCCTTCACAGGACAGACAAGATTGGTCCCCTATCTGAAGCACGTTATGAATTGAAAATTGCAAGACAACAAGCCAGAAAAACTGCCCCAAATATGCCTCAGCACCAGGCCTGCCTTGATGTGATCGAGGAGGGCATTGTTCATGGAGGATATAGTGGAGTTCTAAAGGTATGGTTGGTTTTGGGAGGTACTGTTATCATGTGTAAATTATTATGTTCCTTCGGATAAAAAGCTACACTCTTTTATAGTACTAGAAATTTTTTGGTTGTCTTTCCTCTAGGAATCAGATGTTTGTTCATGTTTTCCAGAGCAGACATGTTTGGGTCACCCAGGAATCATAAGTTAATATTTATGAAACAGCTGGCTTCTCATCTGTTCATGTAATAACAAATGAAATTATCATTGCAGGAGGCCAAAGTATTTAAAGAGTTAGTGTTATCAGACACTTCAAAAGGACTTGTTCATGTATTTTTTGCCCAACGTGCAACATCCAAGGTATTAGAACTGATGCAAGTACCCCCTCCCTTCCAGCTCTTTTCTTATTTTTTCAGTTCAGGAGTTACCAGATTTGCATGATCCTTGCTTGCCCACAAATAGCTTTGTATACTCGTTTTCTGTAAATGCTGTATTTTCATTATATTGTACTGAAAAATGCTACAACAAATTCATTAAATTTTGACTGAAAAAACCTAGAGTTTCTTGAACTCTTGGCTAAGACACTAGCAACAGACTCCCTAAAGAGTCTGTTTCCCTTCATTTAGGAAAAAATGAAAACCACAAAAACATCCCACAAACCCTATATTTAACTTAGTTCATTGTTTCAAAGTGTTTCAATGCATAGGGAAACACTGTTGAAACCCTTTGATTATTAAATAATAAAATGTTGGTTCTCTTTCCTCTCTCCTCTCCCATCCTTCTTCTTCCTCCGCTCTCCCCATCTCACGCGTTTGTCTTTGCTCTTGAACAAGCCCAACCAGAATGATGGAAAAATAAAAACATAAATCAAAACATAAACAATCTCTCTCGAACAAAAATCAAAACATAAACAATCAACAAATCACGTCTCCACTCAATCAAAACCACAAAAATCACCAAAATAATCAACAAATTAAACAAAGAAAAAAAACAACCAATTTAACCAAACTCAGACACCATCATCTAAGAACAAACATAAACGCACAACAAATCCTTCTAGTTGGTGCTTGCCGAACATCTGTCCCTCCGATCGGATCCGAGTCCTTGTACTGTGCCGATCTGATGAAGGTCTGGACGACTTGGCGGCCGACCAAGTCCTCCGTTTTAGGGCCTTCCTTCGAGGAAGAAGACAGAAATTAAAATAGGAAAGAGTTGCGGGAAAGAAAGTGGGACTTTTGTTTGTCCACAGAGAGATGGAAAGAAAATTAAAATGAGGCTTTTGTTTCTTTTGCAGAGGAAGAAGACAGAAATTGGAGAAGAAGAAGACAGAGAGTTGCGGAGAGAGAAAAAAATATCTGAGAAGAAAGTGTGGTGGGGTGGAGAGAGAGAAAAAAATAATTTTTTAAAAAAAGTTAAAAGTAAAAATTATTATTTTATTGATATAGGGAATGGTTAAGAGAATCTATTGTGGTGAATTTTTATATAGGGAAGCAAAAATTAGTTTGGATCCTTAAACTTAGGGAAAATGGTTGGGAAGCTGCTGCTAGTGCTCTAAGCTGTAGAAACCTAGGGGATGCGGAATCTGGGGTTGGCTTTTGTTTCTGAGTGGTAATTCTTTTGCCTGACCAACTGTGCCGATCCTAATTTGACATAGGTTTTGCCAACAGATTCTTACTCAAATTTTGGTTTTTGTGATTCTCATAGATGAGAAATTAACACATAAGAATTTATGAATGATATGCATGCAGTACACCGACTTATTATATTATAGCTTGTCCCGCATCTGTTTCTTCCAAGCTTCCTTTCTGTACTAGTTATGTATTGCAATACTTGCTCATTATATGATTGAACTTCATTACATGTTTGAACTCAAATTTTTGCAAAACTCCTGTATTTTCAATTTTTTTTTAAATTTTTTTATTGAAAGTGTTATATGGGCACTTGATATGGTGAGTTGTTATATTTCTATAAGGTTCTTATTTTGAGGATCTTTTCTCTTCCTGTTCCAAGATCATGAAGAACTCGAATCTCATTTTTCTTTCTCTGTTTAAGAAGTACACTTGTTGTTTGTTACCTTCTACATACAATTTCCTTTTAATAATGATATCACTTAATTCTGGACATTTGAGTTGTTAATAATCAGAGCAGTGTGATCTGTTGTGTCCATTCACTGAATGAAAATTTAAGTTTGATATGTGTAATTTTTTAAGCAATAGATTTTTATTTTTTTTAAAAAAAATGCCAATACGAGAACCACCTCAAGAAAGAGAAAAAAAAAAAGTTTTTTCTTTGTGAAAATGTAATGCTGCAAATTATTAAATGAAGATCATCGTATATCTTGATTTTTGGACAAAAATTAACACTCATAAAGAACCTTGTAAATTCATGTAGGTTCTGGAGATATAGAATTAATTTAAGCCTAATACGCTTAGTAGAAATATTTTTGGAATGGTTTTATTAAGTTGTCCTGATTTGTATTGATACATCTGAATTCATTTGTTAAAATTTTCTCCTTTTTAACGAGTCTTTACAGGTGCCTAATGTTACTGATGTTGGGCTTAAACCAAGGCATGTGAAGAAAGTTGCTGTTATTGGGGGAGGTCTAATGGGTTCTGGGATAGCTACAGCTCTTCTTTTGAGCAACATATATGTTGTTCTCAAGGAAGTCAATTCTGAATATCTTCTGAAGGGAATAAGAATGATAGAAGGTGGTTACTTTATTCACAGGAGTTATTGGGATTCACTATGTTATTTCTTGTCTAGTTTGCTTTCACTTGGTATGAACATTGTTTAAACAATCTTAACCAAACTATTACCTGGTGTAACTGATGAGAAGTTATCAGGTATTGTCTAAGCATGTGACCCTAAAATTAAGCTGCCTGTCTGGGATTTAATTTTCAACAGATGCATACCTGATGGTTTAGGTTATATGCAATCTAAAATTCATGTCATAGCAGCTTATTGAAGCTTGTTAATTTTTTAATGATCTTTATGTCAACAATGGAGAATGACACCAACTAAGATTGATTGCCCATCCTGATCCGCACTCCTATCAGAGCTAAGGATAGGGAATCTGTTAGTGAGTCTGTCAAATGCCTGTATTTTACCAGGTGTTTTGCACATTCTTTTCTGGTCTGACTATTGAAATTGTTCCATGTTATAGAAACTTATGACTCTAAATTTTTTGTGACAGCAAATGTTCGAGACTTGGTGAAAAAAGGAAAGCTGACACAGGATAAGGCAGAAAAAACCTTATCAATGCTTAAAGGTGTATTGGACTACTCAGACTTTAAAGAGGTGGATATGGTCATAGAGGTGGGCTCAAAACACATTCTGATAGTGAAATTTGGAATTTCAAACCTACAAAATCCTTGTAACAGTGGTTTCTGTTTGTAAAATGGGATGTGGTAAACTCAGTGTACACTTGGCAGATGTGTTATTTTGTTCATGCTTACTCAATATGTTCTCTTCATCTACTCATTATCTTGTGTTTTCTAATAGTGAAACATCTTATGAATGGACAATCCTTAGTGCTGCCTGTTTGACATCATTCATTTTGTGCTCTTTTGCAGGCTGTCATTGAAAGTGTTCCTTTAAAACAAAAAATATTTAGTGAAATTGAGAAAGCCTGCCCTGCCCACTGCATTTTGGCAACAAACACATCTACTATTGACCTCAATTTAGTTGGGAAAAAGACCAGCTCTGAAGATCGCATTGTGGGGGCACATTTTTTCAGGTTATTTCATTTCTCTTCACTAATACATCTCTTTATCATATGCTTTTTAAATTTAAAGGCTGATGTATATCATATGCACCTTCTGATTACTTGTCTGAGTATGGCATTGAATAGCAGCTTTGAGTACCACACTCGACCAACCAGATCCTCCTTGAGATTTTTGGCAGTAGATATCAAACCTGTGCTTGCTCATCTTGCATTTAAGAATATTAAAATAGTGGTTAACCTAGGGTTCCTTAGTTAGGCTCAACCAACAAGATCCTCCTTGAGATTTTTGGCAGTAGATATCAAACCTGTGCTTGCTCATCTTGCATTTAGGAATATTAAAATGGTGGTTAACCTAGGGTCCTTAGTTGGACTCAACCAACAGAGGGAACTACTCAAGTATTGAACTATGAGAGCCTCATATCTTATAGATCAATCCGAAGCACAAACTCACTTCTCTGCATGACAGAAAAGTCATTCTCATTAAACAAAAACTGGGAGACTCTAGTTTCTAGTAGATCTTCTCCCCTAAGGTGCTGTTTGGCATCCAAGAATGCCTCGAGCAACAAAGGTTCCAACCACATCTAGCAGGTTGAACTTTCATTTCTAATTGTCTCATAGGCAACCAATTAATTTTAAGGCTCTTTTTGTTTCTCGTTAAATTTTTTGCCTAGTGTAAGTTGAGATCTCTTCGTACCACAGGTTTCTGTGATTTATTCATTCAGTAGAAGTCTTGAAAGCACCTTCTGGCTTTTTAAAGAGCACTAAAATGCCAACATGCTAAGATATTAAGCTGGGGTATAATTTGCATATAAATTGATAGAGGGGCATGTCTGAACTGAAAATATATTCTGAACGAAAAGTCAATGTTGATATCTTAACATGATTAGAGGGGCATGTCTTCTTCTGGCTTTTTAAAATGAACTAAGCATGATGTATCATCTACAATTGTAATATATTAGAATTTCTTTACTTTTTATGAGTAACTGTTTCACCTTCATGCTGTTAAGTTTATCAACAGCATTAGTGTTTTGTGGCAATGCATCAATTTATCCCATGATATTACTATGCTATTTTAGTACTGTAGCACTCTTCTTTGATTCAAGCATTTCTAATGATTGTGCCTTTCGCTTATGCTTTGGTTAATGTGGCTCTTTGATGAACAGTCCTGCTCATGTGATGCCTCTTCTGGAGATTGTAAGGACAAAGAAGACATCTGCTCAAGTAATTCTTGATCTCATGGCAGTTGGGAAAATTATTAAGAAAGTTCCTGTAGTAGTGGGTAACTGCACTGGCTTTGCAGTCAATAGGACATTTTTCCCATATTCGCAAGGTGCACATATTCTGGTAAATTTAGGTGTGGATGTGTTCAGAATTGACAGGGCAATCCGCAGTTTTGGCCTCCCCATTGGTCCTTTCCAGTAATCTTCTTCCCTTAACATTATACTTCTCATTTATATTGTTTTACATGTATATGTGCATGTGGTGGATCATGTTTTTTGCCACTGCATGTGCTGGGGTTGAAACATCTTAACGGGAAAAAAATATCAAAATATCACGAGGAAAATTCAAGTTTTAATTTGGTTATAGAAAAACCAATAGAGACATAAGCTTTATGTGACTTGAGCTTCCCAGTTAGGCCTTAAAGCTCTTTAAATTGTCACCTCATAGAAGGCCTCAAACAGTAACCTTAAAAATCATTTCAAGCCATGATGTTGATTACCTTGTCCTCTTGACTTGCAGGCTTCAGGACTTGGCAGGATATGGAGTATTCATTGCAACTGCAAAAGAATTTGTTAACGCATTCCCTGACCGCACATTTCAGACACCGTTGGTTGAACTTTTGGTGAAAAGTGGAAGAAACGGTAACAAGGACTTTTATAACCACCCATATGAATCTTGCTTATTTTCTTGAAGTTGCTAATCCTTTTTTCATGTTTGCCACCTGGGTCCTATGCGCTTCCATTATTTTAGGTAAAAACAATGGAAAAGGATACTACATTTATGAAAAGGGGAGCACTCCAAAGCCTGACCCCTCAGTGCTACCAATTATTGAGGAGTCTAGACGACTTACCAATATGATGCCTGGTGGAAAGGTACTGTACATCAATATATGAACATTCCATTTCCATTACATTGTACTGCTTCAAATTGATTTTGGCCCGCTTTTAATCTTATGACACAATCACAATATTGGATATCAGCTAATGTGTTTACTGGATTATGTTAATGCTGGCAGCTTGTATCTGTTACTGACCAAGAAATAGTGGAGATGATACTCTTTCCAGTGGTGAATGAGGCATGCCGTGTTTTAGATGAAGGAATAGTTGTTCGAGCATCAGACCTTGACATTGCATCTGTTCTTGGAATGAGTTTTCCGTCTTATCGGTGAGTGACTTTATGACCAATATCTTCTTAAGTTGAACTTTCAAGTAATCATTTCTTCCTATTGCAAACTTTTTCTAGATGCTTCCTGAAATATTTTCATTAGATATATATCTTATTCAATTGAGTTTATGTAGATATTTTGCAATACTATTTGTCAGTCTTTATGCTCAGCCAAATTTGTATGTAACTGTCTGCTCATTTTGAGTTCATCCTCTTGCCAAACTCTGACGGTTGTGTTATTATGTACACTTAATAAATTATCCCCCAAGGCACCCTTGAATGCACGATTGAGTCCCCCAAGCCTGTGCAGGTGTCCTCTTAATGAGAACAATTTGTAATTGCTGAATTTTTCTGTGGCAATAAGTTGCTATATCTTGCATGCATAAATCTATTTTGTAAATCCAGTTCTCCTCTACTTGTTATCTACAAGTTAAAAAAATTAGGTTTACTAAGTGAAGAGGGACCATGATCTATGGATAGTTATTCTGTGAACATCAGAATTGCATTATCGGCCATGAGTATTTACAGATTTTCACAAAATTCTTATCCAAAATAAGCTTGAGATATTAAATCATAAATATGGTATCTTACAACTCTTACATTTCTTTCGCCTAACAATAGTCTCATAATCTCACAGCAATCGTTTATTTTTTGCAGTGGTGGTATTGTTTTTTGGGCAGATGCAGTCGGACCTAACCATGTTTATGCAAGTCTCAAGAAATGGTGTGAACTGTATGGTAATTTTTATAAACCATCTAGGTTTTTGGAAGAAAGGGTGGCAAGAGGCATCCCATTGGTAAGAACCCCGGCTCAGCTTCTTGTTTGTTTCATTGCAATTTCAATTTACCTTGAATAGTTTAATTGTTTTCCATGCCATTGATTGGGGGGGGAGGGTTAATTGAGGTTGACCCTGGCATTAATTTTGATAGCTCACAGTCGTCGGCTTCCTTCATTGTGATTTGAAGTAATCCCGATCGGTGTAGTTTTATTCTGTGCCATTGAAATGGTTGAGTAGAAACCCTTTGTCTATATAATGTCATCATTCTTCTGTAAATGCAACTTGTCTAGTACCGATATCTTCTTCCTGCAAAGACAACTAAATTTTTTACTAAGAAAACATGGGTAGGACGGAAGAAAGCACACACCCCACGCGCCACCCCCAACCCCCCCCTTCTCTTTCTCATGGCAAAGAACCATTTTCTTCATAAAAAGGAAAAGTAAATGATATTCTTGCTTTCTCCTGCAGAGTGCACCTGCTTCATCGTCTCCAGCATCGAAGTCACGCTTGTAAGCAGTAATTTTACTTCAAATTACTGAGCATGGAGAAGAAAAAAGAAGTTTTTTAAAAAAAAAAAACGTCATGTTTTTGAGCTTGTAATTTTAACAGATCTTCGAAATAATAAGATATTGGTTTCCCTGTTTTGGCAAGCAATCTTCATCTATTTGTTTTTGCCTGGTTCTCAATATGATACAACTTTAAGTGAAAACAAAAAACAAGAAGGAAAAATAATACTCAACCCATTGAATTGAGACCCGATTGGCAATTGCTGCACAAAATTTTAAAGAGTATCTCTTCAAACTGCCCAAGTAACTAACAGTTTTAGTTAGCCCCTCTGTTAACATTTTTTGTTGACCCGTGATTAAAATTATTGATTATGGGTCAAAGTGATTGAAATTATCCATGAAGACCCATGGAGCTGTGGAGACCGGCAACTAGGGTGTGGGATCTCCTTCCATAGAAATCCACCACTTGGCTGTCTCTAATCTCTAGTCAGAGTCTTGGAGGTCCAACAGCCAGACTCTGGCCATTGAGCCGTGAAGACCACTTCCGAGTGTGGAGGTTGACCTGACAAGGATTTTTTTTTTTTCCTTAATTGTTTATTTAATGCAATTGTATACCGGAGAATTTCAATTACTTCAACACATTTTTTGTATGAGTGAAAAGGTGGTTAAAAAAAAGATTCAATAATCGCTTAGGTGGTTAACTACTGGCGTTAGCAGTTAATAACTATAACAACTACTAACTTAAAATAAAAAAAAAAAATTCAAAATAATGTTCTATGAACTTATATATATAGGTAATTAATATGTAGTGGTTAGTGATTTGAAAAAACCTATAACTGCCCGTAAACGCCTCAGCAATTAGTGATTTTTTAACCACCTTTAAAAGTGTTCAGTAGTTAGTTAATCACCTGCCTTTTTGTCCATAATTTTTTGTTTAAATTAACAGAAAATGCTGATAGAGGGGAGAACTAAAGGAGCTGTGTACAATTGAGTGCCACTTTTTTATAGTTTGGTAGACAATTGCAAATCAGGTGTCAATTTGAGAAGATAACCGTAGTTTTCTATCTAAACAAAAAACTTCCAACTTTAACTAACCCTTATGAACCAATTTCCACCATTTTTTAGATAGAGCAGTCAGAGAACTTAAAGACGAAGCCATTTGTAGTCTTTCTATATATTTCTCCTTCAGCGAATACCGCCATTCTTCCAATTCGCTTGATGCTCAAGTCCTCCACAATGGCAATACGTTACGTTTGGGTTCCCAGGGCAGCAAGTTGAAGTCAACGGTCCCAATTTTATTTCTTGCCTTCATTTATTCACATCAACTGTCTAATTAAAGAACAAATACCCAGTTGTTTTGCTAGGATTAATAATTATAAATACAAGGAGCTTAAAATAAAAATAAAACAAATTAGTCTTGAAGGTATTCTAAGAAACGTATTCCACCATAAATTATCAAACTGCTCTTTGTTTCTCTAGAGATTGAAAAAATTCCTAGCGCCTAACAATACAAGCTATATTGCACCAGCATTTAATGATCTAAATCATATCTTATGCAATTACAAGGCGCAGCATATTACACCATTTTCTGCTCAAACTATGGTTGAAGCTGGAAATTAATTTAGAAATATATTAACGGCGTAGAAAAATAATAATAGGAGAAAAAAAAAAAAAAAGGAAGTCAGATTAGATCCCTGTCAGCTCTAGCAATGAGGCCCCATACCATGTTCACACTGCATTCAAGAAAATCCAACAATGGTGTAGTATTTTGGAGATGCAGGGGAATACCTTGGGCCAATTTCTGTGTTAAAATCTTTCTACATCTCCTTTTCCGTCTTCTGTTTGCTATCGCCGTTTTCGGGGAGGAGTGGAACTTTTGGAAGGAGGTCAGCAACTGCTGGAGTGACCGTCTGAGCAGATGTTTTGGCCGTAGGCAGAACAACAGTTTTTGAAATACCATTTTTAACTGCTCCTTGTTGATGCCCTGCTTCAGTTTTCACATTGGCATTGGCAGCACCATTACTCAGTAGGTCTTTTTGACCCCCCAATTCACTTCTGGCTAATGACGAACAGTTTGTCTCTGTAAATGTGTCATGGAAGAGGAAGCCATTAATTCTCAATGCTAAACCATGCATTTTTTCTTCTTCTTCTAATTAATAAGTTACACATGCACCAGGTGGGACATGAACCCACGACCTCACCCTCCATCTTGCTACAAAGTACCATTTGAGCTAAAGCTCATTGGTTACTAAAACATGCAATTCATTATTGTTGTTTTAATATTTTTGTCAATGATGTCTATATTATATGAACTCTGCCCCACCTATAACATGAAATTTCAGATTCATTATAATTGGCCAGGTTAGACAAAGCAGACACATCAAAGAACCAAGTGGCATGCATAATTTACAGCCGGCTGAATGTAGTCATGCAGACTTCCTGATTGGAGGGGAAGCCATCTTCCAATCTTGCATACAACACAAGGAAACAACTGTCCTAAGAAAATTTTAGCTGTGTAATGTTGATTTTTAAGAACTAATAATACAGATAAAATGACATTGCCATATTTTCTGTGGGTTATTTCTTGACTCTGTCGTTGAAGTTTTTTGTTGTTCCAAACAATGGTTTATTCGTTTGAAAAAAATTGATATGGCTACTTTTCATACAACTACTAATCAAACTAGAGGGAGATTAACTTGCCTTTTATTTCTCCAAAAGTAATGAGCCTATTAAGACAGTCTCGAAACTTTGTCAAAACAGTCCTTTCCTGCTCTCTAAAAACCTCTGTCATGCCTTGTCCATCAGGCAATTGTGAAGACGTGTTACCATGGCCCATCATCCCATCAGACGAAGCAGATCTCATGAACATTGCATCTACTTCATCACACATCAACGCTAAAGTTCCAGGAGACATTGGCCTTCCTTTTGGCACATCAGCACCATCTGAACTGGAATCTTCGGCGCCAATTTTATCGGTCTGGGTTGCACTTGAACAGTCATCAGCCACAGCTTTCTCAACATCAGGTTCCTTCCGGGTTTGAAACCTTTCTTGAGTCGATGAAGCATGGGAAGTTTCTGTCTGATCTTCTGCTTGCTTTTCTGTTTCATTTGTTTGCTCTGGACATATTAATCAAGTTCATCATATGTTCTAGAATCAGTTAATATATATCCTATAAAACCTCTAAATGCAGCTCACAACTCCCCAGTAATGAAAATTTAGATACCAATGTACCCAGCCAGTAATAAGAACTTCTTACACACAAATCATGATATACCTGTAATTGTTCTGGCAGCTTCTCCTGCTAGGACCACCAAAACCGAACAAAGCTCCCTCACATCCTGCGGTTGGATGATGTCTGCTAAGAGAGACCTTAAACAATCATATACAAGTTAGTATTGTAACCGAGCAGGTTAATGACATCTTCCTGAATACAACCGTTTTTTACCTGTACGTAAATTTTGAAGGGCCTAGTGCTGCATTGCCACCAACACGAGCACCTGGGACGGAGGACAAGGAAGAGGAGGGTGCAGAAGTTTTGAGATGATTTGCCTGATAAACATAGAAACAAAAACTTACATATACCATCATGAATTCTGAAGGTAGTACCCAAGCGTCAAAATGAGAAGAAGTTCAGTGGTAGTAAATAATCAAAAATTACAAGATTCCACGTACTAAAGAGACAGCAGCCATTCCCTACCAATGCAGAGACGATCATTAATAACTTCAGTCACGTCTTTTCTTGACTAAAACATAACTCTCACAATCCATATTAAAAACACAGATATGGTCAAGTGATTTTATTGGAAGCCAGAATTTGAATAGCAATAATTATTCACTGATGTTCCCCCTTTTTAGCCATTAACCACTCAAAATATACTCCTCTTCAAATATGCCAAGATCAAGTTTACCTGTTGAAATTGCCCAAGCCGGTGAATGGAAGGATCCTTAGCTGCTGAAGAAAAGAAGAGGTCCTGACCTCTTCTTTTCTTTGACATCGGAGGGGATGCATAACCTGAGGATCCAATAGCTCCAGTTATGGCAGCATTCGCTGCCTGTTGAATATATGCTATGTTGTTGCCTTGATCTCCGTGGAATAGAGCCTGCCTCTCTTCACTACCCTCAAAATTCTTGCAGTCTATGCATTTACAATTTTCAGAGCAGAGAATGTTGGCTTGAAAGCACTCACAGTACTTTTTGAGGCACCCAGACTTTTTGCAATGGCATCCCTTATTGTGCTTTCCCAATATTAAAACTTCCCCAGCCTCCTCCTGCATATAATTCAATACAACATCAAATGTTTGTCAAGGAATTCAAAAAAAGGACCAGAAACATGCAAACACAGCCCCCCCAATAAAAAGAATGTGAAGACCAAAAAAAAAGAGAGAAAAAAAAAAACTAAAACTTGCACATAAAGGTAGAGTGCAATAAGTAACAAAGCTTAAGAAATTATAAAAAACTATGAATTTAATTATTTAATTAATATTTTGACACTCCTCGTATGTGAGCTCAAACTCTCCCTCAATAAGTGAAGCACATCACATGAAATATTTAACTGAAATTGGGAGTAACTATAGAGTTACGTTGAAACTCAGTATCTCTATTATAATACCATGTTAAATAAATTATAAGAAAGTATGAATTTAATCATTTAATTAATATTTTAACACTCCTCATATATAAGCTCAAACTCCCCTTCAATAACTAAAGCCCATCACATGAAATATTTAACTAAAATTAAGGATAACTATAGAGTTAGCGTTCAAACTCAAAACCTTTATTCTGATACCATGTTAAATTACTACTTATCTCAAAAGTTTAAATGTATAAAAATTGTAAATATAATCATTAACATTCCAACATTCTCTATCTACCAATTCTTAGTAATCATCTTACGCACATACCAGGAAACCATAAGCAATACCATAAATTCATTCCTGATGTCATAAGATTTAGCACAACGTTCCCATATGAACAACAATAAAAGCTAGAATAGATATCTAGAATGGTGTCTCAAAAATAGATCCATCATTTACAGTAACAAAGATGCCACAACAGCTAGAAACATGTTAAAGGGAACCCCTTAGAAACATTGGTAGCTTCATTAATAACAAGATAGCTAAAATACTAAAACTTCTTACATGTTGTGTTTATACTAAAAACTGAAAGATTACCTCAGCACCTGGTAAATAAAATTCAAAGTTTAGCATTATTAGATGAACATACCCTATTATCCCTCAATGCATGTGGGCTGCTGGCAATTTTTGGCCTGAATGCATTTGGATTACGCTCTAAAGTAGCTTCTACAGCTTCTCGCCTAGCAGCTTCATTCTCAACGTTGTTATAACAATTTACACAGTTGCACCCATCACAGTATATTCCAGATGCAAAACACTCACAATACCTGATCATGATGACATTGACAAAACGAGCTTCACATCAGTAAAAATATCTCATAAGAAATATTAAGTTGCATACAATTTATACCAAAAAGAAATTGCCGCAAGATAATTGAGAATGTTAGCAGGAACAAAAGTTAGTTAGAGGCACAACATAGTTTGTCTTTAAGCCAATAGAAGAATAGGATCAAGCTTCGTGTATTTGAATGCTTCAGTAAGCCTAGGTTATGGACTTACAGGGTTTCCTAATACAATGTGTTAAGATAATCAAACACACATGAAGGCGCATATAAGTACAATGTGGATGTGACCCAATTTTTTGTCCAGTAAATCTGATATAAAGCACATAGGATCAAGCCTCATGTATTTGAATGCTTCAGTAACCCTAGGTTATGGACTTACAGAATAAGCGTCGCAGATGCTGATGAGAAATTTGTCTAAGGAAAAACATAGTTTGAATGAAGAAAAGCCAGTCAATAGTTCAACAAAAGTTGCAGTACCAACCAAATGTGTAATTATGGTACAAACCAAATGTTAATCTGCACTTAGACAATCACTTTTTTTTTTTGCAAGTATGAGAATAATTTTTTAATTCAGTTATGATTAATTAGTTGCATAATCCTGTTACCATTTATACCCTTGGGTTGGGATTGCATTTGCCTTCAGCCTACCCCAACCCAACCAATTTTTACCATTATCTATTACTCTGATTCATCGACCAGTGCATAGTGAAAAATCAATTGCAAATTGCAAAGCAAATACACAAAATCACAACACACACACACAGGAGAATTGAAGATGACACATATCATTCTCATAGAATTCTACAACATGCTATGTACTATTTGGAGAGTACCCAACTACTAGCTACCATTTGAATTTATCTCCTTGATGAGAACTCAAAGATTGTATGTAAATATGTAGCTCCTTAGCTAAAAGGAGAAACAATGAATTAAGAAATGAATAATTTTTCTGCCTTTTTGGTTCATAAAGAATATTCAGGCAAAAGGTAGCCAACTCTTGTTATGGAACCTAGAATAAAACGGTAAAAGAAGTGAGTGGGACCACAACACCATATTAAATGGTATAATTATAAATTTTATAAATAAATGGATAAAAATATGTGTTTATATATTTGGGCAAATACATATATCAAAGTGGGTGTGCGAGCGCACGCTTGTGCATACTTATAAATAATGTATGTATATCTTTACACAAGCATATTAATTCAAGTGTAGAACAACACACCATCTTATACCAGGAGAGCATAAAGAGGTCATGTACTTACAACTTTAAACATCGTGAGTGTTTACAATTGCATTGTTTTTGCTTCTTTGGAGTAGCATCTTTGACTTCGGAATTGGATCTTGGTCTTGATTTTGGTGAATCTGGTTTTCTGCAGAAAGAAGAGGGTAGGGTTACACCAAAATTAATAGATACATCTTGAGCTTCTATCATGTGCCATATTGGCAAAGTATTTGTGTATGTACAACTGCTTCCATAAACGTCCAGTTTTGAAGCAAATATATCTTTACTATATGCATAAAATTTAAGATATAAAGGCATATCAATGCTAATCCCACTTTCAGTGGGGTTGGGAGAAGGGTTACAACACGAGCTGATTAGCTTAAGAAACTTTTACCAGAGCACAGGGACAAAAAAGAGTAAATAAACAAATAAAAAGCAACAAAGTTCAATCTCATAGATGTGGCATAGATAACCTAATACACCATTATAGAAGATATCTATAAGATGGAGAATTCATACAGATATAACAGGGTAGAATTTGTGCTTGAAGGAATTAGAATAATATTTATTATTTATCAGACAAATGCATGAACAAAATGAATAAACCAAAAAGTTCCTCTTACACCTTTTTGACACTATAATATGAAGATGGATTGGGTGAGAAAGAAATTGCTGAGTTTTTCGAGATTAAAAGGACTAAAAAATATGTTAGTGGAAAGAAATGAATCTTTCCACGGCTCTATAAATATAGGAATAAAATAACTAAAACGATCTACAAAAGCAACAAACAAAGTAACCAAATTTGAATAAGCGCTCCAAATAAAGAAACCACTGTAACTTCAATAGCTAGGATGCCAATCAGGGCCCTCATAATTTCCAGAAACATAGCAACTTCACACGTCAAAAGCAAATCTTTCAAACAAAATCCATGGGATAAGGAACTTTCTCAATAAACCAAAAAACACAATAACACACACTTCACTCCCCATCAGCCAAAGCTTCCGAATCAAACAAAATATCTTCTCAACGAACCAAAAGACCAAATCTTTCAAACTAATTAAGTTTTATTCTCAACAAACCAATCGCCCAAACAAAAATCAAAATTTTGTAACTGAAAAAACCAGAATTGAACAAACTTACACAACCCTCACTGGCGGATGAGCCGTATGCGGCGGCGGCGGCACCGGAATCGCCATTGCAACCGGCTTCGGCTGCGCTGGTGCCACTGTCACCGTGGCCGCAACCATCTGCGGCTGCGGCTGCGGCTGCGGCTGTGGCTGTGACTGTAATTGTGGCTGTGGGTGCTCCGGCAGGGCCACACTCCCGGAGCCTCCACCGCCGCCACCGAAGCCCGTGAAATCCAGCTGCCTCGCGAGCTTCTTCGTCGCTGGAGCCTCCGTCGACGCCAAGGCCGTCGGGCCGTCCGATTGAGCCTTCTTCAGAGGGAAATCGCTTCCCTCACCCTCTCCCATCAAATTCAAAATTCGAAAACTCAATCACAATTCCTTTTTCTCTTTTCAATAACTCAATCCGCTGATTACTCCCAAATAATCACCAAAATTTCTCAAATTCAGATACTTTCAGATCCAAGACCAAATCGTAAGCCACCAAGATAAATTCAAATACAGAAAAATAAACGATTTCGCAGCTGAAAACGCCGAAGTTCAGCGAATAGTGACCGGAATTGAGAGGGCTTCGATTCGTTCACAGAGAGAGGAATTAAAAAAATTGTAAAATTTCAAAAAATTTCAAAGAGAGACACACAGTTTGGGACCTTAAGAGAAAGCAATGGATGGAACGAACGAAGAAGAAGAAGAAGAAGAAGAAGAGAGGAGCAAACCTTTTGTTGTTCGTCTCTGCTCCCTCTCTCTTCCAAGCTTTTGAAATTCAATTTTGTGAATATTGGACGGTGGGATCAGCGATGGTTGTTTGATCGGACGGTGCACTTTGGAACGAGTTATCGGACGGTGAGAATTCATAGGAGTGTGAGTAGTCAGTAGTTGACCGTCGGATCTAGGGAGGATGATAATTTTCCACAAAAGCGAGTCTGAGCGGAATACTGTAATGGAAAATTATCGGGTGCTTTTGTCCTCTACTGGAATCTTGCCACGTGGTGATGATGGCCCTGGTGAGATGACGTTGGTGAAACGTGGATGGATTTGATTGGAGAGGAGACAAATCATTGAAGGGGTGGAAAACGAGGGAATTTTGTAAAGATTCCGCTCCGTAAAAAGTGAAAAGTAAAATAAATTTGGCGCTAAAGGGTCTCCAAGGAGTTATTGATTTGGAGGTAAAGCTTTCCGAGGTGGTGATCGGAGATTTTCTAGGTGGTACGAGGCATGGAATGGACGGCCAAGATTGGAAATCGGATTTCTACCGAAACAAAAAGGTGCAGTAATTATCAAATATTGCCACTTTTGTGACTAATTCGTTGTCAATAAATCAATTTTAAAATTTATTGTAAAAATTGAAATCGATAAATAAAACTTAATACCAGAAAATGGGCCCCTAATAATTAATATTATAAGGATTCACTACTAAAAGATTTAAC
The DNA here is from genome assembly GCA_013348765.1 of Carpinus viminea. NCBI lineage: Eukaryota > Viridiplantae > Streptophyta > Magnoliopsida > Fagales > Betulaceae > Carpinus > Carpinus viminea. Next base: position 13,197,298 of record CP054667.1, read on the forward strand.
TATGGCTGAAATTTTACCATATCAACATTTATTACCTCAATCAATTTAACGTTCATCACTTCAATATTTATTATATTTTTTAACATTTATATAATTTGAAAACAGTAATTTAGAATTTAACGAAATCATCTAATTAATTATATGTAAGCATCCCAAGCTTCCCGCCACAATATCCCCTCTCGAATTGAGTAAATAAATGAATCTTTCTTTTATCAAACTGATTATGAAAAAATAGTTTTATTTCTCACGTATAGGTGATACAATTGAATGCTTTACATAAGCATTCTTATGATGTTTAACCCTATACCTCACGAAAATTATCAATCACAATTTTTAACAATTTGTTAAATCCATAGTTTTCTGAATTAAAAAATAATAATAAAAAAAGAAAGAAAGAAAAAAAAAAGACATAATGAACAAGATTTCTCATACAATTTATATAGCCTTGACTCAGTGGATTAGGACTGCTCAAATGAGGCGGTTATACTAACTGTTAACCACTTTAGTAGGCGATTATTAAAAAACTATTAACCACTTAAGATGGTTGCGGTTAGCAATTTTTGAGGTAGGGCAAAACGGTTATAATCACTAACCGCCTTCATTTATATATAATAATATAAATATATATTAAATATTTCATATTAATAAAATATATTAATTTTTTCATTTGTATTTGGATGAATGGATTTGGGCTATTAATGACTATGTATGTAAAATATATAATGTAGTATGTGATATTTTGGGCTAGGCCTTATTCAAAAATATTGGCCTACCCGAGCTTTTTTTTCCCAAATTTTTTGAAATATTTCAGCCTTAAACCCTTAAAATAAGCCCAAAAAATGGGCCAATTACATAAAATAAGCACAAAAAATAGGCCAATTAAAGGCCTAAAACACTTATAAAGCTCATATAAAAAAAACAATTATAAAGTTGCTGGTTATTGGATTGAATAACCATTAACTGCCTGTTATAAAATAACCACTAACCTATGCTATTGCGATTATTAAAAAGAGAGCCCCTTAGATCCGGATGGTTTGTAAAAGGTGGCTTTTACAACACCCAATTAAAATATGCCACATCATATAAGTATACAAACCCAAATAAACTTAGTTGCACCGAATCCTTCCAAAAATCAAACAAACCCCTGCCTCCAGCCCAAATCGCTGCTGAGCGCCAGACCACCAGACCGTCGGGTTTGCTGAGATCGCCCAGCCCCAATCGCCAGACTGCCGGACCTTTGGAGCCTCAGATCGCCAAGCGCCAAATTGTTGGACCACTGGGTTTGTTGAGATCACCCAGCCCCGATCGCCAGACCACAGAACATTTGGAGCCTTAAATCACTGAGTGCTAGACCCACACCTTCAAACCAATATCACTAATGTGCAACCCAGATTGCTGGAGACCTGATGCTATAGGAAACGCGAGGCCCGCAATGTCGTTGGATCTCCAAACCGCCACAATTTGCGTTTAAAGAGACCCACGACGCTGGTCTCGTGAATGTCTGACCCCTCAAAACTTGATTCTAATGCTTCAAAACTCGTTTTGATTTAAAATTAAAACTTATATGTGAAAAGTGAACCCTTTAAAAATTTTATCATCTTAAATGCTGGAAAAAATGGCTCCAACACCGGAGAATTGCTGGAGAAGATGACTCCAGTGGGTTTGGTCGTGACCCACCCATGGTCTAGACTAAACCGCCACCTAGCTCTTTTGAGCTCAAAATATTGTGTGTGTGAGTATTTTATATTTTTGTAGAATTGTTTTGTGTTTGCTTAGATGTCAGCTTATGAGTGATATTTGTAAAAGAGGTATTTTGCAGATGGATTTGATTCAAGGTTCTCTCTATTAAAAACAAATAAACGTCTAAGACAATTGTGATTATTAGGATGCTCAAACGATTATAACCGGCAGTTATTGGTAATAATCGCAACCACAATTGCAACCACCTTGAGTGGTTATCGATTTTTAATAACTGCAACCGCAACCGCTTAGGCAGTTAGCGGTTATTTTGTAACGTGATTAGTGGTTATTTAATCTAATAACCGGCGGTTTTATAACCGTTTTTTTTTTTATGGGCTTTTGAATTTTTTTTAAGTGTTTTGAGTCTTTAATAGCCTATTTTTTGGGCTTATTTTAAGGGTTTAAGACCAAAATGTTCCAAAAAAGATAGGAAAAAAACATACTTTGAATAAGGTTTAGTCCAAAACATCATATTTTACATTATATATTTCTTATACATAATCATAAATAGCCCAAATCCATTAATTCAAATACAAATGAAAAAATTTATAATATTATATATATATATATATATTATATAATATACATAATCATAATATTCAAATACAAATATATATATTTTATAATATATATATATATATATAGCGGTTAGCGGTAATAATCGCTTTGTCCTACCCTCTAAAACTGCTAACTACCCTGATGGTAAACGATTTTTAATAATCACCCACCAAAGCGATTAACGGTTAACGATTATAAGCGATTAATGGGATAGTTATAACTACCCTGTTTGAGCAGCCCTAATGATTATAACCAAGCCCTAGTGATTATAACCAATAACCATAGTTAATAACACACCTACTAGTCTCTCCTCGAAAAGAGGACACATAGATCACAAGAAGAATTTGCAACAGCCAAAAATAAATTAAAAGAAAAAAACAAACAAACAAATCTATACTCTCTAATTTGAACGAATAAAATACTGGCCCCCTGCTAAACAGCCTCTTGAAATTATGCGGCGTGGCAAGCCATGGAAAAATATGAATTTATCTTGTTGACCGCAAAGACTCGGAAAAGTGTTGAATGGTCCATGAAAATGACAGCAGAGCAGACTCCACTGTGGGAACTCGAAGCTCAAGCATTATCGACAAAAATAAAAAAATTAAAAAAAAAATCTAACGCCGCCACCGATATTTTGCCCTTTTTATGTCGACACGACAACAGGACTAATAATTGCAAAATCGGATATTTTACCTACTTCCAAGTTATACAACATTACCAAGGTCAGAAACAAAAAGCACCGAGTTTAGTCCTGAGCTGTGAATATCCTTCCTCTCTAGACAAAAACTTAAACCACAATTACACGTGCAAATTTTGCCCCCCCTGGCCCCCTGCTAGTATGCATTTCCAATTCTGTCTCGCCCCACAGCACGTCGATCATCTCGTCCCCGTCCCACAAACATATCCCGGCGATAGTCTTTTGGTGGTGGGCCGCCCCTTATCGGGGAGCGGCTTCTCTCTCTAATATCACGAGTCCAGCGGTCACGATGAGGAAATGGTGCTGGTGGTGGTACTGGTGGTGGTGGAGATGGTGGTCTTCTCTCAAATCCTTTTCTTCCATTGAAGATGAGATCCCTTCCATGGTTGTCCCTATGACCCGGCCAGTCTATTGGCATTGGCCTATCAAACTTGCTCCTCCCTCTGTAGTCATCTTCTGGAAAGTCCAACCGTTCTCTCTGCATGTGGTGATCAGAAAACCTGCCTTCGTGCCTCGGAGGTGGTAAACCACCAGCTCCAAACTCCCTGGGGCCATCCCTAGCCCAACCACGAGGAGGGGACCTATAGCCATTCATCGTCCTGCCAGGGGACCGTTCCATTGGAGGGCCAGGGAAGCGCCTTGGGGGAGCATGTGGAGGAGGTGGGCCAGGATAGCCTCTCCGAGGACTTCCAACAGGTGCATAGCGAGACATGTTGCAGGTGTTACAGTACTCCCGCCTTGCAAAATTCAGGTTTCTACACCTGAGGAACGATCAAGAAAAAAGTGAGATTCGGCCAAGAATGTACACTTCAACTCTTGAAGCAACAAATGTTTGCACCTAATACCTACTGGAAAACTAGCTATAGAACAGCCCCAAAAGGGGAAAATATTTAGCTAACATACACATTCACTGTCCTTCTCAAATTATATATATATATATATATATATATATATATATATCAGCAAGAATTAGAACTTGCAGGACACTATAAACAGAAGCCAATGATATTGTAAATAGCAAAACTGTCGCATAATCACGTATACAGACAATCAAGGAAAAAAAAAATTGTAATATAAAATGCAAGCTATCAACTTACGAAGTATCTGGGCAAACCCAATCGCCTTCCCTTGGACGCACATTTGGATTATTTCTACTCATGCCTTCACCTCTGACAGGCCCAGGACCAAATCCAGGCCCATCAAAAGCTCTACCAAATGGCCTGCCACCACCCCTTCCACGACCATAAAGGGGTGAGGAGTCTCGATATCTACCAGGACCCCTCCCGCCACCAAAGTCGCGGCCACGTGGCCGACCACCAGTATGATTAAAATCAGGACTGTAACGATGATCTGCATCCCTATGCCGTACAGGAGATCCAGAACCTGCACGAATTCTGTATCCTGAAAAAAGAAAAGCCAGTGAAGTCCAGAGATAAGCAAAGCCTAATAAGATAAGGGGGAAAAGCGAAAGTATAGAACACTTATGATAGCTGAAGATCTGTGACCATAAAACTTCTAATGACCTATTCCAACAAAGTTTGCAAGGACAGTTACCATCATTTGGGGCATCTCCTTGCCATAGAGAGCAGAAAACAGAATATTTATGTGAAGAGAGTAAGAATTTCACATGATGACAACACCCTTGTGTCACTTCCCAAACAAGTGATCCATATCACCAGTGAATATAACTAAAGCGATGAGCAATTCAAACAGTGGTTATTTGTACTCACCATATACTGTAATTGCTGATAGTCTTCAAAAAGAAAACAATCCCGGTATTACTATATAGAAGAGCCACATCGTTACCTTGTGGACCGCAACATGCTTAAAAATATATATATATATATTTACCTAAGCCCCAAAAATCATGGATCCAGTGCAACAACTTAATACAGCACGGTAGTAGCGATAAGGAAGTGAACTTCATCCATATCTGCAGCTTGCAGATAGCGAAGATGGACATGTGCCTAATAAATACTAATCCAGCCCATAAAGCAATACCTCCAGTACACCTCTCCAAAACCTCATAAGTTGAAACATGCCGTCAAAAAGGAGCAGGAAGAGCAATAGCGTGAACCCCATAGGAAATCCACCACCAAAAGAGCTCGCCCACCAAAGAGCAAGCATCCAAATAATACCCGCTACCAACTTGGTCTACCTCTTTTCAATAACCACATATGCGTCTTGTTAAAGCCCCCCATATCTGACTTAAAAGCAACATCAACTTCAAAAGTTTCCACCAGCCAGAGTTAACAGTTGCTCAGAATGAAAAAGTGTTCTGAAGCCTTAAAGGCATGTCAAATCCCAGAAGAGTAAAAATTCAGAGTTACTGTTGACCATTAACTATGCCTTCTACAACTTACAAACAATCAAAGTATCAAAGGAAAGGGAACACAAACGAAAACAACAATCCAAGAGTCTAAAGAACTGAAGTCTTATTCTGTACCAACACACCACTTGTCAGAATTGTGACAATAACAAAAACCTACAGACGTTCAGCAGAAACTAGAGTTAACATACTAACAGAAGTTTTCCAAACTCCCAAGCATCTACTATCCACACGACAACTCTGAGAAGTACAATGTCATACTAGTTCCTATAAAACAATCTGATTCACCCTATTTCACCAACCAAGGGGAAGAACTAATAAAAGAAAACCCCAACTAAAACATCATTCCTCATACAAATAAACCAAATTCTCACAAAACAACCACTAGAATCTATCAGTAAGCAGGAAGTACAGAAGTCTACGTTTCCACATATTAAAGAAACCAATGCAAACCACAAATTATAAAGCTCAATGTTCACCACTAAACATCAGCTTCCAAAACAGTGTCAGCTCCTGTAAAGGTAAATTCAGTACCATTTTACCACACTGAACTTCTTTCTGTAGACAAGCCCTCTTATTTCACTTTCTTGTATTCTTATTTTGAATGGTCACCAAATAGAAATACCATCACAATAATGCTCAATGATGGTGTGGTTTTCTGATGCTTTGTCAACTCATATGACCATCTTGGAACCTTGCAGATTCATCACCAAAATGACTGGCACTGGCATTCACGATTACACAGTATCTATTTTAACCAAACCATTCGGCTTTATCCCCAGATATACCCATCATCATGACTTGCAACAAATGAGATCCAAGCCCTTATTTTTGGTGATGCTGCACCCATAAATTCAAACACAATGAACAATATCCCCCAACAGCAAGTACCACAAATATATTTAGTTCTAATACATAAACACATTTGCCCCAGACCATGATCCAAGACTGCACTCACACCAACATGCCTTCCTCAAGGCCCAGGTGCTTGTAGGCAACATTCAGAGCTGTAACACATAATAAAAAAATTTATTTGCAGTTTGATACTCCATAAATGGTAGTAGATCCACATGCTCGACATGCAACATAAGGAATACTCAACAGGTCTTCAGAACACCATTTTTGATGGCTACACAGACTCATCAGGCAATACAATTTGAACAAAAGAGTAAAGATGATAAAACTTATTCGAGGAAAAAAAAAACAAAATATAGAATTTATGGTAACTAGAAGTTTATAACTATAATTAAATTAGGTGCAAACATGGGAGAGAGAATCATAAAAAGAAATTGAATATGGAGATCCAAGGTCTCCATCTTCCTTGTGAACTGTATTAGAAACATGTGAGACACAAGTACATTGAGTATGGAGATCAATCACTACCCAATTCAGTTTGCATAAGCTGTCATTCAATTTAAGAGGAAACTAAGTTTATACCCTGTCCTTTTAGCATGATTCCTCCTCTAAACTATGCCACTCATTAACAAAGGCCAATAGTGGCACATTCCAAAGAAATTGAATTGCTCCATTTTGTTTAACATTTAAAGCTACAAATCATCATCCATAATGGCATCATTGAAAGTAAAAACAGAGCCACCGAAAGCAGGCATCTCAAACTTTCACCACTATTGTGATTAAAGTAACTGGTCATTTCAGCATTCCTATTCACAATTATGATTTACTCATCAAAGTGTACCACAACGAAGTAATTCAACTTCCATGGGATGCACCAAGAGATTTTTCCATTAGCATAAACCTGCTCAGGCTGTAACACACTATCTAGATTTCCACGTGGTTAACCAAAGCTCAACTATCAAGACAAAGTTTAAATATAGAATAACAGCCTTTTTCCCCATATCATTTAATCATGTACACTAACTCTGACGTTCTCTAGAATCTCAATATATTTAGGTTCCTTTCACATTAACCAATCGATTCTGTAAGTTGATGCTCAATAATACTCATAAGAAAAATGCTTCTTCATTACGATAAAAAGCATTTTCAATCGCATTGGACAAGTGAATATAAAAACCAATTCAACCGAGAAAAGCAAAATTTAACCAAAAATAAATCCAATCCGAATGTTGACCTAATCAATCATCTTCAGAAACCAACTAAAAAGTACATAAAGCAACACATACAATTAACAAAAACCCCTAGCAAACCTACTTCCACGATCTAGGGTTTGGAAACTCTTCAATTTCCTCTAATTTAAACCAGTCAGATACACCTCATATGAATTTTCAGATCCCATCGAAAAGGACCTAACTCTAGCAATTAAACAATTAACACAGTCAAACAATAAACGAAAGTAAAAACCAGAGAGAGAGACGAACCAGGCTCATCGGAGAATCGATCGGAGCGAGAGTACGGAGGAGGCTCCCGGCGTACCTCGCCGGGCTCGTAGTCGCTGACGCGTCCGCCGCCGCTGCCGTCGGCTCCGGCGCCGCCTCCGCCGTCTCCGCTGACGGAGGGACGTACGACGAGGCTGCTGATGAAAGGCTGGTGGTGCGGTGTCGTTTGGTCCTTTTCTCTTGCGGACATTTTGAGCGACGAGTGCGTGTCTGATCGCTAAGATTTCGACGACAACGCAGATGTATGTAAACCCTAGAGGAACTCTGAATAGGATTTTTGTCAGTCAAATTACGGGAAAGTGCAAGTCTTCTCCCTATTTTACAGCCACGAAGTTTTCTTCGGCGTCCGTTCATGATGGTGAAACGGATCCGTCGTCGTTTTGCCCTCTTAAATTCCTTAACGGCTTTGTTTGGCAAAGGACCTAAATCGAACCAAACATCTTAAAAAATTCATCTCAAAATTAGTTCTAGTATTTTTATTTTTTATATTACATTAATAATTATTTATTATCTCTAAGAGGTAGTCACATTTAATTAAACGAAAATCATTAATTTAAATCATTCTTCATCTTCTTGTATGAAGATATCAAAAATAAAAAAATAAAAAACTTTTTATTACTATTCAAAAAATTTACCATAAGATAAAATTTTTTTTTGGTTCACTTTTTTATATAAAATATCCTTATTTTGTTTCTTATCAATTATCTGCTATTTCAATCCATTCCTAAGTTCACTCCTTTACCAAACATAGCTTACAATTGTTTACCTTTATTTTGTAATAATTGTTATGAATAAATGTAAAATTAGCCCATGTATGTTCATTATCAAGCCTACCAAATTGATGTTTTTAGGGGCATGCTATCGCCAAAATGAAAAGGAAAAGTATGCCATACACAAAATTTATTGATGGGACCATTAGTAATACGAGGACACTTTCATACGCAGCAAATGTAGAATGATAAATTCTACAAACAGACATACACATACACGTGTTAATCATGAAAACTGATAGATCTTAACGTTATTTAATTTTAATTTTAATTGGACCATCTATAAGCAAAGCTGATGTTGACCTAAGTTGACGTTGACGACACCCAATAATTAAAAATGTAAAGCCTCGGAACTTTAATTATTTGATTTAGTTTTTATTTTTTTTATTTTTAATTCAGTATAGTATATTAATATTATATATATATATATTTTGACATCTCTACAAACAATTAAAACGGCAAATTTTGCTTCTTTAAGCCTAATTCAGATTTAAAATACAACTCACGTCACATAACTTATGTGCCCTTTGCTATTTTAGATGATTTTTCTGTTTAACCATGACCGTACGAATATTCGGGTGGAGCAAAATGAGAATGCAACCGCTGGGATATGAACTGAGACCCTTTCAGCGGGTGACACCCGTCCCTGTACGCGTTTTTTCGGTAGCAGAGAAGTCAAGCCCGGCGTACACCTACACCAGTGACAAACATTGTGTACCAGTCGACACACGTGGTAGCTCTCTGTCCTTCGTTCTCCATATGATAAGTAACTAGGAAGGATCAGGAATCCTCGCCCCTCGCTCGCTCTATCTCATAAACCACCGCAATAACTGGCGCACGCTAGCGGACAAAGTACATTTCTGCTCCGATACGCCTCTGGAGTTTTCTATTTTTTTTTTTCTCTTCTCCGAGTTGGTCACAGACGAGGACTCAGACTCAGACTCAGACTCGGAGCGAGACACGCCAAGGCTCACTGGCTCACACGCGTAAGCATCGTGGTCGATCATTTTCCAGATCCGTTCTTAATTTAGTGGATGATCGGTACGTTTTGAAGTTTGTTTTTCGTTTAGTTTTTATTTCCCTAGCGTTGAGCTTCTTTGATTTTTAGTCCGGAGGTGTTTCGTTTTGTTCTGATCTTTTGTATTTGCTTGAAATCTGCAATGATCGGACAATTTAATTTTGTTTGGACGTGAATAATTTTTATGGTTTCTGTTATATATATAACTGTTTCTGTTTCTGTTTTAGAGGCATTTATTTAGCTTTGAATCTGTTTGTTTGCTGAGAACGAGAAAAATAAATATGGTTAATATTCTTAACTTTTCATTTTTCTTGTACCGGGATGTGCGCAGTTAAGTGGATGTTATGTTTTCCTGCGTGTGGATCGTAGACATAATTTCTAGATCGTATAAATTTCCGAGATTTTTTTTCTGGAGTCAATCAGAGAGTTAAGAGTGTTCTTCACAATATTAGTGAATCAATGAAGTTCATGGAAGGGCATGCTTACCAACTGTTCTGTCTTACTGGATATTGTTTAGTTTACTGATTGATGCCGGAAATTTTTCTCAATTATTTTTTAGTAATTTCAGATATGGGATCAAGATCCTCTATATTTCTTAGAATAACTCTACTGAGGAGGAGCCTTCAAATCTTAACTACTATTTTTAACTCAAATGGTTGAGATTTTTTATTTATTTTTATTTTTACGAATGATTAGAAGTATATTGAATAAAGGGCAAAGCCTTTGTACACAAAGAGTATACAAGAGAGCCGAGGCCCTAGCTGCTACTACAGTCTAGAAAAAATGGTTTAGATTTTTTGCCGCCTTTGCATTTATGAGTAAGTGAGACAATGAGTGAAGAAAGTTTTAATATCTTCTGAAGATGGGAAATGTTGAGGTGGCAAAAAACCTTTTAATTTAAAAAACAGTAGTTAAGATTTTAAGAACTCCATAGCAGAGTTACCTTAAGAAATCTAGAGGATTCTAATCCTGATGTAGTCCAAATTTGTGATCAAAGCTGATTCTGGCTTTTGACCTTACGGTGATTGGAAATCTAAAACATCTTCCGACCAGTGAGCCGACCAATCAGGTTGGAAGTGGGTTGGAATTTCAGGAAGCTCAGGGATTTGAACACCCCTATTCTTTCCTTAGCCTATAATTTCCGAGCAGTTGAGTGGAGCACTACTGTATAAGAAAGCATAGGTAGAGAAGTGGAAACTTTTTAGTTCGTGATAGGTTTGGTTTCAATAGGCTTGTGTTTCATTAAAATGAGAAATTATCCTAATGGATGTTTAGTGTTATGGAAATAAAATTTTGATTTGATTGCAGTGGATGCAACATAATAGTGTTGTTGTAATATTCAAATTAGGAAATCCAAGGAAAGTGCTGGTTGAAGTCTGGCATGTGGGGGCGTCAATACTCAATGTACAAGCGCTTGCCACCAAGAGATTATGCAAATATAGTTGACATGGAAGAAAACTCAGGTAACTTGCTCTGTTGACCATTTAAAGCTCTATTTGGTGAAGAATCATTTGAGTTCTAATTATACAATATACTACCTATGGATATGCTCAAATTTGGTTGTGGAGTTCATATACTGAACACCAATGTATACAGCTTGGATCTTGTGCTGTGAAGAATGGCTTCTTTCCAACAGAATGAGTTTTGTGTCATTGTATTTAACATACTTGCAGCAAATTGTACCCTGTGGGTTAAAGGCTGATTTTCCTTTATCATCAGATGAATTTTTTGTTCACCTCTTTTGCTCTCCTTTTGAATCACCAATTGAGTATATGCAATTGATAATGTTATATGAAAAACTGCGGATTGAAAAGGCAATATAGGAGTCCTTTGAGGAGATATTAGTCCTGTTTTTGGAAACTAGGAGCTCATTGAGTATATGGTCTAGTTTGGTGATACACTTCAAATTTGTGTGAATATTACGAAGCATGATGATAATCGGGCTTACATCTTGTATGTCTTGTAGCTCTTCTACAGAACAACATATCTCCAGAAACTTCAAACCCTTCATGGAGGCTTTCTTTGCCGCATGTATTAGTAGCAACCATAACCTCATTCTTATTTGGCTACCATATAGGGTTGGTGCTCTCTCTTGAACTCTGTTTCTTCTTTATTTCTTGGTGTTCTTTTGAGTATGAAGCATGTAAACAAAATTGCTCACTTTTGCGTTTTTATTTTTTATACTTGTTTTATGCAGAGTAGTTAACGAACCACTTGAAAGCATTTCTGAAGATCTTGGTTTCAGCGGGAATACCCTGGCAGAAGGTGACATTGAGTTGATTTTTTGCCTTTTCTCTAATCTGATGTCTGATTTCTGCTTCTAGCTCTCTAATCTAATAGGTTTTGTAATTCATTTTAAATGAAGGTCTGGTTGTGAGTACATGTCTGGGTGGTGCCTTTCTTGGATCTCTACTCAGTGGTTGGGTTGCTGATGGGGTTGGGCGACGTAGAACTTTTCAGTTGTGTGCTTTGCCTATGATTATTGGTGCTTCTATGAGGTATGCTGACATTGTAAAGAAATTAGTAGCACAAATTTTTATCCTTGTACCTGAGTGCTAACTAAAGCTTTTGTGTTGCAATCTTGGTTTTTGTCTCTCGTGTATTACATATTCTCATTCATTTAGTTCATTTTAGTTCATTATAGCTATCTCAAATTCCTGGTATTTCCTGATGTATTAGTATACAGTTGTTTTCGATAGGTAAAGGGGCTAAAACATGCATATTTTTCTCACTTATATGGAGGGTCATTGCAGATGGGTTTAGAAGATCTAATTAAATTGATAACTCCATCTGCAACAATAAGATTTTAATTTGTTCCTTCAGTTGTGGCAAACTTCTGTTTGGAGGATAATGGCCTTCTAGTCCGTATTCTGACTTGTTCAAAGTTTCGAAAAATTAATGTATTATAGATTCTTTCCTGGTAGCCTCTTTTGCATTGCATATGTTTTTGTACTTACAGTTATTTGAAGTGTATGCATTGGCTACCAGTAATAAACAATTATGTGCATTTTCAGCGCAATAACCAACAATCTTGTGGGTATGCTTTTGGGACGGTTATTTGTTGGGATTGGATTGGGCCTGGGCCCCCCTGTTGCTTCTCTCTATGTCACAGAGGTTTGCTCCTTTTTTGTCTAATTGATTATAGTTATATATGTTTTTTCTTTTCTTTTCTGATTGTTGATGTAAGGCATTGCTTCTTTCTTGTCTGATATTGTCCCATCTGTCCAAGCAGGTTTCTCCTGCCTTTGTGAGGGGTACCTACGGCAGCTTTATTCAAATTGCAACATGTCTTGGACTTATGGGGGCCCTGTTTATTGGAATCCCTGCCAAAGAAATTGCCGGCTGGTAAAATATGCATATTAGATTTTTCAGCATCTGCATTTCATGTTTGACTGTTTGATGTACTTCTTAATTATTTGTGCTCAGGTGGCGTATCTGTTTTTGGGTATCTACAATTCCAGCTGCAATACTTGTTGTTGCCATGATGTTTTGTGCAGAAAGTCCCCATTGGCTATATAAGGTTTGTTTTCATTTGTTTTCTATGTCCTGAGATGATCATTATTATTATTATTATTAAAGTTTGTACCGTTGCTTTCTGTTACTTCTTGTACACTCAGGTTGCACCCTTTGCTTTTAATAATATTTTGATTGTGCCCTTTGCTTTTAATGATATTTCCTTAAAATTCCTATTAAAAATATTTTGCGAGATGAGCCAGAATGCTTCAAGATATAGAGCTCTAATCCGCCACCCCTTTTTTTAACAAATTATTTTCTAGTTGATATATACTTCCTCCCTCTATTGATTTGCTTGTGCACTCTTTATACGAATTTGGATATCATCTTATCCTCCCAATTATTTTTCTATGAACTCTCTCTCTCTCTCTTGATTGCACACAGACATGCACACAATGATGCAGTTCAGCTTTCTGTATTGGTTCCCAAAGTTATTGCAGTACTTTCTCTCCTTTCCTTTTGGCTTTTTTAGGGGAGGGGGGGGAGGAGGTGGGTTGTTGTTGGTTCTTCCCATGGAAACTGTTCCTTTTCTTCCATGCAAGTTTGGACAAGTATCTCTCCTTGCCGTAATATGGTATAAAATTTCAATCAAATTTATACGCTTGTAAGTACGTATGCTGAAGAGAAACAGCTAACAGTTTATCATTGGTGTGATACAGAGAGGAAGAACAGAGGAAGCTGAAGCTGAATTCGAGAAGCTCCTAGGAGGATCACATGTCAAATTTGCAATGGCAGAATTATCCAAGTCAGACAGGGGAGATGACATTGATACTGTGAAGCTCTCGGAGTTGCTTTATGGTCGCCATTTTAGAGGTAGATATGATACTTTTCTGGTATACTTTTTCTCCTTTTCTCCAGTTGCCACAGCAGCAATTGCCATTGCTTATTTTTCTGTCTTACATCCTTTTTGGGCTTTCCAAAAGTGCTTTGTTATTCACACATTCCTTTTGCAGTTGTTTTTATTGGGTCAACCCTATTTGCTTTACAACAGCTATCTGGTATAAACGCTGTATTTTATTTCTCTTCAACTGTTTTTAAAAGTGCGGGAGTGCCGTCAAACCTTGCCAATGTCTTCATAGGAATTGCAAATTTAACAGGTATAGCTTCAGCTCATGGTAGCCCACTTATGTATCTAGGATTATGCATTCTGACTTTTGACAGCACAATTTTTATGTTCTCCAGGATCTCTTATTGCGATGGCTTTGATGGATAAACTAGGAAGAAAGATGCTCCTTCTGTGGAGCTTTTTTGGCATGGTAAATTGCACTTTCAAATCACTTTCCTCTTTTTATGTAAAATTTAGTATTGTGATTATAGTATTAAATCTGTGCATCATGTACTTGGAAGCTGGAAAAGAAAAAGAGAAGTAAAATATATCTCTACTGACACAAAGACTGGAGATTGCCATCAAACTTGGATAGGAAATTTTACTTGCTTAAGAATGCATTTGGACTTGATGAATACTTAGAAGAAGGAGCTCCTTGATATTGGCTTTCATGTTTATGGAGAAAGTAGAGTGATGTTATATTGTGTAGTGTGATCATCCAGGATAGTGGCTATGTTAATATTCTGATATTAGGCTCGCAATACACATTCATTTAGTGTGGATTATGTTTTAATAGTAACTTACCAACACCATGCACAGCTCAGCCAACACATCCAAAATCTCTTCTCCTTGTTTTTGTTTCTAACACTATATGAAGTGAATGATCTCAGTGCCAGTCTTGACGTTTTGCGTTATATCTGCCCAGGCAATATCTATGGCCCTCCAAGTTACCGCAGCAAGCTCTTACATACCAAAATTTGGAGCTTTGTACCTATCTGTTGGTGGCATGCTGCTGTGAGTAATCTTTTAACGCTTACAACTTGAAGATGAATTTGTGGTAGATGCATTCTCTATAAATCTATTAAATGTAAAATGTGGCTCATATTGCTGTGCTTGGCTACTTGTATACTTGTACTTGTAGACGTGCTACTCGGTAATTGTTGTGTTATTGGGTCTTGCCTAGCTAGCCATGGAAGGAGAATCTCCTAAAGCTGTCACATGTTAAAGTTAAAAAAAAAAAAAAAAAAATGAAACGGCTGTAAGATGATGGTGGTTGTTATGTTACCTGAATTTGTCCCAGAAAATCATGGCAGCTATGATTAGGAACCTTGCTAGCCAGCAGGAATGTACTTGGATTCTAACTTTTATAGTGACCCGGCTGGCAATGTAAGCTGCCCCTGTGATAAATAATTTGGATGTCTTCAGAAATGATGAGTGAACAAATGAAAATTTCTACTAGTATTTAACTAGCCATCCCTGATTGTCCGGGAGCCATCTAGAGATAAGTGTACATGACAGTCGTTTGGAATGCTAGCTAGCCATGTAAGGGGTGCGAGGAAAACTTCCTAGGGTGACAGTGTTGGAGGACTCAAATTTTGAATTTCTTTGTGCAGGTTTGTGTTTACGTTTGCTACTGGAGCTGGTCCAGTTCCAGGTCTCCTTCTGCCTGAAATATTCCCCAGCCGAATTAGAGCAAAAGCTATGGCAGTCTGTATGTCGGTTCATTGGGTAATTTTCTTCTGCTCCATTTGTTTTTCATTAGCTTTTATATCTGCTCTTGCTGGCTTTTGGATCCAGTGGCAGAATAGTTGAGCAAAAAAAAAATGGAGTTCCATCATTTCCTGGTTTCCTTTGCTTTCATACATTGGTTCTCTCGATTGGTATTCTTCAGGTGATCAATTTCTTTGTGGGGTTGCTGTTCTTGGGTTTGCTGGAGAAACTTGGGCCGCAGCTCTTGTACTCGATATTTTCAACCTTTTGTGTAATGGCCGTGGTGTTTGTGAAAAGAAATGTGGTGGAAACCAAAGGGAAATCACTTCAAGAAATTGAGATAGCACTTCTTCCGCAAGAATAGACGACATGCATATTTTCTGTTGCAGCAAATACCTTTTAATATGACAGCCAGCCCTTACCAGGCTGCTGGCATTGCTAAATGCTCTGCCACGAAGTAGTGTATAGTTATAGTCTTCTTGTAGAGATGTAAGTTTGGCAGATGGATACACGTTGCCGCCAGATTTTGGTGATCATCATACGCGCTCCGTGGACTTACTGGTGGATCAAAATATATATAAATATCCATCGGGATTCATGTGTTTGCTCAGTTAAGACACCAGATATGTCACATGCACGCTATGGGAACTTTGACGTCTCAATGTCTCAGGTTGAATTTTTATGTAAAAATAATGTTTCACGCGCGAATATATATTATATAATATATATATATATTCATTGCATGATTTTCAAATGTATTAATAGTGGTTTATTTGGATGAATTAGATGTGGTTGCAGGGGGACCGGTTGATCAATCTGTTGCCATACATCATATCTACCTTCCTACCGCCATTAACAATTCCATATCAACAAGATGAGATAAAAGAAAAATTAAAAATGTTGTGTATAGCATTATTATAATTATAAGGAAAAAAAACACACACATGCCTCCCTCTTATTTAAGCAGATCATATAATATAAAATGCCATGCATTCACTGCTCATTGCAAATTTTTTTTTTCTTTCTAAATTGAATGGTGGAAAAGGAAAACCGTTGTAATTTTTCTTCTTGGGCATGACCATCTAAGTTCTTACCGTTGTGAAATGTTTAGTTTGAGTCATAGCTACTACTTAGGAAAGCTTGTCCGTTACTACAGCTTTATTAAAGTACAAGTTGGTAAAGTTCTTAACCAAAGTACAAATTGATAAAGTCATTTCTTATAACATCACAAATTTCTTGAACATTGTACTACAATCCTTGTGTTCTATTTCACAAAAAAGAGAGAAAGATTTCTTACCACTTAAAAAAAAAAAAAGTTAAGGCTTTCATAATCATGCAGTCCAATATGTTCTTAAGATACATTTCAAAAGTGAACTCATTTTGTGGTCGAAATTTTATGAATTTGGATCAGGTGCTAAAATAAACCTATTTTCTAATGGTGAGATTTAATGCCAAATCCAAATTTCATTTTCGTGGATGTAATATAATGTGTAAACTCATTAAAATTTTAAATAGCATAGCATCATATTCACTCTGACAATATATGTACACTATTACATCCATAAAATTTAATTTGGACCATTCAATGATCCTTCAAAACTAAATTAAATTATGTTCCTCAAATATCTGATCAAACAAAATAGCTCAATATAATTTAATCAATCAGAGCAGCTTACTGCCCTTGGAGCTCAAGGGAACTGTATGGAAAAACCAGTACTAGTGCTGGTAACATTCACAGGGCCAAAGTCCTCAAAATCAGAATCTGATCCCATTTCATCGTAGTCGTACCACCCTCTCGGAGAATCCTCTTCTTGCCCACTTCTCATCAAAGGAACCCGTAACTCAGATATTGGAGCTGGAAGAGGTTCTTCACTGAAATAATTGTCTTGGAGCAGCTCCATTGCTGTAGCTCTGCTAGCTGGGTCATAACAGGCTAGTTTTTTCACCAGAGATATCTCATCAGGGGAGCGGCTGGGCAGGCAAGCTTCCAAACGAACTGGATTTTCTACCTTACCGAATGAAATTGTTCTATAATCAGGAAGTTTAGCACATCCTGGCCACACTTCCTCAGTTAAGTTTCCCAGCACACTAAAAATTCTGCTGAGTTGATCAATGTCAGCAGTTCCGGAAAAAGGGCTCCAGAGTAAAAAGCTCGGCAAATATGCAGCCCAATGACCAGAGGTCAATCTCTAAACCATAGTTTGTGGATCCGTAGAGAAGTTCAGGAGCCCTGAACCAACGAGTTCCGACACAGGATGTGAGAGCACCTTGTCTATCATCACCACCCTCTTCAGCTTCGTAGGAGTAAGAACCCTTGAAAGGATCATCCTCCATGTCGCTTGTCGAGCATGTTGCGAGACAAGATACATCTCCATCATGAAAATTTGTTTCCTTGTCGGTTTCATCAATGGAGCTTTTAGCCTTCACCTCATCTAACTGTCTGAAATATTCTTCTTTACTTATGGTGTCCTGCTCTTGAATTTCATTCACTTCTTGGCCTAAATTGTGTGCTTCAGGAGAAACTTCAGGATGCTGAAAGGTACTCTCCTGATTTACAGTGTTTTGTTCATATTGTTGTGGATCGTAGTAAGCTATATATCCGGGCTCCAGAAGTATCCTCGCCTAATACCACAGTCAATCAAAAGCATATCAAAACTTTAAAAATAGCAAGAACAACAGTTTTTTTCAGAAGATTTATTTACTTGCAGGAAGCACCAAAAACATCCAAATGTGAAAATGTATGTGTTCTTTTCGAAATTAAAAAAAGTATGGATCCTCAAATTAGCAGCTGAAGGATAAGTAATATGCTTGACAAATTCAGCTAACCACCAAAGAATCACCAAGTAAATGAGTATGAAACATCCACATTATCCCCTATGTCTATATTAAATTGTGTATATCTAGTTAGTCTTCATGATTATTTTGTCTAAAACACGATACATGAACAACCAGCTAAAATGCAGTAATGCAATTTGGGTTTAATTCACAAACAGTTAATGATTACTACATCAATGGCTATCATTTTCAGCTATTGCTTGTAGAGAATAATTCGCATTCACCATAATGCACAAAACCCGTTCTTGAAATGCAATGAAGCAATAATGCAAAGCTTTCTTATGTTAGCTGTAAATTAAACGCATGAAGACAAAATTCATGTTCCTAACATCATCTACCGAAGGATCAAATACTCCAAAGCTTGACACAAACCCATGAACCCTAATGGTGAAAAAAAATTCAAAATTCTGATCAACAGCAGCCCCCCCGAACCCATCAACAAAAAAGAACAACATTTTATTTCTCTTATTCCCTTTCCTATGCTTTCTTTTCTTTTCCCCATCCAAGCAAACCTCAAAAGGTACAAAGCTTTGAAATTAGACTAAGAATTCAAGCTTCTGATCAAAACCATCAACCAAAAAGAACGAATTTTCTCTTTAATTCCCTTTCGATTCTATTTTCCAACTAACCCAACTACCCCTACCACCCCCAAAAAAAAAGCGCAGAATTTTGTCCACCTTAATCACATTACCTGCCCAAAATCCGCGAGCTTGAGCACCCCATCATCCGAAACCAACAAATTACTGGGCTTCAAGTCCCGATGCACGATCATATTCCTGTGACACACATCGACTCCACAGAGAATCTGCACCATCCACCTCTTCACCTCGCCGACCCCAATCGGACGGCCCTCTTTCTTCGCCTCCCTGATCACCGCCGCCAAGTCCGTCCTCATGTACTCCAGCACCAGCACCGCGTCCTCGTCCCCGTCCTCGCGCCAGAAGTACTCGTGCATAACGACGACGTTCGGCGAATTGCGCAAGACCTGGAGGGCCTCAATCTCCCGGAACGCCGACTGGTAGTCATGGACCTCCTTGAGCGCCACCACGACCTCGTCGGATCGCCGTCGCGCTCTGTACACGTCGGAGTACGCGCCGGCTCCCACGCGCTCCAATATCTCGTACTTCGCGACGATCTCGGGTCGGGTGTGGATGCTCCAGCTCTTCGTTGGGTGGGGCTCCATAATTGCAGAACACAAGTCTAAGCCTGGTTGGCTGGTTTGGATGAGCTTAGCGCCTTGGGGTCTAAAGGACGGGTTGGATAGCTTGCTTTATTTATATTAGCATTTGCTTTATTTATTTATTTTCTTTCACATCTGTTTACTTGATTTATACTACAGTTTTAGAGAGAAATTTTTATGACAATTTAGGGTTACCCTCTGAATTTATTTATATAGTAATTGAATTACAGGAAATAAAAATCCTTAAGAGGATTTGAGGATGGTATTGTCTTCGCTATTATTAGGTTTCACTTTATATCTTTTCACTAAACTCTCGGTGGAATGTTTTTTTGATTTATGGTTGACCTAATTTATTTATAGTAAAATAAGATGGGTGATCGTTAGATGTAAATATATCTATATGAATTCTCAATCTCCAGTTTGTATGTTTATTTACCGATATTACATTATGACCATTGCAGGCGTTAGACAAAGATAAACATACAATTAAAAGAAAATAAAATTGAAATCCTCACAAACATTCCAACAAAGCTAAAACAGGAAATGGGATCCGTTCTATAGTTCTTTGACTTAAAAGGCCGAGGAGAGAGTCGTCTAGACAACAGTTTCTAAAGCAGTTTAATGTTTGGACCAACAAGGCGATAATAAAGATCACTTTTCTCCCGCCCATGTCCTAATGCAATGAAGCTACTTAACAGGTTGAATTTGGAAGCCAGAAATCAGTCTCTGGATAGGGTCAGTTGCCATCAAAGTGTCTCCAAAATCATCAATATGTGAGAGTGAGAGTGAGAGGACCACTCCATTAACACAGGCCTCATCCTGGAGATTGAAAGAGACAGAACAAAGGGGGAAGATGTTTACTTGCCATTATGATTCATCCAATCCTCTGAGTTCTCATTGTCTGTTGTTTGTCTTTGTGTCTCTTTTCTTGTCTTTGCATTCATTCTCTTGGGATTGTGGCTTTTTACAGCAATTTATCCTAATCTCCTATGGAGAGTTATAAATATGAGAAACATGCTTCATTTCTCTTCACTATATGATCATAGTAATACTCAAATTGGACAGACTTCTTATTTATTTCAAAAGTTTAAATTGATAAAAATTGATAAATTTAATTAATATTTTAGCACAATTCTTTAAAATTATGAAATATTCAAACAACAATTAGAGTTCAACATTAGCAACGCAAAATCGTAGTACTTTGTTGCTATTTTCTGAGCCAATACATTACTATATATTCAGAACATAGCATTACAAAACAATATATCTCGATCCAATACATTAATGCAAACAATGAATTCAATAATACCCTCCAAAACCAAGAAGGTATAGAAGAAGAATTTGACTGAAGAATTCTAACATCAAACCATGAACACATCAAGGATACAAAAAATAGTCATCATCCAGCAACAATAATAAATGAGTGCAACGCTTCCCCTCATCGTTGAATTGGAAGGAGTTTCGGAGACACTCTCTAATCCAACATTGTTATAGCCAGCTTCTGTTTTTCAGTTTTATAATGCCCGTCAATACCACAAATGTACCATTTTTCTCCCGGAGTTGTTAAAATGATTACATCATATCCACTAGTTAAGGACTCAGTGCCTGTCGATACAACACATTGTTGGAAGTCAGTGCCATTAACTTCAATTATAGTGTGAGCTCCTGGTATGTACTTAAACACTGCACCAAGAAGTTAATATCTTCCATTAATATGTAAATCTATTTATGTGCAAGAATCTGGGGAATACTTTTGTGTAGAGGTAATTTAATTACCTAGTTGATCACCAACATGGAATTCCTTTCCCCGAATCCAACCTTGGTAATCGTAGTTGATATCCCAACCTGTCTCATCACCAACCAGGAACTCTGTGGCCAAAGTTGAAGGAACAAGACTTGCTGCAATGGCGAGGATGGAGAAGAAATGGGCAGAGGCCATTATTACAATGACAACTTCAGAAGCTTTCTTTTTTATCAGAATGATTCTGTTTTGGTGGTTATCTTATGGACTTACTTGCCTCGAAGAGTTCAATTTTGTGCCATTTTTATAAGTTAAAAATCTTAATATATTGGCCGTCCATGGACGGCTTTTGCCTGATAGGAGAAATGAATATGTTTTATTTTTTCTAAGCATGCCCAATGGAAATTAGAAATATAGCCCCTCAAATTCCAAGAAATTAGAAATGAGCTCAAAAGTTCCATTCAAAGTTTGTAGATGGAACTGCTTTTGATGCGGAATTCAAGGGACTTCGGGGAAATATTTACATCAAATTCTCAGTCTAAGAAAATCGGGGTGGCATGCATTGAAGTAAGCCATAATTGTGGAAGCTTTCTACGACAATATAATGACAAAGGTCAAAGGTACAGCTTCTCATAAATATTGCCGTATCCAATGCCAATCTTCCTTGTGTTCACCACCTATTTCTTATCTCATCTATCTATATATATATATATATATATATATATATATATGGAATTGAGATGGATTCACATGGGAATAGGTTATGAGCACAATAATGATAAGTATGGATCCTAAAAAGCTGCTTACAGATTCATCAGAATCCAATAAATAAAACTTTTTTCTTTTTCTACATTTCAAAGGCCAAAGAGTTTATTTCAGCTTAAAAGTGGATATCAATTTCATAATATTAATACATGCCAAACAGCACTCAAACAACAACCAGACTAAGAATAATTTACCCAGTAACAGTACATGAGAGAATGAACAATTCCCTTCACTTCTTTCCTGGTCAATTTGAGAAATGAAGCTAAAACATCCACTAGTTCTTCAGACTATGTTACAGCAACTAAAGTACACATATAGTAGCCAATTTAGACATCTACACGGCTGTCAGGAACCAGCACCAAAAAGCATTTTCAAAACAACAATCTAACGACAAAAGTGGGATTACTTTCCACTGCAGCTTGAACATGCCCTTAAGCAGCACAGCCTCCACAGACAATTGTCCTGCAGTTGAACAAATATTTATCCTTAATAAAAAGTCATATCTAACAGACAATTTCTTATGTCCCAAGCACAGCCTTCAATAGTTATGATATATCAAGAACAAAATCATTACATCCTACTGATGAGTGAGATAAACAATTTGCATCTGTGAATCCATGACTCATTGAGACCATACACCACATTCCATCATATACCTTTAACTTGTACATGAATCTAATAATGGCGGGGTTCCATAAGTAACACATCACATGATCTTGCACCTTAAATAAGTATATGGCCCTCATGATTAGTTAATGGGAGCAGAGACAAAGCAGCCATATCTCCATAAAATCATTAAATTTCTTCTATTATATTATCAGTTGAGAAGACTAAATGTTAGATACAAAGATAAAGTTGCAGCCCGAGATTTCTCTGTATTCTCTTAAATGATTCAAGGTTGACAAAAAGTTCCCTAGTTTGACCCAAAAAACTATGTATGGAAGTCCTACCTACAATAAGGAATTATAAACTGATTTTTTTTTCATGAGAATATTACTTAGTTGAGATTTGGGATAGTGCCGTATAGGAAATATACCAGCAATAGCAAATAAGAGATGATGGAAAATAGATACAAATTCTCTCCTCTCTGGATTTCAGCTCACTTATTCTTCTCAGGTTTTCATTTACATAGCCATAGACTTAGCACTCTCACAAGGAGTTTAATCCCATCTGCTTGCAAGACGTTGAGGATTAATTTGAGTGGGTCCTATAACCATGATGGCCAGCCATTTGAGGATTCATCACTACACAGAAGTAGCTGACATTCTCACATCACCACTCTATGCAAAATGCATCAGGTTGTAGTCATCAATTAAGACACCTTTAGGTAAAAATTTAGTGTCATAGCTACTAAGTAACTAAAGAAGCAACCCATCAGCAGATACCAACGTCCGACCTCTCTCTTCTAATGTGATGCAGAAAATACACTCGAGCAACACAAAACACCAAAGGGGAAAAACTGTACTTACGCAATTGCACAGCCAGACCTTCTGCGCTTTTTCTTCCTTGCCATCTCCTTCCTCCTTGGAGGTTGAAGAACAACCTTGATTGCAGTGTCAAATACAGCTTTGACATTCTAAACAATTAGACGGAAGTCATTGTCTAATAGGAATATTAATCAAACAAAGTATTCCACAAGATGACTGTTTAGAGAGCACCAGAACCGAATTGAACAATCTACCTGTTGAGTCTTAGAGCTGCATTCTATATAAGCTGCAGCACCAATTTGTTTCCTCAGTTCCTCTCCCTGTTTATTATATGCTGAATAAGCTAATCTCACACGAGATAAATCAAGTGTTTCCGAGTATAAAACTAATGAAGAAAATAAACAATGCTTACCTGAGCAGATGTTATGACATTAGATCCCATATGCTCAGCAAAATACCTACTATCCTCACGAATATCTGAGATAGATAAAAATAATTAACTTAATGTTATCAACAACATATTTGTACAATGACACAAAAGTAAACACAATCTGCATATCTATGGAGTTGTTGCCTACCTAACTTTGTTCCAACAAGAACAATTGGAACATTGGGTGCAAATCGACGAAGTTCAGGCATCCACTGAGAAAAAGACACCAAATGGATAACTTTAGTCACTGGTATACTAAACTCCGGCACATTAAGAAACAAAATCAAACTCAAAGAGCACAAGTATCTATGTCAATGAAAAAAAAAAAAACCTCTATTGGCTTTAATTTAAAAAGGAAAATGACCCACCTTTTTCAAACATGATCTGAAATAGCAAAAACAAGAGAAATGGAAAAAGAGAAAAAGTAAAGCAGGATAAAGTGAGAAAGGGATACGCATTAAAATCAGTACCTTCTTAAGAACATTTTCATAGCTTGCCCTACTGATTAATGAGAAAGCTAAGACAAATATATCAGCACCTCTGTAACTTAGTGGCCTTAACCTGCTATAATCTTCCTGACCTTCAAAACAGGGGAAACCAGTATCAAGAATAAATCACTAGCCAGAATCCTAACGTCAAACTCATAAGTGAGCAATGGACCACAGTACCATGATATATCCTCATTACCAAACGAAGTTAAACCAAAAAAAAAAAGCTAATCACAGAAGAAGTTTGTCTATGGGGAAACCTAATACCTGCAGTATCCCAGAGTCCCAAGTTGACAATGCTCCCATCCACAGCCACATTGGCGCTGAAATTGTCAAACACTGTGGGTATATAATCCTGTCGAAAAGTAACAGACAAATTGAGAGAGACGGAGAGAGAGATCTCCACTTGCTCACATAATATGCACACCCGATTTCAAACCAAAATTAATTTTTCCGGACAAATACATGAAGAAAACAGGTGATTTTTCATCATACATTTTGTGAGGACTGCTATCGGAAAGACCCACCAGCAGAAATCTCATGAAATGCCCATAAATAAAACAAGAACAAGATAAAGAAGGGTTTTTGTCAGATGGGTCATGAAAGACTTACAGTGGGGAACTTGTTGCTGGTATAACAAATGAGCATACAGGTCTTCCCAACTGCTCCATCTCCGACAGTAACACATTTAATGAACTTCGAAGCACTCATCCTCTCAAACCCACAACTTGTACAGTAGTAGCTCTTGAGCTACAGCACTGGAATATAATATATGCTAGAATCTTTAAAGTTACAAAGTAAAAACAAGAAGCTTCAAAGAAAAGGTTCAACAAAACGAGACGAAGAAGATGGAAGAGAACAGTGTCCTGAAATGTTGAAGAGTGACGAGATATAAAGAGGACCCTCTTCTAGTTTCAAGAAAATAACTAAAAAATTAAATAAATATGAGAGAGAGAGAGAGAGAGAGCTGGAGTTGTTTGTAGTCAAAGGGTCTGGATGTACTTTTTAATGTTCATCCCTCTCAATAAATTTCAAATCCAAACCGAAAGATTTTTTGAAATGCAGAGGATAATGGGCCCGTCTCAAACGGCCACCTATAGGCTATAGCTCACTAGCCTCACTTACCGTCCTTGCTGGTGTCCAACTTCCAACCATACAAAAACATAATTTATTGCCAAAGGTTGCTAAGCTAGATGTTATGAACTTCCCTATATGCTCGATTAAAGTACAAACTTGTGTTACAATTATTCTTGAAGTGTTACAAATTTATCTTTATTATGTCTTGTGCAAATTTATTATTAAATTTGTGAAATTCATACATAGTCTCACAAATTCACGGTAAATTTGTTTATCTCTTATGCGAAGATGAATAAAAGATAAATAAAAGACAAAAACTTAATATTTCTCTTAGAAAATTTGTTTTTCATCACTAAACTTGATTTACAATAATTCGCCGATTAAATCATTTGCAACTTAAGCAATTTTAGACCGCTAAAATCTATTGGAATAGCTAAATCTTATACAAATTCTCTCACAAAGTTAAGTTGGACGGTAAATTATTGAAAATACCAATCATAACATGCATGAATCTTCTTATTGGTATCGTTTTCTTGGTTATAGGCTTATAGCATGTGGGCAAATCCCCTGCTTTTTGACCCCTTTTTCACTAGCCCATTTGAGAACCCCAATGTTGGGATGTCAAGCACCGGAAGCAGAAACAAACAAACAATACAATTATTAGGTTAAACTATATTTTATTTTCTCAAGAGTTAGGGTTTATAGTCAAAATTTGAGAAGTTTCTAGGTTGGTTTTTGGTGAGAGAGGTCGTTCTTTAATGCCTGCAGAATTTGAAAACCAGAAATGCCACCGTTAGATATTAAATGGACCAAAATATCCTTCACTCTTGTCGCTATTCATTCACATGCAAGAATTTGAACAGAAATTTTCTTTAAGCCCCACATGTCTGCATCCCCAATCTTGGTTCCTATAATCCTATTTGGCACACAATTAAATACCTGACATTTTGGTACCGATCAAAAAAATAAAAATAATAATGGTTTTGAAATTATTTTTAAAACAATAGTTAAAACAGAAAACCTTTTATCATTTCATGCTTACAGCATGCAATATAGTACTGACACGTTAGCAATACCACGATAGAAACACCACTTAAATAAAATAGTAACCTAAAAAAAACTGGATTTTTAAGCTTAAATCGACCAAAAAAAAAAACCATTTTTTTCTCTTTCTCACCCAAGGGCTGCTACGTGTCCTAAATTCTTTTTCAAAATCCTTCCCAAATGATGTGGAAAGCACTATTTTGGGAATAATGAGAATTTTTTAAGGAAAAAAATTTTTGCTACATCATTTGCGAAACATTTTTGAAAGAATCCATTGAAATGTCTAGCATTATCCTTCTCACCCAACATCCTTGCCACCCACCTACAGAGACCATAGTTCCCGATTACTAGACACCATTGCCAACCATTACCCAATCACATTGAAATCCATGGTCAGGTCGTGACCCACGACGAATCATGGAATTTGTGTCAGGTGGCCTAACCCACATTGGGTCAGGAGACCTAGCATGGGTCTTTGGCTGTGACCCTAAGTCACAACCTGACCATGGATTCCGGCGACGTTGGGCGATGGCTCTCTCTCTCATAGGGATTCCGACATGGCTTGTGGGGGTGGGATGTTTTAAGGATGGATTTAATGTTTTACTCTTGGGGATGTAATCAGGTGTTTTGCTCTAGAAAATGGGTGTTTTAACTTTTAAGAATGGATATGATAGTAGGGTTTTCTAGTCAAAATTTTGTTTTTTTATACTTCCGTTTTCACTTTTCCAAACAAAAATATTTGCAACACAAACACAACATGATTAGAAACACAAAAAATAGTTTTCACATTAAAATACTCTTTCAAACCAAGAATAAAAAACATATCTTAAAACACATTAAAACAGAGGCTTAATAGCGGGTTCAGCCTAAAAAACATTTTGTGTGATTGTTAATGGGAAAAAAAAAAAAACAAGATGGTGTGAAGGTTTGCTTAATTTGTTATGTGTTTTGCAAGATTTGTTTGCTTCATTTGTTATGTGATTAAAAAAAAAGAGTAGGAGAGGGCAATTAACTGTGACTATTCTACCTGAGCGTGATTATGGTAAGCTTTAGCTAGGACACTAGCAAGACTCAAGATGACTAAGGGTGCATTTGAGATTGCAATTTTGTAAGAATAATGTATTTTAAAATATATTGCAAAACGTATAATGTTTGACATTGCAATTTAAAAATTACTTAATTTAAAATAAAATAAAAAAATTGAGATTTTTATAAGAAGGTTAGGGAATACTTATTTGAAAATGCACGAATTTAAACTAAAATCTTGACTTCGCATAACAAATATTTGCTAAAAAAATATTTTTTAACATATTTTACCAAATGTCTTTACAATTTTAAAAAATAGTGATTTCAAAAATGTAATTTTTAAAATCATATTTATTGAAAATCATAATCCTAAACGGATCCTAACACTAGTTAGAATTGAATGAGACTCATATCGAGTTTTGAACTTGGTCCTTAGTGCATGTCTAATCTAATCACATGAAAATTACCTTGGAACTACTTAACCACCCCACTAAGGATAAATCATTTGACAAACGAAAAAGAATTCAAGGGAATTATTTAGATTATGAAGTTTTGGAAATCTTTTGGAACAAAAGCTCTTCAAAAAGGCCTACAACTAGCTTTGTCTTACTAATCCAAGATGACAGCAAACTTTTTGGCATAAAGCAATGGATTGCGATATCTTTGTTAAGCCTAATTTGTGTCTCAAGTTCAATTAACAGACAAAACAGATACAGTTGCCGCATTCGATGATCATTGGCATGTTCCCAAGTGCCTGTGGGCTGTAAAGTTGAAAGGCATCATCGTTTCAACAAATTTATTATGCATCTTTAAACACTTTCATGGCAAATCGAGCCAAAAGTGTTGTATCAGATCCCAGAGTAATATTTTTCATATTTTGCTTCCCAATGAACAACTTGGGTCCAATTCACATCTTGGATTAACCTGGCAAGATTCAAAAATTCCATATTCTTCTCTAATTTTTGGTTAAGTTAATGAAAATGGTCCAAAATGATCATTTGGAGTTGTTTCCTAATGACATGCTAAGGATATGTGAAACCAATTGTAGAAGACATAGAACCTAGGAATAAGTGTTATTAACCAATGAGTAACTATCCACTCTTACATTAATCATTATTAAATGATAGAAAAAGCAATAGTGAATTGACATTTAGTTAATACTCGATTAATGCCCGACCCTCCATCATAAATCTAGACATTAGTTGAATTCTCCACAGATAATCCAAAAATTAATTGACAAAATAATACATAATTATAACTATGATTAGAAAAAGAAACATGTGTTAAGTACAAATGCTCTCGTAAGACGGGCCAAATACATATTATCTTTAAGAATATAGCATGAATCGGCCAACCAATGGATCAATTTGATTATAGATTAGTGTGAATTGATTATATATTACCGCATTGCCTTTCAAAAAGCTTATACGGCAAAATGTCATTTTATCTAATGGTGCCCTTTAACAAATTTTTCTTCAATGGAAATGGGGGGTTATATAGTTATTATTGGGAAAATAAATATTTGGATAATACTAAAATGAAACCATGATATAAAATGTTGGCACACTATCTTAACCCAAGAGCTTAAATAGAACTTAAGTTTATGAGTTTAGATAGGACCGGGGCCGGTTTTAATATCTAAGATAACAAATTTAAGTGATTTTTTTTTTTATTGTAGTTTTTTTTAGGACACATTGTTAGGGAGTCCACCCCTTTCTGGGTTCTTGGTTGTATTTCGTTAGGATCTTCATTCTCATGGGAAGGATCTTTCATGTAACTATTTTACTGAATTTGATTAGAAAAGAAAAAAGTGCAACATTATATATATATATATATATATATATATATATATATATATATATATATAATATTTACAGAAAGATAGACACACAAAAGATTCTCTCAAGATCATTTTCAGTTAGTTATAGTGAAAATGTATTTATGTCCCTTCAAAAAATAAAAAAACAAAAATACCTCTCAAACATAACTAACAGAATATTATTTATTTCATTTGAACTAGAGATGATCTTGTTCAAAAGCAAGAAAAATAAATTAAATAGAAAGGATATTGTTAGGGAGCATGAAGAATTGAAATTCGACATGATCCTATAAATAACATGTTTTACCATTTAATACGACAACAAAATGTTTGTTGGCGTACACAATTAATATTAATCTACCTTCTTGCTAATAAATAGGGTTTCTTTTATGGGTTCTCTCGTAATGTTCTCAGGTGTTCTCACCGATGCGTAGAATACGATTGAAAAAAATAAAATTATATAATTTTTTGCTAATAGATTAATATATATATATGAGTTAATAGTTAGGTTCTAATGCTTTAAAACTTGTTTTTGGATTCAAACACAAAAAACTTAAGGGTGGAAAGTTAACCCTTTAGGATGGTATCACTTAAAATGGATTTGATCATCCTAAATTTGATTCTAATGCCTCAATTTTGGTGCTAATGCCTCACAAATTTAGTCTAATGTCAAATTAGGTTAATGTAAAAACTGGTGGTGGAGAGGCTATTACAATTTTATTTTTTCTTAAATTATATGTTTACGTAAAATTTGAGAAAACGTTGGAACTTACGGCGTCCTACCTTCTTCTAATAAATATCAGTGTTAGGCCTCTTTCAAGCAATATCCTAAAACGTCGTCGATTGGATCTGATGCCCAAATTTGACACACAAAAGAGTACAGCTGCTGAGCAGCTTGTGTATCCAAAGTGGGAACATTTTCTTGCTATCTGCACGACAGCTGCAGAGATGGATATATGGAACAAGTGAAATGGAAATGCTACATTTTACTCTTTTAAATTTTGTTTTATTGAATCTGATTCTAAATTATAAATTATATGACAATACATTTACTATCCAATAACATATTCATCATTAAATTTGATCTCTGAATCATCTCTATCTCACCTATCCAATAACATATTCATCATTAAATTTTATCTCTGAACCATCTCTATCTCAGCTATCCTTTTTTTTTTTTTTGAATAAAATCGTGGCATTTCATTAATTCATCAAGGAGTGAGAGCAAGTTGCTCCACCCTAATAATTTCTGCAGTACAATCAGGCAATGTGTCAATCCATATATTCGAAGAATCCTGGCTGGAGGCTCTCTTGGCTAGCCGATGGGCAGCCTTATTAATTCTTATGTCTTCCCCCAAACACCAACTCCCATTGTGGTGCCTCCTGAAGCTTCAAACGGATATCTTCTATCTAGTGTCCAATTCTGCTCCATACAGGTTCAGAGGAGACAACCGCCTCCACTACCGTTTTAGCATCACCTTCCACAATAATAGCAGGTATTTCCAGTTGGCGACAGAGTTTAATCGCATTTAAGGTCGCCATGGCCTCCGCTGCATCTGGAGAGCTGCACCCCTCCTTGGTGATATATACTCTGTGCTGCTATCACAATACCCCCGGTGATCCCGAACAACCACTCCAAAGCCCATCTTGCCCGTTTTCACGTTGCTGGAGGCATCACAATTGACTTTGGACCAGCCTTGTGGAGGTGCTAACCAGCTCTCAACAGTTGCACTCGCGGTAGATCGTGGCTCACCATTCAGCCCATTTATCAACTGAAACTCCTCCATCGCCTGACGGGCTCCTTGCATCACCCGATCCGGATGAGCGAAGAAACCATCATGAATGAACTCGTTCCTCCGCAACCATGGTCTTCGGGCCACGCCCACAAACAGCCTTATATCATCATTCTCCCCTCGTTGGAAAATCCCCTCCACAACCTGCATGAAGCTTGGTCCTACATATATGAGCTCTTTTGAAGAAAAACAGGACCCCAACACCAGACGTCCCTCGCAGAAGCACAGTCCCATAAGATGTGAAACAGTGCTTCCACTTTCCGCTTCCCTTCCACATATCGGGCATGTAGGATCTATGATGACCTATACGTCGGAGCAAGTTATCTCTGGTTGGCAACATATCATGGCAGGCCTTCAACAAAAAGTTCCTTTCTACACTTGGGATTTGTAATTTCCACAATTTTTTCCAAATCAGTGTCCCCCTTACTCACCGAACCTCCTGCTTTCAACTTTGCCTCCATATCCTTTTGTAGATAATATGCACTCTTGGCCGTAAATAGCCCGTGAGTAGTACCCCTCCAGATTAGTTGATCAGGTTGACCAGTGCCGCTGATTGGAA
Source organism: Carpinus viminea (assembly GCA_013348765.1). NCBI lineage: Eukaryota > Viridiplantae > Streptophyta > Magnoliopsida > Fagales > Betulaceae > Carpinus > Carpinus viminea. The sequence goes on from CP054667.1 coordinate 13,228,997, forward strand.
TTGCGGTTATTATCTGAACCTCCTGTTGGAAAAAACTGCTCCAACAGATGCCGCTTCCAGCACCCCATATCCCCCATCAATCAGCTCCTGAACAGTAGCATTAGGATTCAATCCTGTGGGAGGGGAGAGAACCTTGAGGGTAGACGGTTGGGGAAGCCATCTATCCTCCCAAATACCGTACCTTTGCACCATTCCCTATCCTCTATAATAAACCCTCCTTTAAAATGCCACATGCTTTCTTGTGAGTGATCCTCCATGCCTACTCCTGGAGCCCATGTGTTTCATTCATGGTGGTTCAATTTGAAACGCAAACAGTTCATCAATTTGCAATACATGCACATTATATGGATAAATATAATCTATCATACAACTAAAATGATGTGAAACCCTTGATTTTTTTTTTACTAATATTGATCCAAAAGATAATTTTAACTGTTAATCAAGTTATATGATAATCTTTGTCTTAATATATAAGATTAGCATACCCATGCTGCTATTAGCATATTATATGAGCATCTTCATAGTTCCACAATTTACACAAGCAAAAAAATAAGCAACAAACAGCATCTTTAATTCCATATCCATCACGTAGCATAAATATAATCCACTGCCATGAGTAAAATATGATGCAAGCATAATGATCCAGAACCCAAAACATCTTTATTTTCACATCCATCACATTCTGCTTTTAACGACTGGAGACAACCCAGCAGGGAGCAGGAAGGAGGTGAGGGACAAAAGAGAGGAAGGAAGGATATGCGTGTGAACGTAAATTTAAAGTGCCTTGATAATATCCTCCGCACTGGAGACAGTGAATTCACCCCCAGATTCAACATTTGCAACCTTCACTTTTAGGTCGTCCACCAAGAGAGCAAATCTCCTTGAACGAGTCCCCAGTCCTTTCTCTCCAAGGTCAAGCTCAAGACCAAGAGCATGGGTGTATTTCGCTGCCCCATCAGCAAGGAACTTCACATGCTTGTTCTCAGGGTAAGTCTTGGCCCATGCCTTCATCACAAACGAGTCATTCACTGCAAATGAGAGTCAAAACTGTATTTTTAAACATCCAAGTCCCAGGCAATATTTATCCTAAAGATCAATCTGCGACAAATTCACATCAAATTGCTTGCATAAAAGTTGCAATATGGTCCCAATCAATCCAAAAAGAATAAGGAAAGTATTAACATGACAGTTTTGTTTGACATAAAAGAACTGAAAACAAGACAAAGCTCAAGAGATAGTTGTGCCTGAAATAGTATCAAATGTAAGTGCGTATGTCCAACAGGGCAAGAAAATGCTACAACTGTAGTGTACTTGTTGCATGGTGTTAAAAGCATTTGAAACAAAATCTTAAACCAGCAGATGGACAGGCCAAACCAATACATAAACCCATAATCAAGCCAACATAGAACCCTAATGGAACTTCTTTCTTTAACACATGGTAAGCATTTACTTGATTAGAGGCATTCTATTAACCTGAGAAAATCAACATAACACTAAGATAAATTATGTACATTCAGTTATATGCAATAAACCTCCACATAAAAGTTTTTAGAACACTAACATATACCAGAACCCAGTCAACCAAATTACAAAGGAACTTCATATCTAATAAACCTAAGACTAACAAATCCAGGAAGAATATTCTTCTTACTATGCTTGAATAATTATCTCAACCAATGTCAAATTTTGGTTACACAAATGAAACTGATCCCTTATGTTCGACATAAAGTTGAAAGCTACGTTGGAGATATGAACAACATATGGTATCTCATAGGTTCTATATGGGGCAACTAGCTACCAACACTTGTTCAGATATTTAGATCAAAACACCAACCGACATTTATATTGCAAATTAAACAACTAGAAGCAAATACATTATAAGCATGAATCTAAAATACAAAATTCAGAAGAGATTAAATGAACAATACCACTAATCAACAAAATTTCGTCAATTCCCTTTGACTTTAGCTCCTCCGCTTTCTCAATGAACCCTGGCACATGCTTCAAGCTGGGCCACACACAAAAAAGGAAAAGAAAAAAAAAAAAAAGAAGAAAAGGAATCAAGCTATATTAATCACGCAGTCTGTAATTCACGTTTCAATGACCGTCAGATTAAATTCATATGGTGGTGATATCTCTAAATTATTAGAATAATGGTTAAATTATGAGAAAAAATTAAATATCACCCTCACACTTTACATAGGTGTCAATTTAATCCATGTACTTTCAATTTGAATAATTTACCCCCTGCAGATTAAATCTGCGACAAATTAAACCTCTATTAGAAATTGCTCGTTAAATTTAAGAGAGTTAAACATTACATGATATGTTTATCCTTAACTGTCCATCCGAATTACAAAACAACCATTTTTAATATATATATATATATATATATATATGCATTCTTAAACCAAATTTTATGTATATATAGTTCAATATGCTACTATATTGACATATTCAAGCATATGCTGTTCCCAAATTGCATTCTTAAACCAAACTTTATGTGCTTATCTATATTGGCATTAAAACACATACATAAAGGAAGAAAAAATGTTATGTAATTTGGACAGGAACAAAGTTTTCCTCCAAACTCTGACATGTCTCTTTGAATCATCATGGTGTTTAATACATGTGACTCGTGAAAATTTAATAGACAGGGTTGGTAAGTTCGTAGAAACACTGTCCTTTTGGGTAGATGGTAAAGGATAACATCGAACCCATTACGAACAATTTTTAACAGACAGTTTAATTCATCACATATGGCTAAATTGTTCAAATTGAAAATGCAAGGATTAAATTGACGCCGATGTTGCAAGGGAGATTTGTTATTTTTCCTTTGAACTTTTTTACCATTTTCTGTTTCAGATTTTGGGTACAATGAATGAAAAGCGTTTAAAATAAATAGATAATCAAATTCACTAATCTCCATCTTTCAATATCCAACAATCGATATTTAAACTGGGAACAAGCGGTGAACAGTACTGGAAATGGTTACCTGCAAGTGGGCGTGAAGGCACCGGGGACGCCGAAGAGGATGACTTTTTTACCGGCGGCGAGGGAGTGTACGGACACAGATTGGAGCTTGTCCTCCTCGTCGAAGTAGGAGAGCGTACCGTCCGGTAACACGTCGCCGACAGCAATCGGGGCCATTGTTGTTGATCAACGGTGGTGCTGTTGACGAGGAGAGTCTGTGATCCGACGGCGAAGAGTAAGTGAGTGGTGAAGGATTAGTGCCGGTACCAGCTAGTGGCCATATTATATATATAGCGATTAGTTGTTTTGGTTTATTAGCTGGATTTGATGAAAGTTTGGAGTCCGCCAAGCCACGTTGTGAAGCATTGGGAACGTTAAGGACCACGTTTTTTTTTTCACGGTAACTTGAATATTATTATTAGATTAAAATTTAATAATTAAAATTTTTGATAATTTTTAAAACTACTCCTCGTAGAATATTTTGCGTTAAATCTAGTGAATTTTATTAGTTTTATCATGTCATTACTAATTTTTAAACAATATTATTATCACTTTTGTGAAAAAATCTTCAACATTTCAAATATGGTTATAGTATATTTTTAATTAATTAATTATAGATTTTGTTGTTTAATTCAAACAGATTTAAAGGTGTGTTTGGGATCTTAATTTTAATTTTAATTTTTTACAAAAATAATCAACGTTTTTAAATGTATCACATTAATCTAAAATAGAAAAATATATATATATATGATTTCTATAAGTATGTTATGAAGTGTTTATTTAAAAAGACATGATTTAAAACCAAAATCACAATTTCATGTAAGAAATATTTTAATAGGTTTTTAATTTTTTCTTTCTTTCTCTTAAGAGTTTTTAATATATATATAATAATCATTCCACGGAAAATATGGTTAAATCAAATGACTGGTGCACTCTCGTGGCCCTTAATCAAGGGTGAATCTTAAATTCAAATGTACATGGCCGAACACCTAGTATGGTGGGATTGATGTCTTGCAATACAAGTCATAGGCTGCCATTTAATTTAAAAGATTTAGGGAAAATTGATTTAAAAAAAATACTTTTTTTGCTAATAAATTAATTTTATGAGTTAATTGTTAGGTTCTAATGTTTTAAAACTGATTTTGGATTCAAAACTAAAACCTAAATGTGGAAGGTTAACCCTTTAGGGATGATATCACCCAAAATGAATTTGATCATCCTAAATTTGATGCTAATGCCTCAATTTTTTTGTCTAATGCCTCACAAATTTGTTGCTAATGCCTCAAATTTGGTGCAATGCCTAAAAAGGCGGTAGAGGCCACTACAATTTTAATTTTTCTTAAATCATGTTTTATAATAGAAACTCTGAAGAGAACTCTAGCATTTTCCTTTATATATCAACGTACTTGCGTTTTGGCGCTGAATGTTTAAAAAGTGACGAAAGACTCCCTTAATGTATATGTTGTTGACAAAAAAACACCTCAATCAATTTGGATGGAAACCAAGTCATGTGACCTTTTTTAACCAAAACTTTTGAAAATGATTTCGGAGGTAAAGTGGAAACATAAATGACTTTGGGGGTAAAGTGTAAACAAAACTAAACCTAATGCATAAAACAAAATGTTAAAAATAAATAAGTTGGGGATGCCCAAGCCACTTCCAAACCGACCGAATGAGAACGGCTCGATTGGCCTAATTATATGAGGTGGTCAGACCACCACATGGGAAACATGGGTGGTTCGACTGGCCTAATTAATGGGGATAGCCAAGCCACCTCCAAATGGCTTGGCCACCCCTCACTTCTTCTTCTTCCTCTTTTTAATTTTAATATTTTATTTATTTTGTATATGAACTTTTGTTTTAAGTTTAAGTTTAGGTTTAGTTTTTGGTTTGTTTTGTTAATTTATTATCTTAGTTTGAATATAAACTTTTTGTTTTAGTCTTTTTATTTTTTCATGTTTATGTTTATGTTTACACTTTACTCCTGAGGGCATTTTTGAAAGTTTCGGTTAAAAATGTCAAGTAGCACGCACATGACAATGTAGGTTTCCGTCCAAATAGACGGATGACCAATGTTTTTTTGCCAACGTCACATATATTGTCGGGGTTTTTCAATTCATTACTTTTTAAACAATGGGCGCCAAAACGCAAATGCGTAAATACTTCAAGGGTTAAAGTGTATTTTTCCCAAAATTTAATACATTAAATGCATTCCCAAAACTAACTTGTGATATGGGTGGTTTAGGAATTTACATGATTTTTGAAGAGATAACACCTCAGTTATCATCGACATCCAATTTGCTTCACAAAACGAACTTCGACGGCTCACCTCAGATCCAAATCCAACATGAAAGAGGAGGTATTTGATTATATATATTCATCTGTTTATTCAATATTAGCATGTCGTTTTTGAGTAATTGCTTCAAAACATGTCCCTTTTTCAGATTGAAATAAGATTTAATTTCCTTTCAGATTCTGTGTTTTCAATTAGAGTTATGGAGAAGATTAATGTCGTGCCTCTTATTGATTCAATAAAGAGATTATCGTAATTAGTAAATCAAATTCTCAGAACTTTGCTATGTAAACCGAAAAAATTAAGAAACTGTAATATATAGGATTTTTGATTTGATACATAATTTTAATTCAACAAATTAAATTTTTATTTATTAATACTAAAACAGATTCATAAGGTTAGCCGGTTCATCCAAACCGTTGTTGCAACAACATGTCATTACAGAAAGCTACTGGCAAACAACAGGCTCAGAAAAGATTCCCTACTCCAAGGGTTAGGTATGTATATATAATCCATTTTACATTTCTAATAAAAAGTGGAGAGTGACAAAGATGCGAAACCTTGGTAAGAGCTAGAGACGTGTATGGTTGTGACAAGAAGTTGGTTTTAGATATGCAAGTATGATTGGAAAAAGTTCGACACTTTTATTTAGCCTACGATTATGATTTATCTATAGGCCGAAGGTATGTCATTCCCATTGAATGCAAACAATTCTTTGGGGTAACACTTGCCGATGAAACCGATGTTTTACTTGGATCCATGTGGAAGGGGACTTGATTCTCTCTATTTCAAAGGAAATTGGGAGGAGCCGGTCCTTATTTTTACAAGGCATTATGGTCATTTTCATTTAAATGTAAATGTAAAAAGACCATAATATCCTTATAAAATCAATGACCGGTTCCTCCTCATTTCCTTTGAAATGGAGAGGATCCTCTCGGTGGAAGGGGCACTTTGCACTATTTCTGGGTTTACCCAACATGAGTGGATGTACAAACTACAAAGTAACCCTAGCTCCCTTGATGAGGTTACTTATGTTCATAATTTGAAATATGAATGATTTTTATTTTTTTTTTTTTTGGCAGAACGTCATTCTAGAGTTAAATTTACAAGATGGTCACCTCCAACATTGGAGCAAAAATTTAAAGTCAACACACATGCAAGTCTCTCAGAACAACACATTTTCTTAGGATATGCCCTCTTTGACCATCGTGGTGTACATCTTTTGCGACGTGCAAAAGTTATAAAAATGGAGAATCACACTATAGGGAAGGCTGGGGCAAAAAATGATGAAAACCCTAATGTAGTGATCATGGCTGAGGCAAGAGCGCTAGAATTGGCTTTAGTTGAACTAAAGGAAAGAGGATGGCTACCCGGTGTGGTTCAACTTGGTTGCTTCTCATTGTTTCAAAAGCTTCTCGGCATTAGCCCATTACACACAGTAACGTCAAAGGAATTACGTGACATTATTGAAAGTTGTAAGCATATCATTGACGAGAAGCATATCCAAGTCAATTGGGCACCTCGACAGGTTAATGCAATAGCCAAATCTTTGGTGGAATCTGCGAAGAAGGACAAAAAGGATATGTTTAACACTGATATAGATCTCAAGTTGTGTCACATAACTTGGGGCCAAATGTTTGGCCCCTTTAAACCTTATTTGTCTAATACAACTCCGACTTCGGAAGTACGACAAAAGTATCTCTTGTCAAATGATGATGGAGTCACACAAAAAATCTTGAGTTGGATTAATATGGGTAAGTGTAATAAACCAACACTTTTTATTGATTTGATATGAGATAAGATAGTTTAATTTTTTTTTCTTTTTCACAGCGCTGAGTAAGAAGAGAATTCCAAAACAAATCGCATTTGAGATTTCTACGAAGAATGGGGTTCGATTGCTAGAAAGATATGCGAGTATGCTTGCCATAATTTGTCTTTTATGATTATTTGTTTAGGAAGTTCAATTGAAATCTTATTTTGTCTTGGTGCAGTGTCATTAACTTCTGTCGACAAAAAAGTCTCAGATGCTATTATCGAGGATCAAATCTTACACAGGTTGATTGATATTTTTGACCACTTGCAGCCTATTCCTATCCCGGTAAGCTTGAAAATTTATTATGAAAATCAATTTGCTACACATTATAGTTTTTAGCCCTTATTTAACGTTGTTTGATTTGTTCAGCGGACTCTCCTTATGTACTTGCAATTTGACACTGAGATTGAGGTGTGTATTTATTTTTTAGCTTATTGAAATGCATGTCTATAAATAGGTCCTGTATTGTTATTTGTTTTGTAAAATTATTGATTAATCCAATATGTACGAAGATTGGAAAGTATCGATTAATGTTGTATTGTTATTTATATTTTAGCTTCGATTAATGTTGTATTGTTATTTATATTTTAGCTTCTTGAAACGCATAGTAGTTGTCTTTTTTAAAATACTAAACATTGGAAATGTAAATCATTTTTGACATCATAAATGTTGACTTTGGATTCCATTCTTGCTCGCAGTTATTGCCAAATGATTTATTTAGATCATGTTCACCAGAAGAATTTATGATTAAGTCCCATCTTCGATATTTTGTTTATTTTCTGGGCCGAATGCAATTTGGAAGTCTTGCTGTAACGCTACGGGTGAGATAAATAACATTATGGAAAAATTTATACAAAAGAAAAAATTTAGGGGAATCTATTAGCTGTTGCATATACCTAATTATTGTTTATGTTCTTACCTTTGTAGGCTTTGAGCTATTATGCTCCAGGTATTTGCATTAATCGACATAAATTTGGACCCCGTAAAAATTATAGAGGGAAGGTAAAATGCGAATGTAACTCAATCTATTTACTTGCTTTGCAATAATTTTAAATTCATATTATGACCTTGATATAGTACTCTTTTATACTATTGTGGTACAATTTTGAATAAATTTGTTATGATTTAGGATATAAGGAGCACTATTTTGGGGTGGCTTCACCTGCGCACAATAGATGATTTTCAAATTATTGATATCCTCAATGAAGTGGAATGCAAATATGTGGTAAAATGGAACCTATCTTTTTTGAAGGATTTTCTTTTCTGTTCTTAGTTATTTGCTTTTATCCTTAAAAATAGACTTGTTTAAGTTAATATCTACTTTTGGTTTGCAGGAAAATATAGAAGGTAATTAATGGATCAAATTATAAACAAAGATGGAATTCAAAAGTCTCGTATGAAAGCAAATCATATATATTAATATTGTTTGAGTGGGTTTCAGTAACATTAAAGGAGTTCGTGCAAAAAGGTATACTCATTGAGATGAAACCCGATCTCTATATCATACAGCGAAAGCAGGTAATTTTTTTTCCCACTTTTTGTTTTAGCATATTGATTCACTTTAATTTCTTATCTAACATATATAAAATAAAAAAATAAACAAGAAATTTTAGTTGTCTTATATTATTATGTTTTCATTGTTATCTAATATCAAGTTTTTTTTTTTGGTACTTTATGTAGTTGCCACAACCATCTCAAAATGATTTTAGTGTCGAAGATTTGGAAGATGAAAGTAAAAAAGAGGGTGAATTCATTGCTTATTACTACAAGGTATAACTAGGCTTTCTTTTTCTTAGTTAGAAATCTAGTTTTACTTCCCTTAGGCTAGTTATTAAAGTCTTTGTGGTTATAACCATGAATCCTACTTTTAACAGGTTGCAGAAGGAATTGATCTCTAAAGGTCATACACTTTTTGGGTTCTTACGTTTGGCAATGTAAGTTATCAACAAGAGAGAAAAAAAAAAAAAAAAAAAATCTTCCACTTTAATTTATTACTTCACTTGTTGGTGATATATTAAGCTACTTAATTTATGTATCTACATTGACTTGGGTATTATTTCGTATTAAAAATCACTCAATTTCTGTACTGTTCTTAGAGCCTCTTTCTTTATGAATGCTTGGTGAACCCTTTTAGGCATGGTAACTAGGACAAAACACATGTTATGATTAAGCACATGATGTTAAATATAATGTCTCATGTGGTGGGTAGAGAATATGTTGATGAACTATTTGTTTGGTTGAATGGGCTCTAGTAACTAATTTTGCTTTTAGTAATGTCTAATTAAGAACATTTATTCATGTCGTAAACAGTTATAAACTTACTTTGATTAATTATTTTTCTGCTGATTAATAGGAATCTAAAAAGAATCTATTGCCTAGGGCTAGCTGCAGTACCATATATACCAATATATGAAGGTGCCTTGATTTTGCAGGTCTAGTTCAAGAGATGTTCATGTTCTTCAAAGTAAACATTTGCCTTTGTTTTCATCATCTTTTTATCTGCATGGCCAAAAAAAAAAAGAAATTATCTATGCTGATTTGCTAAATCCATTGAGGTGTTGCATGTAACATCTCCCTATTTAGGGGGTGCTAACACGAACTTAGACATATTCAAATAACTTGTTGCTTAGTTTTTAGGTATCTTCAAGTCTCAACCTCAAGGAGTTGGCTCAAGTGGTAAGGGTACTGATTTTGATAGCATTTTCATAAGATCTAAGGTTTGAATTCCCTTGAGTGCAAATAATTCCTTATAGCCCACACCTCGATCTTACCTAATCTACGTGGAGATGGCGTTTTGTATGGGTTCAAAGTTTATCCAATAGGAATGAATATCTAAAGTGGTCCCTCGGTTCCTCGTCATAACGGAAAATTGAAGATATCTCTACTTGTCGAAGAACAAGCTCATATATTGACCAAGTTCGTAGTAAATTGATAAGTAAGGTGATAGCCTAAATTGTGTAGAGGAGACGTCTTGCACTCGGGTCCAAGATTTTCCCTCCGAGTATGGGTACATGAAGTGGCCCATTTGAGGGTTCTTGTCATAAAAAATAAAAATCCTACATATTATTTAATGAACAAATTTTTCCTACAAATTGGGTGGAAAGAGTTTTACAACCACGCCTCTTAAAAGTGACATATATATGTTCTTTAAGCAGGTGAGAATCCTATGTTTTTTTTTATTAATGTTATTAAAAAATTAAGTATTACTTTTATATGGATGTTGCGTAAATCAGATTGTTTGTGTCCTCTATTACAACTTGCCACATCAAATTGAAACACCAAAATATTTCGAGCTGAAAACACCCTATCAGTATTTTTCCCTCTTTTTTTATTTGTTTTTGTTTTTGTTTTTTTAAATTTTATTATTATTTTTAAGCATTTAGGGCTTCTCATTTATTTGTTTCTTCAAATCGCTCTCACAGATCTTCAAATCGCACCCACGCAACTAAAGCGAAACAAGAATGATTAGTGTCGATATTTTGACAAAAATATTTTGGCAACAGAAAACCCTAAAAATCCTTTATTCAACAGGGGTCAACTACTTGTGCACAGTTTTTCCTCCTCCCTCCATCCCTAGAAAACCCCTTCTTCTTTTTACGCGCAGTGCTGCCAGCAATCGTGTGTTATCATACTCTCTGGCCATGGCCTTTGTGTTCAATGCGATTTTTCAGTTATAATAATGGTCGAAAGAAGATTGTAAACCTTTGGTACAGAGATATTAGGATGTGGGATTTGGTGAGTTCCTGGGATCATCTTCACCCAATTGCAAAGTGATAGGATAATAGCAACCAATACATTTACTGAATATAAAAGAGAATGCAAATCCATGAGATGGACACGAGAGTTTACACAAATTCAGTAATAATTAAGGTTTAAATTGTTTTGGTACTCAAATAATGATTAAAAAAGGCATGTAAAGTGTACCATTTGTGAATTTAAAGCTGTTTTACTAGACAGTATGCTACTTATTATTGTGTTTGCATGTGTGCAAACTCTCCCCACAGTCAAGTAAACAGATTGTACAAATCAAATAGAGATTTCAGGGGGATAGTTGTAGGACTTGGGCACAACATCTTCCTCTTTCACACCTTCCACCCTGTCGTCCTCACTACCATATGCCCAACTACATAAAACATAGTAAAAGACATTGACCACACCCAAAATAGTAAGCACCCAATAATAGTAATCATAGTGGCCCATGTTAAGGTTCTTTGAGACCCAACTCACATTTCCCCCTCTCTTGGTCACGTCATCCACAACATTGACAATGAGACTGGCAATCAAATTCCCCACACCCATCCCAAGAGAAAAAAGAGCTATGGCAATGCTAGACATGCTCTTGGGGAACTGAGAATAATAGAACTCTATTTGCCCAATTGCGTTGAAGGCCTCAGCAATTCCATGCAGGCAGTTCTGTGGCACTAGCCACATTGCAGACATGTTCACCACTGCCCGGGGATCATTGGAAAACCCTTCTCGGATTGCTGTGCTTCGGCGTTTTCCCTCTACAACTGCCGACACTGCGGTGGCTACACATGTGAGTGCCACACCAATTCCCATCCGCCCTTTATGGCTAAGCCCTCGGCGCGATTTGGTGAACTTTGATAGCAGGGGAACTCCTATCTTGTCATAGATGGCCGCCATCACCGACATGCTGAGGATTCCGAACACGCCGAGGGAGGCCGCGGGAATTTTGAACTTGTTGATAATGTGCCTGTCCATGGTGCTCGCTTGAAGCACGGAAATCGGTTGTTGGTTGAATGTCACGGCGACCATTATGCCGGTGGACCAAATGAAGATGACTTTTATTAGTGCTTTTAGCTCTTCTACTTGTGTTGTTGTGCACAGACCCCATGGGTCCAAAGCCATGCCATTAGAATCCAGATCCTTCATAGGGTTCCCAATCATGCAAGCCTTGTTTAGATACCTAAGAAATGCCAAAAAATAATTAGACCTTTTGGAGAGGATGAATGGCTAATCATTTTCATTATATATGATTAAGCTATTCACAAGTACTATTAAGTAATTGAATCAATTGTTGTGTAAAAAACAAGATAGAAGTTAATTTTCACTGTCACATTATTTTAGTTGCATGATGCTCTAATGCCATAATTAGGAGATATGTTATCTCAATTGCATGACAATCGTATAACAATATATTAAATAACACAACTCTCTCTAGCTAATTATATACCTTATTTTGTCAGTTGGCATGGTAAGGTTTGAGCCCTTGTGATAGTACAATCCGTCAGAAATCTTTGGTGGCAAGTCTAGGTGTCTGTTTTTCCAAGCAGCCATTGTGACTTGGGCAAATCCAGTAAACAAGCTCTTGTTTGCCTTGACCTTGATGTAAAGACAAGTACCCAACAAAAAAGTGACGGCAGAGAACAACATGAGCCCTACAGGAACAGCAAAACCCACAACCCAACCTGCGACATCTTGAATATAAACTATGACTGTAACAGAAAGCATGATTGAGATCCCAACTGAAACATAATACCAGTTAAAGAAGCTCAATAAGATCTTCTCTTTTTTGAGGTTGTCTGTCTCGTTAAACTGATCTACTCCAAAGGCTAGTGAGCATGCCCTAATGCCACCGGCCCCTATTGACATGAGAGCAAATGAGGATAAGAGGAGTCCGAGCTGGGCAGTTGTTGGGGACAAGCATTTTTTTTTCTTTGGGTCGCAATGGGGAGGCCTTGCTTGTGGGATAACTGATGTTAGCCATAATAGGGTCAGCCCCTGTCAACAAATTGTAAAAAGTTCTTGGGAATCACACTTGAATTTCGATTCTCATTTTCTTTTTACTAACTCGATCATTTTGAAAATTAAAAAGTTGTAAGAAAAAACTAAAGTCTTAAAGCTAAAGACAGTACTATATATGCATTAATGCTTGAAGATGGAGAAGAAGAAGAAATAGAGAAAAAAAAAAAAGCTTACAAGAAGGCTAAAAGCAGTCCCATATGCAATCATCCGAAAGCGACCCAAGTAAGAATCAGAAAGGAAAGCCCCTATGACCGGCGTGAAGTGCGACACGGCCGACCACATAAACAACACACTTAATCCGGTAACGGTATCCATATGATATTCGTTGATCAAGTACAATATCATATTCGCAATCAGCCCAAAGCTTGCAACCTTTTCAAACGTCTCATTAGCTGCATGCCCAAACCAAATTAAAATTAAATTTTGTAACATCATATAATATATAGTACTAGTTTAATGAAAATTAATTAAGAGACCAAATTTGGTCCCCAAAAGTAGTTCAATTCGTACTCGTACCTATGATAAACGGCATGGTTCTAACGCCACCCTTTTTGCTTGCAACCTTTTGGCTGCTTTTCATTTTCTCCGACGAAATCTCCATATCTCTTAACTTGCGTGGCCTGCCTGCAATGAAATGGTTTCCGACAGTTTCATATCATTCAAAGAAGAGAGCTTAATTTGCTTAAAGCATGCATATATGAATATGACGGCAATATTTTCATTTTCTTTCCCGCGTGGATTGTACGGTCGACGTAAATAATTATGCGTGCGTTACTGTTTTTTATTTATTTTGGATTTTCCTCTGTATAGGATTCGCTGGGCAGTGAGCACTGTGTCTTGCGTTAAAACGTGTTCACGTAGAGATTATCGACTGTCGTCTAAGGAAATAACGCCCTGTTTGTTTGGGGGCACCTCTTTTGAAAATCTGTCTTTATCGGAAAATCATTAACATAAGAACATAGAGCTTTACGGTACGGTGGATACCTTTTTTTCTCGAGAATTCAGAAACCAAGATCTTTTGCAAGTGTTTTATCCTATATATATATTGATGATGCCTCTCATGTTCAGAACGTTGAAGGACCCATAACGGTGGTGTTTTATTACAAAAACAAAGCACACAAACCCACAACTTAAATACAATTTGAGAGGTAAAGACAAGATCATATATAGGAGAGAACCAGAATTTCATTTTTAAAGTTAGAAATTCAAGAGATACAACTCTTGGAAATATATGGGGGTATACTAAGGTCCAACTGACAACAACAGCGAAGCGTGTTTGAGTGACACGTGTAACCATCTGGCAATTGCTTTGAAAATAATTGGCTTTCTTTAAATGGTTTGGGGCAGTTTCATCAAAAGCATGAACGACTAAAATTAAGTGGCCTGATCTTTTTTTTAGTGTTTGATTCATTTTGGATTTAACCAAGTGGAGGATCCGGTGGGTGATATGCCTTGCTTATTACGACTTGTTCACATGGAGATTATCGTCTAAGCAAAAGTTATGCTTTTCAGACCCAACCAAAGCAGGATGTCCTTTGGTCCTCCTAACCATTGTTAACTCTTGGATTATATGAAAGAAGGTTAAGATCAATAAACAAGCTAGGAGGAATGTCTCAAACCACATTTTTATTTCACGTCAGTTCAAATCAATTCTTAAATTAGGATCTGTTTGGTAAAGGGTTTTAATGGTTTGATATTGTTTGTTGAATAATAATAAAAAGTGATAAATGTAATGTAAAAAATAAGAGAATGTTGAAAAGAAAAAAGTGAGATGAATAGTATTGAAATGAAATCGTTTACCAAACGCAGCTTAGTCTTTGCTGAAAAGAAAGTCACGAATTAGTTGACTCAGCACTATATAACAGTTATGAAATAAAAATATAATTTATAACATTATTTATCCATACTATGTCCCATTTGTTATCTTTTATGATAAATGTTTATTCGTATTCCATAAATTAAGAGATTTAGATGACATTTGTTAACTCTGATTTAACATATATATTTGTATTTGAAATTATTCAACTCACATATAAAGCTCTATAAATAGAGTCATATACTCAAATCAACTATCAAGAAAATATTTAGATCATAGGTTGAATCACTTTAATCTCAGTCACTGTCATCTCTTTCCTCATTCTCTTTAAATTATTGTTAGTTTCTATATGGTCCTACCAAGCTATGCCCATCAATTCTTATAATATATGATTTTTTTTTTTCTTAAAAATTGAATCAAATTCTACCCTAATTTTTTTCCTATGAGGGGAGAATAATTTTACCAACCAATTATTGAACAAACCACAATCTGATTTGAAAATTTAAAAAAAAATCGAGTTTATACATGTAATATAGAATTTTGGTATGAGCTTAATTGAACCCAACTCATATTCAAAACACAATTAATTAAACAAACAAATATTACAAACTTCAATTATTCACTCAACCAATTCATCCCTATATATTCTGCACACGTTCTTCTTCTTCTTCTTCTTTCATTTTTGCCCTCCCATCCTCGGTAGGCCCATAAGCCCAACAACAAACAAGAAAATATACAAAATTAACCATACACAATATGGTGATGAGCCAAAAGTAATAATCCAAGCGCCCCTCATTCAGATTACTCGACAGCCAACTATTCTTCCCACGTTTCTTTGTAACCCCATCAACAATCTTCACCAGCAAACTGCCCACAAGATTAGACCCAGCCACTCCTAGAGTGAAAAGAGCCAAAGCAATGCTAGACATGCTTTTTGGAAGCTGAGAATAGTAGAATTCAAGCTGCCCAATTGCATTGAAAGTGAGATAACAGCTGTTAACCATAGCAGTGTCATTCCCTGAGACAATTTTAAAATGTAATCGTTTAGGGTGTGTTTGCGAACAGTGCCGTTCCCAAGTGAACGGCACTGTTCATAGATCCACGTCCTTCCCAAAATTTTTCCTTAAAATTAACCTCAACATTCTTACTTTTTACATTAAATCAATAACTTTTTATCACTTTTTAAATAAAAAAATCACTACAAAACAAAAATTTTCACTTTTTTATATAAAACATTCTTACTTTTCTCTCTCATATCAATCACATTTGCTATAATACCATTCTATTTCCCATTCCATAATATTCCCATTCCATAATAATCTCAAACAAAGCCTAAGTATTTAACGGAATATATAGCATTTTCTGTAGCATAAATAGTACTACGCGAATTTTTTTATATATATACTTTTAAGTATTTACTTTTTAATGTGTTAGTTGTCACGTCAATTTAAAAAAAATTTAAAATTATCACGAAATTTAAAAAGATTCATCAAAGCTTCAAAAATTCTCAATTTTACTATCAAGATATTCAATTTGATACAATCTACCCACATCCTCTAGTTTCTAGATGTTAAAAATTATAAAATGACCTTTATACCATTAACTTTTTTATAAAATTTCAAATTTACCCTTAATTCTAATTTTTTTTAAAAGAAAAATTGAAGTGTAATTCACTTTTTTATATAAAACATTCTTACTTTTCTCTCTCATATCAATCACATTTGCTACAGTACCGTTCTATTTCCCATTCCATAATAATCTCAAACAAAGCCTAAGTGTTTAACGGCATATATAGCATTTTTTGTAGCATAAATAGTACTACGCGAATTTTTTTATATATATACTTTTAAGTATTTACTTTTTAATGTGTTAGTTGTCACGTCAATTTAAAAAAAAAATTTAAATTATCACGAGATTTAAAAAGATTCATCAAAGCTTCAAAAATTCTCAATTTTACTATCAAGATATTCAATTTGATACAATCTACCCACATCCTCTAGTTTCTAGATGTTAAAAATTATAAAATGACGTTTATACCATTAACTTTTTTATAAAATTTCAAATTTACCCTTAATTCTAATTTTTTTTAAAAGAAAAATTGAAGTGTAATTTGGTAATTTTAATCATTTCCGTTAGGGTTTAACGTCAAAAATTGATGGGAGGGGTAGATTGCATCAAAAATTGAAAGTTCGAGGGGTTAGGATTGAGTGTTTTTAAAATTTTGGGGAGGTCCACTAAAAACACATGGTACTTTAAAGGTAGTTAGTAAAGTTTTTCCTAAAAAAATAATTACTTAAAAGTGTTAGAAAAAAAAAAAAAAAGAGTTCCTGTACTATTTCTCTTTTATTGACAATACAACCACTTTTAACGGTTTAATGATCGAGCATGTTTAACATTACGCTAAAAAATAGAACTTTTAAAGTTAAAAATAGATTTTTTGAAATAGTTTAATTTTTAAGTTTTTTCTCAAAAGTTTGCCAGAAACACTATTTTTGAAGGTTTTCTTTTTTTACTAAACATACAATCTTTTTGTTCACGCAAACTTTTTTAAGTACTTTTTAAACATTCTACCAAAATGCCAAACAGGTTGAGACAGTCAACTGGGAAGTCAACTCTTTGGCTAAATCCCAAATGACTCGTAGATATTAGTACTTGTAATATCTTTTGATATCCAATCGTTTTATTATTTTATATTTTTGTTTCTACATTTAATATGTTTTCCATGTTAGTAGTACCGAATGCGATGATTCGAAGTTATCATAAGCACCACATGCAACGGTGACATGAGGTGAAGCAGTACCAGTACTACTCCTTGGGAAAGTAAACCATCAACACTTGTGTGGAAAGAGAATCAATTCCCAGAAAACAAAGAACAGGAAATGATTTTCAATGAATCCAGTTGGTATAAATTAATAGAAAGAAAAAAATATTTACTTACGACAAGGCTAGAGAAGGATCCCAAGGTGATGACACGGAATCTGCCCAAATAAGCGTCGGAGAGGAAAGCTCCGACAATGGCAAGGCCGTTGGATATGGCTGCCCAGAAGAACAATATGCTTGCTCCATTTGCGCTCTGCATATGATACCCTTTCATCAGGTAGAAGATCATGTTGGGTATCACCCCGTAGCTGGCGACTTTCTCAAATGATTCATTCACTTTTTCATTTCCCAAAACACACAAAGAAGAACAAGAAACATCTCGGTCACTGGTCAGGAAACATGTACATTCTAAGATTATCTGTGTGTGTGTGTTAACTTGTTTAATTGTTACCTATGATGAAGGGCATGGTTCTGAAGCCACCCTTTCTGGGCTTCGATGGTTGCTCTGTTTCCCTCTGGTTTGAAGGGGCTCCCATGTTGTCGTCCATCGCCGGCTTTGTCTCTGCTCCTTCCTTTCTGTGTGATCCAAATGAAAGAGGGAGAGAAAGGTTTGAGGATCACTCAATGGGATGGAACCTGCATCTTCTTTTCTTTCTTTCTTTTTTTTTTTGGGGGTGGGGTGTCCTGGGCCCTGGCTGTACCAGCTGCATGCATCATTTGATAGCGTGGCTTGCGGCAATGTGTTACCTGAGCATTATTTATGTGTTTTTTTTACTTACTTTTATTGTACTATTTCACTGCTGTGGGATCTTGAATTTAGTATAAAAATGACAAGAATTGGGATCTTGAAGAGCTGGCTTGTTTATTTTAAAAATGTTACGGAAAAAAAATTACTTCACTAGTCCTTAATTTTTTTAAAAATAACCGAATGAGAAACTGTAGCATTTTTTTATTTTTAGTTTAGGTTTTTTTGTCCCCTACATATAAAGTGGAGTAGGTTAGGTGAAGATAGAATAATGGTCCATTGGATAAAGTTGTGAGTCGTGGATAAAGTTGGATAAAGCTTGGCAAGATTGGTCCATTGGATAAAGTTGTGAGTCGTGGTGTTTGTCCATTTTTTCTTCCAAAATATAGTGTATGAAGAAAAAGACAAGTTAAGAGCCACATCGTGGGGAAAAAACAAAGAAGCTTGTATTTATGAAATGTAAAACCGTACAATAACATAGTCTTTTTATGTAGCTGAATAAGGCTAGTGAAAGAATGGATATAAAATCAACAAATACTACTAATTCACCTGCAACAACTAGGAGGAGCTGCGTATGGTAGGTGAATAAGAATATTATCATAATATTCCGAGAACATTATGAGTTCTATCACAATTTTGGAAATATTCTAATATCTCTCCTCTAATTCTAAGCGATGACAGGTGGATGTGATTTTGTGAAAACACCTATAAGCTGTATACAAAATGTAAATGTAAGATATCTTATTAAAGATAACACCGAATGAAGTGACAAACAATATCAATATGTTTGACAAGCTCATAAAAAAGCGTCACTATATATTCACAATTTATCTAGCATTTTGATTGTCACAATAAGCTGGGAGGAATAATAGTTGGAGAAGCACTCTGTTGTGGCCATATATTTCTAAACAACATTAGAAATAAATGGCCACGTTACTATGAGATAGATAAGGCTGCCAACCAATGGCTTGTAGAGAATAGCATCCAGTAGGAGCTCATAGCCTGCTAAACCTACCTTGAAAATTAGATCAGAAGCTTAGTTGGCCTAGCTAAGAGAGATAATAATCATCTACAACTGAAGTAACGACAAAGTAGCTGAGTGTCCTCAAGTCTTTCATCTCAAAATTATGACTACGAAAATGTTGAAGACCTTGTATGCCAATAATATATATCATCATCAATAATGGTCATATCTGCAACATAGAAAATAATATATAAGAATAATACCAACATCAGTATTATGGGTAAATAGCGTAGAATCATAAGAATTGGGGACAAAGCCTTGTTGGGCAACTACGGGGTTGAATTTGAAAAACTAAGCTCAAGGAGCTTGCTTGAGACACAGTGACGGGTCTATAAGGGGACCTAGGAATGGCCCTGCCTACTCTTCAAGTCTTCCAAAAAAAAAATTAGGTGTTAAAAAAAAAAAAAATTATAGGCCATTAGCCATGCCTCAAAAAAATTTACAAAAAAATTTATATCTCAGTCCTTCCCCATCAACTTTCTAGATCCATCCCTTTTGAGACGATAAAGGGCATGATGAAGCTTGCAGGCTTTGTGTGAAGGTTGACCGATCATAGCGAACTGGAGGCTGCATATAGACTTCATTTGCAATACCACCATTGAGAGACATTTTTAACATCCATCAGGAACAACAACCAATGACAAACTGCAGCAACCGCAAGCACAAATCTAACCTAACAGAGTTAAATCGTGCAACAGGAGCAAAAGTGTCCTCATAGTCAATATCGTAATAACATGATCCTTATAGCATTCCACTAATCCATCTACCCAATTCTTTATTTTGTAAACCCATCCAATTGTATATTTCCTTGAGCAAATCTAGTAGGTCCCAAGTATCAAAGCAAAGATTATGAGTTTAAACTTTATTTTCGTCATTCACCTCCTATTTTCAATTAAATATTTAATGTGTTAAGCCTCACTAATTAAGGATAAGTTTGAGCTCACACGTCAAAGAAAAGGTGAGGGGAGGCAGGGAATAAAAATATAAATGAATTGATTGAATCAACCATTGCTTATAAGTTTAAGTTTTTGGATAAGTGGTAATTTTAACCCCTAACCCCCCCAATTCATCCAATTTTAATTAAATATTTTTAACAACTTCCTCCTTGTCTGTAGTGATGTTTTTCCTTATTTTATTTATATTTTTCCTCTACGATATCTTGAATTTTGTCTAAGAAAAATATATATAAAAAGTGATTTTATATATATATGCATCGTTTAGGGGAGCTACCCCTTTCTTTCTTTTGACCTTTTTAGCTCTTTTCCCTAGATTTTGATAACATCACACATTTATATTCATTCATCACAAATAAACAGCAAGAATTTGGGACATTGGACAGAATTCTGATCCATCCATCTTGGACAATACTTATATTTTGAAAATCCTCTAATGACATGAGAATTTTTGTCTAAGTTAGGGTTTGCAATCTACATAAATACTTGTATTCAATTTAATTTTATCATTGAATCATGAACTTTATTATATAAAGCCGTTTGATCAAATGGAGAATTTCTTGTTTGTTTTTCTTTCTTGTGGTCAAAGATTCAAGGGAAAGACACATTTTTCTTTGAGCTACAAGGATCTAGATGCCACTCTTTTCACTTCTTATTTTTCCAAACTGTCATATAAATGCATAAAGGTCAGCTTCTGTACAGTGCTACAAATATATATTACAAATGAATGGACTGCATCTGCAGGATCTAATCTTCAGTTCAAGCCATATACATTTCCAAGAATAAATTTCAAAGGAAGAGGATCAAATCAATTAAAAGGTGGTGCAAAGAATATTGGTTGTATTGCTGAAGATTTCAGTTAACATATCTACCCAAAAATGTTCTCCCACAAGTTAATAGCATCCTCCTATTTCTAGTTCAGTCCCCATGCCTGCAAACAAACACAGAGGCTTTGACTATTAACTTGAAAAAACAACAAATATTGAAACTACAACAAACATAGAAGAAAGCTAATGTTACTTGTCTTGAAAGAGATTGCTTTACCTGAATCTGGCCATCAGATGTTCCGATCACCAAAACTTCTTCATTGCCATCAAGAACCATGCAGTTAACCTTGCCATTTGAGCCAGTTTGTAGTATTTCCACTCTATTGTTCTTCTCCCTTCCCCAAATTTCCACAGTTCCTCCTTTGCACCCTAGATAAATTAGCTCTGAGCTTATGGCCATTGCCCGCACGTCTAGCATAGTTGGCAGTGATCCCACCATACTGTAATTTGAGGCACTCCATATCTGTCCAATGCAAAAATAAACCATTGCTAAGTACTGAATTTTTCTTTTTCTTTTTTCAAAAGTCTTTGTACTTGAAACCAAATTCCACTGCTGATATGGAATTCTAAATGGCAGCACAGCATGCCATTTCTTTGAATATATGGATGTAACTAGGAACAACATTTTCAAAGCTCTTTATGCCTCTTGGCATTCTTGCTATAGCTGATGCATTCTTATTATAAGGAAAAAAGTAGATAGCTAACCATATTATGCTCTTTCAAGCCCCCAAAATGAACTTTTATAACTTCTAAGATAAGTAGTGATTTAATAGGAGTATGATACCTTTACGGGTGCTCCATCTAAGGGAGAACTGGCTGAATATATCAGTCCGTTGTGAACTTGCAGTGTGTGGACAGGATTTGCTTTTCCTAGAGCTTTCTAGAACCACTCTGAATGGTACTGAGTGTTCCTGTTGCCAAATCAATTTCCTGAAGACCACAAAAATTCATTCATCAGAACTTTCGACATTAAACAAGACACAACAACTAGCTTGATGCAGATAGCATCACAAGGAAGAAAACCTTGTACCTGAATGCTATTATCATGGCATCCACAGTACAATCTTCCACTTACAAGCGCCAAGCACTTGACATATTTGCTTGAATTTAACAATTTGGATCCTCCATTCCATGAGTGAACCTAAGAATATAACAGAAAGGCAGGTTTCCAGTTACATTTTCACAATATTAGAGGCTGAGAATGAAGAACAGCAATTATTCAAGATTTAGAAGATAGATGTTTAATTTATGCAATACCTTGACACCAGATCCCTGTGGAATGTAGCATGAAATGCTGTTGGAAACAACTAGCTTATGAACCTGATCCTTCATATCATGTACTTGAACACAATCAATTACTTCATTGTTTACAGACCAAACCTGCTCATATCAAATAATAAAACCTTTAGGTTGAAGTTGAATATTCAAGATTTAGAAGAATTATAAATGCATACCCTTGTTGTTCTATCTAGTGAACCACTGTACAGTATCTCCCCTGATTGCAGAATTGCCAAACTAGTAACTGCTTTGGTATGTTCTCTTGCTTCTTGGATAAGATGAAGAATGCTACCTCTACCAGTCCAGACCTTCAGTTCAGACAGAATGACATCAAATTCAAATTTCATAGAACTCTACAACAGTAATCACAGCCAAGCTAATGGCAGTTCATGCCCAAAGAATCTCAGAAGATTTTCCTATTACAGTAATAAAGGCTCTAGTTTTTCTGAAAAAAGGTTCACAGTTTAGGAGTCAGGTAAATTCTGCTTAAGCTGATAAAAAATGATGTATTTACTCATTTAATTTATATTCTAATAATCTCCCTCACGTATAAACTTAAGCGAAACCCAACATGTAAAATATTTAATTGAAATGAAAGGTGAAAGATACTATATAATAATGATCTAATATCTTTTTATGAAAGTTGTACAGCACAAACAGATGTAAATGCATTTCTACATAAAAAAATAAAAAATAAAAAATCAACAAAAAGGTCCTCACCAAGCTTGTTAGAGAAAATTACCTTTATAGTTCCATCTGAATGGCCAGAAAATATTTTGTCTTTGAAGCAGGTTATTGACAGAACCTCTCCATTCTCGCTGCAATCTACTTGAACTAATTCTTTATGACTCCAGAAGTCCGGCTGACAAACAAGAACAGGTGTCCTTGTTAAGAAAATTTTGCTTGCTTGAATGAGAAATAAAGAAAGCAGGACAAACTTACAGAACTAGAGTCAGGTCCTTCGGAGAGAACTTTCAGCATTTCAAATGCCAAGGGTGATGATTTTTTAAGCTCTCTGAGACCTTTCATGATGTCTTTCATGCTGGAAGTTAGGTCATGCAGCCCCTCTGAAATTCACATTTCAAGGGATGCTTACATCTTTAATCATAGTTAGACTGAAAAATGCTATGTTTATGTAGCAAGGAGATCACATAAATGTGCTTAAACAACTATAAGATACCTACCAGGGTCACGGATGAATGAGTTTAGAGCAAGTAATGAGAGGGCTTTGTCTTCAATGTCCTTTGAAGATTTGAATATCAATATCAAGCGCTTGAGCAAGCAGGCTCGGGCTGCTCCACGTATCCCGGTGTCCGGAAGAACATTGAGCATGTGTATGAGCCATGTTGCTGAGACAAAGCATGCTGAGCATAAATCTGCATATCTGCTCTTTAAGCCTTCTGCTAAAGCCTCAAACAGTAGACCAAACTCATGGCTTGCTAGAACAAATGACATTTTTCTTTCCCATTCATCAGCTGCCTTCTCTTCTTCCAGTTGCTGCCAATTCTTATAAGAGAAAGTTAGCAGAAGATAAATCACATAAAAAAATCTATAATATCATTAGTAGCAAAAAGTAGAGTAAGCACAAAGAAAGAAATGAAAAGTAACAACAACAATAACAATAATAAAGAAGCTCACCGCAGCTTCTTCAAATTCTCCAGGAATACTGCTAAGCTGCTCCATTCGCATAAGAGTTTGAAAACTTTTGTCAAGTCCAGCACGTTTAAGAAGAAAAGCACGGGTAAGGGGCTTTCCAGAGGCAGAGAACCTCCCCTGTAATGACACAATTGTCTCTGCTGCTGCTATCTGGGCAGCTGGAAATTCAGAATTTCTGAGGCATGAAATCAGAGTTTCTATTGCCTCTTCACGATATATACTCATCTTTCTTGGTTCCGCCTACAAATTATGATAGAAGTAATTTTACTAACACCATAAAAGTATTAATTAAATAATTAAATTTATCATTTCCTATCGGTTTAAGCTTTTGAAATAAGTGATACATGTTAAGGCTGTAGCAGTCATTTTGACATTCTTTGCAACAGAAAAAGAGGGAGAGAGAGAGAGATGAGAGATACAAACCAGTAGATCAAGTTGGAGGAGGAGACCAGCCACAACAGGACATTGGTCTGGGAGCGCAGTCTGTAAATAAACCAGGAGGGAGTGCATTGTATTAAAGGTACCTTCATCCTTTATCATGTGGAGAACTTGCTCATTAGAACTTCTCCTGATAAAACGAAAAAGAAATAATCACTGAGACTGGCAAAGGTCAGGATTTATACTTAAAAAGACTAAAAAATAAATAGAGAAACTCACCTGTTTAACTTGACTAACTCAGAGAGAAAGTGAACTATCTCAAACCTTTCTGCATCACTTGCGCCCATGAAGCTTTCCAAAACCGGAGTCAACTCAGCTTTATCAGCGATGGAATGCCTGCATTTCCCATCCTCCTCCATGCATCTCAATAAGATCCCAACTGCAGCAATTCTCTCTTCTGCCGTCTCAGCTTTCAAACTTCCAATAAGACTCTCAGAAGCTGTCTCAGAAATCACTGTGTTGGCTGTTGAAGATTGAAAACTTTCTTCTCTGCTTCCAAGAATCTGTCCCAATAAAAGCACTGCAGCTGTTTTCGGCTTCAAACACATTTTAAGCAAATCCTCCTCTTTCTTCGTAATAACTTCTAGGAGGGTGTCCACCATGTCCATCTCCACTAGGGTAACCGTTGAAGGTCTTAGCAGATAGATCAATACAACAGCTTCCATCAATCCCTTCTTGAAAAGAGCAACAATACATTCCACATCAGTGTCAACTCGAGTAAGTGTCTGAATCACATCTTTGTCTCTGAAGCCCATCTCAGACAGGAGAAAAACTGTAGCTTCTAACACCCGCGGATCGACTGAATTGAAAAGAATCTCCACAAACCCATTAATGACTTGAGGTCTTGAAAGCATGGTTTGGATATCAACATCCATGTTCACTTCCTGCCAGAACCGCTCAATTTGGAGAACAGCCATTTCAGACTCCTTCAGGACTTCTGACATACAAAGATTCGTTATTGCATGTCTTAACTCACTGATTGTCCCATCAACGGTGGCTTGGCTTATGACACTATTAGGAGAAGTTGCAGGCATTATTGAATTGTCAGATTGGTTTGGAACAGAACTGGAGCTCTGTTCCTGCCAGCTTGCAATAAGCCTTTTGAGCACATAGTTTGTTTTAGGCAACTGGTTAATATGCAGCTTCTGGCGTGTAATTGGGCAAGAAGAGTTCCCTCTATCAAGCCATTCTTGGATAGCTCTACGCTCATATGTCTGGCCTGTCTCAAGAGTCACTGGATCATCAAATACGTTGCTTGTTATTGGACATACAAAGTCCTTGGGAGGTGTATGCTTTCCACCACTCGGCGGGCTATCAAAATCTGCCATGAGACTATCCAGAAAGAATCCAAATATAAGAAAATGCAATCAATAATGTAAGAAAGGCGGGTTAATATTCATTGTCTCATACCTACTAGATTCTGCAGAAATGGGTTGCTTTTGTTTTTGGATGCGGTTCTGTCTTGGCTCAAAGCCAGCCATTTTTTTGTCCTTTTCCTACATGACACAGCCACAACATTCATAACCAAGACAACAGCATAGGTAAATCAGGCCATCTTGTTAATGTCAATCAATCACCTCGATTTCTGCTTCAGATTCTGAAGAGGAAAGAAGAAGAATAAGCGGAATTGTCAGACTCAAGTTCAGAAGAACCCAAGCTCCTACTGGGCGATGCTTCCAATCTCCTAAAGGATTTCTGGTTTGTGAGAATCTCGGGAGAGACCCTTTGAGGGTAAGATGGTGAAGATTTGAATTTCCTGCTGCTCTAGAATTCAACAGACCTCTCCCCTTCGGCCCATATTGACCGCAGAATTCAAAGGTAAA
This sequence comes from Carpinus viminea, assembly GCA_013348765.1. Lineage (NCBI taxonomy): Eukaryota > Viridiplantae > Streptophyta > Magnoliopsida > Fagales > Betulaceae > Carpinus > Carpinus viminea. The sequence continues at coordinate 13,255,222 of CP054667.1, forward strand.
GTTATCGCCGACAGGACAAGAAAAAAAAAAAAAAAAAAAAGTCATATTGGACTTGAAAAAAAAAAAAAAAGTCATTTCAGCAACAACAAGTATTTGCATGCTTTGCATGAGGCATTAATTGCTTTTCTGATGGTTTGACCTTTGAATTATTGGTTAGTGATTTAGAACCGTTCATGATCTCAAACCCCATACTTTGACTGCTCAGAAAATTGGCGGTGAAGTGCAATGAACAGTCTTTGTCAACCATTACCTAATGAATTATTTATATACAGGGGATGATGAAGACTTAAATTTTTTTATTTAATTTTTATCTATTATTTTAAAAATAAAATAAAATAAAAATAAAAAATGTTTGAAGCAATAATATTTTTTTTGTCCTTCTTTTAATTGGTGTTTTTAAAAAATAAAAATACATTTTTTTTTATCATAAAAATGGTCATTTTTCATAAAAATTGATGAAGAAAAATGCTTTTTTTAAAAAAATACCAACTAAAAGAATAAAAAAATATATTATTACTTTAAACACTTTTTTTTTTACTTAATTTTTAAATAAATAAAATAAGACAAAAATTGAGCAAAAAAAGTTACGCTCTAACATTTTCCTTATATAAAATAACACTATTTTCAAAACAGTGCAAAAATGTGCCAGCTTGACCGAGTCAAACCTTCATTTCCAATAAAATATTATCAGAATTTTTAGATCTAATCTTACAAATGATAAAGATAAAATACTAAAGATTATATAATTATGATAATACTTTCAATTAAACATTTGTAATTTAAGAGAGATTTTTGTTAATATACGCAGTAATATACATACATACATACATTATACTGTCCGTTTTTCCACACAGGCTCCTCTGTTTTGATCTTCTCGTCTTCACTGCACTTGAAGTTATCAACTTTCCCACTGTTCTTCAATGGTGGCAGATTAATCAATGAATTCCCATCTGTATTTTCTATAACTTCTTGAAAGTACTTAGCAAGAGCCCGGCAATTCACATCAAGGACCTCCTCATAGTTGCTCTCCAACTCCTTCAGCTCTGAAGTTTGACCCTCGGTCATCCTCGACAACAATTTCGCGCAAGGAAGAACCACCGTCTCCTCGCATATCGAAAAATCATTGCTATGATCTGAGTTTGAGGTTGAAGACGACAAAATGGTCGTTCTTCGTTCGGTGAAGCATTGGAGAACAGGGAGAAGATGGACTAAAAACAGCTCCTCGAAGAGATCCGGCGCTATTTCCGATCGAGCCAATGATGGGTCGGAGTGGAATATATGGAGGAGACTAAGAGCGGCATTGATGGGTTGTTCTAGAAGGCTGTAAATGAGGGACAGGAGGAAGGTTGAGAAAAAGTTTTCGGGTTGAGAGAGGAGGAGCCGTTCAGCGAGGCGGAGGGAGGAGGATCGAATGGCGGGACTGGTGGTGGAGATAGCGTTTTCAAGAGATTCGGCTGCGAGTTTAAGGAGTTTTAGGGTGGCTTGGTCGGACGGCGGGATTTTACGGCGGAGGGTCAAGAAGAGACGGTGGCGGAGCTCCGATTGGGAGAGGGTTTTGGAGAGGAAGGCGGTGTTGTGGCGGAGGATTTGGAAGCGGTGATCATGGTGGCTTAGAGGTGGTGGTGGTGGTGGTGGAGTGTAAAGCTTTGTTTTTGGTTTTGTGTTTGGCATAGGATTGGAGGGAAATGGCTACTGGGTAACGGAAATACCTGTTTTATCACTGGCGCGAAAATTCTTGGACGGCCTTGTGAAGTACTGAAGTGTCTTGGTGCGACTCCAAGGGAGTTTTTGAGCCTGTAGTGAGGTGCTTTCCAACTCATAAAACTTGGTAAAAGCTAATTAATTAGTTTAATTAGTATTAATTTATTCTTTTATATGTCTCTGTCTTGGGTTTTTTTTGCCCTTTTAATGTTGTTTTTTTGTTGTTGTTTAAAACAGATAAATGGAACCATGATTTGTTTTTGTTATGCCATTGATGGGTACTAATGTATTTTACCCAAGCATGAAAAGACACTTACGATTAAAAAACTAAGCCTATTGCAGTGTTGTCTGACAAACAATAAATTTTGCAGCTTGGACTGCAGAATAGGAAGATGGGAGGGCCACCTTGATGGAAATTTAGAGCCAATGGAATCCCAAGTCCCCGTGAGCTTGCTTGCGCATGTTAAAAGATGGGGACCTTCTTCCTGGCCCCCTTTACTGTCATTCAAACATTCCAAGTCCTCCAAATTGGCTCTTGCTTTGGGTACCTCTACTTCTTCACTTTCTCTTCTTCACTTTATCATTGACTTTTTCAAGTCAAGAAGCATGCACGCAATATTTTAAAACCAACCGTTTGCGATTGCGTTAAGAAATCTTAAAAGGTGTTTTTGTTTACACCAACAAAAATAAGTACGTTTAACTTTTTTTTTTTAAAAAAAAAAAAACAATTTGTTTAACTGTTTTTTGCTCCTAATAAGCCCGACATTGTGTTTAAAACCAAAAAAAACTGTATTTTTCAACATATTTCCAAACATACTTTTAAAGATTTTGAAAGTCTTTTAGCTAATGGATTTATGGGGTGCCAAAAATTGTATCTTTGCGCTTGGGAGCAATATGCCCCCTCTCTAGGTTCCAAGCAGCGCATGTCCATTACAGATGTGACAACAATTATTTGTTTGGCAATTGTAGTCTTGACAAGACAACCCACCAACATAACTGGCATCCATCTTAGACAATTAATTTACACAAACAATTGATTGCAGTCACTGTCACATTTTGATAAAAGTCATAGCATAGGATAGGCACAGAAAATGAAACCATCTCACTGCAGAAGCATCATGCAGATGATAAAATGAAACACAGTGTTCATATATATATATATATATATATATGTGTGTGTGTGTTGAGTACGTTTTTATACTTATAGATGGAGAAAAGAGCTTTTCAGTCTTAAAAGAAAATATAATTATGAAAACAAAAGGGTGATGAATCTAACTACAGCATCAACTGCATTTTGTGCTGCCAATGAGGAGAAGATGTCTGCTTCATTCGACAGAGCAGACCCGCCGCCAGCCAAATCAGAGAGAGACCTAATTGCAATAAAAGATGTATTTTGTTGAAGACAGACCAATGCAATCGCAGCACTTTCCATGTCTATTGGAGTGGCATTAAATTTTGTATACAAGAATGATCTGTAGGCACTGTTGTCAACAAAAACATTGGCACTAACCCCCCTCTTCACCCTCACAACTCTGGGTGTTCTTGGAAGACAAGTTGTGTTGACACAACTTCCCAACTTCAAGCCCTGAAAGGAAAAATGAATTCAGAATTTTGTTCAATTTTTTCTCATAATTATTAGAATATTAATTAAATGATTAAATTTACTATTTTCTATCAATTTAAAGGATACATAGTGTAACAATTCAGAGAAAAAAAAAGAAAGAAAAAGGATTTAACCAAAATTGTATCTTTCCTTAATTATTTATAAAGCATATATAGTTTCATAAACTTAGTATCCATGTGACAACAATTATTTTCATGGGATTGTATTACAAATTTTCAACCCACCAACATCTGATGTCCTTAGCAAGGCTATGCCACAATTGATTGCAGTCACTCTAATCACATTTTATAAAGTCATAGCATAGGATACTATCCTTTGATTGTTATAAGTCATAATTTATCATAAATGAAAAAAGTTCAGTTATATATATATATATATGTGTAGAAAAGATTGCAGCACTATAGTGAGATAACGGTGAAGCATGGAGAAAGATAACCTGGAGTTTCTTTGCAACTGTGAAGTAATGCTTGTTGACAGGAACCCAGAAGGCATGCTGCCGGACTTCAGGAGTTCCGTGAACCGGGAAGACTTCCTCCGGTTGATACCAAACATTGTTCAGAAAATTCCCCACAGGCTTCCCATTTTCAGTTCCGTTGCTGTAGTCAGAGAATCCGAGGAAACCTATTTTTCTTGTGTAGTCTCCACCAGATTCAAAGGCTAACTCATCACTAGCCCCATCTCCATACCTCTGCTTACATTTAAGTCAAAACAAAAGATGGAAAGTTACTTACCGCATATTTTAGTTAAATATTTTATGTGTTGAGGTAGAGTGTCAAAAAATTAATTTAAGCGATTAAAAAAATTCACCATTTGCATAATTAATGATTTAACACATGATGAATCATACTAGAATAATGCTAAAATATGATAGAATTAATGTGTGGATTGCCAATCTACTTTCGATTCTTTTCTACTTGAGTGAGGAAAAAAGGCTCGGGGATGTTGATTTTTCTTGCTTTTGATCTGGATGGAATAGAGAATAAAGAATTATATGAGAATGATTCCAAAAACATAATGAAGAACGGTTCATTGGCATGTACACGAAAGTTGGCAAATCAAAATACTTTCACGGCATTACAACTTTCTAAGCTAATATCACAAATAAAATCGACAGGAAAATGGGAGCTGAGAGAAAAATCTCATCCTTCATTTTATAGTAAATGCATTCAAACTGAAATGTAGGAAACTGGGGGTGTATCTGGATCTGCCAGGCAAATAGCCAGACAAAGATTACACTGCCAACCAGTCTTCCCAAGTGGGATTCTTTCTTTTCACATTTTCAAGGGTATCTAAGGTCTTTTTAAAGTTATATGGTGATGAAGTTTCCTACGCCATGTTCCAAGCTAGTTGAAGTTGAAGTCAAAGTCCAACCACACAAAAAAAAAATGAAAGGATAAGGATTTGAGCAAATTTTAACTCAAATTACTAACAATTTAATTTACTTCCGCATATGTAAAGAGCTCATATAAAACCTATCTGTCCAAATAAGTGATTGTGAAGGGTCAAAATTTATTTGAGTAAATAAATTTCACATGAATTTTGGCCAAATTACTAACACTTTCGGACCAAAAAAAAAAATTGCTAAAAATTCAAATCCGTGACGACAAGGGTGGCGTCTCATATAATCTTGAAATTCGTTAACTACTATGCGTTATTTTTTTATATATATATATAAAAGTAACTTCTATTCTTTAACCTACAACTTGCTTATGGTTTGGAGTTTGAAATATTATTAAAAAAGAAGCTCTTCTTCCCTGGGCCGTTTTCGTAGAAGCTTAAGTTAAGTGTTTAATTAATATTTCCCTTTCTCCTATTCCTTTGATTACTCAGAAAAAAATAGTTGTTTAATATATATTAATTTCCTTTAGAAGACTCATACAATTATATTTCACTTTGCCACGGAAGTAGTGGAGATTCATTGCATATTTCACTTTGGTAAGTGAGATTCCATGGTGATCATAATTGAAGACTTTTGTTTTAATATTATGTCAGATTATTATTTATTTTAAAATATTAAGCTAATTTTAAAAAATAAAAATAAATAAATAGTAATTACCTGCCAATTCCAAAGACCCGTATGAGCCCAATATTGGGGGATAGTCACATCTCCAATTTGGAGATGAGGGTTGGCATTTCCAGCAATTCCATAGTGCACAATTCCTTTCACTTCAAATACAGTTAGCAGTAACTGTGTAGTTATGCCTGCATTAAGCTATTTACTTATTTATTTAGCACCCCTATTTACTTAAAATTAAATACTATGAAAATAATAAAAATAAATATATACATGAGAAATGTAGAGGACAATGATACATACCATGCTCAATCCTGTCATAACAACTATGACCTTTTCATTTCCCACCTCTCCAAATCTAAACCTTCTTCCTGTGAGAAACGAAATTATTTTATGGTCCAAATTAGAATTTATAGATCTAATTTGTACAACTTTAAATGCAACAACCGTTTCATTTTACCATAAGAAAGAGATGGATAATGAAATCGTTTTAGATCAACAACTGCATGTACAAACTAATTAAACTGAAATTCATGTATACATATAGATTTACCTGAAAAATCCAAGTAGGGAAACTTGTGATCAGCCAAAAAACTTGGAGAGTTGAGAAGGGGTCCATCTCAAAGGAGTTTGGCACCACAATAGCCAAGTATGGACCCCTTCCATTTATTCTATCAATCTGTTTCCTCATTCGATGAGCAGAAACTTCTCCATAGGCTCTGCTGCTGCTAATCCCCACAACCAATACAAGAAAGCTAAGTGATGAGAATATCCTCAAATGGCTCCCCATCGATCTTCTACTCCCTTAAACCCCAAAGATTAAAAAAAACTTTCGATATGGGATAGATAGGCTACACAGAAAGAGAAAGAGAAAGAGAAAGATAGAGATAGAGGAGGAGGGGAGAGAAAGAGAGACGTGAAATAGAGAGTGTTGAAGATTCATCAATTTCACAAGTTATGCGGTACTTAATTGTGGAATGTGGATCATCAAGGCCAATTTGTACACATAAAAGTCAAAACTCAATAAAAGCAGGCAGCCAAAATTGGTATTTTTGTTCGACAAAAAATTGACTATTCATTTGATTGGGAGATAAGACATGTGACGCGTAATTACATTGGCCTCAAACCAAGGAAGGTCAATGGTCATGAGCGTACCTCTTTTTTTTTAATAAAATGTTTTGATTCGATATAAAAATGAAAATGACAACAAATTTCTTTAAATTAATTTGAAATAAATATTTTTTAACCCATTTAAAATAGTGTCAAGTGTTTATAAACATTTAAAATATTAGTCTAAGTTAATAAACTACAATTAATGACCTTAAAAATTAAAATTTAATGTGTTAAAAGATGTCCTTAAGTAATTCCTCAATTAACTAATGATCACGTCTAATGAAGAGAAAGTCACTAGTTTAAAGGAGGATTGAAAGATATTTCTTCAAACTGATTTGAAGAAAATTTTTGTCAAGTTAAGTATGTGTTTTAACCATTTAAAAAAAAAAACAAAAATTTTAACAAACAAATCTATAAAAAAAAAGGGGGGGAGGGGGGGGGTTAGATATTTCTTCCAAACTGATTTGAATAAAATTTCTATCATGTTAGATATGTGTTTTAACCATTTACCAAAAAAAAACAAAAATTTTAACAAACAAATCTATTAATAGTTTGGTTTGCCAATTTCTTTAACCTTTTCTTAAATTACTTTTCTTATATATATTATAAGTTCTAACTAGGAGGCGAAATTTGTGACACGGAACAAATCGATAAAATTTGGATAGAGGAGATCCCTAGTATAATCATTGATATTGTAACTTTAAAGCAAATTACTCTTTTTGTTTAGAGTTTCTACACTCAAGATTTGTTTGATGAAGTTTAAAAAAAAAAAAAAGGGGTGTTCTAACCATTGAAGGAAGGGGATCCAGCTTCTATGCGGTAGTGCAAACTACCGCACAGCTCCAGTAGTCCAAAATTGTACCGTTTGGTGCAGTTTTGGGAAGAAAATAATTGTGAGCCCCACCCACTCATTAAGTTTTTTAAAAAACATAATAAACAAATCATTATAAATTATAAAAAATCAATAATTTAAAAATTTTTAAAAAAAAGTAGAGGAAAAAAAAAATCAAAAGGGTGGCTGTAACCACCTCGCATGGCTAGTCTGCGGTGGTCCGGCCACCCAAAAGGACAAAAAAAATAAATAAATAAAGGGTTTAATTTTTGGGGGTGACCGAACCACCCCAAAGGCCATGGGGTGGTGTCGGCCACCCCAAGAACCAAATGGCAGATAACCACAACCGCAGAAGACAGACCCAACCAAAGAAACAACCACAACCCTCACCCTCAGCAGAAGACAAAGACCCAACCAGCAGCAGAAGACAAAGAAACAAACCCAATCCAGCAGATTTACCCAACAAGGCAAAGAAACAACCACGGATTTAGCATATTTGCTCAACAAGTTCCAGAAAACTTTGATTCCAGACCTTGAAAAAGTTCTCAAGCATCTCCAAAGCCTACCTTAACAAGCCAACAAAGAAATCACAAAGGGGTTCAAACCCATTGTCTCTTCCACCCCCCACGGCCAGTATGGGGTGGCCGAACCACCCCCATGGCCTTGGTTTTTTTTCCTCTACTTTTTTGTTTTATTGATTTAGCAGATTTTTATTGATTTCTGGAGCCACCCTTTTGTTTTATTGATTTGTTTATGATTTATAATTTTTAATGATTTATTTATTATTTTTTAAAGAGGCTTACTTTTTCACCGACAAAAACGGTACCATTTTTCCCAAAACGGTACCGTTTTTATGGAACTGCATCTGTGCAGTAGTTTTTCACTATCGCACTTAAGCCGGATCCAAAGGAAGGAATTATTCTGTTAACTAGCAAGTTTCCCATTCAATCCATCTTACTTACTTATCGGTTAAATCAAGGTTATGGATCAAGATCCAAGATCCTATAATTAATTTTTAGGGTATTCTACCTAATTAATTTTTTTTAAAAAAAATAAATGGTGCAGATTTTGTTATATTAACATTTATTCTTGTTAAATAAAAGGTATCAATCAAATTTGAAACCACGCCTTTATAAAAGCAATCTCCTCCCTAAAAAAAAACATTTATTACTTCATTATTTAATGAATTACCATATATCTTTATCAAAGTGATAATTATGATTCAACCATTTAAATATTTAATTCAACAGCAAAGCTAGATTTCAGGAAATTAATCTAATTAAAAATCTAAGGAATATTCCTGATGTCATATATATATATACCAATTTAAGATAATTACAAAATTTAGTCAAAGGGAAGAAAAATAATGTGAATGAGAAAATGAAGAAGATTCTACGTTCTTGCACCCCCCGAGTTATGTGTGTGACAAGGAACGTATTATTTCCAAAATGAATGACATTCACAACATTGTTATGTGAGCAGTCAAAGAGTGGCGGATGCAAAGGAGATGGTACTCGCAATTATTAGTGAATCATACAACTGGCATTATTATTATCACTTTTTTAAATTTATTATTATTATTATTATTTTAACAAAAAATTATTTTGATTTAATATAGAATGAAGTAATTTTGAATGTTTTGTATACATCAAAAGTCAAAACACACAAAGAAAAAGTAATGGGCTTTACGTCGAGCCTTTGTGGTTCAATGGACCTGAGTAGGATCCAAGGCTATTGGGTCCCAAGGGGTCTTAGATGGTGAGGCCGAACAGGCCTTCAGTGTTTGGAATGGTTGCTAGTGAGGTCCACGATGGTCCTCGGTGCATTACATCAATCTTGAATCTTGATAAGGACAAAAATTTCCTTATTAAAAGTATTAATATGAAAATATGTATTTTTTACATGTTTAATGTTTAAGTGACACGTTAAATCTTAAAATATTTATGTCATTTTAAATAATAATTTTGAAAGGAGAAGCCCAAAAATACAATTTTTATTAATTTGATTTTTGTGGCAATGTTTTAAATGGAATAAAATAAATAGCATCTAAAATTTTGGAATGGATAATTTTGTTGGAGGGTTATTTTCATATTCAAAAGTTTTACAAATTTTTAATTAATATAATGTAAAAAATAAAAATAAAAAATGAACAAACAAACTACAATGAATTATATGGTAAAAATGTCTAATACGGTATCTAGGATGATAAGTGGTTACTCCTAAAAAAGATATTATCAGCCTGCAATCCAAAGAAGAGCTCGACAGGGAGGCTCAAGTAGCCGAACTCGTTCATTGGACCTCTCAAGGTTGGCAGACCAATTGGCTACAGGAGCAATTTGATGTGGGTACGGTTGACGCTATATGTCAAATCTCTATTGGCCCCATCAATAATAGTGATGTGTTGATCTGGAATGCTTCATCATAAGGAGAGTTCACGATGAGGAACACCTACCACCTACAGAGAGAGTTAACTACATCTACAAAAGAGGAATGTTCCCAGACACAACAACAGTTCTCTTTGAAACAAATATGAGGCAGATGAATACTCCCAACGTTGTAAAGGTGTTTATATGACGAGCATGTCACAACACTCTAGCAACAAAATCAAATTTGTATCAACGGAAGATTGTAGAGGATCCTTTATGTCCCATTTGTGGTATAGAGGCATAAACTATGGGTATGTTTTATGGAGCTATCTGGCAGGAAATGACATATGGAGTAGGTGCAATAGTCAATACAAAAAATGAGCCTAAGTCATGAGAAATTTGTGTTCATTTGGTAGGAGTTTCTTCGATGCCTCAACATAGAGGACATGGAGTTTATGGCTGTAGTTGCAAGACAATTGTGTTATGACGTAACACCTTTGTTCATGGGAAGAAGATAAGCCCCTCAAACATGGTGGTCAAGCGTGCCGCAGAGTTGTTGGTGGCTAATCAAGTAGCAAATTCTCGAAGAGATGAAATTGTTAAAGTAAATTGGAATACTGATGTAGACAAAATTAGAATGAAGATTGGGATCAGGGTGATAGTTAGAGATGGGATGCGAGAGGTTTTGGCAACTTTGTCATCGCCAAGAGATCACATCACCTAGCAAGATATTGCTGAGGCAATTGCAACTTTGAGAGCAGCCCATCTATGTCGCGAGCTGGGTTTTTATAGGGTGGTCTTGAAAGGTGATGCTCTCCAAGTGGTGTAGGCACTCAAAAAAGATGAGAGAAGTTGGAATCAGTTTGAACATCTCGTTGAGGAAGCTAGAGGGGTTTTAAATTATCTACTTACAAAGATAAAATGTTAATCATGTTAGACGACATCTCAATGAAGTAGCCCATCACCTTGCGAAAGAAGCGCTTTCTTTCACCATGTAGCAAGGCTTTATTGAGAAAACCCTCAATTGTATTTCAAATATTATCTTTGTAGAATATTGTGCTAAAACAAAAAACTTCCACAATATCCACCCACATTGAACCCCGTAGCATAAACATGACGATTAAGATTTGAATTTACAAGTGACATGGTATGCAAATGCTCAACAATTAAACAAAAAATAAATAAAACAAAAAATTGTCCTAACTTATCAAATTAAATCTTGAATATTAAAACATAGCCCAATAGTATGGGCCTTGAATTCAAAATGTTTCGACAAAAAGGAGATGGAGGCCCAAAGGAGATCGGACTGTATTAATGCAGCTTTATTTCCTTCAATTTAATACCTACGAATTTCCCTTTTCCCCAATGGCCTTATTTATTTATTTTATTATTTTCGAATTATGTAAGAAATGAACTCTTTAATTATATGAATGATTAGAAAGAATATAATAGAAACAGAAAACAAAACAACAGCATGCTGTCTCGCTGACTGTATCAATGGAAACAGCTCATTTAAAGAGAAACAAAAGACCCCCAAAGGACAAGACAAAACCAACCCCTACAACATCAAACAAACACTTAAGGACTCACCCCAAACAAACCAATAATTAAACACAATTAGTTAGAAAAAATAATAATTAAACACAATTCAAAACATCATCAACAAAACCCTAATACCTAACCAATTATAGGAAATAACCACCTTTAGTCTAACATGTAACATAATTTAGAGCAAACATTAACGCCATTTGGGATGTTGTTTAGCATTCTAAAATCTAACAAAATATGTTAAATCACTATTTATTTTTTAAAAAAATTAAGCTAATAAGAAATAGTAAATTTAATTATTTAACTAATAGTCTAATACACTCAAACTTCCTCTTAATAAGTGATTCCCAACACATAAATTATTTATTTGAAATGAGATAATAAATGATGAAGATAAAGTTCAAACCCAGAACCTTTTGTCTGATCATATCATGTTGAACTACCACTTATTCTAAAAACTTAAGTTAATAGAAAATGATAAATTTAATTAAATACTTAATTAGTACTGGGTTTGAAACTTTATTTTTCCTCCAGGGTTTGGAAAGTGACAAATTGGTCCTGGTTTGAAAAGATTAGTCCATCCATCAATGATTGACGTTAGTTGACAGAACATTGACATGGACTAATTAGAAGTTGACACGTCAATTAATTAATTTTTTGAAAAAATTAAAAATATATATATTTTTCAAAAAAAAAAAAAACAAGGTGGCTCGCCACCCTGATTTTCTTTCTTTTTTCTTTTTTTTGAAAAGATATTTTTTTAAAATTTTTTAAAAAATAAAAAATAATAATTAATTGGACGTGTCAACTTTTCTACATGTCAATCAGTTAAGTCAACTAATCAATGAGAACGGATGGACTAACTTTGTCACTTTTAAAACCATAGGACCAATTTAATCATTTCCAAAGAGGAAAAATAAAGTTCCAAACCCGACTAAGTAAGTATTTAACCCTAAATTTAATAATTTAATTTATATTTTAACAAGATCCGAATCTCCAACAATTAGAACAATTAATTGTGAGAAGACCTTATATGAGGTCTACCTATATCTGAACAAATCTCGAGCTATCCAAACCTCTATTCAAACAAGTAAAGGTTCGTTTGGATCTACAATTTCAAAATAGCTATCTTAAAATATGAAATTTGAAAACGTGATTTTTAAAAACGCAATTCAACTTTTGGCAAAATTGCATTTTGGCCTATAAAATTATAGTTTAATCTTTTAAAATTGTGCATTTTCAAAAAAACACTTAATTACTTACTATTTGAAAACGCAAATGTTTTATATTTTTAAAATTACAATTTGAACCTCACAAATATCTTCTTAACAATTTGAACAGACAAGTGTGAGCGATTTGAATCCCGCAAGAACAAGGTTGGGGCATCACTTTACGACCAAACCCACATGCCGTGCTCCATTTAAAGTCAAGTGGGCTATTCTCAGGCCCACAGCCAACCCCGCGTTGCTTCCTTTAAAATAACCAGCTCTATGTGATGTCGACAAATGCAAATCTGGGAAATTATTTTACAGACATTGCAACTAGATAAGCAACTTTTGGTCCAAAAAGATCATTAGTAGACAAAACTTGATTGGATTGAAATTGGACCATTGGGATTAGAACACGTGTCATTTGTGTCTTATTATATATATATATATATAATATTTCGATACATAAACAAATAAAATCAATTTAGAACATACAAAATGGTTGAGGAACAAATAATTTTGTTGGAGAAAACTCCATTTTAATTTATCTTTTCAAAACAAAAACATTAACAAATTAATAATCCAAGACACTAAACATTAACAAAACTATAAAAACTACTTTTACTTTTACGGACGTTGTAAAAAACATTAACAGACGAAGCTAGTAATGTGGGATTTGACTAAAATTTGAAGCGAAAGGAATAATATAAGTTAAAGTCGGGGGTTTAATTGATTAGATTTTATATGTTGTTAGTGACGTAGATTGATTTGATTAGGTCTGCCGGATGATGATAATTAATCGTCCTTTCTAAGAAAACTTGAATGTGAACCAAACGACAACATATTACTTCATGCAGACATGATGTGCCCCAGCCCATGTGGGATAGGTCCCTCTATATATGACACACCATATTTCGAGCATATGCAAAAGAAGTAATGATTTTTTTTACCCAGCTGGAAATTGTACAGATTTTTTTTATTTTTTTTTTTTTAATTTCTGTAACTTTATAATGATTCTTGAAATGCAGAATCAATGGCAAGAAAAAAGAAAAAGAAAGAGATGGGAAATTCAGAAAAGATATTAACGTACAATGAAGTTAATTGATTATTGTAATTAGTGGAATTAGCTCCTATTAATTCTTAACCTTGGGATCCATCAAAAAGTTAAAACTACCAACAGCTATATTAAGTTCAAACTAATGATTAGGGTTTAATTAGGGGTGTTTGACAACTCTTTCTTTTGCTTTTTACTCGAAAGGGATAGAGGCGTTTGCTAAGAGTATGTTTGAGAAATAAAATTTTTAAGTCAAAATATATTTTTTGAAAAAAGCTTTAATTTTAAGCGTTTGCCAAATATGTGTTTTTGTCATTTTTTAGCCTTTAAAAAAAGCGCTTTCAATTTCTTTTACCAACAGATTTTTTTTCTTCAAACGAAACTTTTTGAAGATTAAACATATTTTTAAACCCCTCAAACATGTCCTAAGTCTCTTAGAAATAAGCGTGATTTTTAAAATTTAATAGTATACCAAAACTTGTTCAAAGAAACAACCGCTATGATCTTGACACATGCATCATAAGAAATTCCGAGCTGACATGTCTGTTTCTTATACAATATGCACAAAACCCAAAAAGTAAACTTATCTTTCTCGTGGTATTTGAAAAACGCTAGGAAGTAGGTTTTAAAAAGAAGAAAAATGGGTCAAAATTGGTTGACCCCAAAAGGGAGCTTAAAAGGCTAATCAAGCTAACTATAAATCATTTCCAACTTATTTACTACCAACGTTAAAACTCTCAAACCTAACTACTAAGTTAGATGATTCCTGTTTTTTCCTCGATATATTGGATTCAACATGTAAATTTTTTAAAAAATTTAAATGAAAGGAATAGTAGAATCGAATTAGAATCTTTACGATGCTTAGGGAGATCTTGATTTTGCTTTGTTCATTATATTCTACTGTAATGATAGATGTTGAGGTTGATTAGGATTTTAAAATTCCATATTAGAGACTGGAGTTGCCATAACAAAATTTAGACTTACAATTTCTGTCATCATATTTGACAAATTATCATTTGTCTCAAAAACATATATATACAAATGATAAACGATATTAAACTATTTTTGAACCAATTGAATGGACCAAATAGCTAGCACACAAGTAGAAAACTACACTTGCAACCTATCAAAAAAATATGTATGGTCTTGACCCTAAAGTAGCCATCAACATTGAATTTATGATTCACTTCTAGATTATATATGAATAAGTAAATGAATGGTTGATTAATTGCTAAGAATAACTCACGAGAGTAATCAATTATAATGAATTTATGTTTAGATATGAGAAATTGATGGTTGATTGTCTATTTTTAATTATTGAAATTCCAATTTCAGGAATAAAATCAAACATTTTTTCGTTATAAATATAGGTTTCTTCTAATTAAAGTATAATGTATCAAAAACCAATATAATCAAAGATGTACGTAGACCCTTTAGGCTTTGTGTGTAGTAGTAGTTAGGCATAAATCTCTAAAGCCGAATCACTTAAACATCTTTTTTCTCTCTTCTAATTGATTTCCCCACATATTTCTTTTTGTTTTATTTTATACACTAAATTTTTAGCAGGATATCAAAGTAGGTCAATCTGAATGTGCTTCAATATTTTTCCTCTTATTGGTGATTTCTTCCATTACTTTATCATAATAGGCTGATTCGACTTTGCTTCAATCTATTCACTCGCCTCATTTTTCTCTTGTTGGCGATTTCTATTATTACCTTATCAGAGTAATGTTGACCCAAATTTGCTTCAACCTCTTCACTTGTGGATTATCATAAGTATCAACTTGTGCTTTAACAAAGATGATGAAGAATACCTACCATGTACACCTCATCATGTGTTGAATACTTTTACTCAACATGTCCACTTGTGCTCCACTCACCGGCCACCACTAGATCCATTTTCCAGAATTTTACAAGTTACATATGCACTTCTTCAATACAACTCGAGGGGAGTGTTGAAATATGCATGATTAAATTTCAATATCAAAATAAGTAAATGAATCAACTTGAGTTTTAGGAATAAATCATGAATTACAATAATCAATTACATTTATTTGATTCAAATCAATTTGTGGTTGACTTTCTAGTTTCTTATTATGAAAATGTTACACTTTCAAGTGCTCGTGCATTAGAGCTCCATTACCTCAAGAAATGCATCATTGGCTTGAGTACTAAATAAAGAGTTGAATGCCATTGGAGAACAAGATGCTAATGGGTGGCACCAATTTTGAATCAATATCACAATGGGGCATGATTAATTATCAAACGCTGAATTAATTTATTCTTGTTATAAGTAGTATATGAGTCATTTGGGCTCAAACACGCAATATAAAGTACTAATTTGCAATTCACCTCATCAAAACAATTGCTAAGTTTTTGTAGTTATATATGTATAACTATATAATAAAGCTCTATATGGGGTAATAATATGAATTTTTTGTGCTTTGAGTTTTTCATTCATATTGGGAACTATATTTTTTTTTGCACAAATATAGAAACTTATTCAAATAAAAAGTTACATATATTTGTCATATCTCATAACTTGCAAATGTTCATGATTTGAAAGTTCAACCAACTTACATTCACAATATCTTAGTCTTTTATTATAATGCTCGAGATAAATTATGTGAAATCCCCAAAATGTTTTTTATTAAATGTAAATTGAAAGCAAATTCAAAAGTTTAGAGTAAATTAATTATCATATTTGCTTATGCTCTATATATAAAACATCTTTCACAATACCTTCAACCACATCGATAAGCAGAAGAAAACATGTGAATAAGACTAACAAATGTACGATAATGAGAACTCCAACACGTATATCTAGGGTTATTTAGATTTATTTCTTGATTCAAATCATGACTAGTATAAATTTCAATTCAATGTTTCTTAATGCTTCCATAACTTCAATGGTTCATTTTTCACAAAGTATGTAATCACATTCACATGATATTCCAACAACATTAAAAATACGTACAATGAACCAAGCTAAAACAAAGTTGCATTTTTGATGTGATTTTTACCAACAATAATTAATGTTAGTTGAGGCTGATGCACATGCGTCGATATTTGGGCAAAGGTAAAGATTGTTTGCCAGGATGATCGTACATGACCCGACAATTTATTTTTGTCAACACTTAAGAACTAGCACATTGCCCAAGCTCAGGTAAAAAGGATAAATTCTAGTACTTAAATGTGCGCCACAAAGTGATGCACCAGTATAGACCTATTTTTTGGTAGTGCGTATCGCTTCCTCCTCCATTAGCTTCAATTTATCACACAGATTTTGCCATACTTCTTCCCGTTCGTGACTCGTTGTACAAATCACACTCCCCTCCGCTCGAAACCCTCCTGTCGATGATGGTTGTCCAACTCCATTGTATCGTAGCATAACCAAGAGATGTCTCTCCCGTTATGAGAAAATTGTCAATTCTAATAATGTTAAACATCCCCCTTGTTTCATTCTTGTATCCAATAGTAATTTTAAAAATCATATTAATTTTAAGAATATACCAATAAAAGATTTAGCATTACTCCACTCATTCGCCCCAAGTCCCTACTCACAGAAGCCGGCCCCAAGATA
Source organism: Carpinus viminea (assembly GCA_013348765.1). Classification (NCBI taxonomy): domain Eukaryota; kingdom Viridiplantae; phylum Streptophyta; class Magnoliopsida; order Fagales; family Betulaceae; genus Carpinus; species Carpinus viminea. Next base: position 13,272,265 of record CP054667.1, read on the forward strand.
GAGGACAAGCGGCGGCTCCTCTTTGGTTATTGATGGCCACTTGAAAAGAAGAGTAAAGAAAGAAAAAGAGCATGCTACTAGTAATTAATTAATTAATTATAAGCGTGAATAATTTAATCAAATCAAGAAGATGGCTTTAGTGTGTGTATATAATAGTATGAGTACTGTATGGTTGTCTAACAATGTCGTTTTAGGAATTTTTGTTTTACTGCTCGTAAAAGTTTTACTCACACAAAAAGTAGTGATACATTAAAATGATGAGAAGGCATAGATAAGAGAAGTGAGAATAATTTCCAATGGTGGACGTAGGTGATTAGATGAATATTTAAAATGATTAGTCATACTAACACTGCATATACAAGAAAAGCATATTGCATTGCAGCAGCAGCAGCTTTAGGATGAAGATAGACAAAGCTTAATGACATAATTAAATTGAAAAGTCTTGATGATGGATCATCAGGACTTGCAAATCCTAGCAGCAGCCACATGCATAGATTTCAAGATTGTATAGCATCATGAGCAATCAGCCTTAGATTTTTGCAGAGTGACTGCTCATGATGTTATATCGTTTCTTTCTTTTTAAGCTCTCTTCGCCGTGTGCTGCATATTAATCAATCCATCTACCGGAACCCCCCGCCCAGAGCAGGAGCCCAATAGTCTGCTCCATTGTCGCTCCCAACTTGTAGGGTGCATGACACTGGAACCAGACACAACCCTCTACTCCTCAGATCTTTCTTTGGTTCTTCCTGAGAATCCTTCAACATAACACAAAAAACAAAAACATGGGTGTTAATTAATAATTACATTTGATTTAATAAGGATGAAAGAATCATGCCATGTGGTCAAGAGTTACCTGCTGATCAGAAGCTCCTTTCCTCTTAATACAGTTGTCATTCAGCAGCTAGTCAAAAAGAAAACATTTCAAAAGCCTTAGCAATTTTAATTACTTTGTGTAAAGTTTACTCATTAAAAATAATAATATGGATTTAATATGGATTTTAAGTGTGTAAAGCTGTAGCATCATTCTTTAAGCACTTGGTTTACTAGTATAGCAAACACAGTAAAGTAGTAGCTTTTTCAAATGCAAGTTCTCTACACCCCTTTAAGGAGGCAATGGATCCAATAAAGCATATATACCTGACCAGGGTCTTCAGGAAATATACAATTCCTTTCTCCTTGAACCTAACAAGGATATAGCACAAGAAAATAGCAATCATTAATCAATTAATGTCACATTATTGTGCATAAAAACACTCATGTTTTTATGAGAGAGAGAGAGAGAGAGAGAGAGAGAGAGAGTAGTTTCTTACAGACTGTTGCTGCCTCATGTTTCCAGATCCACTGCCCAAGTAAGGTAAGCTGAGTGCCTGCATCCAACGTGGGGGAAAAGAATAGAGTATATTTAGAACTTCAATAACTAAAGAATAATGAAGGAAACATTAGAGAAATGGAACTTTTACAGTGTGCCATCACTGGCTCATGGTTGTTTGCAAAAATAAAGGGGCGGAGAAGAGACATCACCTCAATTTGACTCTGAAGGAATCTGATGTACCCAATAGCTTCTAACAAGACAGAGGCTGTGTCAGTCTGCAAAAGGTTAAAAAGTACCACACACCACAACCGTCCAAAGTCATATTTTCTGTCTTCTTTATTGCACTTAAAGAGAAAACCCTAGTCTAGTAATTTGAGGGAAAGAAAAAAAAGAAAAAAAAAAGGAAGCTTTCAAATGTGGAAAGAACTTCTCTTTATGTGTTTCCTTCTTAATTAAGATTGAGAGGTGTTAAATATGTAGCAAGTTTAGGGCTTATACCTTCCCAAATGGAGATACTAGCTGGTGCAGAGCTGTTATTCTGTCACCTAATTTCTCCTTCCTCACCTGATTTTTAAAATATATGTGACAGCAGAGAAGGTGGATGATCAGGGCATGATTTCAATATATGTAGTTTTAATATTTTCTCTAAATGAATGCTTTTTACTACTTTGATCAGTTTGATGGATAAATAGAAGAAAAAACTGAGAAAGAATCATCAGGATATCAAAGTAGACAATCAAGAAAGACAACCGTTACCACCCACTATTTGTATGTGTTTGTTGCGTTTGTATGTGTGTGGGATAGAGAGAGAGAGAGAGAGAGAGAGAGAGAGAGAGATCTTGTGAGTTTTAGAGATTACCTTGAAGGTAGGTTGGGTTGAAGAAGGTTGAACCCTAGCTTTCTTAAGTGCCCCACCAGTTGCAGTGCTGTTACACTTCCAAAAAGAAAGAAGATAAGAACTCTAATTCGCTTGCAGTAACAAATATAACAAGCTATCTACACCAGTTGGTGGATTAGGGTAGGAGTAAAAACACTTGTAACCAAAAAAAAAAAGGTAAGAAATTTTTCAGGAAAAAGAAAGAAAAGTGGGCAAGAGAAGCTATAAACCAAGTCATTTACAATTTATTTTTTGATAATTTATTCAAAAAGAAAGAAAAGAACACTTAAAGCTCTTTGATCATCAATGATTTAAGAAAATTCAAAGCTTAAAGAAAGGATTCTTTAAACCCTAAAAAATTAAGAATCCTGATATTGACAATACCATGGACTGATCTAAATATGTGTCTCTTTTACCTCTGAGGATCGATCCGGTGGTGGGTGCCTCCCATCTGCCTTGTTGCTAGAGAAATCCAACATATTACTGCTGAAACTTGTCACACAAGACTTTGGAGGGGAAGCAGATATTACATGAGACCAAGTGGGTTTTGCTGCTTGAAAATCCTCATGAGCTCCATGTCCGTACACATAGCTGCTTGCAGGGTGTTCTTGCTTGACATTAACAACAGAAGCATTCGGAGCTTGGCTCAGTAATTGCTCCTCCCAATTCTCCAACCGCTTAGCTTGAAACTGGCTCATACCAACCTTATCTTCTTCACTCACCAATCCACCCCTAAAAGAAAAAACAAAAATATTCCACCATTAATTAATAACACACACACATATATATATATACTTTGTGTGTGTGTGTGTGTGTGTATGAGAGAGAGAGAGAGAGAGATGAAACACATGCAGCTATGGATCGATGTGTGTGATAGAGATGAGAGGAATACAAGAGTAGTTGGCTCCAAGACTCTGGAAGCTGCTCCTGGCTATCATGCCAATTAGAAGGAATGGGAAGTGAAGAAGAAGAGGAAGTTGGTGCATATTGAGGGAAACAGTTTGAGTGAGTAGGCAAGAAAGGAGAAGATTGATGTGTTGGTGGGCGCATGGTATTGATATTATTCCACCAGTTAGGGTTTCCGGCCATCATTTGTTGCACCGGTGAGCTCTGCAAAACGCCTCTATTCATCCCTCCAGAGAAAATGAACTTTCCTTCTCCTGATCTTCTTATTGAAGCTCTCAAGCGAAGTCTTGGAAGAAACTTTGAGAGGAGCTCTTACTTAGGATTAAGTAGGGGGAGCCCCAAGAGTCCTGTGTTTGAGAGAATTTGAATAATCATGGAGTCTTGAGAACCTTTGTCTTTGTTTCCTCTCTTTTCCTTCTTTCTTTATTGCTTTGCCTTTTTCTTTCTTCCTTTCTTTTATGTTTTTCTTTTCTTTCCTGCTTTTTCTCTGCTTTTGCTTTATCTCAAAGTGGGACAGAAAAGGCGGTAGCAATTCCCATTAATTAAGAAAATATATATATATATATATATATTTATATTTATATATGGATCTCTCTATAGTGACTGTGGAGCAACCAAGTTTCCTTTATACCAACCCATGTGGCAAACTAATAGCGGGCATATCCATCACTAGGTCTTCATAGGTGCAACATGGTAAAAAAAGAAAAAAGAAAAGGTAATGCTAGATATATAGGAGATTTACACTAACTACATTTCTATCTCACTTTCGACTTACTGAATTAATGTGACAGTTATTGGTGAATATATACTATCATGCCATATCAGTCTAATAAGATGGCCGGGGTGGTCAGATGCAAACGTTGTATATTGCGTTACTCTTGTAAAAAACATGAAAGAAAAAGAAATTTAAAACTTAATGATCAACGTACGTACACTCACTCAATTAAATTACTTAAAAAGATAATTGTTCGTTTTGGATGCTGAGTCATACAAATGATAGTGCTCCTTGTAATTACGTTGACATGAGTAGATGTTGTATGCATACATAGGCATCTAGCTATAAGCGTGGCCACATCAAGGTTTTCGTGGCTTGTTATAGCAAAATTAACCATTATTTTTTTATTTTTTCCTATAGAATTTGAATTTAAAACGTAAATCCCACTCTATTACTTTATCAGATCGAATTTATATATATATATACAGGTACATAAGCTATCACCCTCTTCTAGCTAGGTATATATAATTATATATCTTTCTCGCTTAATCAATTAGCCAATTATATTTTGGCATTACTGGCCAGCTTGAAAGAAACTTATTGTAAACACTATAGTACGTATCCCTGACTAAATTCAACCAAGTATTTCAACGTGGTTGGTGACTCTTTAAATAATTTTTTTAATTAAATTTAAATTCCTATATATATATATCTGGTGATGATGACAAAATGACAAAAAAATGAAGATTGGCATTACTAGTAATGGTATCATCTGCGTGGACAAGTAGTGGATGGTGTATGTAGAAGAAGGCCATATGGTTGTTGGTTTGTTGGTAAAGGTTAAATAAGGTGATATAATTAATTAATGTGGTAAATGTGAGATTACGGACGGAGGAGGAGGACCGACATACCACACTTTTCAAGGGGGGTCAAAATCTAGGGTTTGGAGATCCCTAACCTCAGCGTCTCCAAGAGAATGATTACCATTTCCAAGAATTTTGTTATACCTTTTGATCATGACTTGTGGGTACCCTAGCTTAATTCCTTCATTTAAGGTCTAGTGTGCCCCATCAAAAATATTGTTTTAAGTCCAAAATTTTACCCAAATTGGTTTCATGATCATTCGAGGCTGGCTGTGGCTATGTATGCATGTAGCTTTTTTTTCTCCAAGTAAAAGTACGTAGGCCCCGGGGTAGATCGATAGGAATTAATTGGATGCTCATATGTATCCATAATTCTTTCTCAACATTTTTCCCAACAACTTAATTTGTTAGTAAAGTTGACCTCACGCAGCCAATAATTTTTTATTTAAAAACAAAAAACAAAACAAAACAAACAGAAAACAAGTAAAGATGATTCATCGAAGATAATTGCAAAGGGCTCTTTGCTGCCTAAGTTAGTGAGAGATTCTTAAAGGAGCAAATGGAAACCGAGAATGTAAGGAAAATGAGCTTAGAAACTTACTTGCTATAGTGATCTTCCATTTATATATAGGAAAGTGGGTATATATAACAACTTGGGCAAGTGGCCCCATTTGGTTGGGGCATCCTGGCAATACAGATTGTTCTGCATGGGTGTGTGGTGGACATAGTTGTTATGACACCGTCAATGGCCAAAAAATATTTTCCTTCACATGAAATTGTCACAGTGAGTATACCTACCGTTTGTTGTAATGATGATGTGGCAGGGAATACAGGTTTTCCGTAATGCACCTTCAGTTAAGTGGTGTCAGATGGTGACTCTCCGAGGGGAGAAGGACCCACCCGACAATGTTGATCCTCATCTTCGTAGATAGACACAATTGAACTTGAGAGGTAAATGGTTCTTGTTGGGCCTGAGGGCTGAACAAGCCAAGCATGCCCTAAAGCTCATGTGTGCCCTTGATATGTAAATTGTATCACCAAAATTCATGGCTATCAAGATTTGTAACATTTGTTGATCCCTCAAATTATGGTATAAATCAAACTCATATGCTATTAAGTTAAACCTATCAACTTGTTTTAAAAAGTTATCCTCTTGACATAATCATTTTTTATATATTTTTTTTCTTTCTTAGTTTTGTTATTGCTATGATTCAAAAGAATAATGTCTTAAAATCTTCAATTAATAGAAAAATATGTAGGCTCAAACTCACATTTAATAAGTAAAGACAAACAATCAACATGTAAATATTCACTGTGCTCTGATTCTAGGTTAAAATCACAACTTATCTCATAAATTTAAGTTTATAATACATTCAATTATTGAAATTAATATTGCAATAAAAGGTAATTAACCCAAATGACCACCCGTGGCTTAAATAGAGAAAACCCAATAGGCAATAGGCGAGGGCCCAGGGGTATGAGTGTCTTCATGCTAGGAGTGCTCGATCGTACATTAAAGGTCTGCAATCTCCATGAAACACTGTGCAGGCCTCTGTGAATCATATTAGTAAATAAAAACAAAAAAATAATAATAATAGAATTATTCTCCTTGCATAATTTATTACTTTATTCCATGACATATATTCCCTTAAACCGCATTTTAATGTTAGAAACAAACAAGCAAACCCTTAAATCTCGAGCTAGCCCTGACGAGTGACTGAGGAACATAACCATATGTTTTTGGGGGAGAGAATAGCATGTCTTGTCCGTACTGCCAAAAATCTTTGTCGGAGGCGCCATGTCTTTTCTAGCACACCCCCCTTTTTAATTGGTTCCTGTTTGGCATTCCTCTATGTCCTCCCCATAAACAAACAAGGAACAAAACTCCTCCCTCTTGTCTTCATCTTCCTTCGCTTATATTCTTCTCTCTCTGCCTACTTCTCTGTATATCTTGTTAATTTAGTATGCTCCACAATATTTTAAGGAATGGGGTTTGTGTAACAAGTGCATGTGCATGGATCGCAGCCGTTGGGTTGAAAAAAGCAATACCATGAGCCCATAAGGTCTATGAGACGATTCTGTGGTTCTAAATTATAATGTGTTAAAATATTGTCTACAACAACGATAAACTTCTTTCAACTTTGCGATATAAAAGGCTCAGTTACCGGAATTAATGATGAAGCTCTTGAGTCATTTGATTTTGTCTTTTGTTATAACAAAATCTCTGAAAGAATGATGCCGACATGGGGGTTGTAATAAACCAATTATGCCCACTAATTAACTCAATTAACTATTATTTAACTTAATTAACTATTATTTCAAATGAAACACCGACAGTCTTGAAACTCACCATTCCATGTCGTTTCTTTGGACTTGATTATCTCTCTCCTTAACTTCATGTTGGATCATTGGATTCCTCATCACATGCTACTAAAGTCCATTGAATTTATCCAACACATGAATAATTAATAACCATGCACTGTGTGATCACAAGGCAGCTTATTCTATTAATTAATATAGCTTAATTTATAGTATATATTACTACCCTCTAAATCTAATCCTGGTTTATTAAAAAAAACAAAAACACGAAAGACAATGCTATGAAGTAGGTTAATTAATCGTCCTCTATGAGCTTTCACATTCTTTTTGTTTTGTTATATACTCTACAAACCCCACTATCTTTCTCTTTATGGAGAACTACAAGGTCGTAGCTAGCTAGGTCGGCACTAAGACAAGAAACAAGAACAATAATATTGCCGACTATATATATATAAATCTGAAATCATATATAGTGTAATAAAATTATATAATTAGGTGAAAATAAAGTAACGGTAGCGTTATATATATTGCTGTCCTACAATGGATTACAAATGGATAAATTAATAATATTCTTAAATTTTGACTTTGGGGAGACGTTATTGCATGTAAAGAAGAGAAAAGAAACCTTAAACTATTTGTAGAATATTGTCATGATTATGTTGGTTAAGTAGATTAATACATGTGTTCAATGTTGTAAATGTGATATTACACTTTCACACTAGCTACTGTCATGTAATTGTAAGAAAATATTGTGCACAAAAAGAACAACAAAAAGAATAATGAGAGTACGTAGCTTTTAACAAGATGGTATAAAGCTCAATTTTACAGCTTTTAATAGAAATTTGATGCATTGTGTAAAAATATTAAATACAATAAAGATAAAAACGTTGTATCTTTAATTTAAATAAATGCTATGAACTTTTTTATTCATTGCATTATCGAACCCAACACCTACATCCTGACACCAAAGTCTCCAAAACCAACAAAGATAATGGCTCTGATAATTTTGTCAATGGATATTTTGTGTTATTTTGTCAAGAAAAGAAAAATTATTTAGTATGAAAGATTATATTATTTTTGGGTATTTCAAGCTTAATTAGGTGTACGTATGTTTCCTATCCGATGGTGCAAACGGCAAAACACTTTGTTTACACCACAATCTAATTGAAATTTAATCTCATTATGAATATATATGGCCAACAAATGAAGATGCAGTATCCCTTGATATACACCAATATTGCTAAGTACCATACAACATGTTGCATTCCATAAGGTGACATTTTTCACGAAAGCATCCTTAAATAATGACGCTTGAATAGTAAACATTACTATTACATATTTTGTAACCCATATATTTTTAAGTTGTTGAAGCATCGTGTTGCATCATAGGCGTCGCCTTTTAAAAAGTGACTCTTTTAAAAGGCCGAAACCCTCCCAATCCATATTGTGGGTTGGAGGTTGAAACCCTTCCAAGTTACAATGTTTTCCTCAAAAAAATTTAAAATATTCTTATAAATTTTTAAAAATTAGAATTTTATCCTCTCAATTTTTTTTATTCCTTCAAATTTTATCCGGGCATTAGGGTAATATTTTTTTCTTTTCTCTTTTTCCTGCCGAGCAGGTAAGATTGTGTGCATATGTCTTGGCATGAGACTATCTTTGACCTCGACCCATCGCACTTGTTGGCTTTGTGTGCACGCATTTCTAAGCATTCAATCAATCTTATCCAAACATGGTTTTTGTTTTATTATTTGGCCTATCAATCAATCCCATCATTCTTCTTATTCTCTTAGGATCTTTTTTTTTCTTTCTAAGTTATTCTCTTAGGATCTTATTCCATTCAAAATTCTGCATAATTGCAGTTATTAAGTTATACAATTTTATTTTTTATTTTTTTAAAAAAATTACTTTTTTCTTTCTAATGGCATCTCTTTTTCTAATGAATTTGTATAACGCATCTCAAGAAAATTTTATTCTTAATTTATCCATATGACGTTACATAAAAGGAAACAACTTTTTTGAAGATAATTAGAAGATGGCATTGGCAATATATTAAGTAGCAAGTAATTAGGTGTATAAATAATGTAGGGAAATGGTTTAAATTAATGAAAAGGAATAATCTTGGCAGACAATATCTCAGTAGATTATAGAAAACTCCTTCAATCATTCTCTGGTTGAAAAAAATAATCAAATAAAGCTTTAATACAGATCCCAATACCCCTCACCATCATGCTTTTTTTTCTAAAATTAATCTCTTATTCTTTTGTCTTCTTATATATGATATAGAAAAAAATAATTCCCACTTTCCAGTTTTCCCCCCACTCATACAATTATATTGTATTTTATGCACTTAATAAATAATTATAGGGTGATTATTTCTACGCTAACTTTTGCTAGCTTCCATGTGTCAAAAGTATGTGGAATTAAAGAGAAGAAGTCAAATGACAGAGAATTTAAAATAAATTATAGCTACGGCCTAAAAGGGTCACTTCAGCTTTCCTTTAGTTTGAATCCAAATCATTACTATACAATGGTGCAAGCAGCATATAAATGATTCATCAACGCCAATATAATTATTTATTTATATGGGTTTTTTATTATTATTATTATTAATGAGTAAGGATAATTACAAACAAATAGACCAGTTAAAAAAAAAATTACAAAAGTCAAAATATAAAGTCACAAATCCAAGGGAGATCTTCAAAAGTGAAAAGGAAATCAAAATTGTTGCTAGTGAAATTGGTTATAGCGACTTGTGGTGAACTTGGTAGGAAATTGATTAGCTTATGGATCAAGGAGCTGATAATTAAGGAAATTAAAAGGTACTAGTACAATAGTGGGAGAGATGCCATCTGAGGCAAGAGGGGCAAAGAACTATCAAGATTGAGTATTTTTTAGGTCCAGATTTAGATTTGAAATTTTTGATAGACAAAAAAAACTTTATGAATGAGAGTCAGAAGTGCTATGATGGAGTATATATAAGAGATCTAAAAGATCTAAAAATATATTTGATATGGGGGTTATTGCTTAATGATCCATTTAACAAAAAAATTATACTTGGAGTGAATCTAATTCAACCTAATACAAATCTTAATTGATTAGGACACAAAGAGGATCTATTACATGGTTCATATTAGATTTCACAAATTTAATGGTGTATATTTTAACACATGGTTAATATGTTGGTACCTCATTTAAATTTTTTCAATTGTGTGGAGAAAAAAACAAGGCTGTAATATGAATTCCATCAAGTGATAGAATGTTAAGATTTAAGGCATGATTCAATTTTACAGCCCTAGATGTGATGATTACATGGAAAATGGTTATATATCCAACCAAAAAAGTGTTGATTAATTAAAGGACTTAATCAAAGAGAATGAGATTCTTCTAAATTTTTTTACTGTTTTTATTATTTTTGAGTTGAAAGACACATGGTAATAGGGACTATCACTTTCAAATCAGTCTTGAGGGTCTAATTTCACATCTTGAATTTGTCTCATTTACGAAGAATATATAATAAATACAAAACCAATATTGTTCCAAGCTCCCCACTAGATCAGTAATCTGTCTGCTCCCATAACATACACCTGAATAGTTTCTACTTTGTATATTTGTTGAAAGAACCTAATCTAAGGCTTTCTATTGCAAGCCAACAGTCAAGATCAGCTCCCCAAAGGGTCCTATTATTAGGCATATGACATTTGCAGTCAAAAGTCCTACAGATTGATCAATGCTGACAATTAGTTTGTAAATAAGTTGCTAGAGTTTTGCTGTGTATCTTTTGTGTTTGTTGTGTTATCTTTACTTTAGTTTTATGGATAGAGTTTTTCTCTAAATTGGGTAGGAAAAACTTCTTTCAACCAAGTCTATAAAAATGACATGTCATTTGAACATGTAAGATGCATATATTCTCTCAATAGCTTGGACAAAGTTTTATTGTATTTCTGTGTTGTTTTGTGGGTTGTTTGGGCTTTTGTCTCCCTAATCTGTTGTGTTTTATTTTGGAAACTCTTTTGCCGGAATTTAGGGGTATTCTCTCCTCTCCAACCGCTCCTGATGGAACTGCAGTGTCTCTTCAAGCTGATAAGCTTCTTACCCAACTTCTTCAAACACCCTTTGTGGTACCCTTTCTTAGTTTTTCAACCAAGATTCAGATGATCGAGTCATTTTTTGGCTTATTTTTTGTTATTTACTTGTATTTATTGCAGTGTATTTTTATTTTGGGATTGTTGTTGGAGAGTCCACCCTTATTTTAATTTTAAGATCACCCACTCTCTCTTCCTTTTGGATTAGGAGTGGAAAATATCCTATCTTGCAATCCATTTCCTCATTTGATTAGTTAAAAAAAAAAACCATTTTCACATTTGAGCTAGGCACTTTTTTAAATTACCTACATCCTACCCTTTATATTGTAATTATCCACTTTCATTTTTCTCAAAGATTTTTTTTTTCTATTTCTAACAACTATATTTTTGAAAAAAAAAAAAAATTGTTCTTTACGATCATGTTTTCAAAATTTCGTACGGTTATATTTTAAAATTGTATCATTTCATAATGATCTTATTTTTCAAAATGTGTCATTTTCTAACCGTTATATTTTTAAATATTCATATAGAATCGAGAGGAGAGTACGCTTAAGAGCATAAAAAGAAAGAGACAAGAGGGAGAGGATAAAAGAGAGAAGCCAAAAAAAAATCTATAAAATCCGGTTTTTTAATAACCAAAAACAAACCAACCTACAAAGGAGTGGCTGAGAAGGGGATGCTTTGAGAAATCCTTTTTACCCCTACATCCCTAGCTACATGGGATTTTAATACATATGACTGCTCAGCTATGTACATTACCCTATTATCCTCCCCTCTCTAATTTATCTCAAATTTTATACGGCATAGTTGCCTATAACATTTGGTGTATAAAGTTTGGTTTACTTAGGGGAAATCATGCTACATAAGTTACATGAAATTTTAATACATATTGGAGGATCCAGTATATACCCACCATATAAGAAGAAAGCTCACACCCTAGATCAAGCTCAGCCAATTTGTGACCTAGCTTCTAGACTCAATTTGAGACACCATAACTCCTTCAAAAAACTCTAGAAATTAAGCTTAATATGCTACTATACAAGGTTTGAAGTATACAAATCTTTAACATACCCTACATACTTTATCAATAATGCTCTCACCTCATTATAGAGCTCTTAATCATAACTAACAAGTTATACTAACGTGGGTGTTAGTTTTGGTATATAAGGTCTAAGGTACACAAATTAATAACTTACCATACACACTCTATCAATAATACGCTAACCTCACCATAGAGCTCTTGATCACATCCCCCGCCAACACCCTCTCATGATCTCCCAATAGCATTTGATGTATGAATATTAGTTTTTTTAGTTAAGAGAACCACACCCACATAAACATTAGAGTGATGTAGTAGTCTCCCATAACATTAGGCATATGAAAATTAGTTTTTAGTTGAGAGAATCATGCCATGTTTTCACATTAGCTTTAAGGTGATGAGTGATCTTCCATTTAGTGCGTCAATATTAATTCTTTATTAGAAAAATCACCCTACATGAACTTAGTTTAAAATAATAATAAAAATAATTATGTATGACCGACCTCCTATTTTGGGAATTTCCTAGTTACTTTTTGCCGTCTGAAAAAAATGGGTCAAAAACTCCCCCCGAAATCCAACCGCTACCAAGCAAGTCCAGAACTTCATTAGAATGTGTGCTTAGATCACATGCCTGACAAGTGACAACTACAAACCGAACTTTTTGCCCAATGTCCGGTCCAAATAACAAGAAGACGAACCAAATATGAGATACTGGGATGGGGTCAACAGCCACATGGTGCCACACGTGTAAAGTAATATACAACAAATTCATACTCAAAACCTAAAAAATTAATATATATTTCAATAAGCCCAAGTTGTCGGTTCATTTATTTTTATTCGGACCCCCATGATTTTATTTTATTTTTAATAAAAAAAATATTATGTATTCATGATTCATTTCCAATATAATGATCACTTTTGTTCCATATACATACCCCCCAACCTTCTTTTTGTTTGTAATTAAATTTTTACCAATATGATTAAGTTTGGAGTAAAAAATTTCAACAGATCCAAGGGAATGTTATTAGAGATTAAATGCTATGAAAGTATACCATAGAATTGAATATTTGCTCAGATTTTAACTCAAGAAAAGGAGAAGGTACTAGTACTACTACTGCAACCCATCAATTTGAAATATCAACTCTTACTTTTCCCTCCGCCACCCTACCAAAGGAAAATGAATCCCTAGGGTTTGCCAAATGATGAAACCATTATCCCCCTAAGTCCCCCATCATGGCCAAGATAGAGAGACAGAAACACCATGAAAAGAGGAGAAACGAATGAAAAATGACCCATTTGGTATATTTTTGAAAAAAATGACACGTTGAAAATGACTAAATTTCCCTTTAAACTGGGTTTGAATTTTTTTTTAATCTAATATATTATATTGACATATATTCTTAGAGCACGTGATTCTCACATGAATTTTTAATTAGATCAAGTGATTCTCATGCACATACCTTATGAATAGATATCAGTTTAATAAATTAAGTTAAAAAAGTTTCTCCAAAAACTTTATCTCTCTCCACGTTTTCCAAAATGTGGATTTGAATAAAAATCATTTACAAACTTACTTATCAAATATCTTCCTCACATTTCCCTTCAAAAAAAATGTGCTTCTTATGCTAAAAATAGGCAAGAATTTTGACATCATTGATAACATCAACAACAAACGAAGCACACAAAAAAAAAAAACATTCGTGTGGCTCATCATTTCTAGGATCCCCCACGCCCACGCCCACTTGAATTATGATTTGGGCACAACTAATTGACCCGCTTAAAAAGTGTGGTTAAAAAGAGGGTTAGACCACCAAAATCAAAGGGGGCGTTGAAAGAGGTCAGAGTGGCGGTCCGTGGGCCCGGGTTGCCCCGTGATGGTCCGTATGAGTTCTATACGAACAGAACTCCTTTTCTTTTCTTTTCTTTTTTTTCTGCTTGGGCTTTCCCATGTGTGAAAGCGACCTAAAGTTTTTTTGGACTCTGTTGCCCGTGGGCCCAACATGGGGGCCCACTACCCCCCCGACCTTTTGCCAAAGCAAATACCATCCAACGCTGGACCTGGACGCCGACCTTTAACAACTTCTTTTTCATTTGTTTTATTATTATTATCGTCAACCTCGGCCCCACCAGGTAATTATTTCTCTGCCTTTTTATTTTTTTATCCTTTTTATCCTTTTTATATTTTTGGTGCTATTTCAAAATTCGCAACGTCATCTTTACGTCAATTATGACGTCTCATTCATGTCCATCAAACAAATAAAATTTAATTTCTTGACCCGACCCGTTATCTTATTGGCATTGGGTTGGGCTTTTGCCGATGGGTCTTCGATCATTGAGAATAAAACCAAAGGTCCTTTTTTTTTTCTTTTTTTCAAAAAAACCGTTAATCATAGGCGGTTAGTGATTAGTGGACAGTTAATAACTACCTACCATTTCACTCCTAACAAATATTCTTTCACATTAACTGTCCAAATTGCTTAGATAGTTAATTACCATAAACCCCAATCCGATTAACATTCTCATGTCAATAAAATGGAATAGTGGTGGGATAAAGTATGGTGTTTAGCCATAATCATAACTTATAGGATAAGGTAACTAGTGTTTTCAGTTGGTTGCAAATGTCTTTATCTATTGTGTTATTTGGCCTAACTTGGTTCCAAAGAGAGATGGATGACACGAATTGTTTAGATAAAGCAAGAACAAAAGATAGAAAATGACAAGATGCTTGTATCTAATATTACCTTTAAATTATTTGTGGTAAATCATACAAGGTTCTCTAGAAATTTCCTTCATCAAAGTTCTTTCTTCTGCGTTTCTCTCCAACAACATGGGAGTTGATAAGACGACATTCTATCATTCTTTCGTATATAAGAAAGAAATTATGATTAATTACCTTTTTCATACTTAAAGTTTTTTATGTTTTAACTTTTTTCCACTTGCGTTTGAGTTCGTATTACAAATGGTATATGACTTATGACTAAATATCAGTTTAGTACCTTTGTCACTATTTGATCTGTCAGTCAAACTAATAGGCTGCAAAATGTCCCCAAAAGGTAGCTCAATCGGCTGTGAACCACACCTTGTGAAGCGTAGGTCACAAGATCGAATCCCCTCTCCCCCTACCCTAATGTGGACATATCAAAAAAAAAAAAAGACTGCAAAATGGATAGTTTTGGCAACTTCCTGCGGCTAGTAATTAATAGCTTTAAATTATTTGTGGTAATTAAAGCATGTAAGGTTCTGAGTTCGAAATATAAATATATTGTTTTGTTTGTTAAATATTCAACCTAATAAGCCTTACTTATTTTGTTATTAGAGGAAACTTCAGAGAATCCTTTGAACTTCTACTCTTTTTGAAATATCCCCCTTAAACTTTAAAAACTCTCAATTTACTCTCCCAAATTTTCAATTGTTCTCAATTTGGACCCCTCCATACATTTTAATGTTTAATTTTTAAAAAAATATCAAAATACCCCTGATTTTTATTTAAAAAAAAAAAGTTATGGAAGTTGAAATTTTATACAAAAGTCACCGTTTAAAATTTTAACTTCCAAAACGTTTTTGGTTTTTTTAAATGAAAATCAGGGGTATTTTGGTCTTTTTACAAATTTTTAAACCCTAAAATGTAAGAAGGGGTCCAAATTGAAAGCAATTGAAAGTTCAATGGGGTAAATTGAGAGTTTTTGAAGTTTAAAGAGGATATTTCAAAAATGGTGAAAGTTTATGAGGGTTATCTGAAATTTCCTCTTGTTATTAACTTAAACTTGACTATAATAAAGCATAGTAAATTGTCCTCAATGGTTAGATCAATCGACTATAGACTACATTTTATGAAGTAGAGGTCACTAATTCAAATTTTTTCTCCTTCCCTTGTGTGGACATGCCAAAAAATTTTTAAAAAATAATAATAAAGCATAGTAAATGGATAACTTTTGCCTGAATTTAAAGAGAGGGATTTTCTTATCTTTGAAATGATTAATGTAACTAATCGGAATGGCGCGCAGTTGACCAATTGGCTTAATTGGCAGTTGAAATATGCCAAGTGCTGCACCTTTGATCAGTTTGGTTTTGAGATTTTTTATTTTTTATTTTATTTTTTCGTCCCGGCCATTCATCTTCTTATTTATTGTAAAATCTAATTTCTTTACAATAAGGATCATAATAGCCATCTCAAATGGTTACATAACCTCTATTTATTTTAAGTAATGTCATTTCATTGTTTTTCTTTTCCTAAGCAAACAACATAGGAAGAGGGGGGTGAAAATTTATAACAAAATAAATAATAAAAAAAAAGGGCCAAACATAGCACCCTGCACTCCATCTAAGCATAATATAAAGAGTGTTTGTGTCAAATAAATGACATGACCCTATAAATTCTTTGGACAAAAGCCAAGAAAACTGGTCATCCCCTAAATAGTGGTTTAAGGTAAGAGAAATGGCACAAACCGCTAATGATATCGGGTATGAACCACGAGCAATCCCCCCAACCTGTCTCAAAAGTTGGTTATGAGCTTACTATTACTATTGTAGCATATTTGAAGGGGGAGAATTAGGGGTGGGCAAAAACTCACCCAACTCACCTCGATCCAACCTAAACTGCCAAATTTATGTGTGTTTTTTTTTGTAGATACAGGTTGGACTTCTTCCAATCCGTGTGGGTTGAGTCAGATTTTGAGTATAATTTTTTTTGCAGCGGGTACCCCCTAGTATAAAAGGAAAAAAAAACCTAGATCTTTTTCTTTTCTTTTAGCCGCCTCCTCCCTCCCTATCCTCCCACTCTCTCTCTCTACTTTGTCTCTATCTCCATCTCTCACTCTCGCTCATCTCTCTCACACCCCCCCTATCGCTTCGGGTATCTAAAACTCGGTTCTTCATCTGTTTGGAAATGGAACCTTACAAGTCGAGCTGAAGCAACAACCTTAGATCTTTGGTGGCCGAGTCGTTGATGATCACCGAGACTTGCTTCTTCTTAGAGAACGACGGCAACATGAGGGAGCAGGGCTCAAGTGACATTGTGAACACCAATCCAATGTACATGTCGCATTTGCCCGCCACTGGAGGCAAAAGCCTCGAATTTTCTTTGGCACCATTTTCGGCCTTCACCCTTCAACATGAAAAAAAAAGAAAAAAAAAGAAAGAAACCTACCCGCCCCGCCATTCTCGAAACCCGGCTGATATGGTGACTTTAATCCTGATAGTGAGTAGGATTTTTCCAAACCAATGGGCTCAGGTCGGGTATATAATTTGGCCAAAATCCATCTAAACCGACCCGTGCCCACCCAAGAATCATCATTGACAGAAGACTATTCACTTCGGCATAACTTCCTCCCCTCATACTTTTACTTATCCATGAGTATTTTGACCTGGTACAACATGGGATTTGTGTCCAAATGCCTCGTTTTTCAACTCATGCGGCGAAAATTGGATGATTTGTGTCCCACGTGTGATGCGGTGATGCCTTTTTCAAGTCAGCTACAAACGTGTGATTGAAGCACAAGAGTCATTAGCTGAGGTTTTATTCTGAAAATCAAGATTAATGAAGACAGAATCTTGAGTCAATCTGTTTGACCAAGGATGCTCAAAAAGAAAAAAAAATGTTTGACCAAGGCTGAATCTTTATCCGGCGTTAAACGTGGATAAAAAATACGTAATGTGCATGAAAAACATTGTAATGAGTCAAAATTTAAAGATCAAACTCCGGCCGTTCATTTGTTATTCAGCCCATTATCACTAACATGGACCTCAGGCCCACCCACCCACCAAATCCATCGGGCCTTGCAGCCCATCTTGTTAGTTTTCAAATTTCAATTCCACTCAGTTCCAAGACCGATAGACTCAACAAAAAAAAAAAAAAAACGAATATTTGAAATTAATTAAAACCCTAGCTCTCAGAGTCTCAGTAGCTCCACGAAAATGGCGATTTTCAATTCAATGACTTGCCTTTCAAGAAGCTTTTCAACTCTTTCTTCCCAACCTTTGCGCGTCTGTGTTGTTGGGAGTGGACCCGCTGGCTTCTACACCGCTGAAAAGGTAAACCTCTCTCTCTCTCACATACACACTTGTTTGTGTGTATTTGTTAAGATTATTAAAACCCTTAGCTTAAGTTTGTTTTAGTTTTCTTAGCAACCAAACGTGAGTGTTGGTTTTCCTTTGTGTTTGAATGCATTGATGGAAAATGAAGTTCTTGTGTTTGAATAATTGCGTGTTATTAGATGTTGAAGGCGCATCAAGGAGCGCAAGTTGATATCATTGATAGATTGCCGACGCCATTTGGACTCGTACGGTCCGGCGTAGCGCCTGATCATCCCGAAACGAAGGTAAAACCACTGGACGAATTTGTAATAATTTTCATGTAGATTATACAGTGTGTATTTATTTTATGATTTTATATTGTACATTCATTGAATTATCAATGTGATCATGTGGTCACAATTTGATTTGTCTTACACTTCACTTCTATGGGGTATTTCGTAAACTGCCCTTTCTGTTCGGTCTTTTGGGTGCGTGTGTGTGTACAAATGCTTGTCTTAATTAAGCTTAGTTCACCAGAAAAATTGCAACAGATTGTCATGAACCAGTTTTCCCGGGCTGCACAACATGAACGGTGCTCATTTTTTGGAAATGTGACACTTGGATCTTCTATTTCTCTCACAGAGCTTCGTGAGCTGTACCATGTGGTGAGATACTAGCACTAGATTGTTTTCTGTGATGGAAATAGCATTTTCATGTACATTAAGTCTTGAATGTTTCATTTGATTGATCAAAGTTATATGTTTGTGAGCAGGTTGTTCTTTCCTACGGTGCTGAAAGTGACAGAGTTCTTGGTATACCAGGAGAAGTATGTTTAATAAGAACTAGTGTGTGCTTGATGTTATTTCTTTAGTTTCTCAGTGCTCAATAGAATTGCCATCCTTAGTAATAGCTTATGTAGGATCATGGGGGTTTTGATTAAATATTGAAAAATGGAGTTTGCTTATTTTTCTTCATGTATCAAACTTTTTCTAGGATCTGATTGGCATACACTCAGCTAGAGAATTTGTTTGGTGGTATAATGGGCACCCAGATTGCAAAAACCTAGATCCTGACTTGAAGAACACAAATACGGCTGTCATTCTTGGTCAGGTAACTTCTTGTTTTATGGATTGTAAGGAAGCAACCTTTTTTCCTAGATCATTATTCATACGTTCCTTGTTACAGCACAAATAATTAACCGCATTTAGGATATGTTCTGCAAAAATACTGAGGTAGAGAATGGTCCTAGATAGACTGTTAGAGCATGAGGGACAAGGGGAAATTATTGAGAGCATGGTTAAGTTGGCAAGTGTCCTGTTAATCTGTAATTGATCAAAAAATATGACCTTAGATGGAGTGAACTGGCTATTTGTTTACTTTGACCAATGCCAAATATTTTGGATAAGGCTCTTCATTTTCTACTTATCTGTTTTTTTTTTTCAATTCATATATATATAAAGTGAAATGAGAATATGAATTGAAAAAAAAAAAAAAAAAACAGATAAGCAGAAACTGTGCTCTAAGATTGATTTGCAAGATAACAATAAAACATGGGTGGATTTAGAAGCCTGTGACTTTAATTTATCCCCAAGAGTAAATTAAGGTTTTTGGTAATAATAATAATAATAATAATAATAATAAAACCCTCTTTGCTTTCAGGGCAATGTAGCACTTGATGTGGCACGCATCCTTTTACGACCACCAACAGAATTGGCAACAACTGATATTGCCAGCCATGCTTTGGCTGCTTTAGAGGAGAGCTCTATCAGGTCTTGTCTTACCATTTCACAGCAGCCAGATAAATTTATCACTTTTGTGTCATGTTTTGATGTTAATAAAATATGAAAAATTATGCAGGAAAGTGTATTTGGTTGGACGACGTGGACCAGTCCAAGCAGCTTGTACTGCTAAAGAGCTACGTGAAGTTCTTGGTAATTCTTATATCCACTTACTCAGCACAGCATTAGTTAAAGGTTCATTCCCCTTGTCTATCTTTAAATGCTTTTTTTTACCATAATGCTTGGAAAGAATTGTGCATAGGGAGTTCAATCGGGCGAAAAGAAGGAAAAGAAATAATGTACCGAGTACATTTGAGCTTTTCGACACTCCATGAGATGCCCCGATTCTGAAGTTTCTAAAGTTTAGTTTATACTAGCAATCTTTGTTATCATTCATAAATACAGTGACATGTTCAGTATAAATTAAGTTCCACATGATATTTGATCTCAAAAAGGATTAGAAATTTAGAATCAACTCAATCTTCCTTTTCTTTTTCTTTTTTCTTTTTCTTTTTCAATTATACCATGTTTATAATCATCTGTAAATCATGTGCATCGGTACTTATATCGAAATCATGTATATTTTTTCGTTAAAGTTTTACTATGTATGCTTTACAGCTTTAGTATAACTTTTCGTGCATTGTATAAATTTTCTAGTGTTGACCCCAATATTGTTGTCTAATAATTGATCATGTAATGAGTAATAATTGTTTATAGGGAGGCTTCCTTCTAAATGTGAAATTAATAAAATAAATGGCATTTTAATGCAGGTATTAAAGACCTTTATATTCGTATACAGGAAGCTGATCTTCTTAAAGCACCAGAAGATGAGGTATAGCTCTACCCAGTTAGTTGTGTTGCTTTTTACTATTGTGCAGGATATGTTTGTTACAAAAAGAATAAATACAATAGTGACAAGAACAATAATACTAATAAAAAGAATTTGGTGTTTGCTATGTTAAGGTCCTTTTTGCTACCATTATGAATATGAAAATCACCGATGATATTTTTAGTAGTTTTAACTCTATACTGATCTTATCTGTATTTTGATGCTGTCATTTGGCAAAGGAAGAGCTAAAGAATAATCGAATTCAGAGGAGGGTTTACGAGCTGCTCTCTAAGGCAGCAGCCACTGCACCTTCTTACCCAAGGTCAGGTCAACGTGAACTCCACTTTGTTTTCTTCCAGAAACCAGATAGATTTCTAGAATCAGATGAAAGAAGAGGCCATATTTCTGGTCTGCAGTTTGAGAAGACAACACTTAAAGGTAGTAATCCTTCTCAATGCATTGAGGCTGTAAGTTTTGTGTCTTATACAACACTGAGCACACTATTGTAGATTCATCATCCTTAAACCAACTGGTCCATTCTTCAGAATTACGGAGAGACTTGTTAAGATGTCATGGAAAATGGGATCCTTTTCGCTACCCAAAATGCTATGTATTTCTGGTTTGTCCAACTGCCCGTGATTAAATTGCTTTATTCAAATTTTGTGTAGGTGTTGGTGGTGGAAACCGTATTGCAGTTGGTGTTGGGCAATACGAAGACCTTGAATGCGGGTACTTTCTTCTAGAAGCTTTGTCCATTCATATAGTTCTCTTAATAAACTGCTAAATCATCTTACTTTTAACCCTAAAGGGTTGGCTCAAGTGGTGAAAGCCTTGGACTTTGGTGGCATAACCATCAGGTCTAAGTTTCGAATTCCTTTGGGTGCAAACAACTCCTTGGAGCCACACTCTTAGTGAAAGCTAGATTTAACTGATCTGTGTGGTGGAGGCTGCATTGCACAGGTCCGAGGTTTATCTTTCAGGGGTGGGTACACAAAGTGGCTCTATATTTGGGGGGGGGTCTGTCATTAAAAAAAAAAACCATCTTAATTTCTCATATTTGGGTGCAAACTCTACCTCAATAAATGAGGTCTAATATGTGAAATATTTGATTGAAACGAGAGATAAATTATAGAGTCAGGATTTGAGCTTAAAATCATTACACAAATATCATGTTGAATCACTGATTATCCAAAAAGCTTAAACTTATAAAATATGGTAAATTTAATCAGTATTCTAATAGTACATATCAGTAAGATTTGTTTCATTCCAAGTTGTGTTGTGTCACATCATTGTAAGAAAAGCAAATCATCTAAATTACTAGAGAAAGAATGAGTTCCATTGTTCTTGGTGAAAAACCCTACAAAAAGAATGAACAAATTAAGCTGTGTCTACTATATATTTAATCCATATCACTGAAATCAGGTAATGTACTCTCTCTTTATGTAGGATGGTGCTAAAGAGCATTGGTTATAAATCAGTTCCAGTCGATGGTTTGCCCTTTGATCATCAGAAAG
The DNA here is from genome assembly GCA_013348765.1 of Carpinus viminea. NCBI lineage: Eukaryota > Viridiplantae > Streptophyta > Magnoliopsida > Fagales > Betulaceae > Carpinus > Carpinus viminea. Next base: position 13,294,514 of record CP054667.1, read on the forward strand.
GTAAGACATAAGAATGAATGCACCAAGTAGGACTTTTTCATTCTTTTCTTTTCTCATTGCTTTCAATTTATATTTGCTCTGGGAAATATATGCATATACTTTTATATCAAGTGAAGAGTTCTTCAGACTAGCTCTCAATTTTCTCCCAAATATGCATGATAAAAATTTCAATATTATTATCTAAGGTGAAAATTTTCAAAACTTTTTGAGTACATGATTGCTAGTTTGGATTTACTCATCAAGTTCAATTCTTCTTACGACTAAAACATTTGCTAATTAAATGAGTGTGTGGCCAATCCAAACCCTTTCTTTGATAGGCAAATCACTAGGTAGTATATATTTTGAGGACTTCTAACTCTTTCACCAGTTTCTTTGCTTACTTGATGTATTGAATTTTGTGAACCTTTAAAAAACTCAACATGAATAGAATCTGAATGAGACTAAATTTATGTAAGTTGCCTTGAAGGCCACCTGCCACACAACTTCTTCACAAATGAATCTTAGTTTGCCAAATTGCATTACCTAGTAACTTTGTTTGCTCACCCATACGATGGCTTTGTATCTAGGTGTGGTTCCGAACATTAGAGGTCGAGTTCTACGTGATACATCCGGGGATCCGACTCTGCTTGAGGGTTTGTATGTTTGTGGGTGGTTGAAAAGAGGACCAACCGGAATAATTGCTACAAATCTCTATTGTGCTGAGGAAACGGTAAGCGGTCTCTTGAGCCGCATTGACTGAAAGTACAACTTTTTATGAGAATCTAATCATGCCTATCATACATCTTGTTAGGGGTCTGCTAATCTGGCCGATTGATATGGCAGGTTTTGAGCATATCTGAAGACCTTGATCAAGGAGTTTTGGCAACAAAATCTGGCCTGCCCAAGCCAGGCAGAGAGGGTCTTCTTCACTTATTAGATAACCGAAACGTCCGAGTTATACCATTCAGTGATTGGGAAAAGATAGACTCTACAGAAAGGAGGCTTGGGAGTCTTAAAAACAAACCCAGGGAAAAATTAGCCACATGGAAGGAGCTCCTGAAAGTCGCCATGGAATAAATCAACTCCCCTTTTCAGAGGATCTTTTTTTTTACCTTAATCGAATACTGTCATTTTTTATCCTTACTACAGAAAATGAAAGAAAAAATCTCTTCTTTTTACTTTGTTTTTGTTTTTGTTCTTTTTTTATTTATTTTTTTCTAGAGGGATAGTCTTTCCCCACTCATTGTATCTTCATTAACCTCGAGGCTGTAATCTCTTTTCATTTTATTCAATGCAAGTATTCCTCTTTTTTCTGTATTAGCTAGATGGCAAATGTCTTTGTTCTCCTCTGTTTCTTCTTTTCTTGTAACTTTTAGAATGCTATTGTAGTTATTAAGCAGTCTTGAATTTGACCCTATCTAGGGTTTAAGATCAAATGTCTCAATGAAATTGATGCATCCACATGTTATGGGTAATGTAGGGGAGATCTCTACTTACTCTTGTGGGAATCCATAGCATTATAACTTCTTAACTTCGAATATATCTCTAATTATTAAATGAAATCTGAGTAACCTTTCCTTTTCTCTTTGAAACAAGGGATACAATTAGTTTTGTGGGTGCTTGAAACAATTTTGCTTTAACTAGTGGATGGAAGCACTAGCTTAATTGAAAATATTTATATAATAAAATGTTGAAAATATGAAACATAAGTCTTCGTCTAAATGTCCGTTTAGACATAAAATGTTTTATTTTCTCTATTTATTAGTGTTTGGAATAACCGAAAATCATGGTTAAACTGAAAACTTTTTTAGTGGACTAGAAAAATCTTCTTTAATTTTTGTAAAATTGAACATTTATCTTGGTAGCTTGGCTTGTAATTAGAACGAATGACATTCATTCAATGGTCAAATCCTTTTGACTCTTATAAGTCTTATGCTTCTCGGCCTTGTGTTATTAACATCCTAATAATTGATTGTTGGGGGAATTTTTATTCATTCAATCAACTAATGATTGCAATGGAGTGCTTATCACAAATCCCAAATAAAACCTGAGGCTAAATTTTTACCCGTGCAAACTCAACTTATTTCTTTTTATTTTTTATTTTTTTATATAAAAAAAAAAAAGGAGTTGGCCCCTAAACATGGCCAGACCAGACTGTCACTTCCACTCATTGTGGCAAATTTTGGAATTGGCAGACTTTGCATGAAAGGAATAATGAAAAACATAGTGGAGGCAATGCTGTGATCTTCTGTGTATCTTCTCTCATGTGCTAGCTTTTCATATTTTCATGAATCATTCATAGAATTGAGAACTTTCCATTGACTTTTTATCTTTTAGTTTTTGATGCATGATTGGAAGAATTACTCCAAAAGTTCCAACTTTGTAAGAGCTTATGAATTTCCCTTGTAATTGCGAAGCTCCTTAGTGCAATGGGTTTTTTCTTGAGCAGTAGGGTAATTATAAATAGGTAGTATAAACAGTCAAATCCCACCTAGTTTTTCAATGCCAAGCACTTGCAAAAGCTGCCATCTTTTAAAGGGATTGGCCACTTAATAGTCTTCGAATGTGCCTACACTTGTGATGTATCTTATCATGGGAAGATTGAATTTTTAGTTGTTTCCTGAAGGCTCCAACTACAAAACCTCCCACCATGGATTGCCAAATTCAGCTGGTATGCTGGAAGAGGCCTTCCTTTTCAGGAAACGAATGGTCCACGTCCTAATGCCTTCAATTATATAATCTGCAGAAACTGGTCTAAATTGAATTATTCAATGTAGATGCTGTGACTTTATTAGTTTCCTAAGCCTGCCATGCTTACTTTCATACCCACAATGTGCCTTAGTACTAAGCACTACTATCGAGGATGAACTGCAATGATTTCAACTATTTTGACTTTATTGTTCTCTTGTTCAATGCATGACTCACCAGGCATTTGAAAATTTCTGCAGTTGAAAATGTCAAACCAATTTTTGATCTTTTGCTATGACATGATTCCCAGTATCATATTCAAATTTAGGTCAAAACAAGCTTGTTTGGAAGCCAGGGCCTTCATACTAAAACCCTAATCATTCCTGGAAACAACCCTTAGAAAGGCAGAAAATATATTTATGATTGACAGGCTGAATAATTGGTTGAGTATTTCTGAAAGGTGCCATCACTATCAGCCTATCATCTTCTTTAAATCTCCAAGGCTCCCTGCAAACAGAGGAAATTGGTATCTTATAATTATTGCCCAGTTTGCCAGTTTCTGAATTTGAGCTGCTTCATTGGCTTTATCAGTCATTAGTTTCAACTCCCAACATGTCCATTGGGGGGAGGGTTTGTCAAAGACTTTTTACTTTTTCGTTATGGCTGTAGAGATCAGAAACCCCAGCCAATGGTTTTCATTGTTAGCATTTACGGATAATACGGATAATATTTTGAACGAATTATAGTTTTTATTACAAGTTTCTTACTATTGACATAATAATTCACGTGACAATTCATGTAACACTTATCACTTAAGTTATTAAAATGTAAATGATTATATGAGTAAAAGACCGAAAACTCCAAACATTTTTCATAATATATATATTTCTCTGCCCTCTGAAATTGATTTGAAGATAATATGCCGGTTGATTGATAAGATATTAAATGTCTGCATCCAACCCACTTGCACACGGGCAATGAGTTGGGATGGACAGTTTTTTCCAAGTGTTAAACTTATACCACAGTTGAACTTGTACACCAATCTTATTTTACTATATTATCATCTAGTCGATGTGTCAGGTTACCATCATTGTCTTTTGCTCAATGTTTTCTACACAATTCATTAAGATGTTGAAATTAGCTAATGGGAGTTTTCTTTCTTGTCAATAAGTCAATCAACATAATTAAACTAATTATGTTGGGTTTAGAATCAAGTTCTCAGAAATCAAAGGACCTATTAATTCAAAAGTAATTAAACTTGTCTAGTGTACCTACTTACATATTGAACTTCCATTAAAGTATACATGGAAGAAGCAGATTTTTCTGGAAAAAGTGCCTTTTCCTCTAAACACAACAAAAAACAAAGCAGGGCATCTGGGGGTAAAGTTTACACATTCTAATCAGAGTTCCATCAAGGTATTGAGTGCTAGTACGTACGGTGAGGTTCAGGCACCCTGAGTCCCAATAATTCATGGACCCATTGATGGAGCCATGGAGGTTGCAGTGCAATGAACCTGCTGCCTTTATGTTACTCTCAATTATCTGTGCCCTAGGATATGGCAACCTCTTCAACCTTTCTCTCCATGCCCATGCAGAAAATATTAAAAAATGCAAATCAAGAATCCTAGTCTGCATAAAAGCTTTTAAACCCTGCTGCTGCAGAAATAGCCAAGCCCACATTGAGGAATTGCTTTCAATATGTGACATGATCATTCTAAAAACATCATCCACGGTCCCATATCGGAAAAATGAGTAACTCACACAGAAAATGTGTGATTAATGTCCCACATTAATTACTATGTGAAACTAGATTTTATAAGTGATTATAAGAAAATTTCAAATTGACTAATTTTTTTGGGACAATAACACAAATATAGTTAACATTTTTTGCTAAGTCGTGAACTTGTGGCTAATTGAATTACTACCTTCACTCAAAAATTCTCTGCACTCCTACACACACATAAGAAAGGACCAGATAATGTTGGTTCTTTAGCTTTGTGGTTGGAAAAATATTGTTCACTTTATTGGCAGTATAACTTATTAATTCATCATTTGTCCTGAAAATTCAAATCAATGAAAAATAATAAATTTAACTATTATATATTAATTTTTTATTAAATTACTATTTACTCCAAAAGTCTAAATTGATGAGTGTTAGAATATATATTAAATGATTAAATTCATAGCTATGATTTAATATGATATGAGAGTAGAGGTTATGAGTTTGAACTTTGTCTCCATCATTCACTTTACATTTCAATTAAATATTTCACGTGTCGGGCCTCATACATTAAGAGAGAGTTTAAACCCACATGTAATGATATAAATTAAATAATTAAATTAATCAAGTTCTATCAATTTAAACTTTTAAAATAAGCGGTGATTTAACGATGAAAAGCAATAAATTTAATAATCTAGTTATCATTTTAACAAAACTAATTGAGAAACCTTTTTATGTGAAAGATACATCTGATGGGCTAAGCTGGATTTGTCAAGATCTTTTCTCATACCGACTGAAATTGCTTAGCAGTTTATAATTATTAACTAATCAGACGACAATGATGGAATAACTAACATGTACATGACGTATTTCACATGACACATTGATATGTATGTACTCGCCCAAACGCATGCAGATGGGATGCTTTTGCCTACACCTCCTTAAAGTCCTCCCTCTTCCATTTCCAACCAATTACTATCCAAACAGGGTGGCTGTCAAGGATTTAGATTCAAGATATTACTCAACTAAGATTATGATTTGTGATTGACTAGAGAGACAAAACATTATTTCTTTTGCCACTCATGGAGAACCAAGGTGATTTATTTATAATTTTTATATACGATTAACGTATGAACAAGATAGAAATAGAGTTTCTATAGAGGATTAATACATGAATAGGACAGAATCAGAGAGTTGGGGAGGGTCATTTGTGCTTTGATCTCCCTCGATTAAAAAGTTAGGGTTCTGTCCATACACATGAGATATTAATATTGTTGGACCTGGTCTTTAACCATCTCATTTGAAAAGTAACTGGTGTTTAGTGAGGGAAGAAAAACCTTTTATCATTCAAAATTGTACCTCGCAAGGCATGCTCTAAGAGCTATCTATGTGAATAAAGCGGCATTATTACACCTCAACTATCCCTCCCTTAACATGACATTCCTGCGACTCAAATCCATGACCCTGACTCTGATACTATTTGTTGGATTGGACCTTTGACAATTTCATCTGAGAACCAATTAGTATTCAATGAAGAAAACCAAAGCCTTTTATATCATTCAAAATTTAAAACCAGTCAATATGAGAAGAACAACACTGTTGCATAAATATCAAGTGTTAGTAGACTAGAACCTATTGGGTTTGGATTTGTAGAGATTAAGGATTGTGTTTAAGAAGAATATAGGTATAGTTAAAACAGATTTGTGTGGTGATGAGTTTGTGACAAGTTTGCTTGATTTTGAGTAGGATCATATTCTAAGAAGCAAGAGACATATATAATTCAAGATGGTGGTCGTGTATGGCCAAAAAAATAAAATAGTGGAGGGGTCCATAGCCTTCTGATCAAGTGTGTCTGATGTGCAGATGTGGTATTATTCATACAGGGCCATGATGGTTCCATTTGTGAGTATAAAAAGCTATGATTCCTCTTGATGTTTAATCAAATCGTGCATGGGGTCCGGGGAGAGCTGTTGTCAAGATTCATGCTGTCTCCTACCCTTTACCTCAAAGTCTTTGGTCCGATTATGACAACCATTTCACATGTTGGATGTTGGACACTTGTTCAAGGCTCTGTTTGGTTTCAGTTAACATCTCAAATCTTTCATGTGTCCTGTTTTGGTCCTGCTTTTCATGGGATGTGGCTTATTTTATTTTATTCTCTACATTCTTTCAAAATTGAAAGAAAATCTCACCAAAACTTTGGCTCCATAAAAACCTTTTCAAAAATCAAGAATTTTGATGAATGCACAGGGGACTTGACCATTGGAAGAGAAAATTTACAGAGATCAAGAAAGGGCCAGATCATTTAGGATGGAAGAAATACTTGGGTGTTTGTATTTGAATCGGCTGGTCTAGTTTGTGTTCAACAAAATTTGTTTGAACATGGAAAAATGGTCAAGTAGGAAAGAATTGTATGAAAAGTTAGATACAATTGAATTGGGTGCAATTTGACTGAGGATTCTTAAAATTTTCTGCCAGAATTGCTTGCAACTTGGACAGAGAATGAAAGAGGTAAGTGCGGGACTTGGTTGCTTTGGACAAGCCCTGCACTCCCTCTTATTTATTGTTCAAATTACGTATAATTCGAACAGAAAATTTTAGAGAATTTCGATGTTTGCAAGTTGTACGAATTATAAAAAGGTATATTTGAATATCAACCCAACACAACAAAACTTTAATTTCATTTTTTTAGGGACTAAAAACAAAACAGGAGATAAAAATATGCTTCAGAAATGTGGAAAATGAGACAAAAAATGGTTTCATACAAAACCTGCATGATATCTGCAACTCAACCATGGCACTATCAAATCAAAGATGGTCCATTGCATTGAAAATTGATTCCATGCTTAAAGGGTGAGGAAAAAGATTGGAATCCCCATATTAGTGGGATTTAAAAGCTCAGCTTATCTCCTAATCCCAACTCAACAAAACTTCAAGTTCATTTGCTGGGGTTTAAAAAGACAAAACAAGGAAAGCATATAAATTGCCACTCAAATGTGAAAAATGAAGAACATAACCTGCATGATATTTGGCAACCCAATTCAACCACGTCGCTATCAAATCAAACTTCCCATGACTATGACCAGTAGCTATCAGTCCACTACCCTGAAAATATTGGATGCCCTGCTTGAGTATTGATGAAAAAGATTGGAACCCTCTTATCAGTGGGGTTTAAAAGCTGGGCTTATCTCCTTAACCCAACTCAAACAAAAACTTCAATTCTATCTATTAGGAAGAACGTGCGATTTTAAAACGTGCTATTTTTAAAAACGCAGTTAAGCGTTTGAAATATTACGAGCTATCTTCCAAATGATATATTTTCTGCAATTTGATTTGAAATGGAAGCGGCAGTAACAAACAAAATCTAAGAAAGAAAAAAAAAAAAACAAGGGGAAACTTTTGTTTGTTACTCAAACAGGGCAATATGGGATGGAAATTGGGATTGAAAAAGACTTGTTGGAGTTGCAGTCCACTAGCTAGGAAGCATGAAAATGGATGCCATGGTTGAGTAGTGAGGAAAAAGATGAGAATCGGCCGTGATATTAGTGGGGTTTAAAAAGCAAAGCTTATCTTATCATCCTGTTAACCACGTGGGATGACTGTGAGAAAAGTGCAGGGCATGGAGGACCCACCATCGGCCACCATCAAACATCGGATGAGGATAGTTGGGGTTCGCCAAACACCAAAAGATGAGAGTGAAAGTGTGAAGTATTGGCGGATTAGCGGATTAGCGGATTAGCTCCACTCTATGGTGATGAGGAAGAAGAAAGTGGAGTGGAGTGGAGTGGGGGTGGCTGGGGCAGCCTGGGCAGTGGGCAGTGGCTTCCACACTCTTTCTTTTGACCCACCACTGCTCGATCAACACTAGTACTACTACTGCCTTTTGGGGCCCACCAACACGAGCCGAGAATTTCGTACTGGGACCCACTTCCTTGTGTGGGTCCCTCCTTTGGAGATTCTCTTTCTCTCTGCTCATCATTTTTATGACCCTCTCTAATTATGGAACTAATTGCAGACTCGAAAAGTTTCTGTGTTCGTTTCCTGCTTCAATTTACCAATTTGCACCCATGTTTGTTTGTTTTTAACATTTTGTCAAAAAAATTAATTGATTTTTTTTATGGTTTTTATTACAGTTTTTTTAAACTAATGTCACGGTTGTTGTGATACTTATTATATTATCACATGATGTTTATTATCTTTGCAATTTCATGTATCAATCATTAAATGTAGACTACTATATAACAATTTATATAACATTTATTATGCTTATAAACTAACGTAATAATCTACGTAACACTTATTGTCGACCAGTCGTTAAAATGTAAATTGATAGATTATAATAAAAATTTATAATATCTTAAATATTTTCATAATCAGTGAAGTATGCTTTCACCATGAATGTGAATACTTAGCCTGAGCCTCTACTTCCATCTACCTTTCAAACACGTAGACATAGGCATGTGTTCAACAAAATGTTGACAGCATGGCTATGTTAATGGGATACAATTCTTGAACGCCATCAGCTGCAACTCGAGTTCGCATTAGAATTTATGTCATACCAAGAAAATGAGTATAAGACTATATATATTAACTGTAATTTTAATCATTTAATTAAATAGGCATAACTTTTTTAGTTATAATTCATCAATTTCATATTAAATTCATGTCGAATTTGTGAATCGTATACATAATTGTTAGTATGATAAATAGACAGACAAATGTTTGGTTAGACATCACACCAAATATCATTAAAAGATGGAGATTATAGTTGACAAAAATATAATTTGGTCAAAAGAAAAAAAAAAAAAGTATTGAGTCTTAAGTAGTGACAAAAACAAAGTTAACACATATCTTGACCAAATCTTAACCATTTGTTGTGATGTTCAAGAAAGTCTGCTTACACATTAAATGTCACAAATTTAGGGCACATATGCCAAATCCACAGTAATATTAGGTGAGCTTAGTGTAAAAAATGTTTTTCCAAGGTCCCATTGATTAATTATAGCTCGCCGGAGACCTCCCGACATACTCATAAATTAAGCATAATACCTACCCCTATATATAATGTAGCCTAAAATAGACAGCCATTTATTAACCTTTTGATCAAATGCAAACAAACGGTGGAGATCAGACCAAGAAAAATAATGGAAGCTAAAACACAATTATTTATTGTTGTGGGGGGGGGCATGACTTTTCAGGCGAAACATCATGGAAGAAATTAATAAAAGAAACGGGTCAGAAGTGTGTATATATATAATTATTATATATTTTAATGCGAGAGAGGGAAGCACAAGCACCTGATAAAGGTTACCGGTTGTTTTTTGTAATGCCGTCCACTCCACAGCATAACGCCGTTTTGTCTCCCACCAACCCATCTATTTGCGTGGACTTCTTTAAAACCGTGCAAACCTTTTTTTTTCTTTTTCTTTCTTTCTTTTTTTTTGGGGTCTTTTTAGGCTCTGATAAATTTGTGATATTATTAATTTTTAGTTTTTTTAATATTTATTTTAAATGTGGGAATGTTATCCGAAATATAATATATGCTATTATTATTTAGGAAAATGCTAAGTGATCTTTTAGTATTTTTCTCGTGTCCTTCTGATCATATGTAAAAATTATTTTATAAAAAATAATAAAGAAAATTGTTCTTATTTTTCTCACTTGATTTTTATAAAATAATTTTCACATAAGATGATGAGAGTATCTAGTATTTTCCTATTGTTAATTTAACGGGACAAAACTATATAGCGACTTGCCTTCTCCAATTTTTTTTTTTTAATTATTATAACCCTTTTAAAATCAAAATTTTACCCCTCCATTGTTTTTTTAGCTTTACCTTCAAACTTAAAGTTATAGTTCGGCCTTCTTCTCCCCTCTCCTCCCTTTCTTAGTTGAAATGTTGTGAAATAGTTATACTATGTGCGGCTGTTTACGGGATGTGGAGACACCGGAGAGAGATAAGAGAAGATGGCGAGTATGAGTGCGAGGTTGTGGTAGATGCAAAGAGAGGCAAGAGAAGGGAAGAGCAATGGGGAGAGAAAGGAAGCTACACTTGGGCAATATGACGGGTTCATGGAATGATTTGAATGAATGGTGCAAGTGCCGGGCGAAGAAACTTTAGGGTTTTGCCTTTTAAAACAAAGAATATATAGCTTCAAAGCAATATTATAGATGACATGGTTTTGCAATTATGTTTTTAAAAGAGACAAGTTGATCATAAATCATCAAAAATATATATAAAAAGAAAAACGCTTATGTTGTCGCCTCGACTTTTGTTAGAAACTATTAATCGCTGCATTCACTTGACATCGAAAGCCAACTCGCACAATTAAAAAAAGAAAAAAAGAAAAGAAAAAGCCAACTTGCACGGTCAAAACCATGCCGAAAGCACAAAAAATATGCACCTTCCTACATGTATTTATATGTAAATGGCCCCATTTCTTTTGTCATTTCAATCCCTTTTTAATTTTTCTGAAATGAACTCACCCTAAAAATCTTTTGGACAGAAGACAGCTATATATATATATATATATTTACTTTATGGAATACTTAATGAATAAATTATCTTCACCAATTATATCACATAAGATGTAAACAAAATGATATATATATAAGAAAAGAAAAAAAGAAAACCTTTTTACACTCCCAACCCATAGAGAAGGTCATGATCACACTAAAAGTATGGCAGCAAGTAAATAAAAATAAATATAAAATTACTAAAAAAAAACTATTTTAATAAAATAGAGAAAGATTTTGAAAATGACTAAATTTAGTTTCTATGGAAAATCCCGTAAGGGATAAAAAAAAAAAACACAGTGAAAGAGAAAAGTCATCGTATGGAAAAACGTAAAATCCAGCAAATTTTCCCGCCCCGGAAAATTAACAAATCAAACGATAAATTTTCCGGGAAAATCCAAAAAAAACATACAGCTGGTACGAGCGCAGGGATGACACAACACACTGCACAGAGACAGAGTCAGTTCTCTTTCACCCACCCACAGAAAGCTCTCTTTTCAGTTCCTCAAACTGCCGTTTTTCTTTTTCAGTTATTATTATTATTATTTTATTTTTTCTCTCTCGGATGGGCTTTCGATCCGAGGCCAACAACGCGTTGTCTTCTCGCCGTGTCAGCTTTCTCAATATTCCCCTCACTTTCTAGGCAAACTTTTCCGAGTATCCAAACACCATGTCCGCCAAAAAATCTCCACCATTTCCTGCTCGTAACGATCCTCTGCCCCTCGCCAGCTTGAAAGTCCGAGCGATTTTGGCAATTCCACAGCCACACGGCCCGTCCTATCCCTTTCTGCGATTCCGTGCACTTCCCGGCGCACTTTAGCACACCAATCCATCTACGCTACAAAATTTCAGAAATATATATATATTTAAAGTATATTTCTTTTATATATATATATAAAAGTATATTTCTTTTTTGGATTAAAGAAAGGGTATAATTGGAAAGTCTGCTGGGGGAACTTTCTGTGACTTGTCGGAGTGGTTGCCCACAAAAAGGTTCATAGAAATTTAAAAATAATAAAAAAAATCCTAAAAAGAAGCAAACACATTTAATTAAACTACAAAAAAAAAAGGAAAAGGGAAACAGTTCCAGTTTTTTCCTGCTCTTTATACATTCTCTCTCTCTCTCTCTCTCTCTCTCTCATTTCATTTCATTTCATTGTTCACAAATAATATACAATCTCTTTCCATTTCTTAGCTGCAGACTCACAGTGCAGAGTGAGAGAGAGTGGGAAAAGCCCAAAGAAGCCCAAAGAAGCTTCTCTTTGCTGTAAACAGCTTCTACTTCTTGTTCTTGTTTTTGTTTGAAAGGCATTTTGTGCTTTTGTGGGTGTTAATTACTGTGATTCAAGGTTGCTGGTGAGGCTTTGATGTCTGTGTCTTTGGAGCATGATTACATAGGCTTATCGGAGCCTCCTCCCTCAATGGAAGGCTCTGAGAGGCCCTCTGAGAGGAAAAGTGGGGGCTTGAACCTTAAAGCCACTGAGCTGAGACTTGGCCTCCCTGGGTCCCAGTCACCGGAGAGAGATAACGTCTACCCGCCTGGGGCGATGAAGAACTTGTTGGGAGTGTCTGGGGCCAAGAGGGGCTTCTCTGACGCCATTGATGGAAGTTCTGGCAAGTGGGTTTTCTCTGGAAGTGGTGGATCTGAGGCTGAGTTGGGTAAAGGTGGGAACTTGTTCTCTCCCAGAGGTAATAGTGGTGTGGGGAAGGGTGGTATTGGAAGTGGGTCGGAGGGTAACAATCAGAATACGGGTTTGGGTGGTCCGGGTTTGAAAGATGGTAATGCTGTTGGTCCTCAGTCGCCTAAGCCGTTGCAGGAGAAGAAGCCCCAGCTCTCTGCTCCTGCGGCAAAGTAATTGTCTTTCTCTTGGTTTCCTCTCTCTCTCTCTCTCGTTTTTTTTTATAGAGAAAATCATAGATGAAAAAAGTTACTGCGGTAGCTGAAAGTTTCATTTTTCATTCTCGTCTTGTCGATTTTTCTTGGTGCTGATTGTCTTGATGTGCTCTGTATATTTGTTCATGTTTGTTTTGTTTATAACTTGGTTTTTTTCATATTTATTTTCTTCTTTCAGTTAGTCTTGAAAAGAAAAAAAAAAAAAGTAAAAGAAAGAAGAAAGTAAACTCGATGAGGTTATTTACTTGAAGTTGGTGAAAATGGGTGAAAATCTTTGTTTTCTCATGTTCTGAAATTTGAGCAAACTTCTGGTCAGTAACCAAACTGGGACTAGGAGAATTTTGCAAGCTTGTCTTGTCTTTTAGAGCTTTCTTTCTTTATTAGACAGCTCTGTTGTTTCTTGCTTGTATGTTGTACGTGTTTCCAAATTGAACTTCGATCTCCAAGTTAATTTTCATTTTCTTTTTGGGATGTCTTTGCTTTTTGCGTAAGATTGTTCTCAAGAACCGTCTCCCAGTACTTACGTTTCACACTTTCTATTATAAACAAAAAGAATTAGAGTTTGCCATGCCTTTAATTTTGGATTATGGAGAGATTTGTCTGTAATCCACTAGCTAAGTCTTTTACTTTGGATTTCTATACTCTCGCCCTTCACAGAGGAGGTTGAATATTTCTGTTCATTTTAAAATCTCTCTCGCACTGCCTAAGAACTTGATAAAGGCTACGTTTAAGAATTTCACTATAAATACTTAATTCTTGGTGTGCGTTTTGCTTGTGACAGAGCACAGGTAGTGGGATGGCCACCAATTCGCTCTTTCCGGAAGAATTCAATGGCTTCTCATCCTCCAAAGACTGACGATGATGCAGAGGGCAAGTTGGGATCTGGATGTCTTTATGTCAAGGTCAGCATGGATGGTGCTCCATACCTGAGGAAGATTGATCTCAAAACCTATGGCAGCTATATGGAACTCTCTTCAGCATTGGAAAAGATGTTCAGCTGCTTTACAATTGGTAATTCTCTTTGCAAGAGTTCATGAGCTCCTAAAAATTGTTTTTGCTGATTACAGAAATTAAAGGTGCATGCTGTTTGAATTGAAAGAGAAAAACTATACAAGCTTTTACCTTAGACACGACATATGTTAGCTTCTTCTTCTAAGCAGAATCTTGTAAGGGGGCAGCAAGTGAATAAGAGTATCTTGAAAATGTCATATGGTACCCCTAAGGAGGGAAATGTATTTTACATACCATTTGACCAAACTCGCCAGTGGTGTATAATTATACTTTATATTGAATTCAGAATTTAATTTTAAATGCAATACTCTTATCGAAAGCCACCAAAAGCAGAATCAATATTCATGCTAGAAACATGATAGAACAAATCAATTTTTGTGTGATGTTGTGATGATCTACTGTAACTTACTGATGACATCTTTGAATAGCTTTCCTCTATTTTTGGAAAATCAGTCAGAACTGGTTGGTTGGCATAACTTGAAAGCTGAGATGTTAGCTAAGAAACCAGCTTTGTGATCTGGCCATTGCATCAGGTAGCAATTGGGAGATTCTCTTACAAATATAATGATGTCATACATAAACATTTCAAGCGCCTGAATGCACATGAAATCATATAACACCAAATCTGGATGTCGACATATGCAGACGCATGTTTTCTGTTTGAAGTGGGTTAAAAGTTTTTTTCTGTGTGACTGGTTCAGGTCAGTGTGGTTCTCATGGAGTTCCAAGCAGAGATGGATTGAGCGAGAGCCGTCTTATGGATTTACTCCATGGTTCTGAATATGTACTCACCTATGAAGACAAAGATGGCGACTGGATGCTAGTTGGTGATGTTCCCTGGGAGTAAGTATTGTTACTGACTCAAAAAATTTTAGAATTTCAGACCAAAACCCCCAAAGGGATACTATGTTAGATGAACTCAATGGTGCTCAAAATTTTTAATCTTATTTTCTTACTTAGAGAATAGTGTATACAGATCAAAGAACTACAGAAGTATCTCGATGCATCATATTTAGTAAACAGAATAGGCTCCTCCTTCCAGACCATAGAATTAGCAACTTAATCTGGATATCTTTTTAGGCATTGTGTTACTTTTTTTTTGTTTTTTTTAATCGATTTTCTTTTGCGTCAGAAGATTGATGCAATTGGAGTTTAGGTTATATTTCCTTTTCACATTATCAACTTAATATTTGAGATGACTTGGGAACTATTGAAGATTTCATTGTCTCACCAAACATTGACTAAGATATGAGAAATGTAAAAGTATCCATCCCATTTATAATTTTATATAATCGTTTTTTGCAGGATGTTCACCGACTCTTGTAAGAGGATGAGGATAATGAAGAGTTCGGAGGCCATTGGGCTAGGTATTTTCTAGTTTGTGCCGATATGATATGATAAGCTGTTGCCCACATTTTATGCCATTTCTCATTTTCTGGATTCAGCAGTCGGTTATTCTTTTTTGTATGTGCTTTTTGCAGCCCCAAGGGCAATGGAGAAGTGCAAAAACCGTAACTAGTGCAACAGTAGCGCAATGGATGGTTATGATAGTGTAATGAAAGCATAATGATAATGGATGTGGTTTCTATCTACATGCTGAAAGCCATGAATGGGCCTCGAAATTGGCCCCGCTGTTTCCTTTCTATGTAATGGTTCTAAATGTTGAAGATTTGATGTAATGGAAAAAAACAATGTAGTAGGTAAGATATATCATCCTAGATGGTCCCAGATTTCTTAGTTTCCCCCTCTCTCCTCTCTCTTGCTGTCATGTAATTCGATTCTGATTGCTGCTTGTTAAGTTTACAGTATTATGTAAATGGTTTGCTTGCTGTAGCACCACCCTCCCCCCTCTTCTCTCTTTCTCTCTCTCTCGATCAAGAGGATGTTGCAATGCTTGTTCGAGACGTGACGTAAATAGTGTTATGACGTGACATAAATGTGAAAATTGTTTGTCTTTAGAGAAGAGTTAAGAAGAGGTTTTTTATAAAGGCAGAAATATTTTGTTTTTGAGGAAAGTTTTGTATTTTGAATTTTGAGAGTAAAAAAACAGAAGACAATAAAGATTGCAACAATCGCTTTGGTTCTTGGCACTCAAGTTACCGTAACAAAAATCGATTCTATTTCACACTTGTGACCTATTTTTTTGGGTTACTGGGTAATTTTTATGAAAGAGTAAGAATAATGGTAGAAATTATATTTTTATTTTATAATGCTTGAACTAAATTTGAATAAACTCTTTGAGTAGCAATTGTCAAAAGAAAAATAATTCAATAGTTGATTGGAATTGTTATATTCGCTATAGGATAATTGTGAGATACAATTGTGATATTTCATAATTATCTTATACCGTTTCAATCAATAATTAATTTATTATTATTTTTTAATAATAATTAGTTGAAATTGTTACATTAATATTGTGATTTACAAATGTGTAGGTAGCGTTACTCAATAATATATATAAAATTATTTTTAGGTTAAATACCTTATTTTCCTTATAGTTTAATTTCTTTATATTTTGTTCCTAAGTTTTACTTTTTATCACAGGAGGTACTCATGGTTTGTTTAAGGACGGAGATGTATTTTCGTCTAAATTCCGTTCAAAATTTGATGGAACATTATGTCAGCACTAATAAAGAATTGACATGTGTCTCTATAATTCATTTATAAAATTAAAAGCATTAAAAAATTATATTTAATTAAATTAAAAAAAAAAAAGTTTGGGATTGACGGTAAGTGTAACCACTCAACCACCCCTTGGCCGTTTACAAAAAAAAAAACCACCCCTTGGCCATTTAGGGGGTGGCCAAGCCGGAACCCAAACTACCCCCAAACCCATTGCCACCCCCATATGGCCAACCAAATCGTAGTAGAGATCTCCAAACTTTTTTTTAAAAAAATTAATATTTTTTAAATTAATTATAAGGACACGTGTAAATCCTTTATTAATGCTGACTTGGTGTTCTATCAAATTTTGGACAGAATTTAGACGGAGATACCATCTCCTTCTTTAAGCAAACTAGAGTTGCCTTTTGTAATAAAAAGTAAAACTTAATAGACAAAAAATAAAGAAGTTAAATCCGATGAGAAATAAGGTATTTAACCCTTATTTTTTTCTTAAAGCTTTGGAAGCAACTCTTATACCCTGGGGTCTTTGGTGCACGAAAGACTAGTTCCACTCGTTCTTGGACTATCCCTTTCCCTGGTGGGCTGAAGCCCATCTCCACCATTTGGGGTAAAATGAAGTTAAATAATTAGGGGTTTTTTCTTTTCTTTCTAAAAACTATTCCACAATTCTCTCTTTCTCCGCTTCTGCTTCTGTTTGTGTGTTTCGTCCGAGGATTCTTCTCCACACGAAAGATGAAGCTGAAGCAACTAGAAGGCCTCCTTGGTGATCTTCAACAGTTCTCCAACCCGAAGGTCTCTCTCTCAGAGAAGCACCAACAGATTTTTCAGCATATATAGCAGTTTCTGGATCACTTCCTGATGATTCTTTGTGAATTTTGCTGCTTCAGGTGGAGCTGGAGCAATACCCAACTGGTCCCCACATTGCCTCTCGCATGCTCTTCACTGTATCTCTCTCTCTCTCTCTCTCTCCTCTTTTTTCTTGTAGCTCTCATAAAAAAACGACATGTAGCTTGTTATTCCTCTCTCCATCTCTCTCTTGCCTTTTGCTTCACGCTCTGCTTCTATCGATTCATTTTGTTCGTTTGCTAATCTGGGTCTTTGTCAATAATGCTGATCTGCTTGTCAACTAAAGCTATTTGACAATCTATTAGCAAAAGTTACATGTATCTTTCAAATTTTGAAGTTGAAACTGAGAAAAAGGGGTAGTTGTTGCTGTGTCAGTTTTTTTTTTTCATAGGAGCTTGAATTTCCTTGTGCTTCTTATCAATTCTGAAAGCCGCTTAAAGGTCGCTTTTTTGAGGTTGAAAATGTTATGGTGATAATATTTTGAACCCCAAGGCATGGCTGGTAATTTTCCTGTAATGCCAAATGCTACTCTTTCCGATGATTGTTGTTGAATTTAGCATTATGATTTGACGTTGTTATTCTATTTTTTGCATTGTTTATTTCTTTTTGTTTTGGTGGGTAACATGATGAAAGTATATCAGGCCGAGAATTCATTTGGGGATGTGAGCAACAAGGTAGTGGCTGATCTCGGCTGTGGCTGTGGTACATTAGGTGCTGCAGCAGCTCTTTTGGGTGCAGAGTAAGTAGCATCACCTTTTGGTTGTCTTCATAATCCCCTTAACTTGAACCAAATTCGAAATCATAGGACATAATTTGACATTATTAAAAATTGAAGCAAGTTTTCTAAGGACTAGAGGATGATAGTTTTCCCATTTGTATAAATTTGTACTGCTGTTAACTTTTTTTTTTTATATCTAATAGACAAGTTATTGGCATCGACATCGATTCACACTCTCTTGAAATAGCATCACTAAATGCAGAGGATCTTGAGGTATGGTTGCTTTCTTGATTTTGATAGGTTGTAATATTCATAAATTTTGTTGTCTTGTTATGTTTATTATTTCATAGAATAGGAGATGCGTGGATGGAAAAGGTTCAACCCATTTTTTTTGTTATGCGATTTGTTATTTATTTATTTGTTTTTTTCTTCTTCACAATATGAATATTGTGAATGAAAATGGATCAATTCATGTGTTTTCTCTCTTTCTCTATATATATAGAGTAATGCAATACATCACCCCCATCCCCCTAAATCCTAAGTGGCATGGCCCCTACAGCCAAAGAACCAATCCCCATCTGTGGGGACCACGCCACATTGAGGGGTGATGATAGAATTACTCCTATATATTATGCCCTCTTTGATTTACGTTGCAAGTGCCTATTTATGAGATTATGTGTTCAATAATTAGATTTTTATTTGGCGTAGTGGTGATTCAACTAATGCATTGTTGCTTTCTTAATCTCTTGAACGTGCAGTTGGACATAAATTTTATTCAGTCTGACATCAAGAACTTAGGATGGAGAGGTATTTGCATACCCAACCCCCTGCCCTCTTTGTCTGTCTTGTTGAAGCAGAATCTCGTAATTCACTCTTTCATCAGAAAATCAGGGCTAAATGAAATGGTTGACACTTACAATTCCATAGAATTCCAGGAATCCAAACATATTACTGCTGTACTTCAGGATGCAACGTTTAAAATATGGCCTTTTCTTTTTTATGCCAATTAAGTTAGCATTAACTCTTTTTCTTTTTATTGGTAAGTTAGCATTAACTCTTCATGGAAACAACTAGTCTACATAGTTTCAAGTCTTGTAGGTTTGCAACTAAAAGGTTTTTGATCACCTAGAGTGCCTTCATGTTATAGTGCTATAACTCCACATTGGGTTTCTTTGGATTCTGTGTAAAATTTCATGAATTCAAGTAGAAGGAACTTGTCACTTTAATTTTAATCATCTACCTTGAGAAATATTGCAGAACTAGTTTGGGGGATAGCATATAACTTTTAACAGAGTAGTGTTGGTCCATTTAGGTAGCACCTTGCATTGGTTGTTCTTTAGAAATGAGTTTGGGAAGGGGGATGTATGGAGAATGGTTTTCATGCTCATCAGAAGCATGGATGACAGGGACTTCAATTCCAATTACTTCTCTGATAAATTCTTGTATCCCTAGGTTCTTTGCATTTGGAGTTATTTATGGACAGCTAGTTTTTGTGTATCTCTCTCTCTCTCTCTGTATTTTTTTTTTCTTCTTCTTTTTTGATTAAGGAGGAGGGGTTGGTGTTGGATGGGGGGCTATGTGTAATTAAAAAAATTTAACAAACTAGTGAGCCAGGTGATTTGAACTAGTTTAATTGTTGGATAATCTCAGGGTGGCTGTAGACAACTTTTGAGCATTTGACTTGTAAGATATTTGTATGGAATCAACGATGAAAAAATAATTTAATTTTAAGTTTGACTTTGATATTAAATTTTCACCAGACATTTGATGTTCACTTTGTGACCAAGTTTTCTTCATTTGTTTCTTCCTCTAATTTTCTTGATCACCTATTTAGGTCAAATTGTTGATACTGTTGTAATGAATCCTCCATTTGGAACCCAGAAGAAGGGCGCTGACATGGATTTCCTCTTTGTGGCTTTGAAGGTAAATATGGAGAATAATCTCTCATTGTTGGTGTTTTAAATGCATCTAGCAATATTACCCTTTCTAATAAATATATGTTCCATATATTGCTTGTTCTGTCAGATTGCTTCTCAAGCAGTTTATTCCTTGCATAAGACCTCGACAAGAGATGTAAGTAATTCCTTTGAAATTCTACCTATATGTATTTACACTCTTATCACTTCCAATTTGATTGTGCTTTGTTCTCATCTCGTACATGAAACTAGTTATTTGATTAAAGATGGTAATGTAACTAACCAGTTAATTGTACTACTAGACAATCATTTCCTGTATCAGATACTTGGATGTGTTGAGACTATTTTAAGATGCTGACATGCGTGTTCTTTAAACATATGTTTTTTACTTGAAATTGATGTACAATGCTCAATCGATGTCTAGCTCTTTTAGAAAAGAACTACTTAAATTAGACCTCAAAGTGCAAAAATTAGACGCTCTTTTAGGAAAGAACTACTTAAATTGGACCTCAAACTGCAAAAATACATTCAAGCAACGCATCATCACTGTAGAATTATTCTATGAGTTTAGTTCTTTTAAAAAAAAAGAATTATTCCATGAGTTGATTTGAACTGTCGATTTCGCATTATTTCGTGCCATCATTCTTCTTTCATCATTGCAGCATATCAAAAGGGCAGCCTTGCGAGCCTTCAATGCTAGCAGTGCTGAGGTTTTATGTGAGGTGGGTGAAGATGACTTTTTTTTTAGTAAATACCCTAGTGTAGTTTCCTTTATGATGTTGCAATTTGTATGACCTTACAATTGATTCCTGTATTTTATGCTGTTTCATGTCTGTCTTGATGTGTAAGAATGACTGTGTTGTGGACATGACATTTTATTCGATGCTTTTTTCTTGTCAGCTTCGATTTGATATCCCACAACTATACAAATTTCACAAGAAAAAGGAAGTGGACATTGCCGTGGACCTCTGGCGATTTGTGCCCAAAGATAATCAAGGAAAGGAACGAAAGGACATATAGCTTCACATCAAATCATGCATATGGGTTATCATAGTGAAAGGATGTTCTTTAAAAAACAGATGAAGATGTAGGAATGTGTCTTCAACTCTATATCCAAATCCATTGTAACAGGGCTTCTTGAAAACGAGAGCCAATTTCAAGCAGGATCATATCTCCCTACACTTGTACACGAAAACATGATTTCACTTGGTTTCACTTTTCACGATCGGCCATCCATTAGGAATGCAGAACTTACATTTGTAATGCCTAGGATGTCACGTAATTTTATTGTTGCAAAACGAACTGTGCACATAATAGTAATGTTACTGTCACAAAAACGCAAAAATGTAGTGTTACGATTTGAAGTGTCTTATATCAGTTATATGGCTTAATTACAAATTTTAATCATGTGTATATAAGTTTAAAAATTATATTTTACCTCCTTGAAGTATCTATTCATTTTCATTTTTGTCTTCAAAGTTTAAAATGTGATACTTTACTACTCCCGAACTTTCAAATTGTGGCATTTTAACCCATTTAGCCTATTTATTTCCAAAATGCCCTTATCACATTTAAAAAAAAAAAAATCCAAAAAATAAAGAAAAAAAAAATTATGGGGTGGGAACCACCCCTATGGCGTGGATAGGTGGTTCGCCACCTGCTTGGCCTGGGTGGTTCTGCCACACCCAGCCCTGCCTAGGTAGAACCACCCCTGGCCTAGGGGTGGTCTGCCGCCTTGGCCAATCGCTCAAAATTTTGTTTTTTGGGTGTTTGGCCCATATGCCAACCACCCCTTTAACATCGGTGGTTCGCCGCCTTAGACCGCCGGCTGGGTGGTGAACCAATTTATAGCATATATATTTTTTTTTGGATTTTTTTTAAAAAATATATATGATGGGGGCATTTTGGGAATAAATAGGCTAAATAGGTTAAATTGCCACAATTTGAAAGTTCGGAAGGGGAAAGTGTCACATTTTAAACTTTGGAGGCAAAAGTGAAAATGGGTGAATACTTCAGGGGGTAAAATGTAATTTTCCCTATAAGTTTTTGAGCATCATCTCCTTGTAAGTCGGTTTTATGAGTAAATTTTACCAAAAGTTGTATAAAAGTCAGGTCACTATGCTGAGGATGAGATCAAACCAGGCTTGTCAAGCATAGGATCAAATGTATTATGGCTTTGTGGTTGAGTCATAGAGGGAGTGGCCTATAAACTAATTAAAATGTCTAAGTCATTGAAGGCTATAAAATGGGTAAAGCTGCCAAAGAGAACATGCTATCATTGAGTCTGTGTCATTAGAGTGGACCGTCATGAACATTGGTTATGAAGTGTGATGGTATGTTACGATTTTAAGTTTTTTGTGTGCCTCAAGTACAATTTTAGTGTGTATATAAACCCTTGAATATTCCTTCCTTGCAAGCCAATTTTGAGAGCAAGTTTTGCCGAGTGTATTACGGACCTTATCCATTTGCATACTCAACTTTCATGTTGAATATAGTAATTTTGATTTAACAAATATAATAATTCAAAAATGCCTCCACAGGTTTGTATAATCAACTTTCATGCTGCAGGGAGTAAGTTAGAGAGACTCCTCTCCTCACCTCAAAATATTGATGCCTTGAGAGCTTTTACTGACATTTAACACATAAATTGTTGCCCGTTGCATATGTAAACTTAATTTAACCAGAACAAAAAGAATCAGAAAACTCTCATCTAAAATTAGTCTCACCCAGCCTCCGATGTTCCACGGGCTTCATGCTGAAAATTGATGTGTTTCTCTATTCATCTCATGCTTCAGTTCCTGTCTCAGCATTTTCAATGGTTTCCCCAAGAGTGAACCGGACAAACCTCCTAACTTTTATATTTTCTCCAATTGCAGCTACACTTTGCTTCACCAAGTCCTTCACCAAAATACTGTCATCCTTAATGAAAGGCTGCTCTAGAAGAGCAAGCTCTCCAAGCCTCTTTGAGATCCTCCCCTCAACAATTCTCTCTCTAATGTTCTCAGGTTTCGATAAGAGGTCCTCTCTCTGCATCTCAAGCTCTTTTTCCTTGTTCACAATGCTCTCAGGAACATCCTCAATGGATACGCATTGCACCTGCGGGCAGGCCACAACTTGCATTGCCAAATCATCAACCAACTCCTTGAATTTTTCACTTCTACCAACGAAGTCAGTCTCACTGTTAACTTCAATTAGCACTCCTATGCGGGAGTCATGAATGTAGGACCCAATTCGGCCTTCAGCTGCAAGCCGGCTGGATTTCTTGTCAGCAGTTGAAAGGCCCTTCTTTCTAAGGTACTCCTGTGCTTTCTCAAGATCCCCTCCAGTTTCAGAAAGGGCTTTCTTGCAGTCCATCATCCCTGCTCCAGTTTCTTCACGTAGTTGTTTAACCAATGCAGCAGAGACAGTTACTGTTGGTGGCCTGCAATAGGGAGTTCAACACAACATTTGTAAGAAAATGTATGCCTTCTTTTTCAAAGAACTTTGTGTGAAAAGAATCAATATATATTTGTTGGATTAGTTGGGCAGTAAAGCTATGAATATTCATTGAAATAAACAGGGAAAATATGAAATACAAGGGGAAAGAAAAGCACATGCATTGATGTAAACTGGAAAAATAAATAAATTTTTTTGTGACTCCAGATAATTTTTCGCACATTTACTGACTCACTGGGCAAGAACCCATATCCGAGAATTACTTTGTTGTTACCATGCTTGTCTTGTGCCAAAGTACTACCAATCTACTATTCATAAAACATCAACTTCTTTGAGCTGTTCCTTGTTTTGTCTCAAAACATTCATAATATTTTATCTAATTCCACCCCCTGCAGTAAAACACTTGGATGAGATAGTTAAGTCATAATTCAAAGAAAGCAGTCACTCACTTCTGAACATTTTCCTCAGCTTCTAATGCAGCAGGCTGCTCTTTTTCTGCTTTAGGCACCGCTTTTGCTGCAGTTTGGGCTGCTACTTCAGCAGCAAAATCCTGGCTTTTCTTCTCCAAGCCCTCTCCAAGGTTGTACCGCACAAACCTATTCACTTTTATATTTTCTCCTATGGTTGCAATTGTTTGCTTCACCCAGTCCTTTACCACCATTTTATCATTCTTAATGTATGGCTGCTCAAGCAATGCTAGCTCCTCGAGCCTCTTTCTGATTCGCCCTTCAACAATCTTTGATCTGATTTGCTCTGGTTTTGACAAAAGATCTTCCTTCTGCATCTCAATCTCTCTTTCCTTCTTCACAATTTCTTCTGGAACATCTTCTGTAACGAGATACTGTACTTGAGGGCATGCAGCCACTTGCATGGCTAGATCATCTACCAGCTCCTTAAAAATGTCACCCCGGGAGACAAAATCTGTCTCACAGTTCACCTCTACCAAGACACCAATCCTGCTATCATGAATGTACGAACCTATCCTTCCTTCAGCAGTGGTTCTGCTAGCTTTCTTTTCTGCACTTGCTAAGCCTTTCTTTCTAAGGAACTCCTGAGCTTTTACAATGTCCCCTCCAGTCTCTGACAGAGCTTTCTTGCAATCCATCATCCCAGCTCCTGTTTCTTCACGCAGTTGCTTAACAAGAGCGGGTGATATAGCAGCTGCGATCCATATATAATTAGATGTTAACAGAAGAGACAACTAACGGGCAAAAGATTACTACTGATATGTGAATTGAACGCCCAGTTAAATTCTTATTGATGTCATCATTCCTCATTTTGCTAAGGCCTAAAAGTTTTTGATTATCCAAAAGAGTATGTATCCAAGGGTGGGTCCATCCTCGTTTCAGGTCTAAAATATCCCTCTCGGGAATGGCAATAACTCTGTACCAGATATAAATTATCGTGCACAATAAATAATTCAATGAAATTGAAAAGATTATAGAGAAATAAGATCAGTAGCAATCACAATTGCAGCAACTACTTGTGTCATTAGATTCTATATTTCACATGCATTAACATATATGCTAACTTACACTACCCACCTCGCCACACCAACCATTTCTTCATTTATTGCATGGCCATGTGTTAGAACTGTCCGCCAACCCTATACTTCCGATAGTAATCAACTAATGGATCATAATGACTCATATCATCACATGAACTTATGCGTTTCTTTTCATGCATTTCATTATTTACTTCCGAAAGTGTGGTACACGGGTCCAAGGTTTACTTTGCAATGGTGGGTCCGAAGGGCCCTACCTTGTTGAGGTTCCCCGTCATCAAGAAAAAAAAAAGATACATAGTAAGGTTCTATTCAGTGAACTAGTAATTAATGAGACACATAATTATTTACTGGACTTGATAAAGTTAGGTTCCAAGCGAGTTACCCTCCGTGTCAACTTTGGCCGTTATTTTGGATGAAAAACGTCACATGAGATTAGCATGTGCACGTAAGATATTTCGGAGTGACTAATTGGCCCCCATTTATGTGGAAACACACTGTTTTAGTAATAGTGATAAGAAAAAAAGCTGATACATGTCATGGTAGGGGGTGGCCATGCAGGCACCCATCTGTTGTAGTAGGGGGTCGTTCAGCCACTCACACTAACACAGGTGGTGCCACACCTTTTTCCTCCAATTTTTTTTTTTTGAAGCACTTGTGCAATGGAATTTTGTAATTGATACCTCCAAAATGGGGGTAATTTGGGAAACATAAATAGCTTCGGTGAATGTGCTAGTCATGTGTGATGTTTTTTTTAAAAAAAGACAAAATAGAGGAGTAACTCAAAACATTTAGTAGTTTGTAAGTTTGTGTCATTGTAAGTCACAGTTTAGAGATGTAAGTGCAAATGAGGTGGCATACACTTAACATTCCCAAAATACAAGAACTTTAAAAAGAAAAAAAAAATGTAAAGAGGAAAAAAAGGCATGAACCTTTAGTTTCCTGGGCCGAAGGAGCATCTGGTTGTAAACCTGAGCTGCTTATGCTGCCATTTTTATCAGGGTTGGGTTCCACTTTGTTATCTTCAGTTGGTGCACCAGGAGTTTCGTTCTCTGCACTAGGGGCTTTAAGGATTTCGGAACTTATCCCTGCTTCTTCCTCCACGGTTTGAACAGCACCATCCAAACTTGGTATTGAGCTAGAGATAGTGCTTTTTTGGTCCTTTTCATCATCTGCAACATTGGTTGACGCATCATCTAAGGTGCTGGCTACCAAATCCACCTCCTTTGAAGAAGCTTCATCATTTATTTCACCTAACAAATCAGGTTTTCCATCAATTTACCATTCCCAAAATAGTAACTCATAGTTTAGAGATGTAAGTGCAAACAGGGTGGTAATTTGAGGGACAAAGTGTAATATAGCATACCCAAAACACAAGAATTTCAAAAAGAAAAAAGTTAAGAGGGAAAAAAGGCACGGACCTTTAGTTTCCTGGGCTGAAGGAGCATCTGGTTGTAAACCTGAGCTGGTTATGCTGCCATTTTTATCAGGGCTGGGTTCTGCTTCATGAATTTCAGTTGGTGCAGCAGAAGGAGGTTCGTTCTCTGCACTAGGTGCTTTAAGAATTTCGGAAGTTACCTCTGCTTCTTCCTCCACGGTTTGAACAGTACCATCCACACTTGATATTGAGCTAGAGATAGCACTTTCTTGGTCCTTTTCATCATCTGCAACGCTGGCTACCAAATCCACCTCCTTTGAAGCAGCTTCATCATTTATGCCACCTAACAAATCAGATTTTCCATCAATTTCCGCACCATCTGTCAGGGAAGCTTCTTCATTCATCCCACTGGAAATAGATATACTCTCTTCAGGAGCCAAAATTTCAGAACTCACTTCTGCTTCTTTATCTATGGTATCAATACTTTGTGTTGAGCTAGAGGCTGGGCCCTCTTCATTGTCCACAATATTGGTTGAGGCATCATCTAATGCACTGGCTCCCACACCTGCCTCCTCCAAAGAAACTTCATTATCTTTAATTGTTTCATCTACTGTAGAAGGGACACTGTCTGTCCTCTCATAGCTGCCTGCTGCTTGGTCCTGCACCTCATCAGACCCAGTTTTACTTTGGTCGACTTTTTCTTCTAATTCTTCTGAAGTCTTTGTTATTGCTGGTTTTTCAGCTTCTTTCTCTAATTTCTGCCTCTCATCCAAAAATGCAGCAATATCCTTGTTCTTATGGAAAGCCAGCACAAAAGGGTTGGTTGCAACATGGACAACCCCTTCCTTGAGCTGTGAGTCCAATTTTGCAACATCTTCTTCTTTCTTCATTGTCAAGGTTGCCATCCCTCTCGATATTCGCAAAACCCGGACACTGACTTCTTGGCCAACCTGTAGTGAAGAGTTCCCCATAAGGCTTCCAAATCCTTCATCCGACTCCTCTGATGTGGGCAGGAACCCTTCTTCCCCCTCAGGAAGAGATATAAAAGCACCAGACCTTGTCATATTCTTCACTGTGCCCTCTAGGTCCTGCCCCTTGACAAATTTTGAGCTTTTCCTCGCGTCACCTCTCCTTTGGCTGGGCTTTGAAACATTCCTTTTGGCAGGTCCTGCCTTATCACCACTAGCAGGACCATCTTTCTGTTGCTTGCGGTTACTAGTATCGTCACTTTCACGCATAGAGAGAGAAATCCGTCCAGTTTCGGTGTTTGCTTCAACTAATCTCACCTTCACCTCTTGCCCAACAGAAACAATACTCCCAACATCCTTAACGTAGCTATCACTTAACCTGGAAACATGCACCAGGCCATCGGTGAAAGCTCCAAAATCAACAAAAGCACCAAATGGCTGGATTGATCTTACTTTCCCTGTAAAAGTTGCACCGGGAACCAGTTCTTCATTCTTTAAAGGTGGCATTTCACTTTTCCTAACAGGTCTTGTACGCCTTGCTGTAGTTGAGGCAGGACTGGCTTCTGATTCACTGGAGGAACTTTCTCCACTTCCAACTGCACCAGTTGGAACTTCTGATGCTCCACCAGAATCTTCATCTACGATGGGTGAATCTGGTTCTTCCACGGCCACATCAGTTCCTGTGGCTGATAATCTCTGGATTCCAGATATATGATGTAAAGAACATCCCCTGCTATATTGAGGGAACAATTTAATAGAAGTTGACACAGGTAGAAGATATTTCTGGGTGGATGGTGCAAGTTTTGTGGGCTTCCTTGACGAACTAAATCTTGTCAAATGATTGTTCTTCCTTGTTGTAAATGCAGTTCCAGGAATAAGTGAAACGCCACTTATAGAACATGGCATTACAGGTGTCATATTCGCTTGAAATACAAAAGTTAAGTTACTATTTTACAGCTAAAATAAGTTCTTCATTCCTAGCTCCTCCTGCAAAAGATGTAAAGATTGTGCATGACTAAACACTTGAGAAATACATATGATATCAGGGTGACTTATAAACCAAGATGCCTACTGTCTTTACTCTTTAAAAGAAAAAATAGAAGTCATTAATTTGGTGCAGCAGAAACATCAGCAATCAAGTGCATGAACTTTGGTCCAGAGCATTATGATAAAAATTTGCTCTGCCAATCAGTTTCATGTTCAACACAAGACACAGAAATCTTAGCATGCCAAAAAGAAATGATTGCGAATTGTTATTGCATGCTATGAATATACACACATGTACAATACAGCGCAATTTACAACCCCTCCCCTCCAACACGCACAAGCACGAGAGAGAGAGAGAGAGAGAAGAGCAAGCTCGTAATTGGTAATTAGACTCAAATTATCAGCAATTTTTCCATTACTGGGTGACATTATTCAAATATCGTCTAAAGGTTCATTTCAAAGCATAAATCAATCAAAGGACACAAACTATTGTCCATTCCTGGGTCTACAGGGTCCAATTCACACAACTCCCAACCTATACACTACTGGCAAATCATTCACAACAAGACAATCTCAACCTCCAAGCTTTCTCCAACAATCCAGTCACTCATTACTGTGGAGGAAGAACGGTCCAACAAACATCACGAGGATTCACAAATTGCTGAAACAACCCCATAAGAACAGGTGATATTGTAACCCCAACAAAAACAAAGACAATGCAAACTAGCAGAAAATAACCAAAACCCATATAAATTCACAGCAACCCAATACAGGAAAACCATCCAAATTCACAAAGCAGCGTAAAAATCAAAGACCCATTTGTACAAACAAGTAAAAGCAGTACCTTTGGAGCTTCAAGAGCCAAGAACTCAGAGTAGCACTTGAGACAGAGAAAAATATCGAAGAAGAAAAAAACCCAATATACTATGAGCGTCTGAGCTTATCAGTGGTGGTGATAGAGCCAATTCATCACTACCGAAGAGAGGGAAATGAAAGGTGGGGCTTTAAATCCTTATCTTATGGTAGTGTTATCTTGCTAATGGATAGGCAATCCCACGACAAGGCTCTTCGGCTCGAAGTCGGCTTGAGGTTTAGAGCCAAGCCAAGCATTTTGGGCCCAATTTTTTTTCGGCGTGGTGACCATAGTGTACAATTAGCTCAAGCCCTATAAAAGAAGAGAGATGCTGGGCTCTCTAATGCAGAAACTGGGCCGGCATTTTTCAATGGGCTCGAATAGTGTTTTTCACCACTGCAAGATTCTTCTTTCCTTTTTTTTTTTTTTTAAAAAAAAAAAACCTTTACAACGATTCCTAAACTACAATGCGATCAGAAAGACTCCCAAAATTCATCTACAACTTTTTTACAGCTCGATAAAACTTGATTAGACACATGCTAACACGTGTTAGCAAATTGTAAAAGTGTTGCAAAATTGTCGTGGTTGGTATTATATGAATTTTGTTTCAATCAATTAATCAGCGAAAAAGTTGCGGTCCTCTTTTCTGATTTGTGAAGCAGCTATAGCCATAGGTGGGCATGGAGCAGGCTCCAGGATTACAGGAAAAGAACAGCCCACAACTCCAGAAACCTGACACAAAGTATAATGGGTGCCACATGCATGCATGCATGTAATGAAAGGATGAAGAAACAAACAGAAATAAAAAGCATGATTGTGTAAGATAGGGTCGAAAGCAAATCCCAAAGATTCATGAACCCAAAGGGAAACTCCAAAGGTTCACGTAAGCATGGGCGGAAACTAAGAATGTTGTTGAGGAATATGACATCATCATCATTACTACTTGGAGTATACTAAACTAAGAAAATGAAGTTTGTCAATAAAGGTAACTTTATAGTTAGATACTCCTTGATTTATTCCCAATTCCATACACAATATATATATATTTTTTAAAACAAAACTATCCCACATCGGAGAGTGACGCGGTTTCCTAATCATCAACTAACTTTATCAGGCTGGCTTAGGTTGGTTCAGTTTGTTGGGTGAGGATAACTAACAAATTACCGTTCAAATGGTTAATAATTCGGACAGTATGTGATAAAAGAGTCTATATATGAAACATTTGTCTGACTATATACTTGGACAGATGAATTTTCTTAGATCTAGCTCTCTTACGCGTATTGTTCAAATTACTAGAAATCTCAATACATGCGTTTGAGAGGTATTTTAATATGTGCTTTGGTTAGTTTAAGATGATTATCATGAGACTGAATTTCAGACGGTTCTCTCTCTTTTTAAGGTTTTTCCAAACACGTTTTTAACCGAAAACCGAAAAAAAAATATTTAGGTTGAAACAAAGAATCTGGAGTTTAATGTTTTTTTTTTCTTCCTTTCCTTAAGTGGTGGGTAATTGTCTGCCTAAAACACATATTAATATAATGACTAAACAGACAACAGTATAAAAAAGATATGAAAATGGGTATCATTAGAATTTAAAATAGGAGATTAAGTTAATCACACTGGATTTGTTAATCAATAATATCAGAAATCATATCCAAGATAGATCATAGAAGCACCGGGGATGTTGGTTTTTGTGAGTGGCCTTCTCAAAGGGGGAGGAGACAGTGAGGACCATTTGCATTAATAGTGCCACGTTTCCAAGTCATCTGTGGGACCCTCCAAATGTTTCTTATGAGCATTCCATCTCTAAAAAACATAAAAATAAGGCAAATGTTGAAAATTCTATAGCATCTCCACACGTTGGTCAGGAACCCTATTTGTACTTTCCAAGATCCCATTCCAGTTGTAAATCCAAATTATATTCATATCCATAAAGCCTCTTCAACCTATAGTACTATACATTTGACTGATTAGGTTTAAAATAATAATAAAATAAAAATCAACCTTTTTCTCTTACTTTTTCATGAAAAAATTACACAAATATAAAAAATCGTAATTTTTATTTTATTTTTATTTTTACGGCACCTAAGTCAAATCCTATGCTATAGATATAAAATGCAAGCAATATTGCTCATGGAATCAATGCTATATATTATTTATATATAGCCAGGGCAATGCTGACCAAATAGATCTAGGAATCCATATGGTTCTTTAATTAACTTAATCATGAAGTTTAATTAGCTTCAAAGAATGTGGGTTTAGTCACCGCCTAAGATAGCCACGTATATGCATGATCCAACCACCACAAGCTGTTACCAGGGTCTATATATATAAAAACTAATTAGCTTCACAGTTTTCACACATGCATGCTTAATTATATTGTGGAATATCAATTCTTCTTATTATGTTCTTTCTGATATATAAAATTAAGCAACCTTTATAGTTATTGATGTTTCTCTCTTTAATCAATGAGAAAAGAATCCCCTTTACTAGTAATTAAATCATATACATAATCTTTTAAATTCACTATTTTTTACTTACTTGAACTTTTAGAATGATTATTACCTTATATTACAGCATCAGAGAATCCACAGCAGACTCTTCAAATTAACAAAAAGTATATTTTTTGTTATTTTAACAGCCCACCTTTTTAAAATACACTTTTCAACCTTTCTACTTTAACAATTCACTTTCACTATTTTATTAAAATATTATTTTTTTAAGATTTATTTATTATTTATCTAACTTTTATTATTTTTCAAAGGAAAAAAGGAGGGGAGAGAAAATATAGTTGTTTAATGAATGAAAAGGGAATAGTAATTGTTAAGTTTGAAGTTTTATTGTTCACAATGTTAACTTTTTTGTTAAAATGAAGATGCTAAAAAGTAGGGTTTTTAGCCATTTTTGTTAAATTGACTCTTCAAACTAACAAAAAAAAAAGGTTTAAAGAGCTCTCAAAGCAGTGATATTTAGTTCTGACTTCATATATATCATATAAATTTGTCAATAAAAGCTAAATTAAAGAAGTTATATATATATATATATATAGCTTCTTTCCTAGCTATTAAATTAATTATCAGGAAATAATACTATCCACATCATAAGTACAATTAGGATAGAATTTAATCCATCATTTTGCTAGGGGTTCTCCTCGTAGTGTTCTCCTGACGTTCTCCCAGTATTACGTAGAAAATGATTTAAGAAAAAATAAAATTGTAGTACCGTTTTTTTGCCAACCGATTAATTTTTATGAGTTAATAGTTAAGTTCTAATACTTTAAAACTTATTTTTGCATTCAAAACTAAAACCTAAAGATGGAAGGTTAACCCTTTAAAGATAGTATTACCCAAAATGGATTTGATCATTCTAAATTTGATTGCTAATACCTCAATTTTTGTGCTAATGTCTCACAAATTTGGTACTAATGCCTCAAATTTGGTGCTAATGCTTAAAAAAACCGATGGTGGAGGTTACTACAATTTTATTTTTTCTTAAATCATGTTTTACGTAAAGACCTATAACGCCACAGAATCCCATTTTATAACCCCACACACACACATATATATATATATATATAAGAAAATGATAAATCTTTTTCAGAATCTTGGATGATTCTTTTATTTATAATCTTTGAACTCCAAAATTAAGTTCAAGCCACATCCACACATACATATCAAAATCTTCTTACAATTGTTTCCAATGAGTAATTTAATCGGTTGTGAACCATGTCTCATAAAGCGGATTTCAATAGTTTGAATTTTTCTCCTCCTTCCATTAAGTGGACATGTCAAAAAAAAAAAACTCTTGTAATTTAAGCTGCTTAAATTTACAAAAATATTATGGATAATCTAGCTAGGAGAGATTGCTATGAATTGAAGAATCACGCTACTTAAACTTTGAGAGATGAAGGATAATGAGAGGTGATGTATAAGTTGTGCATGAGAGAGTCCGGCCACTTATTTCAAGACGTTTAAGATGTTTGACCCACAAATCTTTTCTCTTAAGCTATCGAAATTTTTGTAAAATTCGAGCATCCGAATGACTCGGATCCCAACCCTCTAACTCCTAACCTTAACCATTACAGGTTTGGCACAAGTTCCGGTGTGCTGTATATATAAGAATAATTAATTAAATTCGGGATCTTATAATAGGATGTGAGATTGAGGGTGATTTGGATTGGATTTGGGACAGGTGGGGGGGTTCTTTGCAAGCTCTGGCTCCTCATAAACACATAGCTAGCTAGATCGACAGCGTATTCAAAGGGATTATTTTGGCTTAGCAAATCGTGTGGAGTAAGTTTGCATGTGCCCACAATCTACAGTGGATATCGTATATTCTCCACATCTCTCTCCACTTTCTTTTGTCTTTCTTTTCTTCTTATTATATTATTACCAACTCCATCACTTATCAAATCACACCAAATCAACATAATCCCCCCTCCTTTATTATAATAATTAATTATATATGTATATCCCCACCCTTTTTTTCCCTAGTAAAGAGTTGTTTATATTCCTTTTTCATAGGGTATAAAAAGTAAGGAAGCTCTCAGTACTCTTTTTATCATTAATCTTAAACCCATTTAGACATAAACAATTGGGTTGGGCAATTCATGGCGCCGCACTTCACTTATCCTAATTGAAATCCTCATATTTGTAGCATGTATATATGGAACGTTGTTGAAGGAAAATGTGGCTATATATATATATCCACTAAAATAAGCTAGTGATGTATATTTATATATGATCTCACTTTATCATGAAGAAAGAATTTCGTATGTCAGTGCTAATTGACTATAACAATCAATCGTGCCATGAGTAGCCCATCCTGGAAAATGAATTGTTTTCAGATTAATATTATGGAGAAAAAAAGCTGCCGTTTCCAATTTTTCCTCTAACATTTAAGAATGACTATTTCTTATAATATAATTGGAGAATTGGGGTGCCCCAATTTTACTTAAATTTAGATAGTCCAGTTGTTCCAAATAGTACTTTAAAGTGCATAATCCACTTCTCCCCTTCTATATATGAGGCCAATGAAATTGGAAACCCTAATTATATTGTAGCCATCCGATTCAATATTTTAATGTCGTTTTGTGAATCATATTTTCACGACACGAATTTAATAATTGCATTAATATTAACGAAAATGATAGCGCATGGTTCCTAAGTAGACAACGTTTTCAGAGGTTCCATCAAGCACGGTCGGTAATTGAATTAAATTTTGATGGAGCTTGCTTGCTTTATGTACACCACAAGAATATATATATATATAACAAAAATGAGCAAGCTATATATATAGCAATTGGTCCATTAATTTGGAGGCAACGTGTTTATATTCCAACGACGCAACGTGTTTTTCTGAATATTTTAGGATGTTTTGTTATAATATTATTATTCTTTTATAATATAATATTATTCAAATGTCATTTGTTTCAAACACCCAATAATATTATAAAAGAGTGATGGAAACGCACTGAATTATTTAATCAAACGCTCCAGGATTGGCGCCTCTTCTTTGACTCGAGAGAAAAAACCACACCTCGGCTTCAATATTGACTTTCAGCTTCTTCTGATCGATTTTGTAAAATTCGAAACAATTTTTCTTTCTTTTCATGGCCTATATATTTTTATTTTATTTTATTACATCTAAAAGATTTACATCATACAAAGTTATATAAATAAATAAAAGCTTTAAATAACGTGATATATAATATATATAAATTAATAGGTATGTTTTATGTGGTTGACGGTTGGCATATATATATATGAGCCTATGGCCTCTAGACACGACAGCCCTAGCTACTAAAGAGTATATGCTCCATTATCCAGCACTGTAAGAAATCAAGCTACAGTAATTTTGTGAGTTGTAAGTTGTTTTTCTAATCAAAATCTCATTGGTTCTAAAGTTATATATTTGGCGTTTTATTAATAAAGCATCTAATTATTTGCCCAACAGAATATATGGAGAACATTAATAACCTTTTATTGCTGAATTCTTATTGAAATATAAGATGATCAGAAACAATATATAGAGTATTATATTTTTTATGATAAGGAGTAAGGACAAGGTTTTTCTGTCCCAAGGACAGCACCAATATTAATACAACTTCTTTACAGTTGATGAGAGAGCTTTTTTAGAGATATATATACTTAGATTTAACAGAACATTTTTTGTTTTTTGTTTTTTTTAGTATACCAATAATCCTTTTGTGAATTTATTTGAAAACTATAAATTAATTTCTAACATGCTTTATGGTCTTTGCCTCCAAATACCAGAAACATTGTTTTTGAAGAGGTCAAATGATCACACACCGAGCTCCGGATCGGATCGATAATGCTTGCCTACAAGGTTTAGTTCTTGATTAAAGTAACCAGTCGGTAGTCCAGTGGGGAGTCACTTGAGAAGGGAAGTAGCTAGACAAAGAAAATTAAAGTGTTTGGCTAAGAAAAAAAATGAGTGTACCTCTCAATAACCCAAATCCTTTTCTTTTGTTGATTTTGTTTCCTCACATAGTTGATTGAGGGAGAGGTTTGGGGGTAACATAATTTGATTCGATGGCCCCCACTTTAGTCATTTTTAAAAAAAGAAATTTTGGACATGTCCACACAAGGAAAGGGGAAGAATGAATTCAATTAGCCGACTTCCGTTTTAAGCGTCATTTTTTGTTCTAACAAAATGCCAGTAATATTCTAGGTGATGAGGGCTAGGGTACTGCATGTGGATGCAGCCGATGCCCCTTGCACCTGCTTATTCATGATAAGTTTGGTTCGGCCAACCTAATTAAATTAACTCAAGCTTGGTCGGCCTAATATAGATGACGTCTGACTGGCTTGTAGGTGTTGTTGCCAATGGCCCAGCTTAAGGTCGTATCAAAAGGGGGCCGTTTCAATAACCAAGGGAGGACGTACATTAGTTTTGTTCAAATTAATTATGTGGAGTCCGAGTTTGAATTCATGATATCTGTTTTGATATTATATTAAATCAACAGTTAAGAAAAAAAAAACATAAATTGTTAGGAAAATGTGAAATTAATAATTTAAATGAATATTCATACCGACTCTACATCTAGTATCAAATTAGTTTCAATTAGCTAGATTGTTCCTATGGCTGGGTTCCATCAACACCCAAAGAGATTAGGCGTACGTGATTGCTTCTCGCTTTGCTGTCGAGCTATGTTTGTTGGTAAAAAATAAAAAAATAATTAAAAAGAAAAAGAAAAAAAGAAAAGGGAAGGGAAGAATATTGGAAAACGGTGGATTAATTACTTGCACGAGGTTAAAAGGATCCCTAGATTTAAAAGGAGGAGAGAAATGGGACTTGACAAGGTTATTTTAGTAATTACACGAGGTCACATGTGTGTTAAACAATTTGGAGGATTCTCATCTCACTTTCCACCACATATGATGTAGATTAGGATGACCTATCTTATCTTTTAGTCTTTTATTTAAATTAGGTTTCTTTATTAGTCTTTTAATTGTTTTAGTTTACTTTTCCTTCTAGTACGCGGTTTTAGATTACTTTTCCTTCTAGGATGTGTAATCCTAGTTTATCTTAGATTACTTTTCCTTCTAGGATATGTAATCCTAGTTTATGTTAACCTCTTTTATGTTTTAGCCTCTAAGCCTATAAATACAGGCTTAGACCCTTTGGAAAAACAGTTTATTATTATTGGTTTTGTTTAATAAGAATACTCAGAGTTGAGTTTCTTGGTTCTTTTTCCTTCAGGCTTAGATAGCATCTACTGCTTAGAGAAGATTTCTTTGATTTTGTGATAGTCTCACAATCTTAGGAATATTTATCCTTCTACATTTCTTATTTTCTTGATTATTTACGTTCTAACCTGCATCAGTTGGTATCGTGAGCCAGTCTCTTTCCATGGCGCCCGATCACAAGGGAAGGGTAACCACTTTGCACACTTGGAAGGCGTGAATAATCGTAAGAACTAGTTAGAGAAGAACCACCGGCAACCTATCAAGCACACTAGGCACAATTTGCGAGCTTGAGGAACAAATTGCAGCCCTCACAAAACTATTGTCCATCGAGGTGGTCGAGGCAGAGTGGCATATACCCTCACGCTTTGAATCGGAAGAGGATAGCGCAATTGTGGAGGATGAAGACGGAGACCCTTTGTGGGCGTGGGTGCACAGGCATCAACCCCTTGTACAAGCTCGGGCCAATCGGTGGGAATCGGTTTCAAACTCGATACACGAATTCAAAGTTGCGTGCAACCCAGAGTTCATGGTGGCGAAAAAATAAAACATTCCACCAAAAAAGTACCAAGGAAGATGGCAAAGATGGTGCCTAAGGAGAGGCGGAGATAAAGCATCAATTGGTGTCTCGATACATTGGAGGTACGTACAACAATTTCAACGTACATGCATCTTGGGAGGCAAGGTGGCCAAGCTTATCATAGATCCAAGGAGTGGTATGAATATCGTCTCGGAGGAAGCGGTAAGAAAGCTAGGGCTTGAGACCAAAAGTCATCCTAGTCCCTATCAATTGGAGTGGCTCACGAAAGGAAGCGAGGTAAGGGTATCTAAATATTGCCAAGTTCCTTTTTCTATTGGGGCTAAATATATGGATCATGTGTGGTGTGGCGTGGTCGACATGACTATGTGTCACTTGTTATTGGGCAAACCGTGGCAAGATGATAAAAGCTGCGTCTATAATGAAACCAAGAATACGTCAGCTTCTTGTTGGGTAAAACCAAGTTGACGTTGTTACAAAGCCCATGGCGAGCCACAACCTTCACAAGGAAATCAGAATCTGTGGATGAAGAGCGTCAGAATCAAGTCATTGATGAAGAGTTCAGCGTGAATGTGTTGAAGATGTAGATCCTTCACAAGGGTTTGTAGATTGGGATTCTCCACCAACCTATGATGAAGACATCAATGAGAAAGATCCAATTGAAGAACCTTTGGCATTAGCCCTAGAGGAAGAGCATGAAGAATTAGGCAAACAAGTGGGCCGAGGTAAATCTGTCGGAGAGTTTTGCACTTTTGACAACAATTCTACATATTATGTGTTAAGAGCCTCGAAGGTAAAGTCTTGATTTTAGTGTTGAGCCAATTGACGTTGATTTCATTGGGATAGATGCTATTTTATCAAATTATTCTAGCCAAAAGCGATGAAATCTATATGGTGGAAGAGGCTTTTTGTCAAAGATTGAAAGGGTCTTTGTGAGTTCTTTGGGGATTCATGGCTTGTGGGAAGAGCAAAGCACGAGAAGCATAACAAGTCTACACAGAAAAGAGGTGTGTGGGGATTTCACAACAACCATCAAGATACTCCACTAATGAAGATCACTATGATTATTATGGGTGTGGCCTTGCTGTAAAGTTGAGAAGAGCGATTGGAATGAGTTGACGGACATCAAAAGACCGTGGAAGAGACCGGCCGGTCGAGGACGAATTCTCTCCAACACAGGGAGGATGATGTAGATTAGGATGACCTATCTTATCTTTTAGTCTTTTATTTAAATTAGGTTTCTTTATTAGTCTTTTAATTGTTTTAGTTTACTTTTCCTTCTAATGCTGCGGTTTTAGATTACTTTTCCTTCTAGGATGTGTAATCCTAGTTTATCTTAGATTACTTTTCCTTCTAGGATATGTAATCCTAGTTTATGTTAACCTCTTTTATGTTTTAGCCTCTAAGCCTATAAATACAGGCTTAGACCCTTTGGAAAAACAGTTTATTATTATTATTGGTTTTGTTTAATAAGAATACTCAGAGTTGAGTTTCTTGGTTCTTTTTCCTTTAGGCTTAGATAGCATCTACTGCTTAGAGAAGATTTCTTTGATTTTGTGATAGTCTCACAATCTTAGGAATATTTATCCCTTCTGTTTACTGTTTTCTTGATTATTTACGTTCTAACCCTGCATCAACATAACTACTCATATAATATGTCCCACAAATCATGCAATAAACAGCTCAATTGGATTTTGTTCCTACCAATTTATAACATGATATATCCCTTAATTAATTTATCGCCACCTTTTGGTCAAATTCACCATATTTAAGATTAAACTCAAACATTTACACTAAAAATGAAGATTATCTTTTAGGATTTTTGAGAATCCTAAAATGTTTTCTTATTTATTTTCACTTGAAATGTGAATTTTCTCCCAAGTGCCTTTTGATGAGAATGTAGATCGATTTCTTATTAATCAGCTAGATCCTACATTCCCTTGGTTTGGGAGTGTGGTATTTTTTTTTTTTTTTCTAAATGACAAGAATCCCCCTCTTATACATTTTTTTTTTCAAGTTATTTTAATATGTCAACAATAATTTTAATAGAAAAATGATAATAGATGTAGATAGATAGAAATATCTAATGGTAAAGGCTAATTTTGATGTGGTGGTTAAGAGTGACTTCTTACGGCTATGGCTCTTAGTGACTTTAATGGTAAAATTATCCATGTTACAACCAAATGTCTCTCCACCATTGATGCTGCAATCAGTGAAGCTCAATATGCACTTTTAGCCTCTCAAACTACTTTCTCTCTTGGGATTTAATCGCTTTTGTTAGAAGAAGATGCAATCAACATTATCCTTGTCATTCAATTAACATCTGTCTCTTTTTAAATATTGGAATTTTGCTTCTATTATTTATGATATTAATGTTAACTTGCTTTCTTTGTATAGTTGGAAAGATTGTAAAGTTTTTACCATACACACTCTTTAGCTAAATGGGTCTCTTCCAACCTTGTGTTTAGAAGTATTGTCACTTGGTCACCTACTTTTTCTTTCATTCGGATCAAGAATGGGGAAAACGCCCCTTTGTAACCCTTTCCTTATTGGCTTAGGAAAAAAAAAAAAAAAGAAGATATAGATAGAAATTTTCATTAATTTGCTTTGGAACTTGAAAAATACATCAATTACAATCATTGTGTTATATCATCACCTCCAAATGATGATCTTACTTCTATATATACCACCAGCTCGACCATCATGGTGCAAACCATTAACTCGTGGGCAGAATGAATGTTGGGGGTGGTGGGTAGAGTGGAAGACCATTGACTTAATTTCAAATGTTAATATTGTTAAATCATCACTTATTTTAAAACTTAAACTTATAATAATTGATGAATTTAATCTAGCTCCATTATAATCCAGCTTCTGACTTTTTGACCAGTTCCCCTATAGTCCAGTTTTCGGCTTTTGGTGACCAAAAACCCTATAGTCCACCTTCCGGCTTTTTGGCTAGTTTCCTGTATAGTCCAATTTCCTGCTTTTTAACTAGTTCCCCTATAATCCAACTTTCGGCTTTTTAATCAGTTGCATTTTCATGTTCTTCTTCACGAAAAGATAAGAAGAACAATTCAAACAAGCCCAAGCAGCCATAGAGAGGTATTGGAGTTGCTCAATTAGAGAAGATCAGATTACATGGCCAAATGGGTTGTGCATAACATCCCTCCATATCCCACTAATTTTAGCAACGTAAATCTTCTCTTTGTCTGTCTTAGCAGTCTTATTGCTTTGAATAGTATGGTTTTTATGTGAGATATATTGGGTTTGCAAAACTTTAATGGAGTTCTTTTCTACTTTTACATTAACTACAATAATTGTAATTATTGTCACTTGAGTTCTTGTAAGTCTTGTAACCAGTGTCTCATGAGATCTTGTATAACCATTGTTTCTTGAGATCTTATATAATTATTGTCTTAATAGTGGGTAGAGTGGAAGACCATTGACTTAATTTCATATGACAATATTGTTAAATTATCATTTATTTCAAAAACTTAAACTTATAATAATGGAAAATGGTAGGAGTTCTTCCCGTAAGTTCTTCTGATATTCTCTTAGTCTTACATAAAACATGATTTAAGAAAAAATAAAATTGTAGTGGCCTCCATCATTGGTTTTTTTACGCATTAGCACCAAATTTGAGGCATTAACACCAAATTTGTGAGGCATTAGCACCAAAATTGAGGCATTAGCATCAAATTTAGGATGATCAAATTCATTTTGGGTGATACCATCCCTAAAGGGTTAACCTTCCACTCTTAGATTTTAAATTTGAATCAAAAAACAAGTTTTAAAGCATTAGAACCTAACTATTAATTCATAAAAATTAATCTGTTAGCAAAAAAATGATATTACAATTTTATTTTTGGGTAAAGTCCACTTAACCCCCTTAAACTACCACTCCAATGACAATCTACCCTACAAACTATCAATTACGATAATTTACCCCACAAACTACCAAAACAATGACAATATACCCTCTAATGCTAGCAAAATGATGAAATTACCCCTATAAAATTTTCAATAAAACCCAAATACCCTTAAAGATTTGAAAAGAAAATTATATTTTAGTATTTTTGTTTTGATTTTAGCAAGGGTAATTTCGTCATTTTTGTAAAATTTGGGGTACATTGTCATTGATTTGATAGTTTGAGGTAAATTGTCGCAATTGATAGTTTAGGGGGTAGATTATTATTGGAGTGGTAGTTTGAGGGGGTTAAGTGGACTTTACCCTTTATTTTTTCTTAAATCATGTTCTACGTAAGACTGTGAGAACGCCAGGAGAACATTACGAGGAGAACTCCTAGCAAACCCCTATAATAATTGATGAATTTAATAAATAAAAAAAAATGAAAAATCAATCTATATTGTTTACCTTATTTATAATTAGTTCTTTTTGGTATATATTAAAATGAACTCAAAGATTTATGAGGTATGCCAACAAAATAATTTACTCTCTACAATCAAATTGCGTCAAGTGACTTAATAATTTACACAACAACGTGGTAATAATAATGTTTATAGAAATCTAGATTTTCAAGCACTACATTCACGAGAATGTAGATGTCGGAGGAAATATTAAATTTTGCAATCCAAACGTCACATAAAGGCTTATTTAAGATAACATTTAAATGAAATTCAAGATTTACAAAATCTTTACCGGAATTAGTGAAATGAAGAGGAACCATTTCACTATTTATATTTTATTGTATCATATCTTTTAAAATTTTAAAATAACTTAATAACATATATTCATCATCTAACAATATATACACAATTAGATTGTAAAAATTTAATTTATTAGACGGTTAAATTAACTTTAATTAAAATGGAGAAGATTCTAATCCACCTTGGACATAATGCTTGGAGAGACAACTCCACTGAATCTTGCAATTTTACAAAGATTTCTAAAATCCAAAATTTAAGTGTGATTTGCCCACCTTTTATGATGCTTGATAATTAACTTATTGGTATTATATATAGTATATTTTTTTTCTCTCTTTAAAAAGTTGCTCATAGATTACAGCTGGGGGCTCTGTGGGGTTTTTTTTTTTTAAGCTGATCAACATATCCATCACATGCATAGTACTGAAAGCAATCTGGTCCATCTCAGACTTGAAAATTGCATGATCAATGGCAATCTAATTAATCTAATAAAAACAAGATACCCTAATTTCAAACACCAACCAACACCTTAAATATGTTTCCTAGGAGACTACTACTGTTCAAGCACCCACCCTCCCTTAAGAGTGTGACGTACACACTCTCCAAATTTGACCAAATTAAACTTTGTTTTCTCTATTTTTTTTTTAAATCAAAATATTATAAATTAAAGTAAATTCTTAGGTTTTAACCTAGCTAGCTAGGTGGAAGATCATGGGCAGAAAACAGTAGATAAATGGACATCGAGTTTTTTAAGAAAGAATATATGAAATGTGGTGGCACGGACGCGCCTGTGTGGCACGTTGAATATATAATTGTTGTTGTTTTCTTGGAATAGTTGGTATACACTTGAAGCTGTTTTAGCACTTTAAAAATGAGAGACAATCGCTTTCAAGTGGAAGTCTAGAAGTCCATATCTAAAGGAAAAAAAAGTAATAGAAAAATGGACATTATTGTTAATATTATTATAGTCAATTTATGGAAGTTCCCAAGATGAGGCAAGAGAAGGGAGAGAAAAAGGAGCATAAAATCTAAGTATGTAATCTATACACAATCTGATCCAGCGATGCAATATTAGCAGAGTGCAAAATAGCTTTAAAAGAGAGCACTGGAGATCTCTGATTTCTCAACACCTTCTTGGCAGCAAAGTTTCAGCAGGAACAAGTTTTGTGATTTGCAAGACTCTCTCTCTCTCACACATATCACAGGACAAAGTTTCAGCAGGAACAAGTTTTGTGATTTGCAAGACTCTCTCTCTCTCTCACATATCACAGGAAATCAAGGAGATGGGCAGCAGTTATTTTGGAGAGCCAAATTTGGGGAATGAAAAAGGAGGTGGATCTTCTTCAAGAAAAGGCAAGAAGAACAATTCAGACAAGCCCAAGCAGCCACAGAGAGGTCTTGGAGTTGCTCAATTAGAGAAGATCAGATTACATGGCCAAATGGGTTGTGCATACCATCCCTCCCTTCATGGGCCATATCCCACTAATTTTAGCAATGTAAATCTTCTCTCTCTCTCTCAGCAGTCTCGTTGGTTTGAATAAATAGTATGGTTTTTATGTGAGATTTATTGGGTTTGCAGAACTTTAATGGAGTTTTTTCTTTTGGTGTTAATGCACATGCAGGAGGATGTGAGAGTGCAAACAGCTTATTCACCCATGTCGTCATCATCTTTTTCTTATTCATCCTCATCCTCATCATCCTCAGCTTCTTATGGTTACCACCCCAACATGATGGTATGTGGATTTTATTGAGGTTTTACGCAGACAGTTACAATGGTTTTATTTATTTATTTATTTTAATTTGTTGATGGGTCATCATGTATATATATGTTAGACACAATTCATCTTTCCCCAGTCAGTACCTGTTATTGCATAATGAATCTATGCAAAGTGCTCATGAATTTTCATGGATTCTGCCTTGAATCAATGTTTATGAACTCATGCCCATCATACACCATCACATCATGCCTTTGATTGAGATAGTGTTGAAAAATTCCAACAAATCTTCTCTCTTTGAATATGACAAAAACTCGATCCTTTTGCATATGGAAATTTTCCGTTTGTTTGCAAGTTTCTTTCACTTGCTCATCATTGGCACTAAACCCTAAATATTCTCTACTGAAAGACGTAACCAGCAGATTGTCCTACATTATCATTATCATCATCATCATAAGGAGAAATTAAGTCAAACATATGTTTAATTTCATCATAACTAAATCTTACAAGAAATTTTTTTTTTGGGGTTTCTAAATCTGCTAAAATTGGCTGTTAGTACAGATGGGGCTAGGAGAATATGAAAGAACAAATGTCAGATATGGTGATTCTCAACCTTCTGCTACAGCAAGGTACTCCTACAAATGAATTTTCTGTAATCAATAAGTAGGAGAAACATATGCTAATTAATTAACTTACTTAGATTGTGTTCCCTTTTTCTTGGAAGTTATAAATTTATGTCGTGTTCTAATCCATATGTGAAACCCCTCCCAGATGGGATCCCAGCAGTCCCCCCTTAGAGGCTCAACATTTTGCGCAGCCAAGCATGACTAGACACCTTCTAAATCTACATATTGAGGTTGCTATACAATTTCTCTCCCTCTGAATAATGCTATTCAGTTGACTGAGATGACGTGCATCAGTCTACTAAATGGCATTTCTTTAGCTTTCTCAGATACTTAGATATTTGAAACAAATGATCTATGGCTTGATCGATTTTGCATTGAAACATCTTTGTTTCCGTCTTGATTCATCTCCAGGACTCGGAGGATAAAAACAGCAAGAAACTTAGGAGTAATTCCATGG
This sequence comes from Carpinus viminea, assembly GCA_013348765.1. Taxonomy (NCBI): domain Eukaryota; kingdom Viridiplantae; phylum Streptophyta; class Magnoliopsida; order Fagales; family Betulaceae; genus Carpinus; species Carpinus viminea. The sequence continues at coordinate 13,339,262 of CP054667.1, forward strand.
GATCAAGCAGTCAGAATTCTGAATCTAGTGACAATCAGGAACCGGATTTGGAGCTCAGACTGTCACTTTAATGGGCAATTAATTAATCAAATTAATTGCAAAATGGCAAACAAAGTTGGGCAAGGCAATGAAGTATTAATTATGAAGAACTTGTTGGAAGAATCATTTGGTAAGATCCTTTTGTGTAATGAAAGGTAGATATATTGACCTTCTTCTCTACAAGACAATTATGGAAATTTTCTTCTTGTTCGTGAATTGTCAAAGAAATGAGAAAGTCGTGGATTTCTCTCTCTATTTCTTGTTTCCATTAATCCATAATTATGTTCTAGAAGCTAGCTAGGCAGCATCTAACAGTAGAAGTACTAGGGCATTCCTCCAACACAATTAACTTTTTATCTATCTGATTCATTGATGGTTTGTGGGTATGGTCAATTTTCTTGCCCCTGTTGCTCAATAGTACTACTAGTTACTTTTTTAAAGAAACTGATAAACCTAACCTAGTATTAGTGAATGATAATTAAGCCTAGATTTAGATTAATTAGTGGAGATGAAAGTTTATCATCTATGGTAAAAGTAAGGGGACAGCTTTTGGACGTCTCAAAAATTTGTCATATATGGATGGACTTTATAGCGTTAAGTGAAATTTCACTTCACCATGTATATATATATACACGTACAATAAGATACTATACCATGATCTTGTCGCCCTCAAGGATGCACTTAATTGCCTTAGACAATGACAAATGTTTCCCAAATCAAGAGCTATAAAATTTTATATATAGTATGGTACAAATATGTCTTTTGCAACTTAGGGGGGAATATTGGGATTGATTAACATCCTTTTTTATGATATTTTTTTTAGCAGAAAAATAAAAGCACCAACAACATTCACAAAATACTCAAAACTATTTTGCTTTATGTCACTTTAGAACTTTTTTTCAACCAAAAAGCAAAAATAAAAACATTTAAAAAGTTCTATCAAACGCAATAAATGCATCATTAACTCTATGCAAGTCATTTTGAGAAGATCATAATATAACATTTGACTCAATATTGAGACACCGCTAAACCTAAAAACCTAAGCTAATAGGTTTTGGACCATTGTCATATTAATCAATCATATTTATGATATATTTTTCCATGTGGAGATTTATTTATTTTTTCCTTTTTTTCTTTCACTCACGCTTATATATGCACACAAAACTTTCCCTCACATGTGAGTCTATTGCCACATCAACTACACTTTTCCTCAAACAAAAGTCTTGTGCCAAGTGTGCACACTTCACCACCAAAAGCCCTACGCTTACAAATAAACTATGCATGCAAATTATGCAATTCTTTTTAGTCCACTCTGATATAGATAACAATAAATCAAGAATCTCATGAGAGTCTACCAGACAGACATATTCATCATTCGCCTTGTCAAACTATCGGCTTTAATACCACTACCGGAGATATTAACACTTTGAGAAGCCTTTCAATAAGACCATAATATAATATATTTGAGCACATTCAACCTAAACATTAATTAAGCTAATGAATTTGTATTTTTTTTTTGTCCTAGGAAAATTGGGAAAAGGTTAAATAGTTTTAGAAAATTTAAAAATGGGTGGACTCCCCAAGAATAGATTCAAAATGAAAAATAAAGTGCAAGAAGTTCAACAAAATAGTAAGAAATAGGTCAAAAAATTACTCCGTCTTCTTTGAAGGACAACATAAAGCGGTAACCAAAGCAAAGACAATGTGGACACATGACCATTAACAAGCAATTGAAACAACCAAGCGGATGCTAGTGAAGGATGAGCATTGATGAAAACGAATTTGACAAAGAGCAAAACCGATCTTCGGTAGTCAAAGCCTCTACAAAAAGATCATACCACATAAGGGCAAAGAGACTACAACCCATAAAAACCAATCAAGAAAGTTGGAAATAACAACAAAAAATAGAAAATAAATAAATAAAAATTGCAAAAAAAAAAAAACACAACAAAATACATCAACATAGCAGCATCAGTTTGAGAAAGGCGACATTGAGGTGAAGCCACAAAGGGTGACAAATTTGGCTTGGAGAAAGCCAAATTTGAAATGCACTATAGATCTGAAACTAGCGCAGCAACTAGGAGTGGGGGCGATGGTAGAGGAAGACACCAGTGGTACTTAGGTGTAGGAGTGATGGAGAGGCTCTTAGGGTGGTGGTGCTAGAAATGTAGCAAAACAATTGGAAAAAAAAAAACAAGGGAAAGAGGGGAAAAAGAAATCAATAGGGGAAAAGAAAGAGGAGGGAAGCCGCACAAGACGGAAGAAAAGCCTCACTATGGAGACAGGAAAAGTCTCGAACCTTAGAAGGGCGCGCGAGAAGTTCTCTCTCTAAAAGAAGAGAGAAAGAGCCCATTATATGTTATAATCTTTTCCCCTCTCCTCTCCTCTCCTCCCTCTTGTAGTGGTCTTGCACCACCTTCTGTTTTTTTCCCTCCTTGAGAGGTTGTAAGGTTCTGTTCGGTTCTATAGTATGTTTGTTACAAAAAAAAAAAAAAAAACTCAAGCTTATGATATCTTTTTAATGTAGGACTTATTGCTTTTTTTCTCACTCAAATGTATATGCACAACATCAACTAGCTAGTAATATTAGGGAAAACCCTAAATTTTAAAATTTATTTGGAAATCAATCAACTGAAAAGAAAAAATCAGGGTTGGTGCAAGTAGGTCCCCAACTCTGGTGGGTTAATAATCTTAATTAGTGGCATCTTACTATTTACATTAATTTGCCTAAGCAGTCTAGGAGATCTAGATCCCCACTGGAGTACGAACTATGCCTTGGAAGAAATTAAACTCCGATCCATTTAGGAGAATAGGTTTCTAGTTAATTTTTTTTTTCCTAATTACTAGGTTTAAGAAAATTGTACTGTTTAGATTCTTTCAAACCGACTTAATTATTTCCAATTGCACTGAAGCCACTACATATGAATCATGGCCTGGCATCAGCTAATTTGGTAAATAGGCAATTTGCTGGCAACTCTTGAGAACTTTCTTGTGGGTCAAGCACTATTAAAGATACTTGAATTTCGACGATATGATCAATCATGACCACCAAGATTCTTACTAGCTAGTTTTATTGGTCAAAAGTGAAATAAAAAAGATTGCCTAACAATCTAAATTGTAATCATGCTGTTTACATACGCACGCATGAATATGCATGTATATATATGCATGTACCCAAGAGCTAGCTAGCTAGGCACTCCATGGTATACATATATATACATCTACAATACACCTAAAGGCCAGAATCATGCTGTTTCCCTAGCTTATGTTTTTTCTGCAGCCATTTAGAATGTCATTTATCACATGTTTGCAAGCACTCAAAGCAAAGAGATATGGTATAGAAACCATGACCAGTCAAATCAATGAGAGGGGTTTCTTTTCTTTTCTTTTCTTTTTTCCTTTTTTGATCTTTCAAATATATATATAATAAGTGGCCCCAAAGGGGAGAGCCAGGAATATGAAAAGTAAAGGGTTTAATTGCGTAAAGGTTAATATGAAGAAACATATTACTTGAGATGATCCAAATTGACTGGACCCAGTCTCAACAATCAATTTGTCGTTAGCATGAGAAGAGTTGTCATGGAAGGTGACCTTGATGTGTTTTGGTTAACTCCATGATCAATAATACATGCTTAAAAGTTGATTATGCATGCAGTATTACAGCTATGAATGGGTCGACCCAGTAAATAATGCAAATGGGGTTAAAACAGCTAGCTGTGTGTCGGTGTCAATCAATTAAAAAGATCGATTGCTAAAGACAAACAAAAAAAAAAAGTTCATCCATCCAGATTATCCTTCGGATTAAAGCAAAGAGAAAATATATATATATATATATATATTACCTTGTGCTCTATACTATTTAAGGGAATCAAGGATTCAACGAGCAAGGGTGTTTCTTTTCTGGGTGCAGTTTTGTATATATATGTGAAGAAATAGTGCATTTAATCAACGGTACAGACATCCACATACCTAGTTGATTTCTTGTCCCTTGAATTCAGCACCTCTTTCTTTCCAATCCCTTTGACTTTAGTCTTTGGATTGAGGAAGTTGAGGTTGTTCATGTGTACTACACCAATTTTAGAAGGGCAGATTTTTTTTAATTTTTTTTTAAAATTATTAATTGTTGTTAAGAGCCTCCACAAATGGTAGAAGTAAAATTGTTAAATCAGAATAATTCCGAGCATGTTAAATCATAAAATTTAAAATTTAATCAAAAACCCATTGGGAGTCCCTAGGTGAATTCTAACCCTTATATGAATCTTCTTCTTAAAGACAGTCATAAAAGGCTTACTGTTGAGAATAAGATGAGCCTCTATATATAGGGATTGTTACTGAGAAATTAATTAAGTTGGGGGAACTTTGTAATCTTTGGGTTAGGTTTTAGTGCTTGGCAAATTCAATGTCAAAATTTGTCAAGCCTTTTAAGTTTAGGGTCAAATTAAATAAATTTTAATAAGGCAGTTAAATATAGTATTGTTGAAAATTAAAGCATCTCGTTCGATCATAATTTCGATTGAAGCAGCTCATTCGATCTAGAGAGCGTTACAAGTTTCAATAAGAAAATCATAATGTCTCAATTGCAAGCTCAATTAAAGGGGGATCGAATGAGTTCATGAAAACACTTCAAATCATAGGGACGATCAATTAAATGTAATACCCTTTTCTAAATTAGGGTTAAGAAAAACCGAGACTTTGTAGATTTATAAGGAATATATAATGATGCGGATATTAGGAAGGATAGGCCTAGACAACACTCGGGAAATTTTTTGGCTTGAACTGATCTATAGGTGGGTATTATTGATCAATCAGTTTGACTCAACAAATCCTACCGAATCTATCGTTGACCTAGGTGATCAATCAATCGGTTAGGTGATTTTACATTGTAAAGTTATGAAAAAAGTTATATATACTATACCGCCCCAAAAATTTAATTAGCTTAGAGTGTTACGCATGCATAGTGCCTTCACACTAATTAACTTATAATTAGTTGAAAGGACTACCTCTAACAATAAACATCCTAGTATAATGTAGCGGAAAATGAAATAATAATAATAATAATAATAAATGATCTGAGCCGGAAGCTAAGTAACCTCCATAATATTATTTTATCATCAATACAACATATATAGAACCTCCAAGGGAATAAAAAACTAAATATACATTGCCATCTCAAGTATCTGCCACTATAAGCCCTTCGCTTAGCATCTCCGGCCTTGAGAATAACTCCAATCTGTCCTCCTGATAAACCTGCTAAATTGTAAGACACCGAGATGTTTTACAAGTGAAAATGTAATTAATTATATAATTCGATCTACGACTTAATACGCAATTCACCAATGGAACTTAGTCCATACAATGAGCCTAATTTACTAGAAAATAGACACGTAACTCTCGTGTTTGATGTAATACCCCAATCCCACAATGGATACATGCATAAAGCATAAATTTATTTTTACTACACTTTTATAAGTATCTGTCTTTGAAAATTTACACCGGTTAACGAGGGCATCTATATATATTCTTTAACATGCTCTCTAAATCATCAAATAATTATCCAAGAATTGAATATCTACCTTATTAAATTATAAAGACGACATTTAAACCTATATCTCCAAATTTTTAATAAGTCACTGCAATTCACCATAATAATATCCATCATTTTGTATTATTGACACTATTAAACATATCTCCTAGAAGTTAACAAAGTATCCATTCAATTTACACATCAAAACTAAACCATGCACAAAGGGTTTTCCAAACTAACAATTCACCAAAATTCTTAACAAGATAAGTAATCTCTCACTAAGCTTCAAAAATTTTAAATATTTTCGGGTGGCTAATATCAGGATCGGTCTCTGATATCTCTGAAAAAAAGTGTAAATATAATTTAATCAGCAACCTCAATAAGTAGAAATAATTAATCAAGAGAGTGATACTAAGCCACTTACTAGTTAGAATTATGCATATAATTTAATAGAACATTTCTCAATATTTTCGAAACAAAAATATATATGAAATATTACATTTTGTAATGTTTAATTAGTAATTAACCATGAAAATGAATTGCACACGTAAGTATTCTTTCTATGAGCAATAAAAATAATGCAATGATGCAAAATATATTGAAACAATTTTCCGATGTCATACACTCGTTGTCAAACATTTTTGCTCAGTCTTACTGGGTTGTACGGTTTCCATATTGGGACTCAAATCTCTTCTTGAGCAAGAAGAAGTGACCATCTTTAGAGCCTCTGGCCATGGGTCCATTGCCCATATATATAATAGTGAGGGACTTACCCACGACCGAAAGCTATGATGCTTCATTCCCTTCTAAAGATTGTCTACACCCAAATACGTTTTATTTTTATTTTTTTTAAAATGTTTACATTATTATCTTAAAAATCTTGATTAATTGGAAAACAAAGAAAACAAGCTATTGAAATTGATTTACGCATATTATCTTTGTTTACAAGTGGTTTATTTATACATAAATAATTGGGAGACAAATCCCTTAATGTTTATATTTGTAACATTGCGAGAAATGATAAATTTACTATTGAATCATTTCCGTATAGTGAATGAATAAATCTACCATTAAATTTTTATAAGACTTACGTGAGTCCACAAATTTAATAGTAAATCCATTATATTTGTAAAAAGAGATGGTTGATAAAATAATGTGTAGTATGTTTCATGACATTAACGTGGTTGAATATAATGATAGCATCGATATGGCCATATGAAAGGTATATTAATCTTTAACAACACACATGGTAGGTTTGCTACCATGAAAAAGCTTTTTTCTCTGTCAACTCCGAAAAACCTAATGGGGGTAGCGGTTGGTGCAGCCTTTGTGGTGGTGCTTACTGTGTATCTGTAATCTGTTAGGGGGAGTTGGTAGAAAGGCTAGATTGTCTGCTAGCGTTACAAGTTTTCTCTCTATTGAGTACTATAGAGGAGAAGGAATCGTTTCTCACAATCTTTTTTTGAGATTGGTGGAGAGTAGTTAAACCTATTCATCCAGTTGACGAAAGTCAGGGAAAGAATATCGTGCGGGTGGTACAAGTGCTATTTCAATGGCGGAAGATTTATCGAATTTGTGGGAGAATTTTTCGTTGAACGAGGATGAAGAAATCGAAGTTGCTATTGAGAAAGCAGAATTGAAGGGAAGTGAGGTGATTGGGAAATCTTGTGTAATTGGGAAACTAATTACAGACCGTATGGTGGGAAGGGATACAATCCAAACGAAGATTACCCAATGGTGGAAGATGTGGGGCAAGCTATCGTTCAAAATTCTTGGGGAGAATACGTTCTTGATTGAGTTCGAAGACTATAGAGACAAGGTGAAGGTCCTAGCAGGCCGCCCTTGGGCTTTTGAGAACAATCTTTTCATCATTGAAGATTTTGACGGCCTCTCCCCAATATCAAATTTCACCTTCGAAAAGTCGGCCTTTTGGGTGCGGATGTACGATCTCCCATTGGCATGCATGGGGCTGGATATTGGGCGAAAAATTGGAGCAACAGTGGGAATGGTTGAGGCAGTGGATACGGACTCAAGGGGCATTGGCTGGGGGGAATATCTTCGGGTGAAAATCCTGATGGATATTACCAAACCACTTCCGAGGGGTCGTAAGATCAACATTGAAGGAAAGTCCCTGTGGATTCGATTTCAGTACGAACGTCTACCAAAGTTTTGCTTCTTATGCGGAATCATTGCTCACAGCAAAACGGGATGCCCACGAAAGACTGACTTTAGGCAGCAGGGAACGACCCAGTATGGATCGTGGATAAGAGCAGCATCACCTACTAGAAGGGAAGAAAAGGGGTATGGTCGTTCTGATTCAAGAAAGAGACCTGCAGCACCGGAGTATCATGAGCAGGAAAACACAAAGGAGCATCGAGAGAGGTCTAGGAGAAGGCCGCCGGCTACGGTGGGGAAGAGCTATGGGGAAAACCGTGGGGACTCGCCGGTAGCTGAAAAAGGAAAGTTTGAAAAAGAAAGTAGCGGATATTGTGGAGACGTAAATGGAGGATATCACGATGCTCGTTCAGGAAAGAAACAAAAAGAAACAGAAAGTTTTTCAAATGGGGAGGGCGAGGATACAGTTGGAAAAGGAGGAAATAAGGAAAAAATCTTAACGCCTCTTATGGAAAAATCGGGGGAGTACAATAATAAATCTCCTTGCATGGAAAAAACGGTTGTTAATAATAGAAAGGGACACGTGGAAAATGAGGAGTATGATGGAGAGGGAACTGGGCCGGGCAGAAATGCAAATCAAGTGAAGATGGTCCATGGTGAAGTAAAAGAAAAAATAAAGAGCCCAAGTGCATACTCGGGACCCATTCTATCGGAGGTGGAACGCACAGTAAAAGAATCATGTATGGGCACTAGTATGACGAAGGGGCAGCTCACGAACAAGATGCTAACATGGAAAAAAAGAGGGAGAGGAGAAATAGAGAGCAGTGAAGCACCAAGTCCATTTGAGATGGAGAGCAATGAAAAAAAACGTGCTCATCATGGGGGTAATCTGGGCATGGACAGCAAAGGTAGAAAACAGAATTGTAATGAAAACAAAAAGATTGGATCGGGATTGGCGGAGACTGCAGTGCAGTCCCGCCGACCGCAATGAGGATCATGAGTTGGAACTGTCGGGGGCTTGGGAACCCCCGAACAGTTCGCGAGCTTTGTCGATTGATGAAGCAAAAGAAACCCGAAATAGTCTTCTTAATGGAGACCAAATTAAGCAAGACGAAAATGAAGAATGTCCGTTGTAAAGTGGGGTATCCGAATATGTTTGTTGTTGAACGGGTTGGAAGAAGTGAAGGATTGGCGCTGCTGTGGAATGACGAAATATCGGTGACAATCCAAAACTTTAGTAGAAGGCACATAAATGGAGTGATTGAAAACTCGGGAGGCATAGAAAAGTGGAAATTTTCAGGTTTCTATGGACACCCCGATGTAGAAAAAAGACATGAAGCTTGGGCCTTGTTACGACATTTGGCATCCCTTGTTCCATTTCCGTGGATTTGTATCGGAGATTTCAACGAGATTGTTGAAAATGCGGATAAATGGGGCGGAAGGACCCGATCAAACAGTCAAATGGAGGCATTTAGACAAGCTCTTGAAGACTGTGGCCTGACGGACCTTGGATATAGGGGTCCAAAATTCACCTGGTGCAACTTTCAAGCAGGGGAAAATTTTATAAAGGAGCGTCTGGATCGGGGGGTGGCAAATTTGGCATGGCGAAATCTATTCCCAGAGGCCGAGATAGAAGTAGAAGTAACGACGTGGTCTGACCATACGTGCTTATTTCTAAATCTGGCGGCTGGTAGGGGGGAAGATCGAAAGGGAAAAATTTTTCGTCATGAGGCGCAATGGCACATGGACAATGGTTATAACGAAATAATGCAGCAGGCGTGGCTCCATTCCAATGAAGAAGTTGCTGACTGGCATGGAATTAAGGCAAACTTATTAAGGTGCCAGGGAAGTTTGGTGAGATGGCAAAAAAGAAGGAAAAGGAATCTTCACCAACCGTTCGATGTATTGAGAAGGAGACTGGCCGAACTGCAGGGGAGTACAAATATGGGAAATTCGGATGAGATTAAGGCAGTGCAAACAGAACTGGGCGTGAGGTTAGATAAAGCGGACATGCAGTGGCGACAAAGGGCGAAAATAGAGTGGCTTAGGTGCGGGGATCGAAACACAAGTTTCTTCCACGCATGTGCCAGCTCCCGAAGGAAGGCAAACTTTATTGACAGTATCTCCGATGTACAAGGAAGGCTCTGGGAGACAGAGGAAGAGGTACAAGGAGCTTTCGTTAATTATTTTCAAACTTTATTTACCTCTGATAATACAGGTAATATGGACCAGTGCCTACAACATATAAGCCCACGTGTGACGAACGAAATGAATATAAGTCTGCTAAATCCGTTCAGCCGGGAGGAGATCCAAGTGGCTCTAAATCAAATGGCCCCTCTAAAAGCGCCAGGCCCAGATGGTTTCACTGCGGGCTTTTATCAGAACAATTGGGGGCTGATTGGAGAGGATGTATGCCGGGCCATTCTTGGATCCTTAAACTCTGGTATAATGCCTTCATTTTTGAATTCCACGAATATTGCACTTATACCAAAAATTAATAGCCCTGCCAGTGTTTCGGATTTTAGACCAATAAGCCTATGCAATGTGATGTACAAGCTTATTTCAAAAGTGTTAGCAAATACTGAAACTTATATTGAATTCGATAATCTCCCCGGTACAAAGTGCTTTTATTCCGGGAAGGTTGATAACGGATAATGTGTTGGCAGCATATGAAACCCTGCATACCATGCAATCTCGAATGGGGGGTAAGAAGGGTTATATGGCTGTTAAATTGGATATGAGTAAAGCATATGACCGGGTGGAGTGGAGATTTCTAGAGGCAGTCATGGATAGAATGGGTTTTGCTCCTCGATGGATCCATTTAATTATGATGTGTGTCACTTCGGTCCATTATGCAGTCATGATTAATGGCAAGCCATGTGGTCAAATTTATCCGGAGAGAGGACTGCGACAAGGAGATCATATTTCTCCATATTTATTTTTACTATGTGCAGAAGCGCTGAGTGCAATGTTGGGAGCGGCAAATAATGAGGGGATTTTATCAGGGGTTCCTACCTCAAAAAGGGGCCCTCGGTTAAGTCATCTCTTTTTTGCGGATGACAGCCTACTTTTTTGTATAGCTAATATAGCCCAATGGATTCAGATGACAAATGTGCTTAGAATTTATGAAGAGGCGTCGGGGCAAAAGCTTAATAAAAGTAAGACCTCTATTTTTTTCAGTAGAAATACTTCTGTGAAAGATAGAGAGGATGTTTTGGCACTGTCACAACTACTGGCGACAAAGAGGTATGATACGTATTTGGGGCTTCCCGCCTTGGTAGGAAAATCACGTACTACAGCTTTCAGACACATTGTGGATAGGGTGTGGAAGAAACTTCAGGACTGGAAATTAAAGTTCTTATCACAGGCAGGAAGGGAAATTCTCCTTAAAGCAGTAATTCAAGCTATTCCCACATATTGTATGAGTGTTTTCCTATTACCTCGTACATTGTGTTCGGAAATAGACTCGCTTATGAGGAAATTTTGGTGGGGAAATAAGGAGAATAACTCAAAGATTAATTGGATGAGCTGGGGGCGAATGGGACGATCAAAGTCAATGGGTGGTATGGGTTTTCGGGATTTCCATAATTTTAACAAAGCCCTTCTAGCAAAACAGATGTGGCGATTGTGGGAAAATCCTAACACCTTGGTGGGCCAAATCATGCAAGCAAAATATTTCCCTACAAGTTCGGTCTTGGAGGCGACTAAGGGGAAGAGAATCTCTTTTGCATGGAGAAGTATTTTAAGTGCACAGGAACTGGTAATGGAGGGATTAGTGTGGAGGATTGGAAATGGGGCAAAGGTAAGAATCTGGAAAGATAAATGGCTGCCGAGCCCTGGCTTCAAGGTGGTCTCTCCTCCAACTGTTTTAAACCCCGATGCCACAGTGGACCAGCTTATAGATGGTGACTCAAGATGGTGGAACAATGATCTCCTGAGCCTTATATTCCCTGCTGATGTACTGCAGGTGATTCAAAAAATCCCAATTAGCTGCACAAACCAAGAAGATATACTCATATGGAGAGGCACGAAGGATGGGATGTTTTCAGTTCGAAGTGCATATTACATACAGCAGGAGATGGCATTTCGTTATGAAGCGACCAGCTCGGTAAGCGGGAAAGGGGCCTTGGTATGGAAACGACTTTGGGCTTTATCGATCCCCAACTATGAAAAGAATTTTTTATGGAGAGCATGCAATGATATTCTGCCTACCAAAGAGAATCTGTGGAAAAAGAAGATCATAAAAGACCCAAAGTGCATTATCTGTGGAAGGGAAGTGGAGTCAGTGTTCCATATTTTGTGGCAGTGCCCTTCTTCCATGGATGTCTGGAGTGGAGGATGCCTTAAAATTCAGAAATGCTCCTTTACAGGCCCTGATTTTTTGGAGGTGATGGAGGGCCTATTAAACAAATGTACAGGGGAGGAATTGGAGATTTTTAGCTGTATTGTTAGGCGCATCTGGCTGAGGCGAAATGAGGTACTGCATGGGGGAGGTTTTGACCATCCAAAAACGCTGGTCCAGAAAGCAATGCAAGATGTGGAAGACCATCGCCGGGCCCAAGAACGAGTGGACATTAAGCGGAATGTACGGGATAACCAGCCTGTGCTTGGATGGAAAGCTCCTGAACTTGGATGGGTAAAAGCTAATTGGGACGGCGATAGGGAGAGGAACTGGCCGAACAGGGTTGGGGGTGGTTCTTCGAGATTCTCATGGTGCTTTTCTGTCGGCAAGATGTGGGATCAAGAAGGGTGCCTTAATGTGTACCGCGGAAAACTTTTAATGGCCATACATTTATATGCCGAGATTTGGGTCTTCCGAGAGTTGTATTTGAGGGAGATGCAAAAGTGGTGATTGATAGGATTAACTCAGCTGAAGTGGATAGAGGATGGATGGGGCAGGTGATCTCTGATATAAAACTGGAAATTTCAGCTATGGAGGGCTGGAGAGTTCAGTTTGTCAGGAGGGAGGACAACAAGGCGGCACACATCTTAGCACAGATGACGGTGCAGCATGACTTGACGCATGTATGGGATAGATCACCGCCGGCTTGTCTTCAGAAGGTGATTGAGCTGGATCAGCTGACGACGGGTATTTGAAATGTGTTACTAAAAATACCCTTCTCAATGCACTATACCTTCAAAAAACCTAGTGGGGGTAGTAGGAGGGTGCTGCCTTTTGAGGTGGTGCCACCTGCTATCCATTGAGGCCATTAGGGAGAAGGTAGAGTTCAATTGAGAAGATGGTTTAATTTCTTAGTAAAGGATCGAGCGATTGAGATGTACAAGGAGAGTAGTATATGTACTCCTTTCCTTATTGATTGAATAATATATCAATTTTTTTTTCAAAAAAAAAAACACACATGGTAGGTGCTCAGATGAATTGCAGCTTTAGTTTACTTGTTTGGTTGATTGACGAGTATCAAGTTTCTTTCCTTGTTTGGCTGATTTCCCTGTTGGTGTTGACTCATTCTTTGCTTAACAAAGGTCTTATCTTCAAGATCCCTTGTCAAAACAAGGAAGTATTACCGAAGGAGCAGCCATTTTTCTAAGGAGTTGTTGAGATAACATTTTCGTATAAGAAGTTCCATCTAGATTTGGTAGCTTTTTTTTTTTTTTTTTTTTGATGAATGATTAACTTTCATTGACCAACAACTAAAACACTTTACAAAGAAAATTTAAGGCACTTAGCTAAAGCTGAAAACACCTATACAAGCAAAAACTCCACCATATTAAACCAATATCCGCTAACATTACAAAGAATATAATTTCCTCTAGTCTTTTTAAATTTACCTTTCGTAGTAAACCGGATCCTCACTTCGATCCCATCTAATGTATTGAATAAGCTTCTCTTCAGTGCACGAATTATTGCTATGTCTCAAAGCATTACGATTCCTCCAAATATTATATATTGTAAAAGCAAAAACTAGCCGACACAAATAAGCCTTCATAGTTTTGCCCTCCCACTCCTCCAATCCCCAAAAAACCACATCTTTCCAACAAGTAGGTGGATTAAGCACGCTACAAAAAATCATAACCTGCTGCCAATTAAATTCTACTACTACAACCACAAGTAAAAAATAAATGATCTCTGTCCCCAATTACATGTTTACAAAAAAATGCATTTCACATCCCCTTAAAACCCTCATATCAACAACTTTCTCCCATTGGTTAAAGCATCCCGCATTGCTAACCAAGTGATGAAAGCTTGTTTAGGAATTGAAAATGGAAACCAAACCAATGACCACCAATCCACAATATTTTCCTTAACCCGAATGGAATTCCAAGTATCTGACTAAGAGAACATACCAGTTTTTGAAGCATTCCATTTCGGCTTATCCTTATCACCCATAGGAACTATACACAACCTACTTTGAATATTAACAAGATGATCCGAACGAGCAACAGGCCAACACCATTGACCATTCTGAATGATAGAATCTAGTCGGGCCTCAAGTTTACTATGAGAATCATAGATGATTCTATGCCCATATTTCTCATAGAGTACCCCATCCAGGTGCCAAGCATCAAACCAAAGATAAATATTCTTCCCATTACCAACATCAAAAGAGATAAAATGTTTTGCTTCATCTCTAAGCTTTAACAATTGTCTCCAACTCCAAGTGCAAATCTGAGAGACAAAAACTTGCTAAAAGCTCTTACCCTTTAGAAGATTTTCCTTAACCCATGCAACCCAAAGGTATCCAGCTTTCGCAAATAAACTCCAAATATGCCTCATCATGACATCCTTGTTCCATTCCTGAAGCTTTTTAATGCCTAAACCCCTCTCTTTTTTTGGCATAGAAAGCACACTCCAAGAAGCTTTAACTCTAGCATTCCCTTCATCATTACCATTCCAAATAAATCTATTAAACTTTTATTCAATAGCTTTAATAATTCACTTTGGTAAAATGAAAATACTATTCTAATAAACTTGCGCACTATACAGCATAGAGGAAATAAGTTGCAACCTCCCAACTAAGGATAAATTTCTAGAAAGCCATGAATTTATTCTTGCAGTAATTTTCTTCAAAAGAGTATCACAATCAGCTGCACACAGCTGAGAAGAAATCAAGGAAACTCCTAAATAAAGATTTGGTAGCTTAGAACCAGTTTGCACAAGAAATATATATGTTCTGTGGATATAATGCATGGAAATGTACTAACTTCTCTCACAAGGGTACGGTTCTCATCAGATTGTCAAAATATTATTGTATCCAAGTTTTTTTTTTTTTTCCTAAGCGAAAAAAGCTACGTACTAGGATTGCAGTTAGCTCCCTTTCTTTGAAAAATAAGGTACGGAGTTGGAGGAAAGCTTCTAAAGCTACGGGATATGCATGGCAAGGAACATTCTTAAATTTGAAGTGGGAGATGGTAAGAGCATTCATTTATGGATGGACTGGTGGCACCCAGATGGAATTCTGTATAAACAAAATATGTACGATGATCAAATTTGAGTGCATTAAAAGGAAAATAATAGGAATATTGGTTACCGGCTAGATCAAAAGACTTTGTCAATATGAACAGTAAACTGTCAAGTATGAACATAGGAAAAAGGGATGAGGCTATATGGGTGATTTTGAGGAAAGGAACTTACACAAGTGCAGAAACATGAAAATTAAAGATTAATTGGTTTCCACTAGCAATTCCTAAGCAGGCATTTGTGTTGTAGCTGGCTGTGCATAATAGTTTAATTACAGGAGAAAGGATGCTGAAATGGGGATTGAAAGGAGATGTTAGTTGTGTCTTTTACATAAGTGGTATAGAAGGAAGGGAACATTTGTTCATTCAATGTAGATTTAGTAAAAGAATATGGAGAGAATGATGGAAATAATGAAATATTGAGGCTTACAAGAGTGGGATAATAAGAGTTTATGAACAAATATGTGTAAATAACATAATATATGGAGACAAGAGTAATAACATAAAACATGAGAATCAGCCAAGAACAGAGGAGAAAATACTATAAATCATTGTGTGAGAAGTGAGAACAAAGGGTCTTGGTGAATGGGAGATTGAAAAAGAATAATGATAATTTAGAGTTGTGTTGGATATATAATAAGATTTTAATAATTGAGAGAAAATAGTGAAATAATTTTTTTGATTGTGCATAAAGATTGAATAAACAAGAAGCTTTTCTTACTTAATTTAGAGGTTATGAATTCGAACTCTATTATTTACCTCTTATTTTTATTAAATATTTTAGGTGTTGGGCTTTACCTAATAATTATGAGAGAATTTAAGCCTACACGTTAAGGAGAATGTTAGGATATGTAAATTAAATAATTAAATTTATGTCTTTCTACGCACTTAAACTCTTTGAATAAATTGTTAAATTCATCTCACCTTACCAGCTTAACACAGTGTAGAATTAGTTCTGATACACTGGCAACCTACCCTAAATAGCAAATAATGGGAGAGTGTCCTGTAAACAAGAACAACCAAAAGTATTTTTGGCAATCTTTGACTGACTCATTGCAACCTTAAATGCCAAAGGGAGATGGAGAGGGAAAGGAGGGAAACAAAAGCATAAAGCATTGTGCTTGAAGGCATTTGATCGATCTTCAATGGCTTCCCAGCGTGGAACCTTCTTCATCTTCCCCATCTTGCTTGCTACCGTGCATTCCCAATTGCTCTCCCCACACCCTTTGTTCGGAGGATCCAATGGCAATGATGGGAAGCTACATCTTCCCGGCATCACAATCGGAAATCCTTTTCCCGGAGCCGGAGGCGGCGATGTTAAGGTGAACGATCCGGGGGGAAATCCTCCATGGGAGACAGACTTCAAAGGTTTATGGGAGCTGGTTTCCATAGACTCCGGAGCCAATGCCATGCACATCAATTTACTTCCCAACAACAAGGTTATAATGTACGATGCCACTGCCTTCCACATGTCAACAATTAAACTGCCAAACGGAGAATGCTTTCCCTATAAGACGGATCAAGGTGTTGAGAAACAGGATTGTTGGTGTCACGCAGTGGAGTTTGATATTGACACAGCACAAATAAGACCACTCAAGGTTTTTTTTTCCCCATTTTTCTTGATTTTTTTTTTGTTGATCTATACTTGGGCCGGGAGTCGGATAAAATGGTACCGGAATAGGTATTTCCACCTTTTGCTTCGCCACTGTCGGTGATGTTGAAATTTTGACCGACTTTGTCCGCCAATCTATGTTTCTGTTACCGTCATGTCAGCTATGGTGGTGATAAGTAATGTTGGTCGTGAGTGGCAGAAAAGTCAAAGAGAGGCCAAGACTAAGAGGGTTATGGTTTGAGCAATGGGATTGTTAGGTGCTCTGTTGGTTCCAGATAGATATTGTTTTCCAAAAAAAACACAGAAAAGAAATTGACCCTTATTTTTTTCATCGGGTTTTTAAAAAATAATATTCACTTATCATTAGGAGAATACCTAACATTTTTCTTTGAACAATAAGAAGCTTCAAGAACTCATTAGAATGTAATGATGACTATATAGTCATCTCAAAATGGTGTCGTTTTAAAGGATAAAAACAATGCCATTTTAGATGACTATTTATTATTGATAAATAATCATTCAAAACAGCATCGTTTTGGGAGACAAAAATGACGCTATTTCAATTTTGTGTAATCTCAATATGTCAGGTCGGTTTCGGTCAAAATACTGACTTCTTAAAATCTATTCAACGTATACCGAATTGAACCGACTTTGTTAGAAATTCATAAAGCCTACTGCCTACTGGCCATCAGTTAAGTGGTGTCAGGATAGTGTTGACCGGCAATCGGTAGGCGGTATTTTTGCACTCAGCTAACTTAAATTGGTGGTAGGTTGTGTGGGATCCATGGTGCTCATCAGGAGGGCTTGCAGCCGATGGTACCTTGGTTAGCACTGGTGGGTGGTTAAGAGGCTCAAGAACTGTAAGATTCATGCGCCCATGCAATGACTGCGATTGGAAAGAATTCCAGACTGCACTGGCAGATTCTAGATGGTATGTATATGAATGCTTTTATAAGATAATAAAAATAAAAGATATATTTAGTAATGAAAAAGGTCCAACTTACAAATAATCCAACCAAAGTAAATAGTATTCACATTCTTATTTTTAAAGTACCAATAGTCGACTCTTTATTCTTGAAAATAAAGTAAGCATATTGTTACAATTCGCCAAATTTTTAACATTTTAATGACTCCGATGTAGTTTAATTTGATTCCATTTTAACATTTTGACTACCCGCGCGGATAGGAAGAGAATGTAAAATTAGACTTAATTATGAGTTATGACCATTTCAATTTATTTTGTTGGGTGGTCTTGAGCTTCTCTCAACCCCAAAAATTAGTTAGCTCAAGAGTTTTCTTACACTTACAAAATGATCATCAACTTCTTCTACAATCGATGTGGAATAGCCCAAACAATCTTTCCCTTATTCTCATGGACTATTAGGCTGAGACTTATTGGTTGAATCTTGGCTCTAATACCAATGTTGGGTGGGCCTCTTTTTTTTTTTTTTTTTTTCTTGACATATCTACTTAAGAGGGAGAGGGAGGGATTTGAACTAATAACTTCCACTTTATTAGGCGTGATCCTAATTAATTGAACTATCTTTTAGAAATGTTTTGAACTTCTCTCAACTTCAAAAGCTAACTTAAGAATGTTTTCCTATGAACTTCTCTCAACCTCAAAAGCTAACTTAAGAAGTGATATTTTTCCTCATACTTATAAACTTACCATCAGCCCTTCAACTACTTATATGAGATAACTCTAATATATTTTGAAAGGGGAAAATGAGAAAGTAATAACTATTAATTTTTAAATATTAATAGCTATTAGTGAAAATAAATATCATTTGAGAAGGCCGGGATGCAATAGTTGACCATTTTTTTTGTGTGGCTTTCCCACGTAATGAAGGTATGCAACACAAGCAACCCTCGGCGATGGTAGATTCATTTTGGTGGGTGGCCGGAGGTCATACAGCTACGAGTATGTTCCGCCGGAAGCAAATACAAATCCCAAAGCCATAAAGTTTCCCTTTCTAGACGAAACCACTGACATGGACGAGAACAATCTGTACCCTTTCGTCCACCTCTCCACCGATGGCAACGTCTTCATCTTCGCCAACAACCGCTCTGTGCTCCTCGACCCAAAGACCAACAAGATCATCCGTGAGTTCCCCGTCTTGGGCGGCGGCTCACGGAACTACCCGTCGTCGGGGATGTCCGCTCTCCTCCCGATAAAGCTCTACGTCCAGAACGCCGACGTCATCCAGGCCGAGGTCATAGTCTGCGGCGGCGCAAAGCCGGAGGCCTACGGATTATCCCAAAAGGGAACGTTTATCCCAGCATTACAAGACTGCAACAGGCTTAAAATCACCAAGCCTAACGCCTTGTGGAAGAAAGAAACCATGCCTACACCGCGTTGCATGGGTGATATGCTGATTCTTCCTACCGGGGATCTCTTGATTCTTAATGGCGCCAAGCTAGGTACGTTAAATAATTACTTGTCTTAAAAGTGTCAGTTAATTGGATGTATTTAGTTATGGGTCAGCATTCTCTTCGTATTGTCAATTGAGTTGACATATTCCATTCACCTTTAATTTAAAAGAAGAAGAACAAGAAAAAAAAAAAAAAACCATTAATAGATGTCGCTGAGCTAAAAAAACAAAAACACGCCATTAATAGATGTCACTGAGCGTGCCAACTCAGATAATGCTAGGGGAATGATAAATAATATTTCTCTTTAATAATTTAATTTAGTAAAAACTCTACTCACGTACTTTGATATTTAGACACTTTTTTCCAACTGTATTCTCAAAGTTTAAAAAGTTGTAATGTCGGGTTACCATATTTTATATGTTTATAATGTCAATGTTATCCATACCGTTAGGATTTAGGGTTAAATCAAACAATATATATAGGTGAAATGACTATTATATCCTGTGAAACTTTGTAAAATACAAAATTACCCTTAATTTAAAAAAGAAAGAGGTCTGTGGCTGGCCATGGGTCAGTACTTTGACCCAAATCTAAAGCGTTCTAAATTTTTATTTTTTCTAAAACTGAGTATTTTTGAAATTTTGACATCCTCCATCATAAATCCTAACATGTTATTGTAAAGTTTTGAAACATGACAACCCAATATTGCAATTTTTTAAATTTTAAGCGTATGATTGTAAAAATGCCAAAACATCTCAATTTATATTGTAGCATTCATCTAATACCATATTAAATTACCATTTATATATCTGCAAATTTAAGTATAATAATTTAATTTGTATTCTAACAGGTACAGCAGCTTGGTACTCTGCGGATGATCCCAACCTCACTCCGGTCCTTTATAGTCCTGATAAGCCTATAAACCAAAGATTTAAAGAGCTTAATCCTACTACCATTCCAAGAATGTACCACTCCGCCTCGACGGTGCTTCCTGACGGGAAAATACTAGTAGGAGGTAGCAATCCTAATGCGGGGTATAATTTCACGGCCAAGTACCCTACCGAGATGAGGATAGAGAAATTCTCACCGCCTTATTTGGATCTTACTTTGGCGGTAAGCCGGCCGAAGATTGTCGTTGAGTCGTCGGAGGCCGCTCTAGCGTACGGACAAAAGTTCTTAGTGCAGTTTAAGCTTGTTAGTTTGTTTGTGAGCAAGAGTGACATCAAGGTGGCCATGTATGCCCCTCCATTTACAACGCATGGGTACTCCATGAATCAAAGACTGCTTTTTCTGGGTAAGGTTGACGTGCAACAGGCTTTACTGCCTAATTTTCACAGCATTGAGCTGGTGGCGCCACCTACGAGCGCGGTTGCTCCGCCTGGGTACTACCTACTCTTCGTCGTTTTTCGCGGGGTACCCAGCGAGGGAATGTGGGTGCAAATCAAGTAGATCGAGCTAGCAAGGATTTTACAAGGTTTATTTTTATTCTGCGCTAAATTTGATATAGCTAGCTATGTTTCCTGTGATTTCTCAGGGTGTTATATATCTTCTCTACATGGTCGGTCGAACATGGTGAGCCAAGTTTCCGACCTCCCTTTTTATGCCGTTTTTTAATTGTTAATAGAGCTCTAATTTTTTCGGCATTATTCAATTTTGTAAGATTATAGTGAAATTAATTGATTTCAACTGAGATTGAAAACAAAAAAGTGCCGACGGTTAAGGATCGGGATGAAATGGCGATCTCTTTCATAGTCAAAATTAATTAGATTACAGGTTTAATGGTTTATATGTACGTTGTCATGTTATTTAAAATGATGTGTCACTATCTACATCAATATATACTACAAAAAAATAAAAGCCTAATTAGTATAACATTTGGAATAGGGACGGTTTTTAAAAATGTTATTAATTTGAGGCGTTTTACTCTTTAAAAAAATAGGGACGTATGAACCATAACAATGTTAAATACAATAAAACAAGTTTTTGATTGTAAAATGAATTTATTTCATTTTTTGAAATAGAATAAAACCTATTAATTAGTGCAGAATGTTTTCCAACTTTCACATCGTGTAGAATTGGCATCAAATGCTTCAGTTTCTATCTTTAAATTAAAACATCATATAATCTTGTCAAACTTGTTGAATATAGCCAATCAATTAAGATATGATACAATAAAGGTAACTACAAGTAATTAAAAAGGATCGGCCTATTCTATTCTAAAATCCTATTCACCTTTAGAATATAAGGTCGGACCTTTTACAATTTTCAGATTAGAGAGAACTAAGCATGATTATTACATAACAAGGATGATGCTTGTCCATTGTGAAGAGACAACGTATAGTAATAAAGCGTGGCGTACTAAGTCGTTGAATTCACACACACACAACTCACAATTCTTCTATAAAACCAAGGAAATTCAAAGGGATTGGATAAAACAGAGGAAAAGGCACTCATGAAGTGTTTCTTATTGAAAACTGATGAAACCTACCAGAGTCTAGAGGTCAAGCCGTCCTTGTTTGGCTTAAATAGAAGTGGGATCGCATCCTTAGGTCAAGCCGTCCTTGTTAAGTTTTTATACGATGTATGACAATTTTTTAGTTTGCGTTGTTGTTCAATATTGAGTAGTTTTTTATGTTGGTAATGCACATTATTTACGTGATTAATTGATGGATGACATTGGCTTTCAAGGTTTGTTTTATTGGAACCAAAAAAAGTAAATAGAAAAAGACTATTCTTTTCTATTATATTAATATTTTTCATTTTATAAGGATTAAACTTTATGAATTTCTAAATTTATTTGATATGTTGGTTTATGTTGTTAAGTAAGGAAATATAGCTCAAAATTATCTTATGAACATTTTTTTTATTTTTGATAGCCAATAGAGGAATCTATTGCATTTCAGCCTTTGTTCCTATAGCAACTCGGGATCAAAAAGTCTAATCTTTTAAAAGCTTTTCTCGAATAAATTATAATGAAAAAAAAAAGCTGCTCATAGCGCAAGTTATAGGCTAGTTATACTTAAACAAACCGAAAGGCCACTCAAAGTCAAACTTCATAGGACAGTTAATTTCTGTGAAAAGATTTAGGACCTCCTCCAATACCATTCTCATTTTCAACCCATTGATATATATATTGTCTATTCCTCAACTGAGTGCAGGCCACCCAAGGGGGCTTGGGGATCTCATCATGGGCCAGACCTACTTATTAGTGCCACGCACGACATTATTCAACTCGAACCGTGTCCCAGCTAAGCCACCATCCGGACATTCCTACCACCTACAAAATATAATGCTATTTTTATTTTTAAACAAAACAATAAAAAATCAGCATGATTCTCTGTTGATTCCCATTTTTTGTTGACATGGAAATTTTGCTCCCAATGGCATCCATCCATGTGGAAGGGTCTCTGGAAGTCGGTGAATTTTTTAAATATGCAGAAGTCAGAAAATACTATTAACCTAATATATCAGAGGCCAGCATGTAATTGAAGGAATATGCAGAAAATTATTGCATGACCAACTTACGTGTAAGCAACCTTACAATTTACAAAAGTCTACCTCAATGAAGCTGGACATTACAGCAGGCTGAGAAAAGGAATTATCAAGAAAGGTACATCCTAGCAGGTCATAGTGCTGTTTATAAGCTATATATAGCGGTCAGTGTCACAAACCAAAGATAAAAGAATCCCATTCCACCACCAGTGTTTGACACAAAACAGAGGATACGGTGGATACTATTCACTGGATTTGGAATGGCAAGGTTACAAGTTTTGGTAATGGCTCTATTCATCTCTGCAATTGCACTTGATCAAAGTTTTGTCAATGCAAACTTTTACAAGAGTATGTATTTCAATCCGGGCACCAACAATTGGTCTTCCATCGTAGGCATGGGCAATGATCTTCACCTTGTGTTGGATAACAAAGCAGGTAAACATAATCTGCTTGTCTATTGAATTTTACATTTGAGTTTTATCTTCTGCTGCTTCATGGTCCAGTTTAGAAAGAGTACATTTCGCATCTAAAAGCATACAATCAATAAATGATAAATACAGACATACAACATTTTACAAAATGTTATAACGTGTAAAAGTTGTAAGCATAAACACAAATTGCGAATGCCACAAGTACATGTGAACCAACTGATCAGATTACTTCATTCAGTTAAAACTCCTATGGGAATCAGATTAATCCATTCATAACAAGGCAATTATGAAAAGGTACATTAGGCATGTAAGCTATCAGGTTATAGAATATCTGAAAGTGATAATGAAACATATAAAAGCTCATATAAATGGTGACTTTCCTCTGTTTAACCAGACTATCTTGTTGCTTTGGTATTCAGGCAGTCGCGCTCAATCAACGAAAGCATTCTTATTTGGAAGCATTGAAATGCTCATTAAGTTGGTACCAGGGAACTCTGCCGGAACTGTGACAGCCTACTATGTAAGTTCACTGGATCGCCAACAAGAAGGGATCATAAAACACAAATATTTATCAACTTTGTCAAATGACCTTTTTTTTTTTTTTGATAAGTTTGTCAAATGAGCTTTAAAACATACGTATTTCATAAAACCAAATATGTCTCCTGAGGTGATAGGGGAAAACTCTGGTTGATGGGGATCCCAGCGAAAACAAAAATTATAGTGCAAATCTTCCCTATCTTTCTTAAAATATTTCCTGGGTTGATGAAGTCCCAATAAATGGAACTTACAAATTGCTAACATTCCATACTAAACTTTCTGCAGCTATCCTCTAGTGGGAGCAACCATGACGAAATAGACTATGAGTTCTTAGGGAATGTTTCGGGACACCCTTACATTATCCACACTAACATCTACACACAAGGAAATGGAAGCAAGGAGCAGCAATTCTACCCTTGGTTTGACCCAACTGCTGACTTCCACAACTACACCATACATTGGAACCCCACTGAAGTTGTGTAAGTCTGCCTCCTGTTCTACAAAACAAATCATTATTTTCTGTTGTATCAGACAAAAGATATACTTTTCAAACGTCAATGGCTTTCCCCAACAGAAATTTATTTTCTTCTCCTCCTGAAAGTCTTGCAGAATATTCTCCACCCATTTTCACAATTCCTAATTAATCCAGGAACTAATCCTGTTCCTAGACTCTGAGTTCATCACTATAATTTCAGGTGGTATGTCGATAGTCTGCCAATACGCGTTTTCAGAAACTATGAGAGTGCAGGGATTGCGTACCCCAGCAAGCAAGGGATGAATGTCTACACCAGCCTATGGAATGCGGATAACTGGGCAACAAGAGGGGGGCTAGAGAAGATCAACTGGACCTGTTCACCCTTCACAGCAAAATTACGCCAATTTAGGCCAAGGGCTTGCGAATGGAAAGGACCTGTCAGCATTAGTCAATGTGCTTCCCAAACCAATCCCGCTAACTGGTGGACTTCCCCCATATACAAACTGTTGGGTTATGCTAAGTTGGGTCAGTTAAAGTGGGTCCAAGATAACCACATGATCTACGACTACTGCAAAGATTATAAAAGGTTCAATGGAACGATGCCTCCTGAATGTTTTAAACCACAATTCTAACATGAGGGCCAGCAATCAAGATATATAACCTTTAATGTTCCGCTGTGTTTCATTTGTATTGATTTTATTTTTGTTTATTGAGTTTGAATTGAAACGGTCCCATTTATTGCTTTTCAATTATTTTTACCAAATGTATCCCTTGTATCGAGTGATCATCGTCTAAGCTAATTTTGGACAATACATGAAATAATGCAATATTCTTCTCTCTTTTTTCTGGACAAGTATGAAACAAAAGCAACTTCTATAGCCATATTGTTTTCAACAGCACAAATCAACGAAAAGAGCAGAAAATGGTATCAAAATGGCAAGCCAGTCAACATAAACTCTCCAAATTACCAGCTACAAACTCATATTTCAGAAACCAAATACAAACATAGGATTCATTCGTAATGCAATCTCAAAAGAATATTTGAAATACCCAACAGGAATTTAAAAGCTAAAATAATATAGATCACAAAAATTCCTGTTCTTTTCCCCAGTTTTCTCAACAAAGAAACCAAGGGTTTAGGGTTAGTCAAATTTCAGAAAAAAGTTATCACGAAATACAAAGCCAAACACCGAGAACGATCAGGCCCGTACCAAGCAAAGCGTGGGCCACGCGGGTCTTCTCCCCCAACAGCAATCCGAAGACGGCGGTGGCAGCAAACGTCGTCGCATTGGTGACGGGCACGGTGAGAGAGATGGGGGTGTGGCTTAGAATGGCGAAGAACGTAGCGGAGGCCGAGAGGTTTATCAAGAAGGGGACCGAGTACTGCCAGATCGAGAGAAGGGTGAGCCAATTCTTGAGCGAAGCGATGAGCTTGTGGAGCGGCGGTGCTTGTGCTTGCGGTGGCCTCGAAGTGGATTTGAGGGCCTCGTCCCACAGCAGCGCGCCGCGGCGCATGATGGCGTTGGTGGCGCCCCAGACAAGGCCCACTGCCACCATCTTCTCTACGTCCCCGATCATGGTAACTTTGCTCTACGTTGCTGCCAGTTCAGCCAAGACTCAAAAATCACATTTATGTGAAAGTGGCAAACATGTAATTGTCTCGCGAATTATCCGCCCTTATCACTCTCAGCTATATATCCAAATCCTAATCGATTCCCCCAGTAGATTAAGGGCAATATCGTAAACCACGCACTTGGTGGCAAGATTTCTTACGACGTGGCAAGATAGAAGTGGGCTTGACTTCCGAGCACAAATGAAGGCGCACGCCGCCGATATACAACTATCTGCCGGTTGTTTTGATGAAATCTGTAGTAAAAGCAAGTTGAAATTGTATTTTAAAATTGACTTATTTTTTAAAAAAATTAATATAAAAAATAAAATTAAAAAATTAAAAATTTAATTTTAAACGTTATTTTTATAACAGCATATACGCTCTTATTAAAAATAAAAGCATCCGTTTTGGATGAATCAAAAAGAGAAGGGCCAGGGGAATAAAAGAATAACCACAGAGAGAAATCTCCTTTGCGGGCTGGCCATGGTTGTGATTAGGGGTGGCAAAATGGGTACCCATACACGACCGATTACCTGATTAGACTATTATACCCAAAACAGACCTTTAGCTAAATGGGTAATCGGGTTTGACACGACGATATTTAAAATAACAAACCACGTATTTAAATCACTTTTTACTTTTACAATAGCAAGGTCTTATTAAGAACGACACGACCGACAATTCGCTTTAAAAATTTAAAACACTTTTTTTTTTCCTTACTTTCTTTTTAAAAAATGTAGTAATAATAATACCAAAAACATTGTTAATTTAATTGTTAATAAATTATTAGCTCATTCAAATATCTTGTATATATATATACAAAATATATTACAAAAAATAGTTATATATATTTAAATCCATATAATAGTAATTAAATAATATATGTTATATGGGTTATGCTTAATTCAATAACATTATATTATATGCATATTAAATAATATAATTATAAATATATAAGATCAATATTTAATTATAGTATTTGTGTACAATGATAATGACATTCGTATAATATCAAATTAAGTAATTAACATTTGATTCAACAATGTGTTACTTATAACCACAATTAAAGTATTAATGTATTGTTATTGGAATTTATATGATTACATTACATGATCAATTGATCATTAAATCTTATGATTATCTAATAAAAAATTATACATATATAATATGATATAAGTATACAAATTGATACTAATACAATAATTAACTAGAAACTTGATTCTCACTTCTAATGTATGTTATAAGTCCATATGCGTTATAAATTATAATTATACATATATATTGAATAATACAAATGTATAAGATTAATACTTAATCATATGATTTAATGATAATTTAAATACTTAAGCATAATATTCATGTACAATGATAATGTCATTCGTATAATATCAAATTAAGTAATTAACATTGGATTCAACAATGTGTTACTTTTAACCATAATTAAATTATTAATGTATTGTTATTGAAATTTATACGATTATATCACATGATTAATTGATCATTAAATCATATGATTGTCTAATAATAATTATATAATGGAATTTATAAATTAAGCCAACCAAATTGACCAATTTTACATTTATTCCTAAATTATAATTATACATGTATAATACCAATTTTACACTAGGCTTAGGGTTAGTTTAGTTTAGGAATTTTTACTTTTAATGTTAAAAAAAAAAAAAAATAGGTTGGTGAATAATTAGTAATCTGTCTGGTACTTGCTAGACAGTCATGTGAGACTCGCACTAGACCCGCCAGACACGAAATTCTGGTCTTAAAGCAGGTAGATTCGATTAAGACGAACCCGATTAAAACCCATTACCTGTTTATTTGTGTCGTGTTCGTGTCGTTTTCGAGGGTCGTGTAAAAATTGCCAGCCCTAGTTGTGATTATGTCACCATTGCCCCGCCACAAAAAATTATAATACCAAATGGTCCTCTCACAAAATGACAATAAACTCCTTACAAAAAGCTTAGCCCTTTATCCGCATTTCATAGTAATATCAAGTTATGTGCCCTCACATGTCCCAAAAAAAAAAAAAAAAAAGTTATGCGCCCCCTCTCTCTAATTTAGTAGTCAACGAGTCAACGCGGCTCCACCTAACTCAAAATCCCAAAGCTACCCCTAAACTTTCCCTCTTTATCGTCACGATACCCACACCAAACAAACAAATCACGCTCCCTCTCGGCCTCTCTCCGTTTGTCTGTGTGGCTTCAGTTTCTCTCAGCTATAAAACCCAAGTCTCTCTGTTCGTACCCTCCAATTTCCGATCCTCCAGTTCTTCTTTTCTTCGATTCAAAGTCCAAAACCCTAGCTACTCTGAGAGATAGAGAGAGATCCGAATCGTTGAGTCTACAGCATGGAACGGATCGTCGGCGGCAAGTACAAGCTCGGCCGCAAGATCGGAAGCGGATCATTCGGAGAAATCTTCCTCGGTGAGTTTGTACACGCGTTGGTGCTTTGAGTTTTGGAGGCGTTCTTTCTTTTTTGAAAATTCTGACTGACCTCTCTGAATTTCTGATTGTTGTTCGCAGCCACGCATATCGATACGTTTGAGATCCTCGCCGTTAAGATTGTAAGTTTTAATTTGCTCTCTCGTAATGGCTTTTGCTTCGTTTTGGTGCCGTATTTTTAGTCTCCGACTACGGGTACTCGGCTTTGTGTGGATCATGATCTGATTGTATATACGTACATGTAATATATGTTTGTGTGTATGTATTTTGGGTTTGCGGTATGAGTGATGGTTTGCATGTATTGGCTTCGATGCATGGGGCTCAATATAAGCTTAGGTCCATGATGAACAGTAATAAGAATAAAAATAATCAATTGATTGTCAATTTAGGATTTTTCCAGTTTGTGAATTATACAGTAGTAGCTATAACTATTTCTTAGCCAGGAATTACTTATCTTTTTTTCTTTTTCTTTTTTTTTTTTCATTTTGTTGAATTAATACCACTTTTTGCTTTGTATTGCAGGAGAATAGTAAAACAAAGCATCCACAGCTGCTTTACGAGGCCAAGCTATACAATATTCTTCAAGGAGGAAGTATGTGCCTTCGTACAATTATACATACTCTTTACAGTTAAATTGCTATGTGACATTGGAATCATTATTAATTTTTTTTTGTGTGTGTGTGTTTGTATGAATGTGCAGGTGGTATTCCGGGCATAAGATGGTCAGGCATAGACGGGGAGGACAATGTGCTCGTGCTTGATTTGTTGGGACCGAGTCTCGAGGACCTGTTGGTGTATTGTGGGAGGAAATTCTCGTTGAAGACAGTTTTGATGTTGGCTGATCAAATGGTAAGCTTCCTTTTCCGTCCTAATGCGCCTCTGATTTAACTTTTGGCGGAGACAACCCCACCTCCTTATGCAGTTCATGCGCTCACTCACGGGCACAGAATCAATGGTGCAATGTTGCTTCAAAAGCATAGTTCAACAACTTCCAGCGACTTCTTCCAGAGAAATTTGTTGGTTTTGTAGCAGTCAGCTTTTTTCTATATAACTGGTGTGCCGTGATTTTTTTACTGATAGTCAGTTAAGAATTGTTTGGAGAGAGAATATAGAGCACATTGTATCCATGACCGTGAGCTCACTCTATGGATGTCCAATTTGAAGAATCTTCACAGTAATTTATACTTCATATGATTTTATGTGGAATTCTTTTGTTAATTTATGTCTGTTGATAAATATATTACTTTTTTTCAGATCACAAGAATAGAGTACGTGCACTCCAAAGGATTTTTGCGTAGAAAGCACTATATCAGCGTGATTTTTATTGTTAAATTGTTTGGAGAATATAGAGCATCTTTATCCATCCGTGAGCTCACCTGGATTTTTTTTTCTTCTTCCGTTGTGTTTGCATTCGCTAATCATCCTCTGCTTTCATTGGGCTTATCAGGTATACATAATTGATTTTGGGCTTGCAAAAAGATATCGGGATGCAACAACCAATCGCCATATCCCTTACAGGTACCTTTTTTTTTGGTTCATGGACATGTATATAATACATTTTGGTGAACTTTTTAAACAGTATTTTATTTACACACACACACAAAAACTTAAGTTTTTATGCAGTAAATAGATGCAGATCCATAGTTTCTGCAACTAAGCATTGTCTTATACAGGGAGAATAAAAACTTGACAGGGACTGCGCGTTATGCAAGTTGCAATACTCATCTTGGAATTGGTAAGCTAAGAGATGCCATGTCTCCTTTTTTTTCTTTTTTTCTTTTTTTTCCCCCTTATTTCATGACTCAAGCTCTCGTTCTCTTCATTTGGTAACTTTCTCAGAGCAAAGCCGGCGGGATGATTTGGAATCACTTGGATATGTGCTGTTATATTTTTTGAGAGGAAGGTATATCATCTCTTTTCATTTCTTTTCTTTTTACAAATTAAATTTATAAGAACCAAGCCCGGAACCTCTAATCATATCTACTTGTCTTAATTATTTGGATACTGAGAGCTCAAGATGCGATTTCTTCTTTCATATGCTTTGGCACATAATTAGTCTAATGGCTCAGTTTCTGTGTATAGCCTTCCATGGCAGGGTTTGAAGGCTGCCACAAAGAAGCAAAAGTATGACAAAATAATGGAGAAGAAGTTATCAACTCCTATTGAGGTGTGTGTTGAGTCTGTTGACCATTGATATGTATGATGAACTTTATGTATTGTGTTTCTGATGTGACTGGAGTTTCTTGAAGGTTCTCTGCAAATCTCATCCAGTGGAGTTTGCTTCATACTTTCATTACTGCCACTCATTGACATTTGATCAGCGACCTGATTATGGATTCTTAAAGCGTCTATTCCGTGACTTATTTGCTCGTGAAGGTATTGATGAGAAAAGTATAGTTATCCCATTTTTCTCTCTTTTTGGGTAGTTTTTTTCATATTGCAGAGTTCCTAATTCCTAGCATGGAAGCAATGTTAATTCCTACATGGCATGTTCTAGGAGTGGTTTAATGGATCTGATCAATTATAAGCCATACCCATTATTTCTTCCAATTGGATTTGGAGTTCAATGCACGGAGACATTATGGAAACTGCAGAATCATGCTGATTCTCTTCTCGGTTGATGTCCTTTGCTTCTTTTCAATTCCTTGCACCTCCCCCAACAAAAATAAAGAATAACTAAAGAAATATATAATTAAATAAAAATAATAATAAAATAGAATAAAATCCTTCAGCCTGTTGTCCCTGTAGCATCCTTGGGCCTTCCCCAGAGTGATGGAGTTTGTGAGTTTTACCTGCAGATACATGGCCTTCTTTGTAATCTTCTCAATAAATAAAAAGGGTTCATCTTCTGTAAATATAAGCATGTTATCACTTCTGAACACTGAATTAATAAGTGATGATCATTGATATCCAAACTGTTTTCCATGTTGCGCTGTATGTTGCAGCAAACTAACTATTATTCTTTTTTGGCAATTGGTAGGGTATGAATTCGATTACGTATTTGATTGGACGATCATAAAATACCAGCAATCACAAAAGAGTAGAACCCAGTCCCGATTATCTGTATGTATATTTGCTGCTTGGCCTATTTTATGTTAATCACTTCATTTTGAAATAGGGGCATTGCTGTGTTTCTAATAATTTTGAATGTCCACATATTACAGCCAGTTCCTGGAGGGAGCAGCAGTCGTGCAATGCCGATGGATGTGGACAATCATCACGGTCAGTTCTTGCTGATGCACTTTCACATCTCACATGAGTGTTCTAATTTTAAGCCATTGCTTGCTTGAATGAAGAATTTATATGAATTGCAGATAGACAAATAATATTTTATGGCTGCATCGAATTGGTGTAATTTAGAGCACAAGTGGCATGGAGTGTAGAAAACAAGTGCTATTTATTTATTTATTCCTACAGATCTTGATATCAATTTTCAGCTGCATTAAAGAAATAATATCATAATTGTTTAATATCTAATTGGCAGGAGGTGTCAATGCTCCTTATTCAGCTGAAGTAGCAGACCGCATCAGATCAGGAAATGCTACTGGTCCTGCTGTTCGGATGCATTTTAAATCACCAGTTAGCAAGAATTTAAGTTCTGAGAATCCTATTGAGAAGAATGTAAGTTTTTTTCTTGTTGAGTTTTTTTCTCTTCTTTCCTTTTTTTGGGAGGGGGTGGGTTTGGTAACTGATTTTGGTGCAAATAATGTGTTGTGTAATGCATTGTCCTCTTATATTATCCATTTTCTAAAATGTTATATCACCGTGGAATAAACTTTCCTTTTTAGATGCTGAGCGAAACACACATGGCCTCTACTTCAAACTCTGGTCCCTCCAAAAGAAATGCCTCTAAGGCTGTCTTGCCCTCCGAAGCTACAAATTCTGGTAATGGACATGGCAAGAGAATGGGTCCTTCAAGTAGCTGGATTTCGTCACTACCACGCATCTCTTCTGCAAAATGATGTGGTAATTTATCAGGCACATGCTTCAATCATGTTCTGATTGGATTCTTTCTTATTTGCTTAACAGTCAATGCAGTAATTGTATTTTGACTGATTTGCATTGTATTTTTAGCTGTGGATCTGCTCAAGAAGATTCCAGCAATACTGTCTTTGAAGCTGCAAAAGTGTGGTGATTTGATGTTAGGTTTTCCGCTATGTATTCGATCGAGAATATTCCCCTGATGCATCAATGGGGGCTGAAACATGTTGCAACTGATGTGATATGCTGCATTAGTTCCTCTATTGATGCCAGCTTGCGTTATTTTTTCTTAAGGTGACTTCAATCACATTTGTTGTTATAAACACAGACTACAAAAGCCTGGGTCCTGCGCTGTACATAGATATCTCAAGTGGCTCATGGGAAACTTGTATTTACAGTCCTATGTAATGTGAATGTCGTGTGAAAGAATTTTTTAATTCCCATTTCTAGTCATAGATAATAAGTGTCTTTTGTGCCATATACTGGCTTTTGACAATTTGTTTATTTTACTTGATCCATGGTTATGAGTTGCTGGTGTAACCTTAATGTTTATATCGTTTGGATCAGACCCTTGGGTATTTGCCCTGGATGAGCTTTTACCTAGTAAACTAATCTATCTTGATCTTAATAGTTCTGATGCCCATATCTTGGTGCATTTTTATATGAAGCATCCCTTACATAACTTGGTGCTCAAACTGGAGATGTTTTTGCAAGTTTTGATTTTCTTTTCTTTTGACTAGGGTAATGGGTTTTCCATTGTAACAGTGATTTCTCGAAGTGATCAGGTCAATGAACGTGTGTTTCTGAAACTTGTTTTGAGGGTGAAAATAGGGCTCAACGAGGTCAAGAATTGTGACATTTAAAACATATTGAAGGTAGTCATTTTGGACACTTGCTACTCTTCCAAGCATGTGATGCACCTGGTGATCTACATTGTAGAAGATAGGTCATTTTGATGTTTATAGGTTGTCATCTGATCTTTCAGTGCTTCATCTTCTTCTAGATTTGGCTGCTTAATTCGTGGAAGTTAAATATTTTAAGATTGTGTATAATGTTGGGGAATCTGTGTTTTTATTTTGTGTCTAATAATACCCTTTCCATTGTCTTGATATCCAAAGTTGCCATCCTACATTTGTTTTAGATCCGATTATACCCTCAAGATATCATTACCTGTAGGTAGGGCACCACAACTCTGTTTTGTGGTTTCATTCTTCAAAGAGGATGAGTGCTTTCTAGTTGTTTCATCAAGTGATGCAGAGTGTTAAGAAATTTTATACATATTGATGTTCATATTTTAAATAACATGCTCAGTTATCAGTTCATACTTTGTAATTTGCAGGATTTTTCTTCCGGCTACAAGGAATATGGCAGGGGAATGCCATTTGTAGATGGTATGTCAGTTCTTACTCTGCATGCTACTACTTGTTAGGAAGAGGCTGCCTGAGTGCTTACTGGGAAAGAAGGCATAAAAGAAAGGTTGACATTATTTGATTTCTTGTATGCTGGTTCTAGAAATTTGGAGATGGCATAATAAGTGCACCCTTGATTTCAAAAAGAAAAAAAAAAAAAAGAATAAGAAAATTGGAATTGGCAGTTTCGCAGCAGGAAGAAGTGCCTCCCTCCAAAAGGGGTGGGTTAGATTATTCCTTTCTCTTACTGGGAGTAGTAGTTAATGTACCACAATTATTACTTGGATGTGGTGAAATCTGCAGAGCCCTTTATGCTGGACGTGTGGGATGCTAATAAAAATCTGCTATATTGTAATCAGGAGATCTAAGAATCCTATCATCTTGTTTGGTTGCTGTGGCATTACTGTCTGAGAAGGTTTCTCAATGCCAACTGCCAGGTATGTTACTTTGGGAAGCTGATTAGTATGGGAATTGTTGGGGTTCCTTCTGCTTTGAAGGAAAAGCATTCACACACTTAGTAGGAGACTTGAAATCCAGGCT
The DNA here is from genome assembly GCA_013348765.1 of Carpinus viminea. Lineage (NCBI taxonomy): Eukaryota > Viridiplantae > Streptophyta > Magnoliopsida > Fagales > Betulaceae > Carpinus > Carpinus viminea. Next base: position 13,373,274 of record CP054667.1, read on the forward strand.
GCTTTTTTTGAAATGAATGTGACCGACTGCCTAGTCGTTTCAGGACACAATTTGGTGGCATCAACATTCTAATTCCACCTTCTGTCAACCCTTTTTGAGGAGGCTGGTGTTGCCATTGGACATTTGGGTAGAAATATGCAAGGTTGTATTCAATTGATCTACTTCAACACGATGGCTCTTTCTATGTTTTAATGCTGATACTCCTGTGGGAGTGATTGTATTTCACGCCTCCAGTCAATGGTAGCTCTCTCAAGGAAAAGAAAGGAAGATAAGGTGTAGGAAATGGGTAGTTTGCAAAGGCAGTGGAGGTGAATTCAACAAAGGTATTTATATTGGTAGAAGAGGATGGCTTTTATATAAAGGTCTCTGGCCATTTAAATACATTGATAATCTAGAGTTGCCTGTTCATCGTCTGAAGGTGCCTCCACCTTTTTCTTTAACATTTTGGTTTCTACCTTTTCAATATATTATTTGGGTCGCTATCAATTTCAGGCACTGTGGCAGTCACCTCAAAAGAAGGAAGCCAGATGAGGAAATTTTGCTTAGAAAGTTGAACCGTGTAGTTGTTCTGGTGGTTGCAGTTGTGATACAGCGCTGGATTTGGTTCGGTTTTAATATTGGTTGTAGAAATTTGGTTTATTGTGCTAAATTTGATCCAATACTTGATCCGGAGAGCTCTGCTTTTTCTGGTGGTTTAAAGGGTGCAGTGGTGTATCGCACGGTTCTTCCAACCAAATGTGGATCGAGAGTCCCTACAATTGGCGTTCGATCTACAAGGAATTTGGGCAGTCCAATTGTAGGGATCCTTTTGGGATATAAAAGTGATTTGGTTTGACTTAATTTTTGGCAATTAATTTGCTTTTTACCATTTAAGTAAATTTTCGAAGGGTTTTTTTTTTTTCTTCTAATTTACCTCAGTTTGGTCTAGCATGTTATACGCTTTCTTTGAACATAAATGTTAACTACAAATAAGGACTTCTCTTCTTTTTTTTAAATGGTGTTTTCTTAGAAACGGATGGCACGGCTCTATTTGGCTGTGGGTTATATTTGTCCAAAAAACAATCGAAGGAAAGAAAGAACTAGTCCGGGCTTGGAAATCAATGTGTGGTTGTAGTTCTGAAATTCCCTAGACATGGTATGTGCCATGACTGTTAAATTAGTATACCTCAGTCTCAGTACATTCACATGTCATGTTCAAGGTAGTCTTGGGTATTATTGGAAGGGAAGTGTTGCACTCTTTAAATTTGAGATATGTTAGGGTGCTAACTCTTTTATTAATAGAAATTTACTAAACAGATTTGTAGTTCATTTATTGAAAAAATTAATTAATTAATTAAGAAAAATGTATCGATTAAATAAGATACACATAAAATTAGTAAGCCTATGTTAGTAAAATAGTTATTATTCTTAGTATTTTTAAAAAAAATTTGTTTCCTAAAAGTTGGTTTTCAAATAATGTTACTATCACATGAGATATATTATTTTGAAAAATGTATTATTAACTTATGAGGCTATTTTGAAAAATGTGTTGTGACACATAATTTGAGGATTAACTTAAACCTTTAGAAAATAGAGCATTTTTCTTATTTTGGAGGTCGAGAATTATGTAGCGAGGAAATCAAGATCCACAGCAATCTTAGCAATGAAGGAATATAAATATATATATATTAACTATAACATAATTATTATTCTGGCGCGAAAACAAAAATTAACTATGCAAAGAATAGCCTTTTATTACTAACGAAAGTTCACAATTTTGATATGATTCAGGGACCAAAATCATCAAAAAATAAAATATTTGCACAATCATATGAATATAAGTAAAATTTTCCATAATGAGCAAACCATTACAACTTTAAGTGTAATATATATACATCCTTATCTTTGATTAGCAATAAAGATAAAAATAAACAAAGGACAGTATTTCTTTGTATAACTCGGTATATAAAGTTGTCAAGTAACTTTTAGCAAGTAGAAAGCACATATTTTTATAATAAAAAAAGTTTCAAACTCATTTAATGATAATAATAATTTTTTTAATAAATAAAAAAAAGAGAGTGCTTTTCACATACTTAAAAGCTCAGTATTTTATAAACCGGGTTGAAAGAACTTTGAAGAAAATATTTGTCCGAAAGAAAAAAGGAAAAGAAAAAGAAAAAGAGAAGGAAAAAGCACACAACTTTGTTGACAACTGAAACAAAGCTCTATCGATCCCGCTCTCTTGCAGCTTCACGATATCCATCCATTATTAGTACGCAACCCCATATAAGACAGGGCCGATCAAGCTCCATTGAAGAAAGAGCTCATATATATATATATGTGTGTGTGTGTGTGTTGATTCCAATTCCATCTTAAGCCTTAATTGTTCCCCTCAATTTCAATTGCTTCAAGTTGATCAACTTGAGGACGTTGGGTGATGCAGATAATGATAAGAGCAGGAAGGGCTTGGAGGGTGTCACAAAACCAGAAGATAAAGCGCTTCAACAGATCCGAAACAGTTTCATACCAAGGACTAGGAGATAAGATTACGAGTATGGGAAAGACAAACCAGAAGAGTGATGAAGGGAAAAACAAAGAGGCCAGCAATGAAAGATTCAGGGGACCTGAGAAATCTCCTGCCCTCAACTGAAGTTGCTCCACCGTAAGAGGAAGCCTCACAGAGGTGAACTAACAGGATCAAGAGTAGTAGGGAAATGACAAGAAACGGATATGGCATCATAAGAATAGGGTCGTTATTCAAGTCGGGATTCTGAGCCCAAAGCTTGCCTTGGGGTAGCAGGACCCAGAGGGTGAGATTGATTAGTGGGGGAACCAGATATCGCAAATCTACGAAAAAACGCATTCTCATATATATATATGGCTCTCTAGAAAGCAATGAGTTTTGGGAGCAAGGAGTAGGCGGCTGGATAGAAGCTTTAGGGAAGTTGGTGTTGTATATAGCATTTTAGATTTCTCATATTTATAAGCCCAGCTTGGGAACACACACGTAAACAAGTCTTCGCTCTCTCTCTTCTCTCTCTCTCTAAAAAAAAGTCAGGTGTGACTGGTGTGTTAGGTTTTCCTCCTTGTTTTTAGACCCTTGAATGTTTTGGATGCCTAGCTAGGATCTCAAATTGGAGAATCGAGTAAGATAGGAGAGTTTCATTTTTTGAGAGGGGATAATTGGAGAATTGAACAACAGAGACGGAAGGAGGGGGGACCGGCTGGGGCATGGCCCTCCCATTTCCTTAAAAAAATTTTAAGGAGTAAAAAAAAAAAATGATACTGGTCTCTTCTCAAAATAAATTGATAGCTCTTGGTCCTTCCCTAAAAAAATTTATACGTTTTTTGTTGTTATTTTGATGGGTTTTTATAACTAATGTCATTGAGAAATCTCTAGTTTCTCTTTAAGTTTTTGTTCTACCCATTGAATTTAAAGTTTGAAATCATAATGATTTAAGTAATTTTTTATTAGGTCCAAATTTGGGGGGATTTAAGTAAGAAGTTAAATTCCTAAAATTAATTTGGGGCTTTTGTGTATAGTGGATTTCTATACATGATTCAAGATCCAGGTTGTTAGATTAATGGGTTGAAAGCTTCAATTTCACTATTGTCAATAGTATAGATATAAACCTTAATTTGCATATTACGAATTAAATTAGAGTTTTTGGTATGTGAACACTAGGATTGCTAATTGGATGTGTTAATTATATTTAAAATGTTAATTAACCTTAAACTTTCATGAGTTTAATGGAAATTGATGCCTATGTGGTTTAGGTTTTAATATGTCATTATAATCATATTAATTATTGTATGTGAATATGACTATTATAAATTAGGGGTAAGTTGCTAGATTAATAGAATAGGAAGAGAATAATAATTATAGGGCTAAAGTGTAATGTTTAACTTAGAATCTCTATACGATGATTATGTTATTCATGTAAGTTTGTTCATTGTTAACCTACGCATATTTTTTCTTTATTTTCTAAAGACGCAAAATGATCATGTAAATTTATTTGTAAATGATCGGAAAATCAAATACAATACTTGACTATTTCAAAAGAAAAAAAAAATGCACAAAGTTCATTGGAGTTTGATCATTGATTGCGTGTCACATATGAGAATATGATGTTAATCAACGAGGTGCAAAATAACTCAACACAGGTCATACTTTTTGAAGTTTGTACTTTAAGTTCAATTCCTAATCTAAGTGGTCTTGTAATTTGGATATTATAATAATTCAATATTGAGAATATTGTTTGTTGAAATTTAAACATTTAATTGGAAAATATGACACAATTTTAAGCTCAATTCCTTATTGTATTTAAGTACCAGTGATTGGAAAAAGAAGAAAAAAAATATAATAAAAAAAAGTACCAGTTCATTACATGTTGCGAAAAAATAAAAATAAAATCCTAATAACCAAAAAATATAATAATAATTTGCTTTGGTCCCTTCCCAAAAAACTTCCTGGCTCTGTCCCAACAAACAAGGTTGGAAGGAGGAAAAAGGATAAAGTCACAACTTAAACCCAACTAAGACCCAACTTTTCTCTTAAGTACAACTTTTTTTAGAAAAAGAAAAACTGCCGATGGAGAAAAGAGAGAGCCTTAAACTAGAAATTAAGTCTAAAGTATAAAAAAAATTGAATCTTTATTGGATTTATGTTGTATGTATCACATATCTTTAGAGAATCAAACAAGGTTGGAAGGAGTGTTTCATTTTTTGAGAGGGGATCTGGATCCGCGTCGGAGGAAGAAGTCTTTGTTCAATAACAAGTCTTCGCTCTCAATTTAAATTCAAAAAAAAAAGTCTTCGCTCTTTTCTCTTTCATACAAAACCACTTCTTTCTCCAACGCACTTGTCTTCTTCGTATGATCATAGACAACATCACTATATATGCATTTGTATACTCCCTCTCTGGTTGAAACAATGGGAATAGGATCATCTTCGGTCCATATCCTTTTTGGTCCAAAATGGACCGAAAAATATCCAGTTCATAGCTAAGATTTGTTCTAAGAAATTTTAAAGTTACAAATGAGACACATGTCCCACTAATAAAAATTATAATAAAATATTATTTCATATTAATAATAATAATAATAAGGGGTGGTTGGCCACACCATTGAGGGTGGCCGGACCACCCTAGTTGGGGGTTGGGGGTGGCTGAAGCCATCCCATGGCCCTTGGGGGTGGTCCGGCCACCCCTAAGGGCCAAATATAAAAAAAAATAAAAATAAAAATCCGTTTGGCCTTTGGGGGTGGCCGGACCACCCCCAAGGGCCATGGGGTGGCTTCGGCCACGTACCCCAAACCGACGCCACCCCCAGGCCCCAACTGGCGTGGTTCGGCCACCCTTAATGAGGTGGCCAAGCATCCCTTATTTTTTTAATATAAAATAATATTTTATTATTATTTTTAGTTAGTGGGACAGGTGTGTTATTTGTGGCTTTAGGATTTCTTAGAACAAATCCTAGCTATGAACTAGATATTCTCCAATCCATTTTAAACTGGAGAGGATCCTATTCCGAAACAATGATGAGGCTCTGATCATATTGTTGAAGATTCCAAAAAAAAAAAAATTCACAATGAGGAAAACAAGGAAGCAAGGAAACCAACTGCAGCATAAGGAAAACAAGGAAACAAGGAAAAATCAAAAACCAATTGTTTGAGATCTTAGTAAGGAAAACAATGTGATCTCATAACATGATCTCAATAAGGAAAACAAGGAAAATAATGTGATCTCATAACGTGATCTCAATAAGGAAAACAAGGAAACACGGAAAATCAAAAACCAATATTATCCAGAACAATCAAATTCACAATATCATCCAGAACAATCAAATTCACAATATCATCCAGAACAATCAATTTCACAATATCAAACAAGGAAAAACTAATATCATCTTCAACTAATATCATCCAGAACAATCAAATTCACAATATCATCCAAAACAATCATATTCACAATTTTCTATCAACTAAAGATTTAAAAGTCTTCACTGTATATTTTGTTGCACCTGCTTAGTATACTATTTTGATTTTGTTTGCGGTTGCCTCTTGTTCGATCTCACAACGTATACTGTTGTCTACATCTTCAGAAACCTTCACCTTCACCACCTCGGCATCCTAACAATCTTCATCCTTCAAGTTTACAATCTCAATCAACTCAGCAACATTGTTCACACAAATGGATTCAACACTTCTCAGCTAACGGCAAAGTTTCGTCCTCCTCTGCACCAATCTCCTGTTCATTTTTCCAGTACATACTTGCACTTCATCAAAATCATTCTCCTTTAGGTTGATTTCGGATTTGGCTTCTTCAATTTGCAGCTTCAACAACTGCAAATAAGAAGAATGGGCTCGGCGGCCTTAGCGTACACCAATTTGCAAAAGATTACAAATTAAACAAAACTAAAACAAAATCAGCTTATAAACTGTTAGAACACAGTTTTCCAAGGATGACATGGCTGTCTTCTATTGGTCTGCTTCGATGGTCTAGTGTTTGTGTATAGATTAGCTTTGTTGCAAAATAGGAAGAAATATGATAAGAGCGGTTGATGTGGTCCGACAGGGATAGCTCTAATGCCTAAGTTAGTGATATAAGCCTCAAGGAGATTAATCATCTCAAAAGGATAATGAACATGGAGAAGTGTTGGATACCTGCGAAGTAGAGGTGGAGCTCTCCTTTTATAGGCAATTGGAGGAGGCGGCCTTGCTGGCAAAGTGATCCTAGCAAAGCAAGAATCTGATAACAACTGTCTTGCTGGCAAAGCTATCCTCATATTCCCAAGGATATAATAGTAGGCCTTACTAGCCGACCATGATTATATGTTCCCAATGGTTTATATAAGAGTATGGATCGGGCCTTGTTTAGGGCTAGCGCTTGATGTGCCTATGCTTTGGGCTTAGTTCGTTAGATGGCCTATAGGCCCATATAGGTAAATTTTGTCCCTACATAAACAATCTTTGCAACTTAAATTTGTTACTCACCTGACGTTTCTTTTTTTTAATCATTTCTTCCAACTTCCTAAGGTCATTCTTCCTCCGGTTGATCTCAAAATAGTGTGTATGGAGTTTCTGAATTCTCAATTTATACCCTCCAAATTCGAAAACAAATCTTTTTCTTATAAATATTGTTAAATTTGTATCATTTAGTAAGTGCAAAACAGCTGGTTCTGTGGTTAAAGTAAGGTTTTTAAAATAATGAGAACGTTAGAAACTCCAAATAATTGTTTTGTAGCATTTTTATTTTTGAGGGCTATAGAGATTCGAAACAATGTGCTACACTTTGAAAGATCATAAATTTACCACTAAGGTAACACAATGCACATGATATCAATCTTGTGGTCAAATATATTAATATGTTTACTTCTGTCAGTTACGTAAAAATGAAAAGTAACCACAATTTAATACCAAACAAATGAAAAATTTACAAAAATTTATTGAGATCTCACTTAATTGCAAAATCAAAGAGGATTGGCATCAGTAGAGGAACTAATGCACTATATCACATCAGTGGCACATGTTTCAGCCCCATAGATGCATCAGGGGAATATTCTCAATCAGAAACATAGCGGAAAACCTTAGGAAATTGAAAAAATGGATGAAAAATAAAAAGGAAACCTGTGGTGATGAACAAAATTTCAGTTGCAAAGATATTTTCTATGCTGATATCAACTGGAAGCAAAAGGATGTTGAGAAAGTGATAGGATGTATTGAAAAAATGATGTGAGTGTTTGGGTTTCGAACATTTTGAGTTTCGACCCCTTTCCCTTTTTCCTCATTTTAGAAAACCTGAATTAACCATAGAACCAACCGTTCTACACTTACTAAATGATACGATCTAACAATGTTTATAATAAAAATTAAAGAAAAAGGGTAGTTAGGGTATAAATTGAGAATTTTTTTTAAGAAAATCCATACATGTTATTTCTTGAAATTCCAAAATTTCAAGCATTTTCTCTAGTATACGCTGATTTCGATTTTGATTTTGTTTTCCTTTTCCTTTTCATTTAATTTGTACATGAATCTGAATTTTACAGATGGCTCGTAGACGTTATCAGTTGACTAAAGTGGTGCTGTTGAAGGAAGAAATCGAGGAAGCAAACAAGAAAGCTTCAGTTCTGCTATATGAGATCAACGAAAGGAAGAATGACCTTAGGAAATTGGAAAAATGGATTTAAAAAAGGAAACGTGAGGTGGGGAACAAAATTTGAGTTGCGAAGATTTTTTCTAAGCTAATTTAATTTTAGTTTTTATTTAATTTGTAATCTTAATTGTACATATTCGTGGACGCCGTTCTTCTTGTGTGCAGTAGTTGAAGGAGGAAATTGAAGAAGCGAAATCTAAGATTAACCTGAAAAAGAAGGATGTTGAGGAAGTGATACGACTTACTGAAAAAATGAACCGTAGTTTGGTGTAGAAGAGGACGGAACTTTGTCGTTGGCTGAAAAGAGTGGACTCCATTCGCGTGAATAGTGCTGTTGAGATGATCGAGATTGCAACCTTGAAGAATGGAGGATGTTTGGGTGCGGAGGAGGTGAAGGTCAATGTCTCTGAAGGTGTCAACGAGTATATATGTTATGAGATTACCCAAAATTAGGGGTGTCAACCCAGTCTAGTTTTCCCTTTTTTGGCCAAAACCGGAAACCGAAACCGGGATACCCCGGTTCTTGGTTTTGGAAAACCGGACTAGGAATCGGAGTCCCAGTTACTAGCTAGTTTCGGTTTGTACCTGATCTGGTAACCGATTTTTTAAGAAAATTGTTTTTTTTAATATATATATATATAAAAGAAAAATGGTAATCGGTTTAACATATATATAAAAAAATATATATTAATCTGGAAACAAAAAATATTAAATATATATACACGGTTCTGATTTCCTGGTTACAACTAGGTGCCAAAAACCAAAACCGGCTCCCCAGTTTATGGTTTCCGTGTTCCCAGTAATTTTTGATACCCCTACCCAAAACACCCACATCAATAGAGGAACTAATGTAAGAGAAAGTAAGTAGTTTGTGAATATGTTTGTCAGTGCATTTTGAAAATACTTGGAGATGTTTTCGTTTTAACTACCTCAGAGATAAGGATCTTGCTCGATCAACCTGTGCCCCCCGCAAGATCGCAAGATGAGTCCTTCGAAGATGATGTGTGTTTTCGGTGACTGAATTTCTCTTTTGGAAAAAGAGTTCATATTCAATAAATAAATCCATTTTAATATTTCAAATAAGCCTCTCCCCTGACCCTAGCAGCCTTAGAATTTAATTGTTATATTATTATGTTGAATTTTTCTCTTTTTATTCATTTGTCCAAACAAGTGAATAATAAATTATAAATATGTTGACTAGCAGCGCTGCCATATACTACAGAAACAAGTGAATAAAAGTGATTGTTCTGCCTTACCGTCATGCGTAAATTTTGGTCACTTAAAACGACATCATTTCCAATTATTAAATCTTGACCGTCATTTATATTCATTTAAGGTTTATGCATAGGCCACCTTCTGCTTGATTTCAAATACATTGATTCTATTACGTACTATGCCAAATATTGATTTCAAATAACTTCCACAAGCAAAAATTATCAATTTTTTTTACACAATTATCATTGCTTTTGGAAGTTCAAAAGCCAAGAGAGATGCTAATCCTATCCAATACCAAGAAGCCACATGAGCAGCAATAGCATCAACCAAGTTTTCTGAACTTTCCCTGTGGTGTTGAAGTTGAACCATCAATTTGCGGCTTAGGCTGATAACCAGTCTCAAAACTTTACAACCTATTCTTTCTACCTCCATAAAGATATAGAAACGATTACTCAAAAATGCTGTTTTAATAGTAGATGATTCATTTGTGGAACACCAAAATTTGTCTGTTGAATCCAGCTTTGCTTCCTGACAAGCTGGAAGTTATGTCTTCTACCTTTCTAAACCCAATCTGCAATTATGTTAAATATCAGATATCTTACTTATCAAAAGTAATTTAAAAGTCAGATATCTAAGTATGTTATCTTAGCAAACAAATTAAAGATGAAATAAGGGCCCTATTCCATTTGTTTAACTGTGTTCAAACTTAAGCACAAATGCTAGAACTTAAACATATAACATACCTTGTCTAGAAGTATTTCCCGAAAACATTCTGGATGGAAAATAATATTCTTATAATTAATTGCTGTTGTCTGCAAAATGAGTAGAAAACAATGCCTTAAGACCCTTGGCAGATCTAATTAAGCAATAAAATTTTAAGGGATAATATTATATAGGAAGCTGAATGGTGAAAGCTAACTTATTCGCCAATTTGTAAGGTTTTTTATTCAGATCACTGAAGACCCAAGGTAGGTCAGCTTCCAGTAAAAATGATTCCTTTTTTCTTTTTTAATAAAAGACAGCCGAAAAAGAATCTTAAAGAAGCAAGAGCCCTCTCCTTGTACTAAGGATAAGAAGGCTTAGGTTCTGCTCATTATCAGAACTATTGCTGAAGATTCCAGAACTACAATCACTTCCAGTGATCAACAACATCCCAGAAACCTGAAGAGCTAACACTACAACCTAGTAGCAAAGGACTTTATGAGAGACGCAAGGAATCTCATGATATACAGCCTTTTGCCACACCTATCATAAACATTGTGTACAATTGCAACAGAAGTGTTTGCAGCATCCTTTATGAATAAATTTTTTTAATAACCAACAGGTGCTTCGTTCTATATATATACAATAGCTATCATGTGGACTTGCAATTTGCTAAAAAATTATTACCTCAGACACCTGACGATTGTTTTGATATGACTTCCAAGGTTGAGGTTCCAACACAAGAATGCCACCCTGCTTAAGAAAAGAAAAACTTATGAATAACTTCTTCAGAGAGACCATTCCATATAAAAAGGTGGCAGTACCATAAAACCACAACCATCCTCAACCGCAATCCCCATCAATAATTCAAAGAAAATAACACATGCAAAATAAGAGAATATAAATAACAATTACCGGAAGAAGCAATCCCCAAATCTTTGAAAATAATGCAATTAATCCGTCATCACCCCAATTAAGATGAACCCATTTTGTCACACTCAAACTGCAATGCAGGAGACAAATCCATTGTATCAAACAAGCAGCACATTAAGGTTAAGCAAAATATGAACAATAATTGTGTGCCTAAAATAGCATTTAGAAGGTGCACCAGAAGACACTCTTTCCTTTTACCCAAATTAAGACATATTGAACTTTTGGTAAAAATAATTATGACCATTTTCTGTTTAGAGTTTTGTAGAGAGAGGCAAATGGAGAGATGGGGGGGTCGAAGAAAAAGTAACAATAAAATCCTATTACCACAAGCTTTGCATTGATTTTTGAAGCTAATTTTTTCTTAGGTAAATTATATTTTGTCTCCTCAAACTATCATCCCATTCTCAATGTCCCCACCAAACTTCAAAACGTGGCAATCAACCTCCCAATTTCAAGTTCCCGTTGCAATGCATTTGAGAGACATAAAATGATGCAAAAAGTCTCTTTTCAGAGGGAAAAGTGTAATTTACCCTTCTTTCTATCTTCTTCTTTCTTTTTTTTTTCCCCTGTAATGAAAGTTTTAAGTAAAATGTTTGGGTAACATCGGAGCTTTTGTAAAAAGAAATTATTGCCACTGAAAGTAAGATTCTCTCATAGGCATAATATAACCCAAAAAAATACCAAAGAATTGTATCATATTGCTTCTCTCGTGGATGCCGACTCTGAACAAAATTTTCCTGTCGGAAAGAGACAATGTCACACAGTTCTCTTTTCATAGAAGGGGAACAATCCCTTGAAATTCCTTTTGTCTCTTCATTGGATGATGCAGTATCGCTCTGCTCTGGACCATTTGCACTCTCTGCAACCTCCAATTTGGAAGATTTTGCATGTGTCTTCCGAGCACTTTCCAATTTCACAAATTTTTTGAGATGCCAATATGAGTCCTCTATTCGATCTGGCACATAAAGAATATTAGATTATGTGCAATCCTTGATGTCTGTCAATTTTAACAGTGGAGAACTTCAAAAGTTAAGTACAAAGTTTGTCACATGCTCTTAAACCCATAATTTTAAATGACAAGAACAACCTTATAGCAGCCAACCTGAAATTAAAGAATGTTTGGATAGAAAATGGCCCAAGTATCTCAAAAATAAAATATTGAAGCTGGGTCTTGATGCTTATCAGAGTCCAACACTCACAAACAGATTGCATCATATTCTAGGAAAGTTGTCAATCTTGGGAAACAGGCATGACAACTCATCTTTATCCATAAAAGGCTATATGGTCAAAACAAGCTCAAAAAACCAGAATATGGACACATTACATGCATATGAACAGCAGTTACAGCACCAAGGTCTTTCAATGTGACATGTGCAAATATATAAACAATTATCAGTGTCAAGTCTGTTGTAGTTTGTTGACACTTTTAGGGCATAATGCTAAAAAGTATTACTCATTGAATGTAGAGCAATTTTTCAATTTTTACCAACAGGCTGAAAATATGAAGCAAAAAAATCATAGAGCAAAGGGCATTATTTCAACTTCAAAACTTTAGCAACAGATTAATATGAATAGATTCTTACTAGAATCAATGTCAATTCCAAGAATGCTCCGGCATTGGAACTTTTTGGCTGTACAAAAGACATGATAGTTAGTATCAGTCTGTGTAAATACATGCAAAACATAAAATTAGATACATCACTTGTGCGCCTAACTCCTATTTTTTAATTAGCATACTACCACCTGGAACCTTCCTTAGAAGCCCGTTAAAAGAATTAGAAAATAGTTTTATGAACAATTTCATTTAAGAACTATTGCAAACAACAAAGGCTTAACAGTTGCAAAAGACACATGCGATAATAATAAATCAACTGAGAACTTGTTACCAATTTGGATGGTAATTATCCCACTATTGCAGCCAATATCAAGGCAATCCTTGTCTTCAAACCATTCCTTCTTCAAGACCTTTAACCGAGGATCTTCCTCCTCCAAGTCCTGACCTATCTGGAACATCAAATAAAACAACAAAATTTAACATCTTTTTAAATGTGATTTATAAAACCACTCCTAAAAGCATAAGCTTAGCTAATACCCAAATTCCCAAAACCTTAATATAGTAATCCTCAAAAGTGTTTCAAACTGTGCCACCACATATCATGAACAAAATACGCTAAACTAAGTCATAAGCTCAAAATCTACATTAAAAAAAAATTAAAAAAAAAAGACTGCATTTCATAGCCACATGGTAACACACCCCACTAGTAACCATTATTATTCAAACTCATCCCCACAAGATCTCCAAACTTGCAATGAAAACATGAAGCTGGGTACTCGAAAACTGAATACAAATAGTAATCCCACGTTTGGTTGGCGAGAAAATTGAACGAAGCAAATTAAAAAAAAAAAAGAGTATGAGGAAGAAATTACACGGTAGCCGTAGTAGTTTCTGTAATTGCCGAATGGGAAAACCTCTTTGCGTTTTTTCTTCCTCTGCTGCTTCACTCCTTCCTCTGCTGCCGCTGCTGCTGCTATCTCTTCGCCCTTCCCTTTCTCCTCCATTTTCATTTTCTCTTTTTCGTCTTTGAGAAGCCTCAGTACCTCAATAAGAAGGGTCTAATGCTTTTTTCGCAAGGGACGGTGCTGTAGCCTGTAGGGTTTAAGCTTAGGATTTTTACGATTTACAGGTGATACTTATTAATTATCATGTCTTCTGAACACGGTTGACGGTACAGATTAAAACCCGCGTCGTTCTTCCGTTCAGGTTGGTTAACGGCGTTTGCACCAAGCCCTAAATTGAGGAACTATTATTATATCGATGAATAATGTTATTATATGTCACAAAATAAAAAACCAGGGGGCCATAAAATTATTTTTTTAAAAATCTAAAAAAATAAAAATAAAAATGGCCCCCTGGTTTTTTTTTTTTTTTTAAAAAATTGAAAAAAAAATTGTTATAATTTTATAAATGCTATTTTTGTTATTGGGAGATATTAAAATTGTTTCCGTAGTTTAGAAATGACATCGACACAATTGGTAGTTGAGGGAACATTAACCTACCTAAACTATCTCGTTACATACTTAATATTTACGGTTCATAACAATTTGGTATCAAAGCCAATAATGGCTTCATCACCTTCCAATTTTGTAATAAAGGCTTGAACGTTTGGAAGCATATTTGAATTATGTGATGAGAGAAAACATTGACCCAATTGAAACTTTGAACAAACATTATCAATTAAGTGATAATTTAAAAGGGGTTCTTAGACTTTTCCTTTTTACATTTGAAATAACACTATTTTTATAACTAATCAGCCTTTGAGGCTCAAAGGATCAAATGTATTCTCGCTTAGAAAATGATCCTCCCTATTTTAAATTTCCTCTTTTTCCTCCATTTAATGCATTTTGAAAGGTAGTGTTGTTGTCCCCAAGAGGTAGTTCAATCGATTGGGACTACACCTAATAAATGAAGTCACTAGTTCAAATCTCCCTCCCTCTCTTATGCGGACATGTCAAAAAAAGAAGAAAGAAAGGTATTGTTGTCCAAAAGTTTTAATAATGGTAATGCATTAAATACACTACCTTTTAAAATGTACTAAATAAAAGAAATTGAGAAGATTTGAAATGGTGAGGATCCTTTTCCCCCTTCCGCTTTCCACCAAAAACACAAAATACAAGGAAAAAATCAAAACAGAAAACAGTAAAAATAGCACCACCCTTACGAAAAACATGGTACCATGTCATCCCTGAGGGCCAGCAATAGTTTGTGTATAGCTAACAAGGCCACATTGAGGAACCAAGTTCACAAGCTAACAATAGAACCTAAGTGCCGAAAAGTGAAAACCCCCACCAAATTGCCTACATGAAAAAAACACAGCTCGGAAACACCATTGCTAGAAATACAGGTTTAAAAATCAATCTATTTGCTTACAATTAACTTTGTTTGAAATCGGTAGCCAAATCAAACATAAGTATTTCACAAGGAAATTTTTGACATCTTGATATCTATAGAGAAAAATAATTAAACAGAATTGTAAGTCTCAAACTACAAAGCTGTGAAGCTAATAATCATAATGGAAATTATTATTATCTTATCTACAAAATGGGATTTCATACATTCTCTCACGCCTTCAGTCGATTTGTTTCGGTCCAAGTAACAGGTTTTGTTCTCACAAGTTGGTATGATATTTTCCTAAAACTCACTCCAACTCCTTTAGAAAATCAACATTATCTACAAAAACCTGCAAAATGGACAAAGAAGCATCAACCTAAATGAATCGTAAAAGTACGTATGATCATCAGATAAGAAACCAGACAAAACGAAGAACCAAATTAATCAAGTAAAGATTTATACATTTCAAAAGTCTACTTTGCACTTTCGTATGTCTTGTGTTTATGATCATTGTTTGCATCCTTGAATAACCTGGAGCAAGTTCCTTGTCTTTTAACTTTTCTATTGGCCTGAAGGAATATTTTCTCAATAGCTCTAAATTAGTCTTGACTCTCTTCCCTTTTTTTCTTTTTATTCTATCACACACGTACTCCAAAAGAAAAAAGTCTATGCTCACTTCTACACTAAGATGGGCCTTCAGGCTTCCCCTGAAAATATGATGTTCCTTGTCTTTTAACTTTTCTATTGGCCTGAAGGAATATTTTCTAAATAGCTCTAAATTAGTCTTCACTCTCTACCCTTTTTTTATTCTATCACACGTACTCCAAAAGAAAAAAGTGTATACTCACTTCTACACTAAGATGAGCCTTCAGACTTCCCCAAAAATTATGTCTCATCCTAAAGGCTATTCAGCTTGTGGTTTAGTATTGAGTCTTAAAAAGCATATATAAAGAAGGGTTTAAAAATAAAAGAAAAAATAATAGTAAATAACAAAGGAAAAACAACAGTCAACACTGATCACATCTAAAATGGGTGAATCCCAAGTAATGAGCCAAATACCGGCAAAAACTATCAAATTGTCGAGTGATCAGTGTCTCTGACCTAATCCAAAGCCTTGCATACATGCTATGCATCTAGGTAAGTTTACCTAACTATGTACTCTAAGGTACATAGTTATCAGCATCTCTGACCTAACCATGCATCTCTGACCTAACCCATATTTACGTATTTTGTTCTGAACAAATGCGTACCGAACCATTCTTGACAGTTCTAGCAGAGGTGACAGTCACTGTGACCGTAGCAAAAAGCCAATCAAGTTCTATATGCAAAATGCATTTGAAAACAACAATTCACCGGACACAAGCATGAAACCATAAAATACTGTTATATATGCAAAATGCAGTTGAACACAAAAATTCCTCGGACACAAGCATGAAATCTTTACAAGCCATACCGCCTTCCAACCATCAGGATCCAAACATGCAGTAATCTTGGTGCTGATACCCGGTAATGGTCCAGGTTCCCGGGTAATCTTTCCTCCAGCAAGTTTAATAGCTTCTGCAGTTTTATAAACATCATCTGTGCCTATTGCGATCTGTAACAATGTAAGAAGTCAATCTCCAAGGTCCGACAATTCAAACACAGTGTGATACCACTAATATAATGTCTTGTTACAAGAAGTAATAACCAATACCTACCAGAAAAACAGTTTTTTCAAAAAAAAATTGAGGGGAGGGAAAAACCTTTCTTTCCTTCTTTCTTTTTTTTTGGGGGGGGGTGGTTGTGGTAGGGAGTATAGTTTGTACCTGAGCATAAGCATTTCCCTTTTCATATTCGGTGACCCCATAGTTGTATGTCAATTCCAGAACGACATTTTTGTCTTCAGGACCATAACCCATCATTGCTATTGTATACTATATAAAAAAAATAAAAATAAAAACCCACAAAATTATGTCAGTAACATACAAATGCACGCTAAAAAAAACTACCAAAAACTTATTCTGAACATAAACATTTGGAAAAAATACAAAATTAGTCCCTTGTGGTTTGAAGTTTTGACAAATAGCTTCCTAAGGTTTAAAAAGTGACTAAATACTCCTTGGGGTAAAGAAAAAAGAAGTACCTGCCATTAGAAAAGTTAACAAATTCCATTAATGAACCACATCAATAGCAATCATATTGTGACACGTGTCACTTACAATAAAAAAATAAAATATTAAAAAAGTGGGGTGGTTGAGCCACCCCTTCAACCAAAGGAGGTTAGGACACCCTCAGACTGGCCAAAGGGGGTGGCTCAACCATCCCCTCAAATTTTTTTTAGGCCATTTGATAGCCATGGGATCTTTCGTCCATCTCCAGATATGCTTAAAGAGGGTGGCCAAAACTACCCCCTAGCCATTTGGGGGTGGTTCAGCCACTGCCCATTTGGCTAAAGGCCATCAGTTTTTTTTTTTAAGTGACACGTGTCGCAATATGATTGGTGATAGTGTAACTAACTAATGGATTCTATCAACTTTTCTAACGGAAAGGGCCTATTTTCCTCTTTTTTTTTTTTTTTTTTACTTACCTCAAATGGTATTGAGTCACTTTTAAACCCCAATAGCTATTTATCAAAACCTCAAACCACATGGACCAATTTTACATTTTCCCTAAACATTTTAATCAAAGAGGCAATAATAGCCAAGAGAATGTGCCTATAGAAAACCCCATAAAGGCCTGGGACTTGAACACAACTCAATACAGCTTAACCATAATGACCACAATTTACAGTCAAAAGATAACAACCCATATCTAAACAAACCCAAAAATGGATTTCCTTGAGCGGCTAATCTTCTAGCTATAAATTCCCAATGAAGTTAAAGTGTGCAATGGCTAAGATTGAACGCAGGTATACGCAACTATATACATGTCTTGTACTGTTGAATCTTATAACTTTGTTGGCACAACGACACAGAAAGTTTTGTTGTGTCTTTTCTACATAGGTCAATTAGGAAAGTAGAATTCCCCAAAAGGGCACCAGGTTTGGAGGCAACAAAATATTCCCCTATCAATCTAGTCTAGCTCCTGGTTTAACTACCTTATCTGTTAATAAAATAGATCAATACACAAAGAAATATGTCAATCCAAGATCTAGCCAAAGATTTCAAGATACCTTGTACTCTGGATTATCACGTTTGCGAAGAAGTTCCATGCCAAAGGCCTACATAATAAAAGGAGATATAGATTGACAACTGTATACATGACTTAACAGAGAAATGCCAAAGGCAATGAGCATAACTTAGCAATTGAGACTGAAATTGCAGAATCTTGCACAGAAAAACATCTCACCTTCTCATAAAACTTTATGGAACGATCAAGGTCACCTACACGAAGCATTACTTGACACAAGGGCTCAGGAGTAGGTCCCCTCTCCAAAAGTTCAAACTTGTAGCCATCAAAGTCCTCAACAAATGCAATTACCGTAGTGCCACCTTTGACAGGACCAGGTTCTCTGGTTACTTTACCACCTTTAGCCTTTATGAGTTCCACAGTCTTCACAACCTAATCAGAGACCACAAAGATAAAACCCCAGTACACGTCTAGAAAGAAACAACTATCTAGAGGACAGTATAGCATATGTGACCAAAGTATAGTGAGGAGCTCACAAACATCAGAGTGAAAAGAATATTGAAAGAAAATATACCATATGCTTAAAGGAAGATACAAAAAATCGTTCAAGAACCAGAACTTACATCTTCAACAGCAATACCAAAGTGGCCAAATCCAGTACCAATATCATACTTGTCAACTCCATAATCTGGGCACATCATTAAATCAAAAAGAATATCAACAAAAAGCACCAATAGCACGGCAATGTATACAATTGACTTCAAGAAAGGACAAGGTATAGTGCTTATATTACTATTTTAGTATTTCATGAAAGCTTCATAAGAAGTTCCATTGTTTCTTAAGGAAAGTTCATCAAAACTAAGCACTAGTTAGATGGCCTACTGTAAGTGAGTTCAATAACAAAGTGAGAATCTTCGGGCCCATATCCAAGAAAGGCATTTGTGTATCTCTCCTCTGGTATGTCACGTTTTCGCAGCAGTTTCATCCCCAGGCATTCTGTATAGAATCTGCAATCACCAGACAATTTAACTTGATCCCAAGTTTCCTCTCATCCTAGTTGTTTATAAGAATAGATGATATACAAGAAGAGGCAGAGCATTTCACATCATACTGAAAAGACATACTTTATGGTTCTGTCCAAGTCTCCAACACGATAAACAACATGGAGCATCCTTCGCTTGTCTTTCTTGACCCACTCTAGCACATTTTCTTGGGTAGCTGCTGTGCTTGCTTGGGCTGCATTTCCAGCTGCGGCCATTGCCATGCTGTTACCCTCTCCTCTTAACAGCTTAGCAGCTTTCAGACCAAAAAACTGAGACTGTGGAACAGCTGGATAACAACTGAAAATCATCAATTTTGTCTAAATTTTTGAAATTGTTCAATACCATCAATATGTTGGTGTTTTCTATGCCATAGCAAGACATGAGGCCTATGGTTCGTTCACTATATGAGGAGTAAGCCACAAAAAACTTACTATAGAGGAGAAAATTCATCTAATGTGAAAAATGTACAATGCTTCAACCATCGTAATGAAGCAAAATTGGGATGCAATAAATTCAATAACTACAATATTCCTCCACTTCAAAAAGAGGCAAAATTCACACACATATATCATAAGCTTATAATTCAAAAAACAGATTAAAAGAATTTGAACAGCTGAAGCGCAATTTGCATAGCCAAACTCCTCCCGGAATCCAACTTCACTATATACAAAACATAGATCAAAAGAAACGACAAAGTTTGAATCATTCAATATCAGTCGGTGTGAAAATGACGGCTTCACTTTTTCACATCAGCACCACTCGAACAATGATAACACATTGGCAAATGGCAATGCACACACACACACACACACACACACACACACACACATTCACACATACATACATACATATATACATAGAACTATGTTTTCGTGCAAAAAAAAAAAATCAGTTTATTTAATGCGGTATCACGCAAATTATATACAACTAAGAAATTAACAAGCATATCATCTAAAATTCCGCACTGCGATAAACACACGCTAGAAAACGGACCAAATTACAACATTGCAAGAAGTTCAAAGAAATGAAATATCAAAGCAACGAATATGTCTAGGGCTCAGAAAACAAAACAAGCACATAGAGGTTATACCGCTACCGAGATGCATCATAGAGAGGCGGCGAGGGGGGCTGTGGGGAGAGAGAGCAAAGCGCAGGAGAGGAAGTTTCAGCGACGAGAGAGAGGGCCGAATCGTCGACGCCATAGGTATTATTCTCACCATCTCTGAACGGAAAATTCTCTCGCCGTGCAAGATTTTGCTCTGTGGCTCTGTGTCTGAGAGGAGTGTGAGGGTCTGTGAGGGCGAGAGATAAGCTTTTTTCTTTTTTTTTTCTTTTTTCTTTTTTGCTTTTTCTTTTGAATGGGGAAAGAATGAGAATAAAGAGAAAATGCGGGGTTGCGTTTTAATTTCCAAAGGTTCCTCGTTATTCTTTTTGTCTTTTTTGGGGTACGACTGAATTAGCGGAGTGGCGTGCGGTGGGAGGTTTTTTTAATTCTATTCGATTGCCGCTTCCATTTTTATTTTTATTTTTTAAATATATTTTAGCACTACAAAATATTATTTATTTTTAAATTACACATTTAAAAAAATGTTATAAAGTTATGAAACAAATGCAAATATTGTGGTCAAACTTAAAGTGTGATTTTTGAATAAGGAAAAAAAAAAACAATGAAAAAAGTTGTCCTTTCATGAATCTTTATAGAATAATTATAAATTTCTATAACATTTTTGAAATTAAAATTTACCAAAGGATACCAAGAAAGTGTATTATGCAACTCTAAAAAAATAATTATTATAATTATTTTACTAATTACCGACATGTCAGTTTTTCTTTTTTTTGTTTTTCCTATCTACATGATATAATTAAATTATTAAAATTATGTTTTTATGTTTATAACTAATCATTAATGTTTAATTTTTTTTGTAGCTTGCTTTTATAATATGGACCAACCATTAAATGTTAGTAAGATGCTTGCACCTGCTCTAAAAGGCCCATCACTTTGCAATTAGCCGTGCTTGTTTGGGCTGCATTTCCAGCTGCCCAACATTATATTTGTTTTCGGTTCTATTTTTTTGAAAACGGGAAGCCCAAATATTGATGGTGACGGCAACCATCCAATCCAGCAATCCAAAGGCCTAAAATCGGAATTAGATCCTCTCCCAGTTTCTAAAACCAAGGGGTATGACTGTGAATTGTGATTGATGAAAGCAAAAAAAGTGTTTTCTTTTTTTTTTTTTAATTACAAGTGATTTACAAATGGATGTAGCAATTCACATCAGTCACTCATTTAAGAAAATGTTTGGAATACTATAACATTTATTATAAAGTTATTTATAAACTAATGTGACAATTCATAATTGTTGAAAAACTTAAGTGTGATTTTATGAGATAAGGAAAAAGAAAAAAAAAACAATTTTAGAGGTAGAAGAATAAGAATTTAGAAGAAAATTCTATAACAATTTCTAAATTTTGAGGAAGATAGAGATTGGTCCTAGGAAACATGGATGGAGTTCGTGCCCGCTGGAATTATGAACAGTGTATTTCTCCGTTATCAAACAATACGAGAAGAGAATTTGTTTTCGTAGGCTAGAGTATTCACTAAGCTCAACAATAAATAAAATTTACTTGCCAAATTTGTTGCTTTATGTTTTGACTTTTAAGTAATGTTAAAAACCATATTTTTGTCTCACAATGCTAAAATAATAATTTCAACCAACCATTAAATATTACAGTGAAAGTTTGCAAATCCGAAATCATATGAGTGGCGGTCAAAATCGGTTTGAATGAGACATGACCACTTCAATGAAAAAAAGTTTTTCCTTCTCATGAATCTTTATAGCGTAATTATCACACATTCACTTGTTGAAGATAGAATAACCCCACCAGCTGGAATTGGGGCTAAGTATGTTATCAACAACACAAGGAAAAAAAATTAGATTTTTTTTTTTTGCTTATTGGCTCTTAGAGTCTTCACTAATTTTTTTTTTGCTTACACGGGATGGAGACCAGACCAATCGATCCCAAGCTCAGAAGCTGTGCGTTTTAGGTTGTCGACGTGGGGATATAGGGTTAGTTTTGTCAGTTAAAGTCATCTACATGTCCCTACAAAAAGTAATTATGCGTATTGGAAGGACTCTCAATACCAACCAAAAAAAATCACGTGTAAAGTTTCAACATGGCGAGCTAAGAGTGGCGGTGGCATAAAGTAAAGTTGGGAATGTGATTGCAAGCTTTGTCATTTAACTACCATCAACCACCCTAATTTAGGGCATATTTAAAATTATAATTGCGAAATAGAACTTTTAGATTAAAAAAATAAAAAATAAATTTTTATTTAAAGTATGTTTTGATCATTTTTAAAGTAAAAAAAAAAATGCTTTTAAAATTTTTTACTGAACATACCAGCTTTTGTTTGGCATAAATTTTAAAGTACTAAAAACACTTTTAAAGTTTTCTAGTGTAATTCAAAACAACCTCTAATCAACTCAATGTATAAGTTACCTTGAAATCTATAAATGTTTTAATGAAATTGAATTATTGTTAATGTTTTAATGAAATTGAATTAAGTTGTGGTCAACCAATTTGAAAAAGCGTACGCGATTCTTATCATAAGTCTATATCTTTTTTATTATTAGTTCGCAATAGACAAATGCTACTATGATCGTAACAAAGTAAAAGCTGCTATTCCATTACTCTATGTGTTTTTAGGTTTAAAACAAACAAGTTGTATTTTTTTTTTAAGAATATGATTAGTCATTTTACAATTAAAAAAGAAAAAGAAAAAGTTATGATATGGATTATTATTATTGATTTATATGTAAAATGAAAATAGAAAAATCTCAACACTGGGCATGATCTATCGTTGAATAGGTTCTTGTGTGTGCCCTGTTTGGGTTGCTTTTTTTTCTTGTCTTGCTTCGGCCTTCGGTGTAGGGCATGCAACTTTTCCTTCATTTTTTATGTATACCTAACACAAATCAAATTCCCGTAGGTTCCTTTCCCAGGTTATACGGTTTTGTTTACTCTTTATTTTTCAACAAAATATCACGAAACCCAAGCACAAGAAGCCAACAAACGAGGTAAAAGGGATAGTTGATGTTGTTGCTAAATCTAAACCCTGCTGCTGGGTTCCAAAACCAAGTCAGAGCAAAGAAAATGAAAGAAATAACAAAAAAAAAGGGGAGGAGGAATGAGGGATGGAAAATACATCACCCTTTAGGGTCTCACCGGAGAGAGACTAGAGAAAGGTTAGGGTTTCTCCGGCTCTAATATATGAAAAACTAATACATTTATTCTTGAAATAAAGGTATGGATGGAAAATTGACATTTCTTCTTCTTATTATTATTTTAATTTTTTCTATGAAAGACTAGTTTATATAGAATAATAGAAACTAGAAAGGGACCAGTTAGGAAAAGATATGTGATGATGGGAGAAGGTGGAGGGCGTTCTCAATCTCTGGAGCTCTTTTCTCGTTTGGTTCACACCCAGCGCGGAAGCGGTGGCTGATAAAAGCACAAATTATTCCGTCCATTATATATATATATCAATATTCAATTTATATATATAAACTTGAACCCAGAGTACCTTTCAATTTTCATACATCTTACCTTACTCATTGCTTCCTCCAAGTACCTTTTCTTTTTCTTTTCTATATAATTTTTTTTAAAAAAAAAAAAAATTGTGAGTAGGTCCTTCATGTACTAGATCACTTTTCATTTATGACTTGAAAATTATGAATCCACATGGTAAGTTAGAATTTGGTTTTAAATTTTTTCCATTGGATTTCCTTTTTTGGTCAATCATTCCTCATTTCTTATTGACATGTGTTAGGTGGTGTTAGGTCTCTCTCAATCTCAAAAATTATATCCGATGTAAAATAATCCTAACAACACAATACAGTACTTTTTTCAATTTTTTTTTCTTCTTGGTATTGGTTTCCACGGACGACGGTATGGAGTATATATTGGACTTTTGGTCCTTAGTGTTATGTGTTTGGGGTAGGTGACTTAGGATTGGGATCACATGCAATAGCTTTTAATTTAGGTTGTTCATTTTAATTGAATAATTCAAATTGCAACAACACATCAGAAATATGAAATAGGGTAACTCTTAAGGTGACGGAACTACACATACCACCCCCTATGGTCAAACGAATATTCAACCACTTTCAATGGATAACTGTTAGGAGTGATTAAAATATCTATATGGCCGATGACGGTAGTTTTATAAAATAATATAATAATATAAAAGGATAAAAACATAAAAGAAATATACATAATTAAGATAATTCAATTTATAACTTATGTTTACATATTAAAGCCTTTTATTGACCGGGTTTTTCTTATGCTTCTCTTTTACTTAAACATTAAAAAAAATATTAATAGGTGAATTCGGTGAGTTGAGGCTTGATGATGATTCAAGCCTCAAGGACAAGGACAGTAATAGGTGATGACCCGCATGTTTTAGGGAGGGGGTATGTCGGCTATACGATTTCAACCAATCAACCTATTCAATTATTAATAGCACATCCAAATATGTGCAAATGTGATAATGACAACTTAATTAGTGTATGGAAAATATTGAATCAATTGCTCTATCCCACGTCACAATAATGGACTCATATGATACGATCCACGCTGATCTCTAAAACGAAATTATATCTAATATTTAATATATGCATATATTTTTTATTTTAACAATTATAAATTTTAATTTTAATCATATGTCATAAGTCTCTTTCTTTTTACCTACCCAATCGTCACTCCATTATTGTAAAATAAAATCCAAAAAGGTATGGGGCTGAGGTTTCGCATAGCTAAATAAGTCATCATAATTCAGAGATTTTTAGAATAATCTTTCCAAATATAATTTTATAAAGTGTGGGGATTTAGAGGACTAGGAGGTCAAATACTTTCTTTTAGTTACAATTTGACTAGAATATATGGAAATCACTCACTCTCTCTCTCTCTCTCTATATATATACATATATGGATCTTTAAATGTTCTCGTTAAGCAAATATTATTAGATCGAATCATCTTCTTCTATTTTCTTTTCTTTATGCGTACATGTCAAAAATTTGTCCAATTTTTTCACTCACTCTCTCCGTCTCTCGAGCTCCTCTCTATTTCCCCCTCTCTCTCCTATGGGATACAAGCACAACGACAACATCAAACACACCAATGGTCTAGGCTATCGGTGAGTGGGACGACGTTGAGAACTTGGAATGGCGACGGTGACTCTATTTGTTAATTTTTTTTAAAGAGTATTTTTTTGTTTTTAGTTAAAAAAATTATTTTGTGACATAAAGTTAAAACTGTTTTTATATTTTTAAGAGTATTGTGTTTGAGTTATTTGTTAATATTTTATTTTTATAATAAAAAAATAGAAGAAAAAAAATTGTGGCAAGCTTTCAGATGAGTCATATGGCATAGATGGGTGAGAGAGAGAACGAAAGAAAGAATAGTTAGAAAAATAAAAATAATTGAATAAAAAATATTTGATTAAATTTTGACTTTTTTTGTTTTTTTTTGAAATGTGATTAAATTTTGACTAGTCTAGTACCGGTGTGCTCTATATCATGCACGAACGAGGATAGCATAAGCATTCGAGTTTAGTTAGTTTTATATAATTAATTAATTAATTTTTCAAAAAGTATCATTATTATTATTTTTAAAATTGGCTCGATCTCCACCGTTAAAATTATATAATTCCCGCACCTGAAAATGGCGCGCGTGAAGGGCAGCACATGGAAGCAGAAAAGCAAAAGAGTCGAGACGGGTCAAGTCCGACCATCCCAGACGACACATGACACATGCATTCTCTGACGCGCCCGTCTCACCACTTGACTCTGCGACAGGGTGTGTGTGAGCAATACGCATTCCACGCCTACCGCCTCTCGCACCCGACACCTGCTTTACTTCCAGTAAAACCACACACACTCCGACCCTCCCATCGTCTCTGCAAATCTCTGTTCATTTTGTATTTTTATATTCACTTCTCACGATTCAGCAGAAGTCTCCAATTTCCGCAAACTACTACTTGCTGCAGCTTTCTTATTCGTATATGTTTTTTTATTATTCAATTTCCCAGTTTCTTTTTCTTTTTCTTTTTTAAATTTTTTGTTCTGTAACGGTTTCCCAGTACAGTAGATCAAGAACGCATGGTTTTTCAAATTTGCTTACCCGAAAAAATCTAATCACGGGATTTCAGTACTTTGGAAGTTACCAAAGTCTCGTGCTTTCCTTATCTTTTCTCATTTCTAGTCTGACTATTTAGAAGATAAAGGTCTGCGGGAAATCTGATAGATTTTCTTACATTTTATCCAGAGTTTCTTGTGGTTAATCTCGTGCTCGAGCTGTTTTTGGAATTGTTTTACCGGTGATTTTTTATTTTAATTTTTTTAGAATTGGGGTTGCTGTTGTTGAAGCAGAGCCCAGAGAGCAGAGAGACCAGTAACTCCGAAGCTCATGAATCTTCTGTCGATTCTGGCATCTGGGTTGGGCTCAATTCTTCGTTCTCAGTAATGGGTTGCGTTTATTCGAGGGTTTGTATTGGCGACGTTACGACTCCGAGAATTAAAGGGACACAAAATGCGAGCACGGACGAGATCGCCGTGTTCTCTCCGGCCTCTTCTGACAGCCAAGAAGGCGAAATCAGAGACCAGTTCAACCAATCGGGCCTCACCAGGGACCCAGAGGTCGGCATTACTCGGCTCTCCAGGGTTTCGTCTCAGTTTCTACCTCCAGACGGGTCGAGAACCGTGAAGGTTCCCTCAGGAAACTACGAATTGCGGTATTCATTTCTGTCTCAAAGAGGGTATTACCCTGATGCTCTGGATAAGGCTAACCAGGACAGCTTTTGCATTCACACCCCATTTGGCACAGAGCCGAATGAGCATTTCTTCGGGGTCTTCGATGGTCATGGCGAATTCGGAGCTCAGTGTTCGCAGTTTGTAAAGCGAAAGTTGTGTGAAAACCTGCTTAGGCATAGTAAATTTCATGTTGATGCTGTTGAGGCGTGCCACGGTGCGTTTTTAACGACGAATTCGCAGTTACACGCTGATAATTTGGATGATAGTATGAGTGGAACTACTGCAATCACTGTGTTGGTTCGCGGCAGGACTATATACGTAGCGAATTCCGGTGATTCGAGGGCGGTTATAGCGGAGCGGAGAGGGAAGGACATTGTAGCAGTGGACCTTTCAATTGATCAGACGCCGTTTCGGGTGGATGAACTCGAAAGGGTTAAGCTTTGTGGCGCCAGGGTACTTACGTTGGATCAGATTGAGGGGTTGAAGAACCCGGATGTGCAGTGTTGGGGCACTGAAGAAAGCGATGATGGCGATCCGCCTAGGTTGTGGGTGCCCAATGGGATGTATCCCGGCACGGCTTTTACGCGGAGTATTGGTGATTCGATTGCTGAGTCCGTTGGGGTGGTTGCTAACCCTGAACTTGTTGTTTTGGAGCTTACAGCGAGTCATCCTTTCTTCGTGCTTGCTAGCGATGGGGTGTTCGAGTTTCTTTCCAGCCAAAACGTGGTTGACATGGTAAGGTTCCCCATTCGTTTTTTTTGGTAGCAATTCAGATATGTATGCTATGAGAAATATGCTTGTGCTCAATTGAGTGATTGTATCTTTCTTTTTTTTTTTTTTGAGTCGTTGTTGTTATCTCAATAAGTATAAGCCGATGCTTCTGAATAAGTCTTACAACTGTACTCGATGCTGCCATTAGTGATATAATGAAGCTCTACACATATATAGCTTGCATAAATCTACTTTCAATAACCTCTTCAGGATTTAGAACTTTTGACAACTGGAGCTGTTTTAGAATTCAGGAAGTGTTGTGAATATAGTTGAAAAAATTCAGCCATGTGCTTGGTTGGGAAAAACACAATGAATGCTAGAAAAAGGCGGCTGTTATACTTTGATTAAGCAAGAAAGGATCGTAGAATTATGTGCCATACATGGAAGTGGGTTAAGTTTAGTTTTTAGTATAATTCAGTAATTATTCTTTTCTTTTTTTTTTTTTTTTTGTTGTTGTCAAATTGCTCATAATGAGCTTGTTCGGATGTTCCAGCTATCTGATTTCACATTTTGAGGTTGCTGATGCATTCTACTGCTTGTGGCTAATACAATCAGTTCTTTATTTTGTACTATTGTTGGTCCGTTAATTGATGAGTTCCTTTTTCCCTTTTCAAATCTCAATGTCGTTTCTTACATTTTCATGTCTAGAAATAGTTTCATTGCTAAATATCATGCCTCTGCTCTCTTTCCTCTTATGGTTATCAAAGCTCATCACTCAGCCACTACATTTACAGGTTGCAAAATTTAAAGATCCTCGTGATGCTTGTGCCGCAATTGTTGCAGAATCTTATAGACTTTGGCTACAGTATGAAACTCGTACAGATGATATTACTGTGATCGTTGTGCATATTAATGGGCTAACTGATGTAAGAAGGCTTGTTGTTTGCAATAGATTTGATATTTTTCTAAAAAAAAGAAGAAAAAAATACATATATCTATATTTTCTTTACATAATTATTGTCCTTACGGGTTACCATGTAAACTTATAGTTTTTTCTTGTCAGATTGCTGTTGGTCAATCAGCAACTCCTGGAGCTGTTTTACGACCCCCAGTTCCTCATATTATAGAGGTGACAGGTTCAGAGTCTCCTTCTACCTTTAGCTGGAACACTAGGAACCATCGTGTTAGGCACGATTTATCACGGGCACGTGTCCGTGCCATCGAAAGTTCCCTAGAGAATGGTCAATTTTGGATTCCTCCATCTCCAGCCCACAGGAAGACTTGGGAAGAAGAAGTAACCCTCCTCCATTGTTTATATACAGATATATATTTTCTTTAATTCGGCATAAAATTTATATTATGAAATAAAATAGAGGTATAGATTTTTCTTAGTAGCAAGTTCTTACTCTGAACCACTATTGGCGCTCAAATGCTACATACTTCCATGCTACAGGCACACATTGAACGAGCACTGCATGACCATTTCCTCTTCAGAAAACTTACTGATACCCAGTGTCATGTTTTGCTGGATTGCATGCAAAGAGTTGAGGTGCAGCCAGGGGATGTTGTAGTTAAACAGGCCAGTTTTTTAGCACTCAACTTCTTCTCAAATTTGTTTTGAGTTCCTCAAGCTCTTGTACACAATCTTGATCTTGTTTACAAAACATTAGTGGTGGAAATGGATCAAAGATTCCCAACAATTCAAAGTGCATATGGATTCAAGTGGCAATATGAATGTAATACTATTAATTATACATTGGGATATGTGAATGCATAAACACGAGGAAAAAAAACCTTGAAACATCTGAAATCACTTTGTTGAATATTCTGAGATTGTTAAACATCACATTATTTTTAGTTGCACAAAAATTCTAATAGTACACCCTGCATAAGGAAATTTGATCTTCAAAATGGTAAGCTGTATGAAGTCCACAAGTCCTTGCGCATTGCATGCACACAGATGTGAGAATTTCATCCACAACATTGAATCCTTGCTTGAGTTGCTTGTGGACTTGCAAGAATGAGAGTGCATTCTAAACACAATTTTGGGTGGAGTTTTGCAAAAGTGTCACGATCATTTCATTTTGCAGGGTGGTGAAGGTGACTGCTTTTATGTTGTTGGCAGTGGGGAATTTGAGGTCTTGGCAACCCAGGTTCTCATTTTGGTTTATTGATTAAAGTGTCTTAATTTTTGAAATTCCTTCCATAGATCTCTTCAATAGTATTAAAATAATATATTAACATGATATTTATCCAGGACAATGAAGTTATATTTTAATATCTCAATTGATATCTTTTGGAGTGTAGTTCCGATGGATGACTTTTATGTTGTTCATACTTATTTTCAGTTAGATTCATGAGATTGGTTGTTGAATGGGTAAATTAATGGCAGGAAGAACAAAATGGTGAGGTACCTAGGGTTCTGCAGCGATACACAGCTGAGAAATTATCATCCTTTGGGGAGCTGGCTTTAATGTGAGCTGTTTCTCTCTATCACTGTTATATTTCTAATGGTAAATTAAAGATATGATTTGTTCACACAGACTACAGTTTCCAGAAGTTGATGAATTGTTCTCATTGATAATTGCAATAAAATCTCCACTGGTGTATAAATACTTAATTCTGGCTTGTAAGACATTATCAGAACTGGAAAACTGCAAATAATAGTGTCGAATCTATTTAAGCATGACTGTTTTGATGTTTTAACACATACATGTGTGGCTTGCTGATGGCCTTTTTTTCTTTTTTACATTCCATGGTAAACCTGGGGCGTCTCTCTGAAACATGTGAAATCCATTTCCTGGCTTTTCTTCATCGCTGTCTACTCTAGTGGTATATAATTACTTTTTTATAGTTTTCATCAGTTTCTGTGGCACTATAGGTATAACAAACCACTCCAGGCTTCTGTTCGTGCTGTGACAAGTGGAACTCTTTGGGCTTTAAAGAGAGAAGATTTTCGAGGAATTTTGATGTCAGAGTTCTCTAATTTGTCATCCTTGAAGTTGCTTCGATCAGTAGATCTTCTTTCAAGGTTGACAATCTTACAGCTGAGTCAGATTGCAGATTCCCTTTCTGAAGTTTCCTTCTCAGATGGGCAGACAATAGTTGACAAAGTAAAGTTGCTCTCTTAAAGAATAAATCCCGTTTCTTCTGTATGTTTCTTCTCATATTCCTTCAGTATCCACTTGCAGAATGAAGGCATCTTTGCATTGTACATTATCCAGAAGGGACGAGTGAGAATTACTTTTGACACAGATTTATTGAGAAATCCAAACATCTCCAGCCTCATGTCTGACAATCAAAAAGAGAGTAGTAATTTCCAGAGCAGCCTGGAGCTCTCAGTGGAGAAAACAGAGGGAAGCTATTTTGGCGAATGGGCACTTCTTGGTGAAGATATAGGTTCCTTGAGAGCAGTTGCTATGGGCAATGTTGTATGTGCTGTTTTAATGAAGGCAAAATTTGATTCAGTTGTTGGCCCTTTGACAAAGCTTTCTCAGGATGATCACAAGTACGTTGTACTCATATTTTTGCACCCAATCTTCCATTTGAAATTTCATGTTAGATTTATTTTGGACAAACAATATTGACACTTTTTTTCCTCTTTAAATTGATTGATACCATCAAATGCGCTTCATATCCCTGATACTATACATTTTCATTATTTAGGTCGAGGCATAATTCCTTTGATTTTCATAAGGAATCTATGAAAAGTATTGATGTTGCAGCTTTTGCTAAAGTACAGCTCTCTGATTTGGTGAGGGATGCTGCGTCCAGCTTGTAGCTATGTTGCAAAGAACTTATATGGAAAATATATCTTCTTCTAGTATCTTCTAATGGATTTTTCTCTGTAGGAATGGAAAATGTGCTTATATTCCACTGATTGCAGTGAGATTGGGCTTGTACTTCTAAAAGAGTCAGGTTAGTGTTGTTGTATGCTATGATACACTTTGTTTCCTCGACAGAACTAGTTTTTGAGGCTTGTTTGCATGGATAGCCTACCTGCTAACAAAATATGCATGAGAAGGAAATAACATGTATTCATGAATCAACGATCCCTCTCCATGGAAGAACATTAAATCATTTCCTCCCCATGCAATGCAATATAGTGATTATTGGAGGATACATATGCTTGATGAATCATAATGTATACTGATGAAATGCTTTTGTACAAAACTGATTGTCTATCAGAAAATCTGCTTAGTTTGAAAAGATTTTCAAAGCAGAAGGTCAAAGGTATCGGAAAGGAAGCACAAGTCTTAAAAGAGAAGAATCTGATGAAGAGTTTGAGTCCTTCAGCTTGTGTTCCACAGGTTCTGTGCACTTGTGCAGATCAAACGCATGCTGGCATACTGCTAAATACATGCCTCGCTTGCCCTTTGGTTTCCATACTTCACACCCCACTCAATGAACCATCTGCACGGTTCTGTGCTGCCTTTGTTGTTACTGCCTTAGAAAATCTACATAAGGTCTGATGTCTGGACTTTGCTCTGTCCTTATTCCCTTATTTTCTTCTTTGTTGTATATTGATTACAGCTCCTTTTCTCTATTTTTCTTATTTGAGTTTCAGAATGGTGTTCTCTACAGAGGTGTGTCCCCTGATGTTTTAATGTTGGACCAAAGAGGATATTTACAGGTTGGTGCTGTACTATATTTTATGCTGCATTGTGTTCATTGATATCTAAATTGAAGTAGCGTAACTGCACATGGATGTAGTATTCCCTTTTCTGTCACCTAGAAAGTAGGGTGAAATGTAGAGACTTGTGCATTTATGATTTTACTATTTTTTGCTGTTTGCTAGCTGGTGGACTTCAGATTTGGGAAGAGGTCAGATGGCGAGAGGACGTTTACAATTTGTGGAATGGCAGATTCTTTAGCTCCAGAGATAGTCCAGGGAAAAGGCCATGGCTTCCCTGCTGACTGGTAAAATTGCACGTGTAGTGTACTGTCATTTTCTTCCCAAAACCTAGATATCCTTTAGAGTAATGCTACTCTTGATACTGATTTCACACCATGTGACATGTTTTAATCGACTTTTCTTTTCTTTTTATTTATTTTTTTAAAATGACTATATAGAAATCTACTTAAAACATGTCACGTCATTAGGTATGAAATGAATGTGAATAGTAGAATTACTCTATCCTTTATGTGAGAGTTAATAGATACTTTCCATGCTACTTTATATTCATAATTGAGCAGACTGCATGATTACCACTGAAACATCAGCGATTATTACAATTACAAAAGATGAAGGTAGAAGTATTCAAACTATAATTGTGAGAATAACAGCACTTTTTTACAACAACGAATTAGCAAATTACTAATAGAATCTATGTAAATTAAGTATTACAATTTGAACTATCCAAGAGATGTGTTATCCAACATGATGTTGCATTGACACTCAAAAGAGGCATTCTTAACATCTAGAACAATCATCTTTTAACTTTATCGGAATGTTTCAGTATCACCATGGCTCTCCTCAAACAGTTGAAAGAATTTATAGTATGACACATGATAATGTCGTGAATCATCAGAAAGGAGTCCAAGGATTAAGGGAGGAGCTCTAGATATCATTACCATTTGAGGAAAAAGTCCAAGAGCTACCACTACACAATTTTTCTAGAATTTTGCCCCCTCTCCTTTTTGAGAAAAAGAGAACAAGTTCTCCATTTTTATACCATGCATAGTATGATGGTTATGGATCGTAGTATGTTATATAGGTTTTTGAAGATGGAAGCTTGTGATTCTTGTCTGAATTTGTAGTCTCTGATTATTTTTCTTGTATTCTCTTTGACAGTCTTTTTTGAACCGTCTGCAGCCCCCTGAATCTTTTAAATGTGCAGGTGGGCATTAGGAGTCTTGGTATATTTCATGCTACATGGTGAAATGCCATTTGGTTCGTGGAGAGAAAGTGAGCTTGATACATATGCTAAGATTGCTAAAGGACAGCTAAATCTTCCAGAGACTCTCAGCCCTGAAGCTGTTGATCTTCTCACCAAGGTATCACTGGGACTATTTAGTCATTTCATTTTTCCTTTCCCACTCTTAAGTGTACTTGGGTGCTGATATAACAAGGATTTTTCACTTTATTCTGATAAATAATTTGTTCAGTTACTTGAAGTTGATGAAAATACAAGACTTGGAAGCCAAGGTTCAGATTCTGTCAGAGATCATCCATGGTTTGATGGTATTGACTGGAAAGGGATTACGGACCATAGCTTTCCCGTTCCTAACGAGATCACCTCCCGAATAGCACAGCATTTGGAAACTCACTCTGAGGACTGCACTCCTCCAGTTTCCTCGTCTCAGGATGTGGAACTCAACACTCCTGAATGGCTTGATGACTGGTAGAAGAGCGATCATTTTGGGGGTTTCTACTTCCTTTATCCTTTTGGCCGGTGGAGTTCTTCTCTCTCTGACGAGATTGACTAGTTGCTTGTTTGAACATTTAGAACACTGACATGCAGAGTCAATGGAGAAAATGAGGATCAAGTTTCAGGCGCAAACCTGGTCATAATCCCATATATATTTTCCTTTTTCCTAATATGATTACATGATAGAAATGGAAGAATATTTCTTTAGGGTGCTTTCTCTGCCACCTAATTGTCAATTTAACTAGTTCGAAGGAGAGGCCATTTAATAGTTTTTTTTTTAATTATTATTATTATTTTTTGTGAAATTTGCCTAATGTAAATGCTTGTATATGTAAATGAATCAGGTTCCTCTTCGTTTCATAATGAAATTCTAGGCTTCTAGCTGTCCACAAAACTTCTGCAATGGTTTTTGATTGGCCAAATGGATTTGTATTTTTCTTTCTTATTTTAATACACCTCTAGTTTAAAAATAAATAAACTCAATGGTTGATGGATATTGCCATATTAGTTAAATAAATAAAAATGGAGCGGGATGAGCATGTAGTATGTAACATTATTCTTGTCGTTGATACATGGGGTATATGTCCAACGATGAAGAAATGCATCCTACGAAATTTCTTCAATCCAGTTTATTAAATTGAGTAGATTTGACAAATATTTTTAGATTTGACAACCCTAATAAAGAATATATATATATATTTTTACTTTTAACTTCGGCACTACCCCTTTACACGAAACCTTCAACTTCATCTGCTCTATCAATTTTTTAACCTACTACAAAATTTAAATACCCTCCTACCAAATTAAAAAATAAAAAAAATAAAAAAATTGTCATGTGGCCAGCAGCACACCTACTCAACAAAAACAAATTATTGAACCACGACGGTAATTATCATGATAATCATAACATAAAACTTGATTAGACAGGAATATATGGTGGATCATCAATAATTCATCTTAACAAAGCTTACAGATCCTTTATTCATGTCAATAACTTCAATATATTATGCCAATTAGTTCTCTTAGCTTAAACAACATTTTTTCCCCTTAAAGAATATGATGAAACAACAACCTGTAAAGACAAGGTCAAGTGAGAACATGTTGGAAAAGACAAATTTTTTAATTTTATTTTAAATTATAGATGATAAAGGCAAGGTCAAGTGATAATAGCAAACCATTTTTATGAGGCATAAGCGATAAATTATCCTATTTTATTTCAAGATCCATGATTCCTTGCTTCACTCAAGACAAATAAAGAGTTCTCACCTATTACGTCTATGCTGAAGCAGATAATATACATTTGTTAAAACACTAGCATCAGCAATTCATGCTTGAAACAGTAAAATAAAATAAAATAAAATAAGGGAAAAAGTTTCTTCCTTCTAACTACCACCTTATTTGCATTCTTTTCTCAATGTTTTTTTTTTCTTTCTTTTTTAATTTTGAGCGTGAAAAGTGAGACAGTACAACCTAAATGGTAGCTCGGAAGACGTGAAACATGTGTGACCCATTTGGATGTAAAGTCACACATGTTTGCGAGAATCTGGGTATATGCATCTTGTTTAACACATAAGCGTGAATAATTTGAGGAACTAGTAGGATGCTTAACAAACATCTTTTTATTTATTTTTTATTTTTTTTTGTTTTATGTTTGTACATTATGGTATTAGAAAAAGAAGAAAATGCTAACAAATCCTGGGAGATTGCACCTAACATGCAACAACTAAGTATTTAACATGTTCTAAAGTCCATGGTTTAACGGGCGTGGTCCCTTCAAATAATGGTAATGCTCAATTAACCTAATGTTTCTTGAAATAGGTTGATAGATTTGGATAAAATTTTCTTCCAAATTGGTTTGGAGGAAATTCCTTCAATCTAGTTTATTAAACTATGAGTGGTAATTCTTTTTTGCGTGTTGGGTTCGGGTTGTATCAAGGCATGAGTATAACACTATATAGGTTAACTCTAAGTCTCTGACTCAATCAATTTAATTAAATATGTCAAAACCTCTCAACCCTAACTCTCTAATTTTGTATTAGGTTTTGTGTGGGGTTATGTCAAAAATTGCCAGTCATTTTGTTACGTGTTAGGTTTGGATCGTGTCGAGACATGAGTATATGATTATATAGGTCAACTTTAACCCAATTCATTTAATTAAACGAGTTAAACTCCTCAACCCTAACCCTTTAATTTTCATGTAGGGTTAGCAAATTGTGTCAAAAATTGACAGCTTTATACTAAATTGATATATGTTCTTAAAACAATTTATTCTCACATATTTTTAATATAAACTGACATCTATCCTTAAAAATGCATGTAAGAATTATTTGCCGCTCTAAATATATAATATCAGTTTGATAGATTGAATTAGAAAAGTTTAAGATAATTTGTTGGGTGTTTTGGTCAGTATATCCATGTAAAGATGAACGTGCTTGATTCATGGAACCAGGGTGGCAATCATTTTCTTCTTCCCCAAGTTGCTTTCGTTATCACGTGAGAATTTATTTCTTCAAACCAAAGCAAATCGGTAGATGATTCAAGAAGATGGTATTTAATTTATTTGAATAGAAAAAAAAAAAGAAAAAAAAAAGCAGAAGATATATATGGTATTTAATAAATCTGATAACAAAAATAGTATATATATTTCCAAGTATTACAGAGATCTTCTTGTCATATCAGCCTCCAAGTATTTTCCTTTTTTTTTTTTTTCTTTTCGTGTAAATCTAAATTTGATTAAAACAACATAAACAGACGACCATGTTACAAGATCATAGAAAAAACAGAAATGAAAATCGAAAGGTGAATCTGTTTCCCTTGAAGTTAATTTTTTTTTTTCAAAGTAGTGCCTAAAATCTACATGGTATTGTATCCATG
Source organism: Carpinus viminea (assembly GCA_013348765.1). Lineage (NCBI taxonomy): Eukaryota > Viridiplantae > Streptophyta > Magnoliopsida > Fagales > Betulaceae > Carpinus > Carpinus viminea. Next base: position 13,410,063 of record CP054667.1, read on the forward strand.
AACTCTAGCTGACTTCTATCTCAGTAAATGTCAGCGAAATTCAAAAGAACATACTTGAAGAGGTATTGATCTGATATCGTCTATACATCTAATGTTTGTTGTGTTTTCTGAGGCTGTTGGGATCTTCTGTCTCTGTTGGCATACCATTGAACCGTTCTTTTGGCAATCGGCAACCAAAGCCGCCTGAGTCTTTCCTCTTTCACATTGTTTCCCAACAAAGAAGTCTCTCTAATTCTGTTCTGCATGCCTGAATCTTCATATCTTGACAGAGCAGTAATTTCTGACATTGATCTTCTCTCCCCTGGACTCATATAGCTTGATGTAGAAGGAAGGTCTGGAAATGAAACTGGACTGGTTTTGTTGAGTGCACTGACCTTGCTCTCAAACGATCTCTTCATCTCCATCTCCTCCTTAATCTTCACAATCTGTGCATTTTCTGCAGCTCCTGAAGATGAGGACTGCTGGGTGTTCGAATCCAAACAAGAGAATCTGTTGCTTGACACAGAAGTAAGCATCTCTGAATTCAAGAACATCAGGTCAGAAGAGCTCACACTGCTCCACCTGTTCTTGAAAACAAAGTCGGATACAACAATCTTGTGTTTGTGCTTATGCAAGGCTTTCTGCTTCTCCGCTTCTTCTTGGATTAAGGATATCTCTTCCTTGTTATTACCCTTTTCAGCTTTTCGAAAGCTGCTTCCAATACTGAACCTTGAAGACCCCCGATGATGATGATGATCTTCTTCTTCTTCTTCTCTCTGCACGAAGAGGCCTATGTTGGCTTCCTCCCCCTGCAGCTCCGATTGGTTCATCAATCTCATACTGTGTGTGTATGTGAAAATTGTTGGATCCTCAGCGCTTACCCTGTGCCTACAAATAGGACAGCTCGCGTGCTTTTCAAGCCAATTGTCGATGCAGGCAATGTGAAAGGCATGTTTGCACTTTGGCAGCAGCCGCAGCATTTCAATATCTTCGAATTTGGATAAACAGACTGCACATTCAAGTCCTTCCTTTGATCCCTTCAGGGAAGAGAATCTAAAAAAAGGAAGCGATTCGATCACCGTCTTATCTATCCGGAAAATCGAGAGCTTGATCTAATAAATGCAAAGTTCTGTGGAAGATCCCCATGAGCATGCCCTGGCCTATGACAGAATTTTGCGTACACAAGAAGAAGTAATGTTACTGAAAACATGACCGACAGGATTGCTATGACAATACCAACACTTGGTTGAAAATTTTGTGAAGTAGAATCTTCTGGGGCAAAGGAAGATTGTGCTCTGACATGAAAGAACATGAAATGGAGAAGAACCAAGATGATTAATCGATTCATGGGTCTATCTCAAAATCAAAACTTTCCCAGAATTCTAAAGCTCTCCAGCAAGCATTCTTCTGGACTTTTTTTTTTGTGTGGTCAAGTTTAGTTTGAGATGGAGCTTTTTAAGTATAGTTTCCCCCAAAGGTCATCTTCTGGCTTGTCAATTTTATTGGTTTCTTCAAAGGTTGTTCTTGTGTGTCATGATTTAATTAATGAGTTTTAAATTCCAAATTTCAACTGTTTGAAGTTTGAAAATTCAGTAGTGATGACAATGTGGAGAAGCCTTACGACTTTGGCCAACTGGGGGAGTAAATTAGAAATACAACCCAAACCCATCTGACCTCACACCAGCTGCTAAGTAAATAATTCAAGCGTAAGCAAAATCATGTCGACATCATTCAAACCCTAAAACATTTATCTATCTTCCATCAATTTGAACAGTTTTTATTGGAGACGATCGAAACCATAAGCGCTGACGCATTTCAAATCACACCTTATCGGCGTGAACTTTGGTTCTAAACTTATCCTCATGCCACGAGGCAAACTGTTAATCAAGCTGACGTTTCCTTTTTTTTTCCTCTAATTTTTTGGAGGAAGTAGTTAGAAAACCCCACGACAAAACAACACAGAAAATAAAAGACCCAACAACAAAGGATAAATCACGATGTTGAAATTTTTTTGACGCAATTCATTAACTCTATACGAATTTAATTTAAAATAGTAGATTAGGATTGATGAATCTACCTCTCCCGTTTAATTAAATAAGTTAAGTTATGATTGACCTATATATATAGTCTTATACTCAAATTTTGACACGATTTGAACTCTACATGTGACATTTAGCAGGTTATGGTGATCCGTTTGATTAAATAGTTGAGTTAAAGTTGACTTATATAATCTTATAATACCTATAATTCAAAACCGCCTAAACTTGATATGCGAACAACTCTTCTAATAGCAAGATTATGATGACAATAATAAGATGTAAAAGCTTATTTGAAAATTATAGAAATAAAATAAAGAATAAAAATAAAAAAGTTCCAACTTTCAATTAAGCTGACATATTCGATAAATTGTGTACTTCATTCATTTGATGCTTTCAGTGAAAAGTAATTTGTTTTTGTTTTATATATTTGTTTCCATTAACCTTTTTTTTTCTTTTTTTTTTCTTTAAGAGATAACCAAGTTTTCACGTTGTTTGTTAATATATATATATATATATATATATATATATATGATGATGATGATGATGATGATGATGATGATGATGAAGGTGCTTATCCGTGGTAAGAGGTAACTAGATGGCATTTAAATTTTCCCATAAAGTCAATGGGTTGGATGGCCATGATCCAGGCATATATATATATGTGGAAGTCGGCTAAAATGCTACAAAACTACAAATTTGGATTTATTTAACTTAATTAATGACCTGTTCAAGGATTCTATACTCTTCTCTTCAATGAAGAGTTTGGACAACAAATTAATTAATATATTAATAAATGAGACAACATAATATATATATAATATGGTCTCTACAAATTCTCAAGTATTTACGTTTTACTATATTAATTGACAACACCTTTCCAAAGTCTTCTAAAGTTCTTACAATTTATAAATACATCTAAAGAATTTATTTTAATTCACACGAACATATGATCATATTAATCAATATAAGCAAATTTCATCATACGATTGCCGTCTTATGTTTGTTTATATATATATATATATATAATAAAGTTTTAATTAGACACAAATCAAGAAACACAAGGAGCCTATAATGCAAGTCTAATCTAGTTTACTATAAATCATTCATACATCATGTCTCAATCATATCACATGAGGGCAGGTCAAGTTTTGGACGGCGAGAACGTGGGAAACAAGTTAAATTAAAGTCGGAGTAAATTAAAATCATGCGATTACTTTAAGAACTACTTATTTTTATATTTTTCTCTTGATTAAAGTATAATTCCAACATGGAATTGATCTTCAGGGTCAATATATAAGTATTGCAATAAAAATTTAAAATACCAACATCTTCAATTATACACTGGAGAGAAGGGACACAACCACGTACGTTGACTTTCTAAAAGAAAGTTATATATCAAAGCTAGGGTTCTTGAGTGGGAAAACCAAGCTGTTTAAGGAATTATAAACACAAAAACCCAGCCGTGTTTCTTCGAGGTTGCACATGGGGATGGAAATAAAATAATAATAATAATGTTGTAGTGTTTTAAGCAGAGCATGACAGGTAGTACATACATAATTGTCTGTGTTAGGCGGATTTTTACGTGTATTATTGATTAATATTGTTTCAACTACTCCAAGAAACAAAAAATTCAAATAATTTAGGTCAAAGGAAGCATCACAATTTTTTTTTAAAAAAAAAAAATTACCTAGCTCTCCCTTTCCCTTTTCAAATAAATTGAAATGATTGAAGTTTTGGTAGTTGGAATTATTTCTTTGGCTGGACTAGTTGTAACCTTGCAATTAGAATACAACGTGGCGGTGAGTTGGACCTTTAATTAATTAATTAATTAATATCTATTTTTTTATTGACCTCTCTTGAGTCTAATATTATGGGCTACATATTTCCAGTGAAAATATATTTTCTATCTTTGGTGCGCATCAAAAATGTCACATACTTCCATCGTATGTTCGTCAAACTAATATGACACCTTCGTCGATTTTTATATAATATAGTACAATATTATATTATATAATATCATATCATATAATATAATATAACATATATTCGTTCACATGTATATGTTTATGTTCATGTACAGGAGAGAATATCGAATATATATGTGCATGGCATTGTTTTCTTAGAAATTCTAGATAACTCTTGTGGACCACTTGGCCACTAATCCGAAAGTCGGCTCAAACAAAAAAATATATATATATATATAAACTAGCACCAAGACGTACAGAAAAGGGCATTGCTTAACGGCCATCAAGTACATGTTGATTTTGATTTTACAGAATAGTATTAGAATTCACAGCAGATATTCACTATGACCAAAATATTTGGTGTATATGCTATTTTGCCAACAAATATCATCCTCATCGAAGCCTCATTGCAACTGTACGTACAGGTTCAGTTGCATGAACCATCACCTGTACAGCATAATCAACCTTTGGAGCATCACCATTAGAGGTTCACTTTGACATCCAAAAATTAGAAAAAACAAAAAAAAATCCCCTAACCCAGCGGAGGATCATGTTGGTGTTCATAAAGCAGCTAAAACTTGTATCATATACAAAAGTAATGACATTTTTTTTTTCTCAAAAACTACTGTAATAGGCCTAAGATTATTGTACTAAGGAATCGTGGTGGGAGATTATTACAAAACACCTGCAATATTTGATTGCAGAAGCTATGCCAACTCATAAAAGGAAGACAAATAGCTCTAAGCAAGTACAATGAGAAAAAGGAGGAATCTCACAGGAGCCAGACAAAACCATAGCCAGGTTTTTTTCCCTCATAAATGTCAAGAATTATTAGTCTAGTTGAACATAATGGTACAGAATCAGCTCTGAGCAGAGGCAGAAGGGTTGCTATTAGGAACAGTCACCCCATTAGTGCCATTTTCTGGATTAACATGCTCTTCACCAGCATGCCGAACAAACTCTTCAGGGGACATGTGGGAACCATGGCAAGCACACACAATCCTAATTTCGTTTTGGCTGTATCTGTAAGTTACACCAGAAATCGTCCTACCATTGGGGCCTATGGTAGAAACCCATGGTAGGTTTGGGTAAGAGCCACATCCCCCAAATTTCACGTCTGCTGCAATGCCTGGCTTTATAGCTGAAAAATTGAGAGAAAAAGCATCCGCTGTTGAACGGTCAGACACATCTTTTGCCCTTAGGTTTGTGCTACTCCCTTTCACATCTTCTTCTACCTGAGAGGAGGAGCCTTCTTCAGGGCCATGCTGTTTGCCATCACCTTTGGCCCGTTCTAATGTCCTCCCATCATATTGTGTTGCCTCTGATGAATTAGGTGCAATTGCTTGCAATTGCAAGTACATCAATACAAAATAAGTAAGAATTCATTACCAATCACGAACCCTTGACACATGCACAGTAAAACACTATATCATACAGCCCAAAATATTGATATCACTAATCAATTATCAGCAGAGCTTTTGGAATTTCTACTAGCAGTATTAACAAGGGATAGTCAGACAGATAAGGCCAATTGGAATAGGCTGTAAACTTGTAATTTAACTTTAGGTTCTTATTTAACTGGTTGAAAGATATCATCCCCTTGCAGAACTATAAACCACAGGTGGTGTCTTGCAATCATATCATCTAGTGATGATAACCCCCAACCAGTTAAACTTGGAATGCGTGTATCACATTCAGGCTGAGTAATCTCAGCTTTCTATAAGGCTTTAAATCAGAAATCAATCTAGTATCCTAGGCCAGGTAAAAGCATCCATACAGACTAAATGAGTCATGAATGACATATCAACTATGTCCAGTTCATTGTCAGGAAAGATTAGGGTCCTCTGTGTGCTGAAGAAAAGGGAAAGGAAACAATTGAGAATATTTGACAAACGTTTCTCCATCAATCATACATTCCAACCCTGATTCCTCTAAAGGTATAAAACAGTGAAAAGGAAAACCTTGAGAAATATTACCTGAGTTTGGTGGACCTCTACCAGCATAGGAAGGGTGGAACTGTTGAGGTTGAGAAAACAAACCCCAGGAGTTATCCTTATCCAACAATGGAAGCTGGACTGGTGAATAGCCAAACATTAGTGGCAGGTTTCCAGGATTCACACTCTGTGCCCCTGATCGATCACTACTTGCAGAAGGCATCACCTGCATCATTCCAGGAGGTGGTTGGCCTGACATGCTGGGTACACCAACGGAGTTTGACTCCTTCACATGTAAAGAATAAGGCACATTCATCATGTTTACTGATTGAAGTGGGAAAGGAACACCATAGGTCACATTGCCAAGCTTAAATTCATTTTCCGATGTACTGTTAAACCTCTTTTGGCCATTTAAGTCCACAACACTTGAATCAGCAAACCCACGAACCTCCTTTGAAACCTCAGAAGAACCAACAACTCCAAAGAATCGTTTGGGGCCATCATCAAGTTGTGAAACAAGCTTTGATGTTGAACCCTCAACTTCAGACTCTGCAACATCTTCATTTTCAGCAGTTGAGCCATCTTCTGTCGTTATGGAAATGTGTGATGTTCTCGTCTTGTCATGTAAATCAGCATGAGCGTCTCTCTCCTGCTTCTTTTGATGGTTTATCTCATCAAACAAAATCTTACGCTTGCTACCTGCCTCTCTCCGTTTTTCGTCCTCCATTTCGGCGGACTTGTTATTGTTTGCAGCCCAGACTCCTCTCCCATTCAAGTTCATAGAAGAATCTCCTTCAGTATTGTTCTTGGAAAGGTCATTAAAAAAGTTTTCCTGAACCTTTACAGAATCATTTCTCTGAGATCCAGTACTTGAGTCTTGCTTCTGTGTGCCAGCATGGAGAAAGTTCTTAAAATCATCCACTAATTTGTTCCCTTTATCACCCTCTTCTGTCCTAGTATCTGAGGAGCTACCATTTTTACCCTTCGACTTGACAGACAATCCACCATAGGATAAGCCCAAGCTAAGCTCAAGCCCATTCTCATCCTCCATTTTATATGAAACCAAAATATATCAAAATGGCTCAAGCATAACCTTTTCCAGTTCTAATTGTTGTGTAGGCTACTTCCCTGAGAAATTTGACCCTGATATGATGAGCAACCAGCTTAAAGATAAATCCTTGAAAATGTTAACTTCATTACAGGCACCAAATAAGAAAATAGATTTCGGTAGCAACACCACAACCATATGTGACAAGGAGAAAGAGGAGACAAAAATATTGTGATCAGGCATGGCCTTGATAAAAAAGAAATAAAGAATTTCAGTGCTCAACCTAATTTATTTTTTTGACATTTAATAAACTTAAATTTCAGATTGTGGTAATTCTGATGAAAATATTCATTTAAATTGCACAGGAGCATGAACACTACAGAGGTCCTAGTCAACTTTCCAACCATGGTCCAACAAATGGCTATTGCCAACCTATGGAAGATAGGATAAACTACAGAAATTACTCCAGATCCACAACTCGATGAAAAATACCGAGCAATCTAAGATTTGAAAATAATTATTTATGTAAACTGAGCTGAAACAAAAATAAATAGAGCAAAATAGGGGTAAACATAACTTACCCAGTATGCAATACACCTTCAGAAAGCTTAAGTAATCAACTATATCAACAACCAACCTGAATCGCCTCCATACTTAATTAGATCCCATTCCCACACTAAGACTGGTTGCTAGCTCAGGAAGTGTGTAAAAAAGTAAAGAGACAAAATTTCCAAGCCTTATATTTTCCAATTGCCTATAACCCCAGAAACGAAATACTTCAAAAAACCCACCCTAACAGAACTGTATCCGACTTAGTTGAGCAGGACGTTCACTTTCAGGAAACAATAACAGCATCAATTATAAGACTCGCGCTTTCTTAAAATTTCCCTCCATTTTTTTCCCAGCAACCAATCATAGTACCAAGATCTGCCCCCAACCAAATCATGCACGCAAAGCCCCTAAATGAACTAAATTGAAGATACCCAGAAGATTAAAACCTCAAAAAAAGAACGAAAGGAACAAACTTGAGCGGTTGAGCCCCTACATAGAAAACATAGGCATGCCCCAGTAACTATCAAATTAGATTCGATCCAAGGAGAATCGAAGTCCCATATTTACATATATAAACCGTCATCGGAATCTTACGAGATTCAATAACCGAAGCTCATCAATTCCCATAGATTTCCAACAAAGAAAACAATAAATTTCCATAATCTGCCAAATAGAAACAAAAAATCCAAACAGAGATAAGATAAACAGATACCTATATCATAAGAGAGATTAGATCAAAACACAAGCCATGGTGTCTTGCAGAAAGCACAGTGAAGGATATGTGTGAGAGAGAGAAAGAGAGAGAGAGAGGAAAACAAGGTTGATTTTGGTATAAAGTAGTGGGGGAGAGGAAGAAAATTTGTTTAAAATCGCCAATTTCTTTTTTATCTTTTTATCTTTTTTTCTTTGGGCATGTGATTGTCGTGTAGATTCTATTGGTCATTTGTTTTCTATTTTAAAATATATATATATAAAAATAATAATAATAATAAATAATAAATAAAATTTATGGGTGTTTTCTTAATGGTCGGGCTTATGATTATAGCGCACAGTATATATTTTTTGAATTATATTATAATTTTTCAACATGAATAATATTATATATAAAAAAATTGAATCTAATTATAAATCAATCATTTAAAAATATATATTCTTTGAATTCTATTTAGATAAACATCTTAAATCTGTCCTTGCTTAGTCCCTTCTGTAATAATCTGTAAGTTGAATTAGCCCCCTAAGGGGCATGTAGTCCCCAAATTTATCTTTAAAATATTTTAAAAATTAAAATTTTACCCCTAAATTTGTTTAAATTTGCCCCCTCCCCCAAACTCCATTTACCTCTAAAATTTTTAATTTGTGTAAATGCTTCAGAAACACACCATCAATAAATCCATGTCAAAAGCTCAAAATAATATATATATAATTAATTAAAGTGTAAGGATTTTCTTTAAGGATTTTCGATTATTAACCACAGGACTTAAAGTCCACCAGCACACCCAAAAAAGTTTAATTACAAGCTAGCCAAGTAATTGACTTCATAGTTTTTTTTTTGCTTATTTATATTTATCCTATTATATGAGGGTATAAGTGAAAAAGGTTAAAATTACATGTTAGATGAAATGATTATAACATATTCTAAATTACAGGGAGAACACTTTTACCAAGCTAACGTTGAACGAATAAAGTGAATCAATTTGTTTGACTAGTTGGATCAGTCCATTTTAGTCATTGTCCAAACGGTGTGACACAATAGATGAGGTTAGATCTGATAAATAAATAAATAAATAAAAGCTTGTACAGCCAAATCTATAAAAATAATGGGATCTTGATCTTGAAGATTTCCTCATCATGTAAATGAATGAAAGTAAAAAATAATATGGATGCATTTTAAAATAACACTCTTATTTTATATGTAGAGTTCTTATAAGAGGAGTAACGCTACATAACACTTTTATTTTATTAAATTGTTGTGAGTTGTATGATAGTGTTTATTAACTCTTAAATTAATTATAATTAAAAATTTAAGGGTTAGGATTGTATGACAATTAATTGTTATTGCCTCTAACTGTTAAACGCACCACTCTAAGCGATTAATAATTTTGAATAACAGCTAACCGTGCCACCATAAACGATTAGCATCAATTAGCCATTATTTATGCATTCCGCAAGAATCACGTGTTAGATATATATGAGTGCAAGAAGAGGCCTCCGAGTTTGTGTCTTGCATTTATGATATATGTGGAAGATAAAGATGTATGAGTAGCTACTTCTTTGGAAGGATGTAGAAAAATAAATAAATGGACTGCCCTTATTCCTAGGGCATTCAATGACTAAAAGTTAAAATATAATTTGTGAATTTTTTGAGTTTCTTTGAGGGCCTAGTACCAGAAAAGAGGAGGATGTGCAAATGGATCAATATTGCCTCCTTGCACTGCACAGGGACTGGTTTAGGGGGACTAAGAGTGGTCTTGGCCCTCAAATTATAAGAAAAAAAAATTAAGTAAAAAACAAAAAATGTAGTTTTTGCCAATTGATCTCTACCAAAAAAAAATTAGCCCTTGGTCCCTCCCAAATTAAAAGCTGAATCCGTCTCTGCTTGTAGTTAATTGAAATTCTTCACTACCCACAAAGGATGGTAGTTCAATATTATCAAGGGAATCCTCATGAGGTTAGGCATGCATTAGAGCCCAGGTTTGACTCTCGCAATGAAAATCCCTTAGCTTATTAGTGTTCATCATCTTGAATCCCATTAATGCCCTGGTGGGACAGGTGTTAAGCTATGGCTCGATCGATCTTAAGGGAGCATTTGCAGTTCCCACAATCTATACCCTCCCTTAGTGATGCCTCGCGAGTTAGTGCAACTATGGTAACGTCCAAGTAAGATAGCTACAATTAGCCTTTCCCTCCAACTTTTTTGAATAGAAAAAAAAAAAATGATGTTATTCAATAATCATGGATTGGATAGTTAAATTATGTCATGAAGTGGGTATTTTTGTAACTTTAATGATTGCCACGGTACTTTGTAAAGCAACTGGAAATAATTGAACACTTAGAACAGCCAAATTGAATGATAAAATTTTGTTTAATATTTCCATAAATCACTTGCTTTTCTTTTGCAATATCTTGATTGTAACTTTCTTGTAAATATATGAACAAGCTTATAACCCGCGTAATGCGGGATTATTCATTATAATTTAATTTTAAAATTTAAACACATAATTTTTTATTATAAGTTAAAAAGACATATAAAAATATATCTCATCTATTTAAATAAAAATTAAATATTTGTTCTTATAAGTATATATGATTTAAAATAAATAGTATAAAAAAATAGTAAGAAGAATACATGGCTTATAATATAATTAACGCGTAACTAATAACATATGAATTATATTGAAATATAATTAATTACATTAAATATAATTAACGTAATTAATGACATCATATAGATATATAGATATAATTAGTGCAATTAATAACGCTAATTAATGACCGATTTTTTAAGAATATATATGACCTTTTTTTTTAGAATTCTAAACATATTATTACATAATAATTTGATTTATATTATTTATTTTCTTATTTGATTCGAATATTAATAAGATTTGATTTATTGAATAATTTAAATATGAAAAACTCTTAAAATATAATTAACGCAATTAATGACGTTAACTCTTAAAAAACCGGTTAAAAAATTATGTCTTAAAAAATTGGTTTAACCTTAAAAAAATGGGTTCACACCACACGTCGCAATATTAAAGTACTTATGAGAATGATTCGGCTTTTATATATATATATAAATAATATATGATATGATGACCATGGCGAGATTTAGCTTGAATTCTTATATGGCTATCATTCCATGCCACGTTCATCTCTTCAAATTTGGACTGGCTATGTAGAGACAAGATTTAAATAGTAGATAATTAGCCATAAGAGAAACATTCAAAGCTGACATTTAAAACAGAACAAAGGCCCATTGTTCATATGCTTTTTAACAATCGCCATCATTTAACTTGGTTTTGATCTCATCCCATTAACAGAAAGCACATATTTTTTTAACTAGATTTTTTTTTTTTTTAAATGTCTCTCTGTAGTAATATAAATTTTGATATATTAGGACTTAGGAGCCAATTCAGCATTCTAAACTCTGAAATTTTCAAGAATTTTGACCTTTTACAATAAAATATATTCTACTAGTTCAATTAAATATCAGCAAGTTATCAGATATTCCAGAATACTGTGCGGATGTCAATTAGCAGTTCAATTCCAAAATCAATATTCAAAGCACATGCATGTATCCAAATTATAGTACTACGGAGCAAGGATTGTGTACAAAAAGACAATGACATGGATGTATAAATTTGGACAAAATTTTCCTCCAAATTAGGTTGAAAAAAGCTCCTCCAACTCGGTCTATAAATTTGATTCTCCCATGCTTAAGGAACATATGGACTTTCCTTCAAGTTGAAGAAAAACTGTCATAAATTTGGGCCCCCAAAAGGAAGAAATTGTCCCAAAAGAGTTGGAATAAAACTCAATTTAATCAGTAAGCCATCACAAAAAACAGCCATTGTTCACATCATGTGATGTATACAATTATTGTCGATCAGCTTAACACAGCAACCATATTAAGCATGTAATCTATAGAGATAATTGTCATACAGGTTATCTCAGCATCAAAAAACTATGACCATTGACAATAGAGGAGCTACAAAATTGGGATGATTGTGCCGTTGCTATGAGCAAACACTCTCCAGTATCATAGTACATCTCTAGTGCGGTTTTGGAACATAACCATCAACTGCAAAATTTCGTGTGGCTGCGGGAATAGCTAAACGAATCCCATCGAGTTCAGGCTTTGCAATCACTTGACAACCCAGACGAGATCTGCAAAATCCCAAGCAAAGAATTAGATCTCGGTGCCCAAAAGAACAAAAAAAAAAAAAACATTTAATCTGGATGGATCAAACAAAATGAAAAATTATTGCATTCATGCAAGAAGGAACCAACGTTTCTGAAAGCCCAAAAGCCAGATCCAGCATGTCATTTTCTTCATCAGTAGGGTCTTCTAATTTATTGTACTGCTCCATGTCCTACCACAAAATTCAATACTTAGCCCCTAAAATTTGAGCTCAAGAAAATGTTGGACTAAACACAAATGAAAGTCCAAAAGTACATGTGTTTCGGTACATATAGCCAAATACCATCACAATCAAATGACAGGTCGAACAGGCAAGCGATCCTTCACATGCTCCTGATAAGACATTAAAGGTAGAGTATTAGATTTTGGAACTATGATTTAAGAAATACGAGCTCATTGACAAAGAAGTAATTGATCCACCAATTTTTGTGCAACTGAAAGAAAAACAAGAGCCTGGGGTTACAGTTGAAGGGTAAGTACTCAAAACTATGGTTGTCAACATGCCCTTCAAAAGTCACGGACATGTCCCAAAATGACCCAAGTTATAAGAAAAAACTTTCAGTAAGAATAACTCTAGATAGCATTAATCATAAGAAAACAAAATTAGGTAAAGAAGCAAAAGTTCGGACTAAGTAAGCATCAGAATCCTTGCCTTCAAGTTCGATATCATTTTCATGAGCAGCTTCTAACATAGACATTCCAATTGGAACCTTAATGTGCTTTTCCTCTCCATCCTTGTCAACAAATGTGACAGATATCCTGCAAAATAAAGCATCCCAGTAAGAAGCATGCAGATTTGATTTGGAAAAATGGTAAAGCAATGATGTCCCCCAGAAGCAGGACACTTGATGCATTCTACTCATGGATGCCAAGTGTACTTTATCAATTAGAATGCATGTCTTCACAATGATTGATGGCATAACATGCACAACCGCATGCACAAAAACATATAATTTGACATTCAGATAAAGGGGCACCAGCATGACAACATGACACATCCACAAATCAAAGATATATGTACTCATATCTGCTACTAGTACTGCTGCCAAGGGTGGAGCTACATTATGCCCAATGCAGGCAATTGCACCCCAAGTAATTTGAGAAAATAAGTGGAGTTGATTAAAATTGTATGTAACTTTTTAATATCATCTGGTATTGCACCCACTAAGAATAGGTGGGATCAATGTGAAGTTCAAAAGCATCCCACCATCGGAAGAAGATCAAGTATGGGTCTATTTAAATTTTAAGTCATATGGTCTCTAACGTTAAAAGATTGTGTTTAGGAGACATTGACATTAGTAGTATCCATGTAGAAATAAAGGTTATCACCTTTAGTTAAAGAAAAAGGCGTGGCCTTTTCTATAATATTAAATTACGAAGTTTTAGTTATCAATAAACTTATCAAACAAAGATGATATAAATGGTCTATTAACAAAAGAACAAGAGCACCTAAAAGACGAAACCTCTGTGTGTGTGAGAGAGAGAGAGAGAGAGGAGAAAAAGGGGAGAAATAAGATTACATATCATATTTGACTCTCATATTTTATTTTATTTTCCTCTTCAAGAGGTGCATAACTTTTAATGTTAATTATGTTTTTTTTTTATTCTATTGTCATAGATTTGATTGATTCTTTCAAGACTTCTTATTTGCAGTACTTTAAAAATTAAAGTTTTAGCTTTTAATTGCACCCGCTAAGTGAAAATCGTGGTTATGCCCCTGTTCCCTTGGCATGCCTGGGGCCACCTTTTTTCCTCTACCGTCATTATAAATTTCTCTCCTATTATCATATCCTTAACAATAATTGAAATGACCAGATGAGTTGCAGCAAGTCCATTGAGTAGTTGGCCCAAAAAAAAAAAAAAACTCTCCAAACATATGAAGATTTACAACAGATGCCAAAATGATGAGTGAATTCCAGCACATTACCTGTGCTACAAATCAACTGGATAAATTACCTGGCTGTGAATCAAAATTTTAACTTAAAAAAATCTTAACACATAACATATACACCCAAAAAACATCAATGCGTGCCGGAGGAGTGCTGCATCCAACAAAAGGCTCTTCTTTGGAAGAGTTGATGCTACTCAGCACAAAATGGGTTTGCAGATCTAGATCATCTACCTAAATATTCCACGCTTATATGGCACTAAATTACACCAGCAGTGTATAAATTCATATGACAATTGTAAACATCATGTTCTTGCAATCCATTTTAAACAACCAGAACTTACGTTTCCTCGGATGCATTGTCAGCAGTAGTGGTAGAAAAATGATGTGGCTTCTGAAATATGGCTTCCTGGAATAGCTTAGTTTCTGTATTTCGTTCAAACTGTTTTAAAGAACAAGAAAATCATAAATAAAAATCAGAAGTAAATATAATCTCATCTAAATTTGATGAATAATTTGCTAAAAAAACAAATGTTTACCCAAAACTTTTGGAATAGGAACAGGTGATTTCAAATTACGAAATTTGGGGGGTCCTTAAAAGAATCCAAATATTTTGCCCATTCACATAACTTTTAAGCCAGCCATCTTAATCCATATATCAGTCTCATAAATCAATTACTAAACTCAATTAAGCCTTATTCTCATACATTGCTTACATTCCAAATTTATTCCAACACTCTAAATAGTTCCAGACAATTTATTAATGACAGTTTACACTTCTCTCAGAAAAAGGAGTGGTTTTGACTCACAAATCTTCATTCATTCTTGAATCTTTTCCAACATATACTCCAAATCTTGTCATTAAACAGGGTTCATAGTCTTGTCGGTACTTTTCCTGAATTATTCCCTCAGCCAAACCTTATGATTGAGTCATTACAGACAACAAAACTGATTCATTCCTCTATAAAGAAAATTCTGGGCAAACTAGTTTTGTTCCACGCAAAGGGCTAGTGACTTCCGCTTAAAAAAATGATAACTAAAAATGTAAAATAAAATAGATAAAATTTCTGGAACCAGTGTCATCCAAGTACAAGGATAGATATGTAAATCTTCTACTGAACAAAAAGCTATGGCATTGCAGCATGATTCAGGTAGTAGATCCCATTCTACATCCATATGACTGTAAACCTAAACCACATAATATTTCGATGAAAAGTAAGGGTCACAATGAGTGATAAGCTCATATAGCAAAATCCATAACAACAATCATCAGGGTTCCATATTGTATGAGAAAAACAACAATATCTGATATACCTCAAAAAAAGGAAGGGACGGGATGGTCAACTACTCTTTTGCTTGCCCTTATGACTCGAAAGTTG
The DNA here is from genome assembly GCA_013348765.1 of Carpinus viminea. Taxonomy (NCBI): domain Eukaryota; kingdom Viridiplantae; phylum Streptophyta; class Magnoliopsida; order Fagales; family Betulaceae; genus Carpinus; species Carpinus viminea. The sequence goes on from CP054667.1 coordinate 13,425,770, forward strand.
ATGTTCTGTAGGGAATAAGACGCATTGATCACACAATTGCCTCATCCATCTAAACCCATGTATGGAGCCATGACTAGTTACAGGAAAACAAGGCAGATCCTAGTATATTCTACGACTATGATTTATTTATTATAATGGTCTATCAATAGTGACAACTACCATTTAATTGAATTTAACTACTGCGTAATACAGCTAACTCTGTCCAATTCAACATCATAAACCCGTCTAGTAGAGTGAGCATCTAAGATTAAATTAGAACGTCAGCAACATTGACAACTAGGTTATTTAAGTTTGCAGTGAACACCACTCACTTAACATCCATTTACATCATTCCATCTATCAAGTTTATATCTTCAAACACTTAGGTTAATAATTGCAGTGAAAACCACTCACTTAACATCCATTTACATCATTCCATCTATCAAGTTTATATCTTGATAGATCTGAGGCTCATGGGGTGGGGCTTTGGAAGTTTATTTGTATAGGGTGGCGAAATTTTAAGAGGCATTTTAGATTTGACCTTAGGATTGGCTCCAAGATCAATTTTTGGGAGAATATTTGCTGTGGGAAGAGCTCTCTCAAAGACTCTTATCCTGGCCTGTTTAGCATTGCCAAATTAAAGGAGGCGTCTATTGTGGATAATGTGGAGCATTCTAACGGTGTCGTCCAGTGGAACATTGTGTTCACTCGTTTGATTCATGATTGGGAGGTGGAGGTTCTGGCTTCGTTTTATAGTTGCTTGTATTCGTTTAAGTTTCGAGGGCATTTGGAGGACAAGTTGTAGTGGATTCCCTCGAGCAAAGGTTATTTTGAGGTGAGCACGTTCTATCGGGTTCTTTCTCCGCCTGGGTCTATTCCCTTTACTTGGAAAGGTATTTGGAGGACCAAGGCCCTGCCTAGAGTGGTGTTTTTTGCTTGGACGACTGTTAGGAGTAAGATTCCCACTATTGACAATCTTTGTCGGAGAGGTATGATCATGGTTAATAGATGTTGGTTATGCGAGTCGGATGGGGAGTCATTGGATCATCTCCTTCTTCATTGCAGACTGGCAAATGCCTTCTGGAACATCATTTTTAGCCAGTTTGGGTTGTGTTGGGTTATGATTGACTTGGTTAGGGAGTTATTTGCTTGCTGGTGGACGGGGGGTCGCTCGAGGAGTGTTGTGGTTTGGAAGATGGTTCCTTTGTGTCTTATGTGGTGTATTTGGAGGGAATGTAATGCTAGATACTTTGAAGACACGTCACGTTCTTTTGAGGAAATTCTTCATTCCTTTCTTTTTATCCTTTACACTTGGGCTGCAGGCTGCCTTGCCCCGCTTGTTATTAGCTTTCAGGATTTTCTTTCTCGTTCCTCCTCTCCCTCTTAGGCTTTCCCTTGTATATTTCCTGTGTACTTAGGGTTGCGCCCCTCTACGCTTTTTATATATATTTTTTGACTTATCAAAAAAGTTTATATCTTCAAACACTTAGGTTAATAATCCAACACCCACTAAAGGGAATGACAAGAAAGAGATAAAGCAAGAAAATACAAACTTATCCTTCTCAACAAGGACAAGTATACTGACCAGTGGAAGCAAATATTGGGAGTAAGGCCTTTGTGCACATCCTGCTCTATTTATGACTGCAGATTTTCCTGCAAAAAAGGACCCAATACAGAATTAACGATAATACACAGAAACCATTATCCCCCATGTCAAAAACACTTGCATTCTTTGAGTCATTCACTGCATTTCAAATTCTTATTATGAAAAAAAAACAAAACTGTATACAGAAAAAATGAAGAAAAAAAAGAAGAAAAAAAGAGAGAACCTTATACAGAAAAAAGGACCCAATACAGAATCAACAATAATACACAACCCATATCCCCCATGTCAAAACTATTTGCTTTCTTTGAGTCATTCACCGCATTTTAAATTGCTAATCTGAGTTAAGGAACATTTTATTATGAAAAATAAATAAATAAAAATTTCAAAGCGTATACCTTTTGGGAGCTCTTTGAGGATCCAAACTCCAACTCGTCTTGAAAGTTTAGAAACGAACATAGTCGTCGCCGCACACTAAAACGCTGGCTAAACCACAAACCACGCAAGTGATATTAGCTTTTCAATTTAAAGGGAGTGATTCGAGTGACTCTCAAATAATAACAAAACCCCCAAAAAATCATATATCTACACAACTACTGACCACAGAATCCAAAAAAAAAAAAAAAAAAAGGCCATATTGTCACGCCCCAAACCCAAAAGGCATGATAACAGTTGTGACTGCAATAATCTCTAAAATGAAAGAAGACAATCAGAGCAATTAAATTTATCAGAAACATACCTCTGTGTGATCAATCGAAGAAAAACACACACACAATTGACCGGGTCGGGTCGTGGGTAGACGGTGGGTGTGGGGTCAGAGGAGGCCGAAAATGGTTTCAGTGAGTTGATTTCAATCAAATTTCTTTCTTTTGTTTTGGAACTGTACGTAATGTGCGATAGCAACGAGTTTTTTTTTTTTTCCCTCTCTCTCTCTAAATGTATGGTATATGTAATTTATTGGGTTTCAAAAAGTGGTTTTCGATCTTGTTATTCATTAAAAAAAACAAAAAAAGGGAGGTAAATAAACTAGATTGTTTGACAATTTATTCGATACCTGCTCGGTTTAGGTCGGTTTGAACTCAAGCTCGATGTTCTACAAACCCGCTCATTATTGTAAAAACCCGCTTGATTACGATATCTATCCATCTCACTCCATAAAACTTGACAGGGGCTCTCTAGCTCAGCTCGTATATTACTAAAAAATAGTTATATCAATTTAAGTATGAATAATAGTAATTAAGTAATATATGTTATATATGTTACTTAATATTTTATATGTGTGTATATTAGTTAACTGACATATTATTTAGTTAATTAATATTGAATAGATTAGCTTGAGCTTGAGTTGAGCTTGACTCAGTTGGACTCGACTCAAATAACATTGTTAACGTGTTTGAGCTTGCCCGAGCTTTCAACGAGTTAGTCTTTAACACACATTTCATAACTTGACTAAAATACGCATATTCATAAACTTCATAAAACTCAACTCAAATCGGCTCAATTACAGCTCTATAAAAAAACAAACAAGCATATAGTTGAATCATCCATAAATGCAAAAGTGTTACGATCTTTGTGTTTTAGGTATGTTAAATTTTATGTCAAAAAAAAAAGGTAAGTTAAATTTTATATATATATATAAGCTCTTAAATATCCAAAATTTTATATCATAAAGCAATAAAGAGATTAATGGCAATTCTTAAAAGATAAATGATTTGTGTCAATAATTTGTTCATATATTTTTTATATTCTCATATAAATTCAATAGATTAACCATTAAATATATGAGGTCCATCATTGACTTATGTGAGGTTCATATATATATATATATGCCAATTATTCTTATTTTTAAAACATATTTCAAAAATATCCACAATTGGCCTACTATTTGGAGAGAATAAAAAATATCGGGAAATTTATTACAAAATTAGTCATTTCTAAAAATAGAGAAAAATATGTATACTTCCCTCAAATTATTGCCTCATTAACTGTTCTTCCAAGAAATTTGCCATGAATATGATTAGTAACTAGTTTGAAGGAAATGTTTTCAAATTTATTTAAAATAATGTCAAGTGTTTATAAATATTTAAAATGTATATTAAATTCTTAAGGTCATTAATAATAATTTATTAACTTAGATTAATGTTTTAAATGTTTATAAACACTTGATAATATTTTAAATAAATTAGAGAATATGACTAGTTTGAAGAAATTTTTTACCATAAAGATATACATATTATCGAAAAAAGTTGACTTCATTACATTTACATGCACCAAATAAGAGAATGGATTTCAGTAGCAACACTACAGAAATTACTCCATATCCATAACTCCATGAAAAATACCAAGCAATCACAGATTTGCAAGAATTATTTATGTAAACCGAGCTGAAACAAAAATAAATAGAAAAAAATACTGGGTAAACAAAACTTATCTAATATTCAATACCAGAAAGCTAAAGTAATCAACTTTTTGTAAAACAACCAATCTGAATCACCTTCAATAAAAATAAAAATAAAAATTATGAATCACCTCCATACTTAATTAGACCCTACTCCGCCACTAAGAGCATGTTTGTAATGGATTAGGATCCTCTCCATTTCAAGGGAAATGGAGAGGAGCCGGTTAGTGTATTTTTAGGGGCATTATAGTAATTTTAATTTAAATGTTAAATTCAAAGGAAATGGAGAGGATCCTTCTGCGTTTGTAATTGCGTTTGATAAATTTAAAAATGCTTTTAGCGCTTAAAAAATCTTTTTTAAAAAAAAAAAAAAGTAATCATTTGGTAAAAAAAATTAAAAATACTTTGAATGGTTTAAAAATCTTAAAAATAACCAAAAAAAAAAAACACTTTTAGAAAAATGTTAAAAGTAAATCTTTTGTCAAAAAATACTTTTTGACTTAAAAAGCTTTATTTATCTATCAAAATCTCAAACATGTTCTAAAACTGGTGGTAAGTTAACTTAGGGAGTGTGTAGAAAAATATAACACTTTTCATGCTTTAGGGTCCGATTGCGCTTGCATTTGTGGTTTTAAAAGCGTGATTTAAAAAACATAAATTTTAAAATGTAGCATTTTTAAAAAAAAATATCATTTTGCTTGCAATTTGAATATATATATATCAAAACGAAGATCAAAGAAATCTGATTTGGGAATCACTGCCGTTAGATGGGAGTGCTTCTTCGGTCAACGATCAAATCTTTTTCCCGCTCTCTTTGCGGCACCGCCACCGTAGACGCCATCTCCATCAGAGTGCCCGAACCAACCATTTCATTTCTATTTGAGAAGAACCCAAAGCCTGAATCGATCAGAGAGTGCAAGAAATTCCATGCAAAGCTAGTAGTCTCACGGGCAATCTCAGAAATCCATGTCGCAAACAACCTTTTGAGTCTATACATAAAATGTAATGGTTTAGACCATGCACACCTCCTGTTCGACAAAATGACTCACAAGAACGTGGTGACATGGACTTCGATGATTTCAGCTCATGTTCATGATGGGTCTTTAGGAAAAGCTATGGATATGTTCAAAGGAATGCTTGAAGTATGTGAGAAACCAAACAAATTTACTTCATCTATCGCGGTTCGAGCTTGTACGGGTCTTGGTTTTCTTAGACTGGGCCAACAAGTTCATTGCTTGATGGTTCATTTGGGGCTTGACAGTGATGGATTTGCGGGTAGTGCTCTCGTCGATATGTACTTCAAGATTGGGAATGATCTTGATGACGCGTGTCGTGTTTTTGATGGGCTGTTTACTAAAGATCGCGTTACATGGAATGTTGTGATTTCTGGGGTTGCTCAAGTTGGTGATTCCTGTAAGGTTTCGAGATTGTTTTCAGAGATGCGGGTGGTTGGTGAGTTGGAACCGAATGATTTTACGTTTACGAGTTTGCTCAGGTGTTGTTTTTTATTAAAAGAGGTAGAACAAATACATGGGCTTGCTGTGAAGTTTGGCTCTGAAGGTGATGTTGTGGTGGGCAGTGCTTTGGTGGATTTGTATGGGAAGTGCTGCGATATGGATTCTGGCTGGAAAGTCTTTGATTCGATGGAGGAGAAAGATATGTTTGTTTGGAGCTCAATCATTTCGGGTTATACGAGAAATGGTAGAGGAGAGGAAGCTGTCAATTTGTTCAGAGAAATGTGTAGACATGGTATGAGACCTGATCAACATGCATTGTCAAGTACATTAAAGGGTTGTGCTGAGAATGGAGACTTAATGGCGGCAATTCAAGTTCATGCCCAGATGATAAAGAATGGGTGCCAAAGAAACTGTTTTGTTGCAACTGTTCTTTTAGATCTTTATGCAGATTCTGGTGACATATGTGAAGCAGAGAAATTATTCAGAACAGTTGATACTAGAGATATTGTTGCGTGGAACTCGATGATACTGGGTCATGCTCAAATGAAGAAGGGATCTCTCTCTTGCATCCAAATGTTTAAAGAACTATGTCAAACAGAATCGTTGAAACCTGATGGATGCACTCTAATTGCTGTTCTAAAATCTTGTCAGAGTGAATCAGATCTAGTCACAGGTATACTGATCCATTGCGTGATAGTGAAATCGAGCCAAGCTCTTGAAACTCAAGTTGGCAATGCACTAGTCCACATGTATTCTGAGTGTGGAGCTGTTGATGAGGCTTATAAAGCTTTCAATGATATGGTTCAGAAAGATGAAACAACTTGGAGTTCTATTATTGGTTGCTATCAACAGAATGGGTGTGAATTAGAGGCTTTGCAACTTTGTAAACAAATGCTAGCAGATGGGTTTCATTTTACCAGTTATAGCCTTCCATCATGCCTTGCAGCTTGTTCAAAACTTGCAGCTATAGATGTGGGTAAACAGTTTCATGCTTCAGCTATTAAGTTTGGCTTTCATAGAAATGTATATGTTGGGAGCTCGATTTTAGATATGTATGCTAAATGTGGGGACAATGAAGAGTCTAGTAAAGTTTTTAATGAGGAGCAACAGTCAAATGAAGTAACTTACAATGCCATGATCGCCGGACTTGCACAGCATGGGAAAGCCCTTGAGGCAATAAAAGTATTCAATGAGATGGATAGGATGGGTTTAATGCCCAACCACATAACATTCTTAGGTCTTCTATCAGCTTGTAGTCATGCGGGTTACCTAGAACAGAGTTTTTATCTTTTTAATTTGATGCATAGCAAGTACTGTATCAGGCCAGAATCTGAGCATTATTCCTGCTTGGTTGATGCATATGGACGGGCTGGAAAGCTTGAGGAGGCATACCAATTCGTACAAAATGATGGGAGTGTTTTGGCATGGAGAACATTACTAAGCGCTTGTAGGATTAATGCTAACACAAAAATTGCAGAAAAATCTGCCAGGAAAATTATAGAGCTTGATCCCAATGATCATGCTTCATATGTTCTTCTCTCGAACATTTACTCTGGGGAGGGAAAATGGGAAGAAGCTATTAAGTTGAGACAGAAAATGGCAGAGATTGGAGTGAAGAAAGGTCCAGGAAATAGCTGGTTGGTGTTCTGAGATCTAATTCATGAGTCCTCTATGTGTAATTGGAGATGGCTGCATTTTGTTTGCAGAGGCTTGACATGGTGGTTGGAAAGCTTGAAACTGAGCTTTCTGGTGGAGAAACGCTGAGAATTGAAATTGTAACGGCCACTCTGATGAAGTCAGGAATCCTCCTCCTTGATGCAGCAGCAAGAGCACCGGATGCCAAGTCTGAATATATTATGCCCTAGTAAAAATGATGTCATATCGGATAACTGTACTGGTTCTTGTGCATTGTTTGACAAGTAAGAAACTTGTGGAGAAAGTCGACACTGAAGCTGCCTTTTTCTATACAAATTTCCAGACTTTTGACCAAAGTTAAATGTTCCAAGGATTTGAATTCTAGGAGCTAATGCAGAGTTCATAAAAGATGCAGATGGGGTTACTCCAGGCTTGTTTGCCAGCAAGTAAGGAGCTTATTAGGAAAGAAGACACCCGAGCCTCTCACCCTGCAATCCAATCAAACTACACTAGCTGATCTATCATGGGTTCTTGATAAATAATCACACAACTTATTGAAGTGGCAAGAGAAGATCCAAGAAACAATTTTGTCAAAAGTAATGTTCTTTGTTTGAATGAAATGTTTCGTTTCTTCATTTGCTTTCCCCCCTCCTCCCCTCTTCCCCTTTTTGGTTTTTCTTTTCTGTTTTTGCTATTAGCCCATTACTATGATGAAAAAACATTAATAAAAGATTTTGTTCTTCTACCCACACAGACGGGCAAAATTCTTTTTATTCTTCTTCTTCTTTTTTAAGCACATTTTATCTTCTCTCAGCTTGGGGGGAAATATATATATATATATATTTTTTTTAAAAAAAGAAATGGGAAATTCCTTGTCTAATTCTTTTTCTTTACTTGCGTTCACCATTTTTGGTTTTGGTAATTGTTGACGCAATTTTTCCGATGACTAGACCGACAACTAGTTACCTACAAAGCGAGAGAAAGAGTCATTTCAAAGAATCGAGAATCTTGCTTGCCATATGATGGACATACAACCCTCCTTATATTGTTGAACCGAGAGTTATTCTTCAAGTAGTGAGTAGTTCAAATGGGTTCAGCCAGTTAGGTAATTTTTCCCCAATATTTAATATTTATCCCCTCATTCCCGTGAATTTGTTTAATTACTCTATTGGTGGCGGGCCTGGCGGCCCAAAAAGTGAGCTGTAGCACTATGAGGGACGTTCAAGGCAATTCAAATGGATGAGTTGCTGACAAATATCTCCAATAATTGGAGAGAAATTTGCTGAAAAATATCTCCAATAGTTGGAGATAAATTCCAATCCGAATATATTACCACACAAGTGCACACTAATTTGTAAAGCAATTCATTGTAAGAGTTTTTTTTTTATAAAATATTTTGTAATCTTCAAATTTTACTCAGAACATAATGATCTCTGATTCAAATAAATTAAATAATATCTAGTTAATTATCTAATATAATTATATAACTAACAAAATATTATCCTAATAATTCTAAATATTCTATCACCATGCCCTAATGACAATCTAAAAACCTAACCAACCCCATCGAGCCCACATGCAGCCGCCACAAACGATATCAACATCATCATCATCATCGGAGACCGACTTTCCACTACCAAAACAAATCGCATGTTTATTCAAAAAAAAAAAAAAAATCGCATGTGATTGGCTTTTTTGGACTAGTCACTATTATTATAGGATCTTTTGTTTTTTCGCCAAGCTGGAAATTACATAATATGTACATGTCTCTGACAATATGACCCCATAGCCTTATGAATAATTACATTATTATAATAAAAAAAAATGTCTGAAATTTGGACCGTCAATTAAGAAAAGCCCTAATAAAATTTACTTATTTCAGGCCATCTCTTCTCATGCCAAGTTGTACCATCAAGTTGATAGTTAAGTTGGTAAAAGTAAAACAGTAGTTTTCCCTTCCTTTTATTCTAGTGATCGCGTATTCGAATTTGCCTGTAATAGTAGTCGCATGAACCAAATGCTACTATGAAAGAGCTCTACTGATTTATACCTTGGTGAGATTGTGGTAATAGATTCGCATGGGAGCAATAGTTATTGTTCAAACTGAATATTCAACAACAAGTGAGAACCTTGATAGTAACGCCCAGGACAAAAAATCATACTGATCGCCCCTTCTCACCTTTTTAATTAGAAAAAATAAAAATAAAAAATTGGGGCCAATCCCAATAGGAAAAAATGTGTCTTCTGCCTGTGTTGGCACTTGGTGTGCAATGGGGCCAACAACTTGTTCCGTTAGCGAATTGGTCAAAACTTTTGAACCGGTTTCCTAAATATCGGCCACGCTAATCTTTGCTGGAGGAGGGAGGCTGTTACGATAAACTTAGGAAATCTGGTGAGTTTTTCACGACAAAATAGAAAACAAAAGCAGGATGGATAAGATTGCCAGATGAAAGCCATTCCAACCAAATCGGAGGCCCGAATTTTAGTCAAAGTGCCCATCTTCTTCGTCTTTATCTGGAAATTAACAGATAATTAATTAATTATTTAAACAAGATCACAGAGAGGAACAGCAAGACTGCGTACATGGCACACCTATAATTAGCTCCAAGAGGGCCAATAGAAAAATATATATAGCTCTCAAGAGCCGGAGCCCACCTTGAGCGTTGGTTGGTTTCCTGATGCCCAAGAGCAAATCCAGGTATTGCATAATAAGCAAGATCCCATGAAAACGTTAAATAAGATAATGGTAAAATAATTGAAATTTAGTCAAAGACATTGTGTCCAAGTTCTCTTGTTTTATATGCAGAGATTTCAATGTTTTTATATATATTTGTTTTCTTTTACTCTGTCTATTACCTCATTGGGTTGACTCTGCTTTTCTGACTTATTTTCTCACAGTTTTTCACAACACAGAGAGAGAGAGAGAGGGGGGGAGGAAACCAGAGAGAGCTTGAGATATGGCAGGAGGAGGATTTACAGATGCAGGCACACTTAAGAGGGCCCATCTGTATGAGTACAAGATTACTGGGTATTTCGTCTTCGCATGCATCGTTGCAGCTCTTGGAGGGTCTCTGTTTGGGTATGATCTTGGCGTTTCAGGTCAGTGATGAATAATTGAGTTGATTAAGCTTCTGCCTGTTATTTTATGATCTGGGCCGGGGTGTTTCCCATTCATGAATATTAGCAATGATTTCCATTCTTCTTGTTTCCAGAAGAATTTTACCTGTTTATCTTTGATTTGATATCACCGGCCACCAACAGTGTTCTTTTGTTGTGGTTATTGTTATAATTAGATCTTCAAGCCGGAAAAATAAAAAAAGAAAGAAAGATTTTGATTAATTAATTAATGTCATTGAAATTTTATTGGAAGTTGGAACACGCAGAAACTACCGCCTGTTTTCCAGAAAGTAGTTTGGTTAGCTGTTTTCTTAAAAAGAAAAACGCGTTTATGTACGCTTAATTTGTGTTTGGCAAACGGTTTATAAAACTAAAACAAGTGAAAATGAAAACACCAAAAAAAATCAAAAAATCAAAAAATCAAGAAATCTGGAAACAACTTTACATGTTTCTGAAAACAGTTTTCGATTGGGAGATTTTTTTTTTTTTTTTTTTTGACATGCAATTGGGAGATATTTATATACATTGTTATTTACTTATATTGTTATACATTTAAATTATAATTATTTACATACTTTTACTAATATTAGTATTGATAATATATAACACAAGACATACATTTTTGTTATACTCTTAAACGTATAACATATAACATAAATTATTGAATATATATATATATACACACGCAGACATTGCAAACACAACCAATTAACCATTGTTACTTAATATGAGTGTGTTCATGAACGCTAACGCTGAGCCGAGTTTATATGATTATGTATGTCAATAAATATATTTCACATATAAGCCTTACTTACTGGGAATATGATTCTTTCCATTTCAAATAAAATAAATAATATCCTGTTTGTATTTTATAGTGGGGTAAAATTATTATTTTGATTTTTTAAAATAATTTTACCTTTTTAAAATACGCTAAATGAATATTATGATTATTATTCATTTTAAATGAAAGGGAGAAAATCAAATGAATTGGATAATATCCAATTAGTTATACTTGAAGGGTATTTTTATATTTTCATTTTTTAATGAGACAAAAATATCCCAACATTATAAGTAACTAGATATTCTCCGATTCTTTTTTTTTTTTTTTTTGACATGTCCTAATTCTATGATTGCTTTTTAATCAAATCTAACAAAAGCCTTGAAAGAATCATTATTTTTTATATGGGTAACTAGAAACCACAATTTTTTCCCCGGTAAGTAACTGTCCCGATCGACCCTTAGATTAATCACTAGTTAAAAAAAAAAAAAAGTAAAAAAATCTTCTGTAAACAAAGAGGCCATCTTTATTATATTCATACCCATTCGAACATAACATTAACATCCTTTATTTTGTTCTGAGCACTTGAAAATCACATAAAGAATTTAAGTTTAATGGTAATTGCAGGTGGAGTGACTTCAATGGATGATTTCCTAAAGGAATTCTTCCCGAAAGTATATAGAAGGAAGCAAATGCATCTGAATGAAACCGACTACTGTAAATATGACAACCAAGTACTCACACTCTTTACGTCTTCTCTGTACATTGCGGGCCTCTTCTCCACGTTTGGAGCGTCGTTCGTAACCAGAAAATGGGGCAGAAGAGGCAGCATCATGGTTGGAGCAGTGAGCTTCTTTCTGGGAGCAGTTCTCAATGCAGCTGCAGTGAACATTGCAATGTTAATCATTGGCCGCATCCTCCTTGGTATTGGCATTGGATTTGGAAACCAAGTAAGCCTGATTCTCAATAAATAACGAAGAATTGCTCATTCACTTGAATGCTTTCTTGTTCTAATTAATGGTACATTGCAGGCGGTTCCATTGTATCTTTCAGAGATGGCTCCGGCAAAGATCCGAGGAGCGGTGAACCAGCTGTTTCAATTGACTACATGCTTAGGGATTCTGATAGCAAACTTCATAAACTATGGTACTGAAAAGATCCATCCGTGGGGGTGGAGACTATCTCTTGGTCTGGCCACAGTTCCGGCAACTCTGATGTTTATTGGGGGTGTTTTCCTTCCTGAGACCCCCAACAGTCTTGTAGAGCAAGGCAAGCTAGAAGAAGGAAGAAGGGTATTGGAGAAAGTGAGAGGTACCTCAAATGTTGATGCTGAGTTTGCCGATCTTATAGATGCAAGCAATGCAGCAAGATCCGTAAAGCACCCATTCAGGAATCTCCTTGAACGGAAGAATCGTCCCCAGTTGGTAATAGGGGCATTGGGGATCCCGGCGTTCCAACAGCTAACCGGCATGAACTCCATACTCTTCTATGCTCCTGTCATATTCCAAAGCTTGGGTTTTGGCTCAGGAGCATCTCTATATTCATCCATTTTCACCAGTGGGGCGCTTGTTATTGGTGCACTCATTTCAATGTCATTGGTGGATAAGTTTGGTAGAAGAGCTTTCTTTTTAGAAGCTGGTACCGAAATGATATGTTGCATGGTAATTGCACTTTCACCTCTCTTATCCTTGATTTTCAAAGAAACTTTTCTGGGTTGAGTATTTACCAGCTTGTTTGATCTGCTGCAGGTGGCTGTGGCCGTAACTCTGGCACTAAAGTTTGGGCAAGGTGAAACCCTCTCAAAAGGAATTGGCATCTTTCTTGTTATTGTGATCTGCTTATTTGTCTTGGCTTATGGAAGATCTTGGGGCCCTCTGGGTTGGCTAGTACCGAGCGAGATCTTCCCTTTAGAGACAAGGTCGGCTGGTCAGAGTGTTGTGGTCTGTGTCAACCTCCTCTTCACAGCATTGATAGCACAGTGTTTCCTTGTGTCGCTGTGTCATCTGAAATATGGAATTTTCTTGGTATTTGGAGGATTAGTTATCATCATGAGTAGTTTCATCTTCTTCCTACTGCCAGAAACAAAGCAAGTTCCAATCGAGGAGGTGTATCTTCTCTGGCAAACTCACTGGTTCTGGAAGAACATTGTAGGAGAAGGAGACCAAGCTGGTGATTCGGATGGGAGATCAACATTGCATGTTTAGAATCTCCCCCGGAAAAATCTCCGACTTTAATTATGACAAATTGTTTCATGCATGCATGCATGTTGTACAGTTTGAACATAAGGTTTTTTTCATTTGGATTGAGCAACAAAGTATTGCGTATGACAAAAATAATTTACATTGCATTATGCTAACAGTTTAGCAAGTTCATCCACTCTCAAGCTTCCTTGCGTCACTACATCTTGATCATAAACTAAATCAAAATCTTTCCGTCTTTTAACGTTACCACTCTTCTTCTCGCTTCTCTTTTCGGAGGGAACTCTTGTGTCATCCATCACTTTCAAATCCTCAGTTTTTTGCTCCTCAAGCTTTTGAACCGCTACCTTTCTTGGTCGATGCCTAAAAACGGGACCAGGTGGGGCAGACTTGGCAAAAGCAACTGCACTTTGATAAATAATGTCGCCATCCAAAGAGTCGTCATCTAAAATAATTGCACTCCCATTGTCAACGGCTTGCTTCCTTAGTAGGAGAACTCCCTCGATGCAAGGTGCAATCAGCCTTGCTGGCTCATTGAGATCTTGAACCACTTCCACCCTACTTCCGGCGCTCCCAACAGTTCCTGCATTGATGTCAGATCCCATTGTGGTTGTCTGAAGTCCTTCATGTGTGCAGCCTGTATTATCCAATACGGCATCGCTTCTGCATTTTTGGCTCACTGCACCTAAAGATGGCTTAACATTTTCAATTGAGGATATGTCATCACTTCCCTCTACACCCACATCCACAGAACCCATAGGGGACTTGCCAATACTAAGTGTTTCAGGACTTGCAGCCTGAACTGAGATCATCGGCCCTTCAAGGGAAGTTGCATCATCAACACTGGATTTCTCGGCTTCCCGATCACCATCATCAGTATCTAGTTTTGGGAGGGAAGACTTCCAATTCCGTCCTCTCCACATAAGTATGTGCTCATACGCGAATGAGATAAGCACACACGGGACAAGATCCTGCAATTAAAGAATTGAGGGAACTGTTTTAATTTCTTTTAAAGTTTAACTGAGGATAAATATAACCAACCAAAGTTTACCAGACCTTAAGTTTAGCACCTATTCTTCGGTAGTCACTCCCATTCACCCCTTCACAATTTATTCGCACCAGTTCACACTCTTCAAATGCCTCTCTGACATTTTTTACTAGGTCACAGTACACACCATTCTTTCCTGTGGGACATACAAACCATGGAAAATTCTCACTTTCCTTGCAGACAAACTGAACATTTATCATCAATCTATACAAAAATTCAACAAAAGTAGGATACCTATCTTGCATATCGGTATAAGTTTCTGTCCCTTATTGCGCATTTCAGTCGCTTCTTCCATTGTTAGACCCTCGGGAACCTGCCGAACCAACCTTGGATATACAGGGGGAATGGGTTTCCATAGCATGAGAGGAAATCGGGGACGAGTTCTATAGTTATAATTTCTTCCTCGGAAGAGAAATAGCACCCCACCTTTACCATAAATAATCTTCCCCCCAGTTCGTTCCTGTAAAATCATATACCTTAAAGAACATAACTCGAAGTACAAACCATAAAATAATGCCAAACAGCCCAAATATTGCATTGCATGATTAAAACATCACTTGAGTAAACATGGTAACTGATTGCAACAATAAGTAGACTTCTTTTTTGGCTATTCAAGAACCAATCATCCTACATTTAACCATACTAACAGAATTAAGATAAACTATTGATAGCACAGGCATGTTTAACTGAATTAAGGAAACAAAGGCTAAGAGGAGTAGCAGCAAGAAAACCAACCTCTAGTTGCTGGCGCACATTGTCCATGTCGACCGTACACACACCCTTGCATTTTATTTTGCACACTCTCCGCCGCTTCCAGAGAGCATGTATGTTATCCAACATGTTGTGTGTCAAACCATCCCTCCCTAACAAAAAAATCGCAAGGATAATCCAGTAAGCGAAAGTTGGAAACCTAAATCACAACTAATTTCTGCAAACTTTCTCCAATCTCTGCGGGAGAAAAAATAACTAACAACCTAACAACGTAGTGCTCAAAAATCAAAACCAACAAAAATTCCAAGCTTTACCCATATTCAATTGCCGGTTGGATTTCATGCACCCATTGACCAAGGCCCCAATTTCCTCCTTCGTCAACGGCTCGCCCAGTATCTCCTCCCTCGACGCCGCATGGCACGGACCCGCCCCGGCCAGGAACGGCCCGGGCGCCTGGACTGGTTTGACGCCCTTTTTGTTCGGCGGCGGCAGACGGAAGGAGTCGAATTCCCTGAGCGGCTTCTTGCTCGGCGGCAGCGGGGCCCGCCCGGTCCACGGCCTCGGCATCGTGGAGGGCCCGAACGGTACGAACGGCCGCTCGCGGAGCTTCACCGGCTTCGCCTTCGGGGTCTCAGTGTAGCTGTACTTGAACTCGAACGGAGCCCCGTCTATGAGGTACGAAACGCCGTCTTCGCCAACGGAAATATTGGCGTCCCGAGCCACCGGTTGGGGCTCGGTGGGGATTTTGATTGTTTTGGGGGCTTGCTTAAAGGCAGGGTGGGAATTGTTATTATAGTTAGGGTTTTTGGAGTACTTGGATTTTTTGCCAGGGATCGAAGGTGAAGATGGAGAGGAGGGCGTGCCTACGGACTTGAATGTTTCGGTTTCGTTTAGGGTGGAGGTAGTGGCAGTTTCGGGAATGTTGGTGATTCGGGAGGCGGAGTCGAAGCGGCGCACACGGCGGATGTCGTCCTCGATTTCCTTCTGGGCCCGTCGGCGAGCTTCGAATTTCTCGGCGTTGGCGTTGTACCAGCGCGAGAACCGGACCTCCGTGGGCGGTCGGTGGTGCGGCGGGTTCGGCGGTGGCGCGGAGATTGGAAAAGGAATGGCCAACTTTAGCGCCATTGATTTTGAGTGATATGGGATTAATGGAACGAAGAAATGTGATTTAAGCAGCAGAAAAAGGAGTACAAAAGAAAACATTCCCGTCCCGGTGAGAGTTGCTAACGGGATAGAAAACGACGTCGTAAAGCAGTGTGCTAAACCAACTCTTGGTGGTCGATGCACAAAGTCGAGCATCTAAGCGACGGCGTTTGCAATTACTCGGTACAACTGAACGGTAATTTTTGGCTGGACAGCTCTGTTTTAGTGGCTTCAGTGTAATATTCAGAAACAACAAGGGTGGTTACCAGCACTCTCTTTTTCTCTTTTTTTAACGGCAATTTCTAGTTTAAGTATATTTTACAGTTCTGGGTTGAGTCACCCAGTAGTTGACAGTGCTCTAGAAGCTTTGGAAATGCGTTTTTGGTAGATCCTCCACAGGTACTTTTCCTGATTGAACTACAACTTTATGCTTGCCTTGTTATTCTTTCGTATTCTGGGTTCATTATTGTTTTTGATCCTATTGTCTTGTTGGAAAATGTTGAACTTTGGCTTCATGATAAACTATTTTCCGAAGAGAAATGGCTTATCTTCTGTGGAAATGTATCTGCATCTGTGTTTGAGTTTTCACTGGGTATTTAGATTGTAGGAATGGAATCACGTTGGTGTTATTAAGGCCCAAGGCCTTTTACACATTCATGCAAATTTTGGGTTTCTTGTAGTTTTGCTTAACAATAACTGTCTATCACTATTTTGCTTTGCTGTTTATTTATCTTTGTAAATATGTGCTTAGGATGTTTGTGAACTGGATTTTTATTCAATTAGCTTTGTTTTTCTTTCTGGAATGACCTTCATCCACTCTCCAACTTCTTTTCCAGAACACGACTTAACATGATCTGGGGTTCCATTCTTATGATATGAATATTGCTGTCCTAGCCCAGAGGTTATGTCACATAGCAATCTGGAGACTGATGGTGATTTTTGGCATGATGGTTGCTGTTTTAATTGTTTCTCAGTGTTTTGCACTTCCCTTCAGCAAAACATTGTCTCCATCTCCTGCTAACAAGGGTTCGATAGTTATGGTAGTTCCCAGTGCCGCGCTTTTAAACAATTCACCACCAAATAAACATTTTGTTGTTAATCTTGTGATGGGTAATGATACTTATGCTTCTTCTGACAAAGATGCTGGGTATGGGAAGGAAACAAAAGAAACATATAAATTCAATGATCTAGCTTCAGACGGTGACACAAACTCTTACAGGGAGTTTAAATTTGAGAAAGATGATCCCAAAGCAAGCACAAATTTAACCTCAAATAAAGTTCAAAATCAATCTGGCAACTTGCCAGTTATATCACAAGGAACTCCTACAAAGGGCATGGGAAACTTTGATGCAGATTCAAGGACTTCAAAGTCACTATTTACGGACAACATATCTTCGATTGGCAATGTGAATCGAACTATGAAAATAAAATCCAAGGGGAAGAAGATTAGGCCACTGCAAGCTGTTTCGGTCACCTTGAACCATAAAGTTTCCATGGCAAGTATTACCAATTCCATATTGAAGAGGTGGGAGAAGCAGGCAACATCCATATCCCAGATGAACTCAATATTGCTTGAAAGTCATGTGTCTTCTCGTTCCATGGTATGGATCTAACATTTAGGTTTATATTTGAACAATGGGGATCAGTTAAGATTTCTAGATTTTTTTACTTAAATTCTTTTATTGACAATAGAGACCAAATTGGTCTTCTGTACGTGATCGTGAACTCCTATCTGCAAAACTAAAGATTGAGAATGCTCCTGTGATAAGGAACATGCCAGGGCTTCATGCTTCTGTTTTTCGAAATGTATCCATGTTTAAAAGGTGAGCACATTTCTATGTTATATATTTTCAGCATCCAGTATTTTCTAATGTGAACCTTTTCCCCTTTTCTACATTTGCAACTTGAGTTTAAGGGCATTCCCATGCCTAATCTGTTCAAAAATTGGTGATATGGGCATACAGATACACGGATGATTAAACCAAGCTAATACTTTATGTACAGTTGCAAACTTGCAATGATCATTATCATTTTATTTTTTGGGAAAAATGTAAATTCAGTCTTTGTGGTTTACCTAATTTGCATTTAACTCTCTGTGATATCAAAATGAACTCAAAGGTCATTGAAGTATGCCAAAAAAACAATTTAATCCCTACAGTCAAATTCCGTTCACTAACTTAACAGATTATGATAGCGTAAAACGTTATAACCGATAAAATTGTGATACTTATCTTATTAAAGTCAGTGTCACACTAAAAAAATCTGTTAAGTTAGTGGGCAAAATTTGACAGGAGGGACTAAATTGTGTTTTTGGCATACCTCAGGGGCATTTGAATTTATTTTGATACCGCATGGAGTTAATTATAAATTAGGTAAACTATAAGGACTAATTTTACATTTTTCCCTTTTTTTATTTTTATTTTTTAAAATTGATTTGGCATCTCTTGTTAACTATAGCATTAACTGGTTGTGGCTTTTAAGACCAATTGCTGCCTTGAGTAGTGAGAAAACATCAATATTTCTGAATAGTGTCTGGGAAACCTTGGGAAGAAGAAAATCGGCAGAAAATAATCTTCTTCCTACAGATGTATTTTCTTATCCCATTTATTTGTATTTAAGTTGTGATTTAATATGGTATTAGAACAATGATCTAGAGTTTGAATCATGTCTACATAATTCACCTATCATTTCGATTAAATATTTCTTATGTTAGGCCTCACTTATTAAAGGGGAGTTTGGGTTCATATGTGAAGAACTTTGTTTACCCATTTTTTAAAAAACAATTTGAAGAATTATGCCATCATTTACGAAGACCACAGAATGTGCCTATGAATTGTTTTTGGTCTCAATCATTTCTCTACAACTCCAAGGACTTAGTTGAATCATAATAAACAGAATCTTTAGCTTTTGGCATCTTGATTGATTCGTTCAACTCATAGTAATTAGCTGGGTGCTGCTTTTATTCGATAGTTTCAGTTCTTTTGTATTATCCCGACTATTAAGATTGACGTTGTTTATGCTGCTCTCAAGTCTCATCAATGTATTTCATTTTTAGTATATCATTGACTGAAGAGACACTTCTTCTTGAAGAGTACACCTCTGCCATCTTTTTGTAAATCTAATTCCTGGCATTAATCAAGCTAAAGATGTTATATATACCATTTGCAGGAGTTATGAATTGATGGAACATATTCTCAAAGTTTATATCTATAGGGAAGGAGAAAAGCCCATATTCCATCAGCCACGAATGAGAGGAATTTATGCCTCGGAAGGATGGTTTATGAAACTGATGGAGGGAAGCAAAAGATTTGTTGTGAGGGACCCCAGAAAAGCTCACTTGTTTTACTTACCCTTCAGTTCGCAAATGCTAAGGGTTGAACTTTCTGGACAAAATATTCAGAGTCAGAATGATCTGGAGAAATATCTGAAGAACTATGTGGAATTAATTGCTGGAAAATATCGTTTTTGGAATAGAACTCATGGGGCAGATCATTTTCTTGTTGCTTGTCATGACTGGGTATGCTTTCTATGCATCATTTATATATTTTACAGTTTCGTGATCACCAAAGCTTCACCTGTTGGATAGTATTGGATATAGTTGCAATGAAAAGTAGCTCAGGGCTTATGCCTCATTCATTTTCTGTACCTTGTAGTTTAATCTAGCCAAGACCTTTATCTATTCTACGGTTTCTACCAGTGACCAACACTAGTCAAAATTACTTCAGAAGCCATGAGCCATCCCACCTAGTTTACAGATTACCCCTTACTTGGGGTATTGAGGATAATAGGAATTGTTCCTTTCTAAGATATCCTTATGATTCCCCCAAAAAAAAACAAAAAAAATTGAATGTCCCCAAGTTACCATTGGTTTCTGGAATTTTTTTTTTTATACTAACTGGTCGTACTGAGCTGCCCCTTGCTATCCTCTAGCTAAGCCTGATCCTGATAAAGCCTCGATATTCTGACTAGTCCATGAATTAACTGTATTATATGAAATTTCAGGCCTCCCGAGTCACAAGGCAGCACATGAAGAATTGCATCAGGTCTCTTTGCAATGCCAATGTTGCTAAAGGCTTTAACATAGGGAGGGACACTACTCTACCAGTTACATATATACGTTCCATGGAGAACCCACTAAAAGATCTTGGAGGAAAGCCTGCTTCACAAAGACATATTCTTGCCTTCTTTGCAGGGAGCATGCATGGTTATGTCCGACCAATCCTGCTGCAGTACTGGGAAAATAAAGAACCTGACATGAAAATCTTTGGTCCAATGCCACGTGATATTGAAGGCAAAAAAGTCTATAGGGAGTACATGAAGAGTAGCAAGTACTGCATTTGTGCCAGGGGTTATGAGGTTCATACACCTCGAGTAGTTGAAGCCATTTTCCATGAATGTGTCCCAGTCATTATATCCGACAATTATGTGCCTCCTTTCTTTGAGGTATTGAACTGGGAGGCATTTGTAGTGTTCATTCAAGAGAAAGATATCCCAAATTTGAGAAATATTCTGCTCTCAATCCCAGAAGAGAAGTACCTCGCCATGCAGTTGAGAGTAAAGATGGTACAAAAGCACTTCCTTTGGCACAAAATGCCTGTGAAATATGACTTATTTCACATGGTCCTTCACTCGATATGGTACAACAGAGTTTTTCAGATAAAATCCAAATGAAAGTTCTGAGAAAAGCTTCAAACTCTTGGTATAGGGAAAGCCAAAAGTGTGCAAAACTTATTGATGACTTGTTCATTAGGCAGACAACCAAAAATGGAGAAATATGCTGATACAACCACTTCTACACCATTGTTAATCAAAATGAAGCTGGTAGGGATAGGAAAATGTACAGAAGCTAACAAGATTGAGCGCCATGTAGCTCATCACATATATATATGACGTGTGTGTGTGTGTGCGCAATGTTGCCACCAGGTGATTGAATAAGAAATTTGTAGCTGCAAAGTGATTCTACTATATTGGATTTTGATCTTTCTCTTCATCACTGAGTTAATTCAGGTATGTATCCTAGGTAAACCAGTGGCCTTAGAGCTGGTGTATGTAGATGGTAGAATATAATTCAACTGTGAAAACTTGAACGTATGAATTTTAGGTGTCAAATAGCTCGCCACATAAACTATCTTCTCGACATCACACAAAGACAAAACTACTCTTAAAACTCTTTGTATTCTTTTTTTTAAGACAAAAATATTAACAATACCCAAAACACAAAAATATAGAAAATCACTAAAGTGACTCATGAAGATGCTTGGGTTTAATAGTGCAAAAAAGAAATTCACTTTTTTGGATAAGGACAAAAATTTCCTTCAAACTAGTCTGAAGGAAATATCTTTCAATTCATTTAAAATAATGTCAAGTGTCTATAAACATTTAAAAAACACATTAAATTTAGTCTAAGTTAATAACGTTAAGAATTTAATATGTCTTTTAAATGTTTATAGACACTATTTTAAATGGGTTTAGGGTTATATTATTTTAAATAAGTTGAAGAATATTCTCTTTAGACTAATTTGAAAGAAATTTCTGTCGTTAGGATAATATGTTTAGATATTAGAATGAAGGTATAAATGACTAGGCAGAAATCATTCAAATAGATGGTCCAAACAGGCCTGACAAATACAGACTTAAATGGACAACCTAATTCAAACCAAATCAATCCGCATCCGAACCGATCGCCTATCAGTTTTGGTTAATTTATTATAGGATATTGATTAGGCTTGATAATTTCCAAAACTGATGAGGACAGGTTGAAAAAAAGGAAGATCTCCAAAAGCAGCCTAACTCAATCCATGCACATTAGTGCTATATATTTAATTATTAATTGGGTTGAAAAAAGTCTTATCGTGCTCAAAATTAGCAATCAAATTGATTTATAGTTCATTTATATAAATTAATCTAATTAAGTTATATATGTTTATAAATCATGTAAAGAACATATAATTTTTTTATTAATGTTATTAAAAAAAATGTGAGAAACACATGCTATCATATAAATTATAGGTGCTGCGCCATGTGGAGTTTGGAGTCCCAATTAGGAAAGATCAGAAAGTTTGGGCCTTGCCACCTTAGGGGTACGCTGATTAGGTTTAGGTTAATTAGAGATACTGAGTAGGTGTCTATAGTTTAGCAAGGAAAAAAAATATGAATTTATATTATTGGGTTTTGGGCAGGGCGGGTCAGTAACCGCAATTACAAAATCTTATTTCTAAATGCCGGTCTGGGATGCGCGGGTTACCAAAATCACAAAATCAGTTCGTATCTAATTTATCTTACTCAATGTCTCTAAGAGATGGTTTAATCAAGTAGGATCACGCTTAATAAAGCGATAGATATTAGTTCAAACCTTCTTTCCCTTTTTACATGTAAAAAAAAATAAATAAATAAAAAAATTATCTCACTCAATTTAAATGCAGATAAAAAATGAAGGGTAGTGGTCCTAGTGGATAATGGATTAATGAGAAACGAATAGATGACGCCGTTTGCTTGGTTTTTATTCATTACTTTTAGCGCGCCCTCTAAGCCGTTTGCCAACGTCTCAGCTTCAGCAAAGAACAATAAAAAGTAAAAAAAAAAAATGTGACGAGGAAGATGCTGCTTCTGCCTATCAATAATGGCGATTTAAAAGCAGAGTCAGACAAAAATATCAGAGTATTTTTTTAATACTACAAGCATCCACACTTGGGCTCAGGATCCCCGGCTGTCTTTCTAAAGGGGAAGGTAAAGCTTACACAATACTCTGTTTCGCCTCTGAGAGAAGTGAGGAAAATTCAACTTCAAGTCATTTGCAGGTGAGTTCAATTTCCCTTTTGTTCACTCTTATGTTCTTCGAAATCAAAAAAACCCACTTTGTATTTTTTCCTTTCTGTCACTTCCCTCTGATAATTGTCCCCAGTTCTCGCTTGCTACTATTATAGTCTCTGTCGACTGTCACACACAGAGTTTAGTAATTTCTTTATTTCCTTGATCCATCGAAAAGGGTTTTTGTTTTGGTGCTCTATCACTGAATTTTAGGACAAGTTGACTGTAGGTACAGCTAGTGGCATAGTGCTATTGCTTGAAATTTGGTTTGGGTTTATTCCTATCCTATGAAAGTTTTTTTTGTTTTGCTTTTAATTTTGGCTTTCGGCTTTGTGTTTTATGGCTGAATGTTAATGCTCCGGGAATTTAAGCAGCATTGGGACACAGATATTTGAGTATTGAAATTATTTTGGCAAACAATGATTGAGTAGCTCACTAGGTTTATTTGGGCTGTGCATGCATTACCTGAAATGAGGCTCTCATCACGGTTTGATAAGCTGTGTCGAATGGAAAAGAGGAGATGGGTTTTCATGGTGGGCGTGGTGGCTGTTACATACCTATTGTTTCAGTCCCTACTGCTTCCATATGAGAATGCTCTCCGGTCCTTATTGCCGGATGGTGAGATTCCGGTACGTGCTGAAAGTAGTTTCCTGGCTGTACATTCTGCTGCCAAGTCTGTGATGGTTCGTAACCCGCTAACAGTTAATGCGTCAGAGTTGAGTATGAGTAATGATTCGATGGTAGTTGAGGTGGTGAGAACTGAGGGTGTTGGACGAGCAATTGAGAATGGTGGTGGGTTAAAGGGAGAGGATAGTGATGCAGAAGGTTTTGCATCTGATGAGAAAGGCCTGGATAATGATTTTGAACTTTTCGTGGGTGGAAATCTAAATAGTGGTTCTCCTCCATATGAGAATGTTGTACATATGAATGATAGTTTGGCTTTGGAGATTGTTAAGGATGAGGAAAATAGTTCTGTTCTGGATGATGAGTCCGGTGGCGTCTCTCTAGAGCAGACTGTGAAACCAAATAATGGAGTTTCTGTGGGGAAAAATCCTGAAGAGAATAAAAGTCTGAAATCAGAAAATTCGAATACAACTATTCTATCCCCTCCATTGGCACTGCCCAGAACTGCTTCATCAATCACCATCACTCACATAGAAAACGTGGTGTCTAATGCAAGCTCTTCTGCTCTACAACGTGAAGGCGCAACTTTAAAAAATGATTCTGTACTGATGAATAGTACTGGAAAGAAAGAGATGAGGTGCAACATGCCACCAAAGTCAATAACATCATTATATGAGATGAACCACATACTAGCGCGCCACCGTCGTTCAATGGTATAAAAAAAATTTGACATTTAACTACACCATTTTCTCAATACTTAAGTTTTATGCAGGAAACTTGACTTCTTCTAATTGGTTTTGTAGAGGCCAAGACGGTCTTCTGTACGTGACCAGGAGATTTTTGCTGTGAAGTCACACATTGAGCATGCGCCTGTTGTAATAAATGACCCAGAACTTTATGCTCCTCTCTTTCGAAATGTTTCCATGTTTAAAAAGTAAGCCTATTTTAGTTGTACAGGATTGATATATGTTTTAAAGTTGAAGGTTATTTTTCCATTTTCATAAATGGGCTCTGGACCCAGAAATTTTTTGCCATCGGCAGTTCATACCTGCTCTACTTTCATCCATGATGTGTAATGAACACTACCTTAGGCCATGGCTAAGATATAGAAAGAGAAGTAGCAAAATAACAAAGCAACGCATCTATACTAGCCAATCATGTATGCCCCATGCTCATGGTAATTCTATTGTTGTACAAAATTCAGTTAAGGAATAACCAAATCTGATAAAAGCGACTCAGAACAGTGAAATAAGGGGTCCAGAAGATTATGTTTAGGTACATATGCTGAACAGCAAGCCTATTTTTGACTGCCCTTCTATAATTGTACCTAATGTGAGCCTTTTGAACACAATTTAAGCCTGCTGGTGATGAACCTTTTTAGAACGCATTTCATTTTCAAACTTCCATTTGGTTGCTTCTTCAGGAGTTACGAACTCATGGAACGCACACTCAAAGTGTATGTCTACAGGGATGGAAGCAAGCCCATCTTTCATCAACCAATACTCAAGGGATTATATGCTTCGGAGGGATGGTTCATGAAATTGATGGAGGGAAATAGGCGTTTTGTTGTGAAGGACCCTCGAAAGGCTCACCTGTTTTATATGCCATTCAGTTCACGGATGCTAGAGTACACCCTTTATTTACGTAACTCTCATAACCGGACAAACCTTCGCCAATATTTGAAGGACTACTCAGAGAAAATTGCAGCAAAATATCCTTACTGGAATAGAACGGGTGGAGCAGATCATTTTCTTGTTGCCTGTCATGACTGGGTATGCTTCCAATGTATCTTTCTTTTCTCTTGCTTTAACTATCATGATGAGAATAATGGATGGTACTTTAGAAGTGGATTTAAGTTTGATAACTTGATGGTGACAGATTCATGGTAACTATTTCCAATCGCATTTGACTATGCCAATATCACATCACACTATTGAGGTTGCTTTAGTCATTTAATGTGGGTTACTGGTGTTGTGTTCAAAATGACAAAAGCACAATATGTGAAATAGCAAGTTATGGCACAGTTGTGCATACTAAATTTAGCCCTTATCACTCCACTTTAATGTGGCATTTGGTTCATGGAATCTAACATTCTTCTTGGCCTACACATCCCCACGAATGTGATGCCCGGAAATGTGACTAAACTCACATTTGGGAATGAGATTAGAATTCTGATAGGATTTTTTGAAATATGAGATTTCCATGTTTGTTTTACTCCTAGGCATCCTCTAGGAATTATTTATTCTTCCCAAAATATTCTTATGTTTTTATTACATTAAACATTGCTGAAATTTCATGGGTTGACAATGAATGTGATGTTGGCCATGATGATTTTTTAATGCTACTTTTATAAAATCAATGATGCAAGTCTATGACCTAAAGTTTGGAATGTAGAACCAGGATTTTTTTTTTTTTTGATAAGTGGTATAACCAGGATTTTTGTGCACGAAACTTCTATCTCAACCTTATTAGTCCTATTTCTTTGTTCAGTAAATGGTACATTTTTTACTTGGTGGTGGAAATCACGGAACCTTCAATTCATATTTGTCTATTAATCTGTGTCAAGTTAAGCATATTAAAAAAGGGAGTATACATCGAGTTGGAGAGAATAGTGTCACAATTCAAAGAAAAAAATTTGTCATAATATATTATTCACATTACACCCATATAAACTCTTCATTGAGCTTGTCATAATGAAGCTACATTAATTTTAAGAAAATTTTTTTTTTTTTTATTTCAGTGACATGTAATTCAACTCCATGGTTTCATTTTCCCTTCAGAAGGTGCAACTGACAACACAAAAGCCTTTTATATATGCATATTCTCTCGTTTCTATTTTTGATGGGTTAGTTTTATTAATTCCTTTTTTGTGTTAAAAGGAATGTGAGGATTTTTGTCTTAAAAAAAAAAATAATAATAAATAAATAAATAAATAAGAGAGAGAACTTTCCTAAGGGCAAGGGAATGTGGATTCCACCTCCATTTAAGTGCAACCAAACAAGGTAAGGAATCCTAAAAGATTACCCCCTTCCAAAGGCCTTATAAATGTATTTAAACACTGTATGTGGTTCTGGATGTGTATGCTGTGTTTGCGTATGTATATTTAATATGATTTTTACTGTTCTAGGCTCCATACGAGACAAGGCACCATATGGAACATTGCATAAAAGCCCTCTGCAATGCTGATGTGACTGCTGGCTTCAAAATTGGACGGGATGTGTCTCTTCCAGAAACATATGTCCGGGCTGCCAGAAATCCTCTTAGAGATCTTGGAGGAAAACCTCCATCTCAGAGACACATTCTTGCCTTCTATGCTGGAAATATGCATGGCTATTTACGTCCTATCTTGCTGAAGTACTGGAAGGACAAAGACCCTGATATGAGGATCTTTGGTCCAATGCCTCCTGGCGTTGCAAGCAAAATGAATTACATCCAGCACATGAAGAGCAGCAAATACTGTATCTGCCCCAAGGGTTATGAGGTGAACAGCCCACGTGTGGTCGAAGCTATCTTCTATGAATGTGTTCCTGTGATTATATCTGACAACTTTGTGCCACCATTTTTTGAGGTTTTGGATTGGGGGGCATTCTCATTAATTGTTTCGGAGAAAGACATTCCCAACTTGAAAGACATACTGCTTTCAATACCCAAAGAGAAGTATCTTGAGTTGCAACTGGGGGTCAGGAAGCTTCAGAAGCATTTTCTCTGGCACGCTAAGCCCTTGAAGTATGATCTCTTCCACATGACTCTTCATTCAATTTGGTACAACAGAGTTTTCCAGATAAAACTTAGATAAAGTTTGTGCTTTTCTGGCAAGCATTTACAATTTGGAGAAAAGCATTGAGGGATGTAGAAGTGTACAGAATCATCTAGCCCATGAAATGGAAACGAGGCTCTTGCTTACCATCTGCCTGTGCATTCTTCCTGTCAAACTATGGAAAGAATTTCTGTTGGAATGTGGGAATGGACACATCGAGAACTTGTAAATGGATTCTCAGAGTGAGTGATGCTTTTGTTCTATGTATCTTGTAGCATATCTTTCTCTTGTAAATATATGAGAACCCAGAATCCTTTTTAAAATGGAAATTTGCAGTGTTCCCTTTTAGAAGGAGTTTGCAAGCGCTGTCTTACCATTCAATTGCCCCTCTCTTTTTACCTTTCTATGAATCTTGAATCAACTTAATGTTTATATCTATTTTTTTAAGTGTGGAATTTATGTTGATATAGAATCACTGAAAACTATATGAATTTGCAGCAGAGTGTATTTTTTTTTTTAATATTTATAACCTGTCACTATGTATGTACATGTTGATGCTAATACTTGTGATGAACAATCAACAGAACTAGAAGCCAATAAAAAAAAAAGAAGAAAGAACAGAATGTCTTCCAATCAAGCAAACAAAAAGCAAAAAACACGGCCAAAAAGTTGATTGTTTGGAGGTTTCTGTCCCTCTTTGAAGTGAAACTAAGGCTGTGTTTGAGAATAGATTGGATTGGAAGAAATGAATTGATACTGTAACAAATTTGATTGATATGAGGAAAAAAGTAAGAATGTTTTGTATAAAAAAGTGAAATTTTTTGTTTTGTAGTTATTTTTTTATTTGAAAAGTGATAAAAAGTTATTGATGTGATATAAAAAGTAAGAATATTATGATTGATTTTGAGAAATTTTTTTTTAGGGATTTTACAGATCCAATCCAATCCCTTCCCAAACGAAGCCTAAAGGATCATGATGATGGGGTGTACCGTGTACCAAAGTAAAGCACAACAATGCTGACTGGTTTTAGATGCGGAGAATGGGCTACGGGTTCAGGCTTCATGATGCCAGTTGTCCACTATACCCAGTATTTAATGGTACCCAACACGCCACGTGTCTCTTCCCTTCAAAGCCAAGCTACTCTCTCACTGAATATTCATCATTCATTCATTTCATTGACTACTTTGTTGGCGGGTCCCGCATATTCACACGCCTTACGAACACACCGGTAACCGAACACGTACACTTCCAATTTCCAAAGCCCGATTTGTCTCCGAGGTTACCAATTTAAGAAATTGAGCCAGTGCCAACTTAACTTTTAATGATTTTTAGCCCTCCATTTTTCCCATTCTAGTACTATATTTTTTTATTTAAATATTTAGATGATGTGGTAATTATAATTAACTATTAGATTTTTTTTTCCTTTTTTAAAAAAGATCGATCCAATGATTGGACATTATCATTATGAGATAAAAATGTGATACAATACTCTTACTCTTTTTTGAAATGATAGATAATATATACTACATTTTTATCACACAATTGTCATTAGAACTACTACATCAATATTTTGAGATAAAAGTGTTTTCTATTTTCATTCTTTTGAAATATCTTAAACAAGTAATGTTACATAGTAAATATTAGATAAATATCTCAAAAAACTAACGTGACAAGATCTAGTAACCCTTGAATCAACCATATTATATATATGGCTATTTAACTTCACGTATCAAATATTACCAAATGCTAAAGTGGTTGTGCTAACTAGACTTTAGATAAAGTTAAGGGTTAATAACTTCTGTAGTACTAGGGTTTGCACTTTTTTATTTTTCTCACCTACGTTTTTAAAACGGTCAAAAATTGTATTTGACCTATGGAAAAAGATGAAATTGACACCTCCATTAGATTATGTGTAAGAAAATTAATGATCTGCCATGTGTCACTCCCAAAATATGCTACATGTCATCAAATTAAAAAAAATTAAACCTACAAAAAAAAAAACAAAATTGAAGCCACCCCATTTTGGCCAATGGCGGTGGCTGGCCAACCCAAAGCCCACCAGAGGCCATGGGGATGGCTTCGGCCACCCCTTGCTACCCCTCTAGTGGTGGCTTTGGCCACTTTCAGACCGGCCTTGGTCACCCCCAATGGCCAAAATGGGTTGGTCGGCCACCTCATGCAATTTTCGAAAAAAAAAAATGTTAGGTTTATTTTTTTTTTAAAAAAAAAATTTAATACACATAACATATTTTGTGAGTGACACGTGGTAAATAGTTAATTTTTTCTCACGGAATCTAACTAAGGTATCAATTCATCTTTTCCCAATAGGTCTGATACCATTTTTGACCTTTTTGAAAACTTAGGTGGAAAAGAAAATGCATACCGGGTACTAAAAAAAAGTTATTAATCCTAAAATTAATAATTAATTAAGATTGCCGCATTATTATGAGGGGGAAAAAAAAAAGAAGTGATTTCTATCCTTACTATTATTAGCCCAAACCAGGGAAAAATAATTGATTCTTGCAGTTGAAGCGAACTTAGGTGGGCCATGGCAGATTCAAAAAGAAAACTGGATAATGTTCATCTATTGCTCCATTACATTCCATAGCTCTCCCTTTCATTCTGTTGGTAACGTTCCCAATATATTTTTTTTTTTTTTTTTTTTGTAATTTCCTTTTCATTCAATTAATTCACTTTCTTTGTTTTTTCTTTGGAATTTCAAACTTTATTGGGAATGGCGTACGGGGTTCTACTTCTTTTCCTTTTTCCCTCTATAAATTTAAAATGGTTTTGATTCTGAAGAATAACCTCTTTCTGGGTTTCGCAGATTTGAGTCTGTCTTTCAGTGTTCGGCCTCAAGTTTTGAACTTCGATAGCGTAAGTCACTCACTGACAGCTTCGTTACATGCGTGCATGTTTAGATTAGCCTGATTAGAAATGGGGTCGGGTTTTTTTTGTTTTTCTAATTATACATTGATTTTCTCATCTGGGTATAGTTGTTGTTAAATGCTGAGTTTGATTCGTTGTTTGTCTTTCTAGGTGAATGTGGAAACTGGAAGTGGCTATGCTTGAATTTGATTTCAATTTTCTTTTCTTATATTGTTTGTGATAGTCATAAAGCAATGGGTTTTGTGCCTTGAAGAGAGATATGCTCATTGATATTGCTTTTAGCTGAATGTCTTATGAGATTTCAGAGAATCAGAATATTTCAGTCCCATCACCTCCTGCCAAGATCCAAAATTGAATTGTGAATTTAAAAGAGGCCATTCCATTTCTCCTATTCCTCTGGTTTGACATTTTTCCATCTATTTTTATGAGTATTAACAAAGCATTATTAATTTCCTCGTAAAGGTGCATTTTAACATTTTATTCTAATTTAGTTCGGTGAGACTTGATTGTAAGACGTAAATCCCCCTGAGTGCCTGAGCCAATGCCTTCTCCGTTTAGCTGAGCATTAAGTTTCTCTTTTATGAAGGTTGGATGGATGTTAATCATCCCCTTAGGATGCCGCCAACCAAAAGTCCTTTGATTTTGCAGTTTTGAGTAATGAGACACTGTTCCGCTTAGAGATGGTTCTCTTTTCTTGAAAATCTTTCTGTGATTTAGGTTTTCTCTTGCCCTGTAGTCCAAGGCTTTATGTCCAATTAATAAAGTTTTTTCAGTACTATGACATCCCCTTTGTATGCTTCAGCTTGGATTGGAAACCGTGTCCTCTAAGTTGTGTTAATTATGTTGTTGAATGATTTCAGGTTTCTAAGAACTCATGGGAGATGTACATATTGAAACAGAAGTATCTGAAATCCCTTCATCAGTGAGTACTAAAACCTGAGTATTGAGGATGGTTCAGTATATGCCTTGAGGAATCTTGATGTTTCATTCATTGGTGTCTATTATTTATATATTTTGTTTCTTCTTGTAATTCAATCACATCAGGTTGGACATTTTTCAAGTAATTGTTACCTCCTAGAAATACATGGTCATCAAAAAAAGCATTTGGTAAGACAAATTTTCTACTCTTTATCATGTGTTTGTGTGTCAATGTTTTTATTTCTTTACATGAACACCAATGACAAGTTAGTCTGATGGTATGAATAGATGCTGAGAGATTTAGAGTTCAAAATTTGTGTAGGTGAACTGGTCTGGATAGTTTCCATACAGCCCATGGAGTAGGAGTTGCATTGACCTAATGGATTCATCTATTGTTTGACCACTTATCAAGAACAAAGATCATCTGTGTCTGGCAAAAGCAAAAAAAAAGAAAAAAAGGTTATAAATCTTCAAAATGTAATTTGTGGGTGCTACAGTATCGGTTGTTCCTTCCCTATCCTATCTAATAGAGGAAGTCAGTCGAGAAAGAAGTCCTATAGCTGTACTAAAGGAAAGCAATTGAGCTTCTGGGTCCCAGGACTTAAGCCATCAATTTCGCTTAGCTTATGCAAGGTTTACCCATGTAGAAAGTGAAAGGATTATTGGGAGATCACTCTTGTCTCATCTATGTTGTCGTAGCTTTAGTTGATGTGAGAGCTTGTTCTCTGGATCTAATCGAGGTTGTTGTATCAGGTCCATGGTGATGCTGTGACGAACACTAGTCTTTTTATGGATGTTCTGGGATATTATTCGTTAGTGGATGACATTGTCACCCATCTCTTAACTCTGGCTAGTTATGTGAGTCACCAGTTCATTCAATGTATTGGTGAGTTTCTTCTTTGTTTAATATACGTTGAAGTTGGTGACATGTATCCTTGTCATCAAAACACTACTACCTTCAAAATGTAGGATGTTTTGTAGTTTGCAGTTCTATGTTTTTGAAACATAATGGCTGCATTTTGGCATACTATTGTTATTGCAGAGGATCTTGTATTTAGAGATGTCAACAGATGCTCAAAAGATTTGGGGGTTCTTTCTTCTGAACAGCATCCAAGATATTTGTGCCACAGCATTTGTAGACCTGTTACTAGCCGTACAGTCCTGGAAGTAAAAACTGCAGAACTCAGGGAAGAATTGCTTGTAAATACAATATCTGAAGTTGTCGAAAATAACTACAGCTATGGGGGTGTCCCTATTTTTTTTCAAGGGTAAAAACTTTCTTTCCATTAAGATTATGTATGATTATAATGCCTACAGAAAACAGCCATGCATATTTATGTGATAGTCAAGCCAGTTTGATCAAATCTGAAATTCTCACAATCAACCTTTATGGTATTCTTCAATGCATATCCTTTGTATGAACTAGCTGTGTCTACTGAGTACATGTGTATGGGGGACCCTCTGTTTAAGGGCTAACCACTATATGGTGCAAGATATGGTAATATTTAAATAATGGTAGTGCAGCTCTTTAATACTTTGATTATATATTTTGGTTATCTTCATCCTTCAGTTGCTCTGGATGTAGGTTGATGCTTCCATTATTCAGTTTACGATTTGCCTGGAGGTTGGCGTTATACTCCTGGAAACAGTCTTTTTCTTACATTGGATGCATTCAAGTGCAAGTTCGGAGGTAAAAGAAGTAGGTTTTAATATGAAAACTGGTGGGTTTATGTGCCATAATAGAGTCTGTGGATGGTCTAGTTTTTATTTCAGTTGATTTTATATTACTTTGAATTATTAATTCCACACTTTCACATTAGTTTAGCTTTGGTTTGGTTCTCATATAACATAGATACTCATTTTGTTGTCTTCAGCATTATATTTCGGCTGCGTAAAACTTTGCGTGGTTCTTCTGATGACATTGGATGGTTGCAATGCACTCCTGGAGTGGCTTCTGTTGAGGATGGGACGCCAAGATTCTTGGAATTGCTTGCAAGCATAAGGTACCAGTTGAAGTTGCTAAACGTTCGTTCAAGTTCTGTTACTGAACATTGTGCTCTTTGGGCTGATGCTTTTATATCATCTGGACTTTCCATGGTCTATTTCCATCATTTTGCTACCCATAACATGTCATCATTTATGTTTGAATAGTAACGCTGGGGCTTTTTTTTTTTTCCTTCTAACTAATGGTTGCAAAAGCTGTAGTTGTTTTCTAACAACTATAATCTAGGATAGTAAATTTATATTCTTGTGACTTTTTTCTTCTTCATGCTGTTTATAAAGTTCAATAATATATTCTTATATTAGTTCATACTTCTTGGTATGTTCTGTTTTCTACTTTACAGAAATGGAGAGCACAAACTTCCTAATTCATTTGTTTATCTACTAATTCCAGGTATGAGAAGATCCCTTTGTCCAGAGTTTGGTTTTTATTCATTGTAAATTCAGTTGATGTGGAATTTTAACCTGGCAGGCCTCTTTAGTAATCATGGTCCCTTATATTTCGTGGGCGCTAAAAGATTCTTTTCAAAGATGGGTCTAGCTTGTCATATTGCAAAAATTCACAGTGAGGTAATAAACGGTCAATTGGTACAAGGCCAATATTGACCAGGGTGCATGAAATTCATTTGCTAACTATGTTTTTAATTCATTTATTGTTGTTGTTGTTATCATTCTTATTTAATGACTACTTCGCTTGTGTATTCATGTGACCTCAATCTAGTGTCGGCATAAGTAATCTCTTTTGGATATTCATCATAGATTAGTGATTTAGACTAATCAATTATAGTTTCCGCTGTACTTTCCAATGAGGAAAATGGCCACACAAGTACTTGACATATTTATTTTTCACGATTATCATAAGAGAATCCTCCATTTAAATCATGACGAATATCACCATGTTCAAAAAGCGTGTAGAACTCCAGACGCTTTTGGAGTTCTTGCACTTGTCTCCTTAACTCAGCTACTTAGATGTCAGAGTTCTCTTTCACAAGCTGGAGTCAATTCAACATTTGGCCATTTGGCCTGCAACGACAACAATTTGCCATGAGTTATGACAATCAAAGTTCTGATACCGGACTCTTTTTGAGTGAGCAAGAAGGCGACACAAGCACACACTCACAAGGGTTAGATAATCTAACCACCCCAAGTGGATAACACCAATGGGATATAGAATATCACCACCCAGAGGATTCCAACAAGGGATATAGGGCTTAGAAATGCTCGCCACTCTAAGGAACCCTAGAGATACAGAGCAAGGAACTCACCACCTCTCGGAATCCACCAAAAGTCATGAGTTAACAAGAACTATTTCTTCTCGAAAGTCAAAGGCTGATTCTAATTCAAATCACTCTCTATATCTTTTCCATTCATGCCATGAGTTTTAAATAGACTAACTTGAAACAGCCCTCCAAGCATAGGTAATTAAAATTTACACTTTCCAAGACAAAACATTTAATCTAAAACAATGAATCTTGACTAGATATAACCATCAATACTTAGAAACTATGACGACACTTCGAAGATACATTTGAGAAACCAAAAGGTATAATTAAAAACAAGAGAACTTCAATAATTTGTTGTATTCTGCCAGCTCAGACATCCTGTAGTAAAATGGCCATAACTTCTAGAAAACTCCAGATTGCGCTCTGTTTGGTGCGTTGGAAACTAGATACATAGAGTTTTCCAATGGTATATGGCTTGCTGGCTAATTATTCTGGGATCATCCCAGAATTAATTTTGAAAATACCTCAAAATTGCTGGCTCACAATCTGTTATGACTTCACCATATTGATGTTCAATTTTTATTAAGTCATTTGATTGGTTATGGAATACCCCGTTGTCAGTTTTGAATTTTTCTTCCCTTCCCTCTGTCTTTTTTGTTTCCATACATGTCATAAAACTATGCTAGTGTGACTTGTTTCTTAAGATATTTCTTGTATGCAGGCCTCAGTGGAACACAATGCATGGGAACTGAAGCAATATATCGAGGAGCTTTACTGGGGATCTGGCAAGCGTGTAATGTTGCTAGGGCACAGCAAGGGTGGTGTTGATGCTGCAGCTGCATTATCAGTTTACTGGTCTGATTTGAAAGACAAAGTTGCTGGTTTGGCACTGGTTCAGAGCCCCTATGGCGGCACCCCTTTAGCTTCTGATATTCTCCGTGAAGGCCAGATTGCTGACAAAGAAACCCGGAGGATCATGGAGTTCTTGATATGCAAGCTAATTAAGGTATTCATTTCCTGCTGCCACCCACCTGCTCCCCCCCTCCCCCTTAAAAAAGGGGACACAGAGAACTAAAAGTTATGCTTGAGGGCATCTCAAACTCATGCGAGAAGAATTGAAGTTTAAAGAACTTAAATTTCATAGTGGGGAGCTCTTAGATGCTAATGACTTGTTGTCATAGGTCTTGATACTTTTTCATGTCATCTTTCTTTTAGATATCCTTTCCTGCTTTATACACCAGCCCGCTTCCTTTCCTGTTAGAATTTTCGAGTGCAAATTCTTTTGCCGAATTTTATTTAGTGTTTCATCATTCTTTATATTTCCTGTTGTTCAGGCCAGTTTACTTATTAGGCTTTGGTGTAGTTTTGATAAACTGTCGATGATCTCATGCTGTATAGAAGTTCTTGTTATGGTATGCGGATTTTTCTTTAATATTCTGATAATGTATACGTCAAACATCTATATTAGGGTGACATAAGGGCATTGGAGGACCTCACATATGAGAAGAGGAAGGAGTTCATCATGAAGCACAAGCTTCCTGAGAACATCCCATTGATCTCCTTCCACTCTGAAGCAAGCATAGCTCCTGGTGTCCTTGCAACAATGACCCACATAGCCCATGCAGAACTTCCCTGGCTTCCTTTACCAAACCTTGGGAATGAGGAGCCTGAGAGTTTTGGACGTCAGGTGCCTGTAGTGATTCCTCTATCTGCTGCCATGGCTGTGTGCGCACTCCACTTGCAGCTCAGGTATGGGGAGAAGAGTGATGGTCTAGTGACGTGCCGTGATGCAGAAGTTCCAGGCTCGGTTGTAGTCAGACCAGACCAGAAGCTTGACCATGCCTGGATGGTGTACTCTTCAAGGAAGAAGAATCCTAGTGAGCCTGATGCTTGTGAAATGTGTGAGGCGCTTCTTACTCTGCTTGTGGAGCTTGGGAAGATGAAGCAAGGAGAAAGGAAATAATCCATAATTAAAAACAGGGCTTTTTTTGGTCGTAGCATGTCTACTGAAGTTTGCTATCATGTTTCCATAAGAACGGTTCAGAAGTAATGAATGGTAGCAAAATCCAGCTACTTAGTTGTGGATATGTTCTCATTGAAGTGCACAGTGGTTTTGGAGATGAGAGCCCTATACGGTATGGAGGGTGAGAGCCCTATGGCTATGGAGTATGGACAGGGTATTGGACAAATATGAACTGCTTTTTTTTTTTTCTTTTCCTTTTCCCGGGTTTTTTTTTTGGGGTGTTTAAAGAGTTCTGAACATTATGCAGGACTTGAACTAAAGTTCATTCCATGTTTCCAATTTGTCATGAGGCTAAGGACAATTGTTGTTTATTTTGTACATTTTCTGAATTTTAAATGGAATATATATATATTTTTAAATTATTATTGTTTTCTCATGTTTAATTGACATCTTGAAAAAATGTTGTTTTGGTCATAATGAAAATCATTAATATTTTTGTCTAACTTCATATAATTAGTAATTTTTATTTACAATATGAATATATAACATAGAGTAACTAGAAAATCAATCTAATTATTTTTCAGTTGATTTTTAGGGAAAAACAAAACAAATAATAAAATAGACAAAAAAAAAAAAAAAAAAAAGGCAAAATCATATATAGTCTATAGGTTTTCATTTGATTTGGATGTAATCATTGGCTTTCTAATTTCAAAATTAAGGTCCTTAGACTTAGAGCATTCTATGATACTTAATAATTTCTAATCATGTAGAGGGTATAGTAGAATGAGACCCAATTTGATTACCGATGGCCTTGCAATCTATGATACTTAGTGGGATTTTTTTTTTTTTGGGAGAAGATACCTAAAAACTGTGAAAAAAAATTTCGGACGAAAAAAAACGACAAAATAAATGGAACCTTAATAATGGGACATTCAACCCATCAAACCACCATACCACAAGTCTATTATCAACATGACTGCATGAATATTACTATTATTATACATTTTAACGGATAGATTCATACCTCCTTTTTTTAATTGCATTAATGGGTCTGACTATATAGGAAGCAAGTAATTCATATATTTAAGGATACTATTTTTATTTTATGTTTTTTCAAAACAAAACATTAACAAAACACCAACCACTAAAATTACTCTCCATATTAACTAAACAACCTTAACTTTGGTAACACAACATAAAAGCGTCTCACAGAAAAATAAAAAAGACAATATATTTAGCTAGCCATACTATACAATATCCTAATCCAACTAAATTTATATGAAGTGCTCATCAATCATTGAATTTTTTTTAGTTAAGAGATTATTCAAAGACCAAGGATGGACCTCCTCCCCCCTCCAATTCTTAAGAAAAAAAAAATTAAGACTACTGGCCCCTAGCAACAAGATTTTGTTGACCCCTACTCCAATTCTTAATAGTTTTTGACTCTGTCCTCACCAAAGACTAATGGGTATTGTCACATCTGTCTAATAAGATAAATATAAGATAAAAGTGTACTTTTTTTTTTGGTAAAAAGATAAAAGTGTATTTTATAACATTTGTCGCACACATTATTTATATATATTAAATGATGTATATGAACGTGGTGGTGTTAAATTAAAAGATGTAGGATCGTTGCAGGGGTTGTACCGTGTGATAATCAAGTGGCTGATTTGGTCTATGGCCCATGACATACACGGATAATACACGTAAATGGTAAGCGGGAGCGGGACAAGGTGGGTGAATTTATTGTATTTTTATTCCATTTCATTTCATATAATGTTGTGGACCCCATTCTCATTCCTATATTTTAGAGCCCATTAAAAGCCTGGCTCTTCAATCCCACTACAATAAATTTTCGTATACCGAGAGGGACTTGGTAGGCCCAAAGCGTTCCCAGCCCATTAACTTATACCCTTAAATTTTCTACTCTGCAAGAATCCAAACCACCCGCAATAAGCAACTTCCAAAGGCAGTTTTTTTTTTTTAAGGAGATAGACCTTTGTCACTTCTAATCCATAGAAATAATAAAGATGGTGAATGAGCGCCTACGATTCTCATCGTTTAGGTCCCTTCTGAGTGGTGTTCCGCCTAAGTAGGATAGTTACAATTGGCTTCTCCTTCCAACCTTTTTATCTTAAAAAAAAAAAAGATTTTGGAAGTGACCTATTTGGTTATTTGCTGTGTTGCATCGTTCCCACGATGTTTTGGACATTGTCCAACTTGATATAAAATTATTAATTTAATTACTATTCTAAGTTCCAACACTTCTCTTTAGGTATGGCTACGTCCAAAGACTCCAAACTCTCTCTTAATTGAAATGAGAAGTGAATTGATGATGAAGACAAAATTTGAACTTGCGACCTAAGTAATATTACTCTTTAGACTTATCTATCATTCTTATTTTACATCAATTGACGTTACGTATATAATTAGTTTTTTTTTTTTTAAGTGACTGGCATGGGAAGCCACTTAAAATATGTCATATTAGCCAGTATAAAATGGGTGTGAACAGTAGTATTACTCTATGGCCTTTGTTTTGATACTGTATTAAATCACCATTTATCTTAAAAACTTAAACTAATAAAAAATAATTGATTTTGATTGATTTTAATCTTTTAATCAGTATTCTAACCACTTCTCCTCAAGCATTTTTGCACCCATGTGGAATATTTAACTTTTACATGTAAAGAATAACTATAATCCAAGGACTAAGCACTCTAGTGATAGAGTAAACTATTCATTAATTAATTACTTCAAGAAATAGTGAATCTGATCACATAATCATATCGAAACTCTAATGCCTTTTAATTATTCCATTTTATTTTTATTTTGAAAAATAACATAAAAATTTAGAGGGCTATTTCAAAAATGCATATACAAAACTATACAAGTAAGGCATTACCATGGAAGCATTAAAGGCAAATAAGGAAAAATAAAAAATATATATATATCAATGGTCTGTGCATACAACATGAGCCTCTTTGCTATTCATGGCTAAAATAAATGCCGGTAAAAACTTTTTTTTCTTTTTTTTAGAGTAGATCCAATATTTTCCAGGTTGGCATTGGACAGGAAAGATAAATTTATTTAAATTATGTTTATCACAACATGCATGCAGGAATTTGAAGATGCATGGATTAAAGAAATGAGTGAGAGAATTGAAGGGGGAACAGGTTGTAGAGTATGGGTGGCACATGAGGTGCATGTGAATGAGATAGAGAATAAGCCCAAGCATTGAGATATTTGTCTGCCAGAAAAGAGGGAGGGAAATAAGATGAAGAAAACATCAGGTGGCTCCTCGCATTTAATGAATCAAAAAAGCTTGGCCCCCTTCTCTGCAACCACTCGGATTGGTTCATTTTTCAATCACAATCTACATTTACATCTCCGAGTAACCGTGACATCAATGGCTTTTGTCGCCTCCAATATGTCTCCCTTTTCTTTTCGATATATTTTCCATTTTATTTATATAAGTAAGTGTAAAAATTGTAACTCTCACGTCGGAATGATGTCATAGGTGCATATGTTTTTTTGTTTTTGTTGGGGAAAAATGAGAAACTACACTATTAGGACACAGACTCACAGTAAGAGAGAGAGAGAGAGGCTTAGAACAAGCAGGACTCACTAAGACAACTACTGATTCAGGCAATTAATGTTTGATAGAAAGAGGAGCCAATGGTGGTCGAGAGCGTACTTTGCTCCTGCTCCTTGGCCGATATATGTGAGACTAAGTTTCACGTTTTCTTTTTTTAACACAATACAAAGGGATGCGAGGAAACGTAAAAACGGTACCGTCAGAAACTGAATAAGAAGAGAGAATGCATGACTCAGAAGCGGCACCCTTACAAGCTTGAGCTCATGTTATATTATAATATCACTAGAAAACTTCCCAATAAATTAATTTTAATTTCCTACCAAATATTATCTGAACCAATGATTATGTGCATTATGGTCAAATGAAATGGTATATTAGAGATTAACTTGGTTTAACAAAAATAAAGTTGGCATGGGAGCCATTAAACTAAGGAGAAATTTCTAAACCGATCCATGGTGTGTTTGGGCTTGTATCAAATCAATCTCTAGCTAGGTACAAAAATTGTTTTAAATCCCACTAGATGAAGGATGGCCACCCATTCCTTTGTAAGGGGAGGCCTCGATCCCCTCACAAATGAATGTTGCCTTTTTTTTTTTTTTTTAAAAAAAAAGAATATATATAATTGTAATTTATAAGGTTTTCATTAGAAAAATAGATAAAATTTGTATGAAATTGAACAGAATGATCAATTTGAAAAGACTTGCCACAAAAAATTATAATAATGTGTATACCTCATAGATTGATTTAATGCAAACCTAAACTAATAGGTATCCCCACTTCCTATTACATAAATGTCATTTAGTAATTTCTATTAAACTAATAGGTATCCCACTTCCCTATATCCTATAAACCCTAGAGCTAGCAATAAATTTTATTTTATTTTTTGACAAAAGACATAATTGACCCAATACTATTCTTCAAATAAAAATCAATTTCCTAACGTTCTTTCTTTTTATATCATATCACATCAATCTTTTTTATTATTATTTAATTAAAAAATTAAACAAACAATTTTTTTCAACTTTTCATATTAAATATATATTTTTTCTCCACATCAATCAATTTATACTAAGAGTCTGTTTGAGAATGCATTTGAAAAATATAACTTTTAAATTAAAAAGAGTTCTTGAGCAAAAGTTTCATTTTTAAGTTTTTGACAAAAGTGTTTTTTTGACAACTTTTAATCTTTTTGGAATCTTTAAAAGTAATTTTAATTTTTTTAACAAACAAATATTTTTTTCTTTTAATTTTTTTACCAAATAAATATTTTTTTTGTCTTAACAGCTTTTCGAGTGTTAAAAACACTTTTAAACCCTTCAAACGCAATTTCAAATAAGCCCTAAAGTGAAAATGTCCAAAGCCTTCGCCAAGCGGGCCTGTTATTCGTTTTACCCAGTCAAGTAACTCAAAGGAAAAATAGCAACAAAAAA
Organism: Carpinus viminea; assembly: GCA_013348765.1. Taxonomy (NCBI): domain Eukaryota; kingdom Viridiplantae; phylum Streptophyta; class Magnoliopsida; order Fagales; family Betulaceae; genus Carpinus; species Carpinus viminea. The sequence goes on from CP054667.1 coordinate 13,467,044, forward strand.
AACAAGATGGTAATAGCTGGTAATTTAATTTGTCGCGTCAAAGAAGCAATTCTCCCGCTATTTAAACTCAAGAGAATAAAGTAGCTAGTACTGGACTTTGATTTTCTTGAAAATTTTGTGAAATTGCAATCTCAAATGCATCTTAACCCTAGCTGACCAGATCTCTTGGGGCATTGTAGTGTAAGAAAACATGCTAGTTTTTCATAGATATATTACTCAAATTTAGATTAACTCGACCTCTTTACGTACCAACTATGAATTGCATGAAATTTAGTATGTTAATCATGTATCTAATCAATCAGCACCATCGACAATAACACCTTCGCCACATCAGCTAATCTCCACATCAACAACGTAAGAAATTGACAACAACAATACCAGTGCTGCTTGCTAATCGATCTCCTTGATATCTCCGAAGTCTTAATCAATTCCACTGCATGATCTGAACTCTGAAGGATATTCCTGCAGACAGGGACGGAGCCAGCCTTGAGAATGGGCAGGGGCCATGGCTGAAAAAATTTAATGGGCAGGGGCCAATTAACAAATAAACAAAAAATTTAACCATAAAAAATTGTTTTTACCTTTAGAAATTTTTTTTTTGGGTCATTTGGGGGGGGACCTTGGCCCCGGCCAGTCCCCCCCTCCCTCCGTCCCTGCCTGCAGATGATAATAAAGAGAGCGGAGATGAAGAGTTATCACAATGATGTCATTTTCATGTTTCTTTTACGTTCTTTTAAAATTGATGTGATTTTTAAAATTAGCATTTGATTGATATTACTATATCTTAAGTGATCACTAATAGATTTTGTAACTTATCAAAACGTTTTAAAACTTTTAGTACTGTTAATATCGCGATTGCAACCGTAAGTAGTTGGAGTAACGTGTTTGGCAACCCCCTCCTATTATTTTCACTTCTCCCACAAAAATATCAAATATATTTCAAAACTCCTTTTTTCTTTTTCTTTTTTTTCATTTTTCTCTCACAAAAGTGAACATCTTAATTTACTTTTATATTGCATTAACAATTCCTGTTACTATTGAAAAAAAAAAAAATCGCAGTAAAAGTGTTTACCGAACACTACTGTTATCTTTTTGCACTTTGTTTATTGAAAAATGCTCAAGTGTTATTCTTTTATTCTCCTAGTCCTTATCAATCCCTTGTTTATTTGTCATGTACAATTTGTAAGATGCTTAAATAGAATGAAATACAACAGATAGTTGCATCATTTTGCCAAAATTCAAAGTTATTATATATATTTTTTCATGGTATCAGAGCCCCACGGTTCACGTGCGCCAACCAAATCTTCTCAATGGCCAATGGCTAAATCAAGCATTGCCACAGTTTCCTCTTCAACTTCCGTCTCCATCCCTAACATAGCACACTTGGTTTCAATCAAATCATTCAGTCCTCTATAATTTTGGAACTTCTACCCTTTGCAATCAAATTGTGACTAGAAATAGTTAGAAATGTTATCTTTAATTTTCACCTTTTGTATTTATCATGTACTTTTGCAAACTCTCTCTAAATAGAATGAAATACAATAAATGCATTATTCTTTCACTATAGCTGATCATCACTTGTATCATGCACGAGCAAAATGTTGCAAAGATTTTAGCCGTTTATCAAGCCCCCATGACAAAAATGTGTGGCCGTCAAAATCAAGGTTCACCTCCCCGGGACCCAAAATTTCCAAATTGCAGGAAGTGAGTCAATTAAAAATAAAAATTTTAATCATAGCAGATGATGAGAACTTGTTTTCAACAGCTCACAGTAGATCGATAAGGTACAATATTAGAGAGGAAAATTTAGGCCAATACCATTGCTTTGGAAGGCCAAAATCGAGTGGTATATATATTGGAATTTACCAACCTACCACGTACCCCATAATCTTGGTGAACAAAAAAAAAAAATCAAAGTTATTTTTGGGGTCATTTAGATTAAATGTGAAGGGACCTTTTGAATAAAGCTTTGAGACAACCTTGTCTGTACGTATTATAAAGAAAGAACATAGAAAAAAAGACAAGTATAATTAAGAATGACATTTGATTCGTCCTAGAAATATTGAAATCATTTAGGCATCTGTACGTCCACACTAGAATGCTTTTCTGATGTGTTTATACTGTATTGTCAATTAATTACATTATGCGCCCAGTGATCTATAATTAAGATCCGTGCCACAAACGTACAAATTTCACTTCCCTTTAACTTAATTCTATCGCCTAATTTTGACTTAATATCTTAGAATAATCAAAAGAGCTACTGATCAAACAATAACTCCAATTGAAGTCTACTTAATTTGATGTTCTGAGATCGTATATACTTCATTTTCCAAATCAGGAGTTTGGCTTACCTCAAGTGAAAAATTTACTAGAGATCTCATACGTACACAAAAATTTAACGGTAAAGATTGTAAAATTGAAGGAGAATTAAAGGGCCAAACCTATCTTAGCAAATAGATCCAAGTAAGGGTAGTAATTTGTATTTGTATATCAAATTTGGGTCATATCAAGATATGGGTATAAGAGTACTATATAGGTCAACTTTAACCTAACCATTTAATTATACAAGTTAGACCTCGTTGAAACTAGCTAGTGGCTTATATTATAACACTAGTGGATGGCCAAGTAGACAGAGTGGAGTGAACGGATCAAAGCGATGTTCGCAGAGCGGGAGTTTCAAAATACGTCCATACACTTTTGGTTTTCCTATATATATGTTGTGTTGTAAACCTGAAGAATTAATATAAAAAAATATAGCTACACTCTCTGTAGACGTAAAAGCATATTGTCGAACCACGTTAAATTTGTGTCTTAACTCTCTCTTAAATATCTCTATCTTTTCGATTTCATATTAAGCATCATTTTGTGCACGGTAACAACAAACCTTTTATCCATAATCTATTAATTTTGTATCGGTAGGACGTGTTGGGTTCAAGTCGTATCGAAACATAAGTATAAGATTATATAAGTCAACCTTAGGACACTAATTTTGTGTTTAATTTATATCATATTTGCGGATTATGCCAAAATTTGGCATTAAACATTATTAATGCATGCTTGCTTGAACTTGTTTTAAGGCAGCCCTAGAGAGCAAAGGTCACACACTTAAGAGTCTTGTTAAGTAGTTGTAGTTCATTAAGAAGTGATCAATAATGCAGAGACGACGCAGTGGTACATGATGGAATGATGTAACATTATTATTTTCTTGAGAAACCCTAAGCCCGTTTGGTTACATCGTATTTAATTAGTAGTTGCAATTCATAAAGGAGAGGGTCTATTACAGTTGAGATGCACATGTGTTGCCAAGTTGCTACCACAGTACCATCAAAGTACCATTGCTGGAGGCTCAAACCCAACACTCCAATAGAACTTGGAAAAAGAAAGATCCGATCAATGGCTTCATCTCATGTATCATGTAATTATGTAATGTATCATAACCCGCACAATAACTCACACCGACTTATGGATTTTACGTATCATGAATTTTAGCCAAGGGACCAAGACCACTATTCCTAAGGCGGTCCTAACCACCACGGCCCAACCCCCACCGTAATAAAGGCAATGCTCGATAATCTAAGAGTTGATTGGACCATTGCGTCGACAATGTTACAAAATAATTGTATGATAAAATCGTGATTTTAAAATTTATAAAATATTTATGGCTTTCTGGGTATCAGTACTAGTACTATTTTTTACGTTCATTGGTGTAGAATTATAAACATTATCCTCTCTCTCTCATAGGGACCAAACGAATTAAAAGGCCCATGCCGTAAATCATGAACAAGGTAACTACCTTCCTGGTCAGTCAAAGAAAGACTGTGATTCATACCATTAGTAGTAAACTAGGATGTTAAAAATTAAGTCAATAATTAATACTGAAATTAAGGATGAGGGCAAAAGGGTCATTGTGTAGGGGTTGGTGAGTAATAATTAATATAATTGTGATATATATATAGAGAGAGAGAGAGAGAGATCGAGAAGAGATGGGTGAAAATGGAAGGAAAGATTAATTGAGAATAGAAGGGTAGCCCATTGTTCAATGGAAATCCCCCATAGCCGGCTCTGCCAGCCTGTTGTGACCTTTTAGACACTGATATACTGCTAGGGCGAGTCTTTGATGATCACTCTTTGTATCCTTAGATACCCCTAGGGTCACCATTTTTCTTTTTCTTTTTTTCTTTTTTCTTTTTAAGTCTTTTTCATCCTTTATGCGAAATACGCATTATGTATAGATGGATGTATGCATGTTGATATGTACATGCATGCATGATGATGCATGATGATGATGATGGGCCAGGCGTGTGGGACTGTGGGGGTCACATAGAAATAAAGCCGCACGTTGTCCTTGCATCTTCTTGATCCTCCTCTTCGCCCCTAATAAAACCCACCCCTTCACAACTCACTTCCTCCTCATTCACTCTCTCTCACTTCGAAGCTCACACACAGTCCCTCTACAACTCTCTCTTTCTCTTCTGAGCGCAACTGAGTGAGAAGTCCAAAGCCTGTGTTTTTTATTTCTTTTTTCAACTTTCTATTTATAGTAAGAAATCTTTATCTGGGGCTTATAAGCCCGGGAAAGTTCTCTCCAACTGAGTTCATTTAACGAGCAATGGCTGACCCGCCCAACTCGGAGACCGACTCAAGCGCTAACTCGTTCTCACGTTCTCCATCTTCATCATCCTCATCTGGGTTATTATTAACAAGCTCAGCTCCAAAAGAGTCTGGAGAGCCAGAGCTGAAGCGGCCGAAACGGGCCAGAGACAACAGCAAGCACCCGGTTTACCGAGGGGTCCGAATGCGGACGTGGGGCAAATGGGTATCCGAAATCCGCGAGCCACGGAAGAAGAATCGGATCTGGCTCGGGACCTTCTCGACGCCGGAGATGGCGGCCCGGGCCCACGACGTGGCAGCACTGAGCATCAAGGGCAGCTCGGCGATCCTCAACTTCCCGGAGCTGGCGGGTTCACTGCCCCGACCCGCTTCAAACTCGCCCCGGGACGTCCAAGCCGCCGCTGCCAAAGCCGCTTCGATGGAGTTCGAAGTTCCCAAAACGCCGTCGTCCTCATCGTCCTCGTGTGACGTGTCGAGCCCGGAGGAGCTGAGCGAGATAGTGGAGCTGCCGAGTCTGGAGACGAGTTTCGAATACGCTGAGTTGAGCAACGATTTCGTGTTCATGGACTCGGATGATGGGTGGGTCTATCCTCCCCCGTGGTATCATCACGGCGGCATTGATGATTCTGCGTATTTTAGGGATCAGATGTCAGTGACAGACGCAGAGTGTGTGATTCCAAGTAGCTTTGAACCTTTATTGTGGCAATATTGACGAACCAACAACCCATTTTGTGTGTGCACTTTTTCTCTCTTTTTTTATTTTTATTTTTAGCATAAATTCTTTTGGGTTTTTTTCTTTTTCTTTTTCCCTCTTTTTTTTTTTGTCTTTGTTCATGAATTTTATATATATATGTGAGCCCTTTTTCCAATTTTCCTTTGTAAAGGGCTAAAATGCTAGCTACGTTTCTTGCTCCTCAAGTTTTTTACCAGTGTTGTATAGAGAAAGCTGTACCTCTCATGAGCCTGTGAGTCTTTGGCGTGCTCCTGTTACATGGTCCACTCTCTTAAAAGCCTCCCCCTCTCTCTCTCACTCTTTCTCAAATTTCGCCAAGTCTTTTATCTTTTTGGATAATGAAAACCAATTGAAAGCCAGTTTATAGCATATGATTTATTACTGCTTTTCCTTTTGGAAACCTTGTGTATTTTGGCAGTTTTCCTGTACCAAAATCAAAGCTTCAAGGATATTTGGTAAAGCAAAAGAAAAGACCTTCAACTCCATCTCCCTCTTAATAATGCCTCAAAAGCCACCATATGGCATCCCCTACCTACGCGCTCTCAAACGACACATTTTTACGAGCAAAATTACGGGTCAAACTTGCTTTCAAGGGTTCATCAAACCCAAGATAAGAGTTTGAAACAGTGATGCGAAAAGATGCTTAAAAAGATAAATCCCAGTACGGAATTGGGAAATAAGTACAATCGATTGAAAGAATATACTAAGCTTGTGAATGAAATGGCATCAAAGATTCTTCACATGCAGTTTGGATTAACCGATTAAGGAAGGCAACAAGTTTGGATCACTTGACCCTTTCATAAATGTGAAGGAAGAAATAGAGGGTTTGTGTCACACAAGTTTCCCTTGTTTTAATTTATTAGAGGGACACCCTTTACTGACAGTGGCTTTTCAACTACCCTATATTCGCTTCCTGATTTTTTTTTTTTTTTAATTCGTATAAAGTATATAAAGTTTATAATATTTTATGCTTTGGATATTTTTAGTTTTTGGATTGTTCGAAGATTGCATTCCCTTTTATGGCTAAAAATGGTTGAATTTATTAAGAAATTAAGAAATACTCTTAGAGATAGGAGTGTTGAAATGGGATGATGTGAAATGAAGTTGACCCATTTTTAGCCCATCAGCATTAGTTATTATTTTTACAGAATCCTCTTAAAAAAATTAGAAGAATGCTAATAATCTCATTTACCGGTTGAATGGGTTGTCGGGTAAAACGTAAAAAATTAATTATTTAGTAATTAGTGTAGTGAGTATCACGTCATCCGCACATATTTGAAGGAAAGAAAAGAGTCTTGTCGATGTTTCCAGGAAGAAAATAAAGCCACATATGACAACACAAAGTGTACAGGAGAAACAAGTAGACATTGTGTGGCCGACCTCCAATAATTACTTTCCGTCCAGCCAGATATGCCTCAAAAGCCTTTCTGATTCCAGTTCAATCTACCAAGCCATGGCCACCACATGAGACTTTATAGTCGATTAATCATACTCACAATGAAATTTGAACATTTTGAAGATGCAATCCTGCAAAATCCCACACGTCTTTTGAACCCTTTGTCCCGTCTGAATCCGACCTACTTTCCGTCCAAAAATTGCTGAAAATCTCTGGACGACGGAGCCAAAAAACAGTTAAAATTGTTTTACCACCACTGTGTTTTTTTTTTTACAGAGAGATCTGTAGTTTTTGCTGTGGCCCAAAAACCGGTGAAAAAAGAATAGAAAAAATTGCATCATTGAGAGAGAATTACTTTGAAATGGTGTCAACCCCACCAAAATTTTATAGAATTTGCACACATAACTAGGCAGCCCTACGTGCTGACATGTAGCTCAAAAACTTTAGAAAGGGACGAGCAGGACATCTGAAGTTTTTTTGTTCATTTCTTAGCTTCTAACCCCCAGCATTATTGAGAAGGATACTCTAGGGTTTGGTGGACTTCATTACAAACAGAAACTTTTTTTTATTGTCCCCCAGCTAAAGATATTATTTATTTTATATTTATGTAGAGAGAGAGAGTATATAGGAAAGTGTAAGTCAAACTATCAGGACCCCATTCCATGGCTGTAAGTCGTGAGAGCCATGCAATTGAGGGACCCCATTTCTTTGCTAATTAACACTCTCTAGTCTCTTCCTTATTTGAATAAAAATAATTTTTTTTTTTAAAAAACACTCTCTTCCAAACACCAAGCACTAAATATTTTATGCGGTTGGAAATGGGAGCCTGTAACTCTATCTATGAGATTATTTTACAGTAATTAAACTAACCTACGAATGAATATTCCTTTTTTGTTTTTGTTTTTCAAGATATGTTCTTGGTAAAAGTCATTAATTAATTTTTTTTTAATGTTCACACAATGGAAAGGAGAGGGAGGATTCGAACTAATGACATCCGCTTTATGAGACGTGGTCCACAGCCGATTAAGTTACCCTTTGGGGACTAAATCGTCATTAATTATCTTAACAGTTTAAATCGATAAAAAATCATTTAGGGTAATTACCTTTTGCCCCCATGAACTATAATACCTTAACACTTTCTCCTTATGAACTACTAACTATGACACTTGACCCCATCAAATTACTTCTTATGACATCCCTTCCTCAAATAAAACTAACGATCAACGGAGAATTTTATTTTTTTCATTTTTGCCCCCACTTCAAATCACTAAAATGACACTTATACCCTCCTAAAGTTGGGGCACAAATGGAAAAAAAAAATCTCTCTCTATTGACCGTCCCTTTGATTGACAGAAGGGAGAAAATGTCAAGGCGCTATAGTTTATTGGGACAAATGGTAATTACCCCAAATAATTTATTGTAGAATATTTTAATTGTAATAGATGGTAAATTATGGAGTCGGAATTTGAATGTGATATACTATGTTAAATGGACAAATCATTTTTAATATTTATTATTATAAAATATATTCAATCGAATTTTCTCTTACCTTTTTAACATCAAATGGTACGTGTATATATCAAATATAGTTGTAAAAATGTCAAAATAAATTCATCAATATAAATCTTCTCTAAAATCGGTGGTTCTTTTGAGTATAAAATGACAAACTTTCTGCAAAAAATTTAACTTCAATTTTGCTGACCTATGTATACAGCTGGAGGATAACTGGATGGATTTAATTTGTGTCATAAATTAATTAATATACAGAGCAAATAAAAAATTAAGGAGGACGGGGGGTGTCTTAACTCTTATGATCTCTTTTCTGGGCATGGTTATCAATAAATATTTTATTTATTAACACAGGAGGGGTTCAATTTAATTAACAAATAAACTGCTTGGAGAAATGAGACATATTTATATTCTATTACTACCATGAATTGCTATATTGCTTCTGACAATTCATTTTAGTTTTCTTGTAACCACCCACACGTGGGCTTTAATTCCAAAGTTGACCCTTGGTTATGAAGGAATTGATTGGAAATCACAACTGAAAGCATCTGGCAATGGCAATGGCAATGGCATGGGGATAAATTTTTAATTTTTTTTTCTCGAAAAAAATTCTCCAACTCAGTTTATTAAGCTGACATATATCCAAAAGTTTTCTTCAACTAAATATATTAGATTGACATGTCTAAAAAAAAATTATGTGATTCTCACGTGTCAATGATTAATAAATTAAGTTGGAAAAAAACTTTGACCATGGCATGGTTTGCTTACCCACAAACCAATATGGGGCATCACCCTTCACTATCTTTAAGATGTGTTTAGGTTTAACTTCTAGTAATTTTTTTTTTTTTTAACAAACAAGTCATTTTCATTGATATAAAATCAATTTAGAGTAAAATGCTCCATCATACAATGTCAAAGATACAAGTTAAAAATTTTACAGCTCCAACACCATCTACAACATATCCAATAGCCTCTACGGCTATTACAAAACAACACTTTAGAAATGTCATTATTACAATCTATATATAGTTTATATAAATCTAGAGCATAAATCAGCATATCAAGTCTTTGGTCGCTATCTCATTTATCAATGACAATTTTTCTATAAACTTGATAACTCTTTCATCATCGGTCAATAATTTGCTCCCAAAAAATAACCAAACAAAAATAAGACTTACCGAAAACCATTATGTTATTCTTAAGAAAACCTAAAAAAAAGTGTTCAAGACTTGCTACAACCATAGCAATGGTAGACTTGTCTTATTCAGAAGCAAAAACGAAAATGCTATTTTTGTTTTTTTACAAAAAAAAAAAAAGAGTAAAAAACATTACACTCCCTGTGACGACATCACAAACACGCTGATGCGTGGCCGGCAGAATGATGTATGAAAGCTAGCAATTGGAAGAATAGGTAACTGGAGACTGGCAATTATGGTGATTAGTAGTGTGGATGAACAAAACTGATGAAAAAAGCTAGATCTGATTTTGAAGAAAATAGATATTGAGACCCCATCAGATCCAGTGGAATGACGGTACGGAGAATGTTATAGGCCAATAGAGAGTTTAGACGGCGGATCTAAGCAAAGGCTTAATCCTCATAGTATTGCAATTAATAACTAATTACATAGGCTTATGATTGGAATTAAGGGGGCATTATGTGTATATATACCTTAATTAATCACGGATTCTGTCAAAGGTAATATATAGAGATGGATCGGAGATTTGGTGGGTTTAAATTCAAGAATGTGAATTAAAAAGTTAATACTGATTTGGGAGTCTAGCTTTAGACGTAAAGTCAATAAATATTACAGCATTTGCCTCGTAATCGGTAATATTCATCCTGAATTTGAGTCGAATCAAATTATTCTTTCTTAGAAAAAAAATTAAATACGTAACGCCGTACAAGATCTTATAAGGACACTTCTTTTTTAGTGTAACTATCACGATTCCCCGTCACCCAAGGCCTCTTCGTACATTATCAATTAATGTTATCCAAAACCACATGCCTCTCATCCGCTCCATTCGCTTTCTCTGCTCTTTGGATGGTGATCACAACCATTAATCAAAAATTAAATTAAATAAAAATAAAAAAGGTTAATATTGTTGATTAATTATTGAAAACTTAACTAATTTCATTTTTACATATAAATTTTGAAAGGGATTTGACTTTATTAAGGAAAAGCTAGGAAATAATTAATAGAAAGAAAAACTTCACAAAACCCTCTAATAAATTTATATTCTTTTTGAGTCTCAACATTAGGGTATTTCTTATATTTAATAGAGGATTTTTATGGATATGTTTAAAAAATAAAAATAAAAGTTCGATATTTTAAATTAAATATTTTTAAAATTTTGAAAAATAATTTCAAAATGCGTAAAATTTTAAGGAGAATTTAGTTAAAGTTTTTCTAAGTAGTATTGTTGGTCTTATAGTTCAATTTCTATGTACCAAATAAAATTTAGTTTGCTAAATTAACGTAATGGATTTATTCCGCACCACCCGTCACAAGGACGAAAAAGCGGTACCAAAAGAAGGAAAAAATGGAAATGAATTTATTATTAAAAGGTGATAAGTGTTTAATAGACGTGGTTAGTGCTTTTATGAAGGCATTTGAAGGTAGCTGGGAATGATTTGATGGAAGGTAGAGGAGGGGCATGAGGCTTTGAGCACCATGGAATGATCGAGAGGCCAAGATTCACATTCCCTACGCAAAATGTGTCGAGAGGATGGGGATTATGGGGCCTCCTTTGTGCCCATAAAAGACGAACCAAATCAATCATGCGTTTCTATTTTTGATAAGAATCGACGCTTCGAATTTATTCCGCTGTTCCCCTTCTAATATGAACCACTCGCTACCCACAAGTACTTCCCCCTTGCCCTCGGTCCTTCAACTACATTTTTGGACTACATTTTTGCTTTTCTAGCTAAATAATAACAATAATAATAATAAAAAAATTAACAAAATAATTTAATATAAAAAATATTATGGTCCACTTTTTTGTGGTCACTTTTTATCCCTTTTTCTTTCTCTTTTTACGGAGAAAATGCTTCATATGATACAATTAGGCCCGAACAAATTTACCGACTCTTGATTGTAGCAAATTCACTGACTCTCTATCAATCGGCTGACTTTTGATTGTAGCCGATTGTGACTGACTAGATGATGGATGGGAGCCAGATGATTTTTTCAATTCCGAATTTTTTAGTACGGCACGCAAAAGAGGTTTTCTAGCCAAACCATATGAAACATTTTCTCCCGAACAAGAGAAAGAGAAGGGGAGAAAAAGTTAATAATAATAACAACAACAATAAAAGCATCAACAAATAATCTTACCTTTAGACACCCTTAGTCATAGACCCAATAGAACCACTAACTACTCCCTTTCCTTTATCAACACGTACAACTTGGACCAATTTTCACACAAAAGGTGATTGCGGGCATAATTAACATTAATCTTACCTCCCTTCAAAAAAAAAAATACATTAATCTTACCTTTAGTGACATGGGGTTTTTGAAGTAGAAGTGCCAAAATTAAAACCCAACACACATTTATTACCAAGAGGTTTATGAGAATTTAATAAACATGCAAGTTTCAAGAAATCAATCAATTTAATAGTTGAAGATTCATTTTTTATGGTCAACCTCATTAAAGATTTTAAAAGTAAGTTTGTTCAATCTCTTTAATCTAGAATACTCTTTAAAAAATTTGATTGTAGACAGCTTGAAGATCAATCTCCTCATCCTGAGGGATCATGATCCCAGCAATAGTGACAAAATTGTTGGGGAATTTTTTTTGAAATCTTGGCCCTTTATTTTGATCCAAAGGTTATAAAATTGCCACCGGTCCCATTTAATATAAAATAATAAAATATTATTTAAAATTTAAAAATAAATATAAAATAAAATCATAAAATAATAAAATAATTTATTAAAAAAATAAAATATTTTTTTTTAAAAAAAATAATGGGGTGGCCGAGCCACCCCATTCTCAGCCGGCCACCCCATTCTTTTGTTTTTTTAAACCAACCTCGCCATGCAACAACCAACTTGGCCGGCAGCCTCTGGTCTCGCCTCGCCGCCCAAGTCCCCCGAGTCCCAATGACCTTGCAAAATCCCCTGTCTTCGCTGACGGGGTAATGAGCGACGTCTTGCAGCGCCACTCGTTGGTTGAGGCTTGCGACAAGCACGATGGACTCGCCCAAGCGGCCAAGCCGCCTGAGGCCTCACCACCAAGTCTCAATGACGTCCAAGCAATCCAGCCACGCCAGCGACCCCCTACGCGAGTCTCGCCCACGACCCACTCATCTCAACAGGGGTCCATCTCACCAACGAAACCCATCTCTCTTCCGCCGGTTCTCCCATCACTTCACCGGTTTTTTTTAATTATTTTATGATTTTTTTAATATTTATTTTTAAATTTTAAATAATATTTTATTATTTTATATTAAATGGGACATGTGACAATTTTATGACCTTTGGATCAAATAAAGGACCAAGATTTCAAAAAAAAAAAAATCCCCTGACAATTTTCTCACTATTGCTGAGATCCTGATCCCATCCTGAGACTCTTCATCACATATTATTTCAACAGGCCAAGGCAAGATAATCATCAGAGCCATTAGACTCGAGCTCATCAATCAAGATTACATTCACAGTTTTACCCATGGATTTTCTATAGTAAATTATGATATTGTTCTTCTTTCCTTAGGAGGTTCCACTAGAATATCCCTTAGATCGGTCTAGATCTCAATCAAATCCAATGATGTGTTCTTGTTATTCCCTTTCGTAAATTTGAGAAACTTTCTAAACTTTTTGAACAGTAAAGAAATTAAAATCCTATCTTAGATGAGGGTTTAGGGTTTGAAAACTTTTAAGTGGAGAATATTGCATGCAGTAGGAGGTTGAAAATTGAACGGACGATCCACTGAGTGTGAGTGCCAGTGGCGGAGCCACTTGAGGCTTTGTGGCACCCCAAAGCTTTTAAATTTTTTTTTCTTACTCAAGTTCTACATGATACTTCCCAAAAAATAAAATCTTCTCTCTTACTTACACAAATTATCACTTGACATCCTAAAAAAATAATTAACATCATTTTGCTCCGCCACCGGGGAGTGTGCGGACACAATGATGCCCTGTCATTCCAAGATAGTTGTTAGGCGTATCCCAAATTTAATGCGATAAAAAAATTAGGGCACATCCCAACTGACTTCCTTAAATATTTCAGCGGCCCCGATTGATCCTCTCTCTATCTCATGTACCCCTCCTACCTAGCGTACTTAATTTTTGTACCCGATCAATCCTATTCCTACACACTCTCCACGTGGCCCACTTGATGTTGATTGTTGATCATCAACCCTTCATCTTTTCTTCTCTCATTCAATTCTCCCCGGCCACTTTAGTCTTTTCCACATTAAAATATTAGAAATTCTTCTCATCTGAAATTAATATTATTTTTTAAAATTTATGAGAAAAAAATATATATATTTTTATTTTTTATTTTTACTAAATACTATCTACTTAAAAAAACACATAGCATTTCTCGTATATAATCTGGCACAAGTCTGAACATATATATGTGTGCACGTGCTTTGGTGGGTAAATAATAACAAATAAGAGCGGAACTAGGAGATAAGCCTTTCTTAAAATTGTAGTCCTAATTTTAAAAATTACCCTTAAATTTTATGCTTTTTATATAATAATTCCTCCAAATATTTTTAAATTACTCTTAAATTTTAATCTTTTCTTCTCAGTTATGTGCCCCACACTTGGAGGACACAAGTGATAAAAGATGTAAACGAAGGAGATTGAGTAGATGTGAGATAGAAGTTGGTAACTGGTAAGGTAAGTACGCTTCATAAAAACCTGTTTTATTCACATTCACAAAAAGTCCCGGATAAACTTACAAATCCTCTCTGTTGTCCTGCAAAATCACCATTATGTCAGCCCCTGTATGCTGTACGAAAATGCCCTGCCTATCATAGAGTTTTCGTAACCTATAATTCAATTGTTTATGAGAGAGAACGTTTAATAATAATAATAAGAAGAAGAAAGAATAAGAAAAAAATTTCATTTACCCTTATAAATTATGTCTTTTATAAATATTTTTTAATGTTTAAATTTTATTTTAGTGTATTGAATTTTAATTTTTTTTTAATTTTTGTTAAATCTTAACAGATAAGTAAAATTATTAAAATATTCTTAATCATTTTTTTGTTTAATTTAACTGTAATATTTAATTATAAAAAATATTTAAAACAAAATGAAATTTTGATAGTGAGAGAATTTCAAAATTAAAAAGATATTTACAAAAAAAAAAAAAACGTAAATTTTAAGATAAGTGAAATTTGGCCTAACAATAGCAATAATAACAACAGCCAGAGTGTAGCTTAGGTTGATAGATAGAGGAATCTAGTATCTAATCTCTCCATGACAAGACAATTGACAATTAAGAATAAAGTAAGCATTATTTTGTACGCCTCATTTGTGCCAGTGGTTGGCAGTGCACCACCATCTTCTAGTTCTAATTCTAAATATGGCGGCTCATTTTTGTACGATTAGCAATAACGTCGTCGCTCATAAAATTAACTAATTCTAGGTCGCTCGACAAATTTAACTGATTTTTTTTAATATATATTACTATTTACACGTTACTATTTTTTTTTTTTTTGCAGTGAGAAGTGTTGTTTATCTTTCTTATTTCATGTCTGAATTATTAAGAAGCAAAGTAGCAAAATATATTTAAGGTGTACTAATTAAAGTTTGACTTTATAAGGTAATTAATGTTATTCTTGTTAATAATTGACAAATTACTATTTTTTTAAGGTATTTTTTAATACTATTTTTTAAAGATATTTTGGGTTCGTTAATTTTTTTTTTTTTAGAAGTTATTATTCGTATTTAGGTTGAAAAAAATGTTTTGAGGTGATATACAAGTAAAAATAATTTTAATTTTTTTGTAAATATAATTATATATTTTTTTAAAAAAGGGAGTAGGAGTTGGCGAAAAAGTCCTTTATTTCTTAAGGTGGAGTTATACCTTGGAAAAATTTACTACAAAATGGGTTATAGGAGTGGCTACAAATCTACAACCCTAAAAAGTAACATGTACAGTCTCTAAAAGTGATATATGTTGCCTAACATGTGAGAAATACTTTTAATTTTTTAATAGCATGTGTTTTTATCCCCTTTTTTATCTTTTGAAATCATGTACATGTTTTTATCCCATATTTAAAGGACATATATCATTTTGTTAACACTTAATTAGAAACTCTTGAAACCCAATTTTGTAATAATAATAAAAAACAATTTCATCTTTGAGGGTTTAAAATTAGGATGACAATTCATGTTCGCGTGTTAAGTTTGGGCCGTGTTAAGGAATAAGTATAAAACAATATATGTTAACCATAACCTGACTCATTTTATTAAATGCGTCAAACTCCTTAATTCTAATCTTTTAATTTTATATTGAGTTTGTGTTAGGTTTATAGATCATAACAAATATTGTAATTGTTATTATGTTGTGTGTCAAGATATAAATATAAAATTATATAAGTCGACTATAATTTAATTATAAGAGTCAAACTTAACAACTTTTAACTTTATAATTTTGTGTTAAATTCGTGAACCGTATCATGCGCTTTAGTTGCCAAACTTTGAGCCGCCCCCAGCATGTCATCTAAGAATATCCTCAGACCGGTAACCAAGATATTTGAAGTGATGATTGATTGAGAATAGACATGGATCCCGATCATGGGTTGAAAGAGGAAATTTACTTTGTATTTAATAGAAGAAAGAAAGAAAAAACACCAATCTTTTTGTCAAAGTGGTACGATATATATTAACCAATTGTCTATAGAGATGTTGGAGGATATTTTAGTTGAAAAATGAAAAGATAAAGATCGAAGGTGGTGGCTCGGGGTGACTTCTTAAGATCAGTAGGTCACTGCTGGCATGGATATTTTATTAAAAGGATATCTACCACGTCATAAGCCTGTTCCTAATTAAGATATCTACATTAAAAATTTCATGAGACAACTTTCCATTATTGACATAGATTAATTTCTCACATTGTTTTGTGAAATAAATTATTTTTTTACTATTTAATTTCTGCTATAACTCTTCACATTTTCTTTGAAAACTTGTCAAAATTTAAGTTATGGATTTTATTACTCTATATAATCTATTCATCTTAAAGCGTCACAGTTTTAATTATTTATTAGTACCTTTTATCTTTTTAATATTTTATCCATTCACTGAAGTGTTAGAAATTTGTCTAGATTGAATTTTTCAGATTAGTTTGTATTTATTTATATGTTTGTAATCTCGTTATTTTTCTTTTTTTAAAAAAAAAATAAGAAACTTTTAAAATAAGAATTTACTGTGCTTATAATTGACGAATTAAAAAGGAAGATAACAGTAGATACTAGAATGTACAGAATTTCGTAAACTGGACTAGCTAGCTATCTAGCTATAGAGCTGTCTGAATCTTATCCTGGTGTCCCTCAGACACAACAACCGTGGTCTTTGGCCCCACGCCCCTCAAAGATGGACAAAAACGGTACTGAAACATCCCGTCCTGTTCCCTGAGATAAAAAAAAATCGTTAGGTTGTAATCATGAAATTTTGTTTTTAAACCATGTATTGATGGGTTAGTCAAATACTCTTTTAATTTTATATATTAAATTAGACTCGATTGAATTATTATTAAATAAGAGATTTCGCTCAAACATATTATCGGCTGGATTTATCTTTCTATTAAACCTGAGGGACATGCGCATTTTGATTGTTGTTACCAAGTCTTAATGCTACGTCACTTCTCATTTACAAATCTCTTGGCTTCTTGCTTACGTTGAAATTGCAATCAAATCTATTGTTTGCACACAGAAAAGTTTGGTGCGGCTTCCTCTCAAAGTTTTACATGCCATATATATTGCCATATATATATATATATGCTCCATGTGAAAGTTTTACATGCATGCCATATATATATATATATATATGCTCCATGATCCGGAGAAAGATCTATAGAGATACTTATAACTCTTTTGAGGCTTATCTAGGTTTCATGCTGTCTTTAGTGCTTCGAGTGTCACGTTTACGTCACGTGTTCCTTTCTTTTCTTGTTTTTTTGGGGGGCGGCTTATGTCGTATTAACAGCTGTCCGCCATTGGTCAATGCAGAGTTTTACTCCTTTACCTCTTCTGGAGTCTCCTTAAAGAGAGAGAGAGAGACACTGTGTACGTTAACGTGTAAAAAGGGTACGAAAAAATTGGATTTTTCTTCTCTTTGACAAATTAGAGAAGCAAACGTGGCCGAGTCCACTGTATTGGTACGATGGTGAAACATCAAAAACGATTTATGTAGAGTTTTTTTTTTTGAAACAAAGTGGGCACCGCAACAACAAAATTTAGTAGAACATAAAACAAAAGTAGAATCGGAACAAGACAGTAGGTAATGATTTTGTTTATGATCTCAAAAGAAGTATAAACAAGTTCGGCATTTTCAAGAGTTGCAGAAGGCAGTAACAAATGACATGAGAGATTGGTCGAAAAGTTTCATACGGTAAAGATAACAACCTAAGTGATTGTTGCAAGAAAGGTATTGTAAATGATCAAGTTGGAGCAGTTGAATGATGGTCACCAACAAAAAACTCATTTACAAGATTAAACTACTTCATGACAAGGAGATAATAACCCCCATAAAACAAGAAATCCAACAAATTAAAACAGGAAATACAGCTTCAAGAAAACTACAACACAAAACAGCCGCACTAGCGAAAGAGAGGCAAATTGTAGGTGTTCGGTAGGCGCGTGAGTTTGTATGATGATTAACTTGTTAAACAAATTCAATTATTCTAAAAGGGATAAAAATTCTTCACTCACCCAAAAAAAGAAAGAAGAAGGAAAAAAAAGAGAAAACTTCATTTTGGCCTCTTGATCTTTCACACGATTTGATAAACTCTTCTTAAACTTTAAAATCTCTTATTTTGAACCACTGAACTTTCAATTGCTCTCAATGTAGAGCTCCTATTAAATTTTAAATGTTATATGACGTTTATATTCCTGACATTTGTATAAAATTCAAACTTCAAAAATATTTTTATTTTTTAAATAAAAATAAAGGATATTTTGGTCCTTTTTTTTTTAATGGTTAAAATTAACTGAATGATTCTAATTAAAAGCAATTCAAATTTCAAGGGTTCAAAGTAAGAAATTTTAAAATTTAGGAGGAATTTGTTAAATCGCGTTAAAGTTCAGTAGGGCAAAATAAAATATCTATTAAAAAAAAAAAATCATGAGAACATATATGAACGTGGACAAAGTTTGTGATCGTTAAAAGCTTAATTTAGAGGAAAAGGATCCCTCTCCATTCAAAATTTATTAATTTTTGTTCATTTAGTATATTTTAAAGGGTAATGCATTTAATGCATAATCATCATTAAAATTTTTGGACAATACTACTCTTCAAAATGCACAAAATAAAAAAATAGGTTTGCTAGGAGCTCTCTCCATAGTGTTCTCTTGGGTTCTCCCAAACTTATGTAAAACGTGATTTAAAAAAAAAAAAAAATTGTAGTACCGTTTTTTTGTCAACAAATTAATTTTTATGAGTTAATATTTAGATTATAATGCTTTAAAACTTGTTTTTTGATTCAAAACTAAAACCTAAGAGTAGAAGGTTAACCCTTTAGGGATGGTATCATCCAAAATAGATTTGATCATCCTAAATTTAGTACTAATATCTCAATTTTGGTGCTAGTGCCTCAAATTTGGTACTAATGCCTCAAATTTGATGTTAATGTATCAAATTTGGTGCTAATGCCTAAAAAAACGATGGTAGAGGTCATTACAATTTTATGTTTTCTTAAATTATGTTTTACGTAAGTCTAAGAGAACCCAAGAAAATACTATAGAAAAAACCCCTAACATTTTCTATAAAAAAAAAAATTAAAAACTTTTAAAATGGAAACCATCATTTTCCTAATTTAGAAGCACAAAGGCATTGAATAGGACAACCAAAGCACTTGCTACTCATAATAAATGCATGAGTTTAAAAAAACTTTATTGAACTTAAATGTGGAAACGAAAGGTCATAACTTTTTCTCAAAATATCTCCATTGTCCCTTTAGACACTTATTAGTTATTAAAAGTATGATTAATTAAAGACATGGCATAACATGACATGATTACCCCAAATTAATGTTATTTTGGCTAGCTGGGGTGCTAAAATTAGAGCATTCTGCTCATTAATTTGAAGAAAAAAATATATATATGAAAAAGTGGATAATTAAGATTAAAAATGTGTTTTTTCTTTTTGTTTAAAAAAAATTTAAAATTAAAGGCAGAAGAAATTTGCTAGGGGGATGTGAATGGTTTAAGTAATGTGTATGCATGTGCTAACATGCGCCCTGCTGATTACCTTAACTTAGTATATATGTACGTTCCAAATAATCTCTAAACTTTTCCTACTATATATAGGATGACTAACGTTGTAATTAAATTAAAGAAACAAAAAGGTTGTCAGGCATGTAACGGAAAGACAGAAACAGAGAATAAATTTTGGTGTAAGGAAGAAGAGGAGATTCTTAAACCTTATTTGCTATGTGGAAAAACTGTTATTTTTCACATCCATTTCATACGAGCTAATGTAAAAAGATAAAAATAACAAAATAACAAATTATCATACATGAATATTGTTTTCTAAAAAAGATAAAAAAAAAAAAATTTGCTCCACCCAGCCCACTGGTCCTTCATATTTGTTTTTAGAAAACAATATCCATATAGAATGAGGAAAACATTAGGAAAAACGGTAGCATTTCTCTTTTCTATATTAGTCACTTTAAAAAATATATATATATAAGTATTATCCATTTAAAACATGTCACATTAGCCGATATAAAATAAGTGTGACAAATAATAAGTATGAAGAATAACATTACTCAAAAAACCTTGAATCTTTTTTTTTTTTTTTTTAATAATGCTACACTTTACATTTATTTTATCACACTCATTTTACACAGTTAACATGGTATGGTCTGAATGACAACAAAAAGTTTTGTTTTTATAACTGGCCATTTAACATATGCCGCATCAACTAATGTGAAGTGGGAGCGATAAAATAGATGTGAATAATAGGGATGCGTTTGGCATCGCATGCACTCTTCTCCTTCAGTTTTTCACTTTTCCCTTCCATTTTTACCAAGATCATTGAACAACTTTTATTGCTTTTCTCAAACTAACAAACCCCTGCCCAGGTGGTTATTCTCTTTATTTTCTTAGGCACGAAACAAATTTACTTTGTATCTAATAAAAACAAGAAAATGTTTTGTCAAAGTGGCACGACATGAACCAATTACCTAAGATGTTGGAGGAGGATATTTTGGTTGAAAAAGGAAGAGAGAAGCTTAAGGAAAAAATAACGGCATAAGTTTTCCTTATTTGGACGCATACTTCCCTTTAAAAGAAGCACTGTTTACTTACTAATTAATCTGTTTTGCTTCATTTATTAATCTCTCAAAAAAGGAAGAATGAAAAATAACAGTAGAATATATATATAGAGTTTCATCGAAGTGAAAGGCGAAGAAGGAGGTAGAAGGTTTATTTATTTATTTATTTTTAAAGGATGCGAAGTTAAAATTTGGGATGGGATCTCATATTGAGAGGAAATATGAGCTCTCATATTATAATCTGAGCCATCCATTTAATAATCTATACATCCACAATGCACATGTCACATAATATATAATAAAATATTAATTAATTTTTTAAGAAAAGAAATTAAAAATTAAAATCAAATTTATGCAAAAAAAAAAAAAAACTAGGTGGCAAATAGGGGTGGCCGGCCACTGTAGCAGGCTTGGCCACCAGCTTCTCTTCTGCCAAACATTGCTTTGGTTGGCTTAACAACCTCATGGTGGCCCACCCAGTTTTATTTGATTTTAATTTTTAATATTTTATTTTATTTTTTTTTTCAAAATTAATTAATATTTTATTATATATTTCAAGTGAGACATGTGGCATATATATGAGCTGTTGGATAAAAAATAGATGGTCAGATTTATAATATGAGACTTATATTTAAATATGAGGGGATCCGGATCCTAAAATTTGACTAGCTCGAAGTGGCTGATGAATCGATGGTATCTGAATCTTATCTTGATGGTGTCCCTAATAGGCCAACTTATCATAGTCTATGGCACACATCTCAAGATGGACAAAAACAGTGAGACGTCTAATCTTGTTCCCATGGATAAAATCATTACTTCCTAATCATCATATCTTGTCTTAAACCATGACCATTTACCACTCCTTTAATATTGGAACTATATATTAACCTTATCTTTATATTCTCTCAACCATGTAAAATATTTTTAACGATTTTTTTTTAATGTTTTTTTTTTTTTTGGTAAGAACATTAGCAACAAAAACAGACGAAAACAGAACAGGAAAAAAACTAGGGGGGAGGAGGGTTGGATTATGTACAGTGGGAAGAGAAGAACGGGGACTAAAGTAGTTGAGAATCCGGTTACAGTAAACTTTGGCCGTGAATTAATAAACTATATGATTAGCACAAAAGTTTGTACTTTGGTAAATTTTTTGAGCCATCCAACTAAGGACGCCGGGATGAGGGAGATGGAATTTGAGATGATGTTTGCAATCTTTTAGTCTTAAACAAATGAGGGGTGTTGAAGAGTCCTACCGACCACAACAGAGTCCCTTTCAATGGTAAAATTTTAGAGCTTTAATTTGAACACCAGAAATGGAAGCAAAATGAGCTTCCAGAGCCTTGCCGAAATTTGGATCACGGGAAGGGTTGAATGTTTGGATGACAGCCTTGATTTAATGTTTAGGTTGTACAGAAAATGAAAGAAGGTGAAAAATGGCCAGCAACTTTTAGTAATCTCTAGTGGTAGTTTGGTAATTTGAGAATGAAAAACTCAAATTAAAAAAAAAAAATTATTTATAAAGTTTAAAAATGAACATCATTTTTTGAAATTAAAGGAAATTTTTTAATCAAAACAATATTTACGCTAAAACAAACTGCTCAAAAAACACGCTGAAAAGTTGTTCGGACTTTCCTTTCAGCTCCATTGTTTTACATGGACACTGTCGAACTTTATTTTATCCTTAAATCAAACTCTTATCTCGTTTTCTTGGTACCTTTACTGATTTGAGTGTCAGCTTTACATTATTTGTTGCTGGGGCCTCTTTTTGTTTTGTTTTTGTTTTTTTTTTTTTGGGGGTGGGGAATGTCCTATATCTCTCTTTTGCATTAAGCACCAGCTTTTTTCGGACCATAAATGGAACCGTTATATGTGCGGACATAAATTTTCTTATGTATAAAATTGTTATATATATATATATTTTAATTGAAAAGGAGAAAATGTTATAAGTGAGAATCTTTTTTACTTTTGTTCCGAATGGACGAGAGAATATATATGTGAAAAATATATATTTTATTAAAAAATAATGTAGTTCTTACATGATTAGTGACAATTTTATTATAGAATAGAATGAAGAAATTAATTACTCCAACAGATTTTGAAGTAACAATTTAAAAGAGAAAACTTAATCAAAGTAGATAATTTTTATTGGTGGAGAATAAAGTTTTTCATACAAAACTTGAATAAAGATGAGAATGAAAAGGAAATGATTTTTGACATACTACAAAAAAGAAAGATTGAGACAGGGTTTGAAATAATTGCAGAGTTGGAAAAAAACTGACGAGGTCATGGTGGTATCTCTATAATAACCTCGAGTAATTGTCTTTTGTATTATTCGTTGGACAATATTGCATAGGCTAACTGAACTTGGGTGTGACTCTTTTGCATGTGATGTAAATAAAATGGCAGTAATTTTGGAAAAGTTGTAAGAGGTGAAGGAATTTGGTAATTTTTTTATACATTTTCAGGAGGAGGGCTGTTTTATAAAACCAATCACATACATACCTCTTGAAGCAGTGATCAATCGATGGTATTTGAAGACCCATAAGAAAGTTCCTTTAGATCTCGCCACCTGCATGTCTGTCCAGAGTGACGGTGGCGAGATCAGTGGTGGTTTTTTTATGGGGTTGAAAGCTAGATCCACTTTAGGTTTGAGAAGCGACGTTTCTGCTACTAATAAACAGCATCAAACAATAAATCTTTCGAACGTTTGGTTTAGTCTACTAAGAGTTTGAAACGGTGACGTTTGGGTTAAAATAAACCTAAAACAACCGTGGCCGTTCATTAAATTACTGTAGTTCAGAAGAAACGAGGAGGGAGAATAATCTCTTGGGCTCCAAAAGCATTCCACCATTGATAAAACCAAGTGGGAAGTTGAGTAATTTCATTCTGTTTATCAAATTGGAAAAAACCAAGAATGGCGATAAAGGTTATTTTGGTAGAGGAAGTTATGGTACCAAGTATCAACATAATCATAGTAATTGTAGAATTGGGGAGTAATAATTGTTTTATTGGTGGCATATAATGACTTATTGCACAAGGGAGAGTAATAATTGTCTAATTGTGCAGTTAGGATAAGCAGTTTATGATTCATAGAGATCAAATTCGCAAGAAATATGAGAGAGGATATATTAATGAATTAGTATCAATGATCAGGATAAATTCATAAAAACATTAGGTTTAATTTTATTAATGCCTACTGGATTAAAAGGCAAATTTGGAGGAAAAACTTAGGAGATAATTATTCTATGGTCATTAGTTTTAGAAAATTCAAGTTCAAGAGGGAAAACAGTGGCCCAATTACGTTTAATAAATTGTAAAACCGAATAGGGTTGAGTAATTGGTCATTAATTTCCTAGGCAAGTGCCCCCTTTCTAAAAAGAGAGCTTTTTTTTGCCATAAAGCGCCAATTTTTTTTTTTAAAAAGGACGCTTTGTTTTAAATGTTCCATTTTTTTTTTTTGGTAGTGTCTAATGTCTTTTTTTTTTTTTTTGATATGTTCACACAAGGGTAGGAGGAGGGGGAATTCAAACTTGTGACCTTTGCTTCATAAGGCGTGGTTCACAGCCGATCAAGCTACCTCTTGGGGACTAGTGTCTAATGTCTTTAGCTAATTTTATCATGATAATTTCTTGTTTTATTAAATTTATTTATGTAATGTATATCTTGTAAAGATCGATGTTGGTTCTCCTTTCTTTTCTTTTTCCTTCTTTTTTTGGGTCGAATTTATTCATTATTTCTGTAAAACAAGTGATCCTGAGAACATGTAAATTAGATTCCTTGCTAGCTTTGGTGCTTTGAGTGTCAACTTTAGATTAATTGTTGCTATCTAGCTAGCCTTTTCTTTCTTTCTTTTTTTCTTTCCCTTGGGGGGGTTGCTGTCTCCCTTTTGAATTAAAACACTAGCTTTTTTCGACCACAAATCATACGTTATAGATAAAATCAAGCATGGTTGGGGCATATTTGCTATATGTCACTGTCTCTGTTTTGCATTAATTAATGTTTAAGCACCAACTTTTTCGACCATTTGGATAATACAATATATAGCATTAAGATTAACAGCAGTTCAATGCAGGCAATCTCCTAATATTCGCTCAAATAATTGAGACTTGAAAGGAAAAAGATAGGTGTACTTGGATTCTCTGATCTTTTTGACCCCATTAGAGAAAGCATTCGTGTTGTGTCCAAGTCCAATGTATTTGTACAATGGTGCATCGTGCGTGATGCATGCATGTCTTCTTTCTCATCAACAACCTACGTGTTTCACGTACATAAAGCAACTAGTTCTCGTCAGTATTTGCATGGTTAAATCAAATAAACACATTACAACATGGGAATTATATCCTGAAACTGTTGGTTTCTTGTGGCTCACTTATGGTTGCCAAGTGGGTGGTTGTCATCAATCCTTGAAGAAGAAAATGGTGCAAGCTCACTTGATAAAGATGGTTGGAAGTTGGCTCACTTCAATGGTGGTAAGAGGAAGTTGGAGCTCATATGCCTATAAATAGTCGAGACCTTCATTTACATCAACACACAACAAGCAAGAGCTTCTTACAAAGAGAAGAAAAAAGAAAGTGAGGAAACTAAGAGAGAGAGAGAGAGAGAGCTTCCCAGGAGAGCAAGAAAAATAGAGTAGTATTTTTCTGAGAGTGGGCAAAACTCAAAGTGTGTAATTTTTTAAGAGTGTGAGAGATACATTGTATGCGTGAGATTAGTTGATCCACATGCATTTTGTTCATTCTATCGATATAGTGAAATTTGGTGTGCTTTGTAGATGTAGGCAATCCATTAATTCCTCTTCAGAATCTTGGGATTCAACCTGTCAAGAAAATAACAACACACAAGTGTGGTAAATAGTATTTTACCAAAGATACAATTAGGTACGTTCCCAAGTAAGATTGGAGAAGTCATACCGGTCTCACTTAAAACACAATCTTTCTTAGACAAAACATACATGTATATTTTGATTAATATTATAAACACGCACAAACATACACACAAAATCACAATACATGAATTTATAGGTGGTTCAGCCAATACTGCCTACATCCACAAAGCACACAAGATTTCAATATATCAATAGAATGAACAAAATGTCCTACTACCATTGAGCTTCAACATCTTCATCAAGTGAGCTTGCATCATTTTTCTTCTTCAAGGATTGATGACAACTGCTCACTTATGGTTGGCAAGTGGGTGGTTGTCATCAATCCTTGAAGAAGAAAAATGGTGCAAGCTCACTTGATGAAGATGGTTGGAAGTTGGCTTACTTCAATCGTGGTAGGAGGAAGTTTGAGCTCATATGCCTATAAATAGCATAGGCCTTCATTTGCATCAACACACAAGCAAGAGCTTCTTACAAAGAGAAGAGAAAAGAAATTGAGGAAAGTGAGAGAGAGAGAGCTTTCCAAGAGAGCAAGAAAAATAGAGTAGTATTTTTCTAAGATTAAGCAAAACTCAAAGTGTAATTTTTCAGGAGTGTTAGCGATACATTGTGAGTGAGATAAGCTAATCCACATTTGTTCATTTTATTGATATAGTGAAATCTGGTGTGTTTTGTGGATGTAGATAGTATTGGCTGAACTACGTATAAATTCTTGTCTTTTGATTTTGTGTGTATGTTTGTGTGTGTTTATAATACTAATCAAATTACACGTGTGTATTTTGTCTAAGAAAGATTGAATTTTAAGTGAAACCGTATGACTCATCCAATTTTACCTGAGAATGTAACTATTTATATCTTTGGTAAAATACTATTTACCATATTTATACATGTGTTTTTTTTTTTGACAGGTTGAATCCCAATATTCTGAAAAAGAATTACTGGCGTTTAATTCCTAACAGAAACCAATATGTACGAATTCTTAACATATATTAATATGAACCACACTACACAAGAGGCATGCATGCATTCGAATACATGCATGGACTAATCAAGCACAGTTGATTGAAGTGAACACCATCTCTTTACTTGGCTAAATCCATGATTTCATCATTCTTTCTCTTACTATTAATTTCCTTCACACTTTCCCTGTTCGATTTAATGTCCATTTAAAGTAAATAAGTAATTACAGTTGGTCTGCAATCATTTAAACTCCATTATAATCATAAAGATTTGAAGTAACGACAGGCCCGCTTACTATATATATAGTATAGAATGATGAAAGCAGTCCTTAGCACAATCATGAGGCATTTTGGGGCTCACAAATATTAGTTTAGGTAATACATGTTAAATCAAGTATATTGGAGGGACCGCTAGCTTCTCTATCCATCTTTAGAGAGGGGAAGCTCTCAACCTAGGGTTTGAGTTTCTACTTCCTGTTAAGGTCTTGCTTCGGCCGCCTTGTGCGGTTTTTTTTGGCAGGAGTAGGGGTGAAAAGGCGGTTACGGTTAGCGGTTATTGGCAAAAACCGCTAACCGTAACCGCCTTAGCGGTTATTAAATTTCACTAACCGCATCCGCTAGGCGGTTAGCGAAAGGTTAGCGGTTAGTTAGCGTTAGTAAACGATTAACCGCCTTCGCTATAACCGCTTTTTTAAAATTGGGTTTTTTGGGCATTTTTGAGCTTTTTTTAAGCACTATAGCATTTTTCACTCTCTCTCTTTTTCTTTTTCTTCTTCTTTTTTTTAGGTGTCTTCTTGGGCCAAATTACTATAAAAAGAGCTCGTATTGAAAAATAAAAAATATTTGACCTACTTTAATTTTTTTTTAAAAAAAAAATCCTTAAATATTAAATCATAAGTTCATAATTTGTTAACTTAATATATATATATATATATATATATATATAGAAAACAAAGTTCAATACAACATATAAAAAAATATAAAAAAAGTTCAAATAAAACATTAAATGATACAAATAAAACATTAAAACTGCGAGATAGAGAGAGTCAAAGAAAAAGAGGTGACGAGAGAGAGACGGTTCAGAGGTAGAGTCTGTAGAGAGAGACGGCCAACGGCATGAGTGAGATAGGTAAGGAGAAGAGAATAAGATAAAAATTCCTACCCTAACCCTTAATGCTTTTTTCTCAAACTCGTCGTTTTGATGTGAAATTCATTCTTATTATTATTAATATAAAATAGACAATATATATATGAAAAAATTAAATAAATTAATGCTAGAAGATATAAATATATACAATTTCAAAAATATTTTATTCAATTACAAACTTATGTCTTTGATATTATATAATCATATGATCTCATTAAATTAGATCATATGATTAATGATTTAAATTATTATCATATTTACTAGTTTTTTTTTTTGGGAATTGAACTTATTATCTAATGATAATGCTTAAACTCCTAAGTTGTAAATTCCTAATGAACTAATGGTCATACACTCATACTTAAATTAAATGATCATATTATCTTACAAATCACAAATCATATTAATATAATAAAATTATCTTAAATCTAAGAATCTAAGATAATGTGATATATGTTTTCTAAGTATAAAGTATTTAATAATACTTTGATTCAATTGTGGTTATAGGTAACACATTGTTTAATTTAATTGTAAGTATCATACTATCATTATACATGAATAATATGAATCATATGATTAACTTGTAGACTTATGACTTATGAGTCATATTATATATATATAATTTGTTATTATATAATCAAATGATTTAATAATCAATTGATCATGTGATTTAATCAAAAATGATCAATTGATTAAGTTATGTGTATAAATATTATTATAATTATAATTACCAAAATATATTATATAAAAGATTATTAAACCTAATAACAGCTAACCGCTAACTGCTAAGCATTCTCGTTATTAGCGTTAAGAGTTAGCAGTTAAGCGGTTAGCGGTTAACGTTATGATTTATAGCAGTTAGCGTTGGCGGACGGTTATTTAACCGCCCGCCTTTACACCCCTAGGTAGGAGATCCTCCTTCTTCTTCTTTCCTCAATCTTCATCGATCTCCTTGGGGTTTTTTTTTTCCTTCCTTTTCGTCACCGCCCATGTAACCGCAGCTCTAGCTCCTCCTCGCTATATGCTAGCCACACCTTCACCATCTCATTGCTAACCTCTTCCTCGTGTCACTTGCTAGTGTTAGGAAATCTATCATAATTTCTCATAATCAATGAGATGAGAAAAATAAGGACGCAAAAACAAGCATTCGCAAAACATAAAGATTTATGCGCATGGTTCACCAGTAAAGAATATCTATAGAGTTTTAACGATGTTTCACTATTTTTAAAAAGTAATACATGAAGCGTCAGCCACATACAAAAAAATAGTGAGGGAGGTGCATAGCATTTTTGTTGAAGGGAGTCATTAAAATTAATGAATTTCTAATGCGCACAGAAAAATTATGTAGACTCGGCTAAACGTTTCTTTACCCAATTGTCAAACAGGGCCCTAGGTAACTTCAAGGTTCATGACAAATGTGGGGAGAAATTACTCTAGTGTGTTCCGTCCTCTTAATTAATTTTTCCGAGAGGAGGACTATGCATGGCAATGATGATATTACTAAGTGCTTTTCAAGATTGCACTTGATGATTAGTTTGAATGCATGTTTCAAAATGAGGAACGAGCGATCACAGGTTCAATTTGAAACTTAAGGGGCAAGCTCGAGTATGGTGGCATAGAATCGAAGAACAGTACGATGTATATTCTTTGGCAACCACCCGTCACTTATTGGGAGAAGATGAAACATAGTTTGAAGGAAAATATTTTATGACCAAAATCCTTTCACAGTTTAAAGCCTTAGAAGCTACATATTACTCTTATTTTTAATAAACGCCTTCAAAGTCTTAGAAGCTGTGATCGCCAAGATTTAGAGGTGCACGAATCAGCCTACTCATAATATTTCTAATTGGCCCACTATCACCTGTTTAATTGGCAGCGTTTTCACTTATTTGTATTTCTTGTTAGATCTCCTCCCTTGATAGTAACAAAAATCCACCGTGGTAGTATTTTTGAGGCCTCAATTTTTTTTTTTACTGGCCATGTATTTTGTATTTGTACTTTTGTTTGATTTTATTAAAATAAAAAAATAAAAAAAGAACGAAATCAAGAGAGAAACTAATCAATAAAAGACCCACGTGAGTCGTGACGTGAAGTTTTGGCCTAAAGTTCCACAACATTAATACATTCCTCAAAAATAACATGACAGATAAATGCGCCAAAAGTCACTTTAGCCCATGCACAGAGCATTAAGCATATACATAAAAAATATATATAGATGCATTATTATATATAGCAAATGAACCCAAAAAGAACATGAATGCACATGATGCATGCACTGATGCACATGCATGGAGATGGAGGGGCCGCGCCGCCGCCGGGGGATTCGTGCTGCGTGGCTGTCACTGTAGGGTCTGTGGCCGAGGCCAGTGAAGTGACGGTGGTGGCGAACACTGGCCCATCGACAGCGTCTGTCGGCATTGCAAAATGGTCACTCCACGTGCGTTTCTCTTGAACCTGTAAACGCTTCTTTATCGCCCCTAGGAAGGAGGAAAAAAAAGGTCATAGGGTCCCCCCTTAATTTTCGTATTTATTAAAAACGTATGTATACTGATGATTTTTTATTTTTCAAGATTTGCGGCTTTCAAAAGATTTTCTAAAATACCGACAACAGGCCATTGACGGAGCTTTAATTAATTGAAATACCGACAAACAAAAATACTGATATGGGTCTTTTTCTATTTCAATCAAAAGAAAGAGAATAGGATTATTATTTTCCCTGATAATTGACGGGTTATGATACTATCAAGTAGGCTTTAACAAGTTCTTCAAAGCTCAGCAAAATGGACCCACACGACCCATAATCAGGATGTGATTGAGGGAAATGTTGTTCATGTAATAAAGCTTTAATCTTTTTGAAAGGATTTGGCTTATAGTGCTTTTAAGATGTGCTTCAAATTGCTCACTATGGTCCCACGAAGTGTAGAATTATTATGATAGTCGTTGACTCGTAATCAAAGGAAAAGATTGTTCATGCAAACGATATATCCATTCTCCTCAAAGGATATTGAAAGGATGCGACATATTATGAGTTTGAGGTGCTGTGTTCCAAGAGAGAGAGAGATTAACAGAGGAATTAATGATATGATGACGCATATTATGCACAAACGAATGGACCCACCAAGCAATATTAACAGAGCAGTCTGCAGAAAGCAAAGTGCTATTTGTCTGGAAAGCAAGGAAGTTTTGGCCTGACTTTCTTAACGTGTAATTTACGTGGCGAATTTCGTTAACATATCGTTTTCAACGTGAAAGAAAGCATTTAATTAAGAAAGTTAAGCCCATGCAGGGGCCAATATTCTTCGTTTTATCATCTTCAACGTGCTGCGTCACTGCGTGCATGAACGAAAGATTTGAAGTATAACAAACTTTAATAATTTTAGTTTTCACTGTGTTCAACTTTACTAGCTAGCTACTTTTTAGTAGGGCTATAATGCTCATTTATATCTTTTTTAGCATTTTTTTGACATTTCAATTGATCGACAACGATGGACCGTCTGTCATCGTATGTTTTTAAGGAAAACTATGTGGGATGGACGTACGGCTGTCGGCAGAGTACTATAAATTCTAATCTGGTTTTTTTCAAGCTAGTTGTTGCAGTGAGAACTTAATTAGTGTGTGGAAGATAATCAATTAGAAATTTAGGGGAGGAACGACTATATATAAATTTTGTTTAGAGGGGAACCAAAACTATATATATATATATATATATATATATATATATATATATATATACTAGCTACCAAGACACAATATTTCGATGCACAAAAAATGTGTATATAAACACACACTCACATATATATATACACATGATTAATATTGTCATATTTCAATTAGGTGGGACATTGAGGGTCATAACATATTATCATGCTCCACAGTTGACGTTTACGATGGTTCACTCTATAGACACTCATGAGCCGATGGTAACAATTTATATTTTGGCAATTTTATTCCCCTATTATTATTCAACGGTTTAATACTAAGCCCATACATTTTAATTCAACCTATAGATCGCCCTCTTTGCGACTCGACTACAACGTCACAATCCTTTTGATCTCATACTTGACGAATTGCATTTCATCCTATACTCGACGTGGTGGTTAACTCTAGTACCAAATTAAAAAAAAATAAAAAATTGAGATTATTAACTTGCCATTTTCTAAAACCTTAATGTGGTATAAATTGATCAAGAAACTATTTGAAACTTTATTAAACTTTATTGGAGGGGGACAATCACAATGGGGGAATCTATAGATTGATGTGTTTTCAAAGTATATGGGGGACCATAAAATACTGGGGCTCAGCCCACCTACCATACTGATGATCCATGGGCCCCCAGAAAATATTTCCCTTGTAATTCATGGAAGGCGAGGTTTCTTTCCAAAAAAAAAAAAAAAAGTTGGGACCTAAATGCATAGTACAAAGAAAAAAGGCCATCAGCTACCCCCGGAATGGACGGTCCTTATTCAAGAAATGACCTGCGGGTCACCCCTGATGCACCAATTACTTCATGCCGACTACACATATCGGTCAATTTTGATCAAGCGTGGCAGTCGAACTAGCCGTGTGATTAATATCACTAGTCAACATCAACGATTCAACGTGTTACGTGTATATTGCGTGGTGGGTAAATGGTCAGAATCTTGACCGTGGGGGGAGACAGCAGACGTGGCTGTAAAAAGTGGGGCGGTGTAGTGGCGTTATCGTGTGGAAGACTGTCGGGGCTACAGGATTTGCGGCGTCTGCACAACCTTTGTCATTTCTTCCTAAACTTTTCAATTATATTTGCACGTGCACCTTTTTCAGACTACTTTTGTTTGATACTTTTTCACCATAAAATAAATAAATAAAATAATTCCTACAACTCATTTTTTTAATTTATTTATTTGATTAGTTTGTTCAAAAGTTTAGGAATGTGTCACAGTTTCCAATCTAAACCCCACATAAATCTTGCCTATAACACAAAATCTTGTAAAGGAGGGTGGTACTGGTACTCTATGGCCACAAAATCTGAGGATTGTAAAACAAAATCTTAGTAGCTATGATTGTTTTAGTGATGACGTTATTCATATCTATCAAATAAACTTTGGACCCGTGTAACAGTCTAATAAAAATTTTGGGTGAAGGTTTAATTTTGTGAGACAAGACATAAACAGAAGGCAAACAAATGTAGACCATGACAATGGATGAAAAAAAACACTTGAATTTTGTTGAAGGGCAGATAAAAAGGAGTAGTCCATGAAAGGAAATGACAAGATACAGCTAATTTGGATGGTCATGAGTCATTAGTCATGAACCAACGCAATGGGTACCGTACCACGTCTAAAGAAAGATTAGTTGGGGATTTGATTTGATTGGGAAGCCAATCTCAATCACAATTACATACACAATTTTGTACGGGTGATTGTGAGATACTAGACACAAGAATAGACCTCCACGTGCTCACTCCACTGTTGCTAATCTCGATGGGTTAAAAGTTAAAACAAAACAATCACTCTCTCATCAGAATTCAGAAGAAACCATATTAGTTGTTTATTTTCTTGTCGCTCAAAAGCCCACCCTCAACAGTGAACACTGAATGAATATGCCTTTTCTCCTCCACAAGTTTTCTTTCTCTATTTTCTAACTCGAGCTTTTTCTTTTGACTGAAACTGAAAGAAAGGAGAGCCAAATATTATATTACAATTATTAGTGGGGTTCCCAGTTTTTTTTTTTTTTTGGGACCCAACACAGATATAATTGGACTGGACTCGACCAACACATGACATCGTTGTTTTCTTGTCGGTTCGAAAAGCCCAAGTTTGCTTGATAATGGTCGGACCCATAACCCATTCATGAAGTGAAGGACGCTTAAGCCAACACATGGTGCTGGAAAGAGCTGCATGATAGAGGCCAAGGTCACTCCACTGGGTTTAGGAGTGGGCTCGAGCTGGTCCAATATTTTTTAGACAGCATACATTTGAATGTAAGAGCATTTCCGATACATGTCAAAAAAAAAAAAGCATCTCCGGTAAAGATTGTCATTTTAACTATTAAAAATACAATTTCTTTTTTTTAGCTACTATTTTATCATTATACACTTAAGCAAAATATCTATTTTAACTCTATAGTCTAATTAAATATTAATTTTTAGTATTATTTTTATTTTCACTAAGGGAGAGGGAGAGAGAAAAAAGAGTAAAAAAAATCTTAAAAGATGGTACAATAAACTTCTATTTTAAAGTGTTTGCTGGAGCTCCAAAAATGTTTATATTAGCTAAATTTTAACAAAACTTTTACTTTAAAGTGATGGGCAAATTAGGTCAAAAAACAATATTAGCTATATTAGCCATTATTGCTATGTTTTCAGTTCCTCTACGGCTAGATTAGCTTCAAAAGAGTTAAATTAACATTTTAACTATAGTAATAGCTATTTATTGTTATTTACTGTAGTACAATGTTCCTATTTTTTAATATTGTTTCTTTCTTTCTTTCTTTCTTTCTCTTCTCTCTCTCTCCCTCATCCCTTTCCTCTTCTTCAAGACTGGTTCTTTGTTCTTGGTTTTCTGGACAAACCCATCCAACAACTCCTCTCATATTTCCTTCTAATATCAAATCCTTCTTTTCTACCTATACCTCATGAACACCGGAACCCACTGCCACAGATGGGGTTCAGATCCACCATAGCCTGCCATATACAAATTTGTAAATCAAGCCAAATAAATCAGCCATGGGGGGTTTGGGTTGAGAGGGAAGAGACAAAGCGAGAGTGAGAGAGAAAGAGAGCTAATTGCAGAGCTAGTCTTGGGAGGTTTGGGTTTGGGTTGAGAGGGAAGAGCGAGAGTGAGAGAAAAGTGAAAAAAAAATATATATATATAAAATAAAAAACATTAAATAATAATATTTAAAGAAAAATAGATAATAAAATAAAAAATCTGTTGGAATTTGTATTAAAAAAAATGAGTAGGTAAAATAGATAAAAATATTTTTTTTGGCTAGGTAAACTAACTAATGCCGCTGAAGATGCTCTAATGGAACGTTAGAAAAATATTTTTAATTATTTTGGCCTAAAATAGAAGTGGCATTAGGTTCCACAACCCCTACCCAATCTAGTTTTCTAGGCAAATAAAAAAGATTGCTATGTAAAACAAAAGAGTAACCCTACACGTACATATTGACCTTACTAAATGACGTGATAGAGCGATGTAGGACTACCATATCAACAAAACAATAATTTACGACTCTAAATTCACAAATAAATTTAATTGTTTAATAGTTTACATGATAAGTATTACATAACTGCTACGCTAGTTTGTAAGAATCTTATAGCAGTAAAATCTATTCTTCGTACCCATTTTAACATACATAATTCACACCACCGTCTCGTGACGTGGATGGAATGGAACTTACTGGACCCAAATAGAAATTTAGTCCAATAAGTTCTGCCCACCTCATTTGGGCTCGGTTTTTAGTGCAGAGCCAGACAGGGGTAAAGGGCGTGATCGGTCCAACACGTACGCAGAGGTGTAGGAGGTTATAGAAGTTTCTATGTCCAGTCAGAAGATCCATGGAAAGGACTGGAACGTAGTTATAGAAGTTTCTCTATCTCTCTATGATTGCTCAGAAGAGCGAGTACCAGAAAAAACCAGAATCCCTTCTACAGTCTCCTTCTAAACTATATAAACCATGCACTCGTACGTCGACTTCATCATCAAGAGTTGTTCTAAGCTTCTGGTCTACACTCTCAAACAGATCGACAAAATCTTTATTCATCAACCATGTCTCTCATTCCAAGCCTTCTCGGTGCCCAACGAACAAACATCTTCGATCCCTTTTCTTTGGACATCTGGGATCCCTTCCAAGGCTTCCCTTTCACTTCAGCAAGTGATCAGAGCTCTGCGTTTGCGAACACGCTCGTTGATTGGAAGGAGACCCCGGAGGCTCACATATTCAAGGCTGATCTTCCTGGGCTGAAGAAGGAAGAGGTGAAGGTCCAGGTGGAGGAAGGAAGAGTGCTCCAGATCAGTGGGGAGAGAAACAGAGAGCAAGAGGAGAAGAATGATAAATGGCATCGGATTGAGAGGAGCAGTGGGAAGTTTCTGCGGCGGTTCAGGTTGCCAGAAAATGCAAAGATGGATCAGGTGAAGGCTAGCATGGAGAATGGCGTGCTCACTGTGACTGTCCCAAAAGAGGAGGAGAAGAAGCCTGCGGAGGCTAAGGCCGTTGAGATCTCCGGCTAATTCAGAAAATTCTTATACGGTGGATCTAGCGTTGAGTTTGAGAATGTTTTCTGCTTGAAATAATGAGTATATGATAAATACTCTAGTTTGTTTGTCAAAGTGTGTGTTAATCTTTGCTCTGTATGCATGGTTTGTTTCTATTGAAATGGTATTGTAATGTTACTGGTATATATGCTGGTGAATGTATCGGATCAATTTTTCTCTCCATTCACTGAGAAGTGCGACTCAATAAAAACTTACTACTCTACATTGAAATACATTAGATGTGTAGATTACAAAGGAGTAATCTACACATTTGACCAAAATTTGCCCGCAAATCCTCGACCGACCCCGTCTTCGCATACGCATGCAGTTAGCGTAGCATTCCATGAGAAAACGTCCCTTTCATGGTGTTTCCTAATTAAGGTTTTAACAATTAAGTTAACCTCTTGAACAAACAAACATTTTTTATTTAGCCTCATAAATTGACTAGTAGTACGTATAATACTTAAATACATTAAATTATTATTTTGTTCTAATTAAGCCTTTTTATTAGTATCGATTAAACTTAGATGCATCAAATATTTAAAGAGTAATGCCGCACGCATATACTTAGCCCTTAGGGAGGCCACGTTTTCCCCCAAACAAAATTTTTAAAAAAAAAATGCTTGTAAAATTTTGTAAAAGTTATAATTTTACCCACAAATTTTTTAGCTTTGCCCCCCTCCTCCAAAACTTCAAAAGTTAGTTCTGCTCTTGCACATACTTCTACTTTCTTACACTTATTTTAATTTTCATACCTATAGATGTGAAAAAAATTGGATTAAGTGTAGTATTCTTTATATTTAAACGGCATAGAAAAATAATAATAAAAGTTATTGTGAAATTTATTTAAATAATAAAAGAAAAAGTAGTTGGATTCTAAAAACATAGAAAAAGTGCTACTAGTGCTCTTAGTTGTCATATACCGATGTTTAATTTGAGCAAGTCTCTGGCCTAATCATCTTGTGGATCATATTTGGAGCCAAATGTCAATGTACCGGCACTAAAATTCTATGAAGGGTGTTATCAATGGCCTAAGCTTTTGAAAACTGCCCATTTTTCCCTTCTTCCATATTGAATAGAAAAATAAATAAACAAATAAGGGGCACATATATGGTTGACACTTAACAACAACTTAATTAATAAAACAAAAGAAAAATAAAATAAAATCTTAATTAATAAAACAAAGTGAAAGGACAGAACTCTAGGAATTTGAAGTTTAAATATGAAGTGCCAAATGTTAGGTTGCCCCATGAAATGGGAATAGGATCCTCTCCAATCCATTTTGGATTGAAGGGTATTCAGTTCATGGTGAAGATCTCTTTAAAGAGATCTAACAACCACGAAGATGTCACGTGTCCTATTTATTAAAAAATAAAAATAAAAATAATATTTTTAATATTTAAAAAATAAAAATAAAAATTTTTTTTTGTTGCTTTTGAGATGGCCCTTTGGGTGGCCGGAGCACCCCCAAGGGCCATGGGGGTGGCTTCGGCCACCCCAGAAGCCACCCCAGAACGGTCGGATGGGGGTGTTCGACGCCACCCCATAGCCCTTGGAGGTGGATCGGCCACCCCCAACGGCCAAATCAATTTTTAAAAAAATTGTTTGGTGATTAAGGTAGGAGCACCCCAAGGGCCACTGTTTGGGCTGGGTGGCTTGGCCACCCAGACCGGTCGGCCTAGGGTGGCCGAACATGGCCAAACGGTGGCCCTTGGGGGTGGTCCGGCCACCCCAAGGGCCATCTCAAAAAAAAAATTTTATTTTTTATTTTTTGAAATATTAAAAATATATATATTTTTTTATTAAATAAAATATGTGGCATCTTTGTAGTCGTTGAAGAGATCCTTACCATAAACTAGATACCCTCCAGTCCATTTTGGACTGGAGAGGATCCCATTTCTATGAAATGTATGTGAACCAGCAGCTTGCAGGCCATTTCTTCTGTGTGGTTTATTATAGCTTGAATTGAACTCTTGTTCTAGCTTTGGACAAATTTGTCATTATTAAAATTTCAATTCTCGTTGAGAATTATTCAAATTATTTGTGCAGGGAAACCTCCAAAAATTATTGATCTTTTTGATGCTAAGAAAGGCTAATTAAGAAATGCTTTTGTTATGATGATGTAATTTTATAAACTAAACCATATATATATATATAGTGTTTTTGTTATGTCCTTTTGTTGATCTAATAGATATATTAATGAAATTTTAAACCGACCATGATGAGTGAAATGAGAGAATTTATTCATTAGAAAAGCCAAGTAAGAATTCCTGATTATGAAGAGATATCTTATATATAGAATATAATAAGATTAACTAATTAGACACTAATTAATGATTAATGACAATATATACTAGTCAATGAAATTAATTTAAATAATACATTTATTTTTCTCAGTAATAGAAAGCGATGTTACTCTTTACACTTGTTTATCACATTCATTTTACACCACTAATTAACATGACGTATTTTAAATGGCTTCCCATATTAATTAGTTATTAAAAATAACAAAACAAAAAAGACATTTAAAATACATCACACTCAAAAAGAGAGCAACACATAGAGAGCATAACAGAGTAAGGAAGGGAGTTACGACTCCCTCCTCCTTGCCCCCTTTCTCCTTCCCCCTTGCACCTCCTTTTTCTCACCTCCACCATAAATTGACTAGGGCGCGTGTCAATGGTCCTTTAGGTGCTTTCTAGCGGCGCGTGAAACGTGTGAGGGTGTATTGAGTTTTGTTATTGTATTTTTGTTATTATTTTTTTTAAAAAAAGAATGTATTCACACTATATTGCTTTTAGTAATGATCTATGATATGGAGTTTTATTCGTTTTCTTAGGTTTTCACGAATCATTATTGAATTTTTTTATCTATTGGTGATTTTAAATATCATGCCACAATTTGAAAGATTTTACCCTCCCTATATCATTAATTATTGATATATGTAATACTATATATTATGATTTATCTTCTATTATATTGGGTTGAAGGCCGCAGAGGTCTTTGGAGGAGGGAGGAAGTGCCCCTCTTCCCCCTCTTCTTTCCCCCCTCCTTCTTGCTTGTATGGTTTTCCCTTATGTTCTGTTTTGGCTTAAAGATTTTTTCTCTCTTGGTGCCCCTAAGCATAGCGCTCATCGTTTTTCCGCCTTGTCATCTCCACAGCATCTCTCCGTCGCTGTTTTTGTTCATGCCACCGATAGTCACTTCCCCTCCTTGCTTCGATGGTTGTTGCTGTGTTGTGGGTTTTGTTGTTTTTGTTTTTTCCCGTATTTTCTTGCTTGTCTTGTTGTCCTGGCAATTGGGCTTAAAATGTGAATAATTTTCTAGCATTTCAGGTCGAGAAAGACTAGTTTTGGTGTGATGCTTTCACTCATGCTTAGAGAATGGCTACCTATATCCCAGATTGAATTTATATTCGCAAATATGTTATGTAAGCTGAAAAGATTGGGCACGGGGTAGCGGACGTAAACATCATAGGATTTCAACATCATTTGATTGTAAAAAAATTTGTACTCATGATTATTCATGAATTATATCATAATGAATTTCTTTCTAAAAAGAAAAAAGAAAAATAGAAGTGGTTGTATTCATCAACTCTTAAACTTTTGTTTAATAAAGGTTGATCCAACACCTAATAAGTATTGTCACGTTGGTTCATTGAGATGAGGTATAGTATATAATATTACTTGTGCCTATTAGTTATTGTTTATATATATATATATATTATATATATATATAAGGGCCGATTAATATTGTCACATCAACAATGACTCTAATGAAATGAAAATTGTGCATGTAACATTACCATTGTCTTTAGAGCACATGCTCTATTAAAAATGAATGTAAAAATTATAAATTTTTTTATAAAAATTGTATTTTGATTAAATGTTAATGTAATAGATTAATTTTTTAAAAATATTATTTGAACCAAATCCAAAGAAAACTTCTACAAACACGAATCATCTTGTTTCTTCTTTACCAATCAAGTCTATTTAAGGAACATATGATTAGTCTTCAAGAGGTAGTTTAATCGATTTGGATCACGTCTAATAAAACGAAGGTCATTAGTTTGAATTCACTTTTCCCTTCTTGTGCGGATATGTCAAAAAAAAAAAAACACATGATTGTACATCAAAATGATTAAAAAAAAAGAAAGAAGGTTTTTTATTGATATAACGGGAATAAAATATATATAAAAAAAATTGTTAGAAAATTAAAAGAGATGGATTTTACCAATTACAGTAATAAAAAGTATTAAAAAAGATTGCTTTGTAAAACAAAAGAGTAACGCTACACGTACATATTGGAGTTACATGATGACGTGACAGTGTGATGTGGGACTACCATATCAAAAAAACAAAACAAAAATTACGGCTCTAAATTGATAAGTAAATTTAATTGTTTAAAAAGTTTATGCGGTAGGTATCACAAAACTTACCACATAAATTGTTACGCTAGTTTGTAAGAATTTTATAGTAATAAAACCTATTCTTCACACCAATTTTATTATACATAATTCACACCATCTCATGGCATGCATGGAATGGATACTTAAAAAAAATAATTCTATTTCGTGTAAAATGGCTAAGAGCATTCACAATGGAATAGCTCTTTTTTTTTTAATGTAAAATAGCTCTTCAAAACTCAATTTATCTAGTTTAGCTAATAATTTTTTAAGGACCTCCTACATCCAATTAGTTATATTTTTATCTATATCATTTAATTTTTAATTTTTTAATTTTTTATAATGATTGTATTTTTCTTAAATATCTTATTTTTCAACTTTTGAGAAATAAGTGATGTGGAAAGAGAAATAATAGGAGAAAATTTTGAAAAAAATGAGATGTGAAAGAGAAATAGTAGGAGAAAATTTTGAAAAAAAAAAAGAAAACAAGTGAGAAAAAAAAAAACGTGGGAAGAAAATTTTGGGAGAGATAGTGGGAGAAAAAAAGACATGAGAAAAAAATTTAGGAAAATAGCTCTTTGAATAGTGCCGCTACATGTAGCTTTTTTTTTAGCTCATTTAATAAAATATCTATTCTACATTTTTTTAAACTTCTCTAATGTAGAGGGTATTTTATCAATTTAAGGAGCTATTTTAGATAAAAGTATCATTTAACTCATAATTTACTCATCCATTATGAATACTCTAAGTGGGTGTGAAATATAGCATTACTCTAAAAATTATAATACATTTTTACAATACTCCTAGCTGCATTGCGGTCACAAAACCCCAGAAAGTACATAAACCAAATACTTTCATAAATTTTTTGTATCGGACCCAAATAGAAATTTAGTCCAATAAGTTCTGCCTACCTCATGTGGGCTGGGTTTTTGGTGCAGAGCCAGACAGGGGAAAAGGGAGTGATCGATCCAACACTTACGTAGAGGTGTAGGAGGTTATAGAAGTTTCTATGTCCAGTCAGAAGATCCATGGAAAGGACTGGAACGTAGTTATAGAAGTTTCTCTATCTCTCTATGATTGCTCAGAAGAGCGAGTACCAGAAAAAACCAGAATCCCTTCTACAGTCTCCTTCTAAACTATATAAACCATGCACTCGTACGTCGACTTCATCATCAAGAGTTGTTCTAAGCTTCTGGTCTACACTCTCAAACAGATCGACAAAATCTTTATTCATCAACCATGTCTCTCATTCCAAGCCTTCTCGGTGCCCAACGAACAAACATCTTCGATCCCTTTTCTTTGGACATCTGGGATCCCTTCCAAGGCTTCCCTTTCACTTCAGCAAGTGATCAGAGCTCTGCGTTTGCGAACACGCGTGTTGATTGGAAGGAGACCCCGGAGGCTCACATATTCAAGGCTGATCTTCCTGGGCTGAAGAAGGAAGAGGTGAAGGTCCAGGTGGAGGAAGGAAGAGTGCTCCAGATCAGTGGGGAGAGAAGCAGAGAGCAAGAGGAGAAGAATGATAAATGGCATCGGATTGAGAGGAGCAGTGGGAAGTTTCTGCGGCGGTTCAGGTTGCCAGAAAATGCAAAGATGGATCAGGTGAAGGCTAGCATGGAGAATGGCGTGCTCACTGTGACTGTCCCAAAAGAGGAGGAGAAGAAGCCTGCGGAGGCTAAGGCCGTTGAGATCTCCGGCTAATTCAGAAAATTCTTATACGGTGGATCTAGCTTTGAGTTTGAGAATGTTTTCTGCCTGAAATAATGAGTATATGATAAATACTCTAGTTTGTTTGTCAAAGTGTGTGTTAATCTTTGCTCTGTATGCATGGTTTGTTTCTATTGAAATGGTATTGTAATGTTACTGGTATGCTAGTGAATGTATCCGATCAATTTGTTTTTCCATTCACTGAGAAGTGCGACTCCCTAAAAACTTACTCTACATTGAAATACATTAGATGCGTAGATTACAAAGGTGTAATCTACACATTTGACCAAAATTCGCCCGCAAATCCACGACTGACTCCGTCTTCGCATACGCATGCAGTTAGCATAGCATTCGATGAGAAAACGTCCCTTTTAAGCATTCTGTCGAACAGGTTTCGAGCATCCAAAAGTTTCCCAGATTCGGCATACAGATGAAGAAGACGATTTTGAATGAAAGCGTTGTCGGGTTGGAAGAAGTGAAGCTCCATGTGGTGTTGCAGTCGCTGGGCTTGGTTGGCTCGGACGCATTCGAGCAAGAGACGAGTGTACGCCTCAGACGTTGCAGAGCCACGGGAGTACAAGAGGTCTACCGCGTGGCGAAGCTTTAGCTTGGCTTTCATTTTCATTTGACTTTCGTCGGAGTAGAAGTTTAGTAGTACTCCGAAATCACGATTGGGTCCATTAGGATGGACATTTTACGGCAGCTTTTGGAGCTATAACGGCAGATATACCATGGGACGTACCCATACATACATGTCGAATTGCCTTATGGGACAATGTCGCTTTAACAGCTCTTTTTTTTTTTCTTTTTTCTTTTTTGTGTGTTAATACAGTAGCTTCCTGGTGTTTCTTAATTAAGGTTTAAACAATTAAGGA
Organism: Carpinus viminea; assembly: GCA_013348765.1. Classification (NCBI taxonomy): domain Eukaryota; kingdom Viridiplantae; phylum Streptophyta; class Magnoliopsida; order Fagales; family Betulaceae; genus Carpinus; species Carpinus viminea. Next base: position 13,509,952 of record CP054667.1, read on the forward strand.
TAAATATACTTTAACACCTTGAACTAACAACTATTTTTTATTTAGCCTCATAAATTGACTAGTATAATATTTAAATACATCAAACTATATAATTTTTTTTTTTTTTTAAGAAAAAATATCGGGAAATTTTATTCCAAAAAATCAGTGAAAGAGAGCAGTTTGCTCCTTTCACAATAATATCACAGATACAATAAATCCAGCCAAACCCTCTATCTATGACATGGTTGACAGCCATCTTAGCTAAAACGTGAGCCGCATTATTACTCTCCCTCCCAAAATGACTGCTTCTCCATATGGCCATGGATGATAAAACATTCTTAGTATCCTCAATCACATGACCGTATCGACTGAGATTCGGAGAACTTGATTGAAGAGCTTTGACCACCTTCATCGCATCACCTTCAAGTACCAGTTTTTGTGCTCCAAAGTCTCTTGAAAAACATGCAGCGTAATAGGACGCCATCGCCTCCCCCATAGTTGGCTCCATTAGTCCCTGTTTGGTGATACTCCTGGCTGCTACCAGCTTTTCATTCCAGTCCCTTATCACTACGCCCATGCCCACTCTTCCGTTTTCCTTACTTATTGCCACATCCCAATTTGTTTTGAGCCATCCGTCCATAGGAGCCGTCCAGGATGAGCATTTCTGTACAATCTGACTTGCTGTCGTGCTTGGCTGATGGTTATGTGCAATTCTGAAATCTTCCAAAGCCATGCATGATTCTCTCACAATCTCCTTTGGATGCTTAAAAACAGCACCATGAAGTACATCATTTCTTCTAGACCAGATTCGCCGAGCCATTCCCACAAACAGGTTTAGCTTTTCTTTCCCAAGCCTGGAAAAGGAAAAGGAAAACAGCTCCACTGCAAGGTCAAGAAACTCCAGCCCTTTTTGAGAACACTTCTGGAAAACTATATCTCCTGCTCCCCAAACGTCCACCGCTGACTGGCATTCCCAAAGAATGTGACTAACTGTTTCCACCTCTTCTTCACAGAACAGGCACCATGGATCATGAATAATTTTCCTTCGTTGAAAATTATCTCTTGTGGGAGATTCAAACTAATGACTTTCGCTTTATTAGATGTGATTCTAACTGATTGAACTACCTTTTGAGAATCTCTCTATTAGTATTGATCCATACTTAAAGGCATTAAATGTTTAAAGAGTAATACTACACATACTCATGAATGAAACTACATGGCCCTTAGGGGGTCACATTTTCCCCATTTTTTTTTAAAAAAAAAAGCTTTTAAAATTTTATAAAAATTATAATTTTAACCTCAAATTTTTTAACTTTGCCTCCCCTCCCCCCCCCAAAAAAAAGTTCAAAAATTAGTTCTGCTATTGCACATACTCTTACTTTCTTGCACCTATTTTTTCACGCCTATATAAGTTAAAAAAAAAAGGAGTAAATGTTGCATTCCTTATATTTAAACGGTATAGAAAAATGATAACAAAAATTATTGTGAAATTTATTTGAATAGTAAAACAAAAAGTAGTTTGATTTCATAAATTTAAGAAAAAAACAAAGAAAAAGTGCTACTATAGTGCTCTTAGTTGTCATATACCGATGTTTAATTTGAGCAAGTCTCTGGCCTTATCATCTTGTGGATCATATTTGGAGCCAATGTCAATATACCAGCACTAAAATTCTATGAAGGGTGTTATCAATGACCTAAGCTTTTGAAAACGGCCCATTTTCCCCTTCTTCCATATTGAATAGAAAAATAAATAAAAATGGGCACATATATATATGGTTGACAACAAGTTAATAAAACAAAAGAAAAAAAAAATTAAAATCTTAATTAATAAAACAAACAGAAAGGACAGAAGTCTAGGAATTTGAAGTCTAAATATGAAGCGCCAAATGTAAGGTTGCCCCATGAAGAGTACGTGAACCAGCAGCTTGCAGGCCATTTCTTCTGTGTGGTTTATTATAGCTTGAATTGAATGAATTGAACTCTTGTTCTAGCTTTGGACAAATTAGTCATTATCAAAACTTCAATCTATTCAAATTATTTGTGCAGGTAAACCTCCACAAATTATTGATCTTTTTAATGCTAAGAAAGGCTAATTAAGAAATGTTTTTGTTATGATGATGTAATTTTACAAACTAAACTATATATAGTGTTTTTGTTGATCTAATAGATATATTAATGAAATTTTAAACCGACCATAAAGAAGAATTATTACTATGGTAAAGGCAATGAAGGAGATTGCGATTGATAAATAACTAGTAGCGAAGATTAAAAAAAAAACAATAATAATAAAAAGCCAAGGAATTAAGGACTTGGTAGCGGATAGAGATGTGATTCGTCGAAATTTACTATAGATCTAAAGTTCTTTGAGACTGTGACTTTTCATAGATATTTTCTTATAATAACTCAAGAAGCTATTGTGTATGTTACAAATAATGATTGAGTTGTACATGAAGATTTTAAATTTTTTTTTTTTTTTTTTTTAAAAGGGTCACACTCACATATTACATGCATTCTTACTTCTTGACATTACAAGCAAACTTTATTTGCTACTCATCAACCTCTTCTCTTAGATTACCTTACGAAAATGAGAGTTAGGTATGCATTTTTCTTAATTGAGAAAACAGAGTCCATCAATCTTGCTAAAAAAGGTATGGGAAAACACTTATGGGATGAGAAGGTAGGGTTTGTCTTGCTCAAAAAGGAAAAAGACCATACCACAAAGTAAAAGAATTTTCAATTTTGGTCCAAGTTATTGCGTGTCTTGATGATTATAAGAAAAATTAACAAGGAGCTAGGAACCATATTATGATTATAAAACACACTTGAAATTCATCAAAATTGTAGAAAAATTATACATGTTTCAATTTTTTTTTTAAAAAAAAACTTAAAGCGCAGGATCTTTCTGGTTAATTTGACGGGTTTCATTGATTGATTAATTTATTTGTCATCGAGTTTGATATTTTATAAATCTTTCAAGCTAAAGGAAAAACAAATGATAAAATAAATAAAAATCTGGGTACAGGTAAATGTAATGAATGGGGGTTGTGGTAGTTGGATAAAACATGGGGAAAATAAATAAATAAATAAAGGCATGGAAGTTGGAAGGTAGGTTGCCTGTTGGACGTTGGATATTTGGATGGAGACATTAAGCCAAACTAAAAGTTGGCAGTTATTATGTCAGCAAAGTTATAAAGGAGAGACTAACTTCCACTTTCATGGAGGTCGGTTGAGAGAGCAAATACAGAACAATTCCAGCTATAGTAAATGAAAATTGATAAAAGCACAATTTTTTTTCAATTTTGATATAATTTTTTAGTTAAATAAATAAAAATTTTAAAACAATAACATTCTATGTAGCCTTTTTTTAAAATTTGATATTTTTCTTCATAATAACGACAATTTTTATGAAAAAAAATATAATTTCTTTTTAATATTACTGCATAAGAAAAAAAGTTAGATAAAAATTATGTCAAAAAGTTAGGAAAAAATATAAAAAAGCCCCCCAAACTACCAGCTGTTTATAATTTAGCCCCCTAATGTTCAAAAAGTAATAAAGTAGCCCCCTAAACTACCAAAATATAATAAAATGGCCACTTATTTTTTTATATTCCTAGAATACCCCTATTCCTTTAACAAATAAAATAATAACATAATTATAAAAAAAACTAAACAATTTTTTAAAAATACAAAAAAACGATGGGCTAATGAATACAAAAAAAAAAAGAAGAAGGAATAAATAAATATTAGCCTACTATTTTTTTGGTTGGGTTTTTTTTTACAATTAGTTTAATATTTTATTTGTTAAAGAATAGAGTATTATAGAATATAAAAATAAGACCTTTTGTGCATGTTAGTAGTTGGAGAAATTACTTTTTAAACGTGAAATTTAAATTATAAACTACTATTTAGTATATTTTCTAAAAGTTATAACTTTATTATGTCTTGTAGTAAATACTAAATAGTACTAAAATATATATAAAGATAATTAATTGTCCTATATTTCCTTTTTCTTTTCTTTTCTTTTTTTTCTTTTTTTTGTTGGGTGCTTTTGAATTGGATTTTAGATTTTTTTTTTTAAAGAAAAAAAAATCCGTCGATCGTCATTAGATTTTAACGGTATTTGATTAAGCCAAAACTAGAAGTTAGTTTGGCTCTGCATGGATTGGATCATTGGATGGATAGGGATCGATGATTTGGCAGTTGCCACTTTCCCACCAACAGTGAAGGCGCATCATCACCATGGTACACGCGTCGCTCTTCTGCGTCAACCGCTTCCTTCAACGGACAGGGACGGTGCCAGAAATTTAACGCTGATTGCGTTGGAACATGTTTTGAGACTGAAATTTACCGTTGACTGCGTTGGAACATGTTTTGAGACTGAAATAGATTTGAGTTGAAAGGTTCCCGGGAAATCGCAATTACGAAATTTTAAAACCATATCTCAAAACATCTTTCAATATTTTTACTTTCTTCAAAGTATGGACAATAATCTGTTTAAAGTTTTCTTCCAGGTCAAATTGAGAGAATTAAATTTAAATAATGTCTTTTCAAATGTAATCTGATAAAATTATAATTAAATTTGAGATGATAATTATTGAATTTTGATTAATTTATGATTTTAAATATTATACCATAGTTTAAAAGATTTTATTCCTTCTTATATCATTACTTATTGATACGTATAATACTATATATTATTATTTATCTTATTTCTATCATATTGGGTTGAAGGCTGCATATGTCCTTGGAGGAGGGTGGAAGTTCCCCCCTCCTTCCCGCTTGTGCGGTTTTCCCTTATGTTCTGTTTTGGCTTAAAGCCTTTTTTTTTTTTTTTTTGGTGTCCCAAAGCTCAGCACCCATTGTGACTTTGCCTTGTCATCTCCATCAAATCTATCCATCACTGTTTTTGTTCGTGCCATCGACAGCCTCCTCCCCTCCTTGCTCCAACAATTGCTGCTGTGTTTGTGGGTTTTTTTTTTTTTTGGTTTTTTCTTGTATTTTCTTGCTTGTCTTGTTGTCCTTGCGGTTAGGCTTAGAATGTGAATAATTTTCTAGCCTTTCAATTGGAGAAGGACTAGTTTTGGCGTGATGCTTTCACTCATGTTTGGAGAATGGCTACCTACATCCTGGATTGAATTTGCATCTGATAGATCTATTCTATAAGCTGAAAAGATTGGGCACGGGGTAATGAATGTAGACGTCATAAGATTTGTATGTTTTCGACCTTTATAACGTGTAATCATTTAGCTTCGATTATAAATTTTAGAGTTTTATACTTCTAAAAAGAAAAAACGAAGTGGTTGTATTCATCGACTCTTAAACTTTTTTGTTTAATAAAGGTTATTAAACACCTAGTAAGTATTGTCACGTTGGTTCAATGAACTGTGATGTAATATATAATATTACTCATGCCTATTAGTTATTGTTTATATATATCTAAGGGCTGATAAATATTATCACATCAATCAAATGACTTTTAGGAGATGAAGATTATGCATGTAGCATTACTATTGTCTTTAGAGTAAATGCTCTATTAAAAATGAATTTAAAAATTATAAATTTGTTTATAAAAATTGTATTTTGATTAAATGTTAATGTAATAGACTAATTTTTTTAAAAAAGATATTATTTGAACCGAATCCAAAGAAAACTTATGCAAAGACAAATTATCTTGTTTCTTCTTTACCAATCAAGTCTATTTAAGGAGTACATGATTGGTCTCCAAAAAATAGTTTAATTGGCTAATAGTACGTCTAATAAAATGGAGGTTACTAGTTCGAATCTCATTTTCTTCTCCTGTACCGGTATGTAAAAAAAAAAAAAAGAGAGAGAACATATGATTGTACATCAAAATAATTAAAAAAAAAAAAAAAAATCTTCCCAAAAAAATGATTAAAAAAAAAAAGGTTTTATATTGATATAACGGGAATAAAATAGATATAAAAAAATTGTTAGAAAATTAAAAGAGATGGATTTGACCAATTACAGTAATAAAAAGTATTAAAAAAATGATTAGGAAAAAAGGAAAAAGAAGAAAAGAGGAAGTGCATTTTACGGTTTTACCCTTTACTTTAATCTAACATAAAAGAGGATGTCGAGTACTGCAGAGGACCACCGACCCCACCACAGACCATCCGTCTCCATTATCTTTGATAAGTATCCAAACTCCTCCGCTTTTCAACTATCCCCTGCTTTTCTTCCCCGGCCACCCGCCCACCCAACTCCTCCTTCATTCCCAAATTCCCCCCCCCTTCTTTCTATCTCTCACAGGCAGGCGCACACACAAACAAACAAACATACATACATCCATGATCCATACATACATACAGTGATTGCAGATTCCTTCTCTCCGTGCGACACAAAGCAAAAAGAGATAAAACTGTCAACTTTTTCTGCTCCCTTTTTATCTAAAAATTCACTCTCCAACCTCTCCTATCCTTCCTCTGTCACACCATTATGGTTTTCTTTGAAGTCAAGCAACAATAACAGAAACCAACCCCACTCTCTTTTACTTTCTCACACCCAAGACGAATCCAAAAAACAGACGCACACACTCTCGACAAAACTGACCCACCCATCGCACCAACAATGGCCAGTATTTTGAGAGACAGAATATTGGGATCCTCCAAGAGACACTCACTTGGCGGCTCCAAAAGGCACGACGAGCCCCTGAGACCCATGCAGCACCACCAACAGCAAGTGTACCCGGTCGAAGACCTGCCCTCCCCGTTCGGCGACCTGGGTTCCAACTTCTCCGACTCGGAGCTCCGAGAGACGGCCTACGAGATCCTCGTCGCGGCGTGCCGGAGCACCGGCCCGAGGGCGTTGACCTACATCCCGCAGTCGGAGAAGGCCGACCGGGCTCCGGTGTTTGCGCCATCGGCGTCGCTGCAGAGGTCGCTATCGTCGTCGGCGAGCCGGGTGAAGAAGGCTTTGGGGCTGAAAACGACGCCGTCGAAGAGGAGAAGTGGTGGTGGTGGTGGTGGCGAGTCGGTGAGCCAGGGGCGAGTGAAGAAGGCGGCGACGGTTGGGGAGCTGATGAGGGTGCAGATGAGGGTTTCCGAGCAAACCGATTCGAGAATTAGGAGAGCCCTGTTGAGAGTCGCTGCTGGGCATGTGAGAACTTTGACCTTTCCCTTTGAGAAATTTACAACTTGAGTTTGGTTGTTTTTTTAATTATAATTTTTATTTTGGTTTACTTATTGGTTTTGTGATTTGGGTTCTATTTGGAAGCTGAGAAAGTTGAGGGGAAAAAAAAAAATTTGAACTTGTTCTCTTTTTTATTCCTAAGTATAGTATTGAAAGTAGAAAACGCAAGTGAGGACTGTGTTTAGTGCCTGTGAACTTCTTTTGGATTTCTGTCTGAATTGACTGTTTGGTTTCGCTTCATTGTGAAAGCAAAGAATATATGATTCCAAATTTTGTTTTTCTTATTAATTTAATGATTTGAGGTTTAAGTTCTGGCACCTTGTGTATTCATCGTCGTCGTGTAATTTTGTACTTATTAGTTATTCTCTTGTTTGTTTCTAGATTAATTTTTGGGGGTTAAGTTCACTGGTTAATTGCACTAAAAGTTCTTATACTTTGTACCCATTTGGATATGGCCATTGTAGCTAGACGTGCTTATAATCCATAGTTTATTGGTTTTTTCTTGCTTGCGCCCCTTTAAACTGGTACGGTGATTTATTTGGTTTCTATATCATGAATCAGCTTGGAAGGCGAATAGAGTCTATGGTTTTGCCACTTGAGCTATTACAGCAGTTCAAATCTTCAGATTTTCCCAATCAGCAAGAATACGAGGCTTGGCAAAGGAAGAATCTGAAGGTTTTGGAGGCAGGACTTCTTCTGCATCCTCACCTGCCACTGGAAAAGACTGACACTACAGCACAACGGCTCCAGCAGATTATTCGTGGGGCCCTAGAGAAGCCCCTGGAAACTGGAAAGCACAATGAATCAATGCAATCCCTGCGTAGTGCTGTTATGTCTCTTGCTTGCAGATCATTTGATGGATCTACATCTGACACCTGCCACTGGGCAGATGGGTTTCCGCTGAACCTCAGGCTCTACCAAATGCTCTTAGATTCATGTTTTGATATTAATGAAGAAACAACTATTATTGAAGAGACCGATGAGGTTTTAGAACTCATAAAGAAGACCTGGGTAATCCTCGGATTGAACCAGAAGCTGCATAATCTTTGTTTCTCATGGGTTTTATTCCACCGTTATGTTGTAACTGGCCAAGTAGAAAGTGACCTGCTATTTGCATCCAATAATATGTTGATCGAAGTTGAAAAAGACGCCAAGGCAATAACGGATCCAGTTGAATCAAAAATTATGAGCTCTACGTTGAGTTTGGTATTGGGCTGGGCAGAGAAAAGGCTTCTTGCTTACCGTGATACTTTCCACAGTGGTACTATCGAATCAATGCAAAGTGTTGTCTCTCTAGGGGTATTATCAGCCAAGATATTGGTAGAAGATATCTCTCGTGAGTATCGTAAGAAGAGGAAAGAAGTTAATGTGACCTTTGAAAGGGTTGAAACTTATATAAGATCATCGCTACGCACTGCTTTTGCTCAGGCAAGTTTCTTCCTTTCAGCATGATATCCCTAAATTTGAATATGCTTACAAGATGAAACTTATGTTCAACAACCTGTTGATCCTGAGGTGTATATGGTAGGCTTTTGACAGTGAACCACCAGTTAAAACTGTTCAGTTGGTGAATCCTCTAAAAGTATTTGACTCCAGAGTTGACTTCCACAGAGGACTTCACCTTTCTGATGTACTGTTCGGTTGGTGAATCCTCTAAAGGTATTTGCTTCCAGAAAATGACCTTCATAGCGGACTTCACCTTTCTGGTGTAGAACTTGAATCTTTATCACAATTTCGTAATATTGTGGAGGAGTTTGTGACCATTTCCATTCCTTTTGTGACATGTTACCCAACCTGATTTATCACGTAATCAACTTTTTATTGAATTTATCCTTTCTCCTGTATTCCTGTGATTGCATTTTCTCTCCTTAACTGAATCTGTTCTTCACCCCAAACTTGAATCTACTATTCCTTGAATTCTTTTTACTTTTCAATCATCATTAGTCAATTGACATTTTTGAGATAGTGTAAAGTCCATGGGGGATAAACCATACGCGTCGACTGTTTGGAGTATGTTTTATCTGTATCCATGTTCATGTTGTGAAATCCTGACAATGCATTGTAACCTATATGTATTTTCCAAGTGTATTTCTTTTTTTCCCAGTCATTGTTTGGGTATACAAAATCCAGATGATTTTTTCCCCAGTTTATGTTTGAATACATTTATATATATTTTTTTAATAAGCTCACTTCTTAGCCGTGCTATGAAAACATGACTCAAGGTTCTAATTGATTTGTCTTAAGTCAGAAAATGGAGAAGGTGAACTCGAACAAGCGTATATCTAAGAACCAGAACAGTCCTCTTCCTGCCCTTTCCATCCTTGCACAAGAGACTAGTGAACTGGCTCTTAATGAGAAAGAGATATTTAGTCCAATACTGAAGAGGTGGCACCCTCTTGCAGCAGGTGTTGCTGTAGCTACCCTTCATTCTTGCTATGGGAATGAGCTGAAGCAATTTATTACAAATATTAGTGAGTTGACACCTGATACACTACAAGTGCTGAGAGCCGCTGACAAATTGGAGAAAGATCTTGTGCAGATTGCAGTTGAAGATGCAGTGGACAGTGACGATGGTGGGAAGTCTATTATACAAGAGATGCCTCCTTATGAGGCTGAAGCTGTAATTGCCAATCTGGTAAAGTCATGGATAAAGACAAGAGTCGACAGACTGAAGGAATGGACTGACAGGAATCTGCAACAAGAGGTGTGTGATGGAAGGTTCATGTTGATTTTCTAGTTATAGATTTTCTTTAAATTTGATCAAAGTTTATTGCAGCCTGGATTTAGCCAGCACCTGCAGATGCAAACTTGATATGGCTTAATATTATTATGCGACCTAGATATGGATTTTTTTTTTCTTCTGTTTTATGTGATCAGTATCATCTGAGATTCAAAAGGACGTGATCACTCACACACACAAATAGTCATATCCCTGTCACATTTGTATTGCAAAGGCACCATCATTATGCACTGATTCTCTCCTGGACCACATGCGGAGGTCGAGAGTGAAGAAGTGCATGATGAGCAAACAAGGCAGACAACTCTGGAGTCAGATAAGACATCTCCATATGCTCTGCTTGTTGATGAGAATATATTTTTGATGCTATATCAATGAGCTTTGGTATGCAGTACATATATGCGAGGCAACCAGTTAAAAAGTGCTTCTGTGTGTTAGCATGTTAAGGGATGGGGTTTGGTTTGGGGGGGTGAGTGGTTTGGGGATGATGGTATTCCTCTTTAATGCACGAATATAATCTTAATATCTTGAGGATGACCCAATAAAAGGTTGTTCTCATTGTTGGTTTGATTGGGTTTAGGGAGATGTGGGTTGGTGTTTTATCTCTATTCATTGTTTAGACTTTTGTTGCACAACTAATTGTTAATATTAGAATACAGGTTTTTAGTTTTAGGAGTGAAAATATTTCTTAGGAATAGCTAAGATGCTGTGTACAATGGGTAAAATCTCTTGGGCATCATCTTGTAGAATTTAAACTTTTTAGCCAGGTTCAAGTTTTCACTTTGCTTGAATATGGTTTCACCTGCTAATCCAAGTCGCTAGCAATGTTTTTCTGTTATAGTATCTTGTTCCAACACCTATGAGTTAGCCTTAATTTATTTGTTGATTTTGTTCGACTTCAAATGTTTTGAGTCAACCTTATGTTGATGAAATTTGTTCAAGCCTGAAATACATTTGCCTAGTTTCCTTCATATGTAGTGGCAATTGGCTTCCGAGCTTCATTAACACAACCTAGTAATTTCCAAAATTATGTCATTCATTAAAGATCTGTGTGAAAATTATCCTTTTACTAGTTGACCAAACCATGCTGACCTCTTTCCTGTAGGTATGGAATCCACGGGCCAACAAAGAGGGGTTTGCTCCTTCTGCTGTTGAAGTTCTCCGAATCATAGATGAAACTTTGGATGCATTCTTTCTGTTGCCAATTCCTATGCATCCATTACTGCTTCCTGAATTGATGACTGGTTTTGACAGATGTGTTCAACATTACGTATTGAGGGCCAAGTCTGGCTGTGGTATTATTCCATACCCAGAGAAAGATGGATGCATTGATTTTTAAGTTATTAATCTTTTCAATGATCTCCAATTCTTTTCTTTGATCTGCAGGAACCCGAAATACTTACATTCCTAGTATGCCTGCTTTGACTAGATGTTCAACTGGATCAAAGTTCCATGGTGTATTCAAAAAGAAGGAAAAATCACATATAATGCACAAGAGGAAATCTCAAGTTGGAACTTCAAATGGGGATAACTCCCTTGGGATACCCCAGCTTTGTGTTCGCATTAATACTTTGCAGCAAATTCGAACAGAGTTGGGAGTTTTGGATAAGAGGACAATTGCTCATCTTCAAAATTCTGAACGCACTCATGCGGACAATATTGAAAATGAGACGGGAAAAAGGTTTGAGCTTTCAGCAACTGCTTGTGTGGAAGGGATCCAACAACTCTGTGAGGCAATAGCATATAAGATCATCTTCCATGAGCTAAGTCATGTTCTTTGGGATGGCTTGTATGTTGGGGAAGTTTCTTCTTCTAGGATTGAGCCCTTCCTTCAGGAGCTTGAGCAAAATTTGGAAATTATTTCATCAACAGTGCATGACAGAGCCAGAACGCGTGTCATTACTGAAGTAATGAAAGCTTCTTTTGATGGGTTCCTGTTAGTTTTGATTGCTGGAGGCCCTTCTCGTGCTTTCACCCAACAAGATTCTGAAATAATAAAGGAGGATTTCAAGTTTCTTACGGACCTATTTTGGTCCAATGGTGATGGATTGCCAGCTGATTTAATAGATAAGTTGTCAACCACAGTTAAAAGTATCCTCCCTCTATTTTCTACTAATACACAGAGCCTAGTTGAGCAATTCAAACGTTTAGTTGTGGAGACCTATGGCTCTTCTGCTAAATCTAAGCTTCAGTTGCCTCCAACTTCCGGTCAGTGGGGTCCCACCGAACCAAACACGATTTTGCGAGTTTTGTGTTATCGGAACGATGAAACTGCTGCAAAGTTTCTTAAAAAGACTTACAATCTGCCCAAGAAATTAAACAATGCTGGGTTCTGAAAAAAGTGAGTCGATGCACTCGTGGGCAAGAAATGCTTCTGGGTCGTTTCTGATTTTGCTATATTTATTATACCAACATATTTACTATGGGGGGCTTCTGGCAGGGTTGCCCGTGTTGCAGGAAAAAATATAGCTCATGTATAGTAATATTCATTGACCGCATTCGATTTGTTCAGAGCCTTCACTTGTCTGTCACCAGAAATTCATGGGAACAGTGGACTTGCTCCTTGGTTTTTGATTAAAGAAAGCTTGGGAATCTATAATGCACGAGGAAGCTCCTGTGAAGACAACATTTGTTGGACATGGTGGGGTTCTTGCTCTCTCTTTTCGTTTCATTTCTTATGTTTCACACTGCACAATGACAACATGTGCAGCATACAAAGATAAAGGTTTGGTAATAGCCTAATAGGAATGTGTTCTTCAAATTTATTGTGTGGCCATTTTTATCAGGTAGCTTCTTGTCAGGTGACTCGGCTACTATTTATTTGTATAATCTAATGTATCGACTTTTCAGAATTTTGGCTAATAATGAGAACTGCTTGTTGGAGGATTTCTGCAGAGCCAATAAAGGAAAGATTATTTCTCTAAATTGGGTCGGAAGAGTTTTTTTGAAAATATAAGATGCACATATTTTTACTTATCAAAAAAGAAAAGAAAAAAAAGATGCACATAATTTTTTTAATAGATAGATAAAGTTGAAATTAATTTTACCAAATACTTATATGTGACTTACATGTTAATAATGTCATTTTTATAGATTGGGTTGAAAAATTTTGTTTAACCCAATTTGAAAGAGAACTCGATCTTGCGAAAATCCGTTTAATGAAATATGTTTACAGACAAAAATACTTGCACATGTTTTACATTACAAAAGACTAATGATTGACGACATTCTTGTCTTTTTTTGTGTTCACCCAAAATTGTTGCAACTTTAATCACCATTAAATTTGTACATTCTTACATATGGGGCTTTTATATGGGGCCAAGGTCTGCAATAGGTTGTAACGGTATACTAGGGCAAAAACATATCAATTGGCGAAATGCAATCCCAATCCGATCAACTCCATGCACCTATATATATCGGGTGAGTTGGTATTTGGCGATTCATCTTTGGCTACGACTTCAATAACTTTGGGGTTTCAACACCAAACAAGGCACAAACTGTCCTTCAAATTTCAACGGACCAAAGGAGATGTACACTGAATGTAGTCCAAAATTGTTCTCTGTTAAAAAGACTAAAGGCCAGCGCAATCCTTCTCCAATGGCTCTCTCGTACATTTTGCATGGTATCAAATGCAGTAACTGAATTGCGAAATTGCCAATCAGAAAAAGTAAGTATGACCGATTCTTGTTTTTTGATCCACTTCTTTTCGTGCTCGTTGTAGAGATTGAGCTTGCTTTCTGCCAAGACCAAAAATAAATTGAAGCAGTTATGTTGATATAACATTGGGGGGCCAAATCTCAAGACATAACTGAGTGAGGAGGAATAATGCGAACCCATTTTGATTTCTTTGCCGGCCTTGCCCCTGATAGGCTGATCCTGTTCTTAGGAGGTTTCAGTTGGTATATGCCAACCATCCAATGATGAGTTGCGAACACCTAAATTGATAAATTTGACTAGTTGCACAAAAGATCAGTAAAGCTCATCAATCATTGGTTGCCCTCACGATAAAACGAGAATGAGCACTTGCTTATGGTACCTATTCTAACCTTGTATTGTGTTTTCCAGCAGTGCTAGCAAAAACACCCTCGTTACTTTCTCTACAGCCTCTTTCCAGAATTTCCCAGGAGCAGAGCCTTGCTCCTGTTTAATATTCATCCTGGCTGCAGCCTGCAGTGTTTCGTAATTTTCCACGCTTCATTACCAGTAGTCCTTGCAAGAGCACTTCCCTCCAATGAAATGGTGATATCTATTTGAATCTCTCAAGATAATTGGTCGTCCAATTATTTTGGATACAAACTTCATAAACACATGGCAATCTCCACAAACCCGAATATTTTTTATAATCCTTAAGGGTGTCCCTCCATGAGGTTTTCGAATTAACCCATATGCAAGAGCAAGTTTCTCGCTGTGGTAACAGATAGATTCGTACTTTTCCTTTTCCCCCACATCATGAAGAACCAAGTTTGTGTTAGGAGCAAAGCCAACTTTATGGAGTTCCCTAATCAGTCTGTTTAGTTCTTCATAAATTTTTTCTGTTTCCGGATGAGTTCGATCTTCTGAAACAAATTTGTGTACTTTGTTATCAATCTCAATCCAACTGTAAGCAGCAAACTTTTTGACATTCTTGTTCTTCATGAGAGATCTCATGGATGCCACATCTTTCCATCTTCCACAAATAGCATATATGTTGGAAAGCATGATGTAAGGTCCAGCATTGAGCGGATCCAATTCAAAGAGATGCCTAGCTGCCATCTCTGCTTGTTTGATGTCACCCTTGATTGCACTAACAGATAGAAGGGTAGACCAGATTAGACAATTTGGCTCATGGGGCATTCCTTCAATAAGATCTACTGCTTTGTCCATGTAACCTGAACGACCAAGAAGATTGATCATGCATGCATAATGATCCAAAGTAGGTATCATACCATGCTGTTTGCTTATTGAATCAAAATATTCATGTCCTTGTTCAATCAAATTAGCATGGACACAAGCAGATAAAACACCTATAAAAGTAACATTATCAGGTTTCAAGTTTTCTTTTAACATTTTCTCAAAGAGGGCCAAGGCCTCTTGATGCTGTCCATTCTGTGCATAACCTCCAATCATCGCATTCCAGGAAACCACATTCAAAGTTGGCATTGTTTTGAAAACCATCCAAGCATCTGAAGTGACTCCACACTTGCAATACATATCAACAAGGGCACTAGACACAAGCAAACCATCATCAACTCCCATATGAACTGTTTTTCCATGAACAGCCTGGCCATTATACAACGAAGCTAATTTGGCACAGGAACTAACCACACTTGAGATAGTGAAACTATCAGGTCTGACATTTGCTAGTAGCATTGCGCCAAACAACATCAAAGCATCCTCTTCTCTCCCGTTTTGTGAATAACCTACTATCATTGTGGTCCAACAGATCTTATCCTTCCCCTTGATCTCACTAAATATCTTACTAGCTTCATCTACATATCCACATTGAAGGTAAGCACCAAGAACATTTGAAATCGTAACTTGGTCAGGCTTCAAACCCCATATCTTCATTTCATGAAATAACTCGATGCATTTCTCAGGCTGCCCATTTTTCACAAACCCAGAGATAATCGAATTCCAGGAAACCACATTCCTGTTAGCCATTCGATCAAACATCCATCTCGCACGATCTATGTCACCGCATTTGGCATATATATCTATCAAAGCATTCCAAATAAAAACATTCCCACACAAATTACCGACAATAATCCTCCCATGAATCTGTTTGCCACGCCTCAAATCCAATAACTGCGCGCATGCATGCAATGCGCTGACATGGGTATACTCCGTAGGCTCAAAACCTTCTTCCTGCATTCTCACAAACATCTCCAAGGCCTCGCTGGAACACTCATTTCCAGCACAACCTGCAATCATCGTATTATATGAAACTGAATCACGGAAAGGCATCTGACCAAAAGTCGCCCGCAAATCCTCGACCGAACCCGTCTTCGCGTACGCAGATAGCATGGCATTCCACGAGAAAACGTCCCTATTAAGCATTCTGTCGAACAGGTTTCGAGCATCCAAAAGTTTCCCAGATTTCGCATACAAATGAAGAAGACGATTTTGAATGAAAGCGCTGTCTGGTTGGAAGAAGTGAAGCTCCATGTGGTGTTGCAGTCGCTTGGCTTCGCCAACTTCGTTGGCTCGGACGCATTCGAGCAGGAGACGAGTGTACGCCTCAGAAGTCGCAGAGCCACGAGAATACAAGAGGTCTACCGCGTGGCGAAGATTGTGCTTGGCTTTCATTTTCCTTTGACTTTCGTCGTCGTAGTAGTAGCTGTACTCCGAAATCACGATTGAGGTTTAAGTTCTGGCACAAAGTTCCATGGTGTATTAAAAAAGAAGGAAAAATAACATATAATACACGAGGAAATCATGGAACTTCAAATGGGGATAACTCCTTCGGGATGCCCCAGCTTTGTGTTCGCATTAATTCTTTGCAGCAGATTCGAACAGAGTTGGGAGTTTAGGACAATTCTTCATCTTCAAAATGCTGAATGCACTCATGCAGCATGCGGACAATATTGAAAATGAGATGGGAAAAAGGTTTCAGCTTTCAGCAACTGCTCGTCTTCCATGAGCAAGGTCTTTTTTTCGTTTTCTTTTTTACAAGGAAAATCTTTTCCACTATTTGATCCGATTAAAATGTTTCCAAACAACTCATTTAGCCAAATAATATGCTCTATAGTTAACATTCTTAAAAACTTTTTTAGCCTTGCAGCCCTAGAAAGAAAGCAAATACAAGAAAACGTCCGAAATACATTAGACGCTCTAGCTAAGTCATCATCTTTGGGATGGCTTGCATGTTGGGGAAGTTTCTTCTAGGATCAAGCCCTTACTGGAGCTCGGTCAAAATTTGGAAATTATTTCATCATTAAAAATATGCATACATGTTTTTCCATAAACATAAAACTAACAATAGAACTAACCTTTGTCTCGTTTTCATTCAAAATAAATGTATCATTTAAAATTATTATTGAATTTGTGATAGAATATTATTAGATTTTAAATCAAATTATAACTATAAAAATCACGTCAATTTTAAGTGAAAACAAAGAAGACACGAGAACATGTATCATTACTCTTCTTTACACTAACAACCATGCCAATATATATAAACAACTCGCCAAAGGTTGCATATCCCTTGTTGCCCCTATGTCAGAGTGATGTCGGAGAAAATCGACAAATTTTATTTTAATTATGCATGCATGTAAAAACCATTAAATTTGTTAGAGAAAGAAAACGGGAAAAAGACGAAACAATGTGATCTAAGTTGGTAATGGTAATGCCACAAGGCACAAACTGTCCTTCAATGGACCATAGAAGATGTACACAGAATGTAGCCCTAGGCGCCAAAGCCCAAACAACTAATCCAAAATTGTTCTCTCCCATCAGCTCCACCCAAGTGTCAAAAACACCTAGAAGAGTACAAAATCTTTGACCGATCATTTGCGTTTCTGTAAGGAATATGCCTAACCATGCCAGCGCAATCCTTCTCCAATGGCTCTCAGGTACATTTTATATGTATCAAATACAGTAACTGAATTGAAAAATTGCCTATCAGAAAAGAAAATATGACATTCAGTGCCAAGGATTCTTGTTTTTTGATCCACTTCTTTTCGTGCTCGTTGTAGAGCTTGCTTTCTGCCAAGACCAAAAATAATTAAAACAGTTATGTTGATAACATTGGGCCAAATCTCAAGAGTCGAGACATAACTGAATAAGGAGGAATAATACATACCGATTTTGATTTCTTTGCCTTGCCCCTGATCCGGTTCTTCTGAGGTTTCAGTTTGTATATGCGAACCATCCAGTGATGAGTTGTGAACACCTAAATTGATATTAAATCCACAAAAATCCAATAAGAAAAATAACAGGAGCTTTACATGAGAAATTTCAATTAAATTTGACTAGTTGAAGCTAATCAATCATTGGTTGCCCTCACGATAAAATGAGAATGTACACTGTTCTTTTTTTTAAAAAAAACTGCTAAAATAAAATAACATTTTGGAAAAGAAATCCATGCAAACATCACAAGAGCTAACCACAGCAAATATATAGAAGAAAAGGCCCAAGGGGCCTTATTTATTATGTGACAAGAAAGAAGCCGCTTTATTGGCGATGTTCTACACCCTGGGGGACCACGGTTTGACAGTATGAAAGAATAATGGAAAGGAAAACCAGATTCCTCAACTGCATAGTGTTTGTATAGATTAAACTGCTTTTATTTCAAAGCCCACCACATGCAGCAAATAAATTAATAATGCTAATTATATCCCACAACACACTTTTCTAAGAATTGGATGTTCAGATCAATTTACCTCTTCGAAATGCGTAAGTTTGAAATACTTCTTTCCAATTTCTGTGCGCCTGACCCTATCAAAGGCTTTGCCATCTGTCTCCACAAACCTGTAGTAAAGAGATGAAATCATTCAAAATTTAAACAGCCAAAACAAATGAACCCTCTATATAGAAACCACTGACTTCACAGCAAAAGCAGACCTGTAATAGGAGAGTTTGTACATGAGGCAGTTTAGCATGGTGGGAGTGGCCTCAGAATCGATCCGATACTGACCATCTCTCTGCAAACAGAAAGAAAACATACTTGACACATTGCTAACTCATATGAATTACCTAGTAAGCAACAATATCATCCAGTTCCTTGGGCCAAAAAAAAAAATTCCACGACCCATTTTGTTAGTTATTACAATTTTTTTTTGGAAAGTAGTGATCATCACTTACAAGGTAGTCAGGTTCCTTGATATGAGGAAATACACCACCTCCTATACGGACCATCCACAGGAACTTATTAATATCATCACTGGGGTAGCCAACGAGACCTGCAAAGTAAGACATCAGAACAAAGTTCCTTTTTTTGGGTATATCTCAGCATACAAGACAGAAATTACCTCCAAAGACAACAAGCACATATTTTACGTCCAAAGAGTTAAAAATTTCCCAAGCTGCCTTTTCCGGAGAAGACATGGCAGTACCAACTGTTGCAATGTGTGTGTTGTTCCATGTATTATTGTCAACAATGACAGTACGATTAGCCATAGCAGTAGTTTGGTACCCATAATCCCACCAAGATGCAACCTGAAAGAATACAGCAACAATAAATGTCAGTGAATATCTTCGTTTGGTCAGACAAGGCTATTTTAGTGGTCAAAGTTTATTAGCAGACACAATAAGCTGTTATCCAGGCCACTAAATCCATCTGGTGGAGAAGTCATGTGTCATGCTCCAGCAAGTATTCTTGTAGAAATACCATTAAGGTGACAATCAACCCAGGTACCCAGAACAGAAGCAGTTAGTGGCAACAAATTGCTATTGAAGACAAGCCCAACATGCTCAACATGTGCATTACTTCTGATGTAGCTTGAAATACATCCACGTATAGTATGATAAAAAAAATTGAGTTCATTCTTGCATCAAGATATATATTAGGACATAGTTGGCTCTAAGCAGCTTTTACTCTCCAGACACAGGCATGCATTTTACATTACACTAGATTGAAAAACAAAAATAGTTGACTAAACCCATGGCAATCAACAGAATCACTCCTAAAGCGAGCTTAAAGCAATCTGCCACCCATTTATTCTCACCAGGCAGTTATATCTATCATAGCTTATCCATTTAAAGCTCCACAAACTTTTCTTCTTTTTCGTTTTGGCTATAAAAATGATTTTTCAAATACTAAGAGTGAGCTCACTGGTGAAAATAACTGCAATCGAAGCCAAGATGAAAATATTTTCAACAAAATATTGTGCAATGAGAAGTAATAGACTTAATAATAAGTTAGTATAATCATGAAGGCTAAAATTATAAACAAGATCTTGATGCAGCAGCAACTTCAAACCATAATACCAGAAAGAAACTGAAGAAATAATAGTCCAGACTTCAGATTCATGACAACAAAGTCAGTCATACAAATGTTAAATATAAGAAGAAAAGTGCAGTAAAAGAAAGGAAAATACATGATGCTGAACTCACTTTATCATCCACCTCGGTGTTGTGGCTCAACCATGCATAAGCCTCTCGAAAATCATCAAAAACATGAAGACCATCATGTGAATAAGATGTTAGAACAATAGAAGGAGCTGAATAAGCTTCTGCTGCCGCCCAGACAGAGTGAACCTACAAAAAGAAATGTCATTCAAAATTAGAGGCTGCTTTCTATTAAGAAAAATATTTTAGTAAACAGAAAGGGGAGCAGAGAAGGAATAGAGCAGGTATCCCTTAAAAAAATGCTAACAAAATTAAAAGTTGATATATGAAGAATAAATTTATATATATATATATATGAACCCCTCCAATGCAAGGCCACTTCGTGTACCCACCTTGTCGGGTAAACCTTGAACCCACACAAAGTGCCCCCTTCACACAGATCGAGTAATACTCTGGCTAAACCCAAGGAATTGTTTGCCCCCAAGGGAATTCGAAACTTAGACCTTGATGGAAATGCCACCATGACCAAGGCCCTTACCACTTGAACTAACCCCTTGGGTTGAAGAATAAATTTTTATTAGTAAAATAATGGAGAATAGATTTTTCAATTAATTATAAATTTCTTGAAGAGTGACATTTAATGTCAAATATAAAGCTTTAAGATGGATGCTACTATTCACATTCGAAGGAAACTTGAGCAAAAATTAACATTTTTCTTTATAATAAGCAACAGAGAGCAGTAATGTGCAAAACTACAGAATCATTCTTCATGAAAAAATGGGTTGACATATAATTGAAAGTAGTTAGGAGTTTAATTGATATTAATCAAATCTATATATATGTATATATGATTTGGCACCGGGTATCTAGAGCTTTGCTCCGACTAATCCCAGGGGTGCACAATCCCTCAGCAAGGAGTTTTCTGCAAGTGCACCTCGGTTAATTCAAGGGGCTCGCCCCCCAATCCGATGGGCCCAAGAAGCAGTTTGCACTCAGTGGGTTGCAAACGTAAGACCTTGAGGAGCATACTCAAATTCTCAGGCTGTCCAACCACTAAGCCAACCCATATTCATTCAGCTAAAAGGCAGGAAAATGAATAAAATAGATTCTTAACAAAAAGATTACTATTGATGAAAAAGAAAACAAATCCAATACCACATAGAAAGCACCCAGCAACACAAGCAAGAGAATAGCAATCACAGATGCTTCCAAAGGTAAGACCAGTAGCTTCTTCTTAATTTGGGACTTAACGGAAGGCTTTTCCACATGCTCCTTTTCCTTCTTCCTATTCTTTTTTGAAGGTCGTTCCTTTACTGCATCCTCACTTTTTTCAGTCTTTACCACATCATTCTGTGCTACAACACTATCAGAACTAGAATCCCCTGCCTTAATGGTCAAAAAGAGAAAATGAACTTTAGCCAGATTAAACTTATTAGGTGGGGCCAGAAGAATGCAAGTGGGCAGTATAGTGTAAAGAAAACAAGCTTACATCAGTTTGGGAATTTCCTGCTACTCCAGGTAACTGAAATTTGATCGATCGTGTGAAAACATCAAAAGCTCCTGAGAGAGCAATCCCAGACATGATGCATGCTGCTGGAGCAAATACAAGCATTAGACGTACCTGTAAAATTAGCGGAAACGATGATGACAGACATAAAAAAATAAGAAGAGGAAGGGAGACAAAAAGACATCGGCTATCTCAACATTATCTCACCATGACTCCAGAAAAATAAACTGATGTGACAATATAAAGGACCGCAAAGGAGCTTGCATCAGACAGTGGTGAGAAGCACGCCTAGCAAAGTAAACAGACCATGTTAGATGTATAAGTATATACCAAATAAAGCAAACTTGAATTGAAAATTCAAAACTTACAATAATGCCAGCAGGAACCAAGAATGCCAAGACGTTAATGTCCATAAAATAAGAAGGCCAAGTAGGTGGTTGATGCTCACTAACACTAGCAATAATTGGTATGTACTTGCTTGCATATGTTCTGTCAAAATACAGTGAAAAAGAAAAAAACAATGTTGATTCATAACTACAAATATCAAAGCCATAATAACATTATTCCACAAAATTATGGAGAAAAACAATAGTGCAACAAATAGGTCAAACAGTTCTTTTACATCTCAAAGAGAAAGAAGGGGCTACCCTGCCTATGGAGGAATTTTTTTTTTGGGAGGGGGGTGTTTGTTCAAGTTCAATGTGTTTGTAACTCAAGGGCAGACAAAGTATACTCATGAAACTGCACCAACCAAAGAGGACAGTCAATTGGGAATCAGCTTACACTTAACTCTAGTTCTAACTTTTATTGCTATCATAATTATATCATTACAGAAGAGTTGAGCAACTAAACAAATAAGACATGTAAAGTGTGAACTAGGTACTTACGGATCAAGTAGACTCAAACTTCGTCCACTCCATCCCTTTGTTGGACTTGAAGCTACCAATGCTACAAGTACTGCTAGCACAGCACAACACACTACCCTGAAGAGCAAATAATGCAAAAGGAGCTGGAATCAAATTTGTGTTCTGCCATATTATGAATATATTAAAGAAACTAAATAATGGAAGCTTACAGGCCAATAGATATAACAAAGGTAACAGCAACTTTGAACATTTTTGGAGAGAGAATCCCTTTGATATAATACACAACAGCCACCACATGGATAATAATGAAAACCTGTAGATGAAAATTAGCAACAAGAAATCAAGATAGAAAGAAACAAAAGCAATATGATATAAAATGGCAAACTGAACAAAATCTAAAAGACTCATTGGACCACATTGAATCAATGTCATCTAACAATTTATCTCAAGTCACATCTTTAAATGATGTATTTCAAACACTTCCTACTTCATGTCCCTTTTTCTTAGTCCTTATAAAACTCTTTCCTGTTTACACATCTCCATTTGAAGATGCTGTTGGCCTCTAAAATACCATCATAGAAGTAATTACGGAAAATCATCACTTCAGCAAATTTTAACACTGGTAATTTAATATATATATATATATATATATATATATATATATCAGAGCTGATTATCAGTGGGAAAAGGACAACTCACCAAAAATGATGCAAAATGTTCTGATGTCATGACTGCATTGAATCCAACAACGGCACTAATGCAGCTAACAATGTTCCCAAGATAACCTGCAATGAAAAACCTATAATTTGGACAAGAACCAATAGTATTCATTTATGAATTGAAGAAAATTTTCCCAGTGACATAGCCTCAATTTCTAGTCAAGGAAATCACTGGGAAAATTTGTGATCTGCAACAGTGATATTAGCAGTTCAGACAGCAATGAATTAGAGACTACACTCCAATCAATTTTAGCATGTATTCTACAATCTTGATATACAATGCATGGTCTTATTTATTTTATTTTTTTGTATACATGCCAAGTACAATGAATGCAAAGGATACTTACAAGAGGACAATATGCAATGTATAGTCGAGAAGAGAAGCGACCAGTCACAATGCACAGAAGAACATGCATTGGAATAAGGTTAATAATAAAGGTGTAGCCTCCCCAAGAGCAAACCTGAAAGAAATAACATTTTTGCAAACAAAAATAAACATGGTGAACATAGAGAAGGACTCAAATAGCATTAGGATGAATAGCTTACCATGTAAAAGTATGTTATGGCATTCAAAGTGGCATAGAAGAGGGATCCTGTATTCAGTGTCTAGAAGAACATATTTGTAGTCAGCAACAATTCATGTAGAAACTCCCAACAAAACATCAGTGGGAAAACATTAACCAGTCAAGTACAACCTACTATTTCTTTAACAAACTTTTTTTTGTAAAACAAATCAGAATGGTAAAACTATTAATTGGAAAACTACACCTTATTATTTTTTAAAGAGACAGCTTCTTTTTAGAAGTAAAGAAACCACAAAAATCTAAAAGAGCATACTGGAATTTAACAAAAACTAACCTTTATATAGAGGTAAAAGGTAAAGATCAAAGCAAATATAGCTACAGCTTCATTGTCATAGCTGCCAGCCACAGATCGGGATATATATGATGGAACCTAGAAAGAAAATATAAAAGTACAGTGAATATTATATTATGAATTTGTTCATATTAATGTGTTGCACATTCAAGAGAAGCTTCTTCTATTTACAAGACCAGTGTTCTAAACTATAGAATAAAACAATTCATAAAAATTCCAGAGATAGACAGCAAGAAATATATCTTCAAGTACAATCACAACTAGAATGAGATCTGAATATCTAATAGAAAAGAATAAGAGAAATTCAGATTAAGACACCTCAACTGAAAGAAAATACATAGCAAAAGAAAAAGGATGAAACAATCATAGATCAAAAGTATTTAGGACAACTCAAAATAAAATGACTTTGTTTTGCTACTGTTCTCAGTCTTACAAAATTCAAATATTAAGAAAAACTTGCAGAGTTACGAATACCCGCTGTATAATTTACCATGGCCAAAAGAACCGCTGCTGTCAGTCCAGCACCAGCACCCTTAACTTCCTGTAAAGGTGGGGGTGATTTAAGATCAATATAAAGCTGAGGATAAAATCCAAATTCTGAGGACACACATTTCAGTGAGAATACATACCTTAGTCAGAAGGTAAGTAGCCCATGAGGCAAATGCAGAGAATATAGGTGCAGTAAATACACAAACAGTTTCCACAGACAGAGGAATGTTTAAAGAATTCACAATCCTACATTCACAGAATAATTTCTCAAGCATATTAGTAAAAGAAGACTCATACATAGCTACTACTTCAATATTGTTAAGATGGGTAAACCATATCAAGACAAGTGCACCAAATTCAGAAGAAAAATAGAACCACAAAATACACTCTACTAACTTAATAAGAACTCTCAAATACCCACCACCAGATGGTGCCTGCAGTCAATGTCAATCCAGGGTAAACAGTTCCACCAATAACACGACCGAGAGGATACCTTGAGAAAAGTGAAACAAAGAAAGTCACTTTAGAACTGTTAAATAAGAACCTCACTTAAGGGGGGAAAGTGTAACAAGAATTATGCATGAGAGTTCGTTTTTCTTTACGTTTTTTTTTTTTTTTTATAATGAATGAGAATCCTTCTTCTATACAGAAAAGAAATTACCAGGTGCGATCGTCAAACCAGTTCCAAAAATCATATATTCCATTCTTTGTCAGGAACTGAAACCAAAAAATAAGGCTGTCATCTTCTACATTGCTTTATATTATGACAAAATAATGAAATTTGTCGGGACAGGCACTGCAGACTTAGAAAATGAAGTTCAACGTGGTAGTGAACAGTTTTCAAGTACTCAAACAGAAAATTCAAAACGTTATGCTTACCTTCACAACATAAAAAATAACACACGAACAAACAAAACAAACAAAACAAAGGTTCCACTTGGCGGAAAGCAAACCTGAGTGACTCTATAATTGAAATAAGGATCGAATTCGTGAATCACACTCTCGTACTTTATAACCTGCAAGTTATTCCACAGAACAATGTTACAGCGAGCGCTAGCTACACGCATAAAAAGAAAAGAAAAAAATCTAGAAAGACACGGCTACACTCCATTTGGTTGCTGACAAAATGTAAGAATACGAACGAAATTCAAATTTAGGTCAGTCCTCAGTAGTACGGAAAAAGCCTCCAGCAAACTGATTATACAGAAAATATTTTGTTTTGCTAAGTTATATACAATCAATCACTAAATGGCCTACAGCATTTCCAAAACCAAAAGACACGGATGAAATTATTCAAGAGAAAGTTTGTGCGACCGACTGTAAACTCAGTTTTACTTCCATTTCCTTCATTTTCGCAGCAGCCAAACGGAAAGACTTCAAAATTGAAGACTGAGAAAGATCGGATCTAGAAGGAAAGTGAGGAATGTTAAGGATCAGATAGCTTACAGAGAAGAGACGGATCGAGAAGGCCAGAACGCCGATCAGAACGAGGATGAAGAAGGAGAGGACATTTCCGAAAGCGTATCTCAGGGTTGTTCCCTTGGAGGTCTCCGAGCCCTCCATTGATGGCAAATCGAGCTGCGTTAGTGCGAGAGAGAGGGGAGAGAGAGAGAGAGTGTGTGACGGGGGTTTTGTAGGTCGTGCTTGGAGAAGACTTCGGAACGGCGAGTTTGATTTGTGAGAACTACGAAATTGCCCCTATTATCTTAAATGACAATGATGGGTCTCTTATATCCAACGAAATGACGGGAGTATCCCTTTTATTTACTCGTGGCAAAAGATTATTGCCTACACGGACATGCCTAGTCATTTGACATTTGGTGGTGTGACCTTATTGGAAAGACTTTTGTGATTTTCAGGTCTTCGGACATAACAATGTGGTGAATATTCACTCCGCTTCTTTTGACGTGTCCACGAGGGATGAGGAATAGGAATTCAAATAAGATTTCCGTTTTATGGGATGTGATTTATAGTTAATTGAACAATTCTTGGAGGTTAATTCACTCTGTTTCTTAATACCTTTTAAAGCATTCCTAATAAAGGAACTAAATGTCTCTAAGTGGTAGTTTATTCGGCTATGAAACGCGTCTTATGAAGCAGATATTACAAGTTCGAATCTCCTCACCCGTAACCCTTGCGTAGACATATCAAAAAAAAAATTAATAAAGGAACTAATAAATTGGTACTTTTATCATATTTGTAAAAACTCACACATTGAATTAGTAAAAAAAAATGTAAAATAGATATTCTATTAGCAAAAAAAAAAAATACTACATGTAGCGGTACTTTCATTTTTTTTATTGTTTCCTTCATATATTTTATCTTTTCTCAAAATTTTCTTCTATTATTTTTTACTTTCATTTTTTTCTGAAAAAATTGAAAAATATAATTTTTATAAAAAAATGAAAAATAATAATAATATTTAAATAATATAGATAAAAATATAACTAATTAAATCAATGAGACATTTAAAAATTTATTAACTAAACTAAATAAAATGAGTTTTAAAAAATTATTTTGTATTAAAATTTGGATCTCTGTTGAGTTTTGAGTGTATTTTTAAATTGCAATACCAAACTCTTATTTTTATGAGATATTTTAGAGGATAAAGTTTTTTTTCAAATTAGGTTAAAGAAATTTTTTTAACCTAATTTATAAACATGACATATGTTTATTTTATTAATAACATATGAAATGTAGATACGTTTTTAATAACATTTATTTTATTTTTATCATTGTTATTAAAAAATATGTACACCTCATATATTTAAGAGGCATACCATATTTATAAACCAGGTGTAAAGAAATTCCTCTGAGAAAACTTTGTCCTATTTTAAAAACGCAAATTATTGCGAAGTCTCATCCCAAGCGCAAACTCTCAGGGCGTTAAGGGCAGCTGCCGAAGTAGTACCAAGAGGTGCTGGAAAACCGATTTATCCCTCTCCCTAGAACCCTTCGGTTTCCTGTCGCCGAATCCTGAAATTCCCATCTCCCAATAACCTGGAACCTGCCTAATCTCCCAAATAACCTGATAACGCTTGGAAAGTTCACTCCCATCTTGTACCCTGCCTAAGCAGATCGACCTGCCAATTCGATTCGAATAGGGCGATCAAGCCTTCGACGTCGAACGCTCGTTTTGAGGGTCGATTCTTGCCCCCACTCCTTTGATTTTAGGGTAAGTGTTTCGTTGAAACGGTGTTTGTTTCCCCGATCTAGGGTTAGGGTTTCGTTATTTTGAACTTCAACGTTGCTGGTCAGTTAGGTATTTCTTTTAATAAATTTATTTTATCCTGTGTTATTTTTTTTTGGATTGGGTTTGCTTTTGACGTTGTTTGATATTATTTGTGAAAGTTGGTTTGATATATTTATTTGCTCGCAAATAGGAAATATCTGATCTTTATGCTCTGTTTGGTCTCCAAGAATTGGTCGGAAAGAAAAGAAATGAAATTATGGATTTTAATTCATTCTTTATATTCTGCTTCAGTTAGAAGGCAAAGGAGTTATAGAAAAACGAAAAAAAAAGGGCTAGTCGTGCCTAATAGAAATTGAACTAGTCGGATTCTGTTGTTACGAATGAGTTTTGGGTTATATATTTTCCTGATGAAAGGTTTACTTCTACTTGCATCTCTGCACTAATTGATTTTCCATTATTTGTTGGGGTTTATTTGCAGGTTCTCTCACCTTTGAAGCTCTATTGGGTTTTTCGATATTGAATAGCTTATTAACATGGCGGCTTTGAAGGAACTTCTTCCAGCTGCGAAATCAACCACAACTTCAATTTATGATCACTCCAATGATCCATGGTTCAAGCAGAGATTCAGTTCCTCTAAGGCGGAAAAATCCTCTGTTGTCAAGCACAATCCCGTGCCTCCTTACTTGAAGCGTGCGGGTTTTGTTCCTCGAAAGGTAGAGGATTTTGGAGATGGGGGCGCATTTCCGGAGATTCACGTAGCTCAGTACCCTCTCGACATGGGTAGGGACAGATCATCAAAGCCTGGATCAAAGATTCTTCCTGTTACTGTTGATGCCCATGGCAATGTTGCCTATGATGCGATTGTGAAGCAGAATGAGAATGCAAAGAAGATTGTTTACTCACAGCATAAAGATCTTATACCAAAGGTTCTGAAGAATGATAGTGACGAGACAGAAGCTGATGAGGAGGTTCAGAAAGAGATTGAGGAGACAACACAAGAGACAAAAGCTGCACTTGAAAAGATTGTGAATGTGAGATTGAGTGCAGCACAGCCAAAAAATGTACCAAAGCAGTCCACCGAAACAAAGTTTATCAAGTATAAGCCATCACAGCAATCGGCAGCATTCAACTCAGGTGCTAAGGAGAGGATAATCAGTATGATGCAGATGCCTGTGGATCCACTTGAACCTCCTAAGTTCAAGCATAAGCGCGTCCCAAAGGCTTCGGGGTCCCCGCCTGTGCCGGTGATGCATTCTCCTCCTCGGCCTGTGACTGTGAAGGATCAACAAGATTGGAAGATCCCACCTTGTATTTCAAATTGGAAGAACCCAAAAGGTTATACGATCCCTCTTGATAAGCGTCTTGCAGCTGATGGTAGAGGCCTTCAAGATGTTCAGATCAATGATAACTTTGCAAAGCTTTCAGAAGCTCTGTATGTTGCGGAGCAGAAGGCTCGAGAAGCAGTAGCCATGAGATCAAAGGTTCAAAAGGAGATGATGATGAAGGAGAAGGAAAGGAAAGAGCATGAACTGAGGGCGCTTGCTGAAAAAGCACGTGCTGAGAGAACCGGTGTGGCACCCCCGGCAGCTGTTCCAATCCATTCTGAGAAGAGAGCCATGGATAGTTCTGATATGAGAGTTGATTATGAGCCTGCTAGGGACAAAGAGAAGGATTTCCCAAAGGAGAATAGGGAGGAAAGGGAAGAACGAGTTCGACGCGAGAAAATTCGCGAGGAGCGACGCCGAGAGAGGGAGAGGGAGAGAAGGTTGGAGGCCAAGGATGCTGCAATGGGAAAGAAGAGCAAGATCACAAGAGATAGAGATCGTGATATCAGTGAGAAGGTTGCTCTTGGCATGGCTTCTACTGGAGCAGGAAGAGGAGGAGAGGTTATGTACGACCAGAGACTGTTCAACCAGGAGAAAGGGATGGACTCTGGATTTGCCACTGATGACCAGTACAATGTGTATGACAAGGGCTTGTTTACTGCTCAGCCAACACTTTCAACCCTTTACAGGCCAAAGAAAGATGCCGATGCTGAGATGTACGGAGGTGCAGATGAGCAGTTGGAGAATATCATGAAGACTGATCGCTTCAAGCCTGACAGAGGCTTTACAGGTGCTGCTGAAAAAGCCGCTCCAAGAGATGGGCCAGTTGAGTTTGAGAAGGTGGCTGAAGAGGCTGATCCATTTGGACTGGATCAGTTCTTGACAGAGGTGAAGAAGGGTAAGAAAGCCCTCGAGAAAGTTGGTACTGGAGGGACAATGAAAGCAAGCGCAGGGTCTTCAATGAGAGATGGCTATGAAGGAGGAGGAGGTTCCAGTAGAACTCGTATTGGGTTTGAAAGGGGGCGTTAAGTAGTTTTTTTTTTCTTTTCTTTGCTTTTCTCTCTTTCTTGGTTGGACTCGTAGTAAACGAGTTCTTAGTGTCATTTGTCTTATTGCTCAATCAGCTTGTAGTTGCAAAAACGAATCCTAGCTCTTTGAAGCGGTTGTATGAGGATATTATTTTTGTTTGTTTACCGGTGTACTATTTTCCTTTATTAGTTGCAAATAAGCTACTATTTCTCATTAGTTACTCGTGCTATACATGCCCGTCAATTAGAAATGTTGTCTTAAACCAATATCCATTTGAGTGGTGCAGTGGGCTTGAAACTACAATGCATCTATGGGGTAAAGTGGTGGAGTTCCAATCGTACAATGTGCATTGTTAACATCGAGATTAATGTGAATGGTTTACACTCCTACTCGGGAACGTTCAGCACACATTGCTCAAATTGAAAGTTTGGAGGAAATGGAGAGTTTGGAGTTTGGAGGAACATTCTTAGTTTGAGAAGAGCAAATGCTCTTCTTTTTCCCCCAAATTGTAATGCATTTTTGTTACACTGTACGCGTCCACCAACACAAATAAATGTTTTAATATTTTTCTCTCTTCCTCCCTCCATTTCTATATTTCTCTCTCGAAGAACACTCTCCAAAGAGTCCAAACTCCTCTTGGTTCGCCACCTATCCTCTCTGCCTCTCCACAATTCCAAAAAAATTCCTTTGATAGCTAAAAGCATACCCCAAGCCAGTGATGGAACAAGAGAATGATGCGTTATTTGTTCTGCAGAAAGGGTATAAGAGTTTAACTGATTGTCAGGCTCGAGTAGTTCCTTTTCCCTGGTAATTTACTCCTAGATTTATGAGCTCCATTCAGCCCCTCCTACTCAGGCTTTCTAAATCACTGCCACCCAAATTCCTCACAAATTTTTCCCATCTCAATCAAAGTCTCTCAGCAACTACTAGCGCCCCTTCTGACACTCAATTCAATGCTGAATCTCCACCAAACGTGGGACCCTATGACTCAACTCAAGATCCAGCAAAAATCATAGCGACCCAATTGTCAAATTGCAGTAACTTATTAGAAGTTAATCAAATTTATGCACATACTCTCCGGACCCAACTCCTAGATTTGTACCCTGCACCATTTCATTGGAACAAAATTATAAGATCATACACTAGGCGAGATGCTCCTAGCAAAGCGCTTTGTGTCTCCGTTACCATGTCACAAGCCGGGGTCTTGCCCGATTCTTATACGCTTCCAATCATCTTGAAAGACGTGTGTCAACTTTTTGCCACTGAGATTGGTCGGCAGCTTCATTCTGTGGCCATAAGGCTTGGGTTGGAGTCCAACGAGTACTGTGAGAGTGGGCTCATCAACCTGTACTAAAAAGCGGGAGAATTTGAAAATGCGCATAAGGTGTTTGAGCAAAACCGTGGTAGAAAGTTGGGTTCTTAGAATGTAATCATAGGAGGCCTTTCTCAAGGTGGCCGTGCCAAAGAAGCGATAGAAATGTTCGCGGAACTGAGGAAATGTGGGTTCCTTCTGGATGATGCGACTCTGGTTAGTGTAATATTGGCTTGTGGAAGTCTTGGGGACTTGGATTCCACTCCTAATAAAGCGGAGGTCACTAGTTCGAATCCACCTTTCTATTCTTGTGCGGACATGTCCACAAAAAAAAAAAGAAGCAAAACCCATTGAAAAACTAGACATTTTGATGTTGAATTCACTTATAGATATGCATGGAAAATGTGGTCGTATGGACTTAGCATACAAAGTATTTTCGAGGATGGAGCCAAGAAATGTATCGTCTTGGACATCCATGACTCTGGGTTATGCGATGCATGGGCATGTGGATGAAGCACTAGAAAGCTCCCGGTGCATGAGAGAGACAGGAGTGATGCCAAACCATGTGACTTTTGTTGGGGTGCTTAGCGCTTGCGTGCATGGTGTGACGGTGCAAGAGGGAAAACATTCCTTCCATACGATGAAGAATGTTAATGGGATAATGCCCCAATTGCAACATTACGGGTGCATGGTGGATTTGCTTGGCCGAGCAGGGTTGTTTGAGGAGGCTAGAGAAATGATAGAGGGGATGCCGATGAAGGCAAACTCAGTAGTGTGGGGGTGTTTGATGGGTGCCTGTGAGAAGTATGGGAATGTGAAGATTGGGGAGTGGGTGGCTAAGCACTTGCGAGAATCGGAACCTTGGAACGATGGGGTTTATGTGGTTTTATCAAATATCTATGCCAGCAGAGGTTTGTGGAAAGAGGTTGAGAGGGTAAGAGAAGTTATGATGCATAGAAGTCTTGCCAAGATTCCTGGCTATAGCTTGGCAACCAGTCCGTAGTGAAACCCAGAAGTTTTATTTTAAGCAGTTAAATATTTTAACACTTTTCCTAATGCGTGAGTTTAAACACTCACTCAATAGATAAAAGTCTAACATGTAGATAATTAATTAAAATGAGAAGAGAATGATAGAGACAATATTCAAATTTAAATGTTTGCTTTAATACCATATTAAATTATCATTTATCCAAAAAACTTGAGTTGACAGAAAAAGATATTTTTTATTGTTTAATTTATGTCCTAACAATTATATGAGAAATGAGAAAGGAAAATAAAATCACCTATGGAGCATAAAGTCCCGGCATTCGGAAGAAATTCCTATTTCTACTTATTGTGGCGACTGTAGTTGTCTTAATACCTGAAAACTTTGGATTTATAATTGCTTCTTGTAAAGAAATTTAAAGGACGTTGCACAATAGTGAGCAATTACGTCAAGAGTTCACATCCTAACAACCTCAATTGTCGACATTACAAATATTTTCCTTTATTACTTGCAAAAAAGCTACAATTTCTCATTCGTTGCTTGTGCTGTACATAACCATAACCATATTAATTTAAAGTAAAAATAAAATAAAATAAAATTGGTAGGGCATATTCTTTTCTTCTTCTTCTTTTTTTAATGTTGAGTAAACATGAGGCTGGGGGGCATGTAGTTCCAATTATACAACGTACTGTAGTTTTTTTCAGAGCAACTAAGCCAAATTCGGTTGGATATGTCTTTAATGTTGCATTTTATGTTAAATAATTTGTGCGCCAATAAGGAGAAGCACTTCTTGAATTGAAGTTAGCATGTTTTAACTTCTAGCTCTCTATCTATTTTAACACTAACAGGAGCAAATAAAACCGTGAGTTCCCGAGCTCTTATTCATCCATTTGAAATAGTGAGAACCAATACCAAACACAAATCTTGCTCATTTGGTAAAGAGTAATGCTATATAACACATTTTTATCTCGTAACTATTTTATAATGTTGACAGGATAGCTTCAAATAACTCTTGAATTTGTTTTTTTTTTTAAATAGTTAGTTGAAATTGTCACGTCAATAATGAGAAATAATTGTGAGATAAAAATATAATTTATACAATTACTTGTTGGTGAAGCATCATGATAGACAAGGACTGTAATGGCCAATAGGAGACAGTCTGGTAGTGCTACTCCTGCCCCAAAGATTCACAAAATCCCCTTGTAAGGACGGATGCCAAACGTGGTTAACTCCAGAGGGGAAAAAAATTGTGATTGCCAACCAATTTGCTGCCCTAGGTCCTGCCCTGGAATTCTCAAGGAATAATCCACTTAGCTACAACACTGCACAAAGCCTTATCTGAAGCTTGAAGAAGGCTCACAACGCTGCCACTGTCACTAAGCAACTTATCCCACGTCTAACTTATCCCACGTCCTATTTGTATTGAATTAGAGTTCGACCACAGCTGCCCTTTTTTGGGGGGGATCAAGTTAGATGGCGCTGGAGGTCAAAGTAGAACCTATTGAGATAATGCAAGGGTAAGGCAAATCATGCATGAACTTTCAAGTCAACATTATAATTCTTTGAAGACCCTGTAAATTAAGTTTCTAATACCACTAATTACACCTCTATGAGTTCACAGGAGTAACAAAGTTGCTTAAAATGACCGTAACATAGACAATTTACTTCAAAATTCAGCCAGAAAAAAGGAAACGAGGAAAAAGGTGGTCCCGAGAAACATTAGTTAATCAAATGCCTCATAACCAAAGAGCAGGCACGAGTCTTGAATATGCCATGCTTGATCAACATGTTCCACGGATAAAGGGTGTTCTTCCAAAACCACTACTAGCCTTTTAAGCGACCTACAGAACCACAGTTTGCCTGCAAGCCAGATTAGTGAACACACAGCCTATTAAGCTGAAGGCAGCAACAGTCAATTATGAAGAATGGAGAGAGTAAAAATACGAAGTAACTCCTGCAGGGTTATTACTTCTGGCTGGGGCTTCTAACTACAACGGTCTTGACAAAAGCTGTAGCCACAAAAACCTTTAAGCAAATACGTCAGAATCAATTTGTTGGATGTTTGGGAAGATTTGTCTGAGTGTAGCAGAATAGCTTGGAGACTTTGCCTGGAATAAAGAAGCATGATCAGATATAGAGAAATTGCAAAAGAAATATCAAATACAATTGCCAAAGTTGAAAGGACACTATTACTATAGGTTAAACATCCTTAACCATATAGAAAGAAGTATTAACCATATGTCACATATACATGGCAATAAAGCAGAATCATAAGTCATAATTAAACCAGTTTTCTTGCAATCATAAAACAAGGATCATTACAGTCTCTATCAGTTAATTAGACACCCAAGAAAATGTGATAACCTTCTATGTCTGCTTTCTACTGTACTTTCTTAAAGTCTGTTTTAATAAAACAAATAGAATGCGTTATTGATGACCCAACTTCCTAATAGAAGCGAGAAGAGTATGAGAATAGCTCTCAATATTTCTTTATTTGGTAACTAGCTCTCAAATATTCTCGCATAACAATACCCATGATATAAGCACCACTATATTTCAGAGATGCAGACTTTTCAGCAAACCGTCAGCTGATTTATAACTCCCCAGATATATGTGTATGGCCCCCACTGAATGCCCACTTACCATCTCTAACATTCGTGAAGAGACTAATTGGTAACTTCCTCTATGTTTCATTGTCTTACTAGACAACTGTTACGGAACTTGTCAAGAAGACCTATTAGGAAGATGAACATCAAACATGGGGTGTGACAATAAAGAGCAGATTATACAGCTTAAGAGTAGATAATCTAGTTGACGCAACAAACAAATTTTTTTTTTGATAAGTAATAACCAGTTTTATTAAAAGCGTAAGGCGCCCCTAAGTACACAGGAAGTATACAAAAGGATAACGCAACAGAACAAAATGAAATCATAATAGGTTTCTAAGCGAAAGATTGTAACAAAAAAAGGTTGCTTCATCTCACTGTTTTTACAAGGAGAAATCATGAGACAGCAAATTTATAGAAAAAGGGGTAAGAAGTCATGTGAAGTGAAAACAAATCATCACACCAGAATGGAATGTGTTGATTTGAGCCATTCTAGGAAGGAAGGAAGGTCGAGAAGACTGCAAATCAAGTTAACGTTAAGTTATAATGGCCTAGAAGTGATAAAATTTATGACCCCACTCAATGGTAAAAACATTTAAGACAAGGGGATTTGCTGGTTTACATATGAATACCAGAAGGGAACAAACACGAGAATTAACATATAATAACAGTCAGGAAGATGGCCAAGCAAAGTGGCAGAAAGCAATAGTGAAGCTTTAAAAGACTTAGGTTCTCCAAATTGTGAATAGCCATACACATGGATTATTTTCTAAGTAGATAGTGGTGAGTGTCTCTCTTGAACCAACAGCAGCCTCGGCAAGGTCTTCAAGTGATTCTATTTGGTTGTCATTAAGCCATAGATCTTCCAACCTGTAAATAGATATCCATTCAGGTGATAAAATCACCAATAGAAAAACAAAACACAATATCACCCACAGGATTGGGGAGGAATACTACACATACCTCGTCAGGTTTTGAATGTCATTCACTGATGTTAGCCTGTTTGATGACACATCCAAAACTCGGAGGTTGACTAAAGATGACAGGCCTTCCATCTTAGAAATACCATTATGGCTCAAGTATAGTTCTTCCAGAGCAACGCAATCCTTGCAGAGATAACCAAAGGAAAAAACATGTTGATGTGCAATGTTTTACATAACAGAATGCCTTGAGAGTTTGCATCATTGCCAAAAGATGTACTCTTTTACAACAGCAGGTTGGCATACCTCAAATCCTGTCGTAGAAGTTAAACGATTGCTTTGCAAGCTAATCTTCTTGATGCATTTCAGCCCACACAGGTTTACTACTTTGATACGATTTCGCCCCAGCCATAACTCCTGTAAATTTGTTAAGTTCTGCAAATTCTCTATTACCTGAAGTAGAAAAATATGAAGGATTTAGCCAATACTCCAATAAAGAAAAATGATACAACTTTTATTGTTGTTCCATCCTAGTCAATACCTCACACTTTCACATAGATACGCTGACCAAAGGGTGCTCAATTAAACAACCATACTAAGGCTTACACCCACCAATTATGTGTACGCATAAACTGTTATTTTGCTTCGCATCAGAAAGATCCTTCAAGAAAGTAGAGAGCTCACCCGCAATCTGTTGGAGCCAAGTTCAAGAATTTGCAGATCATAAAAGTGGTCAATCTCCTCCATTTTAGTAACCTCATTTTTTGATACATAGAGTTCCTTGAGCGTGTTGGAGACCTTAGCCAATCCGTGCAACGAAGTGATCTCATTGAAAGAAACATCGAAAACCAAAAGCTTCTTGAATATGCTGGCATCAGGAATTTTCGTTAGCTTATTATCTCTGAGCA
Source organism: Carpinus viminea (assembly GCA_013348765.1). Classification (NCBI taxonomy): domain Eukaryota; kingdom Viridiplantae; phylum Streptophyta; class Magnoliopsida; order Fagales; family Betulaceae; genus Carpinus; species Carpinus viminea. Next base: position 13,546,539 of record CP054667.1, read on the forward strand.
CCAGCTCCTGCAAAAGGAATTATAGCCTCCATGTCATTCTAGCAACTATCTACACAGTACAGGAATCAAATGAAGGGTGTAGAAGAAGCATAATTTCATCCAGCCTGATAACAAAAACAAATCATCTGAGCATCCAACACACAAACATATATGCCATTCAATCTTTTCTTTAATTTGACAAATTCTGAGATTCAAAGCCTTCAACTCATTTTTCATTTTAAACATTTTCTGACCATCCAAACGGAGCACCAAGAGAACCACACAACACACGCACATAGAGGCCAAGCATCAACAACCCAATGAAGTACCAAAACTGGAAAAGTAAAAAACATACTATTTTCCCATATTTTCTCGGAAACCAAACAAACCGCCAAGAAAAATCACAGAAACACGACCAACCGCCATTTTATGGTATTAGAAGAAAAAAAAAACGAGAGGAAAGAGATTGAATACCTCGAGGCCTGACAATGCGTCCCAGCGAGAGATCGGCTCAACGGCGTTGTCATCGACGAGGTTTTGGCGGAGAGACAGCTTTTTGAGGTTGGAGAGGTGCCCAATCCGAGAGTCCAAGGTCGACAACCGGTTTGCCGTCAGGTCCAACTCGGTGAGACTCGGGGGCAAGTCGACCGAGTCGAGATCGTGGAGTTGGGAGCTGGTTAGGTCGAGGACTGTGGAAGAGGGGTCGTCCTCCATCATCGGATCATCAGGTGCTCGGGTCTCGTCGTCCATTGGAATGAGAAGCTACGAGAATGAAGAAAACGGAAAAGTTGAACTAGGTTGTGTTGTTCTGATTGTTCGCTTGTGGGAATATGTCAAGCGAACGACATCGTTGGGATTAAACGGCAAAACTTTGGCTTTTGCATGCGGCAAGGATTCTATCCGATTCATTTTTTAAATCATAATATCAATTTTACTGTTATTATTTAAAGTTACTTCACATATAAATGTTATTATTAATGTTGTCACCCTGCTAAACAAATTGTCAAATTTATATAATATAATATAATATACAGATTAAATATATCAACTTTAAATTTAGATTATATTTTATTAGAAATGGAGATGATCATTTTTTTTTTCCAAAGAAAGCTTTGACTCGTGGTTTTTAATTTTTTGTGGCTCAGCTTGCCAATCAGCTGGCTAAATGGCTGGTCGCTTATATTTTTTTTTATATATAAATTTTTTCTCTTAATTAGGAGGGACGAGATTACTCCGATATATGGGTTTTAAATTATGTCATTTCCATGTGCATTTCTAATAGAAGTAATAAATGACATGCATACTTGTATGTATTTTAAAATTGTACGTGATTTCCTCAAAAAAAAAAAAAAAATGTACGTGATAATCACATACTTTAAAAACATGTCAATTAAGAGGCCAAATTGAAAGAATTTCTTCTAACGCAATTTAAAAACATTGTTTATTTTTATGACTTCAAGTCTTTAACAATTGGTTTCAAAAATAGTTGCTATGTTTTCTAAAGCTATTGAAATATGCATGAATATATATATATATATATTAATTTTGTAAAGTTTATTTTTATTCTTAGTGAAATGTTGAGATTTTGTTGATAATTTAAGAGTGATATTACCTCAATGATAATTTGAGTAGACATTAGGGAGATTAATGCCATGATGCAGTAATATTGGTGGAGTCACTATGAGCAAGATTCAAAAATCCATTGGATTAAATGGGAGAAGATGGGTGCTTCCAAAAGTCATGTAGGGATGGGTTTTTGTATTTGTATTGTTTTAACAAAGCCTTATTAGCGAAACAATGTAGGCGTATTCTCTAGAATCCCAATTCTCTATCTGCAAAGATCATCAAAGCTAAACACTTTCATCAAGGGCCGTTACTTAATGCTAAGTTGGGTTGGCATCCGCCTTATGTCTAGAGAAATATTTGGTATGCTTGAGAGCTTCTCGTGGAGGGATTATAATGGAGGGTGGAGAATGGTAGTCAGATACATATTTGGGTGGACAAGTGCCTACCTCATAATAGAGAATTAGGCAAGCTACATCAAAGAGTTGAGATTGATAAGGAGGTGCGTGTTGAGGAGCTCATTGAATGGACCTCCAATGAATGGCAAACTAATAAGCTACAATAACTTTTTGATGAGGGTACGGTTGAGGCTGTATACCAAATTCCTATTGGCTCTATCACTAATAGTGATGTGCTGATTTGGAATGCTACTGCACATGGAGAGATTAACTGCAAGGAGTGCATATCATCTTTGACATGAGCTACTTTTATTGAATAAAGGGGAATGCTCTCGCACAAGACAACAAAGTTCTGTGTAGAAACAAATTTGGCGGATGAACACACCTAATGCAATGAAAGTGTTTATGTGGAGAGCATGTCATGATGCTCTAGCCACCAAATGAAATTTGTTTCGATGAAACATTACAGAGGATCCGTTGTGCCCTACCTGTGGAGTTGAGGTAGAAACCACAAGACATGTGTTTGTGGAGTTGCTCGACTGTAAAGGATATATGGAGTAGGTGTGGTAATAAAATTCAAAAAAGAAGCACTGAGAATGAGGAATTTGTCTATATATTGGAGGAGCTCCTGCATTTTATGGGTAAGGAAGACATAGAACTCATGGTGGTTGTGGCTAGAATGTTATGGCTTCATTGGAATGCCCTTGTTTATGGGAAAAAGGTTAGTCCATCTTCTAGTGTAATTGGGTGTGCCTCAGAGTCTTCGGATGCTTTTCAATTAGCTAACTCTCGGAAAGATAAGCTGATTGAGAGGGTGAATACAAAAAACGCTCGATGGGAAGCTCCAAAGAATGATTTTGTTAAAATAAATTAGGATGTGGCAGGAGCAATAGTAGAAGGAAGATGTGTATTGGTGTGGTTGTTAGAGATGGTAGAGGAGAGGTGTTGGCAACTTTGGTAGCACCAAAAGACTACATTTAGCTCGATATTGTGGAGGCAGCAGCGACATTAAGGGCCATTAAGTTGAGCAAGGAATTGGGCTTCCATAGGGTGGTTATGGAGGGTGACGCTCTCCAAGTGATGTAAGCTCTAAATAATGATGAGAGAAATTGGAGCCGTTATGGTCATTTTATTGAGGAGGTTCAAAATTTGCTTAATTATCTGCAAAATTGAAAGCTAAACCATGTTCGACAACATCTTAATGGTGCAACTCATCGTATGGCGAATGAAGCATTACCCGTAGTATAAAACAAGTACTTATTGAAGAAGTTCTAAATTGTATTGTAGATATTATCTCTGTAAAGCATTGTGCTTAAGTTGTTTTGATATATATATATATTGCTTGATTTCTTTTTTTTTTAAAAAAAATAATAATAATTTGAGTAGACATTATTAAAAGCTTAAAAAAGAGTGATCGGGCACTACGGAAATCGTCCGGATAAAACGACGACGTTGTCTTGTACAAATATTTTTATAGTCCCCGATCGCTCTCACGTGCCTCTCTTTGGTTTTTGAAATTGGATGTTACACGTGCCGCCCTGATTTGAACCTAAAAGAAGCCCCCAAAACCAGAAACCCCCCCTCTATTTCGCTCTGAGAATCAAGGCAGCCATGGAAGCAATACTCACAGACTGCGTACAGAACAGCCTTCGTCATTTCGTATACCGAAACGCCATTTTCATCTGCGAACGCCTCTGCGCTGAGTTCCCCACTGAGGTTCCTATTCCTTCTTTTTATCTTTTTTGGTATTTTCCGCTTACTCTTTTACTTTCTCTCTTTGTTTGGTTCCCGAGAAACCGTGCCAAAAAAAGAAGAAGCTTATTTCTTTGAAATCTTAATGTTGTGTCTCATTAGCCAAAGGAGACATTGGCGCATATAATCAAGATTGATACTTCTCGTTATCAAAACCCTCAGTTTAATTTATTTTCTATTAATTCCTTTCTTCTGTGATTTAAATGCAGCATAGAGTGCTGGATGGGGTTGTGGGTGAAGTTGTAATGAACTTACTTATTCACTACCCAAAAAAGAAAAAAAAGAAAAACTGTAAAGTAGTGGGTGAAATTGCAATAACTGTTCAGTGGGCTTGGTTAACTCGGACTCTATCTTGCACTGTTCGGAAGAAGACAAAGCACATTAGTTTTTAGGTTTTTTATTTAAGAACTGATTGCTGTTCATCCCGGGACATATCAATTTTTCGAAGTTTCTTAATCATTACTCTTAGTTGTTCTTGAATTCTTGATGCCTACTTTTTGTTCTTGAATTCTTGATGCTTACTTTTTGTTGTATGCAGATGAATATGCAATTATTAGCTGGCTGTTACTTGCACAACAATCAATCTTATGCTGCGTACCATATTTTGAAGGGTATGTGTCATAGTATTAATGTTTTTGCTATTTTTGAACTAATTTGTTGTTAGGGTTCTTCTACGTTTCTTTATTGTGGTTGATTTTTTGAATAACTTATCATCCAGTAATCTCTCTCTTCTTTTTGTTCATTGTTTTATGAAGGAATGCAAATGGCTCAGTCCCGCTACTTGTTTGCACTATCATGCTTTCAGATGGACCTTCTTAAAGAAGCTGAAGCTGCATTATGTCCTGCTAATGAGCCAGGTGCAGAGGTATTGGAGAGTAACTTGTGTACAAGCTAACTTCTTTTGATTTTGCTCTTTTCAAGCAAAATATTCTTTACCATTACATATGTTTTCTTCAAATCTGGGAGTCAAACAAGTTGCATGATTTATACTTTGGTCACTGTAAATTTTTGGATGTTCCATCACTGCTATTTGTTGGTCATTGGTTGTCTGTTTTTTTTCGGGGGGAAGTGTCTGCTTGTTCAGTTGCTTTTTAGGATCATGATAACTTGCTTCTTGTTGTCTATCTTCTTTATGCAGATTCCAAATGGTGCAGCCGGTCATTACCTTCTAGGGCTTATTTACAGGTCACTCCTCTTTTTTTGGTCAAGTAGGTTGCTATTTTATTGTCCCATATATCATTTTCTAAACTTCCAGAATTGTATTACCTGTTGCTTGAAATACATGTACAGTACAAATGAGACAAATAAGGTGATACTATACATTGTTTACTATAAAAAAAAGAAAAAGAAAAAGAAATGAAAGAGACACCCTTAAAACTGGTTTCTCTCATACGGTTATATGAAGTGGATGTCTTATGAAGTGGTCTTAAACTTATTTTCAAAGTTACAAATTTATTTGCATTTTACTTGACATAATATCAGGTGAAAGAAATATATTAATTAACGTTCTTCCCCTTCCTTCCCCAAGAATCAGACTTTCCAAGTCTCTGTGTGTCCTTTCATGTTTCTTCGCTGATTAATTGTAGTAGAGGTTCAAGGCTGCTTTCTTGTATTTTGTGTTAGCTTCTGTTCCTTAATTTGTTTCTATTACTTGCAGCTCTAGCTTATCCAAATTCCTGGATTGAATTATTTCTTGGACAATGTAAACTGGGTCTTTAAGTGCAGTTGATTGTATTTCATTACTATATGTCTTTAATTTTCTTTGTGCTCTATGAATTATACTCCCTTCGTCTTATGGCTAGGAATTGAGTCCGGATTTAATTCGATTCTCATCTTTGAATGTCAGAACTAACATAAAGTCTGAAATGGTTAGTTGTTATTGACGTGCATATTGCATAATTATGTGTATGTGTGTTTGTGCAATTTCTTAATTCAGAATATTAGCTTTTTATTTATTGAGATTTTATGTTGTTTTAGGTACACTGATAGAAGGAAAAGTGCTGTACATCATTTTAAGCAGGCATTATCAGTAGATCCTTTAATGTGGGCTGCATATGAAGAGCTCTGTGTATTAGGTTTGTACAAAGAATTTCCACATGGTCCAAGTTCTTGAACTGCTGTGCTACCAGCATAATTGATAATTTCACACAGCAACTGATCAGTTAATTCTCAGGGCTTAAAATGTTATGTTTAGAAATTTAAGCTGATTAAGAGCCAACTTACTTCATATGTTGAGTTTCATTTTAACTTTCTAATTAGTGGATTCAAATTCGTTTCAGTTATCATTATTAGCATATGTTCTCCCCCTCCCCCCTTATTATCTCATCTTTGTACCGTTTATCGTGAGAATGTAAATATCATACATATTAAGGGAACTTCACTTACCCCCCTAAATTATCACCCCTTTTGCCTTGTCCTCCATAAAGTTCAAAACCTCTCAATTTAGTGTATTGAACTTTTAATTTTTTTCAATGCTCCTCTTCTGTTAAGATTTTCGATTAAATCCCAACAAAATACCCATTTTTTATAGAAAAAATATTTAATTTTTTTGCAAAGATTGAGGCATGAGTATTTTTGCAAATGCCATTAAATTCAGACCATTGCAATTTTTTTCTTAAAACAAATGGGGATATTTTGGGAAAAGTTAATGGAGGGGTGAGATTACAAACAATTGAAAGATGTATACACTTAATTGAGAAGAAATTGAACTGTAGGGGGAACATTGCAAAAGTGATGACAATAGGGGGTTAAGTGAAGTTTTCCCTACATATTCTAATATTAGACTACGCTGCCTTGTGGATGTGTAATATCATAATCAAAATCTGCATTTGCAGTTCAAGTTAAACTGATTGTTTAATATGTTGTCAGTTGAGTTTGATTGTTAAGGGATAGAAATAATGTCCTGCATGTTGGAATGGTCGTGATCAATGCTAGTGTTCTGATCAGAGCCCTTTTATTTGAAGAGCTCTTTCCTTATTATTATTATTTTTAAAAAAGAAGATGTTAGGTGGGGAAGTTAAGTGATGATGGTAGCTCCTTTTTATTGAGACATGCGATTTGTCCTTTATTAATGATTTCTAGTAGCTCTGATTTTCTTTTTCAAATCTCTAGTTATAGTGATTTTCTAGTTCTTTTTGCTAATTCTAGTTAGGTGTTTCCTTTTGTATACTTCTTATGTACTTAGGGGTGCCTTACACTTTCAATGATATTTGTCAATTACTTATCGAAAAAATTTCTATCTGACCATGATCATGTAATTAGGAATATGATCCATTTACATACATCCCCACTTATTTACCATGTCTGTGTCTGTATTTTAGTTCCCTTTGCTGAATTGGCCTTTATTCAAAGTATATGCAGCTGTTGCCACAGCAAGGCATAGGATAATGTCCTTTTAGAATGATGAAGTTTGAGACTTTGGAAGTTAATTAAGCCATAATTATAAGCGTTGGAATGATATTTGTCGATTACTTATCAAAAAAAAGTTATAAGGGCCGAATTAATTCTTAATAAGGTTTGTAGTAAATGTATTCTGTGTTTTGGATATGACTGCAGTTGCTGCTATGGCTATTTTTTTTTTTTTAATTAACAATGCTCATGCAATTGAGTTATATAGTTTGGGGCTTTATCTCGTACTTTTGATCCATATTTAATCAAGGCCTTTCTTTTTTGATCGTTTTAGGCGCTGCTGAAGAAGCAACTGCAGTTTTTGGTGAAGCAGCTGCTTTTTGCATACAAAAGCAGTACTTACCCCATGGTTTAGCTTCCCAAAGCTTGAACATGCCAAATGAGGATCGTAGCTCAGTTTCTGCTAGGAACTTTGGTCCAGGCCCAGATGATGCCAGTCCAAGGCAGTTCAAAAACATGCAAGGCAATAACCTGAGAGATATTCCTGGAAATTATCATGGAGCAGCTGCTGTTCAGCCTTCAAATGGTGGTTCATCAAACATATCATTCTATAATACTCCTTCACCAATGGTTTCACAGGTATCTTACTTTAAATTGCGCCTCATAATGTTATATCACAAGTGAGTAGTTAATATAACATAGTTGGGCTCGAACTCATAGGATTAAGCTTTTGAGTTGAGTGGTGTCCCAACTTGCTATATTATGGCTTGACTGAAAAACTCCCTGAAGTCTCAATCCCTCTAATAGTTCCTTCTATAAGAGGATGTATCTTTAATTTTTGAAGATGCTGTCTAAGAGTTTTTGAAGTTCCAGGTGATAATTTAGTTTCAAAGACATTTGTTTTGTCTGTCCTGTGGTTTATATTCTATACTTTTATTATTATTATTTTTTATCTAAGAGACCAGATTTTGTCCTTTTCCATGTGTTGTGGTTTTAAAAGTTCACAGAATTATTAGTGCTGAGTAGGTAGGATCTCTTTACTTTACATGGGTTTTTCGTTCTTTAACAATAAAGATGTGGGCTCAGGTCTCAGCCTGAACTAGGAAACTTTGAATTTTCAGGTGACACTATGGTGGCAAAGACATTGCCTTTTTTTTTTTTTTTTGGGCCTTATGGTTTATGTACCTGCACTCTATATTTGGCTGCACACCCCTAAGGTTTTCAGGTCTGGATTTTGTAATCCATACTATGCAGTTCCCACATTTTGTAAGTTCCCTCATAATTTGTTTTAGAATATGTTCAGAGTTCTCTTTATATAATTATATCTTCTTCCAGGAGTAAGTCTTTATCTCATTCCTTTTAGCTTCTTCTCAATCTTATGCAAGTGAAATGCAAGTTTTTTATGCTGCTCATAAATCCCATGGTGATGAAAATGTGGAGATTTGCCACTGCTTTTGCACCTTTAGATTATGGACATGATTTGTGTAACAATATTTTGTTTCTTTATCAAATGTATTGAGTTATCTACATCGTTGTTAATTTCTATTTCCTTTTTACTGTAAAGATCAATGAGTGCTCTTAGATCCTCTTATGTTTCACAGTTGTCAGGTGTTGCTCCACCACCCTTGTGCAGAAATGCACAGCCAAATGGTCCAAACCCAAGCATTCTCGGTGCTGATAGCTCTCCAAGGTCAACTGTGAACTCTACTATTCAAGCCCTCGAAGAAAGTTTGTGGATGAAGGAAAATTGAGGAAGGTTGTAGATTTGTCTTTTCATGCTCTTTTTTTTTTTTTTTTAATTCACTTCGTGTCATATTTGTAAGAGGGAATAAGGAACAGCGAATTAAATCTTTCAACTGGAATTGCTCATCTCTCAACTGTAATTTGGGTTGATATATAAAAGTAATGTATATTCATGCAAAGCGCAAAGGGGGAGTGTAGAGATAAAAGCTTAATTACACGTAGCACTGCTTTGATGTATCACCTCTTTTGGTCAGAATATAGTGATAATACTGTTATGCAGTAATTCCTTATTATAAATTTCACAATTTAAATTGTCGGGTGTCCATTTGTAGAACATTTGTTTCAACAAATTACTTGGTCAGATTTTCAGAGTGCATATATTGTGCATGAAACTAGGAAGCCTATATGAGTTGTTTGTAATGTTTCAGGAGACTGTATGTGTCTTTTGACTAAGTAACTGAGCAGGGACTCTCAGCATTAGATACACCATACAAGTTGGCTAGAAAAGCTAAGTTTGAATTGTTTTAGGTATCAATTTGTTTGATTTGTTAAATTTTTTCTATGTGAATTGTGAGCTTCCACAGCTGGCACAATCTATTAGTTTGCCTTTTAAGATCATTTTGTGGTTTGGTTCTGCCTCTTTTTTAGCCTATTCAGTAGTTTCCGCTTTTCCTTGCCTTTTTTGGGTACAAAATTCAGCTCACACATTGTTTTTCTTTTTGGTTGATGCAGCCTTCAGTTCATTACATAGGTTGCACTGTCATACTTTAATCTGTTGGTTTAACTTGTCTACACATCTTATGGCATCTTTCTGCCCGATCTTAACAATTTGGTGGGCGTGGTTGTTCTTGTTTTTGTGTTGAAGCTGACGTGACATTTTCATTTTTTTGTTCATTATGTGATTGGAGCCTGTCTTATTAACCACGTTTCTTGCAGTAATTTTTTATATTGCTTGCTTGGTATATCCATATAGACCTTGTTTGTGGGAGGAGTGTTCTTCATATTTAGATCTTTTTGATGCACAATTTGGAATCTTCCCCCTTAAAATTATTTTGTTTCCTTTGTTTCAGATTTCTGGGAGGTTATTTTCTGACTCTGGCCCTCGACGAAGTACAAGGCTTTCTGGAGATTCAGGGGCCAACACAAATGTGAGTGCCACAATGGTTGTTGGAAATGGAACTAACAACTCTTCTAAATATCTTGGAGGTTCCAAGCTGAGCTCTATGGCATTTCGTGCTGTGACAGTTCGTAAGGGTCAGTCATGGACAAATGAAAATATTGATGAAGGTAATGAATCTCTTCTAACTTATATTAATTCAGTTAAATTATACTATCATATGAGGATTGAAAAGTGCAAAAATGATGGATCTTTCACTGATATTCCTTACAATTAATTGTTCTCTACCACTTGGTTAATGATAAAAGGACTTGATTGCAACTAATTATCTAAGCCACGTGTGAACTCAAATTAAACTGCATAATGGATCCAAGATTTCTTTCTTATAGATTACAGATGATGACTTCCAATATGTTAATGTGAGCTTGGTCATAACCTGAAGTCAAATTCTTTTATTATGCTATATTTCTGCCCAATTGCTAATGAATTGACGCTCTATAAGCTTTCAAATTTTATTTCATATAGGGATACGCAATGAGACTTTTGATGATTCTCGTTCAAATACCACATTGACAACTTCTAGTTCATCTCCCTCTGGTGATACTAGATCTCTTGAACAAGAAGGAGCAACCATTCCAATTAGTGCAGCTATTATGAATGGCTCAAGAGTCATTAGCGGTGCTTCAGAAATAATGGGCCTTTTGCGAACTCTTGGGGAAGGCTACAGACTTTCCTGCATGTACAGGTGCCAGGTATTATATGATTATTCTTGAATAAATGAAATAAAATTTTATTTAAATAGAACAGAAAAGAAGATTTGTTTGGAAGATGATTTTGTATTCCTGTCTCATGCTTAATTGTCTGACTGGTTCTTGGCTGTACAGGAAGCACTGGATGTATATCTTAAGCTTCCACAGAAGCAGTATAACACAGGCTGGGTGCTTTCCCAGGTAGTTTGGTTTTTCAAAATTCTGTTCTTAACGCTTTTCTGGATTTTATACCTTTTTCCTATCTATCAATGAACTGGTTTATTTACATGCCATCGATCTGTCAATGACTCTTCTGCTAGAGCTGTAGAATCTTTGAAATATTACTGACTATTTGGCATGTTAATTCGTTCATGTGTTAAATGCAGGTTGGAAAAGCATATTTTGAACTGGTAGATTATTTAGAAGCAGATTGGGCCTTCACTCTTGCCCGCCAGGCGTCCCCTTACAGTTTAGAAGGAATGGATATGTATTCTACAGTTCTTTATGTGAGTTCCCTCTATATTGTCCTTGAAAAATTCTTTGATTTTCCCCAGGATGCAATCTGAAAATAAACTCCCTTAGCTGGCTACCTTCAGTGAACTTAAGCTAACCACAAAATGGGGGCTTAAAGTCATTGTTATTCTACTTATTATGTTATAACTACTCTTAACTTCAAGCAAACTCTTAATATATTATCTAGCATTTATGATACTGGACGGTTGCAGTAAAAGTTTATCCCTTACTTTATTGCTTCACTGACAGTTATTCTATCTCTCCATTGCAGCATTTGAAGGAAGATATGAAGTTAAGTTACCTGGCTCAAGAACTTATATCAACTGACCGCTTAGCTCCTCAATCTTGGTAGCATTATCAACCTTTCCTCAAATAACACGCTGCATTCTAGTCTTAGTTTTCGCATAAAACTGCTTAGCATTAAAATTCTGCGAGTGACCTTTTATTACTCTCCTATTTTGCATCCTCAGAGGTGTTTCTCCTGTAACTTTTTTTTTTTTTGGTTACTTTAATTTTTTGTTTAAACTTTAGCTGCAATATGCAGTACAATCTTTAATTATCTCGCCACAAGGTCTTTAACCTTGGAGTGCTCAAATGGAAAAGTACTATTATTATTATTATTATTCTCTATTAAACTCTGAAATCTTGAGTTATGCAGACTCATATTTAGAGAAGTATAAATTTTTCCTGCCTACCTTTTCAGGGGAAGGAGGGAAAGCTTATTTTTTTGGCATTTATCTTTCAATTTTGCCTTATGAGCTATGTGTTTGTTTCTGCCCTCCAGTTAAATGGTTGTAATTGTGAATCTGTGATGGCTACTCATAGCAGTTCAGTGATTTTTGGTTTTTTGGCATTAATTACCTACTTTACACATCGCTAGGAATGTGTCTTTTACAAATTTGAGGGTCAAAAGGCTGTGAAGCTCTTAGATTCTTGTTTTTGATGGCTGTATTGGGACTTGTTAGTTGTTATTATCAGCATTATTATTTCTTATATGTTTCCTTTTGAATGGACATGCAGGTGTGCTATGGGAAATTGCTATAGCTTGCAGAAAGACCACGAAACTGCTCTGAGAAATTTCCAGCGATCCGTTCAACTTAATCCAAGATTTGCATATGCACACACGCTTTGTGGTCATGAGTATGGCAGTCTCTTTTCCCACCCTGATTTAACTCATAAAATTGAATATCTATTAGAGTGAATTTATGCATTGGTTAATTCTTACTTTTTATTATTTCAGCTAGGTATTTATGATCTTGCAATTATATCCTTATCTGCAGATATGTAGCTTTGGAGGATTTTGAGAATGGAATTAAGAGCTACCAGAGTGCACTTCAGGTTGACGCAAGACATTATAACTCCTGGTATGGGCTTGGAATGATATATCTCCGCCAAGAGAAGTATGAGTTTTCAGAGCATCACTTCCGGATGGCTTTCCAGATAAATCCATGTTCTTCTGTTATAATGTGTTATCTTGGTACAGCTTTGCATGCCTTAAAGGTTTGACCTCTTGCTATAATGATTCCAATATTGTGGCTTCCAGAAGCATATTGTTTTTGAAAACTTTCTTAGGATTTGTTTGGATTTGCGATTTCCAAAACTGCGATTAAAAAATAATAATTTTAAAGTGTGCAATTTGAAAACACAACTTTAAAAGCACAATTAAGTGTTTGGTAAAATTGCGATTTGACCTTTAATATTGTAGTGTAGCTTTTAAAAAAAATACACCCCTTCCCTTGCCTTCGAAACATAGTTTTTTTTGCTATATTTTCTGACCGTAATTTTTTAAAAACACATTTCTAAACAATACACCTTCTGCGATTTGGTTTAAAATCACATTTATGACCTTCGAAATCATAGTCCCAAATGCACTCTTAATTGTGTTTCTATCATCCGACAGAGAGATGACGAAGCCTTGGTGATCATGGAGAACGCTATTTTAGCTGATAAGAAGAATCCTCTTCCTATGTATCAGAAGGCTAATATACTAGTTAGTTTGGAAAATTTTGATGAAGCCCTAGAAGTCCTGGAGGAGCTTAAAGAGTATATCCCTCGTGAAAGCAGTGTGTTTGCTTTGATGGGTAACATTTATAAGCGGCGTAATATGCATGAAAAAGCAATGCTTCATTTTGGTCTTGCTTTGGATTTGAAACCGCCTACGACAGATATTGCTGCCATTAAGGTGATTGGCTTATTTCATAGTTATCTTATTGCCTTTAAAATTGGATATTATTATGGCAATGCACCTTCAGTTTCCAGAATTCTGTACATTTCCACATAAGAAAATGATTCTTTCTTTTTGAGGATCGTATGAGTTTAAATGACTGGGCACAGTTCACTATATTCCATATCAAATATCTTTGGAATACATTCATCAAGGTTTTAATTCGTGAACCAAGCTTTATAGCCTAGCAGTATTAGTGTGGTGGACCTTGTGGAGTTTGGGATTCTTCTATCATAAGTTAAAAAGGGTTTAATGCTTTAATTATCCCACAAAATAGCGAAGAGCGGGCAGGGCTTTTTTAGAGGCTGACCCCTGTTCTTGGTCAAGATAGATGAGAAGCGACCCACCTATCAAGTTAAAGCCATAACCAGCCTCTTTTGTTATGTACATACACCTTTGTTTAAGGGCTGGGGCTGCTGTTCTTCTGCCTGATCTGCCATTTCCAAATCTTTCTTTCCCATCCATTCAATTTAATGCAGGCCTTCTCAATTCTTGTGATTCTCAACCCCTTCATCTCATTATTACAAACAAATTTGCCATTCAGTTTTGTCATGAGAATAGTTATGTATCTTTTAGCTTTTTCTTTCTGTGTACTGTCAACGGTCAATGTGTCTTTTTTTGAAAAAATAAAAGCATTTATTTTAGGTCTGATTACTGCACAAATAGATTGCATTTTTCTTTTTCCTTTGTAGTAAATGTTTGCTATGTTCATTCTTTCTTCTAATCTTTTGACAGTCTGCCATTGAGAAGTTGCATGTGCCGGATGAACCAGAAGAGGAGTTGTAAATCTACTTGCTTTGACAGGCAGAATATGAGAATGATCTAATTCGGCTCAGATCATTTGGCCCCAAGGAGTTTGGCCTGCTTGTGCTTTCGATGGATGATGAATAAAATTGCTTGATGCTTGGGGCCCCTTCTAATTGGCAGATCATGTGAAGTGACCTCAGTTTCTGTCGGTGATTCACATACTAACAGAGGATGATGTAACAAAGGTATTTAAATCTCTCATTTACTTGCATGGACAGTAGTGGTATCATGATGCCAAAGAAAAAGTCTTGTATCATTACTCTATTTTTTTTTTTGACATGTCCACACAAGGGTATAGGGAGAGGGAGGATTCGAACTTGTGATTTCTGTTTTATACTCTGTATTTACTTGTTCATAGTTGCAGTTGTCTCGCCAATCCATTGATACTAGAGCTCAATGCTCAATATTATTTCATTCTCTTGTTGGTTGTGGGCTGCTAAATCTGCATCCTTCTGCACCCATCCTCTGACAATGAGTGATTTGTCTTTTTTATTTCAAAATTGTGGGACTTGAGTTACACGTGCATGTAAAAAAGCATATTTAATTATATTAAATTTTCGCTTATTCAAAAAGTGAATTTAATTATTTAGTTAATATTTTAATACATAAATAAAAATAAAAAATAAAAACCTCTTCCCTCTTCTGTCTGTATTCAGTGAGGATAGAAACAATTCAATGGGCAAATTTCATTGCGAAACAATTCATACAGCTCAGCATTACTCAACAATGTCCAAATCAAGCAAGGGGCATGTTAATAATGATGGTGCAGAAAATATGACAGCAGCAAAACCAAAACCAAAACCAAAACCAACAATAACAACTACGAAAGCACGAGTAGTAATACAAATTATGGTTTCTGATTTGAGCTTGCATGGGGATGAAGAAAAGCTTCTTCCATTCTCTTCGCCATGACCTGCAAACCCGACCCGATAAAAGTGTTCAAATCCTCCGGTGTCCACCCTTCCACCGGTTCAACTTCATACCACCAATGAATACTACACCCTTCTTCGTTGGGAACCACTTTTACAGTCGATACGTAGGAGTTGAACCCAACATTTCCATCAACAATGGAATAGCTAAAACTGAGTTCTTTTGGGTCAATGGACAGCAGCTTCTGCTTCGTCCAGTTCATAATTTGGTCGCCATTATTAACCGGGGTTTTGAAGCCAGCACAGTAGCGAACGCACCCAGGTTGTCCATTGATGCCTTCAACAGCAAGGCAAGTTGTGAGAGTTGGGAACCATTTGTTAAGGCCGAAGAAGTCTTCCAAGAGAGGCCACACTTGCTCTGCTTTGGGACCTGCTAGCTCTTCACTAGCCTTGCCTTTCCATTTACTTTGTTGCTCATAATTAGCCATTTGGTTCAATGAGATCAACAGCCTTCACCTGCTACACCACAAAAACAAAGATGTTTAGAGTAATCCTTTGTTAGAGTTTAAATAGAGATTTAGTGTGTATATATATATACACACACTGTTAAAAGCAGATTTTTGGATGATCGGACCACAATGGCCTGCAAAATAATAAAGAGATCATTAAAAAATTACCAGCCTCAAAGGACCGGGAGCACTCCGATACCCAACTTACCTCTTTTTATCTAGTTTTCCTCCTTAAAGAGAGTTGGGAACCACTTGTATATACCTAATTTAAAATCACACCATTTTTTGTAATAAAAGTGACCCTTTAAATAGAGGTTTCAGCATAATATGCACCATACAACCTCATTAAAGATATTTTCTTGTGAACAATGTCCACCACATGATGGATGGGGTCCTTCCTCGTACTATGTTATAATCGAAAAGAGTGTCCTCCAATTTCCATGTGATGCATGCCTTTCCAATTGTCCCTATCACATGACGTCGATCATCATGATATATATATATATATATTGTGAATATGCGGGCTTGTGAGATTTATTTTACACTTAAGTGAAGTTTTCTAAATATCATGATATGTTATGATTGAGGTTTGAGTGAGATTTAGTGCTAAAATTTACATAGTTTGTCTCATTCTTAGCTGTGGGTATTGCCAAATGGATGATTGATGATAATGTACATGATTTAAAAGGTGGAGCGACTAGTTGCGGAGAAAAACAAGGTTAACTTCATTTGTATTATTACTCTATAATGAATAGTCAATTTAAAACTTCGATATAATCATTTATAGAGTTTAATTTCACGTAATAAGTTAATACTCAAGAGTTTCTTTATAAATTACAAACTTTATGTTGATTGTTTACCATAATATTATAAGTTAGAAATCCATTATAGTGTTGGAATCGATGGCACATCGCACATATGACCAAAAATAACAGAGGCGTTTGAGTGTGTAGGGTATAGAATTTTGAAAAGATATAGGAAAGAAAATGAATGAGCTTTTATTATTATTTTTTTTTAGTGAAACGTGAAAAAATTGTTTGGTATGCGCAAAAAAGGCATTTGACTTTTTGAGGAAAGACAAGCAAGACTTGGCAAACATAGTTTTTTTTGTGTTTTAATTGAGGAAAACGTTTTGACATGAGGTAAATGTGATAATAGTTTTAAATTTTTTGGAGTGTTTTGTTTTGAAAGTTACGTGTTAATATTTTTATTTTTTGATAGAAAAAAAATTGAAGGTGTTAAGTAACGATCATCCTTTCTTTTTTTTTTTTTATTTATATACGTCTACACAAGAAAAGGAGGAAGATTTAAATTAATAACATTCGTTTTATTGTCGTATTTACTAAATTAAATTCTCTCTGAATAAAGAATATTCTTTTGAAAAGGAAACAAATACAGTAAAATACAAATATGAAAAACGGCATCAATGAAAAAAATAGGAAAATGTTAAGCTTTTCTAGTGTTTTTTTTTTATGTCATTCCTATTATATGTGACTTTTAAAATTACTAATAAATTAAAAATCAATAATAATTATTTTAAATTCAACAGTGAGTTTGTATAACTTAAAGAGCATATGAAGAGGAAATATATATATATATATATATATATATATACATATATATATAAAAGATGGAAATTACTGTGCTCTTGACTTTTCCACATGCGATGATGAAATTGGTGGCCCTAATTCAACAAATTGCTCTTTAATTTCTTCAAAGGGGGACCGTGAGGACACTCAATTACCATGCAGGTGATTATCACTTAGAGAAATAATTCATTTTCTTTCCCATATTCAACGATAATTTAAAAAATTAGAAGGATGAGAGAAAGCCGGGAAATGATGTATAGCGCCTCTTGTCACTGATATTAATAATTAATTTTCCGGAAAACTTTATTTATTATTTATGATATTTCATTATTTTTGTAATTATACCCTTAAACTTTAAAAAAATGTTAATTTAATATATTCATCTTTCAATTTTTTTTAATACCAACGTTTTATTAGGATTTTTCTTTAAATTATGTCAAAATTCTTAAAACATTTAAAAAAAAAAAATTCAGGCATAGTTATTTTTGCAAATTTCACTAAATCATGACCAACACCTAAATCTTTACAATTTTTACAAATTCCGTTAAATCTAAGTTGTTGGATTTTTAACATTGGAGCAAGTTGTTCAGCTATGGGAGTGTAAGTAATCATATCCACAACTGTAAAATGATACAAGAGACAGAAAAAAAATTTGGTTAGAAAAATTACTTCAATTGCAGAACTAATATAAAATCAACATGGTAAAAGGTACCAAAAAAAAAAAAAAAAGAGTTTCTCCCCTTACTGCAACTAAAACCTCACCTGTGAAGTAACTGTGAGGCTAGGGTTTGCTTAGAGAACCAAATGGGCAGATCTTTGTGTTTGTGAGCTCAACTTGAATATGTTGCTAAGAAATAGAATGAGAATCTTCTGTGTCTAATCTATCTTCTTGAAAAGCTTCTTTGGTTTCTGCATCATCCCTTGAGAAAGTTTCACTGAATCTACCATAATTATTACTTGAATTAAAGGAGGTTTCTTGATTTAGAAAGTTTCCATGATCATCTCTTGAATGATGACCAGTCAGAGTGGACTCTAAAGGATTGTTAGCATCCTGTGGAACCCCATTCTCGTCATGAAAGCCATGGATCACTCCATCCAACATTTCACTTCTGCCAACGACAGCAACATTATTGGCCACTCCATAGGCTGCTCTGCAATCTCCTCTTTGCTTTCTACAATGTTTCTGTCTTCTTCATTCTCCCTATTTAAGCTTCCTACTTCAACATCTCGGTCTTGTTTCAGATTGTCATCAGAAATCATTTCCTTGTTCTTTTCTGGTTCCTTAATTTGTCTTTCTAAATCCTTCTTAACTTGATTTTTTAAGTTTCCCCATGAATCATCAGAGTTATTTTCCTCGTTGTTTAGAAACACCATATACCGATGTTCTGGTTCCTTTCCAAATTCTTCATCAACATTTCCATCTAATTCATCATCTCCAACCCCTCCATCCTCTTTTCTTTTACCTTCTCCCACAAGATTCATATCATCACTCGACCACCCGGCATCCCATTTACGCCCCAAAACATTAACTCCATGTTGTTCATAATTGAGCTTCCCTTGTATGCTTCCTCCATAGCCCTTCCCCTTGCTGTGTGAGTGCTCAATCTGGAATAGCAACCAGAAGCACACACCCAGAAGGAATGCCAACTGTAAAGCCTGCTTTCCCTTTAAGACTATGAGATTCATCACACCCTTTTATGTACTTGTTCCAGAGTGGTGGACCTGGACTAACCAAATAAATATTCACTGGACAAAATAATAATAATAATAATAATAACAAATTACAAATTAATAACATGCAATAAAAGGACAGTTTTTCTTCATATTAGGTTGGATGAATTTTCACCAACTCAATTTATAAAAATGACATGTATCATTTGAACATATGAGATATACATATTTTTTTAATAACAGGAACAAAGTTAAAATAAATAATATTAAAAACTCATATGCATCTTACATGTTATTTAAAAAAAGCGATACATGTCATTTTTATAGACTAGATTCATTTTTATGGCTTGATTGAAGTAAGTTCTCCAACCTAATTTAGAGGAAGTTCTTAAAGCTGAAAGGCTCAAACAATTAATGGCAGAAAAAATTCAAAATTGGAAGGGATAGGCTATATTTTGGAGGGGTTGAGCTATATTTTTGAGAGGTTTGGCTATATTTAAACTAAAAAAATATTTGAATTTTTTTTTTAAAAAAAAACTTAAGCAAGGGTGCCTGCCCTTGCGTGGCCACACGTGTATTTATTGATGTGTCATTTGAACATGTGAGATATACATTTTTTTTTAATAGTAGGAACAAAGTTAGAATAAATAATATTAAAAACTCATGTACATCTTACATGTTATTAAAAAAAAAAATGACACATCATTTTTATAGATTGAATTCATTTTTATAGACTGGATTAAAGGAAATTCTCTAACCTAATTTAGAGGAAAACTCAACCCATAAAAGAACAAATTCTTTATAAAAATAAGTGTTGAAAGAAAATCTAGATATATGCACCAAGAGTTTCATCAGAAAGTGAATGTAAGCCAATAGCAAAATATCATTTGAACAAAACAAATAGAAATTAAATTCCCCCTCGGCTTCCATAGCAAAATATTTTCATCATTATCAATTTGACCAATCTTTTTCCTTACTTCTTCTCCACCCCCACCCACCCACCAACAACCAAAAAAAAAAAAAAATTATGTTGTTTTGTTTCTTCCAAAAACTTAAAATTCATAAATATATATTCAAAACTATAATGGTAATAATAAACTTTCTCAACAACAACCAAACATGTGAGAAGAGCCGAGCTTCATCAGTTTTGACATAGAAATAGAGTTCGAGCAAGATCATGAATATCAAATATAAACAAAAACGGCATATTCAATATATCGATCAAAACTAAAATTAATTACGATATGGAAAAGAAAACGATCGAATAATTACGTACCTTTGTCCTGTAAATGAAAAGTGCAGGAAACCCAAAACCCCGGCGACAGAACCAGCTAGCCCACCTCAATTCTGTAATGGTCTTGTTCTTCTTAATTTGCTTTCTTTTCATTTCATCTCCTTTTCCTCTTTCAAAAGTCTCTCCTTTGAACGTTGAAACTGGGACATGCTATCATTGCTATGCTTGAGAATAGATCAAAGTGCCCTCTGGTTGACCGATGACCTGCTGACTTGTCGTCGTAGGGGTTGGTGGCTTCACGTAAATAGGTTGAGAAAAAGGTGGTGATTTGGGAACTCGGAGATTAAAATGTCGTCCATGCCGCCTTCACGAACGGCAACTCACGTGGTTAGTTCCGCTGGTGACGGAGAGCACGATACGGGCGTCGATCGAATAGGTTTGTTCCCACGTGTCCAAGAACATGCATGCTTCTCACTTTTTTTTTTTTGTTGAGAAAAAGATAGAATTATCATTCAATAAGAAATGAAAGAGAACAAGAGCCAAAGCTCTACAACAAAAGAGCAGAAAGCTCTAAATTCACAATGTGAGAAATATAAGAGGGGGTATCATCCAACCATATTTTATCACTAAAGCAACGGGTTGCTTCCTTTGCAAGACCATGTGCGGCGCCATTACCTTCCCGTTTCGTATGGCGGACACTCCCCGATCTGCGTGAGCTTAACACCACACGAATATCTTCAATGATCTGTCCGTAGTAGTGGTTTGTTTGTACCCTTGACTCAATAGCTCTAAATGAAAGATAACATGCTTCTCACTTTTAATGCCACATGCTCTATTTAATTTGGACAATAAAATTGAAAATTACAAAGGAAGTTAATCTATATGAAATTTACCTCATTAATTACAATACCATGGTTATTTTTTGAAAAAAAAAAAAAGAAAAGAAAGAAGACATTTTCCTCCCCTAAGTTACAAAAAGAATTTTCATTAAAAAGGTTTAAAAAATAGAGAGTTGCTGCTATACGGTCAAGGCAGAAAACATGAGTTTTTTGCCTTCCACTTAAATGCTGACACCTCATATTATTTCATTTACAAAATAGACTTGGTTTCATATGATTATAACCCAAACAACAGATTCCACCCGAAGAAGAGGAAAAACAGATGAGTGGGAGAGAAAGAGAAGAAGAGGAAAACCAAAAAAAAAAAAAAAGAAGAAGGAAGAAGGGCAGCGGCTGGTCGTTCAGTCAAACCCATGCCGATTGTCTGGGTTGGGTGGCTAAGCGTCTGGGCAGTAGCAGAAATGTTCTTTGTTGATTTTGTTGGGTCTCTTTGATTTGAAGTTTGGGTTTTGTTTTGGCTTATTGGGGTTGGGTTTTGTTTTGGCTGTGACCCAGCCGTGGGTCACCATTTCCAGCGACTGGGTCACCATCTTGGAGATGCCCACCCACCACGGCACGACACGGCACGGCACAACATTCCCCAGAAATTAACCCATAAAACCCCCCCAAAAACAACTTCTAAAAAACCCCATTTCACAACAGCAAAAGAATAAAACTAAAATCAATTACTCCCCACCCACCACGAAGCAGTAGAAATGCTGCCGCCCATTAGCTTCCCCAACGTGACCCACAACAAACAAACCCATATGCAACAAAGTTTGATACCCATCGCCTCGATCTCCCTTGCCATCTCCATCTTCATATGCTCCATCCTCACAAACCCATCTTCAAGTTTGGGGTTCTTCTTTCTTCTCCTCTTTCTCTTTTCTTTCTCTGCAAAACCAGTCTCCTTCCTCTGTAAAACCGTGGGTGTTGCAAAATCTAGTGTTTTGGTTCTACTCAAGTTTTTTGCAATTTTTTTGTTTTAGATGATGTGTCTTATTTCTATTGGCTGGCGTAAAACCCCCATTTTCTACCACGACCGTTTTTAAGTTATCCTCTAAAAAATAATCTACGAAAGAAAATAACTTTTACAAGGATTTAGCATAAATTAGGTTCTTTGTACCCTCTAATTAAAAAGAGACAAGCAAGACAAAAACGAAAAGACATGACCCAAACTCATTTTCCTATTGAATAGAGAAAATGGGGTTGGATCCTGTGTTTTCATTTTTTATCTTATCTGGTGTGATATGCTGATGTGTTTCTTTTTAATTGGAGGGCACAAAAAACCTGAATTATGCCAGATTCTTGTATAAGTTATTCTTTAAAGGATTTAAAGGATTAGTCGGAGTAAAGCTCCGGACATCCGGTGCCAATCAACCAAAAAAAAAAAAAAAAGGTTATTCTTTAAAGGAAATGTTAGATTTGTGCCAAATTCCTATAAAAGTTATTATCATATTAAGGCTCTGTTTACTTCAACGTAAAATGGTTTTCAGAAAATGATTTTTGCATTTTACAGTTTTATTACGACGTAAAATAGTAGTCAACGAAAAATATTTTCATTTGACCGAAAATTCTTCTTTAATTTTCGGAAAATGGTTTACGGTTTTAAAAACTGTAAACCATTTCCGACTTTAAGCATCTCATTCTCAAATCGACGGACCTTACCAAGTCACGCTCATGACCTCGCTTGGACTTGACCATGACTTACTTGGAACTTACCTGAGACCCATCTTGGGACCTGTCGGGACTTGCCTAGAACCCCACCGAGACCTTGCCCTTGCAAAAATCCTGAAAAAAATAAAATAAAATTATGAGCAGTAGTGTTTTAAGTTTTCTTATGCCTACCATTCTTTCTTCCTTTCCTTTTCTTCTTCTCTTGTCCCTACTGATCTCCCTCCCTTTTTCTTGCCCCTACCTCTTTGTCCTCCTTTCTTCTTCTTCTTCTCTTGCTCAGCTTCTCTCTTCCATCTCTCTCCTCTAGGCCTCATGCCTCCCCTCTTTTCCTCCAATTTTCTTTTCTCCTCTCTGGAACTTTCTTTCTCTCTCAAAAGTCTTTTTTTTTCTCTCTCTCTCTCTCTGGAACATGAGAGACCCACTTTTCTTTTCTTTTTTCTTTCCCTGTGGGTTAATTTCAGCCACTTTAATTCTCTCCCCCAAAAAAAAAATCTCCTTTGCCCAATGCACCCATACGGCCACTTTTAATAGGACAAATAAGAAAAATAGAATTTGATCAAAAGTGGACTTATATCAATTAATGTGAATATGTTTTCTACACGTTAAATAAAATACCTCAAAAATAATTTCATACCATTAATACATAATTAAATATTAAAAGTAATTAATTGGACAAGCAATATCTTTTCAAAGTTCAAAACTTAGAAATAACGAAATGGGGTTTGCTAGGGGTTCTCCCCGTAATGTTCTTCTGACATTCTTCCAGTCTTACGTAGAACATGATTTAAGAAAAAATAAAATTGTAGTACCATTTTTTTGCTAACAGATTAATTTTTATGAATTAATAGTTAGGTTCTAATGCTTTAAAATTTGTTTTTGGATTCAAAACTAAAACCTAAGGGTGGAAGGTTAATTATTTAGGGATGATATCTCCCAAAATGAATTTGATCATCCTAAATTTGATGCTAATGCCTCAATTTTAGTGCCAATGCCTCAATTTTGATGTTAATACCTCCAATTTGGTGCTAATGCCTAAAAAAACCGGTAGTGGAAGCCATTACAATTTTTTTTTTCTTAAATCATGTTTTACGTAAGACTATGAGAACCTACGGGGAGAACCCCTAGCATTTTCCTAATGAAATAATTTATATTGGTTTTTGGTAAATTATAGTATAATATAATATTATTGTATATTAATTAAATACTAATCTTACATTCCGCCCCTACAAGAAGAAAATCTTGCTCTGCCACTACAGATACCTCTAAGACTTGGTTAGGATATTTTTGTAATTTAAAATTTAATATGATTTAATGAAAGAAATATATATACATTTTTTTTTTCGTGCACGTGCAGTAAACGCCGTAAAATATTTTCGGTAGAAAACATTTTCAAGGAAAATGACTTTCTTGAAAATATTTTATGACGGAAACTATTTTACGTCGAAGCAAACGGAGCCTAAAATAAAAAAAGTTTTCCCTATGTTTTCCTAGACACTTTTCTTCCTTTTTTAATTTGTTTAATTGTTTATATGCACAAAAGCCTAAACCAATGTAAAAACAATAGGAAAATTGTAACATCCCCCTACCTTATTTCAAAAAAAAAAAAATCCCCCCTACCTCAGCTTATTCATAAGTAAGCCCAAGTTGATGTTGGAATGTGCAAGCCCATTAGTGAGGCCTATGTCAACTTAGTTAAATGGATCAAAGAACCTAAGAAGCATGCGACAAAGACTTTTATTTTAAAATTTTATTAATGGTTCGTGTGGCAAGATTGAGGTTTGAATTTACATATATATATATATATATAGAGAGAGAGAGAGAGAGAGAGAGAGAGAGAGGGGTTATTTTTGAAAGAGTATGCTATATATTATATTTTCTATTATAATTTTAATGGGGCAATTCCAACCAATTTTTGATTTTTTTTTTATAAAGACATTTTCAAGAGTTGGTTAACACTACCATATCAATATTATGAGATAACAAAAAATGTAGTATACTTCAAGTAATGTTACAAGTCTTTTTTCTGTCACTCTTGTATCTCTCCAAAGATGAGGTGACTTTTAAAATTACCATTAAAATTATGATTGATCACTATCGAATTTTAATTAAATTATAATTTTAAGAATCACATCTTTTTTAAAAAGACACAAGAAAAACTTATAGAATTACTCATATACTCTTGCCTCCCTTACTGGAGTGTCCAATCGTACAAACATCAGTGTCGAGATTATTAATATTATTAGGCTTAAGAAAAAAAAAAAACAATATAAAAGCCTAACCAAAGGGTATGGATTAGAAGAATGTGAGTATACAAATAGAACTCTTGTTGAGATAAGGCTGCGGTCGTGGTCGTCGATGTCTTAGAAGAAGTTCATGGGACCCAGCGAACAGCCTTTCATAAGAAGCCACCTGGCATTCGTGAAAGCCAATAAAAGCAAAAAAATTCCACCACCATTCACCAATACCCAATCAAGCTCAGAAGATTGGAACACGCAAATTATCAAATTAAGTCCCAGAAATTGATGTGTTCAATGATGACGAGAAGGTGATGTGATATGTGAGAAACTTTACTACTAAGACCACCAAGCTAATTAAGAACACGAAACTTACATTACATCTCTTAATTAAGTACATGTCTTTGGTCGGACCACCAATAATTCCCGACTCAAATATCTAAATAATGAAAGGCCCTCTAATTAATTGTCGACGAAAAATCACAAAGGTAGGTGGGAGCCGGGAGGATAGAAATTAGCTTAAGCCTAAAGTCAGTGGAACCAACTTGGTCTTATTTAATTCTAAGTAGCCCTTTGGTCCCTCGAGTTTTCCAAATTCGGAAGCTACTTTTTTTTTTTTTTTTTCAAAATAATTTAATTCGCTAAGGTCTTTCTTTCTTTCTTTCATACACACTCCATTATTTGTTGGCTGAAAGAGTGAAACTCTTCATCGACAAACGACAATGATGCGACGGGATTAGACCGATTTATTATTTATTTTATTTGTTTCATACACGCTTCATTATTTGTGGGGTGAAACAGTGAAACTCTTCATTGACAAACGACAATGATGCGATAGGATTAGACTGATCGATTAACATCATGTAATTATACAGGTAACTTTTATTTCATCTTTGTTTATGTGAGCTACTATAGTAGTCTATACATACATATTTTGGTTTTGACTCCTATTTTTTGGGTCAACCATACACATTTCTACCTACTAGATGCACAAAAATATGGTGTACAAAGTATGATTTCACATATTGAGTGGAAAATTATAAATAAATTAAAAAAAAAAAGGTTCATGAGTGTTGAATATAAAGCTTTTATATTGGTTTTTCTACGCTAAACAAGACCTGGTTTCAAAAGTGAATGAAAGAAATTTCTATCATAACTTGATTATAATAAATTCTAATTTTAAAAGTCAAATCGTAATTTTACCAAATACACGTTTGGAAATTGGAAACCGAAATGAACCCTAGTAGACACATAAGGTTGGGGGGAATCTTGATGGATCAAAAGCTTTGGCACATAATATGGTATCCCCCAAACCTCGAAAGTGGTTGATAGTAGGGCCATCACAAAGGGTTACGTGAGAAGGAAAACTCTCACTTTGGTCCAGACTTGTCCTTAAAGAGAGGACCAAAAGGCAAAGCCCCAACGTGATTTATTAAAAGAAGTAAACATATATAGTGGCCTACTGTCTACTGATGTGCGCTCGCTTTTCTTTTTACGCAGTGGAGGAGTATACTTTCAATTATTTATAGGGATACGGGTCAAATTTGTATTTATTTATTATATATATATTTACATTCTAAAGCAACTTTAAGAAATGAAAGAGAAAAATATTACGTAAACCCCTCAATTGCAGCCAAGCCCATACAAATGATGCCTAATTTTCTTTATATAACTCCGTACCTTTTTTGTTTTTTTAAACTACAACTACATTTATCCCTTTTAGAGCATGTTTGTGATTGGGTTTGAGAAATAAAGTTTTTAAGTAAAAAAAAAGACAAATTTTATTTTTAAGCTTTTGTCAAAAGTGTTTTTTTGACTATTTTTAGGCTTTTTAAATCCTTAAAAGCGCTTTTAATTTTTTTTATCAAATGACTATTTAAAAAAAAAAAATAGATTTTTTGAGTATTATAAGCACTTTTAGGCCTCCCAAACGCAATTTTCAAACAGGTCCTTAATCTATCTTCATTAGTGTTAATGTCTTCTAATTTTTCAATTTGTTTAATGTACACTCTACACATCTACTATCGAAGTTGTAGTGTCTCCTTTCCGTTCAGATTTGTTTATTAAATCTTAGCAGAGTGAGGGTATAATGGACATTTCACACTATCCAAAATAACAAATTTTTAAAAAACTAGAAAAATGAAAAATTTAGAAGAAAAAAACAAAAAAAATAGGCAAAAACAAAATCCATAAAGAAAAATCACTATTGACCCATGGTCAACTTTTATTTTATTTTATAAAAAAAAAAAAGTTAAAACAAGCGGAAACTTGTGCGCCCACGGGCGGCTTAGTCAAATAGGCTGCTTTAACGAGATTTTTTTTAATCGCAATTTCACGTTTGTTTTTCTTTTACTGAATTTTCTTTTCAATAGTGGGCAGTATCCCACGAAAATTTTCCTTTTTTTAAAAAAATAATAATAAAAAAAAAGTTAACATAATTTTATTAAAACCAAACAATTGCCCTGCAAACGATTTACCTAGAAGAAAGCAGACACTGGTGTTGATTGGACTTGCCTTTCTTATTTTGTAGTAACATACTCAACTCTTAATTTTATTTTTTGAACATTACTTAACTCTTAATTATTAAAAGAAAAAGAGAGTTAGGAATATAACAACACATGGATATCATTTTTTTAAAATTTATGTGCACGTTTTTTTAATTCCAATAAAACTCTCTTTCTCTAATTTGCTTTTCTTAACAAAGAGACAACCAACTTTAGAAATCAAGATGGAAAAGTGAAAGTCCCACACAGAAATCCCCATTTAGAATCCTGCCGACCGATACCAACCAAGCTAATTAATACTAGCAATTAGCAACAACAAGTGCATTAAATAAAAATTTAAAAATGTAAATATATATATGATTTTAAAAACCGAACAATAATTTTGTTTTGAGTTTAACTACGTTTTGAAAATGAAAGGGAAAAAGTCATTCAATAAAAAGCATATAATTTAAAAGGGTCCCTACATGCACTTGCATTATCAACAAATGAGAGTGGCAAAGAGTAAAACTAATTAAACGCCATTAGCGTAGATAATTGTGTGAAGTAACGTAGCTTTCAACCATTAATTAAGCATCGGCGACTTGTATGATTAAGTCGTATCGTAATAAGAAAGCTTCCTCAAGTAGGGAGAAAATTCACAGAGACCGAAACGTTTAAAAACACACTATGAAAAATAAAAACTTTACGGTGCATATATGCCACACGCTACCACAGTGCGCATGCGCTACACTCGACATTGTCCTCATTTATTTATCTGAGTAGATCTAACAAATCTTTATCTATGCTCTTTTAGCTCTTTTTTGTGGAGTATTTTGCTGCAAAGAAAACTCTAAATCTAGAACTGACCTTAGGATACACTGACTTTGTTGTCATCTGTTCACATACGAAAGTGGGGATTCATTATCTACTTAGCCGCCTAACTTAAACTGGGAACCTTTTGGTTACCCACCCATAGGCCATAGCACTCACAAATTTTTACCCATGGGCCGCTACAGCCTAGTTCTGTTGGCAACATTTCTACGTCCTCCTTCTACTTTCTATCTTGAGAATCCTCTCTAAAGATGCGGAATGGATTGTTGCATGAAATATGAGTAGTGTTATTTTGTTGGGTCTTTGTAATATTTTGTTTTGTTTTATTTGTTGTAGTTCTTTTACTCATCTATTAGAATAATAATAATAATTAAAAAAGAAAAAGTAATGGCTGAGAGAACCGCTCCAATTTGGAGGCTAAGTTGACAGGTGGCACTAGGTCCACATGGCATTGGATCCCCACAGACTTAAATGTATGTTAAGCTTTTCGGTAATGTCCCACCTTGAAAGTAGCTTTCAGAGCATGAGGAAGAAGAAAGAGAGTGGGAAAACGACAGATGAAGGGAGGGAAAAAAGAAAGTGCTTAGGAAATGGTGGATCATCTACCTCCACATTTAGCTCTTCTTTTTTTTTCTTTTTTTTAAGAACAATGTCAATCTCATTTTTATAATGCAACTTCTAGAACCAATTCAAAATTCCCACCTCCTTCTTCTTCTACTTTTTTTTTTAAAATACAATAAAATAAAAAAAACTTTCTAGCTGTGAATATATATATATATATATATATATATATATATAAGTCGTCTTGCCCCATCATTTTCACAAATAATTATGATGTATATGTTTGCTCTAATCCTTTTCCAGTCCCTAGCATGCGCCAAACACATCCCTAAAGTTCCTATTAGAAGTGACGCACAACTTAATGGTTAATTTTCTGTTTGTTAAACGCAAATTATTTTTATATTTTTAACAATGTTTTGTGTTTAAATTGTTTATTAATTTTTTTTTTTTTAAAAAAAAGACTAAACAGAAATATTTGTCCCCTAACCTAATAAAAGAGGAAATTGACCGCCCTCTAAACATCCAAGTATTTTGTGGGTTTTATTGCATTAGGCTTAAGGGTAATAAATATGGTAGAGTCTACTTTAGAATATATATTTTAAAATAAAAAAAAAATTGAATACGCTGTAGAACTTATATTTTTAAATAAAAGTTATTGTAGCTTTATTTTATTTAAATGATTTTTTTTTTTTATACTTCTTCTATATATATTTTGGGGGTAAGACTATTAGCTAAATCCCTTAAAAAAAAAAAAAAAAAAGAAGAAGAAGAAGATTAAGCCGTACAGAAAGGAATGCATATTCGTGTACGGTGTTAGATCCATTCGCACCTCAACTGGAAGGCCACGTGTCCGGAGTAGGTGCTGCCATTCAATCCTGCCAACCTTGTCAGGCTGGCTGGGGCACCTAATCTCTCTCCCTGAAAGCTGCAGGAAAATTGACTCACCGTCCACGCGCCTTAGACACCGTGAAGAGCAAGTCAGAGTCAGCACCGCGGGCACCGGGCACGGGGCATCCAGCCTTCAGGTCTTAGCCGCCTATGAGAATAGTTATTGCACTCGGTCCCAACATCGGTTGGGTCAATGGTTAGGTCTTCGATATAGTTCAACCAATTGATCGAACTCCAAATTAATGTAATATTATTTTAAATATATATTTTTTTGGTACAAAGTATGTTAAAAAGAATGAATGATAATAACATCTAATTTTATTATTTAATGTTTTTGAATGAATAAATAAATATTTGTTAGATTAAGTGTATGGCTGTGTATCAATGTATGCAACATATACGTATTTATTGTATTTAATATAATCTATAAAACTATACCGATTTATGAAAATAAGTTCATTTTTTTCTTCTTCTAAACATAGAGTTTATCAAAGCATATCATATAGTTCAGAAATATGAGTAATTCTTGGTTAAATATAAAATATATTAATTGTATACTCAAATATCATCCCATCATACAACTTTGTTAAAGTTAATTGAGATGCAGCCGTTGATAAATATAGAAGAAAACAAAATAGGGATTTATATTATAGTTAGAGATAGCATAAAAAATGTGTTGGCAACTTTATTAGCGCCAAAACACCATATCACTAAGCTAAATACTGTAGAGGCCGTGGCAGTATTGAGAGACATTATTCAATTATGTAGCAAGTTATAAGGCTTCTATAAAGTGATTTTAGAAGGTGATGACTTATAAGTAGTGCAAGCATTGCGAAATGAAGATAAAAACTAGAGTCGCTATGGGCATATTATTGAGGAGGCT
This sequence comes from Carpinus viminea, assembly GCA_013348765.1. NCBI lineage: Eukaryota > Viridiplantae > Streptophyta > Magnoliopsida > Fagales > Betulaceae > Carpinus > Carpinus viminea. Next base: position 13,577,039 of record CP054667.1, read on the forward strand.
TGTGGAGTTTTAAACAGTATGCACAAATAAAAGATAAATCATGTCAGACGATGCTTAAACGAAGTAACCAACTACTTAGTAAAGTAAACCTTATCTTTTAGTGAGGAACATGGTCTTCTTGAGGAAGCCCTTTTTGTATCTTTAATATCATTTCTACAAAGCGTTGTACTTAAGTTGGTTTTAATATTAGATCCGCTCGATTCTTTTAAAATATATATATCATCCCATCAAAGGAGGACAAATGTCCCAATTTCAACGGGTCAAAATCAAATCTGCACGGTTGAGATACCTACAACACATAAGCTTTAACTTTTTTTACGATTTTTTTTTTTGGGGGGTGGGTCGTTCTTCAATTTATTTGGCAAACAAATTTGATGAATCAATTACATTGTGATTTGTGAGTGATGGACACGAAAGTTATTATATAATGTGATGTGCCACACGTTACTGCAGTATCGTGTGTTACATTTCTTTATGTGCAAGGTTCGTATGAGTAGCGAAATTCATTTGAAAGAACTTTATGCTTATTATTTGGCATATTCTTTGCTTAACAAAGCTTACTACATGAGAATACCTTCACCTTGTTGAATGTATAACCGCTCTTCAATATGGAGTCAAAGTATCGCTTGCTCCGATCCATCTTAATTTCTTAATATCAACAGTTTGGCCGCCGGAATAATTTTTACAAATTGGCTTAATAATTTAGGTGGCATTTAATAGGTCGGACAATGGTTGGAATACTATCAAATTATCTAGAAATTGACGTGTCAATCTATAATAAATAAAATAATTAAGAGATTGATAATTTAGATGTTTTACTTAATTGTTTAATCGATTATGATATGTTACATCAATTTATAAATAATTTTGTAATAAGAGTTATAGTATTGGAACCTATCATATCAATTATGTATGATATGTCACATCAATGTGTCATTTTTAATATCGGTCGTTAAATGATTACAACTGATTGTATATGATCTCGCACCAATTAAATTTAATTGTGTTTCACGTTACAGTTACATGTTAATTTATAAGAAGTTACAATAAAATTTTTGGTATTCAAATATATTTCTTAATTTCTTTAGTATTAATACATTTAAATTAAAAATGCCTGATCACTAAAGAAATAATAGCAAATCACACTGATCACAAACCCGACAAAGCCAAAGCAAGTTAAATCAAGCACCGGCCTATGAAAACCACAGCAAGGCTTGATTGATAATGAGCTTTTAGGGTTCTTTTGTTGCTCTGTGGTCAATTGCTTATTTGCTGTACTGCTGGAACATTGTTAGGGAGTAGGGTCCATTTCTATAGAGATTTTTAACAATTTTAATTATAAGTTCCATAAGTAGACCGACAGACTGTTCAAATTTTGTTCGAACCAAGTAAATCATATAAAAACTCTCTTACTATTAATCTAAAAAGAAAAATGTTATGAATACTAAATTTTTTACCAAGAGATGAGTACTACGTTTAAAATTATGTTAATTTATTTATGAGTACTCATAACATTTTTTTTATTAATTATTTTAATTTTCTTCAATAAATAAGTTTTACGTCATCTTATTATTCGTCTTTTAGTTAAAAAAAAAATTTAATACCCCTAACAATTTTGATGAAAAACAAATTGTCGGATCCAGATCCGAGGTTATAAAACAAGCTTCTTGGGTACACAATATGAATGGTGGCAATCGACTGACCGTTTGAAGGGCTTCGGTTGCATCTCACATTGCCTGGTGTCCACGACAAAGGCCATTTCTGACATTTAGAAAGCACGAAATATCTATAGACTATAATCATTGAGGCTAAGGACTTACTTAAGTAATTTGGTTCCCATCAGAGGGCTCTTTTAGTAATTTCTAGGACAATTTACAAATAAAGAACAAATAGAGGAAGACAGATGGAAATGCTAAACCTTTGCTAACTTTAAGCGCGTGATGTACCCTCTCCACTGCATTATTAAGCTCTAATGGGCGATTTATAAAGTATTTGTCCGAAATTGAATGAAACGCGCTGTAGTGGAGAGTGGCATTTTATGCCTTTTCTTCGTAAACTTGTCTTACTATTAATCAAATAAAATAATTATTTTCCTTCCCTTTAAATACCTCCCTCCTCTCTCCCCCATGACAAACCAAAAACCTTTCTTTCTCTCTCTCCCTCTCCCTCTCTCTCTCTCTCTCTCTCTGCAAAGCAAACTGAAAAAAACTCTCTTCGACTCAACAAAGAAATGGAAATGGAACCCAGTCCGCCGGCGGTGGCCAAGAAGCTGTGGAACATGATACGAGTGGTGTTCTTCATGCTAAGAAAAGGCATATGCAAGAGCAAAATAATGCTCGACCTCCATTTGATGCTCAAACGAGGCAAGCTCGCCGGGAAAGCCATGGCTGACAACCTGACACTCCACAACCACCTCTCCGCCATGAGCTGCCGCTCCAACGACGCGCTTTCCTTCATTTCCCCGCAAGAATACGAATTCAGCTGCAGCAACAGCCCCGCCTACCACCACCCCTTCCACTTCAACAAGCGGAAGCACCACCACAACTTGCTAACCAAGTCTTACCGTTACGACGACGTCACAACTGCCAATGCGGTTCAGAAGGTGCTTGAGATGTTGAACAACGACATGGTGGAGGCGTCGCCGCTGGTGACATTACCCGGGTTCGGAAAGAGTCCGATGGTGAGGCAGCTTAGAGTTACAGACTCGCCATTTCCGTTGAAGGACGACGGAGATAGCCAGGTGGATAAAGCGGCCGAAGAGTTTATCAATAGGTTTTACAAGGACCTCAAGTCTCAAAAAAGAACGGCTGCGATCGAATCACCTTACCGTCACCTGTGGAATCGATGAAAATATATGGTTCATCGTCTAATTAATTGCAAGCCTTCTGTGATCATCGATTCTCTCTAGAGTTCCACGTCATCCCACAGCTGATGCGTATGTGATCGACAAAGTTGCTAGCTGCACCTCCTCTTGAAGTAAACCTCGTCAAATTTTTGTTATATCAAATGTGATATACATGATATAGCATTTTATTTGTCGGATTTGGCTTAGTTGTCGGCGTTTTTTTAACTGCATGTTCAGATATTTAATTATAAGTTTAACGCGAGAAAAAGATAAGTTTGAACCGTTAAAAAAAACACCTAAGCCAAATCCGGATTGGTTTTTACTTTGCAAGGAAGTGTGCTACCTTTGTAGTGATCAAACAAGAACTCTTTGGGACAATCATGCACTTTGATTTTGGTTCATAGTTTAATTTTTTTTTTGTTTTTTAACCTTCTCTTCGGATCTACTTGTTGTCCATGTTGATAGTAAAAAAAAAAAAAAAAAAGAAAAGGATTTCAGGTATTTAATTTTCTCTCACCTCCTGATCTTTTTATATGAAGTTATCTTCTTTTTATAAAGTTTCCTACCTACTGCAACTTTGCATGATAAAGAAGATTTAAATAAAGAGCGTTATGTTTGTCAATGCCCAGCTTGGAATTTTAATGTATTGCTTTTCAAGGTTGTTGAGTTGGAGCTTTGGATTTATTAGCTTTATAACGATTTGTCTCTGTAGTAGCTAGCTAGCTACCTCCATCTCCTTCCATAACATGCATGCTGGTGGTGTTATTCCAGCGGTTCAGATTCATTTTGGTAGGTGTACGTGATTGTTAAATATATCACCGGTAATTGTCTTAATTCCCACTGGTTGTTAATTATCGTAAAATATTTAATTCAAGAGATAGGTAAAGTGTTGAAATACGGTTTCAATTTAAGGCTTTTTATTTTGATTTATATAATATTGTTAAAACTCAGTTTATTCTAAAAACTTTAACAGTGATATTATTCGATCCTCCTGTCATATATATTATGAGGAGAGACAAATCTAATAAATTAAAGCCGCCAATGTTTTGATTTACTTCGTCTTCTTGCTATTTTTAGTGGGATACGACTATGTTATTTATAGTTTGTACAAGAATCTTGGTCGTCCTGATTCGACTGGCTTCCAAACGGTCATACCAATCATTGTACACAAATTTTGAGAATATAGCTCATAGTATTCCTTCATTTTTGATATTCTTAGACCTCTTTTTTATACCCAATTGTTAGCATATAAACAAATTTTGAGATTTAATTTGTAATTGCCAGCAAGTAGTCCGATCCTGTCTTTTTTCTTCTCTTTTCTTTCTTTTTTTTTAAAAAAAGAAATAAAACCCCTAATTAATACTTGAAATAGGAAAAATGAATATAAAATAATTTTGTCAAACGCTTAATTGTATGTGTTTAAAAAAGTCATGTTTTGAAACTATTGAACCAAATATATACTTTAAAGTTAGTGTTAATTATGAGTTCAATTGGGTTCCAAATTGAAATGGAGATTTTTCAATGCTTTGATTACGAGGTTTCCATCGAATTTTCTCACACATATAACGTGTGGGAGTAGATCGAGCTAGAAATTTCAGAATTCACCAAAATTCATTTTGTGAGACAGTGGTGGGCTAGCTGGAAGGCTACATGGGCATTTCTCTGCTGACAATTGTGTCAGCCAGTCATGGTTGTTTTATTGTTGACAATTAGGGTTTATGTTTGCTTTATTGTCGGTAACTATGTTGCAGATATTTGTATTTTTGCGGTTCGGAACAAAAATATCAATAAATTTGACTTTTTAAAAATGTAATTACACTATGATTTAATTAACAACTTGTTCTTCACACTGCAAAAGGAGCAATGCATTAAGGAAGAAATTGCTATGAATTTTACTATATAGATAATAATGGAAAGACAATTCTCAAACCTAAATTGAGAGACTGTGTATCCGATTTATTAATGTTGGATCAGACCTTTCACACAAAATATCTTAACTAGTTTCGCTCTTGTAACTTTTCACACTTGTTTGTAATGTACATTTCAAATCACATGGACCCATGTGGAGAGTACAATTATTGTTTTATTATTTGTGGACCCTAAGTAAGTTTAATGGTGGATTAGTTCCTTCACTAGGGAAATAATTAAAAAATAATGAATTTTATCAATTTTTTTATTAAAATAAGTGCCCTCGATCTGTAATCATATATTCCACCTAATTTGAGATGGAATTAGGAGTAAGATTTGTTTATATGAAAAATCTCTTTCAACGTGTATGCGTGTGTAATATAAAACTTAGTATCGTGCATGTATGCTATTTGAAAATTGAAATCGTATGTATTTGTCAATTACTACCAAATGGGAGATCACAACATATTTCTCGTGCATCACATGCTTCCTTTTTTTTTTAATATATATACCAGTTTTTTTATATATATATATAAAGAAATTGTGCGTAGAACTTTTCTTTTTTTCTAATAAAAAAAGGTAAGATCGAGAGATTAATTGTGAATATTATATTTATACGTAACAATAATAGCATTTACCTGCTATAGGAGCTGCATATAAGAGGTTCAATCGGTGAAAATTGTAAGATTTTCTTAAATTTGACTAAATCATAATTTGATCAAACCTTATCAAAACATCAATAAAAATTAAAATGGTTAATGCAAAATGCACGATATTTGTGCATTCAGATCTTGAAAGAATTAGGAGGATTTTCTATTAAAAAAAAAAAAAAAAAACAGTTGTAAAGATTTTGGAAATGGTGAAAAGGACTGAAGTGGAAAGTAGGTAAGAGATTATTGATTGTGGTGCTGTATGAATTGACGGGGAGTCCTTCTCAAAGCACTAAAGAGGGGTCTCTTTTTCTTCCTCAATGTAAATAAAGCTTGATTGGATGCTTATCTTCCTGCTTCTTCTTTCTTTTCTTGTTTTTGTGGCTTATTGCTTTATTCCCTTTTCTTCTGGATTTTTTTGTTTTAAAAAAAAAAATTAGAGCCAACTCGCACACTCGTGCCCCTGCAGCATGGCTGTCTGATATTGAATGATTTGATTTGAAACTTTACCTCCTGTCACGTTTGATTCAACCACGTTGCTCCTGTTATTTTCTATGCAAATGCTAAGGAAAAAAAAAACAAATCCTGTGATTGGGGATCTCGACAATTTTTTTATTGAGTAGAGGAATGGTGAGCCAGTCGATCGGCTTCCTCATTGCTCACGCTTTTTGCTTGGGTAGTGCTACACACTTTCACTTTTTTATATGGGGGTTTGTTAAGAATTTTTTCTGTAGTGTTTTTTTGGTGTTCTTCTAATCTTACGTAGAACATGATTTAAGAAAAAATAAAATTGTAATCAGGTTTTTTGCTAACAAATTAATTTTTATGAGTTAATAGTTAAGTTCTAATGCTTTAAAACTTGTTTTTTGATTCAAAATTAAAACCTAAAGGTGGAAGGTTAACCCTTGAGGGATTATATCACCTAAAATAGATTTGATCATTCTAAATTTGATATTAATGCCTCAATTTTAGTGTTAATGCTTCACAAATTTGGTATTAATACTTAAAAAAAGGTAGTGAAGGCCACTATAATTTTATTTTTTCTTAAATCATATTTTACGTAAGATTGAAAGAATGACAGAAGAACCTACAGGGAGAATCCCTAGCATTTTCCTTTTTATATTTACATTTTTAAGTGATTTTTAAAGTTATTATTGAATTTGTGATAAATCTTTATTAAATTTTAATCTAGTTTTATTTTTTTAAAAACAACTTATATAAGTGTTAAAAAATGAGCATGAGAAAGTGAGAGTTGGTGTTGCGTTATTCTTTTACCGAGTAGAAAACTTCTTACTCGGAAAAAGAATCCTCTGCCGCTTTTTTTTATTTTTTTTTTTTCAATTTTTCTTTACCTCCTGTGTTGGGCAAGAAAAATTGCAGACAATCTCGATCCAAGAAAAATATGGGTAATAGAGAAGCTCCTTATTCAAGTAGGGTAGGATTTTGGGTAAGTCTCTTGTTGACTCTCTTTGCTCATGTAAGAAGTCTCCTTGCTCAGACCAAAAATGGAACTTCGAGGAAGACGAGGTTAGATGAGTAATTCAGAAAATTGTATACCTTGCGGCTCGGTGATTGACTATAGCGGGTGGTCACAGATCGACTCACAACCAAGCCAATTAAAACTATAGCCTAAAAATCATCGTTCAAGTTTGTGTAATATATTCATTATATTGACATACTAGAATCAAAATAAACTAACATATAATGTTCAAAATATATAATACATGGCACTTGTAAGTAATCAAAACTTTCAACAATTCATTGAATTTTTTTTAGACGATCTTTTTTTTTTAGAAAGTGTTTTGATGTGGCATATATAATATATGTAAAAAGTTGTTCAAGCATTTTTTGTTGTTGTTGTTGTCTATATGACAGAAATCAAATAGACAATCCCTCTTTTGGTCCAAATTCTATAGGTAGAGAGTCAAGTATAGAATTCACCAAAACCGAGGAATTGATGGCTACCAGAACACTTTTGGTGTGTAAGTGTCGGCAATTCATGTTGAATACGATCAATTGTCAATATGTTTAGTTGAAGGAGTAATGATAATCATAACTTCAATTAAATTGATATGAACTTAGTTGCTATGTTATTGATAAATTCCTTCAACTCTTCGTATGCATGTGACTGCTGAAAAATCTTTTATACGACCCATTTGCTTGCGTAGAAACTCAAACAACCATTCACCAATATGTCAATGTTAAAAACTTGAAATGCCAAAAGAATCTCGTGAATTTTTTGCTGAGGAATCCAAAATTTGATTGACAAAACTAATCACAATTAAATAAATCAAACTCCTATAAGTGTAATAATTCCTTTACCCTTCTCTTCCGCCTCCTCCTTAAACTCCCCAATAGACAATGAGAATAAATTAAGATTATCTATGGGGGTTTCCTCCAACGCACCATGGTTCGATAGATCTTATTCTTATCTCCATGAGAAAGATCCTTGGCCTCAAAGGCTACAAAATACCTTAGAATATCACGAGACTGAGACATTGCTTTCAATACCTTCACAAACTTGAGTGGAGGAGGAGCTTGAGGCTACACACAAAAAGTAACCAATTATTGTCACAGGAAAAGAAGCAATAATTGACGAGTACCGAAGAAATACCGACCAACAAATCTTGAAGAAAGTCTTTCGTTGTTTGTGCATGAGGTATCCATCGATTGTGCACCGAGAAATTTTTACGAGTAATATTATTTAATAAATTCTTATAAGATTGTCATACAAATTATACAATTATAATAACGTGATAATGAAAATCAACATTTTGATTAATACAGACATTTAAAAGTAAAAATCAATGGCTGATATTCATTGTTACATCATTATAATTGTATGACAATCGTATAACAATCTATTAAATATCATTTCTCATTACTTTATTCTTTTTTCTTCTGAATTTTGTATTTTTAAATTTTATAATCAAACATAGAAATCGTATATGTTATCATAGCCTTTTGGCCCTTTTGAAGACTAATGTCTATTCTTCTTCAGTCAATGGCTTCCTCTTCATCCTCGGATTGTTCCTTTTCTGGAAGCCCATTATTCAAATGCTTCAACAGTTGGACGGACGAAAACGACGGGCCTACCCGAATAAGGCCCAAATCTGAGCCCATCTATTTCTTCGCGGTTTTTTTTTTTACTCTTGTTCGCCACGTGGATGTTATAGATTAGATAAACATAAAAAAATACAATAGTCACGTCAGCACCCGATCAATTGCGAGTTTCTTCGATTTTACTCCTAAACGCACATCTTAACTAACAACAGCCCGGACAAAAGCACAGGAATACACAGATTCCGGTGAGTAAAACGCAGGCTGAGACTGTCGCCAAAACGGTTTGATTTCTTTAATTTCGATCAAGCTCTTCTCCCAACACCCATTCCATTTCCTTCGAAGCCCAAGCTTTTCCAATTCGATTCTGTTCGGGATTGCAACGACGCCGTTTGGTTGTTTCAGATCCGAGTTACGTTCATTCAATGGCTTCGTGGCTCAAAGCCGCAGAAGGTGTGCACCAGTCTTTCTTCTTCGATTTTCGTCTCCATTTTGGGGCTTAACTGTGTTTTGTGTTTGATTCGATGCTTCAGCGTGATTAATTTTGTAGATAAACAAACCTTTTGTTGTGCATTAGAATTTGTAATACGCATTGAAATGTGGCAGGACTCAAATGGAAATGCTTAAGCTTAATTATCCTAAAAGGAACTCTTTGGTCAGCTATGGTTTAATTGAAATGGAAGTATGCACTGGTTTATTTGGCAAACCTATCCTTGTTGGCATTCTCTGGTTTCAATCAGTACTATGGATTTGTTGATACCTCACTTTGTATGAATGGGTTATGTTACTTTAAGGGTATGATTAGGGATTAGCTATGAATTGCACTGATGAAAGTAATCGATTACATTGATATGATCATTTTTGTTATGAATAATAATTTATTAGGAGAAAATCTCATGTACATGAAAAGTATACAAGGGAGGCAACCACTCTATTGGGGTTGAAAATCTAAAAAGTTAACAAGATCTACAAGATTAGATGAAGAGAAATTAGGAACAAAAGTTACGACGCAATCTAAGAGGGCAATCAAGAAAGTGAATTTTAGCTTAAGCACATTAGACTCGCAATCCTCGAAAAAAGTTTTATTTCTCTCCAAACGCTCCACATTAGTAAAGTAGGGGTGACTTTCCATATGGCCTCTTTGGGTTGTCTCCACCCTTGCATCTTCCAACATTGAAGTAGCTCAGCAACATTGCTAAGCATGACCCACTAGACTCCAAATAGGGCGAGAACCAAATGCCATATCTCGCTAGTAAACTGACAACGGATGAAGAGGTGGTTTATGTTCTTCTCGCTCTTTTTGAAAGGACAACACCAATTAACGAGGGTATGACCCTGGATCCTAAGGTTATCAATCTTAAGTATTTTACCCAAAGCTACCGTCTAAGTGAAGAAAGCAATACGAAGTGGAGTCTTCACCTTCCAAATGCTCTTCCAAAAAAAGGGTAAGACTTACCATACTGTAATATATTGTAATAGCTCTTCGCTTCAATTTATGATCACAAGCTGGGGACCTCAACATTTTATTTGTCTCTCTCAAAAAGGTTTTCGATGAGTACAAAATATTGAGGAATGCAAGAAAGGACTCAATCTCCCAATCCTAGACCTCCCTAAAAAACTTTAGGATTCCAACGGACATAAGTGCTGGGAATTTTTTTTTTTTTTTTTATCAGTATAAGTTCTGGAATATTCCATGTAATCTGACACTAAAGCCTCTTTATCATGTCAATGTAATCCTACATTGATATGATAATATCATGAACTGCTACTTTCTAAGAATCATAACTATTTTAATAGATTTAGTAGAATGAATAATTGTCGTTAGTATTCCATTGCATTCTGCCTGATTATTTCATGTCATAAAACGGAAGAGGTCTATTTATTCTTTAGCTGATCATCACCGGTTGAAAAAGCCTTAGTTCAAATATAGTCAGTTAACGATTTTGCTACTACTGCTAAGATTTTTCCTTTTCATTTATTTTGTCTACATATAGAATATTTGCGTTGGGATTCTTTTTTCTAGCATTTGCACTTGATTTGTGAAAGTACCTGTTGCAGGATTACGTAGCACACACACTGGCATACATAGCCATGTTCTACATTAACCTCTTATTTAAGAATCTGAAAATCATTAATTGTTTTTGTCAGATTTGTTTGAAGTTGTAGATCGAAGGGCAAAGCTGGTTGTCAATGAATTGGCTGATGAACAATCTGATTCTCAACCTACAGGTATAGATCTTAATTCTCTTCATACATCTTACATTTATCTCATTGCCAAAGATATAATCTGATAGTGTGATGTATAGGTACTAAAGTAGACATTGGCCCTTTTTCTTTCTTTAGTCTGTTTTTGGCCCAGGGGGGGTGGGGCTGGTGTGGATTCAAAAAATGTGGATCTTTGATATAAAAGTATTATTTTTAAGTAGAAGTGGGTGTTGATGTTTCCTTCCTGAAGTGGTGAGGGTCAAAACTCTCCTGCTTCTATAGGAATTGCGGTGCCTGTGGGCATCCATGTTTCTGGAATTTTTAAAATGAAGAAATGAACAACATTCCACTGATTCTGGAGAATTTAGACTTCCTAGCTTGAATTCATAGTGACTAATAAACCCTAAATGACATTCCTAAAACTAAGGTGGTATTGTGATTGTACCTGGCTATTAATTGTTCTCGACTTCTTGAATGAAAAATCTGGTGCTTATTGCTGTTTTTGTTTTCCTTTTCTTAACGGTTAAGGTACTAATAGGCAAGGATCTCAACCCAAGAGGAAGTCAAAGACAAAGGTACTTGCCAGCATACCTGTAGCCATAGGTAATTATTTTTTAGATTCTTTTCAAAGAACTCTTTTCTCACATGTTTTTCACAGACTCAAAAGAGAGTCCCCAGGAATGAATCTGATACTTGAAGGAGCAAAGTAGTACATTGATTTCACAAGAGGATGTGACACCTGAAAGTAATAAGGCTGCTCAGTTAGTTGATAATGATGGGACTCCTGATATGTCTGTGGCCCAAACAGACAATGGCCAGCAGCACACTATTGGAAAAGATTCCCCCATGGTAGTTATTCCTTTACCAGAGAAACTAGCAAATGACACGGTTGAACGTGATGCTGATCATATAGAAGTCACATCAACTGTTACTGATGTGGAATCTGTCACACCTTCAAATGGTGAGATTGTCAATGAGAATGCTTTAGATGTTCATAAAGAACACCCTCCTTTGTCATTGCCTGCCAAAACAATTGAGATTGTCAATGAAGATCGTCCAATTGATGCTGGCCAAAGTATCAAATCTGGAGATGCAGATGTTACTTCAGAGATTGATCAAGAGAGATCTCAATCTGTTTCTACTGATTTGCCCAGCAATGGTGAAATTCAATTGGAAGATGGTGATATTGAAGTTGAACCTCTTGTCATTCAAAAGAGGCAACAAGAGGATAAAACTGAGAAAAAAAGGCAACTGGAGGATAAAGCCGATGGTTCTCCCTTGAAAGTACAGGACCAACTTGATGAGGTAAAGTAATTACTAGAGGGAAGACTATCTACTTCACTTTATTTGTTCAAGTGTTATATCATTTTACGTGCCTTCCCCTTAGATTTTTTGTTGACTAGATCCTTTAGTTCATGTGCAGGCTCAGGGACTGCTTAAAACTACAGTTTCCACTGGTCAGTCTAAAGAGGCAAGGCTAGCTCGGGTAACCTCTAAAATATCCTTTTTTCCGTACCTGTGGATATAGACTATAGTCAGATTAATTGACATTGGGTTCTCTTCACTCTTCCTTTTTTTAATAAAAAAAATTATTTGAATTATATTAAGCTAATAGAAAAATTGAATTGTCTACTTCTAAAATTTGATGCATGGTACTGGTGGCTAGAAGTAAGCATGGTCTTTGGATAAAACCATCAATGGAACTAATGGAGCATACATCTTTACCGATAGCATATTCTTTGCCCTTTTATTAGGATACAGGAGTCAGTGATAAATTCAAAATGCTGGCGGCAATCACTTCTTTTGGCTATTAGTTCATCCAAAACATGGTTTCAAGCCATTATTAACTGGTCGAAGGCATCTTGTATATGAATGCATGTTGTTTTTTTTTCTTCTAAGAAACGAAAACAGAAGAATAATGAGAATAAGTCGTGTACTAAGAAAAAAAAAACTCTATGCAATTTGTGATTATTAAGTTTAGGCCTCTTTAGTGTGTTAGATACAAATCAAACTACAGCCATTGTTTGCTTATAGCTTGCCTAGTGCAAATCAATGTGAGTTCCACTTGCATCCAGCCCTCTAATTGTCCAAGAACGAACAAAAACAAATTAGATATGATTTTTTTCCTTATACATATCTGTTCTCTCTTTTCTTTTATAGTGTAAAACAATCAATTTTTTTTTTTTTTTTTATAATTTTTTTCATCTAGCAAATGCAAACTGCTCTACCAATTTTGAACCACATGCCTTTCAGCAATCAGTTAGTTGTGTAAAGCAACCATTCTTCAGAAATTGTTACTGTAGATGGAATAAGCATGCTGAATATGTGATCTCCTGTGGAAGAGTTATTTGCTGGTCGGAATCTGCTGTTTTTTAATCGTTTTTGTCACAAGTATTCAGGTCTGTGCTGGACTTTCATCCCGTCTTCAAGAATACAAATCTGAGAATGCACAGCTAGAGGAACTTCTCATTGCGGAGGTGAAACACCATCCCTGTCCATTTTAGAGATTAAATTTCTGGTTTTTTTCTTTTATGATCTTCATACTATGCTACTGAAGGAGTTCTGCTCACTAGCTACGGTTGTATCTTTATAGAGAGAGCTGAGTAAATCATATGAGGCTCGCATAAAGCATCTACAGCTAGATCTGTCTGCATCCAAAAGTGGAGTGTCAAGAATAGAGTCAAATATGGTTGAGGCATTGGCAGCAAAGAACTCTGAAATTGAGGCACTTGTCAGTTCTATGGATGCACTTAAAAAACAAGCTGCTTTGGCTGAAGGAAATTTAGCCTCATTGCAGGTTCATCACAGTCACCATTTGCATGATCATTCTTTTCTTTTATACTTTTTTTTCCTTACAAGTCATTCTTTCTTTTGTACTATACTTTACCGAAAATAACTGTCTTACACATTTTGTGTGTTGATGTCAAGTGTAAGCTTTAGCTCAAATTTTGAAATTAATGGAAAAACTTGGACACATAAAACCTTTCCGACCCTTCAACCCTAGATTGCTCCCTTTTGTTCCAAGCTTATCATATTAGATCTTTCTTCATCAGTGAAGGGCTGACTTGGGTTATGCCTAGAGGGGTGGTAAACCTTGTTGCCTGTTGGAGAGCACGAGGGGGCAGGTCTCAACTTGATGCAGTTTGGAATATGATTACACATTGCCTTTGTGGTGTATATGGTGGAAAAAACAATCGTGAGAGTACCTTAGTAGAATTAAAGCCTTTATTCTTTAAAACTCTCTTTCTTTGGGCCGCTGACTCATATTCTAGTTTTTCACATTTTCGTGTTGTCTTAGATCTCCTCTCCGCCTCTAGCTAGGCTTCTCTCTTGTGTACTCCTTGTGTGCTTGGGTTACGACTTTGTGTTTTTTAATTAACTTTGCGTTTATATATCCAAAAAGAAAAAGCTTGCCATATTAGATATTTCTATCTTCCTAATAAATTTGGAACCTTTCCCACCATTCAACCCTAGAGAAGACCTTTTTAGCTGCTGTCTGTGTGTCCATTTGCTGCTTCCCTAGGTCAAGTGGGGGATAGGAATAAGTTCATAGCCAAGATTTTCTATTTGGAGAAGAGTAACCATGTGATGTACCCTTCTTCAGTTTCCACCCATATTTCATCATTTAACTCCTTGTTCTTCCTCTTACATTTCATCCTAAATTTTTCTCTATTCTATGTTCAATCTATCTGTGCTCCTTGCTTGGATTTATGATTATATAAGGCTCTTCTAATTCTTAGATTACTTTCATCAGGCAAATATGGAGTCCATTATGAGAAATAGGGAATTAACAGAGACAAGGATGATGCAAGTAAGTTGGTTGGTTTTTCCTTGCATGTGAGATATCTTATTTTTGGATCCTTGGACATAATCACATACTGTTTTTATCATTAGAATTTGATTGATATCTTATTTTTGGATCCTTGGACATAATCACATACTGTTTTTATCATTAGAAAAAAAAATTCCCAGATTCTTAAGAATAAAATTCTTTTCCAGGCTCTACGGGAGGAGTTAGCGTCTGCAGAACGGAGAGCAGAAGAAGAGCGTGCCGCGCACAATGCTACCAAAATGGTTTGCGTCTAGAACCATTAATTTAGTTATTATGTTTATGTTGTTTTCTTGATTGTGATAATCTGTATTCATGACACAGGCTGCTATGGAAAGAGAGGTAGAATTGGAACACAGAGCAGTTGAATCATCCACAGCCCTTGCAAGGACCCAGGTAATGTAAGCACTCATCATGTTTGCAGCTGATTACTTAAAATGGTACATGTTGGACTACATAATAATTACAGAAATTAAATGCATTCTGATTCTCACTACTGGTCTTGAGTTTGGAGTTCCTCAATAATATACATTTGAGATAGCTAGTGTATTTTCTTTCTTTTCTAATCGCAACTTATGAGTATATACCTGTCATTTGACCATTATATCCATTATATTGATTGAATTACTGCAATTGCTTCTTTATCTAGAGAATAGCAGATGATAGGACAGCAAAGGCAGCAGAGCTTGAGCACAAGGTGGCACTGCTTGAGGTAGCTAAATACATTATAACTGGTTTTTCTTTTCTATCTCTCTTCTTCTTCTTCAATTTTTTTTTTTTTTTTTCCAATAATGAAGATTTGCTCTCCATTCATGGTATGCAATTTGAAATTTCTTACGGCTATATGCCATTAGGTTGAATGTGCATCTCTAAATCAAGAACTTCAAGATATGGAAGCTCGTGCTCGCCGTGGACAAAAGAAGTTGCCAGAAGAGGCAAATCAAGTGATTCAGGTATGCATTTTAAGACTACGGCTAACCCTTAAATCCAAAAATTTCAGCCACACTGAATGTATTGCAGCAGATCTCCTTTTAATTGACAACTTATTCCTGATATGGGATAATTTCAGGGAGCTATTGGTTTCTATGTTACAACTAGTATAGTTTGATAATTGAAAAATCATTCCTTATTTTCAAAGAATAAATGTTATCTTGAAGTCAGATTTGATTTAACTTCAGGATTTTCGAAGTTTGGTGTTTCAATGGGTTTTATAGTTGGAAGTGCACGCGCCTGTGCTTGTGCATCATGTTTCACAGTGGGCTTTTTATAAATTTGGAGCACAAAAAAATTTGAGGGAATTCTTTTGTTTTAGAAAAGTTGACGGTGTGCTTTGAATGCTATCTTTCCTTCTTTTTTTTTTTTTTTCCGTATTATTTGCATATTTTGATACTATTTGAGCTGTGAACGTGGTTCTACTACTGTAGGAACACACCTCCTCCAGTCCAATAGTTTAAATTATGAAACTATCCTGCTATTTACATACAATTAAACTAATAATTTAGTCCTTTGGAAGCAGTGCTGGTGTAACAGTAGTAGTTATTTATGGTCATTTTCCATAGAATCTGTATATTTACATATGTTTCTATCTTAAGATGCAGGCTTGGCAGGAAGAGGCCGAGCGTGCACGACAAGGACAGAGAGATGCTGAGAGCAAACTTTCTTCTTTGGAGGCAAGTATCTTTTGCATTTTGCCTAAAAATTCTGAATTCCACTCAACTTTTTGCCTAGTGATACATTTCCTTTCATAAAGGGAGGAGGTTCAAGATTTGACCCACCATAAGTGCCAGATTTGTGGGGATAAGGGATTCTTCTATTGATTGTTGAAGGAAGGAAAGAAAGAAATATTTAAAAAGAAAAAAGAAAAAACCCTAAGCCTTGATCTCACTGAATTGGGATTAGCTCCATGGATCCTTTTTGCCTGATGACGTACTAAGATAAATCCTGTAATTTGGCATTTGGTGAAGACTTTGTTTGCTATGACCTTTTTTGGATATTTGATTTCAGGCTGAAGTGCAAAAAATGAGAGTAGAAATGGCTGCAATGAAAAGAGATGCTGAGCATTATTCACGTCAGGTTACCTCTGATTTATCCCGCTTTTTGCCTCTTTCTCATGTGCTCTATTTTTTTCTAGATAAGGAGTGTCAACCTTGTTTTTTCATGCATGTCAAAATAAATGGAGGCCAGGAAATCTTTGGATCTGTTTTGATATTGATATGGCTATGTGGTTGCTAAATTTCCTAATAGGGTTTGTTTCAATGAATTTAAATTTGGACATAGATGTGTCCAAATGCTCTAAGGGCACATGTATTTAAAATGGCTTTGTGAACAGCTTGTGGTGGCTAAATGTACCCTTCATCGCCAATCTTGCTTTTGTTGTAACCATATTGGCTGTCATGTAATAAGCCAGACAGTCTTTTCTTGCTGCTTTGACCAAGTTCTTGATGCAATTTTCGGTTCTTGTTGTGCATAGTAAATCATATGAGAACACTAGGATTGTGATGTAAATGTAACTCAAAGTTGCATTATTTTCCTAACTTCCCATCCTCTTATCAATTTATATCAAATGGAACTCAATGATGCAAAGCATCGCCTTCAACTACTTCCAGGGTTTTATGATTTCTATGACACACATGAGCTGAAGACAAGGCACCTAAATTGTCTCTATCCATATATGTATATTACAGGGGCAATTTCATGATTGGCAGTGGACAGGAATGAGTAATAAATAAATTCTAAAGCATGAAAGGGGTTTAATAATTGAATGTTAAGAGTGTAACCAAGAAGAAAAATTGTAACAAAACTTCCTATCTCAAAACTTCCCACAGTGTAAATGAGATTTTTGGCGTCATGTGGGTAACACATTTTTATAGAAAGAAATGTTTTCTTTCAGGTATGATTTTGAGTTATATTTGTACCAACTTGGTGTCTACATGGGAATTTTTGTTTATGTCATTGTGCTGTTCTTTCTTCTTCTCCTTTTTTGTGACTTTTAGGACATTAGTCAAGCAAGTGGTTTGAGTTGTTCTATTATTTTTCTAATTTTTTGGGTGTGTTTCTTCATGATATGATTAGTTCCGAAATATTTTTTTTTTTTTGAGAATCACTTATTGATAATAGCTGCCATTGAACAGGAGCACATGGAACTAGAGAAACGCTACCGTGAGCTAACTGATCTACTGGTAACTTGAACTCAAAAGTGCATGGTCCCCAATTTGTTTGTTATATGATATCCAATATTATGATGAGTTATTGTATCGCTAAAGTTTATGTATTATTCAGCATTACTTATCAAAAAAAGTTTATTTATTATTCAGTACTACAAGCAAACACAGTTAGAGGCCATGGCTAGTGAAAAAGCTGCAGCAGAGTTTCAATTGGAGAAGGAGATAAGGCGTATTCAAGAAGTGCAGGTCTGACGCTTGCTACTTTGCTTCTTGATTTTTAGTCATTTATATTCTGGAGTTTAATCTTTGTATATCGGGTTATTTCATATTTTATTTTTTGGTTTTGTTTGCAATTTTGCTGTTATATTGAACAGGTAGAGGCTGAAAGAAGTAGAGTGTCCCGTCGGGCATCAACAACTTGGGAAGAAGACACTGAAATGAAAGAACTTGAGTATGATAATTTTTTATTTATTATATTTGGCATTCATATAAGCTTCAACTGATGATTTTGGCTTGTTATGAGCAGAGCACATAGATTGTTGACAGTTAAAGTTGTCACATTAGCTTTCTTAAAATGTTCTCTGATTGTGATTGATATATGATTGACATATGATTGACTAAGAGTTACACGGAGCTCAAGTGTTGTAGCTATTGATTATTGTAGACATAGATACTGAGGAGATGAAAATTTGCAGAAATCTTAATGTTGTGATTTCTTTTCATAGGAGTCTCTTGGATGCATTTTAAGGGTGTGAGTTGGTCTTAGTGATTCATTGTAAGTTATTGGGTAGGCAGATATCTGTGAAAGCATAGTTGGTTTTCGCTTCTTAGGTTGGAAGTCATGGTGGTTTCAAGTCCCTTGCTTATAGATTTTATTATTATTCCATGAATGAACAAAGGAAAATGAAAATCTTTCTAGGAAGCATACATGCACTGGGCTGCAATGTGATTCAGCTTTCAAAAGCTTGAACTCCTACCACTTCACATGTACCTTTCTCCTATCAATTCTATCGGTACTTGTATTATCTATTAAATCATACAGCGTTGTTATTTCTAAAACTGCCCAACCCCTGTTTCTTCTTCATCTTCCTCTCTCTCTCTCTCTTCTTTTTTTCGTCATTCCTGTAGTTAAATTTACTCCTCCTTTACTGGTTGACTAAGTGACCAGCTAAGGCTAAAGTTCCATTAAAAAGTGTGTTTGCACGGTGTTTACATTCAGTTTGTTCCAACTCCTTTTATGCTACATTTCACTTTTGGTGAATGTGTTTTTCCTTAAATTTTCTTGTGTTGTCTTGATTGGGTATCTCTATGTGAATGTGTGTGCAGCAATTTTGTCTTAATTGCTGTTTTTATCGATCAAACTTGCAAATTTTTCTAATGAAATAATAATTGCAGGCCTCTCCCCTTGTATCACCGCCATATGGTTGGGGCAAGACTACAGGTATCCCTGCTCTCATATCTCACACCATTGTTGCCCTCCCTTTCTTTATTTGACTCTTTGTTCAACTTACCTTGTACAGTTGCAAAAGGCGGCAAAACTATTAGATTCAGGGGCTGTCAGGGCCACAAGATTTCTTTGGCGTTACCCAACAGCTCGAGTTATCCTGCTTTTTTATCTGGTAAGAAGAGTTCATGTTGTGTGAATTACAAAGATTATATGGAGGGATTTGAGTTGTATATTAACTATAGGAATTCTTCTTCAGGTATTTGTACATTTCTTCTTGATGTATCTGATGCATCGTCTTCAGGTACAGATATTTGGTCATTTGCACTAGTGTTATGAGAAGTATGCTTTCTTATGCATGACTAATGAATCTATTTTGTTGCATTTTATGATGGTTGGGATGCTTTCTCCCTAATAATAGTGATTATACTTTGTATTTTAGGATAATGGTTTAGAAATGAAATGTACGAGATCTGACTGTGGATATGCATGTTCTTTGCAATGTTTAGGCACAAGCAGACAATTTTACCGCAAGAGAAGTCGCAAAATCTATGGGACTTACGACCCCTACCTTGCCGTGATTGTTTTAGCTGCAGCAGGTAGAAAGGTAGAGTAACCCGTTTTATTTTTTTAAAAGGGTGCATCTTCCAATTCTGGACAAGCGTGGAATTGCTTGAGAATGATGCAACAGGATATGAAATATAAAAAGAAGGTGAAATTGTCAACCACAATTCGAGGAATTAGTTGATCCTGGAGAAAATGCTGCCAGTTGGGGGGATTAGGAGACTGCACTCAGGTGAAGGTAGACACTAGACAGTTGGCTGCATCTCTCCATCGTCTTCAATTGGTATGCAAATGTTGATATGTCACAATTTATATGTTTTTATGATTGATTTGTAAGCCTCTCAAACACTGAAAATTATATTCAAAGTGAAATCGTCGCTATGTAGATCCAGATTTCTGCTCCTTGAATATGAATTTTTCCTTTTGTTTTGTTTTGTTTTTTTGTCTTTATTTTTTTATTCCTTAAATTTTTATTAAATAAATTTTAATTCTCCTACTCATCACGAATGAGTCTTGAATCCATTTACTTATTCGCATTTCTTTATATATTTTTTCTACATATTTATATGTGACTTTTAAAACTATCATTGGATCAAAATTTAATAAAGATTCGTCTCATTTTAAATTGTGATTTTAAAAATTGATTAAAGAAATTGAAATGAGCGTAATATTATTTCAATTGCTTTTGGCCCTTAGCCTCTCTTTTTGTTGAGGTTACTTTCATAACTTATTGGGTATCCACTACCATCGGTCCTTGTAAATCAATCCCTTTAGCATCCCCAACTCAAAGCAAGAGTTTTATCTTTTTCTGATTTTTATAACATGCTCTGGTTCAACCATAACAAGGCTTACCATTTAGATTTCTCCCCCAAGTCTAATGCTCTCTCACTCACTGACCAACCAGATCAAGAAAGTCTCCCTTAAACATCATGCACTCTCGAGGAATAAGTTCCCAAATGTCTTTGGGACGATGGCTTAATGGTCGAAGCAGCTCGAAACCATCACCTTGCAAGTTCGAGGCTGTGGGTTCGAGTCCATGCATGTTTCATTACTGTCCAAGTGTTCCTTACGCCATGTGTGTCAAGGTTTAAGTGAGCCAAGGTAACCAGGTGAGCCCTTTTTTTTAATTGAAAACAAAAACAAAAACAAAAACAAAAACAAAAACAAAAACAAGGGACCCCAACCCCGTGCTTTCTTTTGGATTCACTTTAGCTCGGAATCTCAGTACATGCACACCTTTCTTCTTAACAAGGCCAGATGCTAAACTTAGCAAAGAAGTTTCTCAGCAAAATATATATATATAAAGCAAGAAGTTAAACACCAAAGCATCTATTTGTTTGAAGAATAATGTGAGATAATATATTTGTATTCATAACTTACTGGGTATCCACTACCATCGATCCTTGTAAATCAATCCCTTTAGCATCCCCAACTCAAAGCAAGAGGTTTATCTTTTTCTGATTTTTATAACATGCTCTGGTTCAACCATAACAAGGCTAATGCTCCCCCAAGTCTAATGCTCTCTCACTCACTAACCAACCAGATCAAGAAAGTCTCCCTTAAACATCATGCACTCTCGAGGAATAAGTTCCCAAATGTCTTTGGGATGATGGCTTAATAATTAAACCATCAAAACCATCACCTTGCAAGTTCGAGGCTGTGGGTTCGAGTCCATGCATGTTTCATTATTGTCCAATTGTTCCTTACGCCATGTATGTCAGGGTTTAAGTGAGCCAAGGTAGTAACAGATGAGCCTTTTTTTTTAATTGAAAAAAAAAAAAAAACAAAACAAAAAGTCCTCTAGTTTCGCCTTTCCATGTTGGTCAACAATGACAAGGGACCCCAACCCCGTGCTTTCTTTTGGATTCACTTTAGCTCGGAATCTCAATACATGCACACCTTTCTTCTTGACAAGGCCAGATGCTAAACTTAGCAAAGAAGTTTCTCAGCAAAATATATATACATAAAGCAAGAAGTTAAACACCAAAGCATCTATTTGTTTGAAGAATAATGTGAGATAATATATTTGTATTCTATACTTGTGTAATAATGTTGATATGACACTATTAATCGGTTATTATATATATTTTTTATTTAATAATAATTAATTCAATGATTAATTGAGAGTGTTACGTCAATCTTAGTTTTACATTAATGTTAAATAAAATTACAGTATCTAACATTTTTTCTCGTGAGAAAGTTGTTGATGTTGAGAAATTGATAATAAATTAGCAACCAATTTTTCCACAGCTCTTTATGCGAAAGACAAGTTTGGAATGAAAACACACGAGTACACATATCAATGCGATAAATAGTATTTTACCAAAGATACAGCTCAATATGTTCCCATGTAAGATTGGAGGAGTCACATTGGTCTCACTTAAAACCCAATCTTTCTTAGACAGAACATACACATGTACTTTTAGTACTATAAACACACACAAAATCACAAGACAAGAATTTATACGTGGTTTGGCCAATACTGCCTATATCTACAGAGCACACCAAATATATTCACTATATCACAATAATGAACAAAATGGGAATCAGCTGATTCCACTCACACAGTGTATCTCTCACTCTCAGAAAAATACATGCTTAGTATTTTTGAAAGAACTCTCACTTTCCTCCTTGCCTTGCTATTCTATTTCTTTGAGAAGTTGTCCTATTTTTCTCTCATCCGAAGCTCTCATTTTAGGGGCTTTTTTTTTTTTTTAACATGTCCACGCAAAGGTAGGAGAAAGGGGGATTCGAACTTGTGACCTCCATTTCATAAAGTTTGGTTCATAGTCGATTGAACTATCTCTTAGGGACTAAAGTCCAAAAAGTGGATTATATTTAATCATCTTTCGGTGGCCTCTATTTGCATGGACACCAAAGTCCAGCCTTCAAATACTGAGGCTCCTACGCACATTAAATGCTTGCACCACTTTTCTTCTTCCATCTAAAAACCCACGTAGAGAAATGTGATGAGTAATGAGTAATGAGAGTGAGCACAATGGTCAAACAAAAATGGCTTCCTTTAGCCTATGTGGTGCCAGCTCCAAGGAGCTCTTTCGGTGGTTTTAATATGGCCATCAATATTGACTTGTGGAATTCCAGGTCATCCACAACAGTTGATCCCTACTGGAATGTTTTTTTATTTACGGATTGTTAATGCAATGAACATCCAAAATAACCTCAAGTCACCTTTTGGGGAAGAGTTTCACTTTCACCTGCAAAATAAGGGAGGGTTGGTTATAAGGTCGCAAGTATGAAATCAGTCACCAGAGACACTTTGACAGTCAAGTTAATAAAGAGACGGAGGGGGCGTTGATCGTTGCATTGTATCCCATGGGAGTAGTGGTGCATTCTACTATTGATCTTGGGCTTTATGCAAACTTAATCATGTGTATATATTTTTAAAAAAAGTATAAAATGGCCCTCCAAACTACTAATCATTTGTAAAATAGCTTCCCAAAGTTTCAATTGGTATAAAGTAGCCTCCCAAACTACCAACTCTTTATAAAATGGCTCCATCTGTTAGATGAAACTGTTAAAATGGATGAAAAATCTAAAACGACGTCGTTTTGGGATGCATAATTACTAAAATGCCCTTATTAAATTAAAAATTAAAAAAAAAACCCAACAAAACGGGTTTGTTTTGCTCCTCAACAAAAACCTTTCTTCCTTCTTCCCCTCCCCCGTGTTCTTTCCCATTGCAAGTCTGCATCCCACTACATCCCCTTCTCATGTTTTAGCTGCGATTGTCTGCTTCAAGAAACCACAGCTGCCATGTGTTCCACAAAATGGTACCCAAGTAACTCATCATATATATATAATATATATATATAGCTGGGCTGCATTGAAAGGGGCGAGGGGCCAACTAAAAAACCTTGTATTCATAGTACTCCATGATTCCTAAAACTCTAATGGAAGACTGAGACTAGTTTTTCTGGTCACTGAATGGCAGCCAACCACGCATGTAAGCCTGAATCCAATGAGAATGAATTATCAGTGGATTTTTTTTTCCTGTGAATTCAAGAATTTCAAGAAAGAAAAAAGACTGCTTTTCTCTTCTCCCATGCACCATCCACTACGGTACCTTACTTTCCTTGTTATTTCTCAACAAACACAGACAATCGCAACATAAAGGAATCTTCGAATGGAAGCATATGCAAATATATGAGCAAAACGAGATACTGATAGCCCAGGACGTTGAATTTGAGTTCACTGGCTTTAGCTAAAACATGAGAAGGGGATGTAGTGGGATGCAGACCTGCAATGGGAAAGAACACGAAGGAGGGGAAGAAGGAAGAAGGGTTTTTTTGAGGAGCAAAATGATGCCGTTTTGTTGGGTTTTTTTTTATTTATTTATATATATATATATATATATAATTTTAACAAGGACATTTTAGTAATTATGCATCCCAAAACGACGTCGTTTTGGGTTTTCTATCCATTTTAACAGTTTCATCTAACGGATGGGGCCATTTTATAAGGGGTTGGTAGTTTAGGAGGCTACTTTATACTAATTGAAACTTTATGGGGCTATTTTACAAATGACTGGTAGTTTAAGAGCTATTTTATACTTTTCCCTATTTTTAAGCCTATTTGAACTCTTTTACCGATTGGACTTCAAAACCCCGTTGTTGCGTTGTAAGTTGCAACACCCCTTCCTTAAATCCTAGCTCTAAGATTACTAGTGTCATATGGTACTGTTAGCGCTATGATGTGGCCCTTACTAAGATATCAGGGGTTTAAAAAGAGGAGAGAGAGAGGGATTGTAACACTTCGATCCTATATTGAGAAAATGAATAGCTCACATAAAGAGTTAGTAGTTTATAAAAGATACTTATAAGTTATAAGTCCCACATTATTTACTTATTATATGAAATTAAGCTTTTTAAGTTATTATAATGAAGGACATAATTGACTAATTCTTTTAGAATCATGACACAGACGTAACTAACATTTTTTTTTTCAAGATGGTTACATGTGTAATATGGTCCACCAATAATTCGCAAAAATGAGCCTTTAGTTTGATTTGTTTGGATTCACTTTAGTGAGTCTATATACACCTTTTTTTTCTTGACAAGGCTTAGATGCTAAGCTTGGCAAGAAAGTTGCTAAAAAAAAAAGCATCTATCAGTAAGAAGAGAAACATCCTAATTTTTGTTACAAAAATAGGTTTTCAAATGATGTGTCACAATCTTTCCAAAACAACATATACCTCAACAACAGAAGAAGGAAGTCACCCTCAATGCCCTTCATATGATCATCTTTTCCTTTCCATGTTGATGTCTTCTCCATCCCACATTGATGACACAAAAGAAAACCCTCACTTAATAAAATGACCTCACGCCAATGTTACTCTTAAAACAATTTTGAATTGGTGACACATTTTTTAAAATAATAAATCTTATGAAATTATAACACATCATTTGAGAACTATTTTTTGAAAAAAAAAAAAAAATTAGGATGTAAAATTATCACTTTTTTTTTCTTTTCGAATCATCACTTTTTTTTTCTTTCTAAAATTATTATTAAATTGAGGTTTAATAGTGATATATGATAATTTTAAAAAGTGGAATATTGTATAGATCGGTGGAAGACTGAAATCCATAACTATCACCCTATGGGCTGTCAGCATAGGGGCTTTGAAGTCCAGTCCACTATTCTAGTATATCATTTCCTTTTGGAGTATCCTTCGAATTTAAGAAATTTAAGAAAACAACACCTAAGATTGCTTTCGGACAATGGACATGGGAAAAACAAAAAACCTCATCGGAAGAGCTTTTTTACTGTATGTCATCAGACAAACTGGGAAAAAATTCCACTAAACCGTATTTTTTTTTTTAATGTCAATACAAAACGAGAGAAATTTATTAAGCGTGATTCTAATTAATTGAATTATCTTTTGGGACTCAATGTCACATCATATCATATTATATTATATTATATTATATCATATCATGGACCTTCACTAATTTATTAATTTTATTAAATTAATATATATTTAAATAAATAAAAAAAGTTAAACTCCAAATCCACGTACGCCTTTATTCTCTATATCTATATAACTAAAAGTCTAAAAGCGGGAAACGCTTCACATTTGCTCCCGTTGAAGTACTCACAAACACGCACTCACTCTCTCTCTCTGTGTTCCTCTTACTCTAATGTCGGACCCTTGGTCTGCACAAGTGGCGCTCCCTGTCGCGGTGGAGCAACTGCTCCAAAATATCTGCACGAATCAGAAGAAGGAGCCCCCAGGCGCCGATGTGCGGCAGAAGCTAGCCTCGCTAGGCGAGGAAGCGGCACTCGGGATCCTTCGTGAAATATCGGGCACTGTCATTAGGAAAAGCCTCGGTGGATTCATCCTCTACATGATCGACAAAGCCTCCCCTCAGAGACTTGACCCTTGGTCTACACAAGTGGCGCTCCCTGACGCGGTGGAGCAACTGCTCCAGAATATCTGCACGACTCAGAAGCAGGCGCCCCCGGGCGCCGATGTGCGGCAGAAGCTAGCCTCGCTAGGCGAGGAAGCGGCACTCGGGATCCTTCGTGAAATATCGGGCACTGTCATTAGGAAAAGCCTCGGTGGATTCATCCTCTACATGATCGACAAAGCCTCCCCTCAGAGACTTGATCCTTGGTCTACAAGTGGCGCTCGACGCGGTGGAGCAACTGCTCCAGAATATCTGCACGACTCGAAGCAGGCACCCGGGCGCCGATGTGCGGCAGAAGCTAGCCTCGCTAGGCGAGGAAGCGGCACTCGGGATCCTTCGTGAAATATCGGCACCGTCATTAGGGAAAAGCCTCGGTGGATTCATCCTCTACATGATCGACAAAGCCTCCTCGAGACTTGACCCTTGGTCTACAAGTGGCGCTCGACGCGGTGGAGCAACTGCTCCAGAATATCTGCACGACTCAGAAGCAGGCGCCCCCGGGCGTCGATGTGCGGCAGAAGCTAGCCTCGCTAGGCGAGGAAGCGGCACTCGGGATCCTTCGTGAAATATCGGGCACTGTCATTAGGAAAAGCCTCGGTGGATTCATCCTCTACATGATCGACAAAGCCTCCCCTCAGAGACTTGACCCTTGGTCTACACAAGTGGCGCTCCCTGACGCGGTGGAGCAACTGCTCCAGAATATCTGCACGACTCAGAAGCAGGCACCCCCGGGCGCCGATGTGCGGCAGAAGCTAGCCTCGCTAGGCGAGGAAGCGGCACTCGGGATCCTTCGTGAAATATCGGGCACTGTCATTAGGAAAAGCCTCGGTGGATTCATCCTCTACATGATCGACAAAGCCTCCCTCAGAGACTTGACCCTTGGTCTACACAATCCCTGACGCGGTGGAGCAACTGCTCCAGAATATCTGCACGACTCAGAAGCAGGCGCCCCCGGGCGCCGATGTGCGGCAGAAGCTAGCCTCGCTAGGCGAGGAAGCGGCACTCGGGATCCTCCGTGTAATATCGGCCTCTGTCATTAGGAAAAGCCTCTGCGGATTCATCCTCTACATGATCGACAAAGCCTCCTACCCACAGGGCCAGAGACTTGCCCCCGTCGTCTCTCCTCTTCGCACTCCCTCCTCTCCTTCCCGCCTCATGTTCAGCCCGCCACAAGGTACGTAACCCACCCAAATTTTGCTCTCATTCTGTCCACTGTTGGAATATTTTTTATTTTCTAAATTAAATTTATTAATATTTTCCTTTAACACGTTATTTCTAGGAAAAACTTCACTTAATCTCCTGAACTTTGATCAGTTTTGCAAATACCTCTCAACGTTCAGAACCTCTTACTTAGGTGTATCAAATTTTTGTTTTTTCTCACTTAGGTGAATCAAAGTTTGATTTTCTCTCACTTTGCTCATTCCTTATAGAAAAATGCAAATTTTACCATGACTCCAAAGCTATACCTTTTTGGATTCCAAAACTATAACACCCACCCAGCCAAAAATGACTTCATTTTGGCCATTATTATTTATTTATTATTATTATTTTTTTTAATATGAAAAAAAGGGGATGAAAATTGGGGGTGGCTAGAGGGTCTAAAAAAAAAACGAAAAATGGGTATTGGGCTTTTAGGGGTGGTCCGGGCCTGGGGGGTGGCTTCGGCCACTAGTATGGGGTGGCCGAAGCCACCCCAGCCCTTGGGGTGGTCCGGCCACCCCAAAAAGCCTAATACCCATTTTTCTTTTTCTTTTTTTCTTTTTTTTTTGGCCTATTGGGGGTGACCGGACCACCCCCTTGGGCATGGGGGTGGTTCGACCACCCCCAAACCGGCCGTGGGGGTGGCTCTAGCCACTCCCTTGGCTGGAGCCATGCACCCCGATTTTCATCCTTTTTTTTTTTTTTTCCGATTTTCATCTTTTTTTAAATAATAATAATAATAATAATAATAATAATAATAATAATAATAATAATAATAATAATAATA
This sequence comes from Carpinus viminea, assembly GCA_013348765.1. NCBI lineage: Eukaryota > Viridiplantae > Streptophyta > Magnoliopsida > Fagales > Betulaceae > Carpinus > Carpinus viminea. The sequence goes on from CP054667.1 coordinate 13,605,123, forward strand.
ATAATGGTCAAAACGAAGTCGTTTTGGGCTGGATGAGTGTTGTAGTTTTGGAATCAGTCATGGGTAAAATTGGCATTTTTTGTACAGAATAGGCAAAGTGAGAGAAAACCAAAGTTTGATACACCTAAGTGAGAGGTTTTAAATGTTTGGAGGGGGTATTTGCAAAAGTGGCCAATGTTCAGGGGGGTATTTGAAGTTTCCCCTTATTTCTATTTATGTTAAAATATTTTGGGGTAACTACCTTTATCCCCATAAACTACCGTGTCTTGACACTTTCCCTCCATGAACTACCAACTATGATACTTGACCCCATCAAACTACAATCTTATGACACTTTTGCCCCTTTTGTCAGTCAAAGGGGTTAAAACTAACGGTCAATGGAGAGAGAAGTTTTCTTTTTTCCATTTTTGCCCCCACTTCAAATCACTAAAATGACACTTTTACCCTCCTAAAATAGGGGCAAAAATAGAAAACAAAAATTTATCTCTCCATTGACCATCCCTTTGACTGACAAAAGGGGGCAAAGTGTCATAAAATGGTAGTTTGATGGGGTCAAGTGTCATAGTTGGTAGTTCATGGGGGAAAAGTGCCAAGGCACTGTAGTTTATGGGGGCAAAAGGTAATTACCCCAAATATTTTTATTCTTCGTTATTATATTTCCTTGTAAGGTTTATTTTCTTCTTTAATTAGTTTAGGTCTATTTTAGGGTTTCTTGGTCACTACTTATTGTCTCTCTATAAATAGAGAGTTATATAATATTGTTTTATATAGTGAATATACAAGATGTAGCATAAACGTCTCTCTCCGCTTGTGCTCTCTTTTCTTTATCTTTCTTATTTTATATTTTAATATATATTTTAACATGATAAAATATAAAAATTTATATATTAAATATATAAAAAGTGGAACAAGGAGAGAGAGAAGAGAGAGAGAGCGAAAGTATGTAATAGACTACATTTTATTAAGACAGAATAATTGAAGAATATTACAGAGGCCTTTATTTATAAAGAGGCTATGAGTGATAGGCAAGTAATATAGTAGACTAAGGAAAGGTAAATCTAGTAGGCTAAGGAAACCTATAATCAATAAAGAAGTAAATAACCCTAAAATAATAAATAACTATAACATAATATTCTTAACATTAATATAAAATCCCATGAAACATGGAGGAGAAAATCATGGGATTTTTGCCTTGTTTGGATATGTTTTATCTGATTAGATTTTATCTTTTAACACTCTCCTGCAAACTGATGGTAGGAACTTCCTTTAATTTCATAATCAAAAAGTAATTGGCAATTTTTCAATTGAATATTGCCATAAACAACCGGGGCCGGACAGATCTCGCTGTAAAAAAACCAAGGGGAGGTTGTCTTAAAAAAGCCATTGGGCAGACGGATCTCGCTACAAATTACCAAAGGATGGTCGGATCACGCCGCAAATACCAAAGGCTAGTCAAATCACGCTGCAGAACCACTAATGGATGTCAGATTTTCACCGCAAACTATCAAAAACCTAGGCTAGAGGCATGAAAAAGGCCGGGTTTTCGGTATTACCACAAGGCCAAGATATTGGGCCAACAATGGGCCATATTGAAATCGACAAACTATGGGTTGAAGTGAACCTTGGGTTTTAGATATTACCTCAAGGTCAAAAAGATGGGTTTTTTTTTTTTTTTTTTTAATAGATATGTATATTTTAAATGCATAATTTGCAATAAACTCTCTCGATGGAGGAAAGGATGCTGGCACAAAGTAGTCCGGGAACATCCGATGGAGGAAAGGACGCGGGTACAAGATAGTCTAGGAACGTCCGATAGAGGTGCAATAAATCGCTGGTGTTGATGTGACAGGATGAGTCGAGAGGATAGTGGTCATAATAGGCCATGGCTTCTAGGCTATGAGCGGAAGATCAGCACGGGAAAAAACTCCACAGGACCCTTTGGATTAAACACTGGCGTAAGCCGGTTGCTCTGATACCATGATAAAATATAAAAATTTATATATTAAATATATAAAAGTGGAACAAGGAGAAAGAGGAGAGAGAAAGAGTGAAAGTATGTAATAGACTACATTTTATTAAGACTGAATAATTGAAGAGTATTACAGATGCCTTTATTTATAAAGAGGCTATGAGAGATAGGAAAGTAACATAGTAGACTAAAGAAAGGTAAACCTAATAGGCTAAGGAAACCCTAAAATCAATAAGAAAGTAAATAACCCTAGAATAATAAATAACCATAACATAATATTCTTAACATTAATATAGAATCCTATAAAACATGGAAGAGAAAATAATGGGATTGTTGCCTTATTTGGATATGCTTTATCTGATTAGATTTTGTCTTCTAACATCCACAACATCGACATGAGACTGTTTTTGCATTTGGAGACACCGCTCATTTCTTCGTAATTTGTTCAATGACCGCTGGATATAACTTGTTGAGATGCTACTTTTAATGAATCAACTCTCTCTCGGAGCGTTCTTTTTCTCCTGCCTCTGTTTGGCTACAAGGAAATGTTATTTATTTTACCTTTCCCTCATTTTTACTGAAAAATTGAGGGTTTAATACTTGACTTTTCACTGTTGGAGTTTGAGCGGCCGAATGTTTGTAAATACTAGCTAGTCCGCTGGTTTTCTAAGAGCATCTCCAACCTTGCTTTAAATGAGCTTTTTATTACCTATTTTTTTACACTTTGAAAATAGAAGTTTTGTATGATAGTGTTATACTGTGCCCTTGCTTGTTTTCATTCCATATATATGTTATAAACCAAATAGTGTTATATGATTTTTTTTTTTTATTTTGGGTACATTTTGTGCTGTAAGTGGTGCTGTTACTCACACTCCAATAATAATAATTCAAGGGAATCTGAGAGGCTCACCCTCTTCAAGTTTGAGTTCAGAGAGTGCTGTTAGTCCCAAGTTAGCGGCCTGGGGAGAACTTGAGTTCCAAAAGGGATTTCTAATACTGAGTTATATTGGGGAGTAAGTTTTCCTTTCTTTCTACGTACTGGTAGTTGTGGTTACTGCATACTATGCTCATGCTAACCTACTTTTTTCTACAAAACCAGCTCGACGATATTGATGATATTTCTGCAGATGAAATTAGGAGTCTGAAACATTTAGGGATGGTAGATTTTGAAGAAAGAGTTTGGAAATCCTTGGGACAAAATATATTGACAAAGAAGACCGGCGAATGGTGAATGTTATGTTCTAATTGTTGTTCACCTATGATGCTTACCGTTTCTTGACTAATTTCTTAATGCCTGAGATGTCCACTAAATATATATATATAATTGAAGTTGCTTTCCTCTTCATATTATTAAGGAAAATTATGTATAAACACCTTAGGTAAGTACGCCAAAATTTTAAAATTATCAAGTTTTTTTTTTTCAACAATTTACTACATGGGTCAATCGAAATGACAATAAAATCCTTGCATTCAAAATTTTTTAACAGCTGTTAATCTGAATCTAAATGCACCATTTACCTCATTAAAATATTAATTTTTTTAATTTAATTTTAAAATTTAAATCTAAAAATTAAAAAAAAAGGAACAACAGGTTCGGCCACCCGTGTTTTTCCTTCTTCTTTTTTTTTTTTAAAAAAATTTCGATTTAAATTTTAAAAATTAAATTAAAAAATTAATATTTTAATGAGGTAAAACGGTGCGTTTTGACCCAGACTAACGGCTGTTTAAAAATTTTGACGGCAGTGATTTTATTGTCATTTCGATTGACCCATAAGTAAATTGTTGAAAAAAAAAAGCATGTTAAAAAAAAAATGTCGAAAAAAAAAATTAGCCATTTTAAAATTTTGGCGTATTTACCTAAGGTATTTAAATATAATTTCTCTCTTATTAATGATAAAGTAGTTTTTTTTCCCTCTCAAAAAAGAAGTTCTGTTTATCTGAAACAGTAATGTATATACTTGCATGTGACTTGATTCAAATAATCGGAAGAAACCTACAAATGTTATTTTTATGAAGTGATATCTTAACAATTATTAGGGTTTCTAAGTACATAAATTAAATAGACAGCCATTTCTTCTATGTTCTCTTTGCTCTTTTATTTGCCGGGTGATTCATTCAAGAGATGAATACATAGCCTCTTAATATATCCTCACATCAGTAAATTTGTTTGAGCTAGGAATCTTTTGTTGTGTGCTTGATATGTTCCAGATGAGTGAATCAATGAGTTCCCAGCAAACTGTAAAAAGAGAGAGAGAAAAGATTTAATCTGGGAAATGTGCTGTGTCTTAAAGTTTAAACCATAAATATTAAGGAGTGCCGAAACAATTTATAAAGTGCAAGCTGAAACCGTTGAATTCTAAAAAACCTTATGCAGACTCCAAACAATTGTTTATCACAATTTATGCGGAATTAAAACTATGAAGCAATAAACAATTCAATCAACAAAATATCTAAAGCAATAAAGAAGCAGACACAGATATTTTGGTTACGAAGAGGAAACCAATTAGCGCACTTCTCTAATTGTAAAACCTCTCCGGGGCAACCAAACCAGGAAATCACTATCACAAGATTATCCAGAGACTACAGACATTAGGAACACTTACAACCCTTTGCAAGACCTTGGCTCTGTAAGATCAACAAGCCTCCGACTCGTCTCCTTGCTCACAATCTTCTTCTATGTGATTCTCCTTTATCGGACCCTTCCGATAGGCTTCTCAAATACGCTCACAAATAACAAAAACTCTAAGAGAGAGAAAATAACGCTCAATATCAAAGGCTCTCTTAGCACACGACGGGGAATCCTTAGATTTAGAATTCGTAACCTAAACAGATTTGTAGAGATCTATTTATAACACCTAAAGACTCTTAGTCTAATTGGAACTCAAATACAATGTATTTTAGACCTAGAAGCTACGGGCCGTCCGGACGGTAAGTGGGCTCGTCCGGACAAGCAATTAAAAACACGGGGAAAATGAGATCATAAATGGGCCGTCCGGACGGTAACATTGGCCGTCCGGACGGTGCTAGGGCAAATGCACTTTCTCCGTTCTTTTCGCGCGGCGCATTCGGAGGCGTCCGGACGGATTGCGAACGGACTGCGAATGAAGCTCTCGGGTTTTAATACTGGAGTTCTTAACTGCATCACGTCCGGACGGCTATGAATCCTGTCCGAACGCTTGTTCTAGCTTGGCTCTTTTCTTTCCATTTTGCTCACGAACATTAGCCAATACTTGAAACTAACAAATTCAATGGGCATTACTTGAATGCTGGTGGTAACAAGTTGCTTCAATTCAAAATCCGATTTTCAATGAGAAGAAATCTAGCTATTCTCCGATTACTATAATTAGAACCATCCTACCTGTTTCTATTAGCATTTTATGTGCAAAATTGACTATGCTTTCTAAACTTTATTGGGCTAATTTAGTAATTGAATAAACGGAATTTAATTAGAAAATATTAAGGTTATCTTCTGTCTTATGGTGGATAAATTTCAAATAAGTGTTCAATTTTATTCTTGAGCCTTGAGAGGTAAATGCTCTCCAATAGTGTTGACTTCTTTTTTGTAGTCATCAGCCTCCCTTGTATCGACTGCAATATTTGCTTAACCCTTTTCTGTTTTTGGGGTCTTGCAGACTCTTGATTGGGATGCGAAAAAGACACATCTCTATCATTGTCATATTTCTCTGGATGGGAAATACAGGTTCAAGGTTTGTATGTATCCTCCATTGTATACAAAATAGAAACACAAGTAGATACATGTATGTGATCACATAAACTGACTTCTAATTTGACGATACTTTTTTTGAATCTACTTAACTCATGGAAGTTTACCTCAATTGCTGGTGTAAAATTTATTAAGGTTCTGTGGGAAGCTGTATTCTAGGCCATCATAACTTAATTTTCCTCATGGAAATATAATACAAGTACATGCATGAGACAATACTATTGTAAATTATCATGGATCTTCTCTACTCTTTTCAATGAATTAATTATTTATCAAAAAATAATAATCAGAGGAAAGTTGTGCCTTTTGGGTTCAATTTCTTTGGTGGCAGTGATTTATAGTAATTCATGCTATTTCACATCAAGTATTGGTAGTTTGCACTTTCTATTATGACAAGTTTGCATCTCAGTCCTGTTTGTTTTAGGGCTTGAGGTTGCATTGGGAGTGTGTGTTGTCAGCTAATCGTTTTATGAAGAAAGGAGCTGTATATGCTCTTCTTAATAACATACATTTAAAGCTTATTTGAGATTGTGTTAAAATATTTAAAAAATGCTTTTAATACATAAGAAGCTGTGCCAAGCAAAAAATGGATCCATTTAGTAAAAAAAAAAACTTTAATTTTGTTTTGTTTTGTTTTTTGTTTTTGACTTTTTTGCTCTAACAAGAAGTCCAAAACTGTGTTTTGGGGGAAGTTTGAAATGAGGCATTTTCTAAAAAGCTATTTTAGGCTTTTCTATAGATAAAAGCTCTATTTTCCCATGCAATCCCACACAGGTTCTCAAACAACACAAAGTACTCAATCAATATAGTGTCATGCACTCATTAGCAATATTTTGTGTATCTCGGGCATTTATGCTCTCAACTTCTTTACAAAGTAATACGTTCTTATAAATTGACAGCTTCATGTTTCAGTTCTTCATTATAAAGAGAATTCTACTATTAATTTATCACTTCAAGATATTTTGTGCTAAATATATTGTTGTTTCATTTGACCATGTTCAGGGCCCCTCTTTCCACAAAACAAAAACTCACCTACAAAGAGTTTTAGGAGAGGAGAACGTTTTAGCTGTGAAGCTTGCTGAAAAGGTGGCGGGCAGGAATTATTATTCTATGTACCATAAGATTGCAAGAGAAGGGATTCGTGTTGGTTCCCATCGTTATTGTTTTTTTGGTAAGCTATTCTTTTTGCCATTTGTGAATGAACTTTACATTTTTGGTTAGTTCTTGTTTTCTTATTTTTACTTCTCATTGTTATTTGAACATACAAAAACAAGTTTGGGATTGTGCTATTGTTCAGAAGCAATTCAATTCAGGATGTGTACTTGATAGTTGATACTTTATGATTTTAATATTACACATACAAAAACAAGTTTGGGATCCTTTTCCCATTTCTGAAGCACCATTCCATTACTTTTCTTATCAAAGAAATTTTTGCCCTTTCTCGTGTTTGGTGTGTGATTTCCTTGTTTGAAAGGACCAACTCTGTATTAAGCGAGTAAGAGAGAGTTGTGAAATCTTGATAATTTTTTTTCCTTGTGCTGTCTCTCACGTATGATTAAAACAAGTAGCTATCTGGAATTTATGACTGTGGATGTACCTTCACATGTGCAGTGAGGCCCAGCAAGTTCATCCCTAACTAACTTGTTTGTGTATATGGTCCTAAGGTTTTTAAGGATCCGTTTTTTTTTGGCTATTTTGTTATTCTTATTATAGACAACAAATTTGAGTTTGTCAATTCCTTTTGTTGGAAATAGGACCAACTATGAGTTCAAGTAGTGGTGCATGGTTCCTCCTTGTCAGATCCAAGAGCGGAATTTTAGTTTGAGGTGGAGGGGCAAAACTAAAAAAAAAAAAATTGATTTTTTTGGGGGTGGTCCTTCTCATAAACATCATAAAATTTGAAAGGACTTTTTAAAATTTTGTAGCGCTCCGGCCAGCTAAAGGGTGGTTCTGCCCCTGGTCATAACTTGAAATTATATTCCCTTTGCTTGTATTGACATGTAAATTGATAAACGTAATTCTTTTTAATCAGTTTGGTTGTAAAAAGACCTAGCATAATTAATACTTTCTTGATATGGTTATTGGTCAGTGTTTAAAGATGGCGGCAAAGAAGAAAAGAAGAAAAACCCAACCTCTTCAGCTGTCAAATGTTATTTCATTCGCATGGAGTCTAATGCTACTATTGATCAGAGCCAATATATATTATCTAGGAAAACAGTTAATGAAGCAAGATCTGTATTTATGCATGCACATGGATTGTCTAGTGTGACCAGTTTTATGGCGAGGTATGTAAAACAATTCAAAGCATCTCTTTTTCAGAGCCATATCTGAGCATTTTCTCAAGGCTTTGTGTATTATCCTTATTTCGAAATCAGGTTTTCTCTTATCTTATCCAAGACCGTAAAGCTAGAAGTTGATTTAGCATCTGTTAATATTGAAGTAATTGAAGATGTACTTTGCAGGGTATGATCTTTGAATTATTTTTCCTGTGAGATTTCCTGCATTCTGTGAATGTATTATGTTCAATTCTTTTTACTAATTCCATGAACATGCATTGTACTTTTTTCCTTTTCTTTTTCTCTTTGTGTGAATTGCAGGATAGAGATGGCAATATTGTCTATGATAAAGATGATAAACCTCGTATACATACTGATGGAACTGGCTTCATATCTGAGGATTTAGCTTTGCTTTGCCCTCATAATTTTTATAAAGGAGAGCAAATCAGAGATGAAAATGTTGAGGTTTGTGATACTGGATTGTTTCCTTTTAAGATTCACTTTGACTGCCTATATGTTGCAGTTTGAAGTCACAAATATAAAAAAGTTTGGTTTCTTTGAACTGATACCAGTTTACATTAACTGATCTGAATTATAAACACATGCTGGATGTTTTATATTCCATTTTGTCTTCTTGTCTTTTGCAATTTTTTTTAAACTATCATGTCCTCTAATCTTCTGTTACATAACTTATCTTTTGACTAACGGTCTCTTTTAATATTATTAGAGAAGTTCCAATCTTGATGAACTTGCGGGCAAGCTTTTGGCAATGATGAAACATCCAGAATCTCAAACCCGAGAACCGGTATGTTGATCTAGTACTGGGGCATGATTTTCTCTTTTTGAGTCTTTATTGATGTGTTTCATTTATTTTGGGCTTGGAATTCTTTCTATTCTTTCTCACTTCTTTTGGCTGTTTTCTAGCCTTTGCTGATCCAGTTCCGTCTCTTTAACAACGGCTGTGCTGTCAAGGGAACTGTTTTGGTCAATAAAAAGGTAGTTTTATTGTCAGTTTCTATTGGAGAAAATAATGTATTGGTTTGTCATCTCTAAAAGTTACTTCCAAAGGATCCAACTTTAACTGAAAATGAATATGCTTGCTATGCCCACAAACAAAGTAATGATGAGTCTAGAATGCAATTTTCTTCAATTTAGTGCCGATGGATGACCTTATAGTTGGAATTTTATTGGAACGGATGTTTTAATTTGTATGGAACATATTGACTTGGGGCATTAGTGGAATAGATTAGACTACACCGCCAACATGATCTTGATGCTATTGGTTTAATCATATATCACATGACTGTATGCCTCTTTCACTGTAATATAATAATCTTGAATAAATTTAATTAAATATCATTTTTCCAATATTAATTGGAAATCACCTCCAATTTCTATTCAATAATCACGTAATTTTTCTTCTTCTCATGATTGAATATCATTCAACCTCAATAAAAGGTTTATTTCTAATAATTATGTAAATTTAGAAACTTCTTGCAACACTCCAGGAAAATAGTCTCACATTAAGTGGTGGATTGTGAAGGTCTTGCATGAGTGTCAAATCTCACATTGGTTCTTTATTAGGTGAAATTGGGCTTTATAAGTAAATTTAGAAACCCCAATTGTATTTTAATTAGTTCTTTTGGAATAATAGCACAAATGTGGTTAGCTCTTCCTCTAAGTTTTGAAAATGGTATTAGAGCAACCTAGTAACACTAACTAATGCTGGGGCATTATATGTTGTAGATTTTGAAGAGGGTGTTAGGGATTTGAGTGGAAAAGATTGTGACACCCCAGAAAGTTAGTCCCACATTGGGTGGGTGGACTGTGAAGATGTTACGGCATGAGTGCCATGTTCCACATTGGTTTTTTACTTGGAGACTGAGCTTTGTAAGTGATTTCAAACACTCCAATTGTAACTTGACTAGTTATTTTGGAGTAATAGCCCGTTTGTAGCTAGCATTTTTCGTAGGTTATGACACCTTATACTCCAGTGTTAGTGTAATACATTATGCACATCACTTCAAGGTAAATGGTACTAATTTTGGTTTTGATTTCTAATATGTTGTATTTGTTGAAGATCTTAAATGACAATAGTAATTGGTTGCTGAGGCTCTTTTCTCTGTTCTTATATATTTATTGTCTTGATCTAGTTTTTTTCTTTTCTTCTTATGTTGCATACCCTTTTTGGTTTTTTGTATTCAAATTTTGTAGCTTCCTCCTAGAACAATTCAAGTTCAACCTTCAATGGTTAAAGTTTGGACAGATCCAAATCTTTCTACTATTAGAACAGAGAATTCATTTGAGATAGTAGGAACCAGGTATTTATCATTTAGTTTTACATGATTTTGCAATTTATATGTCCTCTTCAGTTGACATGGTAGTTATTTCCTTTATAATGTTGTTAATAAGGTATCATTTAATCTAAATTTACTTTGAAAATGCCGATTTTTGGAACTATCAAATGTGCTCCAGGTTCAAAATGGAGAAAAGGAAAATCATAATTATTCAGAAAAAAAGGATATTTAAATTTTTGTACTTCATTCTAATATTTGTAAGGCGTTGTTCTAATCTAACAGCAATAAGCCCAAGAGAACATTTTTTTCAAGGTATTTGATTGCACTTTTAAGCTATGGAGGGGTCCCAAAGGAATATTTCATTGATATAGTTATAAACGCTTTAAGGGATGCTTATGGCGTTTTCTCCAATAAGCGTGTAGCATTAAAAGGTAGTCTTTCTGATGAAGCTTGTAGCGTTTGGGTTGCCATAATGTTTCTCTTATCTTTGTTACTATTGTTATTATGATTACTATTGCTGTTATGTTTACCTCTATCGCTATTATTATTTCTGGTATTATTGGAAGCAAAATTTTATGTTTTGCTATCTTTCTATGCATTCATTGACCATTGTGGCTTTTTTATTTGTTTTTTTTCTTCCTGTTGAATGTTTTTATTTGCTTCTTATTGGCTTTCCGCAATCTCACCAGAAGAGTGACAATACTTGTTTGTTTCTTTTACTTCTCTTTCAATGTACAACTCCTTGACGGATTTCCTTCAATTCTTTTCCTATATGCGTTTCGTCACCATGGTGACATGTGAAAACAAATGTATAAAATATCACAGCTTATGAATTAATTCTAAGCAAGCAATCACCAAAATAAGAACAATCAAACACACAGGATTTTGGTGACGAAGAGGAAACCAATTAGAAACCGATCTAATTGTAAAACCTCTCCGGGGCAGCCAAACCCAGGAAATCACTATCAGAAAATTATCCAGAGATTACAGACACTAGGAACACTTACAACCCTTTGCAAGACCTCGGCTCTCGTAAGATCGACAAGCCTCAACTCGTCTCCTTGCTCACAATCTTCTTCAACGTGATTCTCCTTTACCGGACCCTTCCGATAGACTTCTCAATTTACGCTCACAAACAAACTAACAAAGATCCTCTAAGAGGAACAATAAGGCTCACAATATTTCTCTCTTTAATTACAGCCTCTCACGAACTCTCCGGGGTGAAAATCCGTACTCTAACATTCTATAGAGGTGTATTTATAATAGCCCCACAAAACCTAAACCTAGGACACAGTTAGAATCCAAATAAAGCCGTTACAGTAGTAGCGTCCGGACGGGAAGATTGGCCGTTCGAGCGGTCACTTGAATATACATGGAAAATGGGCTTTAGGAATAAGTGTCCGTCGGACGGTCATATGAATATACATGGAAAATGGGCTTGTGAATAAAGGTCCGTCGACGGTCATATGGGCGCTCGGACGGTCACTATTCTGATGTGGAAATTTCTAGGTTTCCATCGCTTTCTTACGTCATTCTTCAATCTTTATGCTGCGCTGCTCAAGGCGAGGAACGGATGCGAACGGGCGTTTTAGTATTGAAGTATTTGATTATCCCGTCCAACGCAATGAATCCGTCCAACGCGGCTCTTTTCTTTTCATTTTGATCACGAAACTTAGCCAATACTTCAAACTAACAACATGGATGATTTTAGTGCAGCAAGAATGATTTTATCAGGGATTCCTCTTGACGAATCATTTTTGCAACATTGGCTGTCTATACTGATGAAGGAGGAACAAAGAAGTCTTGGAGGAGAAAAGCTTCCGGTACCTGAATCTTACTACTTAATGGGGACTGCTGATCCCACTAGAATCCTTGAGAGTGATGAAGTTTGTGTTATTCTGTACGTATACTGTTTAACATGTTCTTCATTTCTATGTGGTTGAAACCATTTGAGCATTTAAGAAAAAAGGAGAAAGCAACCATATAAGTATTGGAGAACAAATATTTGAAATTTGTATTCCAACAGCTATATTTTGTTGAAAATTTTGAAAGATTCCCCTGTTATACTTCGCTTTGATCTTTAACCCGCACTACTACAAAGAGAATTTGTCCGTCTAGTTCATGCTCTGCAGTTATGGTGGCATTGAATTACAATTTGTTGTTCAAATCAACATTCTTTTGCTGTTGGGTTGGGAATATATTGTATTTCTGATCTTTATATGTGCTACCATAAGTTTGCCTTTATTCATGTCCCTTAAAGTGTTGTTTTGATTAGGCATAACTTGCTTCAGATAAAAGTTGTAAATTACGAAGCATTAAAAAATTGTCAGCCTGTGATGGGTGTGAATGATTTTCCAAAGTGTCACAAAATAAAAGTGAAACAAAAACAAAACTACAATAATATCCTTATGTGATGATAAAGAGGATTTAGAGATTTCTATTTCTTGATTCGTTCTATGATGTGGTGTGCTATTTTAATCTTCCTTCTTGCTTCAAATATACCTTTTGGTTTGTCTTATTTATGATTAGTGACTTATTGTTTTGACCTCACTTTGCAAAGACTACATGAGTGGATACAGTTTCTATTTTCTTAATTATTATATGTTTTTTGTCAATATGTAACGACTTCAGTGGCAATCAATAAGGTTTTTTTTATACTTATTTCATGTGTGTGTGTTCTTATCTTTGTTTCTTTTCTTTACACATTATATGTAGTGACAGTGGACAAATTTCGGGAAAGGTATTAGTCTATCGGAATCCTGGTTTTCACTTCGGCGACATTCATGTTTTAAAGGCCACCTATGTGAAGGCCTTAGAATCTTTCATTGGAAACGCCAAGTATGCTATATTCTTCTCTTGCAAAGGTCCACGGTCCTTGGCAGACGAAATAGCAGGTGGTGATTTTGATGGTGACTTGTATTGGGTCTCAAGAAACCCCAGATTGGCATTTTCATTTACTTTAGTTTCAGATGATTTCTGCATTTCTTTGATGTTCTCATTTTTGGGGGGTTATGATCTCATTTTTTGAGTGTTCTGCAATCTTAATGCTTTTCCTATCTTTCGGTATTTTGCTTTTGATGTGTTCATATAGGGTTTCTTCTTCTTTTTTTTTTTTTATGTGAACCTCATAATTCAAGTCAAAATTTAGGGTTAAGAAATTCAAATAATACTCTAAAAAGTATTTAAACTAACTACTTCAAGTCGAATACACAAGTCTTAGCTGGATTGATCTCGTTCTAGGAAAAGTGTTTCCGCTTGATATAGTTCTACTCTAGCTTTCATAAGGCATTCTTTCTTATGTTATGTGTTAATTACTCTTCCTCATAATCAATGCTCTCCTGGCAATTACTCTGTAACTTGTGAAACATGTCGTTTAAGAAAAGGCCAACATAGAACATGGTCTACTGTTGTATTGGAAAATCTTCACTTTTAACTTCAAGAATTTAAAAAGATTAGGCCCTCTAGGAGTAGTACTCAATTAATGGCACTATATTTCAGTGAATTTTTCCTCTTCCATCTTATTTTTCCTTTTATGGATTATGGATGGCATGAATTGGGGGAGGGAGGGTGAATATCATGTTTGGTATCTCTTGACCATAATTTTTCTTATTTTCCTACGGGGACACCATTTTTTAAAGCTTCCCTTATGCTAACGAAAATTTTACAGTCAAAGTATCCATAATTCTAGCTTAAAGTAGAGCATACTCTAGTTTTTCAGCAAAAGACTTGCACACTTCGACCATTTCTAAAATATTGCCAAAGTAGGGCATCAGTAATGTATTCCCTACTATTGGCCCAAGTCAGGCCCTTGTGTATCACCAAAAATGTACCTAGTTAGCATCTCCCACTATTGCTCTTTAGCTAGTTTAGAGGTATGATTTATTGTATCAGATGGATATTGGGGGTCAATATGACTTGGGTTTTTGTAGGAAATTAAAGTGGTAGTTATCAAGTCTTTATTCAAGAAACACGGTAAGAACATGATCTTTTTAAACTTATGAAGCCTTTTTAACTGAGGATCATTCATTTTTCTGAGTATTATGATGTACTAAATTGACATTTCAATTGTTGCCCTTATGTGCATGTGTGGGTACGATTTAATTTCTTTATGCATTGAGGGCTTATTATTGAAATTACTTCAGTTATTGGAATATTACAAAGAGAGTGAGCCTTGGACACCGACTTCTTCATTGCAAAATGTACCCAATCATAATGTACTCAATAAAAAGCCAAGTGATTTTTCAGCTGAGGAACTTGAGGAAGAGCTTTTTAAACTGTTCCTGACAACTAGGTTTCAGCCAAGGTATGCACTTATTCATATATCTGTTAATTATGGATTATAAAATTAATGCAAATAGACTTTTACCAGATGTGTAATGAACAATTAAAGGTAATAGTCCAGGGAAAATATATTTTCTCTGAAAATCATTTTAGCTTTAAAATTGCCCCCCTTTTTGAAGTTTCAACTAATTGTTGGATCTCAAAAACCTTTTTTCTCTAGAGTGTGAGCTTGTAACGCCAAACTTAAATCAGACGGAATTCATATAAATATGGTTTTTCATTTCACAATCAAGTCTTAGGGTTTCCTAGGTATTGTATACATCAAGAATCTGGTATGAAGATCAATCTTTATTATTATGAAACCATGATGTTTTCTGCTGTTTACAGCTACGCTAAGAGTGTGGCAACTGATAGCTGGTTGGCATTAATGGATCGGCTTCTGATTCTGGGAGAGGATTGTATTGAAGAGAAAAATCATGTGAAGGCAAACATACTTCAGTTGATTGATATGTACTATGATGCTTTAGATGCACCAGAAAAGGGTGGACAAAGGGTTAGTTCTGTATCTTTTTTCTAGATAGTCGGGAATTATCAGGATCTTTTGTACTGTGACTTTCTATCAGTTCTAATATGGTTAGGTATGAAATTAGGCTGATTAACTTGTGAACTATTTATATCATGTATCTTCTCAAGATGAAATTTTTCATGGCTCACCACCACCTGACACCTGACTTTGTAGATTGCATGTGGGTCATGCAGCAACCAGCAAAGATGAGAAATGTATTTAAATAATAGAGGGGACTAGAAAGGGCTTTGAACCTGTGAACCAGCGTGTTCTGCACAAGTCGGTGGGGGTTGTATTAGGTTTTCAGTAGTTGAGTGCTGCATAAGTCGGATTAGACAAAGTGTTTACATGAAATTAAATGTGAATAGGATTCATTTCCTGGACAAGAGGGACTTATCAAAAAATTAAAATTAAAAAAAAAAATAAAAAAAAAAACAAGGACACTCAAGTGCTGCATACTCAACACCATCTTCGGATGCATGAGCTGAAAGATAGTCACCATAAGAATCCACAAGTCAGACATGAGAATCAGCAAAAATATTCAGATATAACTCCCAGATTTCATGCTGACTGGACAGACCTACAGCAGCCCACAACAGCAGCCACTTTTCCTTAAAACCTGGAATCTTTTCAACCTCCATGTCTCACGGCTTGCCTTCTGCTGAGATGCATATCATCTCAGCACACCTATGTGTTCTTAACCTTTCCCCTTCTTGCTTACTTAATCTTTTTATCTTAAGTTACCCTGCTATGTATTTTCTTGTTTAGAACATTTCCTGTTTTCCATCTGAATTCTTTCCTTGTAATTTTTCACTGCCTAATTGGCTATATATACAAGATGATACACTGTTTTGGATTAAGCAACCAAAACAGTTTACTCAAATATACATGGTATCAAAGCCTTCTAAGAGCCAACGCTCAAATCAATGGCAGATTCCAGCTCCTCAAACCCTTCAGTTTCCTCCACTAACCATCCAACTGAAACAACCCCCACAATCATACCAAACTTTTCCCAACTATTCAAACTAGAAGGTGCCAACTATCTAGGATGGGTTGCACAATTCCAACCCATACTCCGTGGGAATGATTTCCAGGGACTGATTGAAGGCACTGATTTATGCCCTCCTCAGTTCATCCCAGGTGAAGCTAACACCCAAATCTTGAACCCAGCCTATGTTACATGGCAGAGGAGAGATCAGCTTCTCCTAAGCTGGATCATCTGCTCCCTTAGTCCATCTTTAGTGTCTTCAATGTATAGTGTGAAAACATCACACCAAGCCTGGACCTCTCTTGCCACTAGATATGCCTCTCAATCCAAATCTCGTGTCTCCCATCTTAAGCGGCAGTTACAAAGCTTGCAACAGGGAAACAAGACATGCACTGAGTACCTGAAACTGGCAAAAGAATCAGCAGATGAACTGGCTGCTGTTGGAAAACCTGTTGAAGATGATGACCTCATCTCCTTTGTTGTAAGTGGCCTTAATCCACTCTTTAACACCTTTGTCACTGTCCACTCATTTACTGCCCGTGATCATGAAATGTCTTTTGTTGATTTTCAATCTGAGCTACTTAACCATGAAATCCTACTGGAAAATCAACAACACAAAGCCATCCTGCCTGAAACTGGCAGCTTTGCCCTGCACACCAACAAACAAGGTCCTCCCAACTTCAACCATCAAAACCATGCCAATCTTAAGAAACCAAGGTTCCCTCAAAGACTCAATCCATGCAGCCAACACTTTGCTACCAAGAACAACACTGGCTATCATCCAAGAGGCCATGGTAATTATCCTCCTTCCAACCAACTCAGTCCTTTCAAGAATTTCAATTGCGACAACTCCAACCAACAAAGCATCCCCAATGTGAGCACAAACCAGACCTCTCACTCACCATGTCAAATTTGTGGTAAGAGCAACCACAATGCTCTTGATTGCTACCACATAATGGATTACACCTATCAAGGGAGGCATCCACCTCCACAACTGGCAGCAATGGCTGCACAAGTAAATGAGGACTTTGAAGCTCAGGACTGGTTGGCAGACTCTGGTGCCAACACACACATCACTGCTGATCCCTCCAACATCAACAACCCTCAGCCCTTTGGTGGAACAGAAACTGTGGGAGTAGGTAATGGGGCAGGTTTGAACATCAAAAACTTTGGTTCATCACTTGTACATTACAAATCACCAAACCTCTTTAACCCTTCTCAATTCTTGCTCAAAGACATTTTACATTGTCCAAATGCTTCTACAAATCTTCTATCCATTAACAAATTCTGCATAGATAACAACTGCTGGTTTGCACTCACTGGTTCAAATTTCTTTGTGAAGGACAATCTGGCAAGGGCTGTGCTGCTCCAGGGGCCAAGTGAGAATGGGTTGTATCCTATCCCTCTGCACCAAAGGTCCTTAAATAAATGGAAAGGGTTCTCAGCCTACCTAGGAGTCAAAACTAGTGACTTGGTTTGGCACCAAAGGCTTGGGCATCCCTCCTCTTCAGTTTTTCAGCACCTTTTGAAGAATCAACAGCTTCCTCTCACTGGTTCAGTAGACAAAACAAGGATTTGTGCATCATGTCAGCTTGGCAAGTCTAAGCAACAACCCCTTTTTTGAGTCCACTAGGGTTTCCACTAGTACTTTAGAACTTATTCACTCTGATGTATGGACATCTCCTGTTCCATCTTTGAGTGGATGCAGGTTTTATGTACTGTTTGTTGGTGATTATAGTCGGTTTACCTGGCTATACCCCATCCTAAATAAAAGTGATGTTTATCAATGTTTTGTCAAGTTCAAGTTACTAGTTGAAAACCTATTCTCCACTAAAATCAAACAATTTCAATCAGATAATGGTGGGGAGTACACTTCAACCCATTTCAAATTGTTCCTAACCCAAAATGGCCTCTTGCATAGACTCACTTGTCCATATACATCACAGTAAAATGGTATTGCTGAAAGAAAACATAGACATGTCATGGAAATGGGACTAACTCTCTTAGCACAAGCTAGTCTTTCTCCCAAATATTGGGTCGACTCCTTTCTAACCTCTGTCTACCTCATCAATCGACTACCATCACCTGTGCTGAAAAATGAGTCACCTTTCTCCAAACTGTTCAAAAGACCCCCTGACTACACCATTCTAAGGACCTTTGGATGTTTATGTTACCCTTTATTGAGGCCTTATGCCAACCACAAACTTTCCTTTAGAAGCAAACCCTGCATTTTCCTTGGTTATGGTGCTAATCAAAAAGGATATCGTTGCCTTGACCCTCAAACTCACAAGACCTACCTTTCTAGAAATGTAGTTTTTGATGAGACACACTTTCCAGCTAAGGATACTTCACTCTCACAAGGCTCCTGCAAAGTCACAGCAGCTCCAGGTAACTCTTTAGTCATGATACCATCTCACTTGCCTACTGATCTACTTAATTCAGTCACATCCCCTGCATCATCACATTTAACCCCTGCACAACCTATCTCTCAAACAGCAGCAAAACATTTGCCTACTGATTTAGTCACATCCCCTGCATCATCACATTTAACCCCTGCACAACCTATCCCTCAAACAG
The DNA here is from genome assembly GCA_013348765.1 of Carpinus viminea. NCBI lineage: Eukaryota > Viridiplantae > Streptophyta > Magnoliopsida > Fagales > Betulaceae > Carpinus > Carpinus viminea. Next base: position 13,623,800 of record CP054667.1, read on the forward strand.
CAGCAGAACCACCTAATCCAGCAGAATCACAGAACCTAGACCAGATTGATCCCCATCAAATATTGGCCAATCTGTTGAAGCATGTTCTCCCTCTCTAACATCATCCCTTCACACATCTTCACAAAAAGACACATCAGGTCATACCCTGCTTGTTGAGCTCCCCAACTGCATCATCACCAGATCTCAAACAGGTCACCTAAGACCAAAAGACACATCAGGTCATACCCTGCATGTTGAGCTCCCCAACCGCATCATCACCAGATCTCAAACAGGTCACTTAAGACCAAAAGAATTCCCTGGTTTCAAACTATTTTCCACCATCAAACATCCCCTCTTAGCTCTCCAAGCTGTTCATCTACCACCAACACCTTCTACCTTTAAGCAGGCTGCAACTAAACCCGAATGGATGGATGCCATGACAATAGAGCACAATGCTCTTCTTTCTAACAAAACCTGGTCCTTATGTCCTAGACCACCCAATCACAATGTAGTAAGAAACAAATGGGTGTTCAAAATCAAACAAAAGCCAGATGGGAGTGTGGACAAATACAAAGCACGCCTAGTTGCAAAAGGATTTGATCAACTCAATGGTGTTGATTACTATGAAACCTTTAGCCCTGTCATCAAGCCTGCTACAATTCGTTTGGTCTTAGCCTTGGCTGTTCAATTTGACTGAGATATCAAACAACTAGATGTATCCAATGCCTTTCTCCATGGTGTACTAGATGAAGAAGTCTACATGGAGCAACCTCAAGGGTTTATTCATCCATCTTATCCTCATCATGTTTGCAAGTTACACAAGTCCCTTTATGGACTAAAACAAGCCCCAAGGGCCTGGTTTACAAGATTGTCTCATGCTCTTCTGGACATTGGGTTCTCTGGTTCCCAATTGGACCCCTCTCTCTTTACATACCACACTGCTCAAGCTCACATTTTTCTCTTGGTGTATGTTGATGATATAATTCTCACTGAAAATCATCCACACACTATTCAGGGGATAATCAGCGGGTTACAACTTGACTTTGCCTTAAAAGACCTTAGCTCACTAAGCTACTTTCTTGGAATTCAAGCCACTAGGGATTATGCAGGCCTTCACCTTAGGCAGTCCAAATACATTCTAGATCTCTTGGATCGCACTCAAATGACAGAATCCAAACCATATCCAGCCCTTTGCACCACTGGTTCAAAAATGTCCAAGTTTGATGGAGAACCTCTGCCCAATCCTACAATCTATAGACACATTGTAGGAGCACTTCAATACGCAATTCTCACTATGTCAACATATGCATACCCCAATTACTACTCACTTCACAGCAGCCAAGAGGGTTCTAAGATACCTCAAAGGTTCTATTAATCATGGTCTCCAATACAGCAAAGGCCCTCTTACCATCACCACTTTTTGTGATTCCGATTGGGCAGGCAACCCTGATGACAGAAGATCCACCACTGGATTTGGTGTTTACTTGGGTCCTAATTTGATTTCTGGTCAGCCAAGAAGCAGCACATTGTCTCTAGGTCAAGTACAGAGGCAGAATATCGAGCATTATCCCTGGCCACTGCTGAAATGTTTTGGCTAAGAATGCTTCTCAAGGAGCTCCATATATTGCTTCCATCTCCTCTTCTCCTCAGGTGTGACAACTCAAGAGCTCTTGCCTTGGCCTCCAATCCAGTGCACCATGCACACACAAAGCGTATTGAGGTTGACATCCACTTTGTTAGAGAGAAGGTGACCAATCGGGATATTGAACTCAAACTCTTATCCACCATTGATCAAGTGGCTGATATATTCACCAAAGGTCACACTGCTGCACGTTTCTGTTTCCTTCGAGACAAACTCATGGTCATCCCTCCCATGGGTTTGAGGGGGTGTTAAAGGTAAAAACAAGGACACTCACGTGCTGCATACTCAACACCATCTTGGGATGCATGAGCTGAAAGATAGTCACCATAAGAATCCACAAATCAGACATGAGAATCAGCAAAAATATTCAGATATGACTCCCAGATTTCATGCTGACTGGGCAAACCTGCAGCAGCCTACAACAGCCACTTTTCCTTAAAACCTGGAATCTTTTCAACCTCCATGTCTCACGGCTTGTATACATCTCAGCACACCTATGTGTTCTAAACCTTTCCCTTCTTGCTTACTTAATCTTTTTATCTTAAGTTACCCTGCTATGTATTTTCTTGTTTAGAACATTTCCTGTATTTTCCATCTGAATTCTTTCCTTGTAATTTTTCATTGCCTAATTGGCTATATATACAAGATGATACACTGTTTTGGATTAAGCAACCAAAACAGTTTACTCAAATTTACAAAATCAAGTGATTCAGGTATGCATTTTAAGACTACGTCTAACCCTTCAATCCAAAAATTTCAGCCACACTGAATGTATTGTAGCAGATCTCCTTTTAATTGACAACTGATTCCTGATATAGGATAATTTCAGGGAGCTATCAGTTTCTATGTTACAACTAGTATAGTTTGATAATTGAAAAATCATTCCTTATTTCCAAAGAATAAATGTTATCTTGAAGTCAGATTTGATTTAACTTCAGGATTTTCGAAGTTTGGTGTTTCAATGAGTTTTATAGTTGGAAGTGCATGCGCCTGTGCTTGTGCATCATGTTTCATAATGGGCTTTTTATAAATTTGGGGCACAAAAAAGTTTGAGGGAATTCTTTTGTTTTAGAAAAGTTGACGGTGTGCTTTGAAGTTTGAATGCTATCTTTCCTTCTTTTTTTTTTCTCTTTTTTTTTCCCGTATTATTTGCAATTTTTGATACTATTTGAGCTGTGAACATGGTTCTACTACTGTAGGAATTCACCTCCTCCAGTCCAATAGTTTAAATTATGAAACTATCCTGTTATTTTCATACAATTAAACTAATAATTTAGTCCTTTGGAAGCAGTGCTGGTGTAACAGTAGTAGTTATTTATGGTCATTTTCCATAGAATCTGTATATTTACATATGTTTCTATCTTAAGATGCAGGCTTGGCAGGAAGAGGCCGAGCATGCACGCCAAGGACAGAGAGATGCTGAAAGCAAACTTTCTTCTTTGAAGGCAAGTATCTTTTGCATTTTGCCTAAAAATTCTTAATTCCACTCAACTTTTTGCCTAGTGATACATTTCCTTTCATAAAGGGAGGAGGTTCGAGATTTTGAAAAGAAAGGGAAAAATATTGTATTGAAATAGACTTCTTGCTTGATACATTTACAAATGGTACATATGGTATTATATACTATTACATATGCGTGTAAGTAAAGCAAAGAAATAAATACAAGGACAGAGAACAATTTCCTTATGAACATGTGAGTGTGGCGCAAGGCATGGGTTATTTTCCTTTTGATGTGAGTGCACCGCAAGGCATGAGATCTTCCCTTCTTGATATGAGTGTGCTGCAAGGAGGTTGACTATTCAAATGTTGCTTTCCTTTATGAGATGAGTCTTGCGAGGCAATAACCTTTGAGGATGCAGCATGATCTAATGAGGTGGCATGAGTGGATTTATCATCATAATTAGTAATGGGTCTTGTTATGTTAACAGCCCCCCGCAAGCGGATGGGAGGTACAACCATCAGCTTGGACCGTAAATAAGCAAAACGAGAGGATGATAAACCTTTGGTAAAAATATCAGCAATTTGATCACCTGTGGAAATAAACTTAATAGCAATATCTCGGTTGACCACCTTTTCACGCACAAAATGATAATCTACTTCTATGTGCTTGGTACGTGCATGATAAACGGGATTAGAAGCTAAAGCCAAGGCACTTACATTATCACACCACAATATAGGAACATGGAGTAAAGGGATCTGTATCTCATGAAAGAGCATCCGTAGCCAATAAAGCTCAACAGTAGATAAGGCAAGAGAACGGTATTCAGCTTCAGTGCTGGAATGAGCTACAACAGCTTGCTTCTTGGCACTTCATGAGACAAGACAAGGCACAAGAAACACAGCCATCCTTGATGTGAAACAGCGATCATCAGGGCTGCCGCCCAATCAGAATCACAAAATGCAATAAGTTGTAGGCTCCTTTGGCATAGAAAATGCCATGTTCAATAGTGCCTTTCAAATACCTTAAGACCGCTTGCAGCAGCCCAATGGGTAGAGGTGGGAGCATGAAGATGTTGACATAATTGATTAACAGAGAAGGCAATCTCAGGTCTTGTCAATGTGCAATATTGTAAAGCACCAATGACATGTCTATATTCAAATGGGTCCATGAGTGGGTCACCATCAAATTTGGACAACTTAGCCCCATAGCACAAGGAGACTTTGAAGGCTTGGCACCATCCATGTGAAGTGAGAAAGCAAATTAGTGATGTATTTTGATTGGCTAAGATGTAAGCCTGCATCGGTGCGTGTAGCTTGGACACCAAGAAAAATGAGAGACAACCCAATCTTTTAAGGAAATTTCTGTTGCAACTGAGAGATAAGTAAGCCAATAAGGTGTGAGTCATTGCCTGTGACAATAATATCATCAACATAAATCAACATAAATAGCTTGATGTCACCATGAAGGTACAGAAAGAGAGAAGAATCCACAAGTGATGCTGTAAAACCGATTTCCAAAAGAAAAGTTGACAATCTATGAAACCAAGCTCTAGGAGCTTGTTTTAAGCCATAAATTGCTCTGTGAAGTTTGCAAACAAAGTTTGGATGAGCTTTGTCGACAAACCCTTGAGGTTGCTCCATAAATACCTCTTCAGCCAAAAAACCATGCAAGAAAGCATTGGAAACATCCAACTGCCTTGTTGCCCAACCAAAATGTACAGCTAAGGCTAAAACAATCCGAATAGTAGATGGCTTAATTACTGGACTAAAAGTCTCAATATAGTCAATCTATACTGATTTGACCCACCATAAGTGCCAGATTTGTGGGGATAAGGGATTCTTCTATTGATTGTTGAAGGAAGGAAAGAAAGAAATATTTAAAAAAAAAAAAAGAAAAAACCCTAAGCCTTGATCTCACTGAACTGGGATTAGCTCCATGGATCCTTTTTGCCTGAGGACGTACTTAGATAAATCCTGTAATTTGGCATTTGGTGAAGACTTTGTTTGCTATGACTTTTTTGGATATTTGATTTCAGGCTGAAGTGCAAAAAATGAGAGTAGAAATGGCTGCAATGAAAAGAGATGCTGAGCATTATTCACGTCAGGTTACCTCTGATTTATCCCGCTTTTTGCCTCTTTCTCATGTGCTCTATTTTTTTTCTAGATAAGGAGTGTCAACCTTGTTTTTTCATGCATGTCAAAATAAATGGAGGCCAGGAAATCTTTGGATCTGTTTTGATATTGATATGGCTACGTGGTTGCTAAATTTCCTGATAGGGTTTGTTTCAATGAATTTAAATTTGGACATAGATGTGTCCAAATGCTCTAAGGGCACATGTATTTAAAATGGCTTTGTGAACAGCTAGTGGTGGCTAAATGTACCCTTCATCGCCAATCTTGCTTTTGTTGTAGCCATATTGGCTGTCATGTAATAAGCCAGACAGTCTTTTCTTGCTGCTTTGACCAAGTTCTTGATGCAATTTTCGGTTCTTGTTGTGCATAGTAAATCATATGAGAACACTAGGATTGTGATGTAAATGTAACTCAAAGTTGCATTATTTTCCTAACTTCCCATCCTCTTATCAATTTATATCAAATGGAACTCAATGATGCAAAGCATCGCCTTCAACTACTTCCAGGGTTTTATGATTTCTATGACACACATGAGCTGAAGACAAGGCACCTAAATTGTCTCTATCCATATATGTATATTACAGGGGCAATTTCATGATTGGCAGTGGACAGGAATGAGTAATAAATAAATTCTAAAGCATGAAATTGGTTTTATAATTGAATGTTAAAGTGCAACCAAGAAGAAAAATTGTAACAAAACTTCCCAGAGTGTAAATGAGATTTTTGGCATCATGTGGGTAACACATTTTTATAGAAAGAAATGTTTTCTTTCAGGTATGATTTTGAGTTATATTTGTACCAACTTGGTGTCTACATGGGAATTTTTGTTTATGTCATTGTGCTGTTCTTTCTTCTTCTTCTTCTTTTTTTTTTTTGGTGACTTTTAGGACATTAGTCAAGCAAGTGGTTTGAGTTCTATTATTTTTCTAATTTTTTGGTGTGTTTCTTCATGATATGATTAGTTCCTAAATATTATATATTTTTTGAGAATCACTTATTGATAATAGCTGCCACTGAACAGGAGCACATGGAACTAGAGAAACGCTACCGTGAGCTAACTGATCTACTGGTAACTTGAACTCAAAAGTGTATGGTCCCCAATTTGTTTGTTATATGATATCCAATATTATGATGAGTTCTTGTATCGCTAAAGTTTATCTATTATTCAGCATTACTTATCAAAAAAAGTTTATTTATTATTCAGTAATACAAGCAAACACTGTTAGAGGCCATGGCTAGTGAAAAAGCTGCAGCAGAGTTTCAATTGGAGAAGGAGATAAGACGTATTCAAGAAGTGCAGGTCTGATGCTTGCTACTTTGCTTCTTGATTTGTAGTCATTTATATTCTGGAGTTTAATCTTTGTATATCGGGTTATTTCATATTTTATTTTTTGGTTTTGCTTGCAATTTCGCTGTTATATTGAACAGGTAGAGGCTGAAAGAAGTAGAGTGTCCCGTCGGGCATCAACAACTTGGGAAGAAGACACTGAAATGAAAGAACTTGAGTATGTTGATTTTTTATTTATTATATTTGGCATTCATATAAGCTTCAACTGATGATTTTGGCTTGTTATGAGCAGAGCACATAGATTGTTGACAGTTAAAGTTGTCACATTAGCTTTCTTAAAATGTTCTCTGATTGTGATTGATATATGATTGGCATATGATTGACTAAGAGTTACACGGAGCTCAAGTGTTGTAGCTATTGATTATTGTAGACATGGATACTGAGGAGATGAAAATTTGCAGAAATCTTAATGTTGTGATTTCTTTTCATAGGAGTCTCTTGGATGCATTTAAGGGTGTGAGTTGGTCTTAGTGATTCATTGTATACCTCGATAAGTTATTGTGTAGGCACATATCTGTGAAAGCATAGTTGGTTTTCGCTTGTTAGGTTGAAAGTCATGGTGGTTTCAAGTCCCTTGCTTATAGATTTTATTATTATTCCATGAGTGAACAAAGGAAAATGAAAATCTTTCTAGGAAGCATACATGCACTGGGCTGCAATGTGATTCAGCTTTCAAAAGCTTGAACTCCTACCACTTCACATGTACCTCTCTCCTATCAATTCTATCAGTACTTGTATTATCTATTAAATCATACAGCGTTGTTATTTCTATAACTGCCCAACCCCTGTTTCTTCTTCATCTTCCTCTCTCTCTCTCTCTCTCTGTTTTTTTTCGTCATTCCTGTAGTTAAATTTACTCCTCCTTTACTGGTTGACTAAGTGACCAGCTAAGGCTAAAGTTCCATTAAAAAGTGTGTTTGCACGGTGTTTACTTTCAGTTTGTTCCGACTCCTCTTATGCTACATTTCACTTTTGGTGAATGTGTTTTTCCTTAAATTTTCTTGTGTTGTCTTGATTGGGTATCTCTATTTGAATGTGTGTGCAGCAATTTTGTCTTAATTGCAGTTTCTATCGATCAAACTTGCAAATTTTTCTTATGAAATAATAATTGCAGGCCTCTCCCCTTGTATCACCGCCATATGGTTGGGGCAAGACTACAGGTATCCCTGCTCTCATATCTCATTGTTGCCTCCCTTTCTTTATTTGACTCTTTGTTCAACTTACCTTGTACAGTTGCAAAAGGCGGCAAAACTATTAGATTCAGGGGCTGTCAGGGCCACAAGATTTCTTAGGCGCTACCCAACAGCTCGAGTTATCCTGCTTTTTATCTGGTAAGAAGAGTTCATGTTGTGTTAATTACAAAGATTATATGGAAGGATTTGAGTTGTATATTAACTATAGGAATTCTCCTTCAGGTATTTGTACATTTCTTCTTGATGTATCTGATGCATCGTCTTCAGGTACAGATATTTGGTCATTTGCACTAGTGTTATGAGAAGTATGCTTTCTTATGCATGACTAATGAATCTATTTTGTTGCATTTTATGATGGTTGGGATGCTTTCTCCCTAATAATAGTGATTATACTTTGTATTTTAGGATAATGGTTTAGAAATGAAATGTACGAGATCTGACTGTGGATATGCATGTTCTTTGCAATGTTTAGGCACAAGCAAACAATTTTACCGCAAGAGAAGTCGCACAATCTATGGGACTTACGACCCCTACCTTGCCGTGATTGTTTTAGCTGCAGCAGGTAGAAAGGTAGCGTAACCCGTTTTATTTTTTTTAAAGGGTGCATCTTCCAATTCTGGACGAGCATGGAATTGCTTGAGAATGATACAACAGGATATGAAATATAAAAAGAAGGTGAAATTGTCAGTCTATTCTTCCTTTTATACCACAATTCGAGGAATTAGTTGATCCTGGAGAAACTGCTGCCAGTTGGGGGGATTAGGAGACTGCACTCAGGTGAAGGTAGACACTAGACAGTTGGCTGCATCTCTCCATCGTCTTCAATTGGCATGCAAATGTTGATATGTCACAATTTATATGTTTCTATGATTGATTTGTAAGCCTCTCAAACACTGAAATTATATTCAAAGTGAAGTCGTCACCATGTAGATCCAGATTTATGCTCTTGAATATGAATTTTTCCTTTTTATTATTTTTTATTCCTTAAATTTTTATTAAATAAATTTAAATTCTCCTAATCATCACGAATGAGACATGAATCCATTTACTTATTCTCATTTCTTTATATATTTTTTCTATACATTCATTGGTGACTTTTAAAACTATTGTCGGATCAAAATTTAATAAAGATTCATTTCATATTAAATTGTAATTTTAAAAGCCACCTATTATTTATTTATTGGTTTAGCCCTTAGCCTCTCTCTTTGTTGAGGTTAACTTTCATGACTTGATTGGGTATCCACTACCATCGGTCCTTGTAAATCAATCCCTTTAGCATCCCCAACTCCAAGCAAGAGGTTTATCTTTTTCAGATTTTTAGAACATGCTCTGGTTCAACCATAACAGGGCCTACCGTTAGATTTCTTCCCTAAATCTAATGCTCTCTCACTCACTGCACAACCAGATCAAGAAAGTCTCCCTAAACATCATGCAGTGTGGAGGAATAAGTCTCCTAACTGTCCCCAGGACGATGGCTTAATAGTCAAAGTAGCTCGAAACCATCACTTTGCGAGTTTCAGGTTGTAGGTTCGAGCTCATGCATGTTCCATTATTTTTCAGGTGTACCTTATGCCATATACATTAGGGTTTAAGTGGGCCAAGACATGCAGTGACCAACATTGGTGAACCCTTTTTTTAATTAAAAAAAAAATCTCCCACCGTTTAACCCCTCTCCCTGCCAATACCTTCAAGATCATTTATTTTTTATTTTTTATTTTTTATTGCTAGATGCATTCCCATCCCCTCCAATTTCGCCTTTCCATCTTCATCGACAATGACAAGGACCCCCACCACCTTGCTTTCTTGTTTCTTTGTTATTTCTTGCTTGATATATATATTCTTTACCCATGAATCGCAAAAGAACCTCCTTTTTCTTGCTTCGTTTGGATTCATGCACTTTTGCTCGGAATCTCAGTACATGCACCTTTAATTTCTTCTTGACAAGGCCTAGATGCTAAACTTGGCAAGGAAGTTTCTCAGCAAAAGAAAAATAAATAAATAAAACTAAAGCAACAAGTTAAACACCAAAGCATCTATATTTGTTTGAATAATAATGTGAGATATTATATTTTTATTCTATAATTGTGTAATAATGTTGATGTGACATTACTAATCGGTTATTATACATATTTTTTTTTATTTAACAATAATTAATTCAATGATTAACTGAGAATGTTACACCAGTCTTAGTTTTACATGAATGTTAAATAAAATTACAATATCTTACATTTTTTCTTGCGTACTTGAATGTTTTGTTAAAGGATTGTTAATGCAATGAACATCTACAGTAACCTCAAATCACCTTTTGGGGAAGAGTTTCACTTTCACCCACAAAAAAAGGGAGGGATTGGTTATAAGGTCACAAGTATGGGACCAATCACCAGAGACACTTTGATAGTCAAGTTAATAAAGCGACGTAGGTGGAGTTGATCGTTGCCTTGTATCCCATGGCCATGGGAGTAGTGGTGCATTCTACTGTTTGATGCAAACTTAACCATGTGTATATGTTTTTAAGCCTATTTGAACTCTTTAACCAATAGGACTTCAAAACCCTGTTGTTGTGTCGTAAGTTGTAACACCACTTCCTTAAATCCTAGCTTTAAGATAACTTAGTAAAATGGTATTAAAGTTATCGCCATGTCATGTGGCCCTTACTAGGACATTAGGAGTTTAAAAGGAGGAGGGGGAGAGAGAGAGATCGTAACACTCTAATCTTATGTTGAGAAAATGAATAACTCACATAAAGAGTGAGTGGTTTATAAGAGATACTTATAAGTTTTAAGTCCCACTTTATTTACTTACTAGGTGAAATTAAACTTTTTAAGTTATTCTAATGAAGCTCTGAATTGACTAATTCTTTTAAAATCTTGACACAAATGTCACTAACATTTTTTTTTTCTAGATCATTACATGTGTAATATGGTCCACCAATAATTCGCAAAAAAGAACCTTTAGCTTGCTTCCTTTGGATTCACTTTAGCTTGGAATCTCAGTACATGCACCTTTTTTCTTAACGTGGCGTAGATGCTAAACTTGGCAAGAAAGTTGCGCCCAAGAAAAAAGAAAAAAGGCATCCATAGTAAGAAGAGAAATGCTAAATATTTTAAATTTTTGTTTCAAAAGTTGGTTTTTAAATGATGTATTATTATCCGTACAAAACAACATATACCTCAACAGCAGAAGAAGAGAGTCATCCTCATGCCCTTTATCTAATCATCTTCTTCTTCCCACATTGATGGCACAAAAGAGACTCTCACATAATGAAATGACCTCACGTCAATGCTATCCTTGAAAGGGATTTGAGTTAGTGACACATTTTTCAAAATAATAAATCTCATAACATTACGACACATTATTTGAGAACAAACTTTTAAGAAAAAAATTTAGGTTGTTCAACAATTCTCAAATCATCACTTCTCCTTCTTTTTTCTTTTTCTTTTTTTCTTTCTAAAATTAATAGTGATATATGATAATTTTAAAAAATGAAAATGAAAATAAAAAAGTGAAATATTGTACAGATCGGTAGAAGACTGAAATCCATAGCTATCAACCTATCACCATAGGGGGCCAGGGGCTTTGAAGTGTATTCATTTCTTTTCCGATAGATGATAGACCCAACTATGGGACTTAATTTTGAGCCAATTTTTACCTTATTTTTTAATTTTTAAAAAAATAAAAATGTGTGAAGTAATAATTTTTTTTTTTTGTCCTTCTTTTTATTTAGTATATTTTAAAAAAATAAAAATTAGTATTTTTCTTCATACTAATATTATTTTTTATTTATTTTTTAATTAAAAAATAAGACAAAAATCGATTATAACTGGGCCTTTAACATTTTTTTATCCTTTTGGGGGTGAATCGCCTTTTACTAGTGTCCTTCGAATTTTAGAAAACGACCCCTAAGATTGCTTTTGGACACGGAAAAAAAAACCTCCTCGGAAAGAGTTTTTTACTGTTCATTATCAGACAAACTGGGAAAAAAATTCACTACACCATCACATCGTATCATATTATGGACCTTCACTAATTTATTAATTTTTTTAATTAATATATATATTTAAATAAAAAAATTAACTCCAAATCCACGTTCGCTTTTATTCTCTATATAACTAAAACCGGGAAACGCTTCACATTTGCTCCCGTTGAAGGACTCACAAACACACACACTCTCTCTCTCTCTCTCTGTGTTCCTCTTACTCTAATGTCGGACACTTGGTCTGCACCAGTGGCGCTCCCTGACACGGTGGAGCTACTGCTCCAGAATATCTGCACGAATCAGAAGCAGGCTCCCCCAGGCGCCGATGTGCGGCAGAAGCTAGCCTCGCTAGGCGAGGAAGCGGCACTCGGGATCCTCCGTGTAATATCGGCCTCTATCATTAGGAAAAGCCTCGACGGATTCATCCTCTACATGATCGACAAAGCCCCCCCTCAGGCTCAAAGACTTGCCCCCGTCTCTCCTCTTCGCACTCCCTCCTCTCCTTCCCGCCTCATGTTCAGCCCGCCACAAGGTACGTAACCCACCCAAATTTTGCTCTCTCATTCTGTCCACAACATCGACACGCGAGTATTTTTGCATTTGGAGACACCGCTTATTTCTTCGTAATTTGTTCAATGACCACTGGATATAACTTGTTGAGATGCTACTTTTAAACGAATCAACTCTCTCTCGGAGCATTCTTTTTCTTCTGCCTCTGTTTGGCTAGAAGGAAATGTTATTTATTTTACCGCTCTCTCATTTTTACTGAAAAATTGAGGGTTTAATACTTGCCTTTTCACTGTTGGAGTTTAAGCGGCCGAATGTTGTAAATACTAGTCCGCTGCCGCTGGTTTTCTAAGAGCATCTCCAACCCATGCTTTAAATGAGCTTTTTATGAGCTATTTTTTACACTTTGAAATAGAAGTTTTGTATGATAGTGTTATACTATGCCCTTGCTTGATTTCATTCCATATGTTATAAACCAAATAGTGTTATATGATTCTTTTTTTTTGGGTACATTTTGTGCCCGTAAGTGGTGCTGTTACTCACACTCTAATAATAATAATAATTCAAGGGAATCTGAGAGGCTCACCCTCTTCAAGTTTGAGTTCAGAGAGTGCTGTTAGTCCCAAGTTAGCGGCCTGGGGAGAACTTGAGTTCCGAAAGGGATTTCTAATACTGAGTTATATTGGGGAGTAAGTTTTCCTTTCTTTCTACTGGTAGTTGTGGTTACTGCATATATACTATGCTCATGCTAACCTACTTTTTCTACAGAAACCAGCTCGACGATATTGATGATATTTCTACAGAAGAAATTAGGAGTCTGAAACATTTAGGGATGGTAGATTTTGAAGAAAGAGTTTGGGAAGCCTTGGGACAAAAATATATTGACAAAGAAGACCGGCGAATGGTAAATGTTATGTTCTAATTGTTAACAACGTTGTTGACCTATGATGCTTACCGTTTCTTGACTAATTTCTTAATGCTTGAGATGTCCACTGAATATATATATAAAATTGAAGTTGCTTTCCTCTTTATATTATTAATGATAAAGTGGTTTTTTTTTCCCTCTCAAAAAAGAAGTTCTGTTTATTTGAAACAGTAATGTATAAACTTGTGACTTGATTCAAATAATCGGAAGGAACCTACAAATGCTATTCTTATGAAGTGATATCATAACAATCATTAGGGTTTCTGAGTTCATGAAATAGACAGCCATGTCATCTATGTTCTCTTTGCTCTTTTATTTGCCGGGTGATTCATTAAAGAGATGAATACATCGCCTCTTAATATATCCTCTTAATACATCGTCTCTTTTATTTGCCGGGTAAATTTGTTTGAGCTAGGAATCTTTTGTTGTGTGCTTGATATGTTCTAGATGAGTGAATCAATGAGCTCCCAGCAAACTGTTAAAAGAGAGAGAGAGAGAAGATTTAATCTGGGAAATGTGCGCGCTGTATCCTAATTAAAGTTTAAACCATAATTACTAAGGAGTGCCAAAACAATTTATAAAGCGCAAGCTAAAACCAGTGAAATCAAAGGGCATTACTTGAATGCTGGTGGTAACAAGTTGCTTCAATTCAAAATCCGATTTTCAATGAGAGGAAATCTAACTATTCTCCAATTACTATTTTTCTCCTCATAGTACACAATCAAATACCACTTCTCCTCCACTACACAATCAATTATAGTAAACTGTTGTCTTTCAGGAGTTGAACTTTCTCCTCATAAACAATTTTTTTTTACTATTACATTGACAAAAATAAAGAGTGTTATAAAATATATGAGCATGTTGATATCTGATTACTATTATGTTTATTAATTTTGTAAACAAAAGATTGTTGGTAGTTTAATTTTTCTTTTAAAAAAGAAAATTTGTAACTTGTATTAAATAAAAATAAGTAAATTAGAATAAAAAATAATATAGAAATTAAGGACAAAAAAAAACATAAACAAATAAAAAAGAATTACCTTTTTGATATATTTTTCTCAGTTCCAATGAAATTCACAAATATACGAAAAGGTTTTGTCAAATATATATATATATATATATATATATTTTCAACCATCCTTCACATATATAAAAGTAAAATAAACTAATTTTAAGACATAGGAAAACAAAGACAAAAATAAATAAAAATCTACGATTGAAAATTTTGAATTTCTACGAAAAGAAACTCTCACTGTTATTTCCTGAATTTAATGTAAAATTTACAAAAGAAAAATAATCATTTGAATAAAAAAATATATATATTAGAAAAAAAATATATAGGTCAAAAACAAAAATGGAAGAATATATATAAGCACTGAAAATAAAGATAAAAAAAAAGAAAAAATTTAATATAATTGAAATTAGAATAAAAATAATATAGAAATTAAGGACAAAAAAAAAAAACATAAACAAATAACAAATACTAATACGATAAAAAAGAACTATCTTTTTGATATATTTTTCTCAGTTCCAATGAAATTCACAAATATATGTAAATGCTTTGTCAAATAGATTTTTTTTTTTTTCCAACCACCCTTCACATATATAAAAGTAAAAGAAACTAACTTTAAGACATATAGGAAAACAAAGACCAAAAAAAAAAAAAAAACCTATGATTGGAAAATTTGAGTTTCTACGAAAAGAAACTATCACTATTATTTCCTGAATTCAATGTAAAATTTACAAAAGAAAAATAATCATTTGAATAAAAAATAATATATAAATTAGAAGAAAAAAAATAAAGGTCAGAAACAAAAATTGAAGAATATAAGCACTGAAAATAAAGATAAAAAAAATGAAAATATTAATTTAATTGAAAATAGCTATTTTAATAAAACAAAGAAAAAAAAACTGTAGTATAATTTTTCATTGAAAAATTAAAAGAACTGTTATTGAAAAAAAAATATAACGAAAAAAATAACTGTAATATAATTTTTCATTGAGAAACAACTAATAAAAACTCTCTCTCCTTCTCTCTTGTCTTTTTCTGGAATTGATTGATATAAAATAGAAAGTAAAAGAAGGAAAAAAAAAATAGAAAGAAAAAAATAAGTGACAAAAACAAAAATGGAAGAACATAAGCACAAAAAATAAAGATAAAAAAAACACATAAAATGACAATACTAATATAATGGAAAATAAATGTTTTTTTTTTTCAACCATCCTTCACATAGATAAAAGTAAAAGAAACTAATTTTAAGACATACAAAAAAAAAATTACAATTGAAAAATTGAGTGTGAAATATATTAGAAAAATTGAGTTTCTATGAAAAGAAACTCTTTTACTATTATTTCTTGAATTCAATGTAAAATTTACAAAAGAGAAAATTTGTGAATTTTTTATTTTTTTATTAAGACAATTAAATATATTACAAATAAAACTCATACATTTTAATTGTCTCACATTGAGATATAAACATAAAGTAAGAGAGGATAAAAAGAAAAATAAGGAGAGAGAGAGAGAGATAATTTGTGAATATTTTGTTTTCTTCATTAAGATAATTAAACATAAAGCAATAAAAGATAAAAATAAAATTAGATAAAGAGAAAGAAATAGACAATTTGAAAACTTTTGTTTTATTCATTAAGACAATTCAATGCATTACAAATAAAATCTATATGTTTTAATTGTCTCACTAAAAGACTATCTAAACATACATTTTCATACATTTGTATTAAAAAATATGGACACATGTCGCAATTCTAAGTACTCTTTATGTCAAAACTCGGCTTATATATATATATATATGATTAGAACCATCCTACCTAGTTCTATTAGCATTTTATGTGCAAAATTGACTATGCTTTCTAAACTTTATTGAGCTAATTCAGTAATTGGATAAACGGAATTTAATTAGAAAATATGAATGTTATCTTCTGTCTTATGTTGGATAAATTTCAAATAAGTGTTCGATTCTATTCTTGAGCCTTGAATTAATTGAGACTTTTGAGAGGTAAATGCTCTCCAATAGTGTTTACTTATTTTTTGTAGTCATCAGCCTCCCTTGTATCGACTGCAGTATTTGCCTAACCCTTTTCTGTTTTTGGGGTCTTGCAGACTCTTGATTGGGATGAGAAAAAGACACATCTCTATCATTGCCATGTTTCTCTGGATGGGAAATACAGGTTCAAGGTTTGTATGTATCCTCCATTGTATACATAAAGCATGCCCAAACACAAGAAGATATATGTATGTGATCACATAAACTGACTTCTAATTTGAGGATAATTTTTTCAAATCTACTTGGCTCATGGAAGTTTACCTCAATTGCTGGTGTAAAATTTATTAAGGTTCTGTGGGAAGCTGTATTCTTGGCCGTCATAACTTAATTTTCCTCATGGAAATGTAATACAACATGAGACACTACTATTGTAAATTATCATAGATCTTCTTTTCGCCTTTAGTGGGCCTTTCTTTGTATACATATTGTGGATTAAGGTTGCGCTCCTCTACTCTTTTCAATGAATTAATTATTTATCAAAAAAAAAATTATCATAGAGGAAAGTTGTGCCTTTTGGATTCATTTTCTTGGGTGGCAATGATTTATAGTAATTCATGCTAGTGCACTTCAAGTATTGGTAGTTGGCATTTTCTATTATGACAGGTTTGCATCTCAGTCCTGTTTGTTTTAGGGCTTGAGGTTGCACTGGGAGTGTGTGTTGTCAGCTAATCATTTCAGCTAATAGTTTCATTTGACCATGTTCAGGGCCCCTATTTTCACAAAACAAAAACTCACCTACAAAGAGTTTCAGGAGATGAGAACGTTTTAGCTGTGAAGTTTGCTGAAGAGGTGGCAGGCAGGAACTATTATTCTATGTACCATAAGATTGGAAGAGAAGGGATTCGTGTTGGTTCCCATCGTTATTGTTTTTTTGGTAAGCTATTATTTATGCCATTTGTGAATGAACTTTACATTTTTGGTTAGTTCTTGGTTTCTTATTTTTATTTCTCATTGTTATTTGAACTGTACTATTGTTCAGAAGCAATTCAATTCAGGATGTGTACTTGATACTTTACATTTTAATATTACACATACAAAAAAAAGTTTGGGATCCTTTTCCCATTTCTGAAGTATCATTCGATTACTTTTCTTATCAAAGAAATTTTTGCCCTTTCTCGTGTTTGGTGTGTGATTTCCTTGTTTGAAAGGACCAACTTTGTATTAAGCGAGTAAGAGAGAGTTGTAAAATTTTGATAATTTTTTTTCCTTGTGCTGTCTCTCACATATGATTAAAACAAGTAGCTATCTGGAATTTATGACTGTGGATGTACCTGCACATGTGCAGTGAGGCCCAGCAAGTTCATCCCTACCGAACTTGTTTGTGTATATGGTCCTAAGGTTTTAAAGGATCCCTTTTCTTTTTTTGGCTATTTTGTTATTCTTATTACAGATAACAAATTTGAGTAAGGGGTGGTTCTGCCCCTGGTCAGATCCTATATTTTTCCATTGCTTGTATCTTACTTGAGTCATAATTTGGTTTCCAGTGACATGTAAATTGATAAACCTATATATTTTTTTAAATCAATTTGGTTGTAAAAAGACCTAGCATAATTAATACTTTCTTGATATGGTTATTGGTCAGTGTTTAAAGATGGCGGCAAAGAAGAAAAGAAGAAAAACCCAACCTCTTCAGCTGTCAAATGTTATTTCATTCGCATGGAGTCTAATGCTACTATTGATCAGAGCCAATATATATTATCTAGGAAAAAAGTTAATGAAGCAAGATCTGTATTTATGCATGCACATGGATTGTCTAGTGTGACCAGTTTTATGGCGAGGTATGTAAAACAATTCAAAGCATCTCTTTTTCAGAGCCATATCTGAGCATTTTCTCAAGGCTTTGTGTGTATTATCCTTATTTCGAAATCAGGTTTTCTCTTATCTTGTCCAAGACCGTAAAGCTAGAAGTTGATTTAGCATCTGTTAATATTGAAGTAATTGAAGATGTATTTTGCATGGTATGATCTTTGAATTAATTTTCCTGTGAGATTTCCTGCATTCTGTGAGTGTATTATGTTCAATTCTTTTACTAATTCCATGGACATGCATTGTATTTTTCCTTTTCTTTTCTCTTTGGGTGAATTGCAGGATAGAGATGGAAATATTGTCTATGATAAAGATGATAAACCTCGCATACATACAGATGGAACTGGCTTCATATCTGAGGATTTAGCTTTGCTTTGCCCTCATAATTTTTATAAAAAGTGCAAATCAGAGATGAAAATGTTGAGGTTTGTGATACTGGATTGTTTCCTTTTAAGATTCACTTTGACTGCCTAAATGTTGCAGTTTGAAGTGATGAATATAAAAAAAGTTTAGTTTCTTTGAACTGATACCAGTTTACATTAACTGATCTGAATTATAAACACAAGGCTGGATGTTTTATATTCCATTTTGTCTTGTCTTTTGTATTTTTTTAAACTAGTATGTCCTCTAATCTTCTGTTACATAACTTATCTTTTGACTAATGGTCTCTTTTAATATTATTAGAGAAGTTCCAATCTTGATGAACTTGCGGGTAAGCTTTTGGCAATGACAAAACAGCCAGAATCTCAAACCCGAGAACCGGTATTTTGATCTAGTACTGGGGCATGATTTTCTCTTTGAGTCTTTATTGATGTGTATCATTTATTTTGGGCTTGGAATTCTTTCTATTGTTTCTCACTTCTTTTTGGCTATTTTCTAGCCTTTGCTGATCCAGTTCCGTCTCTTTAACAACGGCTGTGCTGTCAAGGGAACTGTTTTGGTCAATAAAAAGGTAGTTTTATTGTCAGTTTCTATTGGAGAAAATAATGTATTGGTTTGTCATCTCTAAAAGTTACTTCCAAAGGATCCAACTTTAACTGAAAATGAATATGCTTGCTATGCCCACAAACAAAGTAATGATGAGTCTAGAATGCAATTTTCTTCAATTTAGTGCCGATGGATGACCTTATAGTTGGAATTTTATTGGAATGGATGTTTTAATTTGTATGGAACATATTGACTTGGGGCATTAGTGGAATAGATTAGACTACACCGCCAACATGACCTTGATGCTATTGGTTTAATCATATATCACCTGACTGTGTATGCCTCTTTCACTGTAATATATTAATCTTGAATAACTTTGATTAAATATCATTTTTGCAAATATTAATTGGAAATCACCTCCAATTTCTATTCAATAATCACGTAATTTTTTTTCTTCTCATGATTGAATATCATTCAACCTCAATAAAGGGTTTATTTCTAATAATTATGTAAATTTAGAAACTTCTTGCGACACTCCAGGAAAATAGTCTCACATTAAGTGGGTGGATTGTGAAGGTCTTGCATGAGTGTCAAATCTCACATTGGTTCTTTAGTAGGTGAAATTGGACTTTATAATTGAATTTAGGAACTCCAATTGTATTTTAATTAGTTCTTTTGTAATAATAGCACAAATGTGACTAGCTTTTCCTCTAAGTTTTGAAAAATGGTATCAGAGTAACCTAGTAACACTAAGTAGTGCTAGGGCATTATATGTTGTAGATTTTGAAGAGGGAGTTAGGGATTTGAGTGGGAAAGATTGTGACACCCTAGAAAGTTAGTCCCACATTGGGTGGGTGGACTGTGAAGATGTTACTGCATGAGTGCCATATTCCACATTGGTTTTTTACTTTGAGACTGAGCTTTGTAAGTGATTTCAAACACTCCAATTGTAACTTGACTAGTCATTTTGGAGTAATAGCCCGTTTGTAACTAGCATTTTTCGTAGGTTATGACACTTAAACTCTAGTGTTAGTGTAATACATTATGCACATCACTTCAAGGTAAATGGTACTCATTTTAGTTTTGATTTCCAATATGTTGTGTTTGTTGAAGATCCTAAATGACAATAATAATTGGCTGCTGAGGCTCTTTTCTCTGTTCTTATTTATTGTCTTGATCTAGTTTCTTTTTTATTCTTCTTATGTTGCATACCCTTTTTGGTTTTTTGTATTCAAATTTTGTAGCTTCCTCCTAGAACAATTCAAGTTCGACCTTCAATGGTTAAAGTTTGGACAGACCCAAATCTTTCTACTATTAGAACAGAGAATTCATTTGAGATAGTAGGAACCAGGTATTTATCATTTGACCCTTAGTTTTACATGATTTTGCAATTTATATGTCCTCTTCAGTTGACATGGTAGTTGTTTCCTTTATAATGTTGTTAATAAGGTATCATTTAATCTAAATTTACTTTGAAAATGCCTATTTTTGGAACTATCAAATGTGCTCCAGGTTCAAAATGGAGAAAAGGAAAATCATAATTATTCAGAAAAAAGGGATATTTAAATTTTTGTACTTCATTCTGATATTTGTAAGGCGTTGTTCTAATCTGACAGCAATAAGCCCAAGAGAACATTTTTGTCAAGGTATTTGATTGCACTTTTAAGCTATGGAGGGGTCCCAAAGCAATATTTCATTGATATAGTTATAAACGCTTTAAGGGATGCTCATGGCGTTTTCTCCAATAAGCGTGCAGCATTAAAAGGTAGTCTTTCTGATGAAGCTTGTAGCGTTTGGGTTGCCATAATGTTTCTCTTATCTTTGTTACTATTGTTATTATGATTACTATTGCTGTTATGTTTACCGTTACTGTTACCATTATTATTTCTGGCATTATTGGAAGCAAAATTTTATGTTTTGCTATCTTTCTATGCATTCATTGACCATTGTGGCTTTTTTATTTGTTTTTTTTTTCTTCGTGTTGAATGTTTTTATTTGCTTCTTATTGGCTTTCCGCAATCTCACCAAAAGAGTGACAATACTTGTTTGTTTCATTTACTTCTCTTTCAATGTACAACTTCTTGATGGATCTCCTTCAATTCTTTTGCTATATGCAGTTTCTGTCTGCCATGGTGACATGGATGATTTTAGTGCAGCAAGAATGATTTTATCAGGGATTCCTCTTGACGAATCATTTTTGCAACATTGGCTATCTATACTGATGAAGGAGGAACAAAGAAGTCTTGGAGGAGGAAAGCTTCCGGTACCTGAATCTTACTACTTAATGGGGACTGCTGATCCCACTGGAATCCTTGAGAGTGATGAAGTTTGTGTTATTCTGTACGTATACTGTTTAATATGTTTTTCATTTCTATGTGGTTGAAACCATTTGAGCATTTAAGAAAAAGGAGAAAGCAACCATATAAGTATTGGAGAACAAATATTTGAAATTTATATTCCAACAGCTATATTTTGTTGAAAATTTTGAAAGATTCCCCTGTTATACTTCGCTTTGATCTTTACCCGCACTACTACAAAGAGAATTTGTCTGTCTAGTTCATGCTCTGCCATTATGGTGGCATTGGATTACAATTTGTTGTTCAAATCGACATTCTTTTGCAGTTGGGTTGGGAATATATTGTGTTTCTGATCTTTATATGTGCTACCATAAGTTTGCCTTTATTCAAGTCCCTTAAAGTGTTGGTTTTGATTAGGCATAACTTGCTTCTGATAAAAGTTGTAAATTACGAAGCATTAAAAAATTGTCAGCCTGTGATGGGTGTGAATGATTTTCCAAAGTGTCACAAAATAAAAGTGAAGCAAAAACAAAACTACAATAATATCCTTATGTGATGATAAAAAGGATTTAGAGATTTCTATTTCTTGATTCGTTCTATGATGTGGTGTGCTATTTTAATCTTCCTTCTTGCTTTAAATATACCTTTTGGTTTGTCTTATTTATGATTAGTGACTTATTGTTCAGACCTTGCTTTGCAAAGACTACATGAGTGGATACAGTTTCTATTTTCTTAATTATTATATGTTTTTTGTCAATATGTAACGACTTCAGTGGCAATTAATAAGGTTTTTTTTTTTGTACTTATTTCATGTGTGTGTGTTCTTATCTTTGTTTCTTTTCTTTACACATTATATGTAGTGACAATGGACAAATTTCGGGGAAGGTATTAGTCTACCGGAATCCTGGTTTACACTTCGGCGACATTCATGTTTTAAAGGCCACCTATGTGAAGGCCTTAGAATCTTTCATTGGAAACGCCAAGTATGCTATATTCTTCTCTTGCAAAGGTCCACGGTCCTTGGCAGACGAAATAGCAGGTGGTGATTTTGATGGTGACTTGTATTGGGTCTCAAGAGACCCCCAGGTTGGCATTTTCATTTACTTTAGTTTCAGATTTGAGTGTTTTGCAATCTTAATGCTTTTCCTATCTTTCAGTATTTTGCTTTTGATGTGTTCATATAGGGTTTTTTTTTATTAATTTTTTTATGTGAACCTCATAATTCAAGTCAAAATTTAGGGTTAAGAAATTCAAATAATACTCTAAAAAGTATTTAAACTAACTACTTCAGGTCGAATACACAAAACTTAGCTGGATTGATCTCATTCTAGGAATAGTGTTTCCGCTTGATATAGTTCTACTCTAGCTTTCATAAGGCATTCTTTCTTATGTTATGCGTTAATTACTCTTCCTCATAATCAATGCTCTCCTGGCAATTACTCTGTAACTTGTGAAACATGTCGTTTAAGAAAAGGCCAACATAGAACATGGTCTACTGTTGTATTGGAAAATCTTCACTTTTAACTTCAAGAATTTAAAAAGATTAGGCCCTCTAGGAGTAGTACTCAATTAATGGCACTATATTTCAGTGAATTTTTCCTCTTCCATCTTATTTTTCTTTTTATGGATTATGGATGGCATGAATTGGGGGAGGGAGGGTGAATATCATGTTTGGTATCTCTTGACCATAATTTTTCTTATTTTCCTACGGGGACACCATTTTTTAAAGCTTCCCTTATGCTAACGAAAATTTTACAGTCAAAGTATCCATAATTCTAGCTTAAAGTAGAGCATACTCTAGTTTTTCAGCAGAAGACTTGCACACTTCGACCATTTCTAAAATATTGCCAAAGTGGGGCATCAGTAATGTATTCCCTACTATTGGCCCAAGTCAGGCCCTTGTGTATCACCAAAAATGTACCTGGTTAGCATCTCCCACTATTGCTCTTTAGCTAGTTTAGAGGTATGATTTATTGTATCAGATGGATATTGGGGTCAATATGACTTAGGTTTTTTGAGGAAATTAAAGTGGTAGTTATCAAGTCTTTATTCAAGAAACACAGTAAGAACATGATCTTTTTAAACTTATGAAGCCTTTTTAACTGAGGATCATTCGTTTTTCTGAGTATTATGATGTACTAAATTGACATTTCAATTGTTGCCCTTATGTGCATGTGTGGGTACGATTTAATTTCTTTATGCATTGAGGGCTTATTATTGAAATTACTTCAGCTATTGGAATATTACAAAGGGAGTGAGCCTTGGACACCGACTTCTTCATTGCAAAATGTACCCAATCATAATGTACTCAATAAAAAGCCAAGTGATTTTTCAGCTGAGGAACTTGAGGAAGAGCTTTTTAAACTGTTCCTGACAACTAGGTTTCAGCCAAGGTATGCACTTATTCATATCTGTTAATTATGGATTATAAAATTAATGCAAATAGACTTTAACCAGATGTGTAATGAACGATTAAGGGTAATAGTCCAGGGAAAATATATTTTCTCTGAAAATCATTTTAGCTTTAAAATTGCCCCCTTTTTTGAAGTTTCAACTAATTGTTAGATCTCAAAAACCTTTTTTCTCTGGAGTGTGAGCTTGTAACGCCAAACTAAATCAGACGGAATTCATATAAATATGGTTTTTCATTTCACAATCAAGTCTTAGGGTTTCCTAGGTATTGTATACATCAATAATCTGGTATGAAGATCAATCTTTATTATTATGAAACCATGATGTTTTCTGCTGTTTACAGCTACGCTAAGAGTGTGGCAGCTGATAGCTGGTTGGCATTAATGGATCGGCTTCTAATTCTGGGAGAGGATTGTATTGAAGAGAAAAATCATGTGAAGGCAAACATACTTCAGTTGATTGATATGTACTATGATGCTTTAGATGCACCAAAAAAGGGTGGACAAAAGGTTAGTTCTGTATCTTTTTTCTAGATACTCGGGAATTATCAGGATCTTTTGTACTGTGACTTTCTATCAGTTCCAATATGGTTAGGTATGAAATTAAGCTGATTAACTTGTGAACTATTTATATCATGTATCTTCTCAGGCTGAAATTTTTCAAGGCTCACCAGCTCCTGACACCTGACTTTTGAGCTTTTTTAACTTCAAAGCTTGATCTCACAGTAGATTGCATGTGGGTCATGCAGCAACCAGCAAAGATGAGAAATGTATTTAAATAATAGAGGGGACTAGAAAGGGCTTTGAACCTGTGAACCAGCATGTTCTGCACAAGTCGGTGGGGGTTGTATTAGGTTTTCAGTAGTTGAGTGCTGCATAAGTCGGATTAGACAAAGTGCTTACATGAAATTAAATGTGAATAGGATTCATTTCCTGGACAAGAGGGACTTATCAAAAAATTAAAATTTTAAAAAAAAAATCTGGACAAGAGGGATTGATGGAGGACAGGGGGATGAGCTTGGGGCAAAAGAGAAAGACGGTAAATCCTGCGGAGAGAACCCTTTAACCAAATGAATGCCATAAAAGGTTTCATTTGTCATGGTAGTTGGCTTTGTTTGATTTGGTTGTGACGTGTGCCAAATAACCAAGACCATTGTTGTTATTAAAAGCCTCTTATCCTCTACTTATGTAAGAGTATATTTGACCGACAATTATAGGGAACTAGTTTGTGCTCACTTGGCCGAAGCACAAGCATGCCATTTTAATGAATAATTTCTTGAATTAGAAATTGCATGAGCTGGCGCTTGATTATTAATTTAGGACAGGACGTTGCTGGGTCAGCAAAACTCATGAAAATAGGTAATATATTAAGATTAGGAGAATTTAATGAGAAAATTTTGAAAAAAATAATTTCTAGATATTTGTGCCTTCCCTTCAATTGGTGGTCTAAAATACTTAGATAGTTCTTACAGCATTTGTTCAAAAGCCCTTATTTGCCCTCAATAATTTGTGGGAGACCGTTCTGCTCATATCTATTTGACCTAGGTTGCTTGTACAATTGTAGTCAATATAGTGATTATACCCTCACAGAGATGTTTCTGATTATAACGTCCCGGAAGATGTTTATATATTTTGGGTGATAGAGCTAATTCCTTGGTTGCATTCAAGGAATCAATTAATGCTTATAGTATGCCCGCTGTCTGGAGTGTAAGCCCTCTTGTTCAGCCTCCTGCTTGTCTGATGTATATGTTGTCTTGAATTTTGAGGGTTCACTGATGGATGGGAAAGAAAAAGTTATTACTCTCCAGATATCAATGAATTTGATTTAAGCAAATTCTAAGGCAACAATCTTATCAATAGGTGTTTTGGTGGTTAATGTGATGAAGTATGCTTGAGCAATCAATAATTAATAAAATCTGAAGGGCTTTGCTGCTTTATTAGCTATTTTATTTGCATGATCCTTGATCTCCCAAGTTGCTTTGCAGTGACTGGTTCTACCTTGAATTTACTAATACTCCTTTTTTTTTTTTTTCCTAAATAGATAGAAGTTCCCAAAAAATTGAGGGCAGAATCGTTTCCACACTACATGGAGAGGTTTAATTCCTACACTTCAACATCTATTTTGGGTTTAATATATGATAAGGTTAAGTCATATCAATCAGAAGATCCATCAGTGAAAGGTGAGGATTTTCTAAATTAAGAAGGCAATTATTTTCAATTATTCTTTCCCACATGGTATGCTGACTGAAGATTGTCTATGCTATAAGTGAGACAAAATGGGACGAATCTAATGTATAAGGGATAGAACAGGCAAA
Organism: Carpinus viminea; assembly: GCA_013348765.1. Classification (NCBI taxonomy): domain Eukaryota; kingdom Viridiplantae; phylum Streptophyta; class Magnoliopsida; order Fagales; family Betulaceae; genus Carpinus; species Carpinus viminea. The sequence goes on from CP054667.1 coordinate 13,649,761, forward strand.
TTTATCTTCCTCAAATTATGTTCTGCTGCATTCTTCATTTCTATATTGTTTGCTGATGAAAATGATAAAATCGTATCATTAGAAGGCTTGAACATCATATGATGCTAATATATATACGCCGTGCTCTTCAGAAATTTGGAAACTCCCCTGTTTTGATGTTGAAGTCCCTGAAGCATGCTTGAACAAATGGAAGGAACACTACGAGCAATATAGGCAGGAGATGGCTAGTGCCTTGAGTAATGGTGATGTGGGCAAAAATGAGGCTGCTGAGGAAGTCATAAGGAAGTATAAGAAGGTGAGGCTTTAGTTTATGCTTCTTAAATTCTCAAATTTGCACTCCTATGGAAAGTAATTTGTGCCTTGAAAGTTGAAACCCCTTTTTTCCCATTTCTTGCTTTGCTGACTATTTTCTTTGCAGATATTGTATGGCGCTGCGGAATTTGAAGAAAGCGAAAGGGGGATGGAAGAAATCTTTAATGAGGCTCTTGCAATATATCACATCACTTATAATTTTGCTATTAGCAGAAGACTTGTCAAATATTGTGGCTTTGCTTGGAAGGTTGCAGGTCCAGCCCTACTCAAGTACCGTGCCATGAAACAAGGAGAAAAATTCATTTTCTGTCTCCCATCTGTTTTACAGGAGATCCTAAAGTAACGGGAAATTGGTATATTGTATCATAGTTATAAAGGACATTAAGTATGTACTGTAAATATGTATTATAGTATAAAATATAGTATGTTCAGCTTCTCAACTTTATCTGTCACCATTTTCTTTGTGAAAGCATTCATGATTTCGGTGTTTTCTTTCTGCTTTTCCTCCATCTGGTTTCTAGCAGTCCATTCTACTTACTGTTACCGAGATGGCCCTAGAAAAAAGTTCGTCACGGTTTAGAGCCCTCAAGCTTCATGGGTTTGATTGCAATCTCTATTCGGGGCAAAGTCGAGCCATGCAGAACACAATCTGGCGGATCCTTGGTGGTGAGAGTTGGGAGTTTGAGGTGAAAGAGAGCCCCGCCTAAATGGAACCTGGGAGGTTTATCGTAAATCCTGTTGTACGACTATAAGGAGGTTCTTTGATCATGGTTATCTGTCCTCGGAATCCAAAACCGGTTGTTGTCGCCGCTGTATCTTCCACATTGATTATTGACTAGTTACTTTTAACATTTAGTGCGAACAGTATTTACTATTCACACTACAAATTTTTTTTCTTCACTCCATTTCTTTCTTTCAATCTCTCTCTCTTCCCTTCTTTCTTTTGCATTGCTCTCACACAAAATAATATTTTTTTTAAAATAAATGGTAAAATAGGGAATGTGTTAAAGTGTATATAAAAAAATAAGTAATTAAAGTAAAAATTTGTATTGTTTGGAAAGCTATCTTGGCTATTCCCATTGTAATGCTCTTATGAGTTATGAGCTATTTGCCAAAATGCCAAACCACATTAACCAATTTATATTATTATTATTATTATTTTATTTTTTTTATAAATGACAAATAGGTCTTACGGCAAATATAGCCTATAGAAACAATTTTTTTATTTGATAGTGCTGACGTTGTAGAGTACCTTTATCACCAATCTTGCTTTTTTTGTAGTCATTATTATTATTATTTTTTACATGTATGCACAAAAAGGAAGAGGGAGATTCAATCTTGACCTTAACTTTATTATGCATGATCCTAGCCAATTTAACTACCTTTTAGAGACTGTTGTAGCTATATTGACTGTCATGTCATAAGTCAAATAGTCTTTTCTTATTGCTTTGACCAAGTTCTTGATGCAATTTTCGGTTCTTGTTGTGCATAGTAAATCATATGAGAACACTAGGATTGTGATGTAAATGTAACTCAAAGTTGTATTATTTTCCTACCTCTTATCAATTTATATCAAATGGAACTCAATGATGCAAAGCATCGCCTTCAACTGCTTCCAGGGTTTTATGATTTCAATGACACACATGAGCTGAAGACAAGGCACCTAAATTGTCTCTATCCATACATGTATATAATATATTACAGAGGCAATTTCATGATTGGCAGTGGACAGGAATGAGTAATAAATAAATTCTAAAGCATGAAATTGGTTTTATAATTGAATGTTAAAGTGCAACCAAGAAGAAGAATTGTAACAAAACTTCCCATCTCAAAACCTCCCATAGTGTAAATGAGATTTCTGCTCCTTGAATATGAATTTTTCCTTTTGTTTTTTTTATTCCTTAAATTTTTATTAAATAAATTTAAATTCTCCTAATCATCACGGATGAGTATTGAATCCATTTACTTATTCTCATTTCTTTATATATATTTTCTACATATTCATAGGTGACTTTTAAAACTATTATTAGATCAAAATTTAATAAAAATTTGTCTCATTTTAAATTGTGATTTAAAAGCCACCTATAAATATGAAAAGAAATTAAATTAAGTGTAACATTATTCCAATTGTTTTGGCCCTTAGCCTCTCTCTCTATTTGTAACATGCTCTGATTCAACCATAACAAGGCCTACCATTTAGATTTCTTCCCTGATGCTCTCTCACTCACTGACCAACCAGACCAAGAAAATCTTCCTTAAACATCATGCAGTTTGGAGGAATTAGTCCCCTAACTATCTATGGAACGATGACTTAATTAGTTGAAGCAACTCGAAACTATCATCTTGTGAGTTTAAGGTTGTGGGTTCGAGTTCATGCATGTTTCATTACTGTCCAAGTGTTTCTTACACCATATACGTCAGGGTTTAAATGAGCCGAGACAATGACCAACATCTGAGCCATTTTTTTAATTTAAAAAAAAAATAAAAAGTCTTCCGGTTCCGCCTTTTCATCTTCTTCGTCCATAATGACAAGCACTCCCACCCCTGTGCTTTCTTTTTATTTGTTATTTCTTGCTTTACATATATATAGTCAGAAATGCGTCCTTAAAGTCTGAAAATGTTTCTTTACCGATGAATCGCAAAAGAACATTTTTCTTGCTTCGTTTGGATTCACGAATCTCAGTACATATATGCACACCTTTCTTCTTGACAAGGCCTAGCTAGATGCTTTACTTAGCAAGGAAGTTTCTCAGCAAAAAAAGAAAAAAAAGAAAAAAAAAATCTAAAGCAAGAAGTTAAACACCAAAGCATCGATCTATTTGTTTGAAGAATAATGTGAGATATTATATTTGTATTTTATAATTGTGTAATAATGTTGATATCACACTATTAGCCGGTTATTATACATATTTGTTTATTTAATAATAATTAATTCAATGATTAATTGAGAGTATTATATTAATCTTAATTTTACATGAATGTTAAATAAAATTAAAGTATCTTACGTTCTTCTTATGCGAAAGGTGTTAATTCCTACTGCAATGTTTTATTTACCTCAAGTCACCTTTTGAGAATAGTTTCAGTTTCACCTGATCATCTTATCCTTCTTACATTGATGACACAAAAAAGAATCTTCACCTAATGAAATGACCTCACCCAGCATTATTCTTAAAAGGGTTTTGAATTGATCACACATTTTTTTAAATAATAAATCTCATAAAATTGTGATATATTATTTAAAAATTATTTTTTAAAAAAATTTTAAGATGCCTAATAATTCCCAAATCATCACTTTATTTTCTTTCTTTCTAAAATTATCATTAAAAAATTGAAGTTTAATAGTGATATATGATAGTTTTTTAAAAATGAAAATGAAAATAAAAAAGTGAAATATTATTGTATAGATCGGTGGAAGACTGAAATTCATAGCTATCAGCCTATGGGCTATCAGCATAGGGGCTTTGAAGTCCAGTCTACTAGTCGTCTAGTGTATCATTTTCTTTTGGAGTGTCCTTCGAATTTTAGAAAACGACACGTAAGATTGCTTTTGGACACGGGGAAAACAAAAAAAGGTCCTCGAGAAGAGCTTTGTTACTGTACATCATCAGACAAACTGAGAAAAAAAATCCACTACACCATCACATCATATCATATTGATAGACCTTCACTAATATATTTAAATAAAAAAATTAACTCCAAATCCACATTACATACGCCTTTCTATTATTCTCTACTTAACTTAAAACGCGGGAAACGCTTCACATTTGCTTCCGTTGAAGTACTCACACACTCACTCTCTCTCTCTCTCTCTGTTCCTCTTGCTCTAATGTCGGACCCTTGGTCTGCGCAAGTGCCGCTCCCTGTCGCGGTGGAGCAACTGCTCCAGAATATCTGCACGACTCAGAAGCAGGCGCCCCCAGGCGCCGATGTGCGGCAGAAGCTAGCCTCGTTAGGCGAGGAAGCGGCACTCGAGATCCTCCGTCAAATATCGGGCTCTATCATTAGGAAAAGCCTCGGTGGATTCATTCTCTACATGATCGACAAAGCCTCCTCCCCTCAGGCTCAGAGACTTGCCCCCGTCTCTCCTCTTCGCACTCCCTCCTCTCCTTCCCGCCTCATGTTCAGCCCGCCACATGGTACGTAACCCACCAAATTTTGCTCTCTCATTCTGTCCACAACATCGACACGCGACTGTTTTTGCATTTGGAGACACCGCTTATTTCTTGGTAATTTGTTCAATGACCTCTGGATATAACTTGTTGAGATGCTACTTTTAAACGAATCAACTCTCTCTCGGAGCGTTCTTTTTCTTCTGCCTCTGTTTGGCTACAACTACAAGGAAATGTTATTTATTTTACCTTTCCCTCATTTTTACTGAAAATTGAGGGTTTATACTTGTCTTTTCTCTGTTGGAGTTTAAGCGGCCGAATGTTGTAAGTATTAGTCCGCTGGTTTTCTAAGAGCATCTCCAACCTATGCTTTAAATGAGCTTTTTATGAGCTATTTTTTCACACTTTGAAATAGAAGTTTTGTATGATAGTGTTATACTGTGCCCTTGCTTGATTTCATTCCATATGCTATGAACCAAATAGTATTATTTGATTTTTATTTTTTTTATTTTGGGGTACATTTTGTGCCCGTAAGTGGTGCTGTTACTCACATTCCAATAATAATAATTCAAGGGAATCTGAGAGGCTCACCCTCTTCAAGTTTGAGTTCAGAGAGTGCTGTTAGTCCCAAGTTAGCGGCCTGGGGAGAACTTGAGTTCCGAAAGGGATTTCTAATACTGAGTTATATTGGGGAGTAAGTTTTCCTTTCTTTCTACTGGTAGTTGTGGTTACTGCATACTATGCTCATGCTAACCTACTTTTTTCTACAGAAACCAGCTCGACGATATTGATGATATTTCTGTAGATGAAATTAGGAGTCTGAAACATTTAGGGATGGTAGATTTTGAAGAAAGAGTTTGGAAATCCTTGGGACAAAAATATATTGACAAAGAAGACCGGCGAATGGTGAATGTTATGTTCTAATTGCTGTTCACCTATGATGCTTACCGTTTCTTGACTAATTTCTTAATGCCTGAGATGTCCACTGAATATATATATATATATATAATTGAAGTTGCTTTGCTCTTCATATTATTAATGATAAAGTAGTTTTTTTTCCCTCTCAAAAAAGAAGTTCTGTTTATCTGAAACAGTTATGTATATACTTGTGACTTGATTCAAATAATCGGAAGGAACCTACAAATGCTATTTTTATGAAGTGATATCATAACAATCATTAGGGTTTCTGAGTACATGAAATAGGCAGCCATGTCTTCTATGTTCTCCTTGCTCTTTTATTTGCCGGGTGATTCATTAAAGAGATGAATACATCGCCTCTTAATATATCCTCACATCAGTAAGTTTGTTTGAGCTAGGAATCTTTTGTTGTGTGCTTGATATGTTCTAGATGAGTGAATCAATGAGTTCCCAGAAAACTGTTAAAAAAGGGAGAGAGAGAGAGAGAGAGAGAGAGGAAAGAGGAGATTTAATCTGGGAAATGTGCTGTATCCTAAAGTTTAAACCATAATTACTAAGGAGTGCTGAAGCAATATATAAAGCACAAGCTGAAACTGGTGAAATCAAAGGGCATTACTTGAATGCTTTTGGTAACAAGTTGCTTCAATCCAAAATCCGATTTTCAATGAGAATAAATCTAGCTATTCTCCAATTACTATAATTGAACCATCCTACCTGTTTCTATTAGCATTTTATGTGCCAAATTGACTATGCTTTCTAAACTTTATTGAGCTAATTCAGTAATTGGATAAATGGAATTTAATTAGAAAATATGAATGTTATCTTCTGTCTTATGGTGAATAAATTTCAAATAAGGGTTGAGACTTTTGAGAGGTAAATGCTCTCCAGCAGTGTTGACTTCTTTTTTGTAGTCATCAGCCTCCCTTGTATCGACTGCAATATTTGCTTAACCCTTCTCTGTTTTTGGGGTCTTGCAGACTGTTGATTGGGATGCGAAAAAGACACATCTCTATCATTGTCATGTTTCTCTGGATGGGAAATACAGGTTCAAGGTTTGTATGTATCCTCCATTGTATATGTAGAGCATGCCCAAACACAAGAAGATACATGTATGTGATCACATAAACTGACTTCTAATTTGAGGATAATTTTTTCAAATCTACTTGACTCATGGAAGTTTACCCCAATTGCTGGTGTAAAATTTATTAAGGTTCTGTGGGAAGCTGTATTCTAGGCCATCATAACTTAATTTTCCTCATGGAAATGTAATACAACATGAGACACTACTATTGTAAATTATCATAGATCTTCTTTTCGCCTTTTAGTGGGCCTTTCTTTGTATACATCTTGTGGATTAGGGTTGCGCTCCTCTACTCTTTTCAATGAATTAATTATTTATCAAAAAAAAATTATCATAGAGGAAAGTTGTGCCTTTTGGGTTCAATTTCTTGGGTGGCAGTGATTTATAGTAATTCATGCTAGTGCACTTCAGGTATTGGTAGTTGGCACTTTCTATTATGACAGGTTTGCATCTCAGTCCTGTTTGTTTTAGGGCTTGAGGTTGCACTGGGAGTGTGTGTTGTCAGCTAATCGTTTTATGAAGAAAGGAGCTGTATATGTTTTTCTTAATAACATACATTTAAAGCTTGTTTGAGATTGTGTTTGGAAGCTTAAAAAGTGCTTTTAATACATAAGAGGCTGTGCCAAGCAAAAAATGGATCCGATTAGTACAAAAAAACCTTTAATTTTGTTTTTTGTTTTTTTGACTTTTTTGCTCTAAAAAAAGCCCAAAACTGTGTTTTGGTGGAAGTTTGAAATGAGGCATTTTCTAAAAATGCTATTTTAGGCTTTTTCTATGGATAAAAGCTCTATTTTCCCATGCAATCCCAAACATGTTGTTAAACAACACAAAGTACTTAATCAATACATTGTCACTCATAAGGAATATTTTGTGGATCTCGGGTATTTATGCTCTTAACTTCTTTACAAAGTAATACATTCTTATAAATTGACAACTTCATGTTTCAGTTCTTCATTATAAAGAGAATTCTACTATTAATTTATCACTTCAAGATATTTTGTGCTAAATATATTGTTGTTTCATTTGACCATATTCAGGGCCCCTATTTCCACAAAACAAAAACTCACCTACAAAGAGTTTTAGGAGATGAGAATGTTTTAGCTGTGAAGTTTGCTGAAGAGGTGGCAGACAGGAGAATCTTTTCCCGGGATTACTATTCTATGTACCATAAGATTGCTAGAGAAGGGATTCGTGTTGGTTCCCATCGTTATTGGTTTTTTGGTAAGCTATTCTTTATGCCATTTGTGAATGAACTTTACATTTTTGGTTAGTTCTTGTTTTCTTATTTTTACTTCTCATTGTTATTTGAACTGTACTATTGTTCAGAAGCAATTCAATTCAGGATGTGCACTTGATACTTTACGATTTTAATATTATACATACAAAAACAAGTTTGGGATCCTTTTCCCATTTCTGAAGTACTGTTCCATTACTTTTCTTATCAAAGAAATTTTTGCCCTTTCTCGTGTTTGGTGTGTGATTTCCTTGTTTGAAAGGACCAACTTTGTATTAAGCGAGTAAGACAGAGTTGTAAAATCTTGATAATTTTTTTTCCTTGTGCTGTCTCTCACATATGATTAAAACAAGTAGTTATCTGGAATTTATGACTGTGGATGTACAGATTCACCTTCACATGTGCAGTGAGGCCCAGCAAGTTCATCCCTACCTAACTTGTTTGTGTATATGGTCCTAAGGTTTTCAAGGATACCCCCCCCCCCCTTTTTTTGTGGCTATTTTGTTATTCTTATATTACAGATAACAAATTTGAGTTTGTCAATTCCTTTTGTTGGAAATAGGACCAAGTATGAGTTCAAGTAGTGGTGCATGGTTCCTCTTTGTCAGATCCAAGAGAGGAATTTTAGTTTAAGGTGGACGGAAGTGTCGCCTTCTCATAAAAATCATAAAATTTAAAAGGGCCTTTTAAAATTTTGTAGCCCCCCCAGCCAAAGGGTGGTTCTGCCCCTGGTCAGATCCTATATTTTTCCATTGCTTGTTATCTTACTTGAGTCATAATTTGGTTTCCAGTGACATGTAAATTGATAAACCTATATATTTTTTTTAATCAATTTGGTTGTAAAAAGACCTAGTATAATTAATACTTTCTTGATATGGTTATTGGTCAGTGTTTAAAGATGGCGGCAAAGAAGAAAAGAAGAAAAACCCAACCTCTTCAGCTGTCAAATGTTATTTCATTCACATGGAGTCTAATGCTACTATTGATCAGAGCCAATATATATTATCTAGGAAAACAGTTAATGAAGCAAGATCTGTATTTATGCATGCACATGGATTGTCTAGTGTGACCAGTTTTATGGCGAGGTATGTAAAACAATTCAAAGCATCTCTTTTTCAGAGCCATATCTGAGCATTTTCTCAAGGCTTTGTGTGTATTATCCTTATTTCGAAATCAGGTTTTCTCTTATCTTGTCCAAGACCGTAAAGCTAGAAGTTGATTTAGCATATGTTAATATTGAAGTAATTGAAGATGTATTTTGCATGGTATGATCTTTGAATTAATTTTCCTGTGAGATTTCCTGCATTCTGTGAGTGTATTATGTTCAATTCTTTTTACTAATTCCATGGACATGCATTGTATTTTTTTTCCTTTTCTTTTTCTCTTTGGGTGAATTGCAGGATAGAGATGGAAATATTGTCTATGATAAAGATGATAAACCTCGCATACATACAGATGGAACTGGCTTCATATCTGAGGATTTAGCTTTGCTTTGCCCTCATAATTTTTATAAAGGAGAGCAAATCAGAGATGAAAATGTTGAGGTTTGTGATACTGGATTGTTTCCTTTTAAGATTCACTTTGACTGCCTAAATGTTGCAGTTTGAAGTGATGAATATAAAAAAAGTTTAGTTTCTTTGAACTGATACCAGTTTACATTAACTGATCTGAATTATAAACACATGGCTGGATGTTTTATATTCCATTTTGTCTTGTCTTTTGTATTTTTTTAAACTAGTATGTCCTCTAATCTTCTGTTACATAACTTATCTTTTGACTAATGGTCTCTTTTAATATTATTAGAGAAGTTCCAATCTTGATGAACTTGCGGGTAAGCTTTTGGCAATGACAAAACAGCCAGAATCTCAAACCCGAGAACCGGTATGTTGATCTAGTACTGGGGCATGATTTTCTCTTTGAGTCTTTATTGATGTGTATCATTTATTTTGGGCTTGGAATTCTTTCTATTGTTTCTCACTTCTTTTTGGCTATTTTCTAGCCTTTGCTGATCCAGTTCCGTCTCTTTAACAACGGCTGTGCTGTCAAGGGAACTGTTTTGGTCAATAAAAAGGTAGTTTTATTGTCAGTTTCTATTGGAGAAAATAATGTATTGGTTTGTCATCTCTAAAAGTTACTTCCAAAGGATCCAACTTTAACTGAAAATGAATATGCTTACTATGCCCACAAACCAAGTAATGATTAGTCTAGAATGCAATTTTCTTCAATTTATTGCCGATGGATGACCTTATATTTGAAATTTTAATGGAATAGATGTTTTAATTTGTTTGGAACATATTGACTTGGGGCATTAGTGGGACAGATTAGACTACACTGCCAACATGACCTTGATGCTATTGGCTTAATCATATATCACCTGACTGTATGCCTCTTTCACTGTAATATATTCATCTTGAATAACTTTGATTAAATATCATTTTTGGCCAATATTAATTGGAAATCACCTCCAATTTCTATTCAATAATCGCGTAATTTTTTTCTTCTCATAATTGAATATCATTCAACCTCAATAAAGGGTTTATTTCTAATAATTATGTAAATTTAGACACTTCTTGTGCCATCCCTAGAAAACAGTCTCACATTAAGTGAGTGGATTGTGAAGGTCTTGCATGAGTTGTCAAATCTCACATTGGTTCTTTACTAGGTGAAATTGGGCTTTATAAGTGAATTTAGGGACTCCAATTGTATTTTAATTAGTTCTTTTGGAATAATAACACAAATGTGGTTAGCTCTTGCTCTGAGTTTTGAAAAATGGTATTAGAGCAACCTAGTAACACCAAGTGGTGCTGGGGCATTATATGTTGTAGATTTTGAAGCGGGCGTTAGGGATTTGAGCGGGAAAGATTGTGACACCCCATAAAGTTTGTCCCACATTGGGTGGGTGGATTGTGAAGATATTACTGCATGAGTGCCAAGTTCCACATTGGTTCTTTACTATATGAAACTGAGCTTTGCAAGTGATTTCAAACACTCCAATTGTAACTTGACTAGTCCTTTTGAAGTAATAGCACATATGTAGCTAAGCATTTTTCGTAGGTTATGACACTTATACTCAATTTTAGTGCAATACATTATGCACATCACTTCAAGGTAAATGGCACAAATTTTAGTTTTGATTTCTAATATGTTGTGTTTGTTGAAGATCCTAAATGACAATAGTAATTGGCTGCCAAGGCTCTTACCCTGTTCTTATTTATTTATTGTCTTGATCTAGTTTCTTTTTTCTTCTTCTTATTTTGTGTACCCTTTTTGGTTTTTTGTATTCAAATTTTGTAGCTTCCTCCTAGCACAATTCAAGTTCGACCTTCAATGGTTAAAGTTTGGACAGATCCAAATCTTTCGACTATTAGAACAGCGAATTCATTTGAGATAGTAGGAACCAGGTATTTATGATTTGATCCTTTTGCATGATTTTGCAATTTATATGTCCTCTATATTTGACATGGTAGCTATTTCCATTGTAATGTTGTTAATAAGGTATCATTTAATCTGAATTTACGTTGAAAATGCCTATTTTTGGAACTATCAAATGTGCTCCAGGTTCAAAATGGAGAAAAGAAAACTCATAATTATTCAGAAAAAGGGGTATTTAAATTTTTGTACTTCATGCTGATATTTGTAAGGCGTTGTTCTAATCTGACAGCAATAAGCCCAAGAGAACATTTTTGTCAAGGTATTTGATTGCACTTTTAAGCTATGGAGGGGTCCCAAAGGAATATTTCATTGATATAGTTATAAACGCTTTAAGGGATGCTCATGGCGTTTTCTCCGATAGGCGTGCAGCACTAAAAGGTATGTTTTTCTGATGAAGCTTGTAGCATTTGGGTTGCCATAATGTCTCTAATCTTTGTTACTATTGTTATTGTGATTACTATTACTGTTATGTTTACTGTTACTGTTACCATTATTATTTCTGGCATTATTGGAAGCAAAATCTTACATTTTCCTATCTTTCTATGCATTCATTGACCATTGTGGCATTACTATTATTATTATTTTTTTTCCGTGTTGAATGTTTTTATTTGCTTCTTATTGGCTTTCTGCAATTTCACCAAAAGAGTGACAATACTTGTTTGTTTCATGTACTTTGCTTTCAATTTACATCTCCTTGACGGATTTCCTTCAATTCTTTTGCTTTATGCAGTTTCTGTCTGCCATGGTGACATGGATGATTTTTGTGCAACAAGAATGATTTTATCAGGGATTCCTCTTGACGAATCATTTTTGCAACATTGGCTGTCTATACTGATGAAGGAGGAACAGAGAAGTCTTCGAGGAGGAAAGCTTCCGGTACCTGAATCTTACTACTTAATGGGGACTGCTGATCCCACTGGAATCCTTGAGAGTGATGAAGTTTGTGTTATTCTGTACGTATACTGTTTAACATGTTTTTCATTCTATATGGTTGAAACCATTTGAGCATTTAAGAAAAAGGAGAAAGTAACCATACAAGTATTGGACAACAAATATTTGAAATTTATATTCCAACAATAGCTATATTTTATTGAAAATTTTGAAAGATTCCCCTGTTATACTACGCTTTCATCTTTAACCTGCACTACTACAAAGAGAATTTGTCTGTCTAGTTCATGCTCTGCCATTGTGGTGGCATTGGATTACAATTTGTTGTTCAAATCATCATTCTTTTGCAGTTGGGTTGGGAATATTTTGTATTTCTGATCTTTATATGTGCTACCATAAGTTTGCCTTTATTCATGTCCCTTAAAGTGTTGTTTTGATTAGGCATAACTTGCTTTAGATAAAAGTTGTAAATTACAAAGCATTAAAAAAATGTCAAGCCTGTGATGGGTGTGAATGATTTTCCAAAGTGTCACGAAATAAAAGTGAAGCAAAAACAAAACTGCAATAATATCCTTACGTGATGATAAAAAGGTTTTAGAGATTTCTATTTCTTGATTCATTCTATGATGTTGTGTGCTATTTTAATCTTCCTTCTTGCTTTAAATATACCTTTTGGTTTGTCTTATTTATGATTAGTGACTTAATGTTCAGACCTTGCTTTGCAAAGACTACATGAGTGGATACAGTTTCTATTTTCTCAATTATTATATGTTTTTTGTCAATATGTAACGACTTCAGTGGCGATTAATAAGGGTTTTTTTTTTTTTAATATTTTTTTTATACTTATTTCACATGTGTGTGTTCTTATCTTTGTTTCTTTTCTTTACACATTATATGTAGTGACAATGGACAAATTTCGGGGAAGGTATTAGTCTACCGGAATCCTGGTTTACACTTCGGCGACATTCATGTTTTAAAGGCCACCTATGTGAAGGCCTTAGAATCTTTCATTGGAAACGCCAAGTATGCCATATTCTTCTCTTGCAAAGGTCCACGGTCCGTGGCAGACGAAATAGCAGGTGGTGATTTTGATGGTGACATGTATTGGGTCTCAAGAAACCCCCAGGTTGACATTTTCATTTATTTTAGTTTCAGATGATTTCTGCATTTTTTTGAGGTTTTCATTTTTTGGGGGGGTTATAATCCAATTTTTTGAGTGTTCTGCAATCTTAATGTTTTTCCTATCTTTCGGTATTTTGCTTTCGATGTGTTTGTATAGGGTTTCTTTTTTTTTTGTGAACATCATAATTCAAGTCAAAATTTAGTGTTAAGAAATTCAAATAATACTCTAAAAAGTATTTAAACTTAATACTTCTGGTCGAATACACAAGTCTTAGCTTGATGGATCTCATTCTAGGAATAGTGTTTCCCGCTTGATATAGTTGTACTCTAGCTTTCATAAGGCATTCTTTCTTTTGTTATGTGTTAATTACTCTTCCTCATAATCAATGCTCTCCTGGCAATTACTCTGTGACTTGTGAACTTGTTGTTTAAGAAAAGGCCAACGTGGAACATGGTCTATTGGTGTATTGGAAAATTTTCACTTTTAACTTCAAAGAGTTTAAAAAGATTAGGCCATCTAGAAGTAGTACTCAATTAATGGCACTATATTTCAGTGAATTTTTTCCTGTTCCATGTTTGGTATCTCTTGACCATAATTTTTCTTATTTTCCTACTGCTAATGAAAATTTTACAAAGTATCCATAATGCTAGATTAAAGTAGAGCATACTTTAGTTTTTCAGCAGAAGACTTGCACACTTCTACCATTTCTAAAATATTGCCAAAGTAGGCCATCAGTAGTATTCCCTACTATTGGCCCAGGTCAGGCCCTTGTGTATCACCAAAAATGTACCTGGTTAACATCTCCCACTATTGCTCTTTAGCTAGTTTAGAGGTATGATTTTTTGTATCAGATGGATATTGGGGTCAATATGACCTAGTTTTTTTGAGGAAATTAAGGTGGTCATTATCAAGTCTTTATTCAAGAAACTCGGTAAGAACATGATATTTTCAAACTTATGAAGCCTTTTTAACTGAGGATCATTCGTTTTTTCTGAGTATTATGATGTACTAAATTGACATTTCAATTGTTGCCCTTGTGTGCATGTGTGGGTACAATTTAATTTCTTTATGCATTGAGCGCTTATTTTTGAAATTACTTCAGCTATTAGAATATTACAAAGGGAGTGAGGCTTGGACGCCGACTTCTTCATTGCAAAATGTACCCAATCATAATGTACTCAATAAAAAGCCAAGTGATTTTTCAGCTGAGGAACTTGAGGAAGAGCTTTTTGAACTGTTCCTGACAACTAGGTTTCAGCCAAGGTATGCACTTATCCATATATCTGTTAATTATGGATTATAAAATTAATGCAAATAGACTTTAACCAGATATGTAATGAACAATTACAGGTAATAGTCCAGGGAAAATAGATTTTCTCTGAAAATTATTTTAGCTTTAAAATTGCTCCACTTTTTGAAGTTTCAACTAATTGTTGGATCTCAAAAACCTTTTTTCTCTGGAGTGTGAGCTTGTAATGGCAAACTTAAATCAGACAGAATTCATATATATATGGTTTTTCAATCCACAATCAAGTCTTGGGGTTTCCTAGGTATTGTACATCAAGAATCTGGTATCAAGATCAATCTTTATTATTATGAAACCATGATGTTTTCTGCTGTCTACAGCTACGCTAAGAGTGTGGCAGCTGATAACTGGTTGGCATTAATGGATCGGCTTCTGATTCTGGGAGAGGATTATATTGAAGAGAAAGATCACGTGAAGGCAAAGATACTTCAGTTGATTGATATATACTATGATGCTTTAGATGCACCGAAAAAGGGTGGACAAAAGGTTAGTTCTGTATCTTTTTTCTAGATACTTGGGAATCATCAGGATCTTTTGTACTGTGACTTTCTACCAGTTCCAATATGGTTAGGTATGAAATTAGGCTGATTAACTTGTGAACTATTTATATCATGTACCTTCTCAGGCTGAAATTTTTCAAGGCTCAGCACCACCTGGCACCTGAGTTTTGAGCTTTTTAAACTTAAAAGCTTGATCTCACAGTAGATTGCATGTGGGTCATGCAGCAACCAGCAAAGATGAGAAATGTATTTAAATAATAGAGGGGACTAGAAAGGGCTTTGAACATGTGAACCAGCATGTTCTGCACAAGTCGGTTGGGGTTGTATTAGGTTTTCAGTAGTTGAGTGCTGCATAAGTCGGCTTAGACTTGAGTGTTTACATGAAATTAAATGTGAATAGGGTTCATTTCCTGGACAAGAGGGATTGATAGAGGATAGGGATGAGCTTGGGGTGAAAGAGAAAGACGGTAAATCCCGCGGAGAGAACCCTTTAACCAAATGAATGCCATAAAAGGTTTCATTTGTCATAGTAGTTGGCTTTGTTTTATTTGGTTGTGATGTGTGCCAAATAACCAAGACCATTGTTATTAAAAGCCTATCCTTTACTTATGTAAGAGCATATTTGACTGACAATTATAGGGAACTGGTTTGTGCTCACTTGGCCGAAGCACAAGCATGCCATTTTAATGAATAATTTCTTGAATTAGAAATTGCATGCGCTAGCGCTTGAAAATAGGTAATATATTAAGATTAGGAGAATTTAATGAGAAATTTTGAAAAAATAATTTCTAGATATTTGTGCCTTCCTTCAATTGGTGGACTAAAATACTTAGATAGTTCTTACAGCATTTGTTCAAAAGCCCTTATTTGCCCTCAAAATTTGTGGGAGACGTTCTGCTCATATCTATTGACATATTAACCCCTGGTTGCTTGTAAAGTTGTACTCAATATAGTGATTATACCCTCACAGATGTTTTTGATTATAACCTTCCGGAAGATGTTTCTATATTTTGGGTGATGGAGCTGATTCCTTGGTTGCATTCAAGGAATCAATTAATGCTTATAGTATGCCCGCTGTCTGGAATGTAAGCCTTCTTGTTCAGCCTCCTGCTTGTTTGATGTATATGTTGTCCCAAATTTTGAGGGTTCACTATTGGATGGAAAGAAAAAGTTCTTACTCTACTGATATCAACGAATTTGATTTAAGCAAATTCTAAGGCAACAATCTTATCAACAGGTGTTTTGATGGTTAATGTGATGAAGTGTGCTTGAGCAATCAATAATTAATAAAATCTGAAGGGCTTTGCTGCTTGATTAGCTTTTTTATTTTCATGATCCTTGATCTCCCAAGTTGCTTTGCAGTGACTGGTTCTACCTTTAGTTACTAATGCTCCTTTTTCTTTTTTCTTTTGCTATGTAGATAGAAGTTCCAAAAGAATTGAAGGTAGAATTGTTTCCACACTACATGGAGAGGGATAATTCTTGCACTTCAACCTCAATTTTGGGCTTAATATATGATAAGGTTAAGTCATTTCAGTCAGAAGATCCATCAGTGAAAGGTGAGGATTTTCTAAATTAAGAAGGCAATTATTTTCAATTATTCTTTCCTGCATGGTATGTTGACTGAAGATTGTCTATACTATAAGTGAGCCAGAATAGGACGAATCTAATGTTTAAAGGATGGCAAAGTTATCTTCCTCAAATTATGTTATGTTGCATTCTTCATTTCTATTTTGTTTGCTGATGAAAATGATAAAATCGTATCATTAGAAGGCTTGAACATCATATGTGAAGAAATTCATAGGCCTAACTCATCTCATAATATCAATTCTATAAGAGAGAGTTGTCCAATGTCTTGTTCACAGGCAATATGAGATTATTTTTTATCACCTTCCTCACATGCAAGCCAGTATTTTTCTTGGTCCTTGTCACGGGGTAAGTAGTACGGGCTCCATTCGTCTTATGGTAGGCTTTGATACCATAAAGAAATTTGTGGACTTAACTCATCTCATAAAACCAGATCTATAAGAGAGGGTTATCTAAGATCTTGTCCACAGGTAATGTGATTATTTCTCAACAATATGATGCTAATATATATACATCGTGCTGTACAGAAATTTGGAAACTCCCCTGTTTTGATGTCGAAGTCCCTAAAGCATGCTTGAACAAATGGACGGAACACTACAAGCAATATAGGCAGGAGATGGCTAATGCCTTGCGTAATGGTGATGAGGGCAAAAATGAGGCTGCTGAGGAAGTCATAAAAACGTATAAGAAGGTGAGGCTTTTGTTTATGCTTCTTAAATTCTCAAATTTGCACTTCTATGGAAAGTAATTTGTGCCTTGAAAGGTGAAACCCCTTTTCCCATTTCTTGCTTTGCTATTTTCTTGGCAGATATTGTATGGCGCTGCTGAATTTGAAGAAAGTAAAAGGGGTATGGATGAAATTTTTAGTGAAGCTCTGGCAATATATCACATCACTTATGATTTTGCTAATAGCAGAAGATCTGCCAGTTATTGTGGCTTTGCTTGGAAGGTTGCAGGTCCAGCCCTACTCAAGTACTATGCCATGAGACAAGGCGAAAAACCCATTTTCTGTCTCCCATCTGTTTTACGGGAGATCCTTAATTAACGGGATATTGGTATATTGTATCATAGTTATAAAGGACATGAAGTATGTATTGCAATTGTAAATATGTATTATAGTATATTCAGCTTGTTAGATGAAGTATATCTGTCGCTATTCTTTGTGAAAGCATTCATGATTTCAAGGTCATCTGGCTTCTAGTTGTCCATTCTACTTACTGATATCGAGATGGCCCTTGAAGAAGTTTGCGACGGTTCAGAACCCTCAAGCTCCATGGGTTTGACTACAATCCCTAATTGGGGTAAACTTAAACCATGCAGAACACAGTCCGACGGAGCCTTAGTGGGCTGAGAGTTTAGAGTTTGAGAGTCTGAGGTGGAAGAGCACTGGCACCTAGATAGAGTTTGAGAGGTTTATCATAAATCCTATTGTTCAAGGAGGATATTTTAGGAAACAGTGAAATGGAGATGATTCATTTAGTAGATAGTGCATTTTGGAGGGTCCTTTTCCATGTATTGGAGGCTAGGCTTCAGTTTCCAATTCCAAGCTAAGCTCAAGAGGTGTTGGGCCGCTTGAACCTTGCACCCTCTCAACTAAAGGCCAATGGTTGGTTCTTTGGTCTTCTGTACTAGGGAGCTGAAACCTGTTGTCGCCGCCATATCTTCCATCATATTGAGTAGTAACTAGTAACTTTTAACAGCGAACAATATTTACTATGAACAATACACTTTTTTTTAATTATTTTCTCACTCCATTTCTTTCTTCCAATCTCTATCCCCTTTCTTTCTTTCCCATTTGCTCTCATACATAAGAATATTTTTTAAAAAATAAATGGTAGAATAGAAAATTTATTAAAGTGGGTATAGAGAAATGAGTAATTGGAGTAAAAATTTGTATTTTCTCGATAGCTATTTTGACTATTTCCACCATAATACTGTTATGAGCTATTTGCCAAAACACCAATCTGCATTAACCAATTTATATTCCATAATGTTGACATTAAATAATGTCAACTAACCCTAATATATATATATAAAGAAGTTCGAGGATAAAATGTATACCTTTCTTAAACTCAATTAGAAATTTGATAAACATGGAAATCACGTGTACCATTTTTGGATTTAGCCTTTTTAAAAAAATAAAAAAATAAAAAAATCTTTTTTCTGTTTTCCTGTAAAATGATAGTGTTTAGGTTCATCTAAACAGGAAGTCCTACGCAGTGTCTACCGACTGTCTCTCTTCCCACCTCTCTCTCAACCGACTCTCGCTCCTTGCCGTTTCCGGTGGAATTCAAGCCTACGCCATCCGATACAGCACTTCCGTGTCTCCTTCTTCGTCGCGGGTGGCCAGATTTGCCCCAGAAAACGCCGAGAGACCCCAAACTCTTTTACGACGATTTTGGGTGATTGCCGTTGAATTGAATCATTCTTGGTGGGTAATTTGACCCCATCCAGTGAATTTAGATGTTGATTTTGGTTAATTTCATCTGGGTTATTGTGAATTTATCCTCTTCGGACGATATATGGTTTGTGGGTTTGCTTGGTTGGATTTTTTCATTGAAGTTTAGAAATTTGAAACGGGGTTTCTAGATTTGTTTTCTTTGGTAATTTTGCGTGACTTAGCAGTTCATGATCTTGATGCATAGAAAGCCTATGCAAGGTAAACCTCACAAGTTTTTAGCTGTTGGACCTTAAAGAATTTGTATTCGGATTCACTTTTTGTGGGTACCTCATTTAAGACTTGTAATTTGTAGGTTTCTTGACCCCCTTTGTTGGGTTTCAAAATCAGGTATGCTATAATGGTGTGATTGCAATAAGAAGATTTAGTGGTAAAATGTTTCTTGGGTATGAGTTAAAATGAGAGGATATTTCAGGATGCAAGTAGGAAATGGCTCCTTTGAGATGCGTATGTTATTTAGGTGGCTTTTCATCAATTACCGAATGCATGGTTTCCAACTATTGGTTGGTCATTCGGCTTGGAATGAATGGTTACATACATACACTCTTAGTATGGTTCGCTATAATTTACGTTTTAGTGTATTCTTATTCAGCTCTCATTTACGCTTTAATGGACATTGACTTCCATAAACTGATATGATGATGCTTGATATTGTTTGAACTCTGTTGTTCATTCTTAAGTTTTAGAACTTATAGCTTCCAAGTGCTTTTAAGTTTATAAAGAAAATTTTGTAAGACTCCATGGCTGCTGGTATGGTAAAGTGGGATGGGATATAGGAGATTTTGATGAAGTTTAGAAAGTTTTAGGGAGTGCCTTTCAAAGTTGGAAATAACTAAGATATGAGTAGATGCTGACCATCTTAAGGTTGAAACACAATATGGAGGCTGTGTAACATTTAGTCGATGTAAAGAGGGTTTTTTGGTTTCTGCTTGATTATGCATTGATGGGTTAAATTCTTGTAGTATATGCTTGAGGAAATAAACAGCTTTGTGATTATAATTTTAATGAACTATAAAAGTTGTGATTTTCTATTTATTCTTACCTATCCTTCTATTTTCCATGCACTAAGCAATTTTATCGTCTTTAAATATTTAACCTGTTTGTATCTTTGGCTTAGATAGTTGGAAAGATGTCAGGCCAAAGCCAGCGCTTGACTGTGGTTCCCACTGTAACAATGCTTGGGATGATGAAAGCTCGCCTTGTTGGTGCTACAAGAGGTCATGCTCTTCTCAAAAAGAAGAGTGATGCTTTAACCGTGCAGTTCCGTTTGATTCTTAAAAAGATTGTCTCCACAAAAGAGTCAATGGGAGATGTCATGAAGACTGCCTCATTCGCCCTAACCGAGGCCAAGTATGTTGCTGGAGAGAACATCAAGCACGTTGTTCTCGAGAATGTTCAAAATGCATCTCTTAAAGTTCGATCAAGGCAAGAAAATATTGCTGGCGTCAGGCTCCCCAAGTTCGAGTATTTTACTGATGGTGAGACCAAGAATGCCCTCACTGGATTGGCTAGAGGTGGACAACAGGTTCAGCTGTGCCGTGCGGCTAACGTGAAAGCGATCGAGGTTCTTGTTGAGCTTGCTTCTCTTCAGACATCATTCTTAACACTTGACGAGGCAATCAAGACCACCAATCGTAGGGTTAATGCACTAGAGAATGTTGTGAAGCCAAGGTTGGAGAACACCATAAGTTACATTAAGGCGGAGTTGGACGAGCTGGAAAGGGAGGATTTCTTCAGGTTAAAGAAGATACAGGGTTATAAGAAGAGGGCAATTGAGAAACAGCGTGAAACTGCCAAGCAGTTTGCTGAGGAGCAGGTTGCAGAGAAAGTATCTTTGCAGAAAGGGATTTCAATAAATGCAGCTCACAGCATGTTATCTGCAGCTGCTGAGAAGGATGAAGATATCATTTTCTGATTTGGGGGTTGGCTTATATGTTCTTCTCTAGAACGTATAGCTGTGACCGTGCTTCTCGTTTTGTCATCAAGCCCCCCAAAAAAGTTTATTTACTCTTGGGCCTTTTACGCCCAAACCCAAGCTGGCCCCTCAACAACCCCCCTCCAAAAAAAGTTTTGCATGACCTTTTTAAGCCCAAACCCAACCTTGAGTCCTCTTGGGTTATAGATGAATGTGGGCAAATGATTTGGTGAAAGCAAATGGCAAATCTCGTTCATAATGTTTTTTTAATTTTTTTGATTTTTTTTGTGGGCAACATGTTGATTATCTTTTTATTAAGCACCTTATGTTAATTACTTATGTAATAATGGTTTTGTTTTGTTAAGTTTATTTTCTTTTCAGCTAACTTGCGCATGGACTTACGTCAATTTACAAGAATTAAGTCATTTAAAAGTTGCTTCTTTTTAAGGTAGACGAATATCATCCGACATCCCTCAGGACCCTCACGGTCTGTTCGCAAGGTGGTTCCGCTAATTAACCCAAGGAAAGAACACAAAAAATAAAGATATAAAACCATGTTCCAACAGTCCAAAGTAGTTTATTATTTAGATTGTTTTCATATAAACTTATCTAAATTACTAGTTATTTGGATATTTAAAAAATAAATAAAAATGCAAGGAATCCCATTCAGTACACTTAAAATAACCTTCATATTTAGTATGGTTCCATCCATCCGGATAAGGGTAACGTGGAGAGAGGGTCCAAGTCAAGAGCAAATTATGTAGTAGGCCAGAACGTAATGGCGACGTGTTGAATTGAGCTTGAGCCGCCCCTTCAGAGCTGTTTTGTCTTAAACTATTCAAGACAAGGTGCACTGGATGTCACGTAAAAGCTTCTTTCTTCTATTTATTATATCCCCTCCATCTCCCGTGTTTATCTTCTATTATTCTCTATATATTTCATTTTTGGCTGGATCTTGGAAATTAAATTAAATTAAAATTAATCATAATCTAATCGTTTTCTTGAAAATTTCTTAATGGTTTTCATCTTTTGTTTTTTTCCCTATATACAAAATTTTGGCTGATCCGTGTCGGTGTGATCTTATAAAAAAAATGGGATTTTTTAAACAGAAACTACAAAACGAGTACGAATATAACATGGGGGGGGTGTTGCAAGAGCACAAATAATGGTGTATGTGCCTGTCACTTTCATCCCATTGAATATCCTCTTCTTATTCTTGTAATATTCCCACAGCTCCAACGGGCTCTTTAGTCTTTAAAATAGTGATTGCAGGGAGTATAAACTATAAAAGTTACTTCCACCCATCCGGATCTCTACAATTTTTTACCCAAAATGCAGGAGCAGAACAAATTGTAAAAAGAAACTCCGAGCTAGAGTCATCGTTTAATGGAGCCTTCTTGTCTGAGAGCGCAAGCAAGTTTGATGAGACTTCCTTGTCTTAAAAAAATTAATTAATTAATTAATTATTTAATTTATATTATAAGGGATACCATTATCGCTAGCACTACCCAACCAAGCCATGCACTGCTGCACTCATGAGCCTTCTGTAGAAACCGACACATATCTGATATGATATCCCATTGCAAAATACACTTTCCCTGCCACCTATTCTTGCTCTGTCTTTCTCCTCCCCCATAAGATTTTTTTTTTTTAATTAAAAAAGAAAAAAGAAGTCTCTTTCAAACTTATCTAGATTTTTGGCGCAATGATCTCCTTAAACAAAGCTACTTTATTGGTAATAATTTTGATCCACACCCATAAAGTCTCCGTTCTCGATCGTGACTAGCACGATTAAAATGGAGAAAAAAACAAGAAGAAAGAGCTTCTTTATTTTTTTCTTTTACATGACTTTGGATGCACAGAGAACGGAGAAGAAAAACAACGACGCCACCTATACTAATATATATCAACTAAAAAAAAAAGAAAGAAGAAGAAGAAAAAGAATCTAAATATCCATAGTTTTTTACAAAAGTAAAATCTGTCTGCCAGTAGAGTTGTCACTGGTGGATGGTGACGAGAGTCGTTTCTCATTATTTTTCTTTCTGAAAATGACGCCACCTCATCCTTTTCCCATTTGACTTGTTTAATTTACTACGAAGAAAAATGAAGCCTTCCTGTGTTTGTTTGATTTTTTAAGAGCACAGAAGCAAGAGAGAGCTGAGAGCATTCTGGTTCTGGGTGCGTGTTTATATATACAGAGCTACTTGTGTGTATTGCAGAGGAGAGTGTTGAGAGGTAATAGAGAGGTGATCAGGATGGAGAGCACGCTGAAGGAGATGAGACAAGGCGCATCGGTTCTGGACATGGACCCCAAATCCACCGTCGGTGGCGGGGTTGAGGACGTGTACGGTGAGGATCAAGCCACCGAGGACATGCTTATCACCCCCTGGACTCTCTCTGTTGCCAGGTCTCACTCTCTGTTTTTAACTTTTTCATGGTTTAGTTTAACTTTTGCTTTGTATTTCTTCAGCTTATCTTTACTGAACTTCAGTGGATTCTGGTGTTTTGAACTCGAAACTGCTTTAGGATATATATATTATATATAGGACGTGCTAATGCTTAAATCTTTTTTTTTTTTTTTTTAAAAAAAAAAATTTATAACATGATTCTGAGCTTCACTTTTGGTTGTGAAAGACTGCATGGTAGCATTCATCGAGTGTTTTTCCCCAATATGAAAGGAAATTCTGCTTGATCTTATGCTACTTTGGATTGTGTTTCACCTGAAAGTCATCTTTTTTTTTTCTTTTTTTAATCTGAATTTCCTTAAATTTTCTGACATGTTATGTTGCATTCTGAGGCCACACTTAGTTGGACTGAGATCTCAAAAGAATCACACACACATATACATGTATATAAATGTGTACATATATATTATATAAGTATGCATATTGTCAAGCTAAAGATGATACTATGAGATGGCAATGGTGTATCACTCTGTTGCTAGAGAAAACTTTATTACATCGATGCGTGAAATAACTAAACTAAATATTTTCCATGGTTGTGGAGCAGTGGGTATTCATTGCTTAGGGATCCCCAATATAACAAAGGGCTTGCATTTAATGAGAAAGAGAGGGATGCCCATTACTTGCGCGGTCTTCTGCCTCCTATAGTAGTGTCTCAACAGCTTCAGGTAGCATTAGTGCTTATTGTATAACACATCCTTTTTATCTAATCCATTGTTATCATTGTTCAAGTTTTGGTGACCCTTTCCAATTGTACTCATCTCAGGTGAAGAAACTGATGCAGAGCATCCGAAATTATGAAGTCCCGCTGCAAAAATATATAGCCATGATGGAACTTCAGGTAGCTATTATACCTTCATAGAATTCAGTTTTGATGTTGATTGTGGTATGTTATTTGCATATGGCCACCACCTGCAGACAGATTGTTTGATGATATCTTATATAGCATTCAAAATGATTGTCTTGTACATCATGGCAATTGGAAATTTGGAATGCCTGTATTTTCAAAAGATAATGCAACTCCCCCCTTTCACAGGAGAGGAATGAAAGACTGTTCTACAAACTTCTCATTGATAATGTTGAAGAATTGCTCCCAATTGTCTATACTCCCACTGTCGGTGAGGCTTGCCAGAAATATGGGAGTATCTTCAAGCGCCCTCAGGGTTTATACATAAGTTTGAAAGAGAAGTATGACTTTTCGCTTATACTATAATTATGTGCAAATTAGAGCTACTCTTGACATAAAATGACAGAATTTGGTTTTTGCAGGGGCAAGATTCTTGAAGTGTTGAAAAACTGGCCTGAGAGGAGTATCCAAGTTATTGTTGTCACTGATGGTGAGCGGATTTTGGGACTTGGGGATCTTGGCTGTCAGGTAATTATGTTGTGAAGCCTTTTTCTTTTTTGAATCATAAACATTCTAAAAAAGTTTATCATTTAATTATTGGGCTGTGAAAGTGAAGTAGCATTCACTGACAATGTTGAATGTTTCAGGGGATGGGGATTCCTGTGGGGAAATTGTCTTTGTATACAGCACTTGGAGGAGTTCGGCCTTCTTCAGTAAGTTTTTCCAAATAAAACTTGTTTTTCTTGCTTCAATTTTTTTCTATGTTGTAATTATTGCACATACAATGTATTTCATTTAAACCATATAAAAACTTTTCTAGAAATTAATCTGATATACTTAAGTTGTAAACTGAAGCAAAGTTTGATTTTTTTTTTAAAAAAAAAACTAATCAAGTATGTTATGTACTTTCCTTTTGTAGTGTTTGCCTATAACAATTGATGTGGGGACAAACAATGAGCAGTTGTTGAAAGATGAATTCTACATTGGTCTTAGACAGAAGAGAGCAACTGGGCAGGTTTCTGAACTTTTGCACCTTGCTCAAATAGCTGCTTAAATATTTGTTTTTATATAATTTACATTAATATTTGACGGTTCTTGTCAGGAATATTCTGAACTTCTACATGAGTTCATGACTGCTGCGAAGCAGAACTATGGAGAAAAAGTTCTGATACAGGTTGCGCATGAATTAGATTACATCCTTGGTTGAAAAAGTTTCCCTAGTTTGAAAATTTCATGCATTTCTGATGTTGTCTAGTACATTTTAATGGTTTCTTCAGTTCGAAGATTTTGCCAATCACAATGCTTTTGAGCTACTTGCAAAATATGGCACAACTCATCTTGTTTTCAATGATGATATTCAGGTACGAAGTAGCATTAATGGTGAATCTTCTACTAAAGGATTTTTACACTGCACGTTCTAGCTTCTATCGTCTTTTCTTTCTTTTTTTTCAGGGGACTGCAGCTGTTGTTCTTGCTGGCGTTGTTGCAGCATTGAAGTTGATTGGTGGTACCCTGGCTGAGCACACATTCTTGTTCCTTGGTGCCGGGGAAGTAAGGCTCTTATTTTCATCTCTACTTCATACTGGTTTCTCCTTCCCTTGAACTGAGGAGAACAAAAAACATAGTCTACTAGATCTTAATAACTTTAACTTATCATTGACTATAGCGTACAATTTGTATGTTGTTCGATAGCCAAGTTATATAATCTAAACCCCAAGGGGTTGACTCAAATGGCAAGACAATTCATTGGGCCACGCCTGGGCGAAAGCTTGAGCTTTACCCAATCCATTTGAAATAAGCGTTTTGCACGTTGTCTCAGGATCTAGTCGGGGTGAAGCCCCAAATACCCCAGTTATAAAAATAAAATAAAATGATCTCACTATGGTTTCTTTCATGATTGCAGGCAGGGACTGGCATAGCTGAGCTTATAGCTCTTGAGATAGCAAAACAGGTAGTAATTTACCATTAGCATATGCAGCTGCTTGCCCATGTTATTTATGTAATAGTTACACACGATTTGGATAGTTCTTGAACATGATGGTTGATGATTGTTTAGAGCATCCACAGCAGCCTCTTCAAATTTTCCTCTTCAAAATAACTAAAAATACACTTTTGGTTATTTTAACAATTCTCTATCACTATTTCATTAAAATATTATTTTTCAAAAACTTAGAAATCAATTTTTTACTCTTAAAAAAATCCCATGTAATTGCGTTTTAAGAAAAGTTGGAAAATGAGCAGCCAAACCCAAACAGAATTTTACAACCTTCGAACCATTTCTTCCTCTGCGACTCCATAGAATTTTCCCCACCATCAGACTCGGACCATCCGGAGAACCCATCAAGAGTTGAATCCGACCCATTCCCTTTTCTGGCAGCTCCGACTAGTTCTTAATTGCCGGAATCCCCTACAACTCTCGTGCGGACGCGCCTAAGGAAAAAGTGTACTTCGACTCCGACGGTGATGGCGCTGGAAGGAAGCCGGATGCTTCGATTCCGCCTTACCGCCTTCGACTCCGACGGTGATGGCGTTGGAAGGAAGCTGGATGCTTCGATTCCGCCTTACCGCCTTCGACTCCGACGATGATGGCGCTAGAAGGAAGCCGAATCCGAATGCTTCGATTCCGCCTTACCACCTTCGACTCCGACGGTGATGACGCGACCCTACCCCTTGCCGCCTTCGATTCTGCAGTCTTCGACGGTGATGACGCTGAGAGAGGAAGAAAAAAAAACAGAGGCTGCGGAAAGAAAAAGGGAGAGAGAAAAAAAAAAGGAAAAATATGGAAAGAGAAAATATAATTGTTTAAAGAGTAGAGAGGGAATAGTAGTTGTTAAGTTTGAAAGAATACTGTTCACAATGTTAACTTTTTTGTTAAAATGAAGAGGTTGAAAAGTGGGGTTTTTAGCCATTTTTGTTAAATTGGCTCTTCAAACTAACCAAAAAATAAGTTTGAAGAGCCTGCAGTGAGTGCTCTTATTTATTTATTAGTTTTTCATTTGACTGTTGTAGGCAAAGGCTCCTGTAGAAGAGACCCGCAAGAAAATCTGGCTTGTGGACTCAAAGGTAGTAAAAGCTTAATAAATGTTCCTTACCTTACAAATATATTAGCCATTTTTTTAAAAACTTTCTTAAAGAGCATGTAAATATTCTTGCAGGGATTGATTGTTAGTTCTCGTAAGGATTCGCTTCAACACTTCAAGAAGCCTTGGGCTCATGAACATGAACCTGTTAAGGATCTCTTAAGTGCTGTCAAGGTGTGAAAAGTGTCACTGTTTAAGCTATGGTGAGTAGTCTTTTTGTGGTTCTTGGTCTCTTATTAAGTTATTGTACTTCCTCAGGTGATTAAGCCAACAGTTCTGATTGGATCATCTGGCGTCGGAAAAACATTTACAAAGGAAGTGATTGAGGCCATGACCTCTTGTAATGATGTAAATTCTCTCTCTAAAACCGAACTTTGCCTATATGTTTTCTATCAACTATAACTCAACCAGAAAAAAACTAAGCTTTTTGCAATAAATGATATGCAGAAACCTCTCATTCTGGCTCTCTCCAACCCAACTTCACAGTCTGAGTGCACTGCTGAGGAAGCTTACACTTGGAGTAAGGTAAAACTAATTCACAACCTGTCTTAATACTCAGGATTTTGCCATACAAAGGATGTTTGACTATTCTACTTTTGCAAGTACCATTAACCCTTGTTTTATGTTTCTTGTGTTCTACAATTGAAGGGTCGTGCAATTTTTGCCAGTGGAAGTCCATTTGATCCTGTTGAATACAATGGCAAGACCTTTGTCCCTGGCCAGGTAATACAATATATATATTTTTTTTCATTAGTATTTGCATTCACAGAAATTGGTTAGACATCAAGGACTAAGGTTTGGCTTTCCTTGTCATTGCAGTCTAACAATGCTTACATTTTCCCCGGATTTGGTTTGGGTATCGTTATCTCCGGAGCAATCCGTGTACATGATGAAATGCTTCTTGCAGCCTGTAAGTAGGCAGCATAGTATGAATGGTATAATCCAATAAAAGTAAATTATTCAAAGCAAAATGTTCTGCATTTTTCTTTTCCTAATTTTGTCGCAGTATCTGGAATGCAAAACAGGTTTGTTTCACAGTGGAGTATTCCCATGGAACTTGTAATTAGCTATGATTTTAAGCTTAAACACTGAAAACATTTGGATTTATAAAATCTTGTAAAGCTGGCACAGGACTGACTGACTGACATGTTTGTTGTTCTCCTCCACAACAGCGGAAGCGTTAGCTGGGCAAGTAACAAAGGAGATCATCGAGAAGGGTTTGATATACCCACCGTTCTCTTCTATCAGGAAGATTTCAGCTCAAATAGCTGCTAGTGTAGCTGCTAAGGCATACGAAATTGGTTAGTAACTTCTTGTTATCATCATCCTCATACGAATTTCCACCGCATGCGATTTATAGTTTCTTCTCTTTGTTGACGTGGTTTTCATAGGCGTGGCGACACGTCTTCCTCGCCCTGAGAATCTGGTGAAATACGCTGAAAGTTGCATGTACACTCCAGTCTACCGGAATTATCGTTGAGTGGTGAATGAATTACTCCAAGCCATACTATGTTGAAACCTCGTTATGAAGCTACATGTTGCATATGGTGTGTTTAAGATAGCTTTAAGAAAAAAAAATGGCTTACGAGTTGAGTGTGTTATATGTTTCTAAGGGGTATAATATCGAGGTTTTGTACCTTTTGACTCTTGTTGATTCGAATAAAGTTGTAATATTCTCCCATTTCACCTGCTTCCATACTAAATTGAAATGATCACTTTCAAGTGAAGCAATTCGGCTAGAGCTATTTTGGGCCTGATTGGATCTGTGTTTAAAAAAACTGTTCCAAAAAACATGCTTTTGTTAGTGAAAAAAGAGAATTGTTTCTTGATGTTTTCGATTTTAAAATCTGTTAGGAAATATATTAACTTCGGAACTATTTTCAGAAAATAAATGCCGTAAAATGTTATTTTCAGAATAATATTTTCGGACGAAGAAATTTTTTTACTCGAAAAGTGACAGTCGAGGGTGGAAAATGTCTAAAACAATGGAAACTGGCAAAAATGTCTGCCTAAGAAAATTTACAGGGAGCGCCTAAGCGCCTAGAACTCTATGGAAACTAATTTATTTATTATTATTATTTTTAATGGGATATGGAATTTAACTTTGATGTGGCTGTTTACGACTCTTTTTCTTTTTATGCCCCTTGTAGTCTTTCATGATTTGCTTGGAAACATTCTTCGTGCCTCAACAGAAAGAACTGGTTCTGATTATCGAACAGAAGTGAAAGCCGTTCTCTTAGCCATCAACAAATCAGTAGCTCTTGGTTTGGATAACATAATTTTAGAATTTGATTCTTGGAAGTGATATATACCATCCTGGACCAGCATCTTTTTCAAGACTGACAAGTTATTCCCACTATGAATGATGAAAAGGGTTAAGAGGAGAGTTAACAAAAGAAGGATAAATTCATTTTATACATATAATTTTTTTCTTCTAATTTATTCATTTTATATATTAGTAATACAACTAGATCTCTTATCTGGTGGTATAGCCAACCCACCATAAAATTTTACCTGAAGGAACGTGTAATAAGACCTCTACTGGTATGGTTATCATATTTTTAACTCGGTTTAATAGAAATGTTTGCTGGCTGCTCAGGTGTGCAGATCTCCCAATGCATATTCTGTGGCAAAATTTAAGATTGAGGCTTGTTGTATATCCTCACATCAGCATGTGTATCTTCATAGCGTTGGGTCAGGTAAGTCCGACATAGGATTGGAGTATACCTGGAAAAATAGAGGAATGCATCACAGACATGGAAGAGGTTTAGAGTTTGAAATGCACTCTATAATATTTCTGAGTTCATGCACACGATTTTGCTTTTATAACCTAAATAACCATTACACATTCAGGGTGATCTAGATCTTTGATATCACAGAGATATGGTGAATGACTATATCAATTGTCTATATGCATATATTCATAGCCAAGTAAACAAATAGTCACGACAGAACCCACCATCTAAATCTATCTGTAGAATTTACGAGTAAAATAGAAACATTTAATCATAATAATTGAAAAATCAAACAAGCAGTTCTTTTGATTGTTTTATTCGCCCGATCAATGCGATTGAACTATTACACTTAAGAGCAAAGCTAACGGAGGACAGTTGACTGCAAGAAAAAGTTACTTTCTGTATACATTTACTACATATAGAACTTGGAGCAAAAAATTCTTTAACAAATATTGATTTTTTCCTTCTTTTTCAAAAGTGGACACAATGTGGTAAACAATCCTTTGAAGTTCAAACAGTAACTATCTATTTGATTTATCCACATGTGATTCACATAAATGTTAAGTTGCACTTTTTTTCTTTGTTGAGGAAGAAGGGAAATGTTAAGTTGCACTTGCAACAATTTTGATCACGCTGAAAGAAAATTTTGTGGACACTTACTTGGGAGGATTATTTTCTGACTTGCAGGTTGGCAAGCACTCAACAAGACAATCATGACTAGGTTCCACGAAATATGCAATCTGCCGCAGGGAAAAGGAAATGAGATACACATAAACCTGGTCACTTTTAGTAGAATGTACATGAAAGTAATAGAAAATGCATTGTGTCAATCAAGGGAAAAAAACACAAAAACAAAAAGACTCAGGTAATTAGGTCAATATATAAAAAGTAAACGTCCTGCAAAGATGCTCAGGAAGAAAAATGTCATGCAAAGATAACATGAAATGAATTGAGCAATACTCTCAACAAATTAAAGCCCCTCACCAAGTTAACATTTCACTTATTACCCAACTCCTTTCTCAGCCATCAAGACATTTGAAATGGTCATCAAACCAGAAAGAAGTTAAAAATCCTTTTTTTTTTTTTTTTCATCGAGTATCTGTATCTTCGCTTCGACTAATTCTAGGGGTGCACAGGCCCTCGACAAGAAGTTTTCCACAAGTGCACTTCAGTTAATTCACGGGGCGAACCCCCAGTCCGATGACCCCAAGAAACAATTTGCATTCAATAGGTTTTAAACCTAAGACCTGGAGGAGCATACTTAAAGTCCCAGGCTGTCCAACTACGAGCCAACCCCTTGGGTTAAAAACATTCTTTTGTATTCTTATTCACACACAACCAATGGAGCAGTTTGTTGGGGCCAGTGGGAGAGATTAATTATCAAGAGCAGGAGACTTGGTGCACTATAAATAATGATATTATTTATGGATTAAATTTGGCCAAGTAAAATACCAAGTGTTCAGGAGAATAATTAATCTCAAGACCCAGTTTACCCTCCCGATGGAAACAACAGAAACTGCCACAAATGATTCTAAGACTAATAGGGAAAAAAAATTAAAAAAGAGAACCAAGCAGATAAAATTCAAAAGTGAAACTAATCAGTGGCCATTTGTAACACAACCACAACTGTGCATCTAAAATCCAGCTACAGGTAAGAAAAAGGGGAAAAAACAGTTCCTGAGACATTTATATAATGGCATTGCAGAAAATTTGGCACCATAATCATTGCTAATTTAAAAGCTTCTGAAGGGCCCTAAAATGAGAAGGTAAAGAAAAATAAAAAAAGGCCTTACAGAATATCGCTCTTGACCATTCACCAAAACTCTGTGCAATGTGGACCTGAGTATATTTACAAAGCAAAATGTCAATCAAGCTAGGGTTAGAAAGAAAGTTTTCATAAAAGGGGGATGACCAAAACACAGTTTTTGGCAAAAGCCCCTGAGACATGCATACAGTAGTAACAAGCAATTTTTTTTAAGAAAAATTATAAGTAAAACAAACATATCAGCAATAGCTGAAGTATGTTCATGACAGTGGTCCAGAAAACGATGATGTATTGAGGAAAATCTCTACCCTATGATCTTCAAACTGGCATGCAAGTTTACAAGTATACCCGGGAAAAAAATAACAGTTAACAGCGCATTAAAAATATAAATTAGTATAAAGTTCGCTACTGTAATTCTTTCTAATAAATGATTGAATAATTTGTCACAGCTTTTGATTGGAGATACAAAATGTTTAATGGCTCAGAAAAAGCTCATCTACAAATTGAATTCTTCAGTTGGAATGGCACTAAATGCCATGTTGACAAAGGTGCAATATAAAATTCTATATTTACACCAAATAAATCAAATCCAATCCAGAGAGTTATTTTCGTTTTGCATTTCAACAAAAGTTCAAATGTTTTCAATCATATTTAAGACATTCAATCACAGGAAATGACATTTAGAAGATTAAAAAAAATCTGCACAGATCAATGTAGAAGATAGCCACCGAAAATCAGGTTATGGCAATAAAGACATAACTAAATACAGAATGCCATTTAGGATAAAAAATTCAGGGGAGGTTAAATGTATGCAAAGCTCCTTTATAAACAGCATCATCTCTTATATGGGATAGAAGTTCAACTAAGAGATGTATATTACTTGAAAATGCAATTGCTCCAGCGCTCCAGCATGTCACCGAGATTCACTATAAATGCTCTGTCAAAGATGAAACCACAAAGAAAGAATGTCATCATGCCAAACTAAACAGAATGTTTTCTCTATAACATTCATCAAGCAAATATGTAATCCTCACATGTAGCAAATATGGGACCTCCATAAAATTCTGTAATATTTAATGAAGTGGTATGGAGCTCAAAAATCAAGCTCGATCAAAAGTATGAATTCATAGAACTTGGGGAAAAATTCATAACTGAAATAATCATAAATGCCGGAAAAAAAGAGGCATCCACACAAAATTTTATAATGTATCTAAAAAAAACTATGCAACTTTAGCTCATATTCATCAACCAGACTCGATCTATTTTAAAGATATAGAATCTCACCTTCAAAAATGCTACAGTTACTCACCCTTTTAATGGTGGTACATATTCCCATATCTGAGGTTTAGCATCCTTATCCTTGCATATCTGGCCATGAATTAACAAGATTGCAATAGCTAGTCAGACTACAACAAATAATTTAAGCTTTACTCACTCAAAAAATATACAATCTTATAGCACTCTTCTTACTTGGAGACCTAAGACATCATCTGTTGCCAAGAGGGTGATTAAACCATAATCAGAATGAGCTCCAGCTCCATATATTCCCTTTGAGGGATCAGAAATGTCACCTATAAAACGCACCCCTCATGTATTACCAATCATAAAACAAGGCCAAGTTCAAAATGTTCAAGACCTTCAGTTTAAATTCAACCTTCATAGTGCAGTAAGCGCAAGGTTGCAATAGGCTCGCCAAGCATTTTTGGCTTGTCAAAGAAATCAATCTCCAGATCAAGTGCGAGAGCTATTATCTTTGCAACTGCTCTTGAAACCTCTCTGAATGCACACAAGGAATAGATTAAAAAGAAAACAAAGACATAATTAGCTAATAGCATATACTACATGAATCCACCTAAATACCAGCCATTCTACACAAAATTGATCCACGGGAACTGAGACAGCCGAGGATGCCAAAACAGTATCAGAACCACACGCTAACCAAATTACATATATAGACTCAACAATTTAGGCTTGCCACACACGTATATACACTGCCTAAGAGCATTCTCATTGGGCAAGCCAAAGGCTATTTTGGTTAGTCCTGTAGCAAAATTGAGCAAAAAATAAGTCCCATCCTGCTAGCCATCTTAATTAAGAAAATGGCAGGCAGAGCACTATAGCTCAACAATGCATAAGTAAAAAATGTGACCTTTTGAAAAGACAAATTTTAAAAAATATGATTTTTGGCCAGAAGAATAAAAAAAAAATAACGATAGAATATTTAAATAGAATAGTGAAAGCAGAGCTAAAATGTTGAGTAAGATGTAAATGGTTTGAAAAAAAAAAGAAAAAAGTGATCCTTTATCTAAATTTTAGCCAAACATTTGCTGAGTGGTTCTAGTTGGAATAATAAAAAATAAAACTTGGTAAAAAAAAAAAAAAAAGAGAACAGAGAAAAAAGAAAAAAGGTTAAGCAATTTTCAAGAATCGATTACATATCCTAATTGCAAGAGCATGTTCCATCATGCAAACTATATGTTTGCTAAAACTTACAAAGCCTCCCGATGAAACTTCTCCATTGTCTCCCTCCATCCGGGCAATAGTCCTAAAAGGCCGCAACAAGTTCAATATTCAATCAAAAAACGAAAAAGAAAAAAGTTTCAGGCTTTCGTTGCCTAAAGAACTACAAGAAAGAGAGAGAACGGTAAATAAAACAATAATGCAGCTTCCT
Organism: Carpinus viminea; assembly: GCA_013348765.1. Classification (NCBI taxonomy): domain Eukaryota; kingdom Viridiplantae; phylum Streptophyta; class Magnoliopsida; order Fagales; family Betulaceae; genus Carpinus; species Carpinus viminea. The sequence goes on from CP054667.1 coordinate 13,684,184, forward strand.
GACAAGTGACAAAGCTAAATTTTGCCAAACACAAGTGATTTTTTTTTTATTTAAAAAAAAAAAAAACAACTTTATTTTCATTACACAGTTTACACTGTAGTTACCTGGTGCAGGCCAAACATTTGGCCCATAAAATGGTTTCTCCGCTTCTGCGTCATCTTCGCCTACTTCAACTCCTATATAATATCCCTCTTTGTAATCTCCTACTTTCAAAATACAAAAGATTACAGCAAAATAAGAATAAGCCCACTTAAAAAGTGATTTTTTTTTTCCTGTGTAAATGAAAGTTGGTAGCAAAAACAAACCGTTAACTTGGTTTTCAGGGTCCAAAACCTCGTCAAGAACAGGGGTGTAGCCCCTATGTTTCTCGTTCCTTAAAAGCTTCATTTTCTCGCTTAATGGCAGACCGAACATCCTTCTACTCTGTGCAAAAACCTCGTCCATGAACTCCTCGCTTATCCCGTGGTTTACAACGTAAAAAAATCCAGAATCCAAACAAGCCTTAACCAAAAGATTAACAAAAAAAAAAACAAACAAACAAACAAACAGAAACAACGACTCAGAATTTAAAAAGATAAAAAAAAAAATTTAAAAAAGAAAAAAAAAAAGAGAGAGAGAGAGAGATAATTAAATAATATTGTTATGGAATTGACGCGAACCTGTTTGAGCAACGAAACAGATTGGTGAATGTCAGGATTGGAGAGATCGATACAATTGAGGACCGATATTTTCGTGGCTTCGACGCCGTTTTTGCTCTGATTTTCCATTTCTTCGGGAAACCAAAGCACCGGAGGATTTGGACTCTTGGCGAATAGGGGCTGAAATTTCTATCGAGAACGATCAGTGAGTAAGAAGAAGAGAGCAATGCCGTTTATCTATTTTCTTGGTTGCCAAACGTTTTTCGTGAAATTTTTCATTTTCTGTTTCTATTTTGGGCGGCTTTATTTCTGGTTTTTCTAACTGTGAACATGTCATGCGGGTTTCTTCCAGTTATACCCCCCGCCGTCAGTATTGACGCTTGCATTTTATTTATGAACTGCGTCATGTTTGGTCAATTGACTTGAGACTTGAGTATAATGTTTTGAAAACATATGTAGTTGTTCATATGTTTTCAAAAAATTAGAAAAACAAAATCCAGGTATCCCTTATTATTAAGGAGTAATTAACTTTTGTCTATAAACTATAACACATTGACATTATTTTATGAATTATTAATTATAACATTTAATTCTATCAATTATTATCTTATAATATTTTTTTCTTTTCGTCATAAAACGGTTTAAAATTAATTATAACAATCATGAATTTATTTTAAATTTTTTTCTTTCATTTTTATCTTTACTTTAGATCAGTAAAATGACGTTTATACTATTCTAAACTCTAATCTAACACATGAGAAATAAGAATAAAAGTAAATGAAACAAAAATTTAAAATAGTTTATATAAATTACATGATCATTGATTGATCGTTAATTTTAACTCTTTTAATTTACAGAAAAAATAATATCATAAAATAATAATTTAATTGAATCAAAGATTATAATTAATAGTTCATAAAATTCCCTTCATTAAAGAGAAAATAAAGAGCCAAGCCAGCGTAATCATCATGAGTCATCATGACTAGAGCAGCAGGAAACACTCGAGGCGCTTCGTTTCATGCGTTATCATCCACCCGTGACACGTCAATTGGATGGATGGCATGCAATTGCGAATTTGCTTCCGCCACGCGGACTTGTTGGTCATAAGAGGAGGAATATATAATATAAATTACAAGAGAATAACTTCAGTTTGGTTGTAACAAAAAGGTTAGACTTTTTGCTCACCACTCAAAAGCTAACACCTCATATAAAAGATTAAAAAAATGCACAAAAAAAATTTACACCCTATAGCAGTTGATTGGGTGGCTAAAGAAAAAAGAAAAGAGGAGGAAGAAGGAAGAAACCCACGGTGCAGAGGGTCTCCGCTGGGTCTTGCCGGAAGGACGACCAACCACCTTGCAGCAAGTCAACCCACCTCACAGCAAGTTGACGACAGGCCACTAAGACCCACGGCTAGGTCTCGTTGGCCATGGGTTTGGTTTTTTTTTTTTTCCTTTCGGTCGTCTGATTTTTTTTTTTTTTTGGTTTTAGGATGATAAAATTCAAAAGGTTAAAAAAAGTTAACCTTCCCCTCTACGTTTTAATTTTGAGGCATTATAAACGAATTTTGTAGCATTAAAATCGATTATTGAGGCATTAGAAACGATTTTTGATATTGGGTTTGAGGATGATAAAATTCCAAAAAGGTTAAAAAGAGTTAACCTTCCCCTCTACATTTTAATTTTGAGGCATTATGAATGAATTTTGTGACATTAAAATCGATTTTTGAGGTATTATAAACGATTTTTATGTTGGGTTTTTCTGTGTTTTCCGATTAGGTTTGGCCGGAAATGAAAAAAGTCGCAATAGATGGTTTGGTCAAAAATGGTGTCACGGCTGGGTCAGCCATCCTGGAGAGGTGAGGAGAAGAAGAAGGAAAAAAAAAAAAAAAAGAAGAAGAAAAAAACCAGGCATGCGTGAGGTGAGGGCAGTGGCTGAGCCAGGATGTGGACAGATGGGGAGCATTTTTTTTAATAAATAAAAAATTAAAAAATTAATTAAATATAAAAAATAATTTATTAGTCTTGTTTTGCATTCTGCAATTTTTTTTTATTTCTTGAGAGCCCCTACTATGCGATTAGACCTTAAAAGTGGTCTCCACTTGCTTGATTTTTAATGTATGATTTGAAAAGATAACAATATAAACAATACGCAACATCTTTTAAAACGCTGTACTCCAATTATTTATATTATTTGAATCATGTTGGATTAAAGCAACGCATTGTTTTTCCAATTTCTTTTTTTGGAAAATCATGCTTAAATAATTGACAAGCTCCTATTTGTAAATATGCTCTTCAAATTTGGATGATAATTGCAATTTTTTTTTTCTTAAACAAGGATCTCTGGGTAAATTTGCTAAATCTACTTCAACACGAGGTCGTTTAGAATTGATTAGAGCTTAATAGAATTGTTGTTTTTTTTTTCATAACTACAATTATATATATTTATATAATTAAAATATGAAACAAAAACTATATAAATGAATAAATAATGCAGGAAAAACAATTAATTTACAATTTAAAAGAATAATTTAAATTTAAATCTAAAAAATTTAATTATATACTTCAATAGTTTAATTTTTTCTTAAAGTTGGACAATTGATTTTCAGTCTTTTTAGATTAGAAAGATAAAAAAAAATTAAATAAGATATGGCTTAAAAAGTTAAAAATAACTTTATAAAAATAATTAATTTACAAAAATAATTTAAATTTAAATCTAAAAAATTATATACCTCAACCTCGTTGAAGTTGGAAAGTAAAAAAAAATTTATGTAGTTGCAGCAGGGCAAGCGGTACAAACGGTAGAAGAAGGAAAGAAACAACTTTTAATTTTATGATTTTATTTTTAAGGGGAAACAACTTTTAATTCACTTTTTTTTTTAATTTTTAATTCTTTTCTCTTTTTGTCCCATGTGGAAATCAAGCAAGAAGAGCCTATAGCTGTAGCCTGTACGTGTACTACCCCCCCGCCTTTTGGGTTCATCGGCTGCAGCAACTATAATCATGTAGATAATACATGTACTTTTTTTTTCTTTTTCTTTTCTCTCTTTAATGAAACGGTGCGTATCAATAATACATGTTCATCTTCTACCTTCCATCTCTGAAACTCAGCTTCAACCTTGCTCATGAAAAAAAAAACTAGGGAGAATGAGGGTCAGGTTGTGAGTGGAGGGCAAAAAACCCTCCTTTTTGCACCAACCATATAGCAGCTGCACTCAAATTACAAATTATAATAATCGCCTCCAAAACCAAAATCATTAAGGCATTATTCGTTAAGAATGAATTAGATTGACACTTTTGCTTTTTTTAATTTTTGGTCATGGGTCAATTTCATTAGTGGACGTCTAATTTATGAATGATGAGCTAGGCCATATTTAAGAAGTCCGGTCCACGTCTCCTTTCCCTAATGTGCCGGCACTTCTTCTTTCTGGGCTCCAGCCCAATTTTAGGTTTTTTTTTTTTTTTCTTTCGAATTTCATTCATCAAAGATCTGGACCACAACAGCTCTATAATCATTGAGCATTGGAGCTGCATAAAGCTCGAATATAACATAGTCAAGTACTACGTAATTATAAAGTGATAGATACAATTAGTAAACATTTGCAATCTATCTATGACAGCAGCCACTTTTAATTTATGCACAACTTTAGTTATAAAATAGATATGCTTCGGCCTTTAAAAGCATATTAGATATAAGACATAGGTAGTCCATATTTTCCCTTATCTTATTTTTTGGCCATAAGAAATAATCTCAACACTGATCTAACCCTCCTCAATTCAAAGGCAAGGATAAAAACATTTGTCCTTGATCCGAAGGCCAAGACAAAACAAACAAAACAAAACACACTGAACACAACAAAAATACCCCAATAAAAGAATCGACGGAAGAGCACAGCATCATAGACATCCCGTGAAGACATGTGCCAGCACGCAGGACTCCGTTGGTTGATCATTGTAGCTCAATGGAAAGCGGAGAAGCAGGGCGGGACAGTGATGGGGTGCGTACATGTGATAGTATGATTGATGGATATGAGCAGATCTAGAGTTTGAACAACTAAATTTCAAACAAAACCACCAAAAAAACAAAGACTAGAAAAAACGACAATATACATTCTTCTTGTTTGCCTTTGAGAACTGCTAAGGGTAACAAATATTTTACCAAGAGAACCTTACCAAACTAATGTATCACTCATTCATTGGTGTCTGTTACATTTTTTTTTTAATTAATTATTTTGTTTCTCTCCAATAAATGAGTTACACTTTAGTTTGGTAAGGCTCTCTTGATAAAATATTTGATACCCCTATCATTTCTCTTTGCCTTTATGCCATTCTTATTTTTTTATTTTTCATATTAATCTACATCAATTACAATGTTTAAGAAAATGCTTTGCTAAACAAAGTTAGACCTAGGGAGGCCATGACCCTGATCTTTTTAAATTCTTTTTTTTTTTTAAATTAAAGTAAGCTTTTCAAATTTTCGATATTATATTTTAAAATGCTATCAAAATATATTTCAGTAATAATTTAACTTAAATATTTTTAAACTTGAAATAGATCCTTCTGTGTGTTTTTCATCCAAGTATGCAACGTCTGTTAGTTATATCAACATTTTGCCACCCTTTTCCCCCTCTTGAATAGAAACAAAAACAAAAAAAAAGCCACATCACTTTAAAAGGTTTTTTTTTTTTAATTAAAAATTGAAATCTAAAAAATAAAACTAGTAACCAAACCACTTCCAAGGCCATAGGGGTAAGCCACCTTTTTTTTTTTTAACTTTTTTATTTTATTTTATTTTAAATTTTTTACATGTTTACATAAGAGAATGGAGAGAAATTCGAACTATGGAACTAGTGACGTCTGCTTTATTAGGCATGGTTCCATTCAATTGAATTACCTTTTAGGGACAAGCCACCCCATTTAGTTCATGATTGATGAATGAGAAATGTTAGGAGTTAATATTCTTCCCATATTTTCCTATAAATCAATCATTAGATTTGTGAACTTATGTGGATATGAGTCAATATTTTTTTCATATTTTCTTATAAATCAACCATTATATTTGTGAACTTATGTGGACTCCACATAAATCAATGGTGAATCTTACAAATTTAATAGTTTATTGAATTTATAGAAGAATATATGCCAAATATGGAGAAATTACTGACCCATAGCATTATCAACTTTTCTAATAGCAATGACTAATTTGTTCTTTTTTAGTTACCTCAAGAAGTGATTAATTACTGTTTAAGATTAATGAATTGAAGCTATTTCTCAAAACTCCAAAATCCAAACTATATAGACAAAAAAATACATTTATCTTAAAATAATAATGATAATGATGTTTATGACAATGACAATAATAATAATAATATCATCACGACGTTGATGATGATGATAACAATAATAATATATAGTGTTAGTTTAGTAATGACGATCAAAATCTAATCAATTTGGAAGGTAACGTGCAATTAATTATCTTGTATTCTTTTGTAGAATCGTCAAAGTTGACTTTATGTGTCTTTGATCACCAAAGGTCTCGTTTGCTAGCTTAAGGACCGCCAACTAACACGCCAACTTAGCCTGTCTTAACCCTAAGAAGGGTCCAGATCGAGATTGCATTTATCCACCCTTTCTTCTTTCATTAGAGAGTGGTGAACTCCTAGATGTTGTAAAAAACACTATCACATATGTGATGCAGTTTTTTCAACCGTCTAGACTTAATTTCAAATTTTTTAATTTTGAAAAAGAAAGAGAGTGAAAACTAAAATTGAATTGTTGTATTTTCTTTACCGTGCGCACCTAAGTCAAATTAATATTTGTTACCAAAGTTTATCAAAGAGCTTTTAAATCATGTCACATCAAGTGTGTGGAATGTTTATATAATATGTAACAGTATGATCTAGTGACATTTAGTTGAGTCGTGGCTATTGCTAATATAAATATATACAACATGTATACTGCATGCAGTGGGACTTATATATGATGACATAATTTTTCATTAAACAAGATTTGTGAAATTTATGTGAAAATCACATATTTTAAAGACAATATTAATTAATAGATTGAGTCGAAAGAATTTCGGAATAAAACTTTATTATTTACTAATGTATCATGTGCATAGAGGGTGCATGCATGCTCCAAATGTGATGCGGTGTGGCTTGGTCTTTTGGGTTATGGATTTTTTTCTTCTTTATTTTTCCTGCTTTGAAACAAAGAAAAAATAAAATTGTAGTGGCATCCACCACCGATTTTTTTAGGCATTAACATCAAATTTAAGGCATTAGCACCAAATTTATGAGGCATTAGCACCAAATTTAAGATGATTAAATCCATTTTGGGTGATACCATCTCTAAAGGGTTAATCTTCCACCCTTAGGTTTTAGTTTTGAATCCAAAAACAAGTTTTAAAGTATTAGAACATAATTATTAACTCATAAAAATTAATCGGTTGACAAAAAAATGATACTACAATTTTATTTTTTCTTAAATCATGTTCTACATAATATTGGGAGAACGCTAGGAGAACACTATAAGGAGAACCCTTAAAAAACCCCTGAAGTTAAAGGGTTGACTTACAAGTTACAAACTTAAAGCCACTATTCTTGAACAATTTAGAGTCGGCCTTCCTTCTTTTCACACCATTACGAATACAAAAATAATGAAAAATAATAATAATAATAATAAAAATTGGATGATCGATGAACAGGATCAACAGGTTCACTTGTGTTGGATGCATTGTTTCTTAACTGATTTTTAATCTCCTCAAAGTTATGAATCACAGAATTTAGGTTAAGGAACATATATGCATGAGTAATGTGTGGTAGATCAACTCGATCTGGATAAATTAATTATGGAGCCAAAATTTTATCGAGACTAGATAATATATAGTATATACAATACAACAACAACAAAAAAAAAAAACAACCTCAGAACTATATAACACCCATGCACAGTCACACACAGATACCTCAAAATGGAAATTATTTTATAATTTCTGCAGAAAACTGATTTTCCGGGTTACTAGTCGACGGAGATTTTGGACCGGCAGAGAGGGCAAGAGTTATTGTGGGAGAGCCACGAGGCGATACATGTTGCATGGTACACGTGGCCGCAGGGGACTTGTTTGCCACCCTCACCTGACCGGAAGCTTTCGACGCAAACTGAGCAAACATGATCTGTTGCAGCAACCGTTGGCATGCTCATTACCACAGATTTCGGAGGTGCAATCGGACGGCCTGAAATATCCTCAGGCAAAGTGAGGGCTTGGTCGAGGTCGAAGAGCATATCTATCGGATAATTTGACGAGTTCGTGTTGGATTCAGAAGACATAGCCGCCAAAGAAGAAAGAGAGCTATAGAGAAACGAGGAGATAGCTATAGAAAACTATTCTAGCGCTAGGCTTTATATAGAGATATTTTTTAAAAAAAAATTAATTTTTTATATAGAGATATTTTTTTTTTCACACTTAAGTTGAACAAGAAAGAAAGACATATACATAATGCCAAAGACTCCGAAATTCCAGTGTGCTGCATGTGGGTACCTACCTTAATTTAAGGATAATCTATGGAGCTATATATTTAGTAAACTCGTGAAAATTACTGTTTTACTTCATCTCAATTGTATGGCGCGTGTTAATCAGTCGCTTTCTTGGCCTGTTATGTTTTAAATTGTATAGCAGTATAATCGGTCGCTTTTGTGGTATGTTTTTATATGAGAATTAGGACGGGGTCTTTAATTAATAAAGAACAAATTGAAAAAGAAAATTATAATGCTTGGGCCACTTTTCATGTTATTAAGAAAGATTGTTGGGGGCACGTGTTTTATACACCATCATTTTTCCGATAATTAATGCAGACAATATGGTGGTTGTGAGTTGTTGCCATGGAATGCCATTTGGGCAGTTTGTTTTTGTTCCCCTTTTTTGAGTTTGGTTGAGTCTGTAAAACTTCGATCTGTACGTTTTCGTTAGATTGTTTCCCTTCAATTCAAGAAGAAGACGAAGATCAATATTAATATTGGAGGTTCCTTTGCTCATTGAAGTTGTCTATTGACTTTCAAATGTAAACGTGAAGGGCGCCAGAATTTGATAGTATTATAATAATTAATTAATTAATTAATTAATTAAGCAGCATGTCGGTCAGCTTATCTGAGTTGACACTTCAATAGAGATGGCTCGTTCACTCATTCAAATAAATATGACTTTGTCTACCAATTGCGCTACAGCCAAATCTTTACCCGTCATGGGATGGCAGCCTTCCAGAAGGGCAAAGGTAAGAGATGATGCCAAAATATATAATATATCCAATTTTATATTTTAATGCATACGCAAAAGTTGTCCTATTTTACCTTTTTTTTTTCTTAAAAAAAAAAAAAAATTGTCTTTATTCTTTCATTATTTCATTTGAATATTTATTATTATTTGAGAGGAACGACTCGAGAATGGAGAATAAAAGAAAAGATTTTTTTTTTAATTTTTTTTTTTAGCTTTTGTTGAATTAATCAAGAGTGCTACAGTACATACGGTGGCATTTTGCGAAAAGTCTCTTCAAATTAATTAGCGTGCCGAACGTGTAGAACTTTTTGGCAATTTTTTACTACAAAGCTAACCAAATTATTATTATTATTATTATTTTAAAAAATGATTTATTAAGTGGGTTGTGAATTTTCTAAACCTTATATATATATATACACGCTGCCTTAATCGACCATCTCCTCCCCTTGGCATTTGTAGCCAAATGATATTTTATTACTTTTTTTAAAATGGGGCTTAGTGGTTCAAATATGAGGATTAATTGTGATTTTTCATAGTCCCTGAGAGGTAGGCTCAATCAGCTAGAACTACACCTAATAAAGTGAAGATCACTAATTCGAATCTTCCTCTCCCGCTAGTGTAGACATGTCAAGAAAAAAAATTGTGATTTTCCATGACTTGATCCTTTGACTTAAGGGAATTGGATTCTCTCCGGTTCAAATCTAATTAATTATAATTTATTGATATTTTTGTCTTTTCACTTTTTTATAAGACAAAAATATAAATTCACTATAATTAACTAGATATTCTTTTGTTCAAATTAAATGAAGAGGATCTTAATTCTTGCTTTTAAGATAGGAGATAGAATGCTTGAAATCAGAAAAATACATAAATAAATATAAAGCATTGATCATTTGATTTTGTCATTAATTGGGGTTCAAAAATGTCCATAATATAGTAAAGGGATAAATCTACCATTGAATTTGTATGAAATTTATATAAGTCCACAAATCTAATAATTGATGCAAAAAGAAGATGATTACAAGATGATTGTGTAACATACCTCCTCCTTCCTTGGACTGGAACACACGCCGAAAGAATGAAAAGCAATTGACTCTATACTTACTCTTGCTATGGTAGTCTAGCATAATATTCTAACCTTCCCTTAAAATTATAAGCACACTCCTATCTAAAAGTTTGAATCTGTTCAAATCATTAAGATTGTTCTTGCAGCCATGGATCCATAGGACTATTACATATTTTAAAAAAAATAAAAATACAAATCAAGGTGACATTACAACGTAGGTTGTCATATAAGTTTATGACACAGATGTATAAGATATAGAAAATGTTTGAAGAATTATAATTATGCTTGGAGGTACTATAATCTTTACGAAGTTACGTGACATTCGACAAAATTTTCTCTAGGGTGAAAAAATTTAAGTAATAAAATTTTAAAAATAAATTTAATTATTTAATATCTAATATAATGAATATCATATAAATTGTAATACTTCGGGATCATATAGTATAAGGGAATTTTTATCTTTTTAATTTTTATGGAAATAAAAATACCTTTATACTATAACTAATTAGATATTATCCAATTCTAAAGAGGATCTGACTCCTCTCGAACACTTGGAGGTCATAATATACGCAGTTTGTTGTAGTCATAATCAACAAACACTGTTTACAAACAAAAAAAAAAATCAACAAAACACTCACGCATGTTTAGGCTGACATTGTCAATAAGTTAATAATTATACTCGGCTAAGTTAAGCATGGGCCTAACTTTTTGGAGGCCCACAAGATGATTCTCAACTGGGCGTAACATTTTTAACTGGGTACTATGTTCTCAAATTGGCTAAATAAAAATATCTGACCGAAATACCTAAGATCTTAAAAAAGAGAAAGGCTAGATGTGAATGCTCTAAAGCTCTTGTCAGTTAAAAAAATCTAATATAAGGATAGAAAAAGTGTTTTTTTAGTAAGAATAAGGACACATTAATTTGCCGACCCAAATGTGAATGCTTTAAAATTTTTGCCAGCTACTGCATGCGCTTTTCTAATTGACTTTCATACACCAACTAGATGATACTTAAATGTTACCCAAAAAAAAATGATACTTAAATGATCCTTTTTTTTTTTGGACATGTCCACACAAGAGGGGAGAGGGAGATTCGAACTAGTGACTCTTCATTAGTCATGGTCCTAACTGATTGAGCTATCTCTTGGGGACAATACTTAAATGGTCTTTAAGGTAGTTCAATTAGTTATGGATCACGCATCATAAAATTGAGATCACTAGTTTGAATTCCCCTTCCTCCTTCTCTTGTATGAACATGTCAAAAAAAAAAAAAAAAGATGATACTTAAATGAACGACAAAGTTTTTTGTAAATTAAGTTAGAGAAAATTAGTCTATTCAAGATAGCTAAAGCTATGAAAAATACAATATTGTAGATACACTGAAAATCTAATAATTGAAAACATATTTACCTCATCCGATCCAACCCAAGTGCCCACTTCATTTAAGGGGCAGATATGCTCTAGGCATACTACATCTAAATACATTGATAGGTCTTAGTCCTAAAGAAACAAGCTTTATCGACAAATCCCTTACACAAAAACTATCTCTCATCAGCTCAAAGGCCAAAATAACACAACAAAACAAAGAAAACCAACATCAATGGCGAGATCTAGCAAAAAAATGGTAGAAAAAAACTAGCACGTGAGGCTCACACGCAAAATGTGTGAGATCCACATGATCCACAGTCTAGCTCACATGAACCACATCCAGCGCGTGCCAAAAAGAAGAGAGAAAAACTCTTGTGTTTACAAGGCACAATGGCACTGGGGAGAAGCGTGTAGTAGCGCGTATAGACTTAGGCTAGTGCAAAAGAGTAGATTGGCACACAAGGAACCGATCTAAGTTTCCCAACAAAATAACAATGACACCCAAGCGCAATGAGAAACCAAAAGACGAGGTGGAAGGGACGACTACTACTGACATTGAATCTGGACATTGTTGCTGGGTTCCAAAATCAAACCATAGCAAAGAATATGAAACAAAGAACAAAAATGGAAGAGGAGTGAAATATATTTTATTAGAGTATATGACTTTCACATGTATTTTTAATAAAATAAAAATATGTAAATTTAATAGACTCAATTGAAAATATTTATTCCGACCCAAATTAGAAGAAAACTTTGTATTTGAATGAATTAGGGTGTGCCCAAAATGAAGTTAATTAAGTGGGCACAATGTTATGCAAACTATGAATTTTACCATCCAAGTAAGAATGTGTCTGAAAAATAAAGCTTTTAAGTTAAAAAACTTTTTTTGGCCATTTTATTTTATTTTTATCCTTAAAAGTGATTTTAATTGTGTTTTTTTTTTTTAACCAAACATATACTTTTTTCTTAAAAGGTAAATATATATATTTTTTTCTTCAAACGATTTTTTTAAGTGTTAAAAGCACTTTTAAATTTCTTAAACACACCCAAACAACTCTAAGTTGAATGTGATAAGTACTTTTGGGATTATACCATTTCCAAATGCTTTGCTATCATTAGTCCATTGCGATATTCGAATGTTTCCAGTTTATATGCTTAACCATCTATAGAAGATAATGTAAATGTTTTAAAAATTTAATCACCCAACATTGTTAACAAATTAGTTCTCACAGTGATATTTTCAATATATCTTTTTAAGGTTAAAATCATATTTCTATCTCACAGTTATCTTATAATACTGATATGTTAATTCTAATTAAATATTTGATTAATTCTTGTTTTTGAAGTAATTTTAAAAAGAAAATGATAAGCGTTCTCTAATCTTAGGTGGATATTACTTTATAAAAAAAAAAAAATAAATTGATCCTTATTTCTCCTTCTCCGGTCCTTCTCCCATCATCTCAATTTTTTAAATCACCATTGAATTTGTATGAACCTTATAAATTCAATAATAATTTTAAAAATTAAAAGAATGAGAAAGAATTAAAAGAAAAAAAGAATAATTTTTTCGTTTTAAATATCTCACGGTATTCTTATTTTACTAAATTGATGTGACCGTATCCCCGGCCTTTGAAATTTTTTTATCTTTTTTATTGCCATATTTTTTCATTGCAAACTATTTGGCACGTGTGAAATGATGATTTTTCAGAGTGGTAGGGGGATGCATTGAAGATTTCTTTAATACATTGTACAATTTGCTATTTGACCCTGTTTTGCACATTACATTTTTTTGTCCATTAAAATAATATCATCAGGAAAGAGTTCAACACGTGGCAACGAGTGACAAGAAAAATAGCACGCCACTAAAATTGATGTCTCAACAAAACAAGCAAGTACAGCATGGCAGAACAAGTAATATAATACTGATATTAATTAACAATATTAATTTGGTGAGGTCACATGATTAAGTAATAGAGTTTAACTTATATTAGAAAAAGCCTTAAAATCTGATTTTTACAGCCCCTAATCATAATTGACACGTAAGCAAAAAATATAAAAATGCACAAAAATAACTTGGACTAAAATAAACTAAGTTTTAAAGTGATAAAATTCCTAAATGGTTAATATTCTACTTCTAGGTTTTAGTTTTAAAACCAATAACAAGTTTTAAGACATTGAAAACTAGTTTTGAGACATTAAAAATGAGTTTTGGACATTAAAAAAGGGTTTTGAGGTAGATCATGGCCGACAGGGTTTTAAACGGCTTACAACCAATAAGGTTTGAGGCGTTTTCACAATCTTCTTTGATTTGATGTAGTTCTCATTTTTCTTAAACCCTGAAGTGGAGCCTGTTTGCAGTAACGTAAATTAGTAAAATGAGGGAGGAAACCGGATCAAATCGGTTAGCTCAAAAGTTACTTAACCAAAATAAAAGAAACAAGATGGTAGCTCCCAAGTCAAGTCACACTTGTGAAATAATAATGATATATAATATATATATTATATATATGTATAAGTACCCCCCCGCAACATGTGGAACATCGAGATTATTCTAGGTTTCTGAGTTGGACAAGTGTGGACCTTTGATCCCATAATAGGAAGACTAAGTTTCCAAGTCACTTTACGTTATGATTTTAACTAATAGATTTTGACCCAACAATATTTTAGATTTTGATCCAACAATATTTTACCGTTGGCTTAAGATATTTTTTTATTATCCTCAAGAGAAAGTTCAGTCGATTGAGATCACGTCTAATAAAACATAGGTCACTAATTCAAATTTTATTTTCCTTATTATATAAACATGTCAAAAAAAGAAAAAAAAAATAAATACTCGATATTGCAATAAAAAAAATGTTGAAGACCTATTTTTTTTTTTTATTTTTTATTTGAATCTCCTTTTTCCTCAAATTTGTGAGGTATATAAAAAAAATTATTATTTTTGAAAATTTGTTGATATGTGTTAGTATGTAATTAGAAATTTTTAGTATCATCCAAAAGGTTAACCTTCCACCTTTTGGGTTTTAATTTTGAATCCAAAAATAAGTTTTAAAGCATTTAGAACCTAATAATTGTCATAAAATTAATCATAGCAAAAATGGTACTAAAAATTTTATTTTTTCTTAAATTATGTTCTACATAATCAAAACACTGTGAATACACATGTTAACATAGCAAACCTCTGTATAAACATGTCAAAAAAGAAAAAAAATAATAAATGATATCGCAAAAAAAAAATGTTGAAGACCTATTTTTTTATTATTATTTTATTTGAATCTCATTTTTTCCTTTTAAATTTTATAGAGCTATTTACAATTCAATAAGAAATATATATTTATATTTTTTTTTAATAAATCAGTCACTTTTTAAATTTTATAGAGCTATTTACAATTCAATAAGATCATATATATATATATAGTTTTTTTTAATATTAATCCCAAAAAATGATAAACATAACGTCACTTTACCGCCAGAATGCACCGCACATGCAATATATGCACGGGTCAATATTGTCTTAATAAAATATAACTAAAAAAAGAAAAAAGAAATGTTGTAAATTCCAATTCGAGTCCTGGACCTGTGGAGGATCTATTTCTTCATGGGGGAGGGGGATACGTGTCCCTCTTAGGCGTGGGCCCTCTCTCCCAGCGTTGATCCCACAGTTGCTGTTGGGCAGACTACCGTTGGATCAAATCTTAATCCCACCAAATGTCCCGTCGACTTGATATTTCACAATCCGTAGGGGGTCCCACTCACCAGTCACCCGTAAGGCTCTATGGTGGGTCCTGTGGCTTTTGCCGTGCTTCACCCTCTCTTTCTCTCTCTCCCGCTTTATAGAACCGTGAATTTGAAAAGATCGGCTAATGGGGGCCGTAGGATCCCCGTTGGTTGCTCGAACGCAAGACAAGTGTCCTGATGAGGTTTTCCATTGTGACAGGATTTCCCAAGGTAAACTCATTACTTATCACACTTCTTTTAAAGGTCAAATTGTACCTAATGGTGGGCCCCGAAGCTCTCCAATGTGCCACCTAGCCAATATCATAGAGAAGGTGTAACATTGCTGAGGTCCTTCCCATGCGTACATTAGATTCTTTTGTCGAAGCTGTACGAATATGATACGTTCTTGTGTCGACGAGTAGGTGAGACTCTCAAATCATCTGCCGCGTGGAGAGACTTTTATGTGATGATGATTTCAGATCCCGAGGAAAGCTGACACCCAATGAAGTTGTTGCAGGTGCAGATGGGTGCTTCGGAAGGGTTTAACAGAGGATCAGCTCTGCCCAATAATAGCGCAGTGTCCAGACCTGGACCGCAAAACCAGCGTGGCATTGCAGGATCGAGAGTGGACACGTGGCGGTACAGCGAAAAGCGAGCGGAGTACGATTTTTAATCAATGCCTCATTTCCTCTGTTTTGTTTTTGGTGCAAGCGATGCCTCGTTTTATTCACTACGGATGCGTGTGTCATCTGAACTGATATTTCTTACACGTGTCACTGTCTGAGCCGTCGTTCCTCTTCTTTTATCCCATCCTCGCCCTTCTCTTTTTTCTCTCTCTCTCTCTCTCTGTCTCTCTCTCTCGGCGACTTTGGTGAATGTAAGTGAGCTACTAGTACATGGAAGCGTCGGAGGACGAGCAACTCGAGAGAGTCGACTCACTGCCTGAACCGGACCTGGCATCGACGAGCTCAGGATTGTCGTCCATACTAAACACGGAAGATTCCAGGAGCACCAGTAGCTCGGGAGACATCTCCTTCACGAGCAGCAGCTCCGGCGACATTCTGGCGATTCTGGTGCCTGAGGCTGCCGTGCCGATGCTGGTGGAACCCTCGCCGAACGGGGAGGACTCAACGCTGATGGCCACGGCGAGGCAGAAGTGCGTGGGGAGGAACAACAAGGGAGTGAGCTGGGGATTCACATCGGTGATTGGGAGACGGAGAGAGATGGAGGACGCTGTGGCTGTTGTACCGGGCTTCATGTCGCGCACGTGCCATCACGTGGGCGGTTGTACTGCCCCGGACTCCAGAACCTCCAGCGAGATCTCGCCCGTTCATTTCTTCGGCGTCTTCGACGGTCATGGTGGCTCTCAGGTACCTTACAACATTCTTTTTTGAATTGGAATTAAAATTTAAATTTCAGGAAATATTTGGCATTTATTTTTCAATTATGAAATATTAATGGAACAAATAAGGCGGAGGGAATGGCATTTTCCTTTGAGTAATAGCAAAAAAAAATAATAATTCAGAAACTGCTTAAAAGGCAGAAGGAAAAAAAACTTTTTCGTAGTATGAATATTATCAAGCATAATTGGTTCCGAGAAGGAGATGCCACGTTTTGTACTGCGAGTGGTCCGTATCGAGAGAATTTATGGCGCTTGTCCTCTTAATTATGGACACGTTTCATTTTAGGCCCTTCAACTTTCGAGCCCATTGATCTGAGCGGGCGCGCCTTTGCTTTCGCGTGAGAAATTCGGTGCAGAGGGAAGGCTACGATCACGGCCACCCACAGTACTTGTCCTCACAGACACATCTCGTCGTCCGTTGTACGAATATCACTGTGATGAGATGAGCAAGGATTGATATCTTTTAGATTTTTTTTTTTTAAAAAATTTGATATTCTCAAATTAAAATATAAGTTTTATTTAAAATTCAATGAAGTAGTTATCTTTCATTAATTGACATAGCTGTAGTAATTTTCTTCAAACATGACTTATTTTATACTCTTAAATAATATAAATGACTAAAATTTATGACCTCAAATTCTCAAATATAAAAAGAATTTTAAGGATCTCAATCAATTCGATGAGCAAAGGGGTAGGGAGGACCCACTGAAAGTTAGGGATCTCAATCAATCTAAAGTTAGCGTTGCACTGATTGTCTTTCTTTACTTCGGTTTTTTTTTTTTTTTTTTAAATTTTTAATCCTAGAAAATTGTATATCCCGTACCCAATCCACAACGTTTTGATTTGCTTGTTGGATGGAGAATATCTCAATTATTGGATATATTAAATTAATTATTTAGGTTAGGGATAGATTTTATTATTTTGTTATATTTTATTATTTTGGGTCGCTGGATGGTTGAAGACTCTGAACAGAGTGGGCGATTAAGGAGGATCGAGATGATCCGTTTTCGTTGGAAATTAAAACTTAGGTGGGGTCACATGTCCTCTCGTAGGCCACGTGTAGTGGTTGCTTAGTTTTTATTTATTTATTTTTCCTAAAAAAATAATTGTTTTGCACTTTCTCTTAGACAATGATTGTGCCTATGTAGTTGGATCCTTGTGGTGGACACCTGTACCGCTGACCGCTGTATGCCATTGGGTAATATGTATTCTATATTTTTATTTTTACAAAAGAAATGTTAAAGGTATCAACTTTTTTGTATAAAAATAAATATAAAAAATGATGTAGAGTTTTTTTTTTTTTTTTTTTTGTAAACGATGTAGAGTTTATTTATGAGTATATTAGCGCTTTTTTTTTTTTTTTAATAAAGTGAATAAGTTTAACATTATTTTAGTACTCATAACATTTATCTACTACAAAATATCTGTAGAGTGAGAACGTATACCAAAAACAAAAAAGTGAAATAAAGTTTACAAAGCTGTTGGTCTGAGTGGAATTGTCCATATGGGTATGTAAACAATATAGTTATATAAAGGTTGCCACATAATTGATATATAATTGTTATTTAGTAGATTATTATATACATGTAATATAATTGAAAGGACGTTATTGTAAAAATTAGTCATTGATTTTTTTTTTTGGGTAAGTTTTTGTTGATTTAGATGTTGATTTTTATTGCTATATCATTCTAATTGTGCGCTACTAAATATCATTACTCGTAATATATAATTAGTGTTTCTTATTTTGTGAAGAATGAAAATCTTTTTTACAAAATAATTAATTATTATTACTATATTTTTTAAAAAAATCTATATCATTAAACTGAGGCATTTTCCCATTATTCATGACCATAAAGTGTGGAAGTTTACCAATATGGGAGCATCCTACTAACATTGGTGGTTATTTCTAGGTGGCTAAATTTTGTGCAGAGCGAATGCATGAAGTGATAGCAGAAGAGTGGGATCGGGAAACAGTTGACGGCTATGAATGGCATAGGAGGTGGGAGTCAGCATTCTCCAGTGGTTTTGAGAGGGCCGATAATGAGAGCGTGACAGAGGCAGCTGCACCAGAAATGGTTGGATCAACTGCTGTTGTGGTTGTTCTATCTGGTTGTCAGATTATCACGTCCAACTGTGGTGACTCGAGGGCAATCCTTTGTCGAGGGACTCAAACAATTCCCTTAACCGTCGATCAGAAGGTTAAGTTCAAAACTCTTGAATCTTTTATGTTCTTCATAGAATTGAAACAGAGTGCCATTTTTACTTTCTTGCTCCTTGCAATTTGTTTAAGTACCTTGTTTTAGGATATTAATTTAGAGTAGTGCTATTTAGTAGACTACTATACGACTGTGTGATTTATTATATTATTTTTCTTATATTATTAAGGTCTTTTTATTAACAAGATTAAGGACATTTGTTGTTGTTGTTGTTGCTCTGCTTTTACAGCCTGATAGAGAAGACGAACTCATGAGAATAGAAGAAGAGGGAGGCAAAGTCATTAACTGGAATGGTGCTAGGGTGTTTGGAGTCCTCGCCATGTCCAGAGCTATAGGTTTTCTTTTATCTCTATTTCTCTTATTCTTGAATCTCCTGTTCAGTAATAGTCAGATTTTGTCTTCAATTCGATCATTGATCAAGGCATCTAACTATGTACGCTCTCACCAATATCATTATGCAAATGCCATCTAGGCACTTTTCTTTTGTGCTTCAGTTTATTTATTTTTTACTCCAAAGGATATTACAATTGATTGCATTCCGAAAAAAAAAAAATCTGAAAAGTTTTGAGGATTGTGAGAAGCTTGTTCCTAGTTTTACTATAGGAAAATGCTAGGGGTTCTCCCCGTAGGTTCTCCTGGTGTTCTCCCAGTTTTACATAATACGTGATTTAAGAAAAAATAAAATTGTAGTTGCCTCCACTACCGGTTTTTTTAGGCATTAGCATCAAATTTGAGGCATTAGCAACAAATTTGTGAGGCATTAGCAACAAAATTGAGGCATTAGCATCAAATTTAGGATGATCAAATCCATTTTAGGTGATATCATCCCTAAAGGGTTAACCTTCCATCCTTAGGTTTAATTTTGAATCAAAAAACAAGTTTTAAAGCATTAGAACCTAACTATTAACTCATAAAAATTAATCTGTTAGCAAAAAAACGGTGCTACAATTTTATTTTTTATTAAATCATGTTCTACATAAGGCTAGGAGAACACCAGGAGAACACTACGAGGAGAACCCCTAGCAAACCTCTTTACTATATACTGGGGAATTATAAAAAATATATGACATGAATTCAACGTGCAGTCCATAAAATGGACTTTCCTGACTATATAAATAATGTATTCAAATTTCTGTTTCTTTTTTCTTGTTGAATCTGATGACATTATGAGGAACTCGAGAATCTGCTTGTACTGATGTTGGAAGTTCAGAAATTCAATCAAATTTTTAACAATCTAGTCACTTTTCACAATAGCTTGTGATCTGACTTATTGCTTGACGGGTATGTTTCAGGGGATCGATATTTGAGGCCATGGATAATTCCAGTGCCTGAGATTACTTTCATGACTAGGACAGATGAGGATGAGTGTTTGATTTTGGCAAGCGATGGGCTTTGGGATGTCATGACTAATGAAGAGGTTGGGGCCACGGCTCGCCGCCTTCTAAGAAGGTGGCGTAGGTCCTTGATGACTGATGACATTTCTCCGGCACAAGCTGTTGCTGATAATCTCACCGAGATAGCATATGGAAGAAATAGTTCTGACAACATCTCCATCATTGTTGTTGACCTGAAATCAAAGAGAAGGCGCCAGCAAAGGCCATCAACAAGGGGAGTGGAGTAACTCTCTCCCTCCTTTCCCAGAAATCCAATTCACTCGCACCCTTTGAAGTTCTGTGATAAGAAAGGTAGGAGTGATCTAGTGAAATTGCAGAGAGGCCCCCCCCATACGACACAATTGGTAGCCCCTGTACAGTGCTGACTTGCAAACACACTGCTGCTCTGAAACCACCAGAACTGGTTTGTTTCGGCAAAAACTAGATCAATCCTCCATTTTAGTTGGCTTGGTCAAGGAAAAACTAGGAAACAACAAATTGTTCAATATTTTTCACATGAAGATGAAGAAAAGAAAAGAAAGAAAAGAAAATGACATGGTATATCTTTCTTTTTTTGAAGTTATTTGCTTTATTTCTGCTACACATTTACCATCCTCCCTTCCTTCTACCCAGTGGGAGAAGTACAAATGGTGAGAAAATTGGTTGATTCTCTAGCGTTTTAAACCATGAGAACTGAAAAACTTTAATTGCCAAGGTAATGGCATAATGCTAATTAACGATCTAAATTCTCTGAAAGATCCTTTTTAGGCGGCAGTGGCCTCTAAAATTTGTGAAGTGTTTGTAACCTTATTTAGTTTGCTTTATTTTATTTTAATTTTTGATTAGTAGTGTCACATATTGTTATAATGTAAAGGAAAGGTAATGATTTGTGTGTAATTAGCCCATTTGGTTGTATGCTATCTTATGAGTTTGTCATATTTGAATTTATCAGCTTGTTGAGGATCAGATGAGTTTGTTAGATGTGTTCCAATAAATCCTAATGTTTACTTTATTCTTTAATTATGTAGAATTGTGATCCCTAACATGCTAACATGAAATTAACGTTTAAGAAATTTAAAATTCCTAATCTTATTGATTACAGAAAACTTCAAAATAACTTGTAACACAATCAAGAAATATTTTACACAAGCACATAATAAATAAATAAGAAAAAACATATAATTTATCTTGTATAAAAATTTTCTAGATTTTATAAGATAATCTTTTCATGAGATTTTTAAAATCATAACAATTATTTTTAAGTACATGAGGTAGATTTTGCTACCTTATCATACATTTTAATGACATATAATGAATGATTAAAAGGTAAAGTTCGTGTACCCCTCAAACTACCACCTAATTGACAATGTCTTTCTCAAACTAATAAACATTGTCAGTATCTTCTTTAAGGATAGCAAAAAAAAAAAAATCCATATATATTTCTCAATAAGACAAAATACTCCTATAAATTAAAAAAATATATATATTTTTTTAAAATGAAAATTGTTAATTTTTTTTAAAACGAAAATTTTTATTTAAAAAAGTTATAAAACAAAACAAAAAATTTCAATTTTTATATAAAAAAAATTGAAATTTGTAAATTTTTTTCTTGTAAAAGGGTTTTTTTTTTTTTTTTTTTTTAATTTTTAAATTTGCCACCTTGCTTTTTATTTTTATTTTTTTATTTTAGTTTTAGGTTTTTTCTAGAAGTTTTAGTACTTTTGGTTTTTATTTTACCAAGGGTAGTTTCGTCATGAGGGAGAACATTGACAATTTTAGTAGTTTGGAGGGATATTATCAATTAATTGATAGTTTAAGTGGAGTATATGGATTTTTCTCATGATTAAATATTAAAATTTACATCTCAATTCCACTCTCATTTTATTCAGCTAGCTAACGTGCCAATGCCCATAAGTCTTGTTATTTATTTATTTTTAATAAGGGTGGATGAGCACTACAATATCAGCTCAATTTATGGGGTAGGATGGCAATGTAGTTTACCATCACTTTGAATGAATTAAAAGAAGATTAATGCTATAAACTAAACCCTTTTTTTATCTTACTTTTATCTTATTTTGCTATGTCACAATGCAAATTAATCATTCAATTTTTTATTTTTAAAAAATAGGGGCTAATTTATGGGTTGATTAGCAGAGTGAGATAAAAAGTGTTGTTTTTAGCCTTCAATATTTTTTGAATAAATTTGAAAAAAACTATCTTGTCTAATATAACAAAATTGTAACTTCTCAATCACATTTAAAATTCAAAACCAATCCATTTAACAAACAAAAATTTTAAAAACCAACTTTTGTGTGTATATATATATATATATATATATATATATATATATTTCTGTTTGCCACTTTGTTTAATTACTTTTCGCCTAGCTAGCCAAGAAGTATCTCAGAATGGAGTTCAATTCCTTGCTGCAACAGATTTCGAGTGTGAAGCATTCCCTCCTTAATGAGGTTTTCCAACTTATTGGGAAGAAATATTTGTTTCTAGTTTTCACTTTATTTGTTTCTAGTTACTGTTATGGTTTACACTTTTATTTAAATAAATATGATTGTTGACTCATGATCTGCCTATTTGAAGATCCTCTCTATATATGGAAATTGTTAGATCCAAACTCGTAAATGTGAATTAATTGCACCTGCCTTTTGTTTTGCATGAAAGCACAACTAAAATTGTATTATTAACCTCATAAAGTGGAAGTTACTTAGTTCGAATTCTCATTTCCTCTTCCCTTATATGAACATGTAAAAAAATAAAAAATAAAATCTTATTATTATTATTATTTATTATTTTATTTTTATATATCTTGATGTGAATAAGATAATTGATCTAATGGCAAAAAATCTCGATGTATTATCTTTTCAAGAGGAAACTCTAAATTCTATGCTTACTCATGCAAAAACCATTTGAAATTGTCTTCATTTAAAAATATATATTTTGTAAAATTACAATTCTAAAGAATCACATGCTAGCTATTTGTTGCATGCAGGGAATTCTTAACGGCGAGTTCCTTCGATTGGAGCAGTTGGACGATAATGACAACCCCAGCTTTATTGAGCAAATTTTCTCACTGTATTTTAGTGACACGCCGAAGGTGATAGCTACAATAGAAGAAGCGTTGTAAGCAATATAAACTTTTATATTTTTTGACCAAATTAATTAATCACAACAACAACATTAATCCTTTGAATTCAATATTCAAATTTGCAATTGAAAATGTTTTAAGTACGTGCCATGATACCAACAAAAATGTTTATGTGCTACATATGTAGGGAGGAACAAATCTGTGATTTTACTACGGTGAACACGTACCTTTATCGGATCAAAGGCAGCACCCTCAAGTAATTTTCTTGGATTTGACTTAGGTGCTATATATAAAAGAAATAGAAATACATGATATATAATTTTTCAGTAATTTTAATTTCACTTAGACCCATCAACTTTAAAAATTATACTAATATATAATATAAAATAAGATATACGTGGCATTGCTCTTCCTTAATTTCTTCAATTTTTTTGAAGATCATTACTGTTGTTTGCAGCCTTGGGGCTAATAAGGCGACCATTCAAGTCAATCAAGCATTGGAATGCTGCTATAAAAGTGACATAGAAGGGTAATGTTTCTACTAATTACCCTACTTTTATCAACTTCTGATCAGCATAAGTAATCTTCTACTTATCTTTCTTTTTTCATATTTGATTTTATTTTAGTGGAGTTTTAGCATTTATGTCCAACCTGACACTTGAGTTGCACAATGTAGGAGTAGTGAGGAATTCTAATAATCTTTGGTTCAAATGAACTATAGAGGATCATGTTTCTTATATTTGAGGGGCAAATATGTCAAAAAAGAATGAGAAAAAGAAGTGAAATGACAAAATATACATGTCATTCAAATGTAAACAACCAGCTCCTTTACCGTTCATTTGAGAGAATTCGATTCTAGGAGTGAGATATAGTCAATGACTCCATTCGTGGGGTTTCTTTTCTTTCTTTCTTGGGATAATTTCACTAACCTCCTAAAGTTTGGCTATTTTTTCAAACACCCTCCTAACATTCAAAAATTCTCACTTACTTTTGAACTTTCAAAATTATTTATTTTCATCCGTATTAAATTAGAGGCACAAAATTTTAAAGACCAAAATACCCATATTTTTTATTTTTTAAAAAAATAAAAAAAATATTTGAAGTAGGAATTTTATACAAAAGTCACCGTTTAAAATTTACTATTTAAAATGTCAACTTCCAAAATGTTTTTATTTTATTTTATTTTTTAAAAAATGAAAATCAAGGGTATTTTGGTCTTTTTTTAAAAATTTTGTGCCATAATTTGTACGGATGGGGGTAAGTGAAAATTTTGAAAGTTCAAAGAGGTAAGTGAGAATTTTTGAATGTTAGGGTGATGTTTGAAAAAGATGACCAAACTTCAGGGTTAGTGAAATTATTCATTCTTTCTTTCTTTTTATTTTTTATTTATTTTTATGTAAAATATCTTAGAGAAAATGATAATTATGGAGATGCTACAGTAATTTCAAGCGGTTTATTTGCTTTAAGCTATACTAAACGCATTGATTTTGAGGTTTACTTGGGACTCGTGCCAAAATATTATATACAATTATTTATTGATCCAGATGTAAGGCTGCAATCGGAAGAGTAAAGCAAGAGAATAACACCCTATCAAACAGGCTCCAAGTTTACTTTCAGGTACGTTTCTCTTTTTCTCTCTTATACAAACAAATTAAGAAGTAATGATGCAATTACTATTATTTTATAGTTTTATGATATGTTTCAATATGTGATTAGAGCTATGTCGGCTATTAAAAATTTTGTTTTAGATGGGAGTTCAAGATCAGCTCATGAAAACCTTTAGTGAAACATTAGCCTTAGCTAATCATGACCAAGAAATCATTAGTTTTTTTAAAATATTAATTTCTTTTCATTTTTTAATCATTAATCATTTATTTATTTATTTTTGCTTCGGCTCGTCTATCCCCCCCAGCCTAGCCTAGTCATGCCCTTCTATGACAATGAGCCAAACAAAAAGAAAAAATCTATTTGCCAAGCATTCGATCCGTTAGATAGAAACAAATTTAAAGAATACCAATAACTCTTTAACACCCTCCAATCACGTGCCAAAAAGTCGTAAAAAAAATTGCAAATGTAGGATTTTTTTAAACAAAGAAACAATTAAATTCTTGTTCAAGCTGGTTTAATTAACAAAGTGACAAGTTAATTAATTAATTAATTTTTACTTTATTTTATTTTTGTTTTGTAGCTGTTGAGATCTGCCAAAGCCGCTAATCGGCCCTGAAAGTAATTAGCTTCTCAGGTGTAGTTTGCAAGAAGTTTGGTTTCCTCCATCTCTAATCTGTCTGTAATAAAGCTTTCTTAGCTGTTTCTTTAAAACTTTCTTTTATGTGTAATTTGTTTAGAGTAATTACAAGGTTTAATTTCCTTGTGGAACATTATTTTTAGCTTTTGGTATTTAGAAAAAAATAACGTTATCTATCTAATGTAGACTGCAACTTCCATTTCATATTGTATGACTGTCTTGGGTTGTTTTCTCTCTTTAATTTGTACCAAGAGGTCGGGCCTTAAAAAAGCACTTAAGAGAAAATAGACATGAAAAAAACATGTCAGAAAAGAACAACATACAACTAAAGGGATCATAATTTACAAAGCAAGAAGATTGGTGGCAGCCCATTTTTGCTAATGCATCATAGTAATAGTTAGATTTTTGCCAGAAATTAAATGATGAAGCTTGTGGTGAGCGAATTGATTCATGAACAAACTCCGATCACAAACCAGTCATTTTTTTGGCGTGCATGATATATTTTCTGTATGACCAAGTTTGAAAGGAAATTAATGGTATACAAATATAAAAATGGATAATATTGAGTGATTTCAATCTCGTTTAATTTTTGGGTAAATTATATATTGTCTCCAAATGTTGCATGTATTCATACCCTCTAAACATTGAATCATTGCAACTCAATACGAACTACTAATTCGTTCCAAATTGCAACCTAGGTCAAATGGGCCATTAAAGTACTTGGCTATATCCTTTAGACGTGAGTCTCACGTGACATGGTTATATATAGGAAATACATTTATTAGAGAGTAGATTACACTTTGCCTTCCAAACTACTGTCATATAATTTGCTTTCACACTTTTAAACTTTGACTTAGCTCCCATTCAAATGACATGTCTTCAAACCACATTTAACAGTTCTATCAGACCCGGGTGCGGGCGAATTGAAGTGAGTCAAAATTATAAAAATATGAGTACAAATGGGATGATAGCTTGAGAGGTCAATATATATAATTTACCCTTATTTTTTTTTACTTTTGGTGAAGATATATATATATATATATCGACAAGAGATTAAACCCAATTAAGCATCCTTTGCCGAATGGGGATAAATCGAAAGATATGTATTGTTTACACGAATGAGCTCTAGCTAAATTGTTTAACTTTCTTCCTTTTTTTAAGCAACAAAATTAACAACTTTATGTCACTTCTCTGAAGCATATTTACTAGTTAATTAGATACTTAAAATAAGATATATTTTTAAAAATACTAAAATGGAATTAAATATTTCACCAAATGTCATATTTCGTAGATGACTGCTTATCATCACATAATTGTTGAGCTATATTTTTGAGTGATTGTTTATCACATAGTCGGTATGTTCTAGTTAGTAATACATTTTTAGTGTTTACTCTGATTGATTGCTGCAGCACATATATATGTTTTCCTTTTAACTATTTCTTCTGCCTATATATTCTCTTCACTGCCTTCCCACTTTGGCATTCAAGCTTTTAATTAATTAATCGCTCTCTTCTTAATTTGCGAGAATGGATAGCAACTTCTTGAAACGACAGATTACCATCATGAGGGAATCTCTCTTCTATGAGGTTTTCCTCTATTTTATTTTTTGTTTTGTTTTGTTTTTTGTTTTTTGGTTTTTTTCATTTTTCAAAGAAAAAAAAACATTAACCGTGATACTACTTTTCCCTTAATCTTCGATAATATAGGATTTTTATTATTTTTTTATTATTTTTCACTCTTTTCTACCTTGTGACTAGATATGTGATAAGGTTGTTTTTAATTTTCTGGCTAATTAAGTATACGTACATTGTTTGGTCTCATATTTAATACTCCTTAACTTATAAGATCTGTTGGATTATTATAAATTTGAATCTAAGTACGTGTTCTGCATAGAATATATACATTTCATATATGCTTACAAAGTAACGAATGTTAAACTCATCTTCTACCATGAGATTAAAAGTGGCTCACATATCACATATATTATATATTATATTATATTAAGGGAGTTTTTGGGTAATTAAATATACAGATAACTACTTAAGGTGAAAAACTATTTGATTTCACCAAATGTTGTATCCGTTGACAGAAGGAATTAACGTTAGATAAATTGGATAAATGTCTTGGTTTATCTATAAATAAGTTTGTGATATCTATCAGTCATAAGATGAACATGAGAAACAGATAAATCAAAAACTCTTATCTATCACTCTCCAACATATTGTGAGGGTAAGATTGGTTCTAGGATTGCAAATTCAACAAATGTTCAAGTCTGAATTTAAGCAATAATGGCCAGAGGTTAGTATTTTTATTTGATGTTTATATGTTAAATATTCTCCCAAATTCAACCAATGAAGACATGTATATATATATATATATATATATATGTTGCATTTATGGTGAAGACATGTATATATGTTGCATTTGTGATGTTCCATATGCTATAACTTACATAAAAATTTATGGCAATTATCCTGATGTGAAAATCAAAATTAGTTAATTAATTAATTTCAAAATTTTCCACTAATCAATTGGAAACTTCAAAATTTATGCTTCACTTAATCACGTATATATGCAAAAGCATCATGATGAGATTGAGATTGTGAATGTAGTTCCTTAATTATTATCCAAAAGATGTGCTCATAATGAGATTGTGAGATCTGAAAGATAAGTTATCAAAATATAATACATAACAATATTGGTTATTGCAGAGATCCCTCAATGACCAGTTCACTAGATTGGAGGAGGTGGATCCAAACTTTGCTGGAGAAATGACCAATTTGTATTTCGGCGAAGTGCTAGACTATATGGAACCAATAGAAAAAATATTGTGAGTGGCATATTATGAAATTCATTCTCATGTATTTCCATTTTAGTTAAACCAAATTAATTTTTTTACGCTCATTAAATTAATTTTGCTATGTCTTATAAATAAGAATAATAATTCAATTCCAAACTTAGAGTTGTGATTGGAAAATGTTACAATAACATTGGGCTTTATTTGTTTTATAGGGCGACACTCCCCCGCGATGTTGCTAAATTGGTTAAATATCTTAGTACATTCAAAGACAGTAGCATCAGGTTCTTTTTTTTTTTCCTTGGCGATTCGATTATTAATATTCCTCATCCAATAATCTTAAAAAATTAGACATGATGGGTTAATCAAGTAGAAGCTCTACCTCCTAACCAATAGCATAAATTGGGTTAATTAATCGCTCTTCTATATATTTAGTATTTTCTGCTATCGTTTTCTCATTAATTATTGTTATGATTTCAATCGTTATTGTTATTTGCAGCATTGGGGCTAATAAGGTGATTATTGTACTCGATAATATGATTAATTGTTGCAAGATGGGCAATTTTGAGGGGTAATGTTTGTACTTACCAAACTATATAGAGATACTAAATATAGTTCTATCTGCTTATTTCTCTTTCTCGAACATGATTTTAGACTAAAATTTAATGACTATGTTGAACGTGAGATTGAAGTAACACGTTGATCGAGCGCAAGTCATATTGATTATATGAAATACATCTGAGAAAATATTTGAAAGTTATTGCTTATATTGCTCCAAGTTTCCATTAGTATTAATGCTATAGCATTATACGAAATTATTGACTTGTCCATAAATATATATATATATATATATATATATATATATATATTTATATATAAACAGATGTAAGGCTGGATTCTCGGACCTGAAAGACGAGGTTCACACTCTGAAGTATAAACTGGAATACTATCTACAGGTATATCTCTCTCAGGCACATATAAAAACACTGCAACTAATTTCCTTGTTTAATTTGGAATATATAAGTGAAATGCAGTTTGTTTTCTAGTTGGTGCAACAGGAAAGAGCTATCCGCGCCAAGTGAAGATATGATTAGCAAGAATAAGTAGCGTTTGGTGGATTACATTTGTGTGCAAATTCACCCTCCACAATGCTCGAATAATAGTGAATAAGAACTAATCGATTTTCTTGGTTTTCTTGTGTCATTTGGTCGGAAATTAACTAGTTTCTCCAAATGTGGTTTGTAGAACTAGGTTTGTTGTCGAGTTTGACTGTAATAAAGGTAACTTATACCTAAGAAGAACCTTTTATGGAATTAATTTTCATATTTTTAGTGCGATGTGAAATATTCTCTTCCTTTCGCTATATATCGTGCACTACAACATCAATTTTGAGACCAAAATTTTATGAAATAGAAAAGTCCGGGCGCTCGAACAAGTGCTTGAATAATTTGAGTAAATGGGAAGATTCCATGAGCTTTGACTCTCTTTAGGTCCCTCTGCCGTTCGATCAAGCCAAAGCCGAAGCTACTGAGCTTGAGCTTGAGCCGATCAATTCTGATCTCGAAGAGGGTGGTCTGTGATCTTTTCCCCCCTTTTGATCCGTTTGTGCATTTCTTGAATTTAGGGATTTCATTTGACATTTGGTTTAAATATTTAGTTCTCTTTTTGTCCTATGAAAGCCTGACACAATTAAGCACATCAACAATGACAATGGCGGGCTCTTGCAACTCGTTGATCTCGCTCGATCAGCGGCTCCTACGCAAGCACCTCCGTCCACTGGTGCAGCTAGCAGAAGACTTTTTGTGTCTTGGGGCTAATTTAGATTTATTTATTTATAATTAATTATCCCTGCTGAAGCCTGAAATGACGATTAGGCTTGAAATTTTTGTATTCTCTTGACTTTAGGTTCGTTTTCATTTGTTGTTTCACTTGTTGATTTGTACCACCGTGTATTAAAAGAGAGCAGTTACTATACAGTCGTGGCAAAAAATGTATGTTTTTTGCCTTCCATTAAATGCTAACACCTCACCTAATGCACCTTAAGAAAATGAAACCAAAACACTAAATAACAACCAAATAGAAAAGAAGTAGGGGTATAGGCCACAGAGAGAGAAATAACAGGCGGAGGAGAACCCTTTTCGGAACTAGAAAAACCCACCAACACTTACGACGACAGACCAAAGAATCGGGTCGTGAGACCCACGATTGAGTCTGTCATGACCCACCATCTTCGGCCAAACCATCTTTGACGACGTTCTTCATTTCCGGCCAAACCCAACCGGAAAACACCGAAAAACACAAACCCAATCTAAAAAATCGATTATAATGCATCAAACTCTGTTTCTAATGTCTCAAAAATCGATTTTAATGCTTCAAAAAAATCGTTTTTGAATTTAAAACTAAAACCTAGATTTTGAAAGTTAACCCTAAAGGGGTCCAGAATCCGCCGGAGAAGATGAACATGGGTCATGCTGGACCCACAGTTGGGTTTGGCCGGCAGGGATGGGTAGCGTAGTTGGGCAGAGCGTTGGTGGCCGGCCATATCCAGCCGTGGGTCGGCTTTCACCGTAGCACCGTGGGTCAACCGTGCTTCCTTCTTCCTTCTCCTTCTTTCTCTTTTATTTCTTCTTTAGGATGGACGTGGGTCTCATGCTGCAGGATGTAGAGTTTTTTTTTTTTTGAATTTTTCTTCTTTTAATTGAGGTGTCAGCTTGTGAGTGGTGGGCAAAATCCCTCCCTTTTTGCCACATCCTAACTGAAGTTATTCTCATATTAAAAACTAACAAATTTACAAGCCAAGAAATTTTAATGCCAATAAGTTTTTCTGGCATATAAATTTGTGTGAGGAAAGCTCTTTTCTCAACACCTGTATTCCACGCCAAAAATTAAATGCCAATAAAAAAAGTTTTTTTAGCATTTAGTGTCACTTAGAAAATGTAGTCATATGATTAACATACAATTATGATGATGTGGCAGAATATTAATTATTGATTTTTATTTTTACAAGTACTTGTTGATTCAAAGGCTAATATTCACTATCACATCATCATAATTGTATGATAATCTTATAAATATTTATTAACTTTTGGATAATTGGCAAAACTTGTGAAATGTACATAAAATATCACAGGAAGCTCATAATCATAGGAATTAATTAGAAAAAGAAAAGCCCATCACAAATTATATTATGCCTAGTTTTGCAAGATCATAGAGCAGCTGCCCGCGACGATGAGAAAATTGATTTCACCTTTGTGCTCTCAGAGTTAATGACTTTTGATTGGGCCTCGTCTTTGTTGTTTAGAGACCCAAAAAAAATAAAATTAAATAAAATTAAAAACTACATTCACCTTTATGTTAAGTCACAACAAAAGAAAAAACAGGCTTTAAAAAGTTTTACCAAACGAAATTTGTTTCATGATTGATGAAGAACATACAAAGATATGTACACTCTCTTAAGTCTTAAGCATATTTACTAGCAGTTAGATACTTATAATAATATATTTATTTTTTACTACTATGGCAATTGTCTAGAACAAACCTTGTGAATGGCATAATACGAAATTGGTTCTCTTTCAATTAAACGTACTTTAATTTTTCTATTCTCATCAAATTCTTTTTTTTTTTTTTTATAATTTATAAATAGCAATCTAGTAATATTAATAATAATCTTGGGACAAAGTTTTCCTTCAAATTGGGTTGGAAAAATTTCCTTTCACCTAATCTATAAAAATGACATATGTCCATTTTTTTAATAACATGTAAGATATATATATATATAAGTTTTTAATAAAATTTATTTCAATTTTGTCTTAAATATTAAAAAAACACATATTTTTTATATGTTAAAAGGACACTTGTCAATTTTATAGACTCAGGTTGAAAGAAATTCGTCCAACCCAATTTTAGAAAAAACTTTGTCCATAATCTTTGAGCTTTTATTTGTGTTCATAGGGAGGCAAACCCCCTCGATCTTCCTAATCTGAGAAGGTAAATGTCTTTTTAAGTTGAGAGGCAGCAGCTCCGGCCAGGTACTTGCATGAAAAAATAACCCACCCCTCAACAAATAACATAAATTGAAGGATAAACTAGAAATAATCCCTCTTATTGTTTAGTATGTTCTGTTTTCTTTTCTCACTATTATTAATTCAATCATTATTTTTATTGGCAGCTTTGGTGCTAATAAGATGACCATTGAACTCGATAAAATATTGGGATTGTTGCATCAACATATCTTATCAAATAAGATAAAAACCAAAACACAGGATCCAAACCCATTTTTCCTATTCAATATATAACCCCCTTTTCCCGTTCAATCAGCAACTAGAACTCCACCACCTCCAACCGCGGCCAGTGATCACCTCCTCCTCCGACCGCCGACCACCACAAAAAAAGAAAAGAAAAAAACCCCTTTAAAACAACAAAATCTTCCTCAATGTCTAAATGTAAGAGCTAGAGGAAAGTGATATTTGAGGAACACCGAACACCAACGCGTGGCAATAACAAATATAATAGCAGTAGCAGTAAAAGAAAAACAAGGGGATTGAGAAAAGGAGGAAGAAGAAAATAATAAAATGATGAAAGAAGGGATTGGGATCTTTTATTTAAAGAGGAACAATAATGACTGCGATTCTGCGAACAGTCTCTCTCTCTAATCGCACGTATTTTTCTCTTTTCTTTTCTTTTTGGGTTTTCGTTTTTTCGAAATCAAACAGATGGACGTCGGTAACCTCAGCTCAAATTAATCAACACCAAGATGTTCTCGAGCGTTTCCCATTTGGAGAGCAAGAAAGTGAGGAAAATTAGAGAAAGTTGAGATCGAGAGAGAGACAAAAACAGTGACGGAGAGTTAGAGAGTTAGAGAGAGAACTTACGAGCAGGGAGGAGAGGGCGGTGGCTGTGCAATGGCTCGTCGGCGTTTGGCGGTTTTTGGCAGAGAAAACGGTGGCGGCTGGACAATGGTTCGGTGGGTTCTTGTTGCCGATTCAATGGGAAAATGGGTTTGGATCCTGTGTTTTTCGTTTTTATTTTATTTGGTGTGCCATGGCCCATGTTGATGTGTCTCTTTTTAATTGGAGAGCACAAAGGACTTGGTTTATATTGTAAGTCGTTAGAGCACCGACAGTAGTTTTACCAAATTTTACTTATCAAAATAATGTTTTGATTATTTTGACAATTCACCTTTTTAGAACATCAATTTCAACATCACTATTTTAGCAATTCATTTTACTATTTAATTTAAGTATTTGTTTATTTTTTCTCTAACTTTTATATTTTTGAATGATTATATTTTCTTAATGGTCTATTTTAAGAATATTTGTCTTATTTTAAGTTGAGGATTTGATTGTCAAAAAAAATCATAATATTTCAACCAATCTTTGTGATGCCACTTGAAGTTCTGTTCATATATTTTCCAAACCTATGTCATCTTTTATTTTAGTCAAATGAGTATATTCCTTTAAAATGAAATAGGTGACAAAAAAAAAATATATAGAATTTCTTGTTAGTTTTCTTCCTGTTGATTTGATTGTCTTTTCTTTTTAAGATATTTTTTTTCTTTGTTCTCTACCTTCATTTTGTGTTGCCTAACAAACTTAAAGGGGAAAAAAAAAATCAAAGAAAAATAGCGGCAAATGCTAGAGAGCGAGAGAAAAAAAAAAAAAGGTGGGGGCGGGGGGGAGAAGAGGCTGTGGAAAGAAAAAGAAAAAAAAAGAAAAAAAAAAAAAAGAGAGAGAAATGTAAAGTAAAAAGGAAGAGAGAGAATATATTTGTTTAATGAATAAGTGAATGAATAGTAAATTTTATGTTTGATGATTAGTGTTTATTCTGTTATTTCTTTTGATTAAATGGTGAGGCTGAAAAGTGGCATTTTAAGTCATTTTGATTAAATTGCCTCACCAAAATAACAAAAAAATGACTTTGGTGAGGCTGCAATGGATGCTCTTATAGAAGTTATTTTCTATGTAAAATATTCTCTTTCTTTCCTTATTTTTAAGGTTATAAATAAATCAGTTTATTTGACAACCCATTTGGTTTAACTTGACTTGAACTCGAGCTAGATATTGTACAAACCTACTTATTACTGTAGAAACATGTTCAATTAGTAAATGATACATACTTGACTCGCTCGAGAAAACTCAATAGTAGCTCGTGAGCTTAGCTCATTTAAAGTTTGACTAGTTTGTTTGCCGACTCATTAGCTTATTCATATATCTTATACATATGTCCTAAGAGGTAGCTCAATTGTAGTTGAGACCATGCCTAATGAAGCGGAAGCATTAGTTCGAATTCCCCTTTCCCTTCTTGTGTGGACATGTCAAAAAAAAAAAAATCTTATACATATATACAAATATATATTAATTTATTACTAAAAATTAGTTATATAAATTTAAGTATGTATACTAGTGATTAAGTAATATATGTAATATAAATTATGTAATATTTATATTTATACTATAGATAAATGTCTAGAGGTGATTTTAAAATTCAGATTTGAACTCAGCTCGGATCATATCATCATATATTAAAGAATTTAATAACTTAGCTCAATCTCAAGTTAAGTCCGGCTTAGCTCAAATAACATTCTCAACAAATTTGAATTGGAGTTAGAACTTGCCCGAACTTTAAACGAGTCAAACTTGAACAAACATTTCATAGCTCGACTCGAATAAGCATCTTTGTAAATGAGCTGAAATTTTAAAGCTCGACTTAGCTCGGCTCAATTACCGCCCTACTTACTTTGTACTACAACATCAATTTTGGGACCAAAATTACTCCATAATTTTGGGAGGGCACTTGGACAAGTCCTTCGATAATTTGAGTAAAAGGGCCACGATTGCATAGACATTAGACACATATCCAAATGGATAAGCCCGAACAAACATTCACATAAACCGCCCTACGCAAGATTGATCACTTAGCTATGTTATTTAGATGGTTAGGAATATATGCAAGACTAATCATTTAGGTACTTATAAGATTGTTATTGGGTTTTAAATTATAATATTGAGTATTGTTGAAAGGTTGTCTTGAATGGTTCAATAGCCAAAACATAGGGTTTCAAAGTAATGGAATGGTTAAGTTTATGCTAGGTTATCCATGTTTTATTGTGGAATGGTTAAGGTTGTTGAGGATATCCATGTTTTGTTGTCAAGTTTCAGGAGTTGGCAAGTGGAATATGTTAAAAGAGAGTTGAACGAAGCGGTACATAGATTGGCAAAGATAGCGAAAAATGCGGGAGTAGCTAGTATTTGGATGGAAAAGAATTCCCATTGTATTCAGGATATTGTTGTTTTAGAGCAAGCTGCTCTTGTTGTTTAGAGTCTTATTTGTTTTAGAGTTTCAGCTCTGATACATTTTTTTTTTGAATGAAATGTATTTATTCAAAAAAAAAAAAAAAAAGAAAAGAAAACCTATCATTTATCTTGTATCAATTTTTTCTAGATTTTATAAGATAATGTTGTGATAACATTCTTAAAATTCCAATATTTATTTTTAGTTACATGGTGTAGATTTTGCTAACTTAGCATACACTTTAATGATATATAATGAATGAGAAATGCTAAAGATCACACATCCATCTAGGGTTGAGCGTCGGTCGGTAAAGTTGGTTTCGGTAGATAATTTTAACTTTTGCATTCCGAACCGACAAAGTCTATAAAATCGATTAATTAACCGACTTATTTCACCAAATTTTATTTTATTTCGCATTTTGAACCAAATGGCGGTCGGTAAAGTTGGTGTTTGTCGGAAGTCGGTGAAGTTAGTGTTAGTAATGTCGGTATGTGAAAAAGTGGTAAATTTGTTGGTAAAGTCAGTTCAGTTAAAAAACCTCTTCCGCCTACTTAACCAAAAAAATCGGAATAAAAAAATTATGCTGCCTACTGTCCACCATCTAGTCAGTAACGGTCGGTGTCAGTCAGAAGTCGGTTAGTTAGTAATTTGCTTAGCCCTACCTCCATCGCAGTGACCATCATGTTTTTTTTCTTTTTTTTTTTTAAAGCAAAGGCTAAGCACTATCATTACTTTGAATGATTTAAAGAAAGTAATGCTATAAGAGTAATTTTATAAGTTCTTTTTGTGTCACTTTTGTGTCCCTCCAAGAATGATGTGGCTCTTAAAATTACCATTTGATCAAATCCAATAATAATCTATTACAAGCCTAATTGTGATTTTAAGAACCATATTATTCTTAGAGGGACACAAAGAGGAACTTGTAGGATTAATCAATGCTATAAACCATATTTTAGTCATACTTTTATCCCACTTTGCTGATGTAACAATGTTAATCAATCATTAAATTTGTTTAGGAGTTAATCCAAGGATTGATTGACACTTCTATGTTAGTAGAGGGAGATACATGGAATAAAATTGTGGTTTCTAGCCTTACTCAATTTTATTTTATTTTTTGAATAAAACTACATAATCTTAGAGATACAGGACCGTAACTTCTCAATCACACCAGATACGAATTTAAAATTCAAACAACATTAACTATATGTAATTCTGTAATGTTTTGAATTCAAACACTACTTATCACTTTACTTCAATTCTGTTTATGAGTCTGGATGGGTCCCTGATCATGATTAAGATATATAAAAGATATTATACATCTTATGAAGCATATTTATTAGGGGTGTCAAAATTATTGGGGAACCAAAACAGAACCGAACCGGAAAATTAGGGAGCTGGTTTTGGTTCCTATTGCAAAAAACTAAAAACTAGAGACCCCGGTTTCGGTCCCCATTTTTGGCACCCGGTTATAACCAGAAAATCGGAACCGGTGTATATATATATATAAGAAAACTGGTAAGCCACTAAATCTTATGTTTTCCTACCTGCCCTGCAATTGCCTTCCAAAGACTGCTTCTCCCTTTCCTACCTTGCCCTAGGGGAAGTCCCAAGAAAACAATCTTGAGGCCTATCTCTCTCTGGCTTTTCATTTCATTCAACTAACGCAGCAAAACCATTAACTGCAACCTTTAGCTCTAATTGGCATCACCTTCCGCTCTCACTCTCTTCTTCTCGGTTGACTCTCCTGAATATATATTTTTTAATATATATATTAAATTAGTTAAAAAAAAATAATTTTCTTAAGAAACCGGTTACTGGACCAAGTACAAACTAGAACCGACTGGTAACCAAGACCCGGTTCTCGGTTCCGGTTGCCCAAAACCAATAACCAGGGTACCCCGGTTCGGTTCCCAGTTTTGGCAAAAAATGGGAAAACCATATCGGGTTGACACCCCTATTATTTACTAGTTAGATATTTCAAATAAGATTTTTATTTTTTTTAACTAATATGGAAATTATCTATTTCACCAAATGTCATATTTCGTAGATGGATGACTACTTACAGCATAATTGCTGTGTTATATTTTTGAATGATTAATAGTTTATCACATAGTCGGTATGTCGTAGAAGTCATACATTTTTAGTGTTTGCTCTGATTGCTGCAGCACACACGTTTCCTATAACTATTTGTTCTGGCTATATATTCTCCACACTGCCTTCCCATTTTGACATTCAAGCCTTTGATTAACTAGTTCTATTGTATTAGTCCCCTAGCCTCTCTTCTTTGCGAGAATGGATAGCAATAGCAACTTCTTGAAACAACAAATTGCCACCATGAGGGAATCCCTCTTCACTGAGGTTTTTCTATCTCTCTCGTTTTCAAAAGAAACATTGATGATGATACTAGTTTTCTCTTAATCTTCAATAATATAGGCTTTTTGTTCCTCGTTTATTTACCTTGTGACTAGATTGGTGATAATTAAGCTTGTGGCTTAAGTGTTGAGTTGTTGGTTTCTCCTAACATATCTTTGCATATGTATGAAATTGTAGATAGATTTGTAATTACTTTCAATTTATGTACATGTTTTGCATATATATGAAATTGTAGTTTCTTAATTATTATCCAAATGCGGAATTATTGCAGGGAATCCTCAACGAGCAGTACGCTACTTTGGAGGGATTGACCAATGATGACAATCCATACTTTGCTGAGAGAATTGTCAATATGTATTTGGTCGGGTTGCCAAAGCATATGATTGCCATAGAACAAGCATTGTTAGTGTCATTTCATACTCCTGTTTTCATTTCAATCCGCCCTAATTATTTATTATTATTTTTTTTATGCTCGTCAAATTTGGCTCTACCTTATAAATAATAACATTAATAATTCAATCCCTTTCCCATTTCCATGTTTGAATAGAAAAAAAAAAAAAACATTAATAATTCAATCCAAACTTAGAGTTGCGATTGGAAAAGTTATAATAATATTGGGCTTTATTTGTTTCATAGGGAGGCAACCCCTGTTGATTTTGGTAAGCTGGATATATGTATTAATAAATTCAGAGGCACCAGTTCCAGGTATTTATTTTTTTCTTGGCTTTGTGCTAATAACTTGTATTTCGAGTAATTTTAGAGATTCTTTTTGTGTTACTCTTGTATCCCTTCTCAAAAAAATTGTATCCCCTGTCAAAAAAGATAAAAGAATTTCTTTATCGGGCCTGGATTCAATTATTAATATTTCTCATCTAATTATAATCTTCAAAAATTAGACATGGTGGGTTAATTAATTAGAAGCTCTACTTCCTAATAAATAACATAAAAGGACCCTTTCCCCTTCCGCACTTTAAATAGAAATAAATAAAACTACAAATAATCACTTTAGTATTTTTGTGTTATCTTTTCTTATCGTTATTTTATTTGCAGCGTTGGTACTCATAACCTGGTTATTGAAATAGACAAAATGGTGGAAAGTTGCACGAAAGGCAATATAGAGGGGTAATTTTTTTTTTTTTTCGGAATACTAAATATAGTTTTATATGCAAGTATTTCTTTTTCAAATATGATTTTAGACTAAAATTTAATGATTATGATGAAGGTGAGATTGAAGTAACACCTTGAGCGTAAGTCATCATATATACAGTTAATTACAAGAGTGAGATTTATTTAACAACCTTCATATTGCTCATACTTTAGATTAGTAATAATGCAAAAGCATTATAAGAAATTATTGACTTGTCCATGAATATATAAACAGTTGTAAGATTGGATTCTCGAGCATGAAACAAGAACTTGACATTATGAAGAACAAACTGGGAGCCTATCAAGAGGTCTATTTCTCTCTCTGACATATGCACATGCAAAACAAATACAATGATCACAACTATATTTTCTTGCTTAATTTGGAATAAATAAGTGATATGTTAATTTGTTTTTTGTTCATTTTTCAGTTGTTGAAACAGGACAGAGGTGGCTCGCCTCTCCCAGATGAAGAAGATATGGTTACCAAGAGTAACTAGTATTTGGTGATTTACATGGTGTAAATTCACCAACTCTTCATAATTTTTAGTAGTAGTGAATAAAAAACAAGCGATTTCCCATGTGTTGTTCCACTTGGCTGGAAACTAGTTTCTCCAAATATGATATGTGGGACTTAACTTACTTGCTAAGTTTGTCTGTAATAAAGGTTAATTAGCTAACCTAAAAATATGCTCGTGTTAGACTATATATATATCTTTACCAACTTTAGTTAATTTTAATATTTTAAATTTATATGAAATATTTTCTTTCTTTCCTTACCGTACTTACATTATGTAGTAACTCAAATAATTAACTAGGTATAAGTAGCTTAGTTAAGGGATGGATTTGGGGTTTGGGTTACTAAAATTATTTAAGGGGCGATTTGGACTGTAGTGCGGACGTACGCTAGGTCAAGCTAACGTACACTGCTGTTTTTAAAGTGGACGTATATTGTTGATTTTAGTGCGGACGTATGATGGGGGACTATTGGACGTACGCTTTACAAATCGTACAACGGACGTACATGGGACCACCAGATGTACGCTACTTTTTGAAATACTCCTTGGTTAATATCTAAACGTACGAGGCAGCATTTGAACTGCTGGAGAAAAACCACCGGATGTACGCTAGGATTGGGTGGATGCTCGCTGCTCTTTAGAGAATTGGTGACAGCCCTCTCCTATAAATAGCCCCTACCCCTTTCGTTTTTCACACTCTTCAGATGCCCCCAGGCTGCCAGTGTGTGTTTGAGTGTGTTTTATGAGTGTTTGTGAGGTCTTTGTGTGTTTCGAAGCTTTCGTGAGGAGGAACTCTTAAAGTTTTGCTTCAAAGAGGTAACGTTCAGTTCCTTAGCTTTTTAATGTGTCGTTATACTGCTTGATTGTTGTTTTGTTGTAGCTAGTTGTAGTTATTAGCTTAGTTACGCCATAAATCTCGTTTAGGTTAGCATTTTGTTAATTTAGAATCCGTGATAGCCTTAGGAGTCAGAGAATAGGCGGATAGTAGAGAGAAAATGAAGTTCTCCCTAAAAATCTCGGAGAGGACGTACGGTCTTGAGACCGAACGTACGGCCCGGTGTGTCATAGTGGATGTACAGCCACAAGTTCAGACGTACAGCTAGAGTGTGACAGGGAATCCTATTTTCACCAGCTGTCTCATAGCTCATATTTTCCTTACTCTATAGTTGTTTTAGTAGAAGTAAGACTAATAGAAGGTTTTTTACAAATTTAGAGAACCTGGATAAGTTGAAGTACTCAGAGAAGTTTTTCGATCCATGTGAGTTTTAACTCACATAATGCTCGATGTTATTTTTTCATGCACTGCATATCTATTTTGTGTACTAAGAAAACATGCATATTTTTCAACTCTCACTGTTATATTTGCTGCACATAAAATCTGACATTTGAGAAAATCGTTGTACTAAAATGCTAATAAAGTGGGACTTGTAAAAGAAACATGCATGTAAAATACAGACAAAATAATTTACATTGTATAATATGGTACACCAGTACATGCAGTAGTAATGGCCATGAGCTTATTATACATGTTAACTTTATGGTCAAATGTGTGATTTATATGGGCTTTGAATTCAATGGTTGTTTGTGGCCGGCGCAGCCTTAACGGGCGGTCACTATAGGATGGACATCATTAGTGGTGTGTGCCACCCGATACTCGATCGTGCCGCTAGTGTTACGTGACGAACGCAATGGTCAGCAATCGGCATTGTATTACAAGTCTCTTGGGACAGCGCCAACCCTGTTAAGAAGGGGTAATATCTTGGGTAGACTTGTAATGCCCCTAAAATTAGCCTCGGCTAATCCGGTGGAGTCATTGGCAATTTGTCAATTCAAGCCAACTTGTGACCAAAAGGGAAATCACCATTATAAAACTGCCAGAGTAAATGCAAGGGAGTGTGAATAAATCTGAGTTACTATGATTCATCAAGTAAGAACATGGAGCTACTAAATAGTAAAGACAAACATATAATTATAAGTAAAGCATAACCAGTCAAATAGTAGCATCTTTACCACTTCCATAACAGTAAACCAGGTTACCTGAAGAATAATAAACGCGTAAGTCTAACGATTTAGTAAGTAAACCTCACACTTAGGTATGACATGAACTCAATTAATGAAAGTAAATGTGCAATTTGAGTAATAACCAAAAGATGGCATTACCTCCGTTAATACACCATTTGATAGGTTTTAGGTTTTCAAAGCTTATGGTGTGGAACTGGCGATAATTACCTAACTGTTTTAATGCAAGAAAAGGCTAATGCATTACAAGTTATAACTCTCATACATGGTTTACTCGAGATATTACACATTCTCAGCAAGGTTGGTTCTGTCCCAAGGGACCTATAATACAATGCCAGTGCCCCAGCCATTGCACAACATACTATGCGTAACATTAGTGTCACGATCGAGTCCGACCTCGAGTGGCTCACACCAACTAATGACGTCCGTTCTATGGTGACCGAATCATTGAGAATAGTTGCACCAGGATCACAAAACCAATGGATCTAAAGTCCTGTATAATACAAACATTTGACCATAATACACAGTTTATATAGTAAGCCCATGATCGTTCATATCGCACGTACCGGTGTACTATGTCTTACGATGCATCTTAATAGTTAATTAATAACGGTTACCAAGTAATTACAGAAAGTAGGCATGCTCATATCATACTCATGGTCAGTCAATTGACATATCCCATGTTTTATGTAAAAAAAGGTTTCAATGTTTACTTACCTCGCACATTCGAGCGAATCCTCTGATGAAGTTAAATTTTTCATAATGGATACAAAACACCGTCATTCTAGGCCCTATCTAACCTAAAAATGTAACTAGGCTAAGGCATACACGTGTGAAACTCAAAACTGGTGCTTTGCCCATTGACTATACGTCCGACCTCGATGGCATATGTCCGCTCAGTGTGTTAAGCACACCGTTTTAAGATTTGAACAGTGCATGGTCCATATAGCACTTCTAGACCTCTAAACCTTCTCTAAGCTAATAAAAGAGCATATGCAATGTAAGAAATCACAACACGATGGAATTTTGAAAAAGTTCTTTGTAAACATTATCACTTTTAAGAAGAAACTTGACGAACACTTTGAAACTCAACAAGGCATAACACAAAGACTATAACAGTGTTAAATACAAGGGAAACAAGGATTACCCCAAAGCTGAGCATGGACATGGTCTCCCATCCTTGGAAACTCCTCTTTGAAGTACTCTTTCTCACCAAACTCTCTCTTAAAACGTGGAAAGGGGTTCTGGTAGCCTAGGGGTACACCAGAGGGTGAAAATGGGCGTGAGAAATGAGACGTGGGTGTGGACATTTATAGGGAAAGTCCGCCACCAACTCTTTGTCAGACCAGCGGACATTCGGCAACCCTAGCGGACGTTCGACAACCCTAGCATACGTCCGACAAGGTTCTTGCAAAGTGGTCAAAAGGGTGTCTCGTACTTTCAGGTATTACCCAAAGGGTATTCAAAAAGTAACATACGTTCGATGGTCCCATGTAAGTCTGCTAGTATGGTTTGCAAAGCGTACATTCGATGGCCCCCCATGTACGTCCGCACTACAGTCAATAGCATATGTCCATCTCCTAAGGATCAGTGTTTGGCTTCTTTAGGTCTTAGGTCTCGTCTAAGCTGCTTTATAGAAGGCTTTGTTAAACGCTCTCAACAGACAAGGTTTTGCTTTTATTGGGGTATAACAAGACCATACTGTTGAACTATGATTGTTATTTGTATCATATGCATATACTATAATATATATCACTCATAATATAAATTGTCATGATGAAACTTTTATTTTCTTTATAAAAATATCTGAGTTCATTACTAAATTAGCATGAGCATTATCTGCGTTAAAAATCACTAAGTCTTAGACTTACCCTTTTATTTATGTTCTTCCTCATCATTTTGAATACTTGCGATTTAACTGCATTAAAAGAGGATGCCGTCGGAGCACATTTGAGTGATCGCTTAGGATTTGATACAGGTGATCTTTGAGGACATGGTTCCCATTTTGGCTTAGGACTAGGTGGGAGGATGGAGGCATCGCCTG
Organism: Carpinus viminea; assembly: GCA_013348765.1. Taxonomy (NCBI): domain Eukaryota; kingdom Viridiplantae; phylum Streptophyta; class Magnoliopsida; order Fagales; family Betulaceae; genus Carpinus; species Carpinus viminea. Next base: position 13,727,764 of record CP054667.1, read on the forward strand.
TGTAGATATGATAGAGATTCTGATTTCGCTGGCTTTTCTTAAGCTTAAGTCTAAACTGTGATTTGTTGATCTTTTGAGAACAATGATGTTATGTTTATTTTGGTATATACTCCTTACTTGATGATGGTTTAATGACCAGTACATTTGATGATTATCTATGTGATAGTGTTGATGTTATTATATTTTCTTTGGTGCATGTTGTGTGATGTTTTAATTACTATATTTTATTCCTATAGTCTTAGTAAAGTCTTTCGTTGTAGCTTTCTTGTTACAATGAGAAAAGTTGAAATCCCTGAGTCTTGTTTAAGGATAGGGCTGGGAGGCAAGCTATATGATCAATTACTAGTTAATTGATTTGCCCGTGTGGTCGTCACAATTGGTATTAGAGCTTTATATTCTGAAAGACTATAGGATAAAGGGAAAGAGAACTTAGGCCTTCACACTATAGATTCGGCTAGATAGACGATTAGGACTTAGCATGTAGACTTGGTTGCTTGGTTCTAAAAGATTCGATCCTAACTCTGCTCTTCATTGCAGAGTATGCTGCCCTGAAGGAACCCTGCAACCGGATCTAACGAGTTGGAGATCGAAAGTCTTAAGGGCAATGTTCACCCTGAGCCAGTGGATATCCCTACATATGAGACAGCACCCCCAAAAAGTCAAGTGATGGACGCGATTGGCAAGTTGGTGTTGGCCTTAGATTGCAATAGGGTTGTGAGATAGCAAGTTGAAGGGACTAGATGTTCTTTGAAGGACTTCTGTAGTCATCACTTAGAAAGTTTTGACGGAAGAGGTGATCACATCCGTGCAGAGAACTGGCTAAACTATGTGGAAAAGTTGTTAGCCACTCTTGGATGCACGAATGAGCAAAGGTTGGCTTATGTTGCTTACAAGCTGACGGAGAAGCTAAACGTTGGTGGCAGGATAAGAAAGTTGTGCTTGTCGCTGACTTATGTTCGAAGATTGCCATTTCTTGGGAAGTCTTTAAACACGTGTTCAATGGCACTTCTTTTCTCGAGTCGTGCAAGAGGTGAAGGCACGGGAATTCTTGGATTTGGTCTAAGGAGGAGATGACGGTGATCGAGTATGTTACAAATTTTTTGCAATTGTCGTGTTTCGACATGTACCTCATTCCGAATGAGGAGAAGAAGGCGAAAAAGAAGTTTGAGACGGGTCTAAACTCTTGTATTGAGATTATGACAAGCTATTTCGACATTTGGGATTTCTCCCAATTGGTCTATCGGGCATCAATCTATGAGGAAAGTTTGAAGGAGAATGTGGTGGAGTATGCTAATCAGAAGATGATGGTTTAAGGACCTTGTACTTCGGTCGGAGGGGCCGGCTAGCTGAAAGGATGGCGGTGGGGAGTTGTCCACCTCAGAGGTCACAAGGAACCAGATGTCAAAGTTGTGCAAGAAGTGTAACCGAGCACACTAAGGGCCCTGCAGGATGACAACTAAAACTTACTATTGGTGCGGCCAGTTTGGGCACTTCAACAAGGATTGCATGGGCAAGGGAGTTGCTAAGAAACCCTTGATGCCAACTCGAGTCTACGCGCTTGTTCTTGGAGAGCCATAAGGAGGATTGAAAGTACTGACATGTACTGTCTATACTTGGATTTGAAGCTTCAGTTTTGTTTGATTCAGAGGCTACCCACTTTTTCATATCTATTATGTTTGAAAGGTTGTCTAGACTCGCAGTACAAACTTTAGAACATGGTCTAGCTGCAACTACTCTTGTAGGGAAACTGTGGTATGTAAGCGTGTAGTTTGCGAATGCCCTATTAGCATTTGTGGAAGAGTACTTCCCACAAACTTAGTTGTTCTCCTTATGTTTAGTTACGATGTTATTCTTGGAATGGATTGGTTGACAAGGCATTTTGGTGATTATTGACTGCACTTGGAAGCAAGTGACGCTTAAGCTGTGGGGAGTGGGAGAAGTGACGTACGTTGGATCGCGAGTGAGGTCTTTACCTCCAACGATTTCGGCTGTTCGGGCTAGAAAGCTTATCATCGGAGGAGGGCAAGCATTCTTGGCATTTGTTGTCACTTCAACAAAGTAGGAGAAGAAGGATCTGCTGGACATTCCTGTGGTGTACGAGTATCTAGATGTCTTTTTGACAAACTACTTTAGATCACCACCACAGAGAAAGGTGAAGTTTGGGATTGAGTGCGTGCCAGGCACTAATCCTATTTCTAAGGCACTGTATAGGATGACGCTGTCGAAGTTGAAGGAGCTAAAGGAACAGCTCCAGGAGCTTTTGGATAAAGGCTTTATTCGCCCTAGTACATCACTGTAGGGAGCGTTGATGTTGTTCATAAGAAAGAAGGATGGGTCAATGAGAATGTGCATAGACTATCGTGAGTTGAATAAGGTGACGATCAAGAACCGATATCCTTTACCAAAGATTGTTGATTTTTAGATCAGTTGCAAAGGGTGCTGTTCTCCAAGATCGATCTGCTCAGGATATCACCAAGTGAGGGTGAAGGAAAAGGATATTCCTAAGGCAGCCTTCAAGACTCCTTATGGACACTACGAGTTCTTAGTTATGAAAGTTGGACTAATTAACGCGTCAGCTGTCTTTATGGACACAATGAACAGAGTCTTTCATAACAATTTAGATCAGTTCACTGTGGTCTTTATTGACAATATCCTGATCTACTCAAAGACGCCGAAGAAGCATAAGGAGCATCTACGGAAGGCATTGAAGAGGCTTCAGAGAGAGCAACTCTATGCTAAATTCGAGAAGTGAGTTTTGGCTAAATAGCATGTATTTCCTTAGGGCATGATTTATGGTGAAGGAGTAGCAGTTGACCCGAAGAAAGTGAAGGCAATAGTGGAGTGGACTAGGCTAACTAGCGTGTTTGAGATTCGGAGTTTCTTAGGACTTGCTGGTTATTATCGACGCTTCATCAAAGGTTTTTCGAAGTTGTCGAGACTATTCACTACTCTGACCAAGAAGAATGCTCGTTTCGTTTGGAAGGACGAGTGTGAGCTTAGTTTCCAAGAGCTAAAGAAACGATTGGTGGCTGCTCCAATGTTGGCATTACCTATGGAATCTGATAATTTTGTGGTGTATAGCGACGCCTCTAAGAAGGGTTCAGGGTGTGTACTTATGCAGAATGACAATGTTATTGCCTATGCTTCATACCAACTAAAGTCGTACGAGCAAAATTATCCTACACACAACTTGGAGTTGGCAGTGGTCATGTTTGCTTTTAAGATCTGGAGGCACTACTTGTATGGTGAGAAGTACGAGATCTATATAGACCACAAGAGCTTAAAGTACTTCTTTACCTAGAATGAGCTTAACATGAGGCAGAGGATGTGATTAGAGCTAATCAAGGATCATGATTGCAAGATCAATTATCATCTTGGCAAGGCTAATGTAATAGTAACGCGTTGAACAGGAAATCAACATTGGAGCTTGCTGCTCTTGGGATCTCTCAACCTTAGTTGATAGAGGAATTCACTGGGATGGGATTGGAAGTAGTAGGCGAAGGTACGCTATATATTGTACATAGGGAAGGAGAAAGAGTTTTGTCTTAAGGAGGATGGGTTGCTCACCCATTTCAAGCAAGTGTGTATACTAGGAAGTGGATGATTGAGAAAGGAGATAATGAGGGAGGCTCATCGTTCCCTGTACACTGTACATCCTGGAGGTACCAAGATGTACCAAGACGTGAAGGGGTCATATTGGTAGAACAATATGAAGAGGGGTATTGTGAAATTTGTGGAACAATGTCCAACCTGCCAACATGTGAAAGCAAAACATTTGAGGCCGGCGGGGACGCTCAAGCCGTTACTTATACCAAAGTGGAAGTGGGACGAAATTGCTATAGATTTTATCTTGAGGTTACCCAAGTCACCCACTGGAGAAGATTCTATTTGGGTAGTCATCGACTGTCTCACGAAGAGTGCTCACTTTATTCGAATGAAGGTTAAGGATTTGATGGATAAGTTGGCCAAATTATATGTCCAAAATATAGTCTGTTTGCATGGAGTACCATCGGTGATTATTTTGGATATAGACTTTGTTTTATCTAAAGGTTTTGGCAAAGTCTTGAAGAAATGGGGACAGAGTTGAAGTTCAGTACCACTTTTCATCCCCAAACAGATGACCAATTTGGTGAACGAACCAAATTCTGAAGGATATGTTGAGGGCATGTGTGTTAGAATTTAAAGGTATTTGGGTTCAGTACCTACCTTTGATCGAGTTTGCCTACAACAACAGTTATCAGACGACTATTGGAGTGCCACCGTATAAAGCACTCTACAATGTAAGTGTTAGTCGCCCTTGTATTGGGACAACGTTGGTGAGAAGTAGACATTAGGGTTAAAGCTAATTCAAGACACTCGTGATAAGGTGTTTGTTATCACAGAAAGGATAAGTGCAGCTCAGAGTTTGTAGAAGAGTTATGTTGATAACCGAATGGGGCCCTTAGAGTTCAAAGTGTGAGATTGTGTGTTTCTTAAAGTATCACCCATGAGGGGAGTGATGTGTTTTAGGAAAAAGGAAAAGCCTAGTCCCCGATTTATTGGACCGTTTGAGATCACCCAGAGAGTAAGGAAGTTGGCATATAGGATTGCCTTATCCCCAGATTTGGTCGGGACACATGACATATTCTACATATTTATGTTGAGGAAGTACATTGCTAACCCCGATGAAGTTGTGGAATATGGGTCATTGAAAATCCAAGAGGGACTAGTGAAGATCGTGGATAAAAAGGAGTAGGTACTACATACCAAGATGATTCCTATCATTAAGGTATTGTAGCGCAACCACGGAGTCAATGAAGCATCGTGGGAAGTAGAGCATGACATGTAGAGTCACTATCCGCATTTGTTTGAATGATTGTGTATGACTTTTTCTTTTAAGATTATACTTGGACAGTATGCATATTTCCATTTTGGGTAAGGAAATAGTTTACTAAGAAAGAGTTGTTTCCTTCAAGATTATGGCACCTATATCAATCGATCTGGATTGTATGTGAAACTACTCCTTTTGTGAGCTGATGGACCTGGGAGTAGAGATTGATGATAATTGGTATAGTGTGGGCAATATCGAGTACGGCGCACTCAATGACTTACGAGGTGATTCTTTGTTGCTGTTTGAAGATGACTTAATGCCAATTAATGGTTGGGAGGAAATGCCTCAAGAACCTACTGAGCACGATTTTGATGACTCTACTGATGGAAGGTAACATCCTACTACTCTTCTTTAAGTGCTGTTCTTTTAGTATTTATCTAGAAATTTCGATGATGAAATTTTTATAAGAAGTAGAGAATGTAATGACCCAAATAATTAACTAGGCATAAGTAGCTTAGTTAATGGATGAATTTGGGCTTTGGGTCACTAAAATCATTTAAGGGGCGATTTGGATTGTAGTGTGGACGTACTTTAGGTCAAGTGGATGTATGCTATTGTTTTTGGTGCGAATGTATGATGGGGGACCACTAGATGTATGCTCTACAAATGTATAGTGGACGTATGCGGGACCACCTATTTTTGAAATACCCCTTGATTAATACTTGAACATACAAGGCAGCCTTTGGACTGTTGGAAAAAAACCACCGGACGTACGTTAGGATTGGGAGGACATCTGCTACTTTTCAAAGAGTTGGTGGCAACCCTTTCCTATAAATAGCCCCTACCCCCTTTCATTTTTCACACTCTTCAGACGCCTCCAGGCTACTAGTGCGTGTTTGAGTGTGTTTTGTGAGGTCTTTATAAACACATCTGAGTTTATTACTAAACTGGCATGGGCATTATCTGCGTTAAAAATCACTAAGTCTTAGACTTACCCTTTTATTTATGTTCTTCCCATCATTTCAAATACTTGCGCGGTTTAGTTGCATTAGAAGAGGATGTTGTCGGAGCACACTTGGGTGATCGCTCAGGATTTGATATGTTTGATCTTTGAGGACATGGTTTCCATTTGGCTTAGGACCATGTGGGAGGATGGAGGCACCGCCCGTGCAATATGATAGAGATTCTAATTTTGCTAGCTCTTCTTAAGCATAAGTCTAGACTGTGATTTATTGATCTTTTGAGAACAATGATGTTATGTTTATTTTGGTATGTACTCCCTACTTGATGATGGTCTGATGACCAGTACATTTGATGACTATCTATGTGATGGCGTTGATGTTATTATATTTTCTCCGGTCATGTTGTGTGATGTTTCAATTACTATATCTTATTCATATAGTTTTAATAAAGTCTTTTCTGCAACTTTCTCATTACGACGAGAAAGGTTGAAATCCCTGAGTCTTGTTCCACGAGGGACAGGGTTGGGAGGCGAGCCATGGAATCAATTACTAGTTAATTGATTTACTTGGTCATCACACATTACAACCTCAATTATGGTACCAAAATTTCATGCAACAGAATAGTACACCTATATATATATGAGCTAGGTCCTTCGATAGGGACGAAGGCAAAGTTTAGTATGGGTAGTGGTCAAGAGCCAATAAATTGAGTTGTTAGGGGCGATATGCAATAAAAAAAATTACCTTATAAATTATTTAATTTTACTTTCAATATATATATTATCTTACGAATTGCGGGGTGGCCATGGCTTATATGAGACACCCTTTTCCTCTGTCTATGTCCTTGGATATTTCAAGTAAATGGAGCCATATTGCACAGGCACACACCTAAAAAGATGGGCACAAGCAAACGCATGCAAGAGAACAATTTTATCTCAAATAATATCTATTACATTTACTCACTTTTTTATACAATTTTTTTATACTCATTTGTAGCTTTTAAAATCACCATTGGATATGAAATAAATCTTTGTTGAATTTTGATCCAAAGCCAGCTTCTATTTCCAGCAAGCACGTGATCAACCTTTCTTCTAACTGCCATCATCCGCCTAATGTGCTCCTTTTTTTGGCTTTCCGCTTTTATTTTTTTTGTATTTTTTTGGTTTCTGCTATTTTTTCCTTGTTATTTGTCCCTTATTTTATATTTCTTGTTGTTTTGATGCTTGTAATAAGGATCTATTCTCTTGTTGATCCATGGAGTAATGCTACAAGTCTCTCTTGTCTCCATCTTAAGTCCATCCAAGAATGATATGGTTATTAAAATCACCATTAGGCTTGTGATTGATCATTATTGAATTTTGATCAAATGGTAATTTTAATAGTCATATCATTCTTAGATGGACTTAAGATGGACACAAGAGAAACTTCAAGAATTATTTTGATTCGTGAGGTATTTGTTTATGATCCAGACCCTTAGGTTGTGGATGAGATTTATATCCTGGCTTTCAGGTCAAGGAGGAAGAGTTTCAGTATGGGGTTTTCTACTCTCATGTTGAGGAATAAAAGCTACCTATGCATTGGAATGGGTCTGTAAGGACCAGATCTATCGTTATATCTGTAGATTAGTTATGAGTTAGCAGATTTTGTTTGAGATTGGGATGGATGTATCTTTGACGTCATCTTTGATGTTTATAACCTCGTAGCTTCAGCTATATATGGTTGCTTTAAAGAATTTTGTTATGTATTGTGAGATCTTTATGCTCGTATTATCTTTCAATGAATGTGACTGAAATATTTCCTCTTAAAAAAAAAAAAAAATCCACTTATAGATGTAGAAAATTTGTGTAAAGAAATAAGAATAAGTGTATTATTATTATTATTATTATTTTATCTCTTCAGTTCAATTTTGTAAAAGTAGAATAATGACATGAGTACGACGGAATACTTGTCCATAAAATTATCCTATGTTTTACAATAATGCAGGCTTTCAATCTAAGAATAATTTTTTTTTTTTTTGTCCTTAAGAGGTAGTTCAATTGGCTAGGACCACGCCTAATGAAGCGGATGTCACTAGTTTGAATCCTCATTTCTCTCTTGTGTGGACATGTTAAAAAAAAAAATGTCATTTTTTTTAAGGTTTGATACGAACACAATAAAAAATCAACTTATTTCCAACTTCTCTCATACATGGCATTTAAAAAAAAAAAATTCCTTTGCTCTGGCGAACTCACCACCCACCTGCTTCGGCGACGACGACAACAGAAACCATCGGTGATGGCTGACCCACGGCTGAGTCACGGCAGACCTAATGGCTGGGTCTGCTATGACCCAGCTGTGGGTCACCATCTCCGGCGACTCTGGGTCACCATCTCTAACGACTTTTCTACCAAACCCAGCCTAAAAAATCGATTTTAATGCCTCAAAAATCGATTCTAATGCCTAAAAACTCGTTTCTAATACCTAAAAAATCAATTATAATGCTACAAAACTCGTTTCTAATGCCTCAAAACTTAATTTTGGATTCAAAACTAAAACCTAGAGGGGAATGTTAACCCTTTTTGGGATTTTATCATCATAAAATTAGAGCCAGTTTATCATCCTAAAAGTTGCCAGATCCATGTGAAAACCAAAGAAAAAATCGGCGAACTCACCAGTCGTGAGTGTTGCAAAACCAGTGGCCAGCCGTGGGTCTCGTTCTTCCTTCTCTTATTTCTCTCTTTTCTCTTTTCTTTCTTCTTTAGTTGAAAATCAGCTACATTAGGGTGTAGGTTTTTTCTGTACATTTTTTCCCCTTTATGTGAAGTGTCCTCCTATTAGGTGCTACAAAACCCACCTTTTGCCATGTAGGAGAGAAGTTGGACATAAGTTGGATTTTTGTTGTGCCTTTAACATTTTCCTAAAATATATGTAGTTAATTATTACCCCTCAAGGTAAACAATGCATATATATATTTGAAAGGAAAATGCTAGGGGTTCTCCTCGTAGATTCTCTTGGCGTTTCTCAATCTTACGTAAAACATAATTTAAGAAAAATAAAATTCTAATAGCCTCCATCACCGGTTTTTTTAGACATTAGCACCAAATTTGTGAGGCATTAGCACCAAAATTGAGACATTAGCATCAAATTTAGGATGATCAAATCCATTTTGAGTGATATCATCCCTAAAGGTTAACCTTCCACCCTTAGGTTTTAATTTTGAATCCAAAAACAAGTTTTAAAGCATTAGAACCTAACTATTAACTCATAAAAATTAATTTGTTAGCAAAAAAACGGTACTACAATTTTATTTTTTCTTAAATCATATTCTATGTAAGACTAGGAGAACTCTAGGAGAACACTATGGAGAGAACCCCTCTTGTTGTATTATTGTGGGAAAATTTTCTTAAAAAACACAATGTCTTGGATACAAACAGGTGTTACCCCGTACCAGACTTTTTCCTTCCCTAACAGTAACGCATACTTTGCCAAGGAATGAACTACTATGTTAGCACCCCTATTAAAGTGGCTAATCTCCCAACTTGGTAAACAGTGCATATCTTAGTTTGGGGTTCAGTAACATTAACCAATGATTAATTTTGTTAAATCATTACATGTCTCAAAAACTTAAGTTTAATTGGAAGAGATAAATTTAATCATTTAATCAATACTTTAATAAGCCTATTGTACCATTAACTCGTCCCTTAAGACCACCGACTCAATGAAACACATATTTTCTGTAGACAGGCATGCCATGGCTCAAAATGGGTGGCGACTAAATTTTATTTCATTTTTTTTGACATGTGGGGGCTAATTTTATTTTATAATCACACAAAAATCAAGATCTATAAACATAAAGCATAGTTACTTTTTTTTTCCCATTTGTTTTATGATTGATGAAGAAGATAAATAGATATTGTACATTCTCTGCAGCATATTTACCAGCTGGGTACTTAAAATAAGATGATGTTTACTATTTCACCATGTCATATTTCTTAGATGACTGCTTATCACATAAATATTGTTGCATTTGTTATATTTTTGAATGATTGTTTCTCACATAGTCGGCATGTCCTAACTAGTCATACATTTTTAATGTTTACTCTGATTTTTGCTGCATATGTTTTCCTTTAGTTATTTCTTTTGCCTATATATTTTCCTCACTGCCTTCCCCTTTCGACATTCAAAAGCCTTCAATTTAGTCCTAGTCTAGTTCTGTTGTATTAGTCGCTCTCTTCTTTGTGAGAATGGATAGCAAGTCAATGGATACCAATTCATCGGATAGCAATTCAGTGAAAGAAAAGATTGCCACCATGAGGAAATCTCTCTTTCTTGAGGTCTTTCTATTTTTCTTCTTTCTCTTTTTTTCTTTTATCAAAAGAAACGTTGATACTAGTTTTCCCTTCCTCTTCAATAATATAGGTTTTTTATGTTAAAATATAAATTAAACGATTAAATTCACATTTTCCTATCAAGATTCTAAGTTCGAATATTGACTCCGTCCTTCCCTCTTCATCTTAATTAAATATTTCATGTATTGATACCTACTTATTTTAGAATATAAATTAAACAATTAAATTTACCTAGCCTCTTTAACTTTTTGTGGCTAGATTGGAAAGTAATTAAGCTTGTTTAAAATTTTCTGCCTACATTGTATGGTCTCATAAATACTCCTTACAATCTGAGTAAGTGTTCTGCATGGATCATATGCAACACTAGCTAGTTTTTCATTTCCTTACCTTTTTTCCATAATTATTCGCTCTGGATGTTTAAGGACCGAAATAATTCATGGAAACAATTAGACATTTAGACGATTGGATAGGGCTTTAATAAACCAGTCTGTTTGACAACCAGCTCGATATCCTCTTGGTTTAGCTCGAGCTAGCTTGATACTATAGAAACCCGCTTGAGTAGTAAATGATACATACCGACTCACTCAAAAAACTTGATAGGGGCTAGTGAGCCAAGCTCATTTAAAGCTCAACCGGTTCATTTGCCTGACTTGTTAGCTTGTTTGTATATCTTGTATGTATCTTTGTGTGTGTGTATATATATTTATTACTAAAAAGTAGTTATATAAAATTATAAATTTAAGAACATTTATTAGTAATTAAGTAACATATGTAACATAAATTACTTAATATTTATATGTATACTATAGATAAATGTTTAAAGGTTGTTTTAAATTTCGGGCTTGAACTCTGCTCGGATCATATATTAAAGAATTTAATAACTTAGCTCGAGTTCAAGTTGAGTTCGGCTTGGCTCGAATAGCATTTTCAGCGAATTCGAGCTTCAACTCGAGCTTACCCGAACTAAACGAGCCAAACTTGAACACACATTTCATTGCTCGGCTCGAACTCGAGTTTGGCTCAAATAAGCATCTTCTTAAACAAGTTGGTCTAAAAATTATAAAGCTTGATTCAGCTTCGTTCGATTACCACCCTATAATTGGACGTCAATAGCTCAAGCACTCTCTTTGTCCTAGAAGCTTACTCCATGCAAAAATATTTGTGGGAAATTAAAACTCAAATATTTAGTGTTGAGTTTTTCAATTTAAGCCTGCTTCATCCATCTTATCACTGGAATAGAGCTTGAGTTATGCCTTTCCCTTCTCCATATATGAAAAAGCATCATAATTAAATTGTCTTCACTTAACTAAAGAAAGTAGTGAGATCTGAAAGATAAAAGTTATTATCGAAATATAATACTAATTAGTAATTACCCATTTGTGTTATTGTAGGAAATCCTTAATGAGCAGTTGATCACTGCATTGGAGATGATGGAAGATGACGAAAATCCAAACTTTGTTGATACAATTGTCAGTAGTTATTTGAGTGAGACAACAAATGATATATATGCCATTGAACAAGCATTGTGAGTGGCATAATATGAAATTGATTCTCATGTATTTTTCATTTTGATTAAACCTTATTAATTAATTTTTATTTGATGTTAATCAAATTTTACCATGTCTTATAAATATGAATCTAATAATAATAATAATAAAATTTCAAATTTAAGCTTGTTAATGGAAATAGTTATAATAACATTAGGCTTTATTTGTTTAATAGGAACGCAACCCCCCCTGATGAGGCTAAGGTGTATCAATGTCTTCTTATAGTCAAAGGCCGCAACTTCAGGTTTTTTGTTTTTTGTATTTTTGCTGGGTACTTGCATGAAAAAAAGAAAAAGAAATTTCTCTGTCGAGCCTGCATTCAACTATTAATATTTTCCTCCAATAATCTTCTAACATTAGACATATAGTGAGTTTGAAGCTCTCCGCCCTAACAAATAAATATAAATTGAAGCAACTACGTACATAAAAATAATCACTCTTGTTTTTAGTATTTTATGTTTTCTTAATTTTCTAACTATTATTATGATTTCAATCATTATTGTTATTTGCAGCTTTGGTGCTAATAAGGTGAATATTGAAATCATTAAAATGCAGGATTGTTGCAAGGGAGGCGACATGGAGGGGTACTGTTACCCAACTTGAATTTTTTTTAAAAATATTTTTGAGCCCTTATTTAATAATTTGGATTTCTAAATATAGTTTACCTGCTTATATTTGTCTCCAAGATTTGTTTATCAACCTGAACATACCCTGATATTGCTTATACTTTACGTTAGTACTAATACTGCTAAAGCATTATAATAAATTATTGACCTGTCCATGAATGTATAAACAGTTGTAAGGCTGGATTCCCAAGTCTGAAACAAGAGTTTGATACTCTGAAGAATAAATTGGAAGAGTATCTGAAGGTCTATCTCTAATCTCTAATCTCTAGCTAGTTCTTTCACACACACGTATATACAAACTAGTGGTAAAAATGTGGTTACAATTGAAGGTTCTTGGCTAAAATCACTAACCGTAACTGTCTAAGTGGTTAGTAAAATCAGCTAATCACCTTTACTAACTGCTTAAACAGACTGTTAGCTGTTATTTAATAATAATTGGCTAACCACTTTTGAGTAGAAAAAAATAAATTGATGTCATTTCTACGTAATACCCTATTACATAGTATATCTTTTCTAGATTTTTATACTTGTTTTAATATATTCAAACAAAGAAACGATGCCATTTTATGTATATATATATACACACAGTTAGCGGGCATTAATTTCCCTCTATTTCAACCCTAATACAGATACACATACAATTAATTTTAGTTGGAATAAATAAGTGATATGTTTGTTTTATGTTCATTTTGCAGTTGCTGCGCGACAAGAGTAGTCTGCAGCCACTTGTCGTGCCTGATGGAGATGTGGTTAGCAAGAATAAGTAGTATTTGGTGGGTTACATCAAAAACCAGGGGATTCGTTCACAGTGACTAGTTATGTTAACTTTTTACTGAGACAATTGCTTCGAAACTAGTTTTCTCCAAATATGATTTGTGAGAATTAGGTCCCTCATCAAGATTGCCTGTGTAATAATGATTACCTATTACTAATAAGACCCTCTTATGCCTGAAAACTTTAATTAATTTTTGTATTTTTAGCGTTATATGAAATCTTCCCATTCTTTGTATGACTCTTTGTATCAATATGCATGTGAACTTTAATTAATTTTTGTATTTTTAGTGTTATATGAAATATTCTCTTTATTTATTTATTTATTTCCTTTGTATGACTCTTAGTATTAGGATTTGCCCAAGCGGTGATCGCATTGGAGATATCAAATTTATCATAGCACGTTCTTTTTATATTTTCTTCGTTTTTGGAATTGGTTTACTGGTTTAGCCCATGCGCTAAAATATGGATAAAAGTACATCGAAAAACAATCTAATACAAACGTGGTAGGAATGAGAATGAATTCCAACAATTATTTCATCAATTGGCCGAGATAAAGATACATTAAAAAAAAAAACCCTTAATTGATTCAAAGTCTAGCTTAGGTTGGAATGCCTAGTTATTCGGCCACTTGGTCCTTAATCCTTACCTCAGCTTCTTTAGCACTACCATAAAAGTGAGCCTAATTAGAAATTGGGCAGATAATTGCTTACATTAATTATCAAGCTTCCTATCTATTAATATTTCCATAAGCTTTAAGAATAGGTATGTGTAAATTGATGTTGGGGCAATATCCAAAGCAAAACATAACCTTCGAAGTGTATGCGATTAATAAGTTGATAAGGCTTTTCAATAAATTATTGGACACCTCCCTTGTAAGAAAACTAATTTTGAAGGGGCAGTTAAGTTCTATTCAAGGTTTGTATCATTTGTTATTAGAGGCAAACACAACGTCAAGGATTCAAGTCACAGAGGACGCGACTTATGGGCTAGATTAAAATATTAATAGGTGAGCGGAGTGACTAATAGAGAAATATCTATTATTGTGTCAGTATCGATAAAGTGGGTTGCCGTAGACATCATTTCCTTACACTGACAGTTTTCAAAGATGAATTCTATCCAAGGTTTTCCATGAAATAAGCCTTTTGTGATAGATTCAAAATGACTTTTCATGACCTTAGGCCTAACAATTTTATTAAACATGATATGATTCATTGCATTTTCACTTTGAGGCATAAAGCTCATCCCAGCTCCAAAGAAAATGGTTTATGAGAGTTAAGTTACTTGCTGAGCTTGTTTGTATAAAGGTTACTTAATTAGGTAACTTATAAATCGTTTTATGCTCTTGTGTTGGACTATATATATATTTGGTTCATATTTTTTGAAATTAACTATTAAATTTATTAACTTATGTGGACTCCATATAAGTTAATTAATAACGAATAACCCACAAAGTTAATGATTGATCTACTGACTTTATAAGATAATATTAGTCAAATATAAAGAATTTATTGACCACTAACATTTCTCTATTTTTACATCCCACCGATTATAGTATTGTAGCTTGCCATAATTTTGTTAAGAAAAAGTATGGCTAAGGTCTTTTAGTTTAGCTACTCAAAATATTTGTTTATTTACTACTTTTTTATAGTTATTACTTTTTTTAACAATAGAGTACTCTCTATTTTATTTTATTTAAATATTATTTTTTAATCCATTTTTTTTTTAACCCAGATGTTCTTCACTCTCTCTTGCGCCTCTCTCCCTACCGGTGGAAGAACAAGAACCAAACAAATCTCTCATTCTCAGATTTTCTTCTCTTTATCTCCCGATCTCCCTTTTTCTCCCAATCTTTTTTTTTTTTTCCCTCTCTGCGTCTTAATCGCTCCCTCTCTTTTTGCCTCACTCACTCAGCATCTCATCCTCTCCCGCTCAATCTCCAACTCTCGGGTCTCTCTCCCTGTTTCTCCTCTCTTCTTTTCTCCCCTTCCCTTCTCTTTCACTCTCGTTCTCACAGATGCAATAACAGAGGGATGGGTTGGAGAAATGGGCTAGAAATGGATAAAAGCAGAACGCAAAGGGAGGATGGGCGTGAGAAATAAAATCAAGAGGGAGATTGAGACGAAGTTGGGTTGATTTTGATTCTTGATCTTGGAATGGGTTTGGAATGAGAGAGCTCGATCAGAGAAGAAGAAGGAGCGTTGAGGGAGAAGGGGAGACAGAGAGAGACAGAGACAGAGACGGAGAAAGAAAAGAGAGAAAAAAATTAAAAAAATTGGAAAGGAAAGAGAATATAATAAAATAATACTTGCAATTGCAACTGTAAATTGCTAAATTTAAAAGATTACTATAGCAATTGTAACTTAATAGATTACTATAGCAATTGTATGTAAAAATGATCAAGATTCCAATAATTTTTCTAAATTGTTAACTTAGTTGAAATCTCTATTAAATGATCTGTTTCAAAAATTAATACCCATTTAATATGTAGAGATAAACTTAAAATTTTGAATTTTAAAATTCAACCTAAATATGTGTTATCCACTAAAAAAAATAGGTGTTTTATTTTGAACCATTGATTATTTTTAATTTCAAACAAAGATACTTTGAAAAATTGTCAGATCTTGATCCTCTAAATGCTATTTTTAATTAGATTAATTAAATCTTGCCATATGTCATGTAATTATTATTTTTTTATATTTAAAAATTAAAATTTTTTTTAAAAAAAAAACAAAAATTTGGTGTAGTTTCTTTATTTTTTTTAGAAAACATCGACATATATATTTAAAAAAAAAAAAAAAATTTTGGTGGATTTCTTCTTCAAACTAAATTGGGGGTGGTTTGACCTCAATTTTTTAAAAATATATGTTTTTTAATTTTTTGTTTAAAATAAAATAAATTACATGACACATGTCAATATTTAATTGGTACATATGTTTTAGTTAGTCATAACAATGGAAGGACCAACGCCATTTAATTAATGGCGGTTAGCCACCTCCTTTAGCTTCAGGAGGTATCGATTCATCTCTTGGAGTAGCTCTGCTGGTGTATGAAGATTTTTAAGATGAGTGCTACATATTTTAAATTTATTTTTTGAAAGTTAGTTATCAAATGATGTGTCACAATCTCATAAAATTTATTATATTGGAAAAGTACGTCACCAATTCATGGGACGATGACACATATTTAAGAACCAATTTTTATAAAGCAATTTTGGATGCGTAGCATTTCTTAATTTTGGAACCACCCCCTATATATATATATATTCATTTTTTTGGTTTTTGAATTTTTACAGATATTTTTGTTTTATTAAAAAAAAATTAGAGATATTTTTTTCTTTTTATTTGTCTTCGAGGGAACATTGTCATTTTTTTTTTTTTGCTTTTTTTGGAGGAAAACATCGACACAATAGCATGGGCGTACATTGTAACAAGTCTTTTAAGAAGATGTTCTGGAAGAAGGCAGAAGGTGGAAGGGCAGCTTGTCATATACTGCACAAGTGGGCTATATCTTCTTCAACTGCACCTTGTGGGCAAGGTGCTCATAAAGGGGTGAGTATTTGTAAGAAGTAGTTGGGATTTGGGAAGTGGACTGGAATACAGCTGGCTGCGAGCATGTAACTTCTTCTGTTACACAGTCAAACGCACGTGTGCAATTATGGTTTTATTAGTTACAACTTACTTGAGTTTTAGTTCTCTGTAATATAATTCTATTGTAACTGGGCTAAGGGGTTTAAAAGGTTGAAGGAAGTCTTTATGTTTTCATTCAGACTTTTTGAGAAATATTCTGTGATTGAGTAGGAGTAGCATACTCTCATAGCTAAGTAGATTTGTAGTGAGTAGTTTGTAGTTGGAGTTTGATCAGCTTGAATTGATCTTTATAGAATCTACTTACAGTCTGAATAAGAATCCTTAGAGTTCACTCCAATTTCATTAACTTTTCTCTTTCAAATCCTACTGAAACTGTTTGGAGTGTTACATACATTGACAATGAAATTGTAATTTGGAGGGAGTATATGTAATTTTTCCATTATAAAAAAGGTACAAAAGAAAAAACTAAATTCTAAGAGGTTACATTATAAATATATCACCAATAAGTTAATTATTACCCCTTAAGGTAAACAATGCATATCTTTGTTGGAGTAGGATCCTCTCCAGTCCAAAATGGACCAGAGAATATCCAGTTCATGGATGAGATTTAATCTTAGAAATTCTACAATTATGAGTCACCTGTCCCACTAGTTAAATATAATAAAAAATATTATTTTATATTAAAAAAATAAATAATTAAATCATTTTTAAAAAAAGGGTGGTTGGCCACCCTATTGGGGGTGAACCACCCTAGTTGGTGGGGTGGCCGAAGCCACCTCAAGGCCCTTGTCCGCCACCCCAATGGAAATCTAAAAATCGTTTGGCCCTTGGGGGTGGGACCACCCCCAAGGGCCATAGGGGTGGCTTTGGCCACCCCAAGCCCAACATGGGTGGTCCGACGGTCCGGCCACCTAGAATGGCCAAACAATTTTTTTAGATTTTAAAATTATTTAAGGGAAAAATATAAAAAAATAGCCCTCAAACTACCAAAAAATTGTATTTTGGCCCCCTCCATTGGTATTACTGTCAAAATGGATGAAAAATTAAAACTACGTCGTTTTGGCAATGATAAGTTACTAAAATGCCCTCCTAAAAAAAATCCATATTAAAACAAAGATCAAAACATCGTCGTTTTGGCTAAAATTAGGGTTTTCCACCCTTACTAAAACGGCGCCGTTTTGGTAAGTAGGGATTAAACAAAAATTTTGGGCACACTCAGACTTTGTGATTCTTCTTCTAGGATTAAACAAAAATGTCCGAATTCGAAGCCGCCACCATGATCGCATGGTCGATTATGTCGAAAATGTCCGAATTTGCAGTCCGAAAGTAATTCCTCCAGTTTTCCAATGACACGGATTTCTTTGCCATGATTGAGAAATTCCAAGAATTCTAGATCGAAAAACCAGATTTCAAGGAATACCTCGAAATCGGAAACCAATTGTCATGAGGTTTTGCTGGTACCTAGAAACATAAAACCGCGTTTCACCACCTAGATATAAGCAAGCAATTGATTGTTACGTAAATTTGATAAACACCCAAATGCAGAAATCAATTTTTGTTAGAATTTTGGCTACCGATTGTGAATTTTAATTAGTTCGACCAGAGTGCTTTTTCGATTAACAAATAGATTACATAAAGATCGGACTTCGAAATATGATCATGAACAAAAAGACCAAGATCAACAACAGCAACAACAACAACAACCAATATCCCAAAAAAACAAAGAACGTGGCTTTTCTTAGCCAATTCCGATGGGTTTAGCCCGAACTTTCCTTGAAAATCGCCGGATTTTTCTTAAGAAAAAACGATGCTGTTCACGGGGCTAAAATAAATAAATAAATAAAACAAAATCATTCAAATAATAGAACGAACTACTACAAATAATCTCTATGTCTGCTTCGTTCTTCTTATCAATGATGATAGACGGCACCTTGAAGAAGAATGACGAAGTCTGAGTGTGCCCAAGGATTTTGTTTAATCCCTACTTACCAAAACGGCGCCGTTTTGGTAAGGGTGGGAAACCCTAATTTTAGCCAAAATGGCACCATTTTGATATTTGTTATAATATATTTTTTTTCAGGAGGGCATTTTAGTAACTTACCATTGCCAAAACGACTTAGTTTTAATTTTTCCATCCATTTTGATGGTAATACTAACGGAAGGGGCCAAAATGCAACTTTTTGGTAGTTTGGGAAGCTATTTTATCACTTTTAAAACTTTAAGGGGCTAAATCGTAAATGAGGCTGATAGTTTGGGGGCCTTTTATATTTTTTCATTATTTAATTATTTATTTTTTTAATATAAAATAATATTTTATTATTATATTTAACTAGTGGGACAAGTGGCTCATTTTTAACTGTAGAATTTCTAAGATTAAATCACATCCATGAATTGGATATTCTCCGGTCCATTTTGGATTGGAGAGGATCCTATTCCATCTTTGTTTTGGTTGTTGTTGTTGTTTTTTTTTTTTAAAAAAAAAAAAATTATTTTAGGTTTAGTAGTATTAATCAAATGATTAATTTTGTTAAATCAGCATCTATCATAAAAGCTTAAGCTTAATTTAAAGAGATAAATTTAATAATTTAATCAATATTTTAATAAGCCAATTACAGCATTAACTATTCCCCTAAGCCCACTGACTCAATGAAACACATATTTTCTACAGACGGGCATGCCTTGGCTCAAAATGGGCAGGGACCAATGAAGGAAGGGGGACGGGTCCATGGTCCCCAAATAAGGAAAAAATAGAAGTAAAAATAATAATAAAAATGTAAAATTCAGTTATAATTTTAGTAATTTTCCCAAAAATTTTTTGCCCTATTTTTAGATTTTTTTGGCTCTATTCTTAATTTTTTGAGTTATACCCATTAAGTTTTTATTTTTATTTTTGGCCCATACTTAAATGCTCACTTTTTTTTTCCATAAGTAGTCTTTAGTTTAAAAATAACAAAATAATTTTTTTGATAAAAAATTCTTATTTCATTTTGTTGGACATGTGGGGGCTAATTTTATTTTATAATCACACAAAAATCAAGATCTATAAACATAAAGCAGAGTTTTTTTTTTTTTTTTTTTCCCCATTTGTTTCATGATTGATGAAGAAGATAAAAAGATATTGTACATTCTCTGCAGCATATTTACCAGCTAGCTGGGTACTTAAAATAAGATGATGTTTACTATTTCACCATGTCATATTTCTTAGATGACTGCTTATCACATAAATATTGTTGCATTTGTTATATTTTTGAATGATTGTTTCTCACATAGTCGGCATGTCCTAACTAGTCATACATTTTTAATGTTTACTCTGATTTTTGCTGCATATGTTTTCCTTTAGTTATTTCTTTTGCCTATATATTTTCCTCGATCACTGCCTTCCCCTTCCAACATTCAAGCCTTCAATTTGGTCCTAGTCTAGTTCTGTTGTATTAGTCGCTCTCTTCTTTGTGAGAATGGATAGCAAGTCAATGGATACCAATTCATCGGATAGCAATTCAGTGAAAGAAAAGATTGCCACCATGAGGAAATCTCTCTTTCTTGAGGTCTTTCTAATTTTCTTCTTTCTCTTTTATCAAAAGAAACGTTGATACTCGTTTTCCCTCCCTCTTCAATAATATAGGTTTTTTGTGTTAAAATATAAATTAAGCGATTGAATTTATATTTTCCTATCAAGATCCTGAGTTCGAACATTGATTATCTCATTCCCTCTCCATCTTAATTAAATATTTCACATATTGATGCTTACTTATTTTAGAATATAAATTAAACAATTAATTTTAAGTCTTTAACTTTTTGTGGCTAGATAGGAAAGTAATTAAGCTTGTTTAAAATTTTCTGCCTACATTGTTTGGTCTCATAAATACTCCTTACAATCTAAGTAAGTGTTTTGCATAGATCATATGCAACACTAGCTAGTTTTTCATTTCCTTACCTTTTTGTTTTCCCACAATTATTTGCTTTGGATGTTTAAGGACCGAATTAATTCACGAAAACCATTAGACATTTAGACAATTGGATAGGGCTTTAATAAACCAGTCTATTTGACAACCTGGTCGATATCCTCTTGGTTTAACTCGAGCTAACTTGATATTGAAACCCGCTCGAGTAGTAAATGATATATATCCGACTTGCTCAAAAAACTCAATAGGGGCTAGCAAGCCGAGCTCATTTAAAACTCAACCGTTTCATTTGCCTAATTTGTTAGCTCGTTTGTATATCTTGTATGTATGTATGTATGTATGTATGTATGTTTGTGTGTGATTGTATATATATTAATTTATTACTAAAAATTAGTTATATAAATTTAAGTATATTTATTACTAATTAATAAAGAATTTAATGATTTAGTTTGAGTCCGAGTTGAGTTTGGCTCGGCTCGAATAACATTTTCAACCAATTCGAGCTTCAAATTGAGCTTACCCGAACTTTAAACAAGCCGAGTTTGAACACACATTTTATTGCTCGGCTCGAACTTGAGTTTGGCTCAAATAAATATCTTCTTAAATGAGCTAGTCTAGAAATTCTAAAATTTGATTCGGCTCGACTCGATTACCGCCCTACAATTGGACTTCAATAGCTTAGTTACTCTCTTTGTCCTAGAAGCTTACCCCATGCAAAAATATTTGTGGGAAATTAAAACTCAAATATTTAGTGTTGAGTTTTTCAATTTAAGCCTGCTTCATCCATCTTATCACTGGATATAGAGCTTGAGTTATGCCTTTCCCTTCTCCATATATGAAAAAGCATCATAATTAAATTGTCTTCACTTAACTAAAGAAAGTAGTGAGATCTGAAAGATAAAAGTTATTATCGAAATATAATACTAATTACCCATGTGTGTTATTGTAGGAAATCCTTAATGAGCAGTTCACTAAATTGGAGATGATGGAAGATGACAAAAATCCAAACTTTGTTGATGCAATTGTCAGCAGTTATTTGAATGAGACAACAAATGATATATATGCCATTGAACAAGCATTGTGAGTGGCATAATATGAAACTGATTCTCATGTATTTTTCATTTTTATTAAACCTTATTAATTAATTTTTATTTGATGCTCATCAAATTTTACCATGTCTTATAAATATGAATTAATAATAATAATAATAATTAAATTCCAAATTTAAACTTGTTATTGGAAATAGTTATAATAACATACATTGGGCTTTATTTGTTTAATAGGAACGCAACCCCCCCTGATGAGGCTAAGGTGTATCAATGTCTTCATAAACTCAAAGGCGGCAACTCTCGGGTTTTTTTTTATTTTTTAGCTGGGTACTTGCATGAAAAAAAAAAAAAAGAAAAAAAATCTCTTTCGAGCCTGCATTCAACTATTAATATTTCCCATCCAATAATCTTCTAACAATATTAGACATATATAGTGAGTTAGCTAGAAGCTCTCCGCCTTAACAAATAAACATAAATTGGAGCAACAACGTACATAAAAATAATCACTCTTGTTTCTTAGTATTTTATGTTTTCTTAATTTTCTAACTATTATTATGATGTCAATCATTATTGTTATTTGCAGCATTGGTGCTAGTAAGTTGAATATTGAAACCATTAAAATGCACGATTGTTGCAAGGGAGGCGACATGGAGGGGTACTGTTACCCAACTTTATTTTATTTTTTAATATTTTTTAGCCCTTAATTAATAACTTGGATTTCTAGATATAGTTTTATCTGCTTATATTTCTCTCCGGCCAAGATCTGTTTAACAACCTGAACATACTCCTGATATTGCTTATACTTTACGTTAGTACTGATATAGTGCTATAATAAATTATTGACCTGTCTATGAATGTATAAACAGTTGTAAGGCTGGATTCCCAAGTCTGAAACAAGAGTTTGATACTCTGAAGAATAAAATGGAAGAGTATCTGAAGGTCTATCTCTAATCTCTAATCTCTAATCTCTAGTTCTTTCGCACACATGCATATACAAACTAGTGGTGAAAATGTGATTATAATTAAAGGTTATTGGCTAAAATCACTAACTGTAATTGCCTAAGTGGTTAATAAAATCAGCTAATCACCATTTGCTAACTGCTTAGATAGACTGTTAGCTGTTATTTAATAATAGTCAACTAACCACTTTTGAGTAGAAAAAAACAAATTGATGTCGTTTCTACGTAATACCCTATTATATATGACATCTTTTCTAGATTTAATTTTATACTTTTTTTTAATATATTCAAACAAAAAAAAAATGACATCATTTCATATGTATATATATATATATACAGTTAGCTGGCATTAATTGCCCTCTATTTCAACCCCAATGCAGATAAACATACAATTAATTTTAGTTGGAATAAATAAGTGATATGTTTGTTTTATGTTCATTTTGCAGTTGCTGCGACAAGACAAGTCTGCAGCCACTAGTGCCTAATGGAGTTGTGGTTAGCAAGAATAAGTAGTATTTGGTGGATTACATCAAAAACCCGGGGATTCGATCACTGTGACTAGTTATGTTAAACTTTTTATTCTGACAATTGCTTCGAAACTAGTTTTCTCCAAATGTGATTTGTGAGAACTAGGTTTCTCGTCAAGATTGTCTGTGTAATAATGATTAACTATTGCTAATAAGACCCTCTTATGCCTGAGAACTTTAATTAATTTTCTTATTTTTAGCGTTATATGAAATGTTTCCGTTCTTTATATGACTCTTAGTATCAATATGCATGTGAACTTTAATTAATTTTTGTATTTTTAGTGTTGTATGAAATATTCTCTTCTTTTTCTTTGTATGACTCTCTTAGTAGTAGGATTTGCCCAAGCGGTGATCGCATTGGAGATATCAAATTTATCATAGCACGTTCTTATATTTTCTTGCAATTATTATTATTATTATTATTATTATTATTTTGGCAATTGATCATAGACGAAGGTTGATTACAGGAATGCACTCCCATACTGGGTTTAGTTCCATAAAAAAAATTTTAAAAAAAATTACAAAAGAAATGCAAGATTTTTCTCATTGATGAAATATGTCATAATCAAGAACATTCTGCGTATCTATCTTCTTATTATTTTTTCTTTCTCTATTTTTGGGGTTCCTTTTTGGAATTGGTTTACTGGTTTAGGCCATGCGCTAAAATATGGATAAAAGTACATCTAAAAACAATCTAATACAAACGTGGTAGGAATGAGAATGAGCTCAAACAATTATTTCATCAATTGGCCGAGATAAAGATACATTAAAAATAAAAAATAATAATTAATTGATTCAAAGTCTAGCTTAGGTTGGAATGCCTAGTTATTCGGTCACTTGGTCTTTAATCCTTACTTCAGCTTCTTTAGCACTACCATAAAAGTGAGCCTAATTAGAAATTGGGCAGATAATTGCTTACATTAATTACAAGTTCAAGCTTAATTCCTATCTATTAATATTTCCATAAGCTTTAAGGATAGGTATGTGTAAATTGATGTTGGGGCAATACCCAAAGCAAAACAGAACCTCCAAAGTGTTGAAGTTAGTGGCTTATATTAATACCAGTGGAAGGCCAAGTAGACGGGAGCGTAGTGAATGTTGCGATAGCGCGGGAGTATTTTAGGGATTTCTGTATAGTTTCGTACGGAATTCATACAAGTCCGTACGCGTAGGGTTTATGGTGTTTTCCTATATATATATATATATCTTATTGATGTAAACCTAGATTATAATCAGAATAATAACTGCCTCTCTATGGACGTAAGCAAATTGCCGAACCACGTTAAATATGTGTGTCTCTCTCTCTTGATCTCTTTTCGATTTTATATACTGTTCATCATTATTGTGCGCGGTTACAACACGAAGTGTATACAATTCATCAGCTAGTAAGGCTTTTCAATAAGTTATTGGACACCCTCCTCTTGCAAGAGTAACTAATTTTGAAGGGGCAATTAAGCTTTATTCAAGGTTTGTATCATTTGTTATTAGAAATTCAAGTTACAGAGGACGCGACTTATGGCTTGGATTAAAATATTGATATAAAATATTGATAGGTGAATGGAGTGACTAATAGAGAAATATTTACTTATGTGTCAGTATCGATAAAGTGGGCTAGCAAATACACCATTTCCTTACACGCCAATTTTCAAAGATGAATTGTATCTAAGGTTTTTCATGAAATAAGCCTTTTGTGATAGATTCAGAGACGAATTTGGGGGGGGGATCACAATTCAAAAAAAAATTAGGCTGTAATTTTTTTTTTTAATTCCGGTACTTTTTATTTGTTTCTTATCTCTTTATCTTTTCATTTGTTTCATGATTGATGAAGAAGATAAAGAGATATTGTACATTCTCTGAAGCATATTTACGAGCTGGGTACTTAAAATGAGATGATGTTTACTATTTCACCATGTCATATTTCGTAGATGACTGCTTCTCACATGTTGCATTTGTTATATTTTTGAATGATTGTTTATATCACATAGTCGGTATGTCCTAGCGAGTCATACATTTTTAATGTTTACTCTGATTTTTGCTGCATATGTTTTCCTTTAATTATTTCTTTTGCCTATATATTTTCCTCACTGCCTTCCCCTTTCAACATTCAAGCCTTCAATTTGGTCCGGCCTCTTCTTTGTGAGAATGGATAGCGCGCATGTCATTGTCATCGGATAGCAATTCATTGGAAGAACAGATTGCCACCATGAGGAAAACTCTCTTTCTTGAGGTCTTTCTATTTTTCTTTTGACAAAAGAATCGTTGATACTAGTTTTCCCTTCCTCTTCAATAATATAGGCTTTTTGTGTTACAATGTAAATTAAACTCATTTAAATTTTTCTATCAAGATTTTGAGTTCGAACCTTGACTCTGTCATTCATTCCTTATTTTAATTAAATATTTCACGTATTGAGACTTATTTATTTTAGAATACAAATTAAACAATTAAATTTACCTCTTTAACTTTTTGTGGCTAAATAGGAAAGTAATTAAGCTTGTTTAAATTTTTTTGGCTACATTGTTTGGTCTCATAAATACGCCTTACAATACGTGTTCTGCATGGATTATATGCAACACTAGCTAGTTTTTCATTTCCTTACCTTTTTGTTTTCCTATATTCACTAAAAAAAAAAATCAAGTTTAATGGCATTGGAATAATGGCACTTTTTAATGGCATTTGATCAATTACTTGGTTGTTAGCTAGAAATCAACATATTGTAGGGTGGAAGTTTAGTGACATTTTCTAAAAAATGTCACTAATCAAATGCCATTAAACCTTTTTTTATTTTGTAGTGATTTATTTGCTCTGGATGTTAAGGACCGAATTAATTCATGAAAATCATTATACATTTAGACAATTGGACGTCAATAGCTTAAGTACTCTCTTTGTACCTTAAGCTTACTACATGCAAAAATCTTTGTGGGAAATTAAAACTCAAATATTTAGAGTTGATTTTATCAATTAAAAATGAAAAATTAGCAGGATTTCAATTTAAACTTGCTTGATCCACCTTATCGATCCCTTCTCCATATATGCCAAAGCATCATAATTAAATTGCCTTCCTTTAAAGAAAGTAGTGAGATCTGAAAGATAAAAGTTATTATCGAGATATAATACTAATTAGCCATGTGGGTCATTGTAGGCAATCCTTAATGAGCAGTTCACTAGATTGGAGATGATGGAAGATGACAAAGATCCAAACTTTGTCGATAGAGTTGCTAGTACTTATTTGAGTCAGACAGAAATTGATATATATGCCATTGAACAAGCATTGTGAGTGGCATAATATGAAATTGATTTTCATGTATTTTCCATTTTGATTAAACTTTATTAATTTTTTTTATTTGATGCTTATCAAATTTTACCATGTCTTATAAATAAGCATCTAATAATAACAATAAGAACTAAATTCCAAATTTAAACTTGTTATTAGAAATAGTTATAATAACATTGGGCTTTATTTGTTAAATAGGAACGCAATCCACCCGGTTCATGCTAAGGTGAATCAATGTCTTCATAAAATCAGAGGCAGCAGCTACGGGTAATGCTTTTATTTATTTATTTGCGTTGTTTTGTGCTGGGTACTTGCATGAAATAAGAACTTTCAAAAAAAAAAAAGAAAAAAAGGAATTTCTCTGTCCAGCCTGCATTCAACTATTAATATTTCCCATCCAATAATCTTCAAGCATTAGACATAGTGAATTAGAAGCTCTACGTCCTAACAAATAAACAAAAATTGAAGCAACTACGTACATAAAAATAATCACTCTTGTTTTTAGTCATTTTATGTTTTCTTAATTTTCTAACTATTATTATGATTTCAATCATTATTGTTAGTTGCAGCGTTAGTGCTAATAAGGTAACTATTGAAATCTTTAAAATGCTAGAATTTTGCAAGGAAGCCGACATGGAGGGGTACTGTTACCCAACTTGAATTTTTTTTTTAGCGCTTGATATTTAATCATTTGGATTTCTAAATATAGTTTTATCTGCTTATATTTCTCTCCAAGATTTTTTTAACAACCTAAACATATTATACTTTAGATTAGTACTAATAATGTTAAAGCATTATAAGAAATTGTTGACTTGTCCATGAATGTATAAACAGTTGTAAGGCTGGATTCCCAAGTCTGAAACAAGAGTTTGATACTCTGAAGAATAGTATGGAAGAGTATCTGAAGGTACGGTCTTTCTCTAATCCCTAATCTCTAGTCCTTTCACGCACATGTATATACAAACTAGTGGTGGAAATGTTGTTACAATTAAAGGTTATCGGCTAAAATCACCAACCGTAACCGCCTAAGTGGTTAATAAAATCGGCTAACCACCTCTTCTAACCGCTTAGACTATTAGCTGTTATTTAATAATAGTAGGCTAACCACTTTTGAAAAAAAAAAAACAAATCAATGTCATTTCTATAGTAATACCCTATATTACATACAACATCTTTTCTAGATTTTTATGCTTTTTTTAATATATTCAAACAAAAAAACGATGTTGTTTCATATATATATATATATATATATAAAAGTTGTTAGCGGGCATTAATTGTCCACTATTTCAACCTTAATACAAGCACACATACAATTAATTTTAGTTGGAATAAATAAGTGATATGGTTGTTTTATGTTCATTTTGCAGTTGAAGCGACAAGACAAGTCTGTCAACCACTAGTCGTGCCTGGTGAAGATGTGGTTTGCAAGAATAAGTAGTATTTGGTGGATTACATAAAAAACCAGACGATTTGAACCCTTGGACTAGTTATGTTAACTTTTTATTGTGTCGTACGATTGCTTCGAAACTAGTTTTCTCCAAATGTGATTTGTGAGAACTAAGTTTGTTGTCAAGATTGTCTGTAATACTAATAAGACCCTCTTATGCCTGTGAACTTTAATTAATTTTCATATTTTTAGCATTATATGAAATATTCTTGTTCTTTGTATGATATCAATATGCACGTGAACTTTAATTTTCGTATTTTTAGTGTTATATGAAATATTCTCGTTCTTTGTATGACTCTTAGTATCAATATGCCTGTGCACTTTAATTTTCGTATTTTTAGTGTTATATGAAATATTCTCTTTCTTTGACTCTCTTAGTACGAGGATTGGCCCAACTGGTGAACTCGTTAGAGTTATCAAATTTGTCGTAGCATGTTCTTGTTTTAATTTATATTTTCCTTAAAATATTAAAAAAAATGCTAAAGAAATGCAAGATTTTTAATTTATATTAGAATGCACTCCCGTAATTGGTTTAATTCCATAAAATAAAATTAAAAATACTAAAGAAATGCATGAAAGATTTTTCTCATTGATGAAATATATCATAATCTCAATCAAGAACAATCTGCATATCCATCTTCTTATTATTTTTTCTTTCTTAATTTTTGGAGTTCGTTTTTGGAATTGGTTTAGGCCATGCGCTAAAATATGGAGAAAAATACATCGAAAAACAAAAAACAATCTAATACAAGCGTGCTTGGAATGGGAATGAGTTCAAACAATTATTTCATCAATTGGCCGAGATAATGATACATACCCAGAATCTCGCTAGATCGATCCCATCATTGCCTTAGTCATAGCTTGAGCCCAAGTCTAGCTTAAGCTGGAATGCCTAGTTATTCGGCCAATTTATCCTTAATTCTTACTTCAGCTTCTTTTAGCACTACCATAAAAGTGAGCCTAATTACAAATTGGGCAGATAATTGCCTACATTACAAGTTCAAGCTTCCTATCTATTAATATTTCTATAAGCTTTAAGAAAAGGTATGTGTACATTGATGTTGGGCAATACCCAAAGCAAAACAGAACCATCGAAGTATATCTGATTTATCAGGTTGACAAGGCTTTTCAATAAGTTATTGGGTACCTCCCCTTGCAAGAAAACTAATTTTCAAAGGGCAATTAAGTTCTATTCAATGTGTGTATCATTTGTTATTAGAGGCAAATACCACGTCAAGGATTAAAGTCATAGAGGACGTGACTTATGGGCTAGATTAAAATAAGAAACATGTATAATAAGTCCCTGAGTCAACTCTCCAAAATTAAAAACTCTCTAAGTTTTTTTTTTTTTTTTTCCGAAAATTTACCCCCTAAGTTAATTGAAATCACAATAAACTCTCCACCGTTAAAAATTTTTAACAGCCGTTAATCTTGGTCAAAACATACCGTTTTATCTTATTAAAATATTAATTTTTTTAATTTAATTTTAAATTTTAAATCTAAAAATAAAAAAAAATAAAAATAAAACACCAAGGGTGGCTGAACCACCCTCTGTCTAAGGGGATGGTTCGGCCACCCCCAGGCAAAATGGGGTGGCCAACCACTCCTGTCATTTTTTTAATTTTTTTTTAGATTTAAATTAAAAAATTAATATTTTAATAAAGTCAAATGGTGCGTTTTAACCCAGACTAACGGTTGTTAAAAAATTTTGATGGCAGAGAGTTTATTGTGATTTCGATTGACTCAGGAAGTAAATTTTCGAAAAAAAAAAAAAAACTTAGAGAGTTTTTAATTTTGGAGGGTTGATTCAGGGACTTATTATATATTTTCCCATTAAAATATTGATAGGTGAGTGGAGTGACTAAAAGAGAAATATCTACTATCGTGCATATCTTAGTTTCGGTTGTTGTTGTTGTTCCTTTTTTTTTTAAAAAAAAAATTTAGGTTTAGTAATATTAACCAATGATTAATTTTATTAAATCACCACATGTTCCAAAAGCTTAAGCTTAATTTGAAGAGGTAAAAGCTTAGTCAAAGTGTAGTAAAAAGAACCCCCTTTTTTGTAGTGCCATTAACTCGTTCCCTAAGCCCACTGACTCAATGAAACTCATGTTTTTTGTAGACGGGCATGCCTTGGCTCAAAATGGGCGGGGATCGGACTAAATTTTGTTTCATTTTTTTAGACATGTGGGGGCTAATTTATTTTATAATCATACAAAAATCAAGATCTATAAACATAAAGTATAGTTATTTACTTTTCATTTGTTTTATGATTGATGAAGAAGATAAAGAGATATTGTACATTATCTGAAGCATATTTACAAGCTGGGTACTTAAAATAAGATGATGTTTATTATTTCACCATGTTATATTTCTTTCTTTTTTTTTTTTTTTGACATGTCGGCACAAGAAGGGGGATGAGGATTCGAACTAGTAACTTTCGCTTCATTAGACATGGTCCCAGTCGATTGAACTATCCCTTGGAAACTCATGTCATATTTCGTAGATGACTAATTATCACATAAATATTGTTGCATTTGTTATATTTTTGAATGATTGTTTATCACATAGTCGGTATGTCCTAGCTAGTCATACATTTTTAATGTTTACTCTGATTTTTGCTGCAGATGTTTTCCTTTAGTTTTTTTTTTTTTTGCCTATATATTTTCCTCACTGCCTTCCCCTTTCAACATTCAAGCCTTCAAGTTGGTCCTAGTCTAGTTCTATTGTATTAGTCGCTCTCTTCTTTGTGAGAATGGATACCAAGTCATCGGATAGCAATTCATTGGAAGATCAGATTGCCACCATGAGGAAATCCCTCTTTCTTGAGGTCTTTCTATTTTTCTTATTTCTCCTTTTTTTTTTTTTTTATCAAATGAAATGTTGATACTAGTTTTCCTTTCCTCTTCAATAATATAGGCTTTTTGTGTTACAATATAAATTAAATGATTAAATTTACATTTTTCTATTAAGATCTTGAGTTCAAACCTTAATTCTGTCGGTCACTCTTTATTTTAATTAAATATTTCAAGTATTGATGCTTACCTATTTTAGAATATAAATTAAACAATTAAATTTACCTCTTTAACTTTTTGTGGCTAGATAGGAAAGTAATTAAGGTTGTTTAAAATTATAAATTTTCTGGCTACATTGTTTGGTCTCATAAATACTCCTTACAATCTAAGTACGTGTTCAGCATGGAATATATGCAACACTTGCTAGTTTTTCATTTCCTTACCTTTGTGTTTTCCTATAATTATTTGCACTGGATGTTTAAGGACCGCGCGAATTAATTCATGAAAACCATTAGACAATTAGACAATTGGATAGGGTTGTAAATAAATCAATCTTTTTGACAACCTGTTCGATACCAGCTTGATACTATACAAATCCACTCATTAATGTAAAAACTCGCTCAGTTAATAAATAATACATACCCAACTCGCTCAAGAAAACTCGATAAGAGCTCACAAGTTGAGCTTGTTTAAAACTTGACCTGTTCGTTTGTCCGATTCGTTAACTTGTTCATATATCTTAGCTTAGCTTGTTTATATATATATATATATATATATATATATATATTACTAAAAATTAGTTATATAAATTTGAGTATGTATATTAGTAATTAAATAATATATGTAATATAAATTACTTAATATTTATATTTATACTATAAATAAATGTCTAGAGATTGTTTTAAATTTCGAGCTTGAACTCTGCTCGGATCATATATTAAAGAATTTAAAAACTTAGTTCGAGTTTGAGTTAAGCTCGGCTCGGCTTGAATAGGATTCTCAACAAACTTGAGCTTCAACTCGAGCTCACTTGAACTTTAAATGAGCCGAGTTGGAACACACGTTTCATATCTCGGCTTGAACTCGAGTTTGATTCAAATAAACATCTTTGTAAGCGGGTCAATCTTGAAATCCTAAAGCTCGATTCAACTCGGCTTGATTACTGCCCTACAATTAGACGTCAATAGCTAAGGTACTCTCTTTGTCCTAGAAGCTTACTCCATTCTAAAATATTTGTGGGAAATTAAAACTCAAATATTTAGAGTTGATTTTATCAATTAAAAATGAAAAATTAGCAGGATTTCAATTTAAACTTGCTTGATCCACCTTATCGATCCCTTCTCCATATATGCCAAAGCATCATAATTAAATTGTCTTCCCTTAAAGAAAGTTGTGAGATCTGAAAGATAAAAGTTATTATCGAAATATAATACTAATTAGCCATGTGGGTCATTGTAGGCAATCCTTAATGAGCAGTTCACTAGATTGGAGACGATGGAAGATGACAAAGATCCAAACTTTGTTGATAAAATTGCTAGTACTTATTTGACTCAGACGCCAATTGATATATATGCCATTGAACAAGTATTGTGAGTGGCATAATACGAATTTTTCTCTAGTTTATTTTCCATTTTAATTAAACCTTATTAATTTTTTTAAAAAAAAAAAATTTATGCTCCTGAAATTTTGCTGTGTCTTATAAATAAGAATCTAATAATAACAATGATAACTAGAGTTGTGATTGGAAATAGTTATAATAACATTAATTGGGCTTTATTTGTTTAATAGGTACGCAATCCCCGTCGATCCTGCTAGAGTGGATACATTGCTTTACAAATTGAAAGGCGCAAGCACCAGGTTTTTTTTTTTTTGTTTTTGGTTACTTGCATGAAAAAATAACTCCCTTAAAAAAGGAATTTCTCTGCCGAGCTTGCATTCAATATTAATATTTCTCATCTAATAATCTTCATAGATTAGACATGGTGAAGCAATTGTGTACAAATAATCACTTTCTTTTTTAGTATTTTCTATTTTCTTGATTTTCTCACTATTATTATGATTTCAATTATCATTGTTATTTGCAGCTTTGGTGCTAACAAGATGATTATTGAAATCAATAAAATGATTGATTGTTTCAGGGGAGGCGACCTGGAAGGGTAAATGTTACCAACTTGAATATATTTTTTTTCAACCCTTAATAATTTCAAATTCTAAATATATGTAGTTTTATCTGCTTATATTTCTCTTTAAGATTTGTTTAACAACCTGAATGATACTGCCGATCATTTCTTTAGCAATATTGCTTATAGTTTATATGAGTACTAATGCTAAATGCCTAAAGCGTTATAAGAAATTATTGACTTGTCCATATGAATATATAACCAGTTGTAGGGCTGGACTCCCGATTCTAAAACGAGAATTTGATACTCTGAAGAATAAGCTGGGAGCATATTTGAAGGTCGGTCTCTAATGTCTCTCACTTTCTCTTAGAGATACATACGAGGACACATATAATTGATTGTAGTTCCAAAAAAAGTTTGATTATAGTTGGAATAAATAAGTGATATGTTTGTTTTCTTTTCATTTTGTAGCTGTTGCGACAAGACACACCTAGCTCATCTTGTTGCGGCAACTATTGAAGAAGATGTGGTTAGCAAGAATAATTGGTATTTGGTGAATTACACTTGTGTCAAATTCACCATTTCTATAATTCTCGAACAATAATGAATAAAATCCAGGCGATTCAATTCCCGGCCTGATGTTATTTATGTCAACTTTTTCTTGTGGCATTTGGTTGGAAACTAGTTTCTTTGCAACTAGTTTTCTTGCCAAGTTTGTCTGTAATAAAGGTTACCGATACATAATAAAACCCTTTTATTCATGTAAAATTCAATTAATTCTCTTTTTTTTTTTTGCCTTATATATATATTCAGATATTCTCAATCGATTGTTCGGATCTGCAACCTCAATTTCCTGTATATATGACTCTGTTGGTACTGAGAGTTGGCTCAAGTGTTGAACGCCATGGAGTGATAGATGAATGTTTGATTCCACAAATGCACTCCAATAGCGGGTTTAATTAATTCCATAAAAAAAAAAAAAAAAGAGTCACAAAAGAAATTCAAGATTTTTCTCATCGATGAAAATATACCATAATATCAACCAATTAAGAACATTCTGTGTGTGTGTGTATATATATATATATATTTTCTTTCTTGATTTTTGGAGTTTATTTTTGGTTGGTTTATGTCATATATGAACTAAAATATGGATAAAAATACATCCAAAAACAACATAATACAAAGGTGCAAGGAATGAGAATGACTTCAAATAATTATTTCATTAACTTTTTTACCAGAACAAATTAGAATCTCAAAACACAACTTAATTAATTGATTCAAATTCAAGCTTAAGCTGGAATGCCTAGTTAATTATTCAGCCACTTGGTCCTTAAACCTATAACTTTAGCTTCTTAGCACCACCATAAAATTGTGAGTATCCCGCCTCTGGACATTCTTTGTGTGTGTGCACGAGTGTGATTTGTTTCCAAGTATATATATATTTGGGCACCATCTCCTTGCAAGCAAGGAAATTTTCAAAATGTGAGTTCTATTCAAAGTTTATATCATTTGATATCAGAGCTAAACATCACGTCATGGGTTTGAGTCATAGAGGAAGTGATCTATAGGCTGAATTAAAATACTAAAGATAAATGGAGTTGTTAAAAGAGAAATGTCTATCATCGAGTCAGTATATCTCGATAAAGTGGGCCGTTATAAACATTATTCTCTTACATGCCAGTTTTCAATGATGAATTTTATTCAAAGTTAACTATAAAATAGATAGACCTTTCGGGATAAACTCAAAATGACA
Organism: Carpinus viminea; assembly: GCA_013348765.1. NCBI lineage: Eukaryota > Viridiplantae > Streptophyta > Magnoliopsida > Fagales > Betulaceae > Carpinus > Carpinus viminea. The sequence continues at coordinate 13,762,222 of CP054667.1, forward strand.
CAATTTTATAAAACATAGCATGATTCATAGGAGGCATAAAGCTCAGCCCAGCTCTAAAGAAAATGAAATGACAAAAGGTTCTTTGATCTTCGATATCCCATCCACTCTATAGATTAGACTTATAAACCCTTCTTACCTTCTAATAGAATAATACAGCTGACCAGTCAACTACATTTTTTTTTTTTTTTTTTGAATAACAACTATATATATTTCACAACCACTAATTACTAACAAAACGGTGTGTATTGCCGACTACAATAAATACACACATTTCACTAACACAATACTGACAATAGACCCATCACACTTAAAAGGGCCCACGGCCTACAAACCCAATAGATATCCATTACACGAATTTGGTAAAGGCTTTGACTTAAACACTGTAGTTGATGTAACTAAACTGATGTAAAAAAAATAAAATATAAAAATGTTTGGAATGAAAAAGTAAAAAGGTTTTGTTTTGTAGTGATTTTTTTTATTTGAATAATAATAAAAGGTAAATAATGACTGATATGATATAAAAAGTGAAAAAAGTTAGAATATTTTGATGTTGATTTTTTTGAAAAATGATGATGAGCAGTAACAAATGAGACTCTAACTCCTTTACCAAATAAGGCTAGAATTTGTTGGCCGGTTGAGGTAACTCTACTTGCCAGAAAATGGAAATGCTCTTATTTTTAGTTCTTTCAAAGAACGTTTCTTCCCAAAAACAAAAAAAAAAAAAAAAAAAAAAAGGAAAAACAAAGTCAACCGGAGAGGAGCCACTCCTTTTAAGTGAAGGGAAAAATGGTTAAAAAAATGTAAAATGATAATTTTGTCCTTCACTTAAAAGGGAGTGGCTCATTTAATTGGAGATGATTAATTTTCATTTAATTGGAGATGATTAATTTTCTATTGTCATAATCGATTGGTTGGTTTCTTGTCCACCCAAAAATTGCACTTGTCTTTTGTCGTATTCCGTTTCATAGCCATGTTTTAGTGAGCTCTGGCAAATCTCATTCACTCTCTATAAAGTGCGGATGCACATGCATGCGAAATAAGAATATTGTATGCTTATATAGTGCGGTTTACACCTAAAAATGAAGTGATGTGTAGAATTAGTTAATCAAGAGAGGCATGCCTCGGTTAAATGGGTGAGAAGGGGGAGCCTGGGGGCTAAATTTTATTTTACTTGGCAATGTTGGGGAAATCAACCTCTAAATCAAAATCTACACACATAAAGTATAACAAAGCATTATTTTATTTTATTTTTGCTGATCCGTGATGTAAAATGATAATGTACATTCTTGATTTGAAGCATATTGAAAGGCTATTTAAATTCTTAAAATGGGATACTTTGACACTTTAATTCTTCCAAGTCTAATTATGTTAACATGGCAACTATCTTTTTCATTGCTTATCATTATTATTATTATTTTGAAAAAAATATAAAAAATCCTCTAAACTATCAGTCGTCTGTAATATATTCCACCAATGTTCAAAAAGTAATAAAGTAGTCCCCAAACTACCAAAATTTATCAAAAATGCCACTTATCTTTTATATTCCTATAATACCATTATTCTTTTAACAAATAAAATAATAAAATAATTTAAAAAACAAAAAAAAAACAAAAAACAAAAAAAAACCAAACAATCTTTAAAAAAAAAAACAAATACAAAAAAAAAGTTTTTTTGGAATTATTATTATTATTATTCGATCTTATCATGTTTCTTAGATGACTGCATTTCACATAATTGATGTGTCATATATTCTAAATGACTTTATATCACATACTTGCTATGAAGTCGATCATATCATTTTCCTGTATAGAAATTCTACTAATCTCACTTTTTAGAACCAATATATTAACGCATGGTTAAACAATTTTTGTCCTTTAATTAAATTTCTGGCTATATGTATAAATAGCCACCTCTATGTAGCTTCCCACTGCAGCATTCAAACCTTCAATCTGATCCTGTTCTAAGTTCTATTGTTTTAATCTCTTTTTTTCTTTTTTGTGAGAATGGATGCTAATTCCTTACAACAGCAGATTGCCACCATGAGGCAATCATTCTTTGATGAGGGTTTTTAATTCTTTAATTTTTACAAAAGACACAATTTCTCGTTTTCACTTCATTTTTTTTTCGCGATTTCAAAAAGTGTAATTTAAAAATAGTAATTTTAAAAGTTACAATTAACAGTTTGCCAAAATTGTGATTTAGCCTTTTAAATTGTAATTTAACTTTTAAAATTCTGCATTTTTAAAATAAAATAAAATTTTAAAAAAAAAATCCTCATTTGGTTGAGATAATAGTTGGATAAAATTGTGGTTTCTAGCCTTACTAGATTTTTTTTTTTTTTTTTGAATAAATTCAAATAAAACCAATCTGCAAATAAACAAAAATTGTAACTTCTCAATCACACTAGGTGATGATTTAAAATTCAAAACCAATTCAAACATTAACACTAGGTAATTCTATAAGGTTTTGAATTCAAACACTACTCTTATCACTTTTTTTTCAATTATATATATTTTCCTTCAACTATTTCTTCTGCCTATATATATATTCGCGTCACTGTGTTCCTATTTTGGCATTCAACTATTCAAGCCTTCAATTTGGTCCTATTCAAGTTCTACTGTATTAATCACTTCGTGAGAATGGATTGCGAGTCCTTGAAACAACGTATTGCCAGCATGAGGAAATCCCTCTTTATGGAGGTATTTCTCTTTTTCTTCTTCTTCTTCTTTTTTCAGCAAAAGAAACATTGTTACTAGTTTTCCCTTCGTCTTCAATAATATAGGCTTTTTGTATTAGAATAATGTAAATTAAACAATTAAATTTACCTCTTTCTATCAAGGTCTTGAGTTTGAACCTTGACTCCGTTATTCACTCTCCATTTTAATTTAAGCCCACATGTAAATGGAGAATATATGTTAGAATATAAATTAAACAATTAAATTTACCTCTTTATATCAACTTAAATTTTTGGGATAAGTGATGATTTACGTACATTAATGTTTTAAATTTGAGATATGATAGGAAAGTAAGGATTTAAAAAAAAAAATCTCACAAAATTAATGTTTGGTCTATAAATACTCCTTAACTTACACAACAGTTTTTAATTTGGTGGTTTGTCATGATAGTCTATGCATGTTGGATAACTTTCAATATAAGTACGTGTGCAGCATGGAATATATTCAACACTATATATCTAGTTTTTTCATTTCCTTACCTTTTTGTTTTCCTATAATTATTTGCTCTGGATGTTTAAGGACCGAATTAATTCATGAAAATCATTAAAATTTTAGACAATTGGATCCAAGAAGCTTACCCCATGCAAAAATCTTTGTGGGAAATTAAAACTCAAATATTTAGAGTTGATTTTTTTCAATTAAAAATGAAAAATTAGCAGGATTTCAATTTAAGCCTGCTTGATCCATCTTATCCTGTCCCTTCTCTACATATGCAAAAGCATCATCATTAAATTGTCTTCACTTAAAGAAAGTAGTGAGATCTGAAAGATAAAAGTTATTATCGAAATATAATACTATAATTAGCCATGTGGGTCATTGTAGGCAATCCTTAATGAGCAGTTCACTACATGGGAGATGATGATATATAGATGACAACGATCCAAACTTTGTTGATACAGTTGCTAGTAGTTTTTTGAGTCAGACACCAATTGATGTATATGCCATTGAACAAGCATTCATCAACGTTGATACTAGTTTAGCCAACTGCACCATAAACCCGTCGTCCCCTAAGCCCACCGAATGGATTGCAAATGTCATATTTCTTAGATGTCTGATTATCACATAATTGTTGCAATATTTGTTATATTTTTGAATGATTGTTTATCACACAATTGGTATGTCTTAACTTGTCATACATTTTTAGTGTTTAATTACTCTCTGCAGCACATATATATATGCATGTTTTCCTTTTAACTATTTCTTCTGCCTATATATTCTCGTAACTGCATGCCTTTCCATGGCATTCAAGCCTTCAATTTGGTCCTAGTACTCTATTCTAGTTCTATTGTATTAATCTCGATCTCTTCTTTGTGAGAATGGATTGCAAGTCCATGAGGAAATCCCTCTTTGCGGAGCTGTTTCTCTTTTTTCTTTTTTCTTTTTTTCTCTTTTTTGGGGGGCAAAAGATATATGTTGACAAGTTTTCCCTTCCTCCTCAAGAATATAGGCTTTTTTTGTTAAAAAAAAATTAGGTTTTTGTGTTAGAATATAAATTAAACAATTAATTAAGTTTAATTCTTTCTATCAAGGTCTTGAGTTTGAAAAACTTCATCACTCACTCTGAAAGATAAAAGTTATTATCAAAATTTAATCCTAATTATTGATGCTGCTGATATTGCAGGAAATTCTTAATGACCAGTTCACTAGAGTGGAGAATGTAGACAAGGACGGGGATTCAAGCTTTGTTCAGTCAATTACTAATCTTTATTTGGGCGAGTCGCTAAAAGATATAGATGCCATTGAACAAGCATTGTGAGTGACATAATATGAAATTGATTCTCATGTATTTTCTATTTTGATTAATCCTTATTAGTTTTTTTATTTTTTTTTATTCTCATCAAATTTTGCTATGTCTTATAAATAACAATCTAATAATAACAATAATAACTAAATTCCAAATTTAAAGTTACAATTGGAAATAGTTATAATAACATTGGGCTTTATTGGTTTAATAGGAACGCAATCCCCCTCGATCAGGCTAAGGTGGATCAATGTATTCATAAATTCAAAGGCGGTAGCTCCTGGTATTTTTTTTTTGCTTTGTGCTGGTTACTTGCATGAAAAATAACTCCAAAAAAGAAGAAGGAATTTCTCTATCAAGCTTGCATTGAACAATTAATATTTCTCATCCAATAATCTTCAAACATTAGACATATTGGGTTAGATGCTCTACGCGCTAATTAACAAATAAACATAAATTGAAGCAATTAAGTACATAAAAATAAACATTCTTCTTTTTAGTATTTTCTATTTTCTTAATTTTTTAACTATTATTATGATTTCAATCATTATTGTTATTTGCAGCTTTGGTGCTAATAAGGTGACTATTGAACTCATTAAAATACTGGATTGTTGTAGGCAAGGCGACATGGTTGGGTAATGTTACATTGTTAATTACCCACTTGAATCCTTTTTTTCAGTTCTTAATTAATAATTTGAAATTCTAAATATAGTTTTATCTACATATATTTCTCTCCAATATCTTTTTAACAACCTCAACGACTTATAGTTTAAGTTGGTACTAAAGCTAAAGAATTTTTGAATTATTCATGACTTGTCTATGAATGTATAAACAGTTGTATGGCTGGATTCCCCAATGTGAAACAAGAATTTGATACTTTGAAGAATAAAATGGAAGAATATATAAAGGTTTATCTCTATTCTTTAGCTCTCTCATACATTTATACAAACACACATACATTTGATTTTTAGTTAGAATAAATAAGTGATATATGTTTGTGTTTGTTTTATGTTCATTTTGCAGTTGTTGCAACAAGATCAAGTTGGTGCCAAGTAGTGAAGATATGGTTTAAGTAGAATTTGATGGATTACATCCTATAATTCTCCAATAATAGTGAATAAAAACCAAGCAATTCCATCCTGCTATGTTTACTTTTTCTTGTGGCATTTGGTTGGAAACTGTTTTCTCCAAATGTGATTTGTGAGAACTAGTTTTCTTATCAAGTTTGTCTTTAAATAAAGGTTATTGATACTTAATAAAACCCTTTTATGAATGTGAACTTCAGCAGTTAATTTTCATATTTTTAGCCTTGTATGAAATATTCTCTTTCTTTGTATGACTCTCTTGGTACCCAGAGTTGACCAAAGTGGTGAACGACTTGGAGTTATCAAATTTATCAAAAAAATTCTCACTGATCGAGGAAATATACCATAATCTCAAATCAAGAACATTCTACGTATCTATATTGTTTTTTTCTTTCTTGATTTGTGGAGTTATTTTTGGTTGGTTTAGGGCTTTAAGCCATGCACTAAAATAGGAATAAAAATACATTAAAAAAATAATAATAAATAAAAACCTAATAAAAACGTGCAAGGAATGAGAATGAATTTAAATAATTATTTCATTAACTTTTTTGACTGGGATAAGGATACATCAAAAAACAACCTAATTGATTCAAATTCTAGTTTAAGCAGGAATGCCTAGTTATTCGGCCACTTGGTCATTAATCCTTACTTTAGCTTCTTCGCACTACCATAAAATTGGGAGCATCTAGCCTAATTAGAATACATTATAAGGTCAAACTTTCTATCTAATATTTCTATAACCTTTAAGAAGAGGTATATATGAGTACATTGATGTTGGGACTAGGAGTTGGTCTAGTATAGAAAGTTGGTTCAAGAAGCAATACTCAATGCAAAACAGAACCTTCAAAGTGAGGCTTTTCATGAGGAGTATAGGATAAACAAAAATGTTAGGCTGTGTTACGATCCTCGTGTTTTATATGGGTTAAATCTAATCTTAATCATCTATATATATATATATTTAGACACCATTCCCTTGCAAGCAAGCGAATTTTCAAGATGTGACTTATATTCGAAGTTTATATTATTTGATATCAGAACTAAATACCACGCCATGGGTTCGAGTCATAAATGAAGTGACCTATAGGTTGGATTAAAATACTAATAATGAATGGAATTGTTAAAAGAGAAATGGATATCATTGAGTCAATATATATTGATAAAGTACGCTGCCATGAACATCATTCTCGTAAGTGCCAATTTTCAATGATGAGTTTCATTCAAAGTTAATTATAAAATAAACCTTTTGGGATAGACTCAAAATGACACAATTTTATAAAACATAGCATGATTCATAGGAGGCATAAAGCTCAGCCCAGCTCCAAAGAAAATGAAATGACAAAAGGTTCTTTGATATCCCATCCACTCTATAGATTAGACATATAAACCCTTCGAACCTTCTAGCAGAATAAAACAGCTGACCAGCCAACCATATATATTTCACAACCAATAATTACTAACAAAACGGTGCGTATTGCAGACTACAATAAATACACACATTTCACTAACACAATACTGACAATAGACCCATCACACTTAAAGGGCCCTCGGCCCACTAACCCAATAGATATCCATTACAAGAAGAGAATTTGTTGGCTGGCTGTGGAAACTCTACTTGCCGGAAAATGGAAATGCTCTGACTTTTAGTTCTTTCAAAGACCGTTCCTTCCCAAAAAAAAAAAAAAAATTCAACCGGAGAGGAGCCGCTCGATTTAAGTGAAGGGAAAAATTGTTAAAAAAAAAATTGTAAAATAATAATTATGTCCTTCACTTAAAAGAGAGTGGCTTATTCAACTGAAGATGATTCATTTTCTTTTGTGCTTCTCATGAAGTTTCTTCTATTGTCCTAAACGATTGATTGGTCTCTTGTCCACCCAAAAATTGCACTCGTCTTTTGTCATATTTCGTTTCATAGCCATCTTCCAGTGAGCTTTGGCAAATCTTATTCACTATCTATAAAGTGACGATGCACATGGCCACTACAAAAATTTTAACATTTAATGACATTTTGAATAGTGACGTTTTTCCCCAAAAAAAAAAAAATGTCACTAAATTGCGACCTTCTAATTATTTTATAGTGACGTTTGAATAGTGTTATTGTTCACATGTCACTAATTGCACGTGTGAATAGTAATTACTATTCACGTGTCTCTAATCATGCACGATTAGTAACATGTCAATGGTAACACTTTTCACACCTCTGTGAATAGTAACTATTATTCACTAGTCACTAATTGCGCATGATTAGTGTCGTATGAATAGTAACCACTATTCACATGCACGCGATTAGTGACATGTAGACAGTAAAATGTATAAAAATTTGAAAATATTAGCATCCAAAATTTGCATTTAAAACAACCACCCACATCCAAAAATCTTTAAAAAAGTAAAAAATAAAAACGCATGTGGCTGCCGGTTTGGAACCGGTAGCCACACATGGGGAAGGGGTGGCCTGCAGGTGGGGGTGGCCAAAAGGCCACCATGGTCTAGTAGCCACCCCTCTAATTTATTTATTTTTTAATTTAAATTTTATTACACAATATTTAAATATTTATCATATATATTTTAATATATATTATTATAAATATTATTTTGGTTAAAATTAATTTTTTTTAATAATTTTTAAATAGCAGTGATGTTTAAATTGTGCAAAACGGCACTAAATAGTGTTGTCTTGCATTGCTCAAATGACACTAGCCCATCTTTTAGTCTTTGCACTTTTTTACATTTTGAAAAAGTTACTATTTGAACGTCACTAACAATTTAATAACGTTTTTGGGCCAAAATACACCATTATATGTGAGTCACAAAACCAAAAAAAAAATTTGTAGTGTGTGAAATAAGAATATTATATGCTTATATAGTGCGGTTTACACCTAAAAATGAAGTGATGTATAGAATTAGTTAATCAAGAGAGGCATGCCTCGGTTAAATGGGTGAGAAGGGGGAGCCTGGGGGCTAAATTTTATTTTACTTGGCAATGTTGGGGAAATCAACCTCTAAATCAAAATCTATAAACATAAAGTATAACAAAGCATTATTTTATTTTTTTTGCCGATCCGTGATGTAAAATGATATTGTACATTCTTGATTTGAAGCATATTGAAATTTGAAAGGCTATTTAAATTCTCAAAATGGGATACTTTTGACACTTTAATTCTTCCAAGTCTAATTATGTTAACATGGCAACTATCTTTTTCACTACTTATCATTATTATTATTTTGGAAAAAATATAAAAAAGTGTTCCAAATAATTCAGCTGTTTGCAATATAGCCTCCTAATGTTCAAAAGGTAATAAAGTAAGTAGCTCCCAAACTATCAAAATGTATAAAAAATGCCACTTATCTTTTATATTCATCTAATACTCTTATTCTTTTAACAAATCAAATAATAAAATAATTGTAAAAAAAAAAAACCAAAGAATTTAAAAAAAATACAAAAAAAATGTTTTTTGGAATAAATATTATTATTATTATTCGAGCTTAACATGTTTCTTAGATGACTGCTAGCTTTTCACATAATTGATGTGTCATATTTTCTAAATGACTTGATATCACATACTTGCTATGAAGTCTTTTTTTTTTTTCCTAATGTTTACTCTGATTGTCGCCTCTTGGTTAATAACAAATCACTTTCCTTTATAGAATTGTAATCTCACTTTTTTGAACCAATTAACGCATAAACAATTTTTTTTCCTTTAATTAAATTTCTGGCTATATGTATATATACCCACCTCTATGTGGCTTCCCACTTCAGCATTCAAACCTTCAATCTGATCCTGGTTTAAGTTCTATTGTTTTAATCTCTCTGTTTTTTTTTTGGTGAGAGTGGATGCTAATTCCTTGCAACAGCAGATTGACACCATGAGGCAATCCTTCTTTGATGAGGTTTTTTAGTTCTTTAATTTGTACAAAAGACACAATTTCTAGTTTTCACTTCATTTTTTATTTGCGATTTCAAAATAGTGGTTTTAAAAAGTGCAATTAACAGTTGCCAAAATTGCGATTTAGCCTTTAAAATCACAATTTAACTTTTAAAATTCCAGTTTATATTTTTTTCTTAACACCTCCTTTGGCTGAGATAATAGTTGGATAAAATTTTGGTTTCTAGTCCTACTAGAACTTTTTTTTTTTTGGAATAAATTCGAATAAAACCAATCTGCAGATAAACAAAATTGCAACTTCTCAGTCACACTAGGCGATGATTTAAAACGCAAAACCAATTCAAACATTAACACTACGTAATTCAAACGCTACTCTTATCACTTTTTTTAACTATTTCTTCTGCCTATATATATATATTTGCGTTACTGCATTCCTATTTTTGACATTCAAGCCTTCAATTTGGTCCTACTCTAGTTCTATTGTATTAATCACTCTGTGAGAATGGATTGCAAGTCCTTGAAACAACATATTGCCAGCTTGAGGAAATCCCTCTTTATGGAGGTATTATTCTTCTCTTCTGTTTTTTTGGCAAAAGAAACCATGATACTAGTTTTCCCTTCTTCTTCAATAATATAGGCTTTTTTGTGTTAGCATAATATAAATTAAACAATTAAATTTACCTCTTTCTATCAAGGTCTTGAGTTTGAACTTTGACACTTTAATTCTTCCATGTCTAATTATGTTATATCTTCTTAACATGGCAACTATCTATCTCACTGCTTATTATTATTATTTTGATAGAGCTTATCCTGTTTCTTAGATGACTGCTATCACATAATTGATGTGTCATATTTTCTAAATGACTTTATATTACATACTTGCTATGAAGGTTTTTTTTTTTTTTTTTCCTAATGTTTACTCTGATTGTCGCCTCTTGGTTAATAACAAATCATTTTCCTGTATAGAAATTGTAATCTCACTTTTTTGAACCAATTAACGCATAGTTAAACAATTTTTTTTCCTTTGATTAAATTTCTGGCTATATGTATATATACCCACCTCTATGTGGCTTCCCACTGCAGCATTAATCAAACCTTCAATCTGATCCTGGTCTAAGTTCTATTGTTTTAATCTCTCTGTTGATTTTTTTTTTTTTTTTTGGTGAGAATGGATGCTAATTCATTGCAACGGGAGATTGCCACGAGGCAATCCTCCTTAATTTGATCAGGTTTTTTAGTTCTTTAATTTTTACAGAAGACACCATTTCTAGTTTTAGTGCATGATAACCTAACAAAGTCTAAAAGAACTTTTCTCTTTCCCAAACATGTGTTTAAATGAAAGACCAGAAACCGATATATATATATATATATATATACACTTAGCATTGAATGTGGGTTATTTCAGAAAATCTTGGATGAGATGCAGTTCAATCAATTGGAAGAATTGGCCAATAAGGGCTGCCCAAACTTTGTCAAGAAAGCTATCGACAACTATTTCAAGGAGACTACTGAGATGATAGAGGCAATAGAAGATACATTGTAAGTATTATATGAAATTGGTTCATATTTAATAAACAACAACAATAACCCCTTCATATTCTGGTTCATTGTAGGAATCATATAGCAATGGGCAATAACCCACCTATTGATCCCCAATACCTGTCAATGTATTTTCTAGAGTTCAAAAGCAAGAATTACAGGTATTTTACAGATTTACTGCTTCTCACTTTCACTATTATTATGATATATTAGAAAAAAAAAATCACTATTTTTGTATGCAGCATTGGTGCTCATAAGGTGACTACTGACATCACTAAAATGATGGAATGTTACTGGCAAGACGACATAAATGGGTAATGTTTATATGCACTTGGAATACTTTTTCTTTAGCAAGTTGTGTAGAACTAAATATAGTTTTATCAATCTGTTTATCTTTCTTTCTCAATTTGATTTTAGACTAAAATTAATAAAGTTAATCATTATGCTGAAATCCCAAGATTGGTATGAACATTCCACTTCAAGGCATCATAATTAGTACAAAGATTAATTCTATTTAAAAGACTTTTATACAACTGTCATGCATACAAAATAGACGATTATTGACGAGTCAATCACTATGAGCAGGTCGAGGGCTGCATTTGAGATGCTGAAAGAAGACCATAACGACCTGAAGAACAAAGTGGAAGCCTATATAGAAGTCTCTCTCTCACACACAAATACATAGATAATTACTTTTCGCTTTAGACTTTAGTTGAAGATAAATCAGTGTCTGTTTGTTTTTTGTTTGGCTTACAGCTGTTGCGACAAGCTAGTGTTGCTGATCAGTCTTCTAGTAGCAACAGCGCCGACAAGTGAATGAATGGTTAGCAGTAATGACAAGTTTTGGCGAATCACATCTTTGTGCAAGTTCACCATTTCTATAATACTCAATAATATTGAATAAAAGCCAGGCAACTACTAGTCTGTCCAGTTGTTATTTGTTGGAAACTAGGTTTTCTTTGTCAAGTCTGTCCTGATAGAGGTTATACCTATGTCCAAGCAAACACTTTTATGATAATGTGCTAAGAATATATGTGAACTTTAATTAATTTTCATCTCATCTTAACTTTATTTTGCTCTCTCATGTGTAGACTACAACATTAATTCTGTATGCTAAGGTTATGGTCTCTTTACTTTTGCAAGGTTCTATTTAATATGTTTTAGTATACATCCAAAAAATTAAGGTGGTCCCATATGAATTTGGTCTAAATTTATACCAAAATCGATGGTATTTATTTGTTGGTAAACAAGTTTTATTTGCGAGACTTATCGATCATTAGAAAGAACAATTGAAAATAAAACTTCAGCATTATAAACATAATGTAGTTCGTCATTGAGACTTATCTTCTCGTTTTTACTACAACTACAAAATAAGTATTTTCAACCATAAATATTGTTAAAACTAGGCTTTGCAACAAAATTGAATATGAATTTTTAAGTGAGTCTTTGATATTGTAAATCAAAAGAGGAATTGTTACGAAATTTAATACAAATTCAATCATAGATTATTTTTGGATAAAAAAGAATGATGGGTTCAATTTTGATATATGAATGAATTGAAAGTTGAAATATATTAAGAGAAGAAAAAATTATTTTGTATCTTTTCTTTTTCTAATATTTATTTTAATATAAAATGAACACTAATTTTATTTTATATATATTGATTTAATCTATAATCTTAATACACTTTTCATTTATTCTTTGGCCCATCCCTGTCTGTATGTATGACTAAATGGTAACCATCAACTTTCATTTCTGGTGCTTGTGAGAGTCACCATTCGCATGACTCTGAATTTCTAAGTACTCATGGAAATGTTAGAAAAAAAAAAGAAAAAGAAAAAAAAGATAGCAAACGGTTGACGTACAGTTTATGTAGATGGGCTGACTCTAACCGATCCACCTGATCGAGGGGCCAGAGCCCACATAAACCCATGCTCTAGCATATGGGCTTTCAGTCTCAAACACAGCGGCCCGCCGACCCGGCCAACTCAAAGCTTTTAGCTAGGGTCGATCGGTTTCTGATTGAAGGACCGTTGAAGTTGAAGGAAAGCACTTTCATATAATCCCATGGAAAATGTTAGGGGCAGTAATTATTTTACTGACAGATTGGTATTAACATGATATGGAGCTAATTATTAATTGGAGATTATCAAAATAATTAATAAAAAAATGTTATGAATAGATACTAATGAATAAACTCCACATCATATTAGGAACAGGATCCTATCCATTTCAAATGAAATAGATAATATCCATTTAGTGTAAAATAAGGGGTAGTATTGTCTTAACGTTAAAGTTGAAGAACTAATTTTACAATATTACCCATCATTTTACACTAAATGGATATTGTCCATTTCATTTGAAATGGACAGGATCCTATTCCATCATATTAGTACCTATCTGTTAATAAAATAATTAGATCCTATATATATATATATATGCTTCTCACATATTTTTTTAACTTTATTCAGATGGATTTTTTTAATTTAAATTTTACATTCACTTTTACTTGTTTGGCAAATGATAGAAAAATGCCTAAAAATCCCACAAATCCACTTCCATAATGGGATTTATTGAGTACCCCTGTCCCCTCATGGTCTTTTCCCTTATTAATTATAATAAATCTTTTGGGTATTTTTAATTTATCTTTTTTGTAAATTAACTATTAAATTTGTAAGACCGTAGATCTCACAAATTTGGTAGTTAATTTCACAAACTAGGTTTCTTCCCTATATCTAAGAGACTAAGACCGATTCCAAAAGTGAAAAAAAAAAAGCTATGGCCCATCATGGGGATAAATAACATCAACTTGATACAAAGTCCAGTTTTGCCAAGTGGGTGACAAGTTTTTCCATATTTTTTAAGCCCTAACATATTATATTACATCAATACACACCCACCATCATATAGGTTTTCCAAGTGGTTGGTATGTTTGAAGGCTAGCAAGACTAAAGAAGGCACCCCGCTTGCTCTTGAGCTGAGCATAGGTTCCTTGCTCCACCACCTTCCCATCCGCCACGACTGCGATCGAATCGAGCTGTTTTATCGTGTTAAGTCTATGTGCTACCACAATTGTTGTCCTTCCAACCATGATTCTGTCCAACGCTTCTTGAACAACTTGCTCCGATTGCACGTCAAGAGCGCTTGTTGCCTCGTCTAGTAGTAGTACTGTTGGGTTCCTTATTATGGCTCTTGCTATTGCTATTCTTTGTTTCTGCCCTCCTGACAATTGCACTCCTCTTTCTCCACATTCCGTTGCATACCCATCTTTCAATGATCTACAATTTTCATTACCACGTTATTTCAATTATATATATAATAATCATATATCAGTCTATTAAATAATATTATTTTTAACAAAAGTACTTACGAGATAAAATCATGAGCATTGGCAGCTCTAGCAGCCTCGACCACCTCATTCTCCGACGCGTCGAGCTTCCCAAACAAAATGTTGTCGCGGATGGTGCCTGCATATATGATAGGCTCTTGGCTGACAAGCGCCGTATGCCTCCTGTACCATTGAATATCTAGTTCCCTTATGTCCACTCCATCTACTCTCACGGACCCCCTCTCAACATCGTAAAACCTTTGAATCAATCCGATTACTGTTGATTTCCCCCCTCCACTTTTCCCAACAACTCCAACACTTGTGCCCGCTTTCACCTCCAAGCTAAATTGATGCAACACCAAGGTCTCCGGACGGCTTGGGTATGCAAAATCAACCTTCTTCATCTCTATTCTTCCACTTATTTTCTCCAACTTAATTCCACAATTAATGTTGCCCCCATCCTAAATAAAATGAATACCCAATTAAACAAATAACATCAATTTTGTATCATATATACTTTAAGCTGAAATATATTGACTGTAATATTATTTAGTAGACGAGTTATCAGTAAAAATCAGTATCATCTAGTTTTATGAAAGTTGTAAATAGAATTATTCCAATGAGTTACTTACATTATAAGACCCTGGAATTAGTGATTGGCGGTCAAGAATCTTGAACACGGATGCAACTGCAGCGGCACCCTTGGCTATATCAGAGGTCATGCTCCCAGCATCGGCGATAACCTTCCCGGTGCTCACCAATATGAAAAACGTCTTGAACACATCGCCGGCGGCTATCTCTCTCTTTTCCACTAGCGTGCCTCCGTACCAAAAATCCAAAGCCCATGACATAAATGTTAGGCACTGAGCTGACCCCATCCCAATCCCGGCTAGCCATGACTTCTTCGTCGCCTCCTTCCTCGGCGCTTCCTGCGCTTCATCAAACAATTGAAGAACCTTTCCCACGCTTCCGAATGAAGTCACAATTCTGTGATTATACACTGCCTCCACAGCAATCTGGGTACTTTGATTTTGGGCCTTTACAAAATTTGTTGAGCTGCTGGAGAGCAAAACTTTTCGCGTATAAAAGCATAGAATTGTGAGAGGTTGAACCGCGATCATGACAAGTGCTAGCTTCCATGCCACAATAAGCCCCATGATCATTGCAATGGTCACCGCCGATGTGGTTTGGACGATCAAAGAAACTCTGTCTGCGACAAGGGATTTCACCATGGAAGCCTCGTTGCTCAATCTTGAGCATAAGGCGCCGCTGGAGTTTTGCTCTTCATCGAACCAAGCCGTTTCAAAAGTCAATATCTTCTCGAGCATTCTCAGTCGTATTCTCTTCGTCAGCCGCTCTCCCATATAAGCAAAATTGTAGTGCTGCAAGAGGTTCATTGTGATGGAAACGAATGTAAGTAAAGAGAAAATGATGGAATATGTGCGGATTCTGGCGCGCATTTCTTCGTGGCTTTCTGCAAAGAAAGCCGCTATCATGCCTCCTATGGTTAAGGCATAAACGGGTTGGACTGCCCCGAAAGCTACGGCGGATAGACTTCCGACCAGGCCTTGCTTCCATTCTGGAGTGTTCAAAGACAGAAGCCGGAAAAAGGAAGGCGTCGAGTGAGATATTACGGGAGATGGGTTATCAACGGTCAAGGGTGATTTTGAGAAAACTAGTGGGCTTGATCTTGCGGTGCTAAGCCGGCTAGTGCTGCTTCTTGCAACCGAAGAAACACGCACTTCAGAGCTTTGGTCTTGGTCATTGCAACTGAATTGTCTCTGTAGTTTTGCTAGTTTGGCATAGTGACCGTTTTTTCGGTTGATGAGGTCGCTATGTGAACCTATTTCAATTATGCAACCGCCACCAACTACTGCTATGAGGTCTGCATTTCGAACTGAGAGCTTGTGGGCAACCACCTGATCATTTTAATGAACAATAATAGTTAGTTATGAATGCAGTGTGAGATATATATGTTCATAATCTAATAAGTAGTTCACATAATACTTATTACGTCCACCACTATGATTTGAAATATCTTATTGCAGTTTATATGACACATTTTTATAAAATGTAGATTATCACATGAGTTTGTGAGCAAAGGCCGAACCACCTTGATGGGTAGAGGATCACAAACCCAAATTTATTTAAAAACCCATAAAATATATGTTTTTATGAGTATACTCATTGCAAAATTTATTTTCACCTTCCCCTATTTTTTTTTTTTTTTTAAAAAGTTTTATTCCCCCATCGGGCCAACGCTGAAGTTCTAGTTCTGTTTTTATTTGTAAAAAAATTATAGTAAAAAGTTGTAGTACCCGAAACATTTTCCTATGATGTTAAGTATGCATCAACCCATTGATACTTTTATTGTTACTCTGCGTTCCATTCTCTGCATGAATCATAAACTCGCAAGCAATTTATCATAAATTTCATAATGCATGTCATTTTTTCTTTTCCTTATCTTTGTCACCTAATATAGTGCCTAATGTGAAGATGAAACCCATCTAAATTTGATGATCATAAACACCAATTTCCTTAGTTCCCTTCATCCAAAAGGGAGAAGAAAGAGAAATCCTACTAATTAACTAGTTGGTTGTAATAATATCTTTGTTCTTTGAGTACTTTAGGTATCGCTAATTGGAAACCGAAAGAGTTAATTAAGTTTATTCTAAAGGACAAATCATGAATATTGGAAGTGGGTAAATTAATTACCAAGGTGGTTCTTCCAATGGAGGCTTGATCAAGGGCAGTTTGGACCAGTGCTTCTGATTCGGAGTCAAGGGCACTTGTTGCTTCATCAAGTAAGAGAATCACAGGGTTCTTGATGATGGCTCTAGCTATAGCAATTCGCTGCTTTTGTCCGCCTGATAATAATCCCCCTCTT
This sequence comes from Carpinus viminea, assembly GCA_013348765.1. Lineage (NCBI taxonomy): Eukaryota > Viridiplantae > Streptophyta > Magnoliopsida > Fagales > Betulaceae > Carpinus > Carpinus viminea. The sequence continues at coordinate 13,779,418 of CP054667.1, forward strand.
TCACCAACCTGCAGCCACAATATCTAAGATTATACTAGCTAATTCTATGCTTAATCTGCTTATTATAAAATTCAATACAGAATTTGATTAAGAATTATGAGATGACCATATGATGGTGAAAATTAGCCTTTGAATCGGTACTTTGTAAAAAAAAAATGAATGGTTGATTTTCATTATCATGTAACCTCAGTTGAATAGTAATTGCATTTCAGTCTATTAAATAACATTAGTACGTAATATATATATGGCTACTATAACCCACCTTTGTTTCATATCCTTCGGGAAGTTGCCTAATGAAGTTATGAGCATTGGTGGCCATGGCTGCAGCCATGACTTCATCCATGGTGGCATCAAGCTTACCAAACCTTATATTGTCCACTATTGATGTCCCAAATAGTGCATGTTCTTGACTAACAAGTCCCATTTTCCCTCTTATCCATTTCAACTGTAGTGACTTTATATCCACACCGTCAATTCGCACTACTCCTTCATCTGCATCATAAAATCGTTGCACCAATGCAATTGCTGTGGATTTTCCACTTCCACTAGCACCAACAAGAGCAACAGTTTTCCCTGCTCCAACTTTAAGATTGAAATCTTTGAGAACAATAGAATCTGGACGAGAAGGGTATGTGAATTTGACACACTCGAATTCTATTTCTCCGCTAATTTTGTCCAATACAAGCCCTTTGGTATTTTCACCATCAATTAAGGGTACCCGGTTGATCCTATCAATGATTCGTGTAGCAGCGACTGAGGCTTCTGTGAAGTACTTCACATCAGGAAGTGCCATGCCAAGGGATCTGCATTAATTGCATTCACCATTTTGGTTAAAAGATGTCACTCTACGTACTTCGACTATATTAGAAAGAAAACTGTAATATATTATGTAAGGGAGAACTTGATGCAAACAAGTATATAATATATAACCATAAATCAAAATATATTAGAAATGTAAATCAAATAGGATTTATTCGGTATCTTAATATTAATAGGCTAGGTCAGGTGGTATCTGAGCAACAGTCCTGCTAGCACAAATCAATATGCCAAACATAAGTTGTTTTAAAAGGAAAATAATTTGAGGATATTACAAGGTGGTATCAGAGCAATTCGGCTCTTCAAACCTTGGGAATTATTTCAACTAGGACAGTAGTATATGAGCATGTGCTACGTTCTCGTTATACAAGCTTAACCCTAAGGCAATAATATGATGACTCCTTATTCGAGTGGCATGTATGAGGGTAGCTGACACAACCACACCACGGTGTGGGCTATATCTACAAGTATCCTATCTTTAGTGACTCGCCCAAGGGGCGCCTTGGGCAATCAAGTAGGGTTCCCAATATATTGAGCATTTCTTTGAGGCCACGCACGCGGGTGTACCATAAGGTTCAATGAGATGTGCCAAACTTAACCGTACGAAGGTTAATTGCATACGGGTATAGCCAAGGGGAAGGGCTATCATGATGTAAATGCATAGTAGTAGTGCTCCAAAGTTGTTTTAAGAGGTAAAATAATTTTGGGGTGCTGCAACAAATTAAAGTTACTATATGTTACTTAAAAACTAATAAGTTCCAACCCTAGGCCAGCATACACCCTCATGCAATAAGCTCAATCACCGAGCCTGTAATTTAGGAATCGTAAGTTAATTAAGCTTTACTATGATGTAAAATTTATACTAGATCTCAAGATATCAAGAGAGATGCATGCATTAATGAAAAATTTGAGCAAGAAGCCACATACAGTCCACTTAATATGAAGGAGATTCCAGCCGCATAGATCCTTCCTCCACTTTCACCTTTGTACATAATCAAATGACTTCCGTACCAAGCGAGAAGAGCCCATATTGCAAAAGAGAGCCCTGTGCTTCCAACAGCCAATCCTTTGGCAATGCCTTGCTTAATTCCCAGGCTTGCTGTTCTATCCAATATTGATGAATATTTCTCAACAATTATCCTCTCTGCAGTGAATGAAAGAACTGTTTTAATGGAGCTCAGAGCCTGCTCAATGATGGTGTTTGATTTGCTGTACTCCTCGTAGGACTTCTTGGACAGATATAGAAGATATTTGCCATAAATCATTCCAGGTATAATTAGAAAAACTAGCGTTGGGAAGGCTACTAAAGACAGCCTCCAAGAAAAGTAAGTGGAGAATGCAAGCCCTGATAAGAAAACTGACGAGTGCATCAAAAACTTGGGCGCCTGAAATTAAAATAAGAAACAAAAAAAAAAAAAAAAATGTTGAAACAAGTTAATTTTTCTGTATTGATTTTTCACTGAGAAAACTACACATTCATATGTATAGATCTTGAACATATATGTAATTAGGAGATACATCAAGAAAGAAGAACCTTCAAATCAGTCATCTAATTAAGCACTTTCCTTCTAAAGTGCATAAGTTCTAAAAGATGTACAAGAAAAGTTGCCTTACAATGTTTTTCTTTTTTTCGAATGGGAAGGTTTAGATAAAACATGAGATTCTTTTACCTTTTCACTAAGAACTTCTTGTATGAGAGAAGTATCTTTTGATATGCTATTGATGATCTCTGCAGTAGTTGCTTCTTGTGAATCAAAAAACCCGACTTCTTGCCGGAGAACAGCTTCCAAATACTTGTAACGAATTTTCAGCACCTGTCGTTCACTGGTTTTACTCCAGCAGTAACCTTCTGAAACCATTAACTATTTATTTAGTCTAGAAGCCACCTTAATTAGTTATATATATTTCTCAAATCAGGCAAGGGTTTGTAAATTTGAACGACGACCCAAAAGAAAATTAAATTGGTCCTTTTGTTTTAGAAGGTAATATATATATATTCAAAGAGTAAATTTTTTTTTTTTTCCAATTACTTATTTCAAGACTATGGCATTCTAGGGTTTCATAAAATGACCATTTTTTTTTTTCCATTCTGTTAAATATGGTGGATGTCTCCTTATTCCACTACAAACTAAACTAAATCGAGAGATATTATTTGGAACAGTATGGCGACTGATTTAATTTGCGATAAATAATACCAAACGCTACATTGTACTCAGAAAGCAAAGCAAATGAAGAGAAAAGTTATTTCGAAATTACCCATAAAAGCCGCCACCATTACTGCTAATCCCAAGTATACGAAGTACAAACTGCACTGTTAACAGAACCCAAAAAGAGGAAATGAGAGAGAGAGACAGAGAGAGAAAGAGAGAGAGAGAGAGGGAGAGAGAGACAGAGACAGAGACAGAGAGTTGACAACTAACCTTTTCAACCTCATCCATGAAATTCGCATGATTTTGTTGGGTCTTACCATAACCCAAATTATTCATGAGACGGCTAGCAAAGACCAACAAGCAGTTTGTAGAGATGCCATCCCCAATAGCACCAATGGTACCAAAGAACATCAACATAATATCAACCCAATCAGCGTATCTGAAAATTATGGCTGTCGAAATCTTGTCCTTCCTTCTCATCCCTCCTTTCTCCAAGTCATTCTTCCCTGGAGAAGCCATTAATTGTACCTTTTTAAAACCTCACTCGAGTATTTGCAGGAGGAAAAAGCAAAAGGTTGTGCATATAGATTAAGTTGCTCAAAGAAATGGTCTTTATATAAATAAATATAGACTCGTGATTTCCATGAAGCAACCTTCATATCATAATTAAGCTAGCATTATGCATGTGGGGCTGTCCTGTACTTAAAGATATATAGTCTTTTTATGTTTTGGTGGTTGTTACTTTCAATAACATGAGAGCAAGGGGTAACCCATTTGTAATGTTCAAGAAAGATGACTATGACCAGTACTGGCCAATTGACCATTTTTGTTTTTGTTCGCTTTCTTTTTCTTTTACTTTGCTTAATTTAGTTGTTGTTATCTGAGATCACTTTGAAAACATGTCGTTTCGTGTCGGCTTTTTTATTAATTATTGAAACCATGCTAGCTATTATAAAAGATCCATTAGCTACCTATTATTAATGCTAGCTTTGGCTCTCATTGGCTGTAGATCCATTTCACCCTACACGAGCCTACCTATATCGCAAAAACTCATTATTTCCCTCTAATCGAAGGTCCGAAGAAACTTACAAAAAAAAAAGAAGAAAAGAAAAGAAAAGAAAGAAAAAGAAGGTCCGAAGAAAGAGTACAAAAAAAGGATCTTTTTTAAAAAAAAAGGGGGGGGGGGGAAGCCTTAGTCGTCGATAGTAATAACAATATTTTTCAAAAAAAGATAGTAATAACAATAATCTTCTCAAATTAAAGCTTGTAAAGTAAAATAATTTATGTCAAGATTATAATTAATCAAAAATGCAGGCCGGTGTTAATGGACATTAATCTAGCTATAATTTTCCCAATTCTGCCAAACTTAATTAATTTATTATATTATTATACGTGAGAGAGAGAGAGAGAGAGAGAGAAAGATTTTCATGGCTGAGAGTTGTGATATTTCCTCAAAGCATATTCCTCCATCTTTCCATGCCAGTGAGCTGCATGCACCGATTCTGTTCTCATCCCACTAGCCATGTCCCGAGCTGGATTTGCTGGACTCAGTATCTCTCTCTCTCTCTCTCTCTCTCTAAATAATAATCAGCATAAAAATATATATTTCCATGGTTTTGTTCCATTATTTTCTCTCTCTCATTATCTTTCTTGAACTTTATTAATTTGCGAATATAGGACTCTCTATTGCGAGATATCGAGCCCGCCTACTCATAGATATTTTGACGTTTCCCTTCGCGTTTCCTAGAATGCGCGCATGATAATAAAGTTTAATTACAAACTAATAACATATCTTATTTTTGCATTATAAGGTAGCTTTGCTCTTTAACATATATAAGCTACCTATATAATCAAATATTTCCTGCAGATATGAGATGATTTCCATGTCTTACGAGATCTCTGTGACATATGAGATCTTTCTTAAACAATCCATCACATATATAATGTAGTGGGAGTTTGCTAGGGTTCTCCCCTAGTGTTCTCCTAATCTTACGTAGAAGATGATTTAAAATAAAATAAAATTGTAGTACCTTTTTGTCAATAGATTAATTTTTATTAGTTAATATTTAAGTTCTAATACTTTAAAACTTGTTTTTTGATTCAAAACCAAAACCTAAAGGTGAAATGTTAACCCTTTAGGGATAGTATCACCCAAAATGGATTTGATCATCCTTAATTTAGTGCTAATGCCTCAAATTTTGTGTTAATGTTTAAAAAATCGATGGTAGAGGCCACTACAATTTTAATTTTTCTTAAATCATGTTTTACGTAAAACTAAGAGAACGATGGGAAAACATTAAGGAGAGAACCCCTAACATTTTTCAATGTAGTGCCAGTACTTTCTAGTTTATGCCATACTCTAACTTTGTTATTCCTTTACTTTCTTTCCTCTTTTGGCATAATAAGAAAGTGAAACAAAGCAATATGTCACTTAATTTGAAGTCCCTATACCTCATACCTTACCCCAATGTAGGTGCATAAGCATCCTGGCCCTCTCTCCAGCCATGTGTTCCAAAAGTATAGACCTGCTATTAAGTTCACTCCAAATAATAATAATAATAATAACTTAGGCCTCGTTTGGTTTGCGGATTATCTAGTCCATTGGAAAAGGATTAGCTACTACTGGGATTAACTACCACTGGGAATAGATTAGCTATTCCTATTCCTTTGTTTGGTTGTAATGCTGGAATAGACTATCTAATCCTATTCTTTCGTTTGGTATAATGCAATATGTTGGTTAATGGAATCGTATTTTGATCTTATTTCCTAAAATACCCTTATAATATGAATACAATTTATATTATTAAGGACCTTTTTTTTCTTCAAAACATAAACAATTATATTATATATATTTTTAATTATGTCATGTACATTGGATTTTTTTTTTTTTTTTTTGCAATTATGCTAGAAAATTAAAATTATTTATATATTAAAAAACATAATCACCATATTTCATATTTTATATCGGTGATTTCCGTCAAAATGAGGAAAAAAAACTGAGAGAAGAAAAGCAAAACTGTGTGATTTGAAAAAACTCGAGAAGAAAACGAAAAAAAGATTGAGAAAGAATAAAAAAAAATTGAGAAAGAATGAAGAAAATATGAGAGAGAAAGCAAAAAAAAAACCAGAGAAGAAAAAAAAATTCAAGAAACACAATGATAATGAAATAATCAAGAAAATAGAGATCGAAAATAAGAGAGAGAGAGATATCTTGCTTTGAGAGATGAAGATCGTTGCTTTGAGAGATGAAGAACGTTGCTTTGAGAGATGAATATCGTAAGAGGTGTGAGAAGCGTAGGGTTTTTTTGGGTAATTTTATACAATATTTTTAATCCCACAGGAAAGGATTAGTTAACTCAAAAATGAGTGGCTTAGCTAATCCTGTAATATGGGATTATAGTCCCATGGGAGTAACTACTCCAGAATAGCATGTTACCAAACAAAGGACTAGCTAACACCAGTGTTAGCTAGTCCAATCCAAGGACCTAATCCGCGAACCAAACGGGGCCTTAAGCTTTTTAGATAAATAGTGTTTAATATAGTATTAGAACAAATGTTCTGATCTGGGGGTGGCATTCCCACCACCTCCTCCCCCAAGGGGTAGCTGCCAACCGGTAGCCACCCCTCAATTATTATTTTTTTCCAAAAAAAAAAAAAAATCTAAGTTTTTCGGTGTGTGGGTGAGAGAGAGAGAGAGAGAGCATATATACTTCCATTTCAAAGTGTGTGGAATTGTCCAGCATGATTGGTGACATTTTTTTCCAAACATCATTAAACCCCTATTTTTTTGTAGTGTCATTTATCCCTTATTTCAATTAAATATTTTATGTGCCTCACTTATTATATCAAGAACTAATTGGATTAAAGCATTTTATATGATTCCACTCAAGGGCGAAACTAGAATTTTAGGAGAGGAGGGGACAAAACTGAAGAAAAAAAAATGGTGGGTCCAATTTCAGAAAAATACCTAAAATTTAGAACAAATTTAAAAAAAAAATTAAGACGTTTTCCCAAGGCTAGGGGTGGATTTGCCCCTGATTTCACTTGACTCTGCATTGTCATTCAGATTCGAGGCGCGCAGCTGTGTTTTGCTATGTTTTGCATTCTTTTAATTTCCAGATCTTTATCTTATCCGATCGAATTAAAATGAGTCCCACATCTCCATCCAGAGGTTTTGGATGCCATTACCTTGTCCATGATAGTAGATTCTCATTCTCTAATCTGATTTTTGCATCAACCAATGGATTGTTTATTAAAATATAATTAACTTATTCATTGGGTGAAAAAAATGAATTGCACGATTAAGGAATGGCATGTTCTAATTAATTTGCTACGTCAGAATGGCACTTGGTTGGCGTGGCTGGCCTTTTTCCACTACATCCCGACTATATATTCCCACTTGCTATAAAAATGTATCGAAAGAGAAGAATATTTGCACATATTCCTTTAATTAATTATATATTCCTTTCATTTTTCCATATACATGCAATGATATAATATATATATATATATATATATATATTTAAGAAGTAATATACAATATTGAATTTGACCACACGTGTTTCCACGTCTATTTTACACATCCATAAATAAATATGTTGTAATGAATTCATTCAAATAAAGTGTACGTAATTTTTACCATATGAATTAAGTACTGTGACCTTAATTAATCTAGTGGTTAAACGTATTATATATATGGGAGAAACATGGATGCCACGTCCAGCTTTTCCGCCATAAATCAAGCTAGCTAGCTAGGCCCGATCGAAGTGGCACACGTACGTAGGTTATAATGGGTTAAGGCAAAAGTAATTAAGGCGTGCTAATTTCAATTAGTGGGGGGGCTAATAAACAATTATATTTGTGAGACAATGTACGTGGACTGTGGAGGCCAGTATCACTCCGTCACTCGCCTTGAAGAAGCCTAATTTATTTTCGGAAACTAGTCAATATTAAAGTCATAAAATGCTTTTTAATTATTATGCATATGAATCATGTGCAGCACATATATTAATTTGTATCTGTCTAACCTAGTACGTACGGCCACATGGGAAATGCTCCATAGGACGCCATGTTTTGAGACAGGCCGCTGTTTCTGGGCAAATCCCTAAGAATGTTTCACGTTAAAAACTTAAAGCTAGCAGCCACGACTTGGAGATACGTGCAAGCATTGTGATCTTGATCATCATCAGTTGGGTTGTTAAAAAACAATAAAAAGGCTTCTTTTATGTCTCTAACAATAACACGTGATTTTACAAACAACTTTATCATTCTTTTTTTTTTGTCTAAACCAAACAACTTTATCATTCACGATCAGATAAACTAAGATAAAGGAAGACTAGTACACGTACATCACCCATTCCCTTTTAATGTTGTTTTTGAACCAAAATTTGATTCTCCAATGTAGTTGTGGTTTACCAATAACCATTGCCTATGTTTACTTTTCACATTTATTTTAAGTGATTTTACTTTTGTTTTTCTTAAGCAATCACTAAATTAAAAAATTACTTAAAATACATTACGTCAGTTGATATAAAATATTTATGATAAATAAGTATGAAGAGTAGCATTATTTTTTAGATAAAATTTTGAATAATGCTATTTAATAAACTATTATATAACTATTATACAGCTGAAATGATATGATAATAAAAATTTAAATGCCTACCTTTTCCTTGTCTAGTCTATTAAACTTTGTCCTAATGCTTTCAAATCAAACTTTGTCATCTCCTGATCATCTATGTGGTAAGGGTGGGGCAGCAGGCATACAATGACTATTTCAACTTTGTTCAGTAACAACAGACAAAAATATAAACTATCAAAATAATAATAATAATTTATATTAAACAAAGATGTGTGCACTTGATTAATTTTAACTTTAAATTTAGAAAGTGGATTCAGAGCTGTGGCCGGCCCCTACTCTCTTTAAACCCAGGGCCGCTAATTTTTCTTGTTGGCACTGTTTAATACCTGTATAAAGTCCAAAGGACAAGGTAGGCATTTAGATTGGATGGGTTGGTTGGCTAACTCTTAATTTTATTATTATTATTATTATTTTGTCAAATAAGAATAACTATGACAGCTTCAAAAATAAAATTTCACTTTCAAACATGAGAGAACATGGACGGAACTAATTTTAGATTTTGGGGGACTCGGGGCAAAAAAAAATTGAGGAGGGACCATTTAACAAAAAATATCTTAAATAAATTTTTTTTTCTTGTCATTTGGGGGGGACCATGGCCCTGCCAGTGCCCCCAGTTCCGTCTTTTGAAGAGAATATAATATTAAATTACAAAGCTTTTTGGTCATTTGTTAGGTTTGAATATTGCATGGTGATTGGTGATGCCATTGATCACATAGTTCATCTCATATCATATCATGAATACCAACAAAAGATGTAGGGAATGACATCAAAAGACCGATAGTGCGGAAGGATATCTCTTATGATTATGTTAGTATGGAAGGTTGATAAATTTAGTGATATAATTAGAAATTTAAATTTGGAGGAGCTAAATATATTGAATTGTTAATAAAGTATTGAAAAGAAATGTAAATATGCTATAAGTTTATTTAACAATTTTTGTGGGAGAATGCCCCCCAAAAAAAATGAAAAATAAATAGAGTTTTTATCCAAACTGGATTGGAGGAACTTCCTCCAACCTAGTCTACAGACAGAATTTTCCTCAAAAATTATAAGGGCATTTTTAAAAAAGAAAAAATTGGGGAAAACATGATGGCTTGTGGAGCTTCAGCCACGCCCTAAGCCACCATGTGATTCTGCCCCTGTCCTTGGGTGAATCCAATAGAAAAAGAGTGTAACAAGGATGGTAGAATATAATGTGTGAATGTGCATGGGTTGCATGTCCTCTTATGTGAATGGCCTATGAATGATGTACAATTTCAGCAAGGTGTCATTAGGTGATAGGGTGTGGCCTTTGGCTAAGCGTGGTGTCTAATTGTGTTCTATAATGAGGTGTGCCATAGGCCAAGTGTCTCTTACTAAAGGAGTATCATCTTGATTAAACATGACACCGAATTCCTTGTCTGCTTGCCAAGTTACAACTATTGTCAAGTATTGTATTGGACTATGCACCCATTGATAGGTTAAGGATATCTCCTATTTTTTCATTAAAAATAACGGGATAATTAAGATGAAGCTACGTGGAGTTATCCAATACGCCCTCTTATAGTTGTTATTCATGCATGAATATTTGATTGTGACACCTTGCAAAGACAATGAAAGTTGCATTTAACAGTAAAAATAGAGCATTAACATCAAATCACAAGATCAAGATATTAAAAACATATTTAGCTCTCTCTTTCTTTCTTTTCATCTTTTTGGTAACATATTCTTCTCTGTCACGATGAGCATGCATAATGTTGCTTTTGTGTGTAAATGACACCTGACTTATCAATCATCATAAAGCAGAATCAAACGGGCCAATGAGGTCCACCATTTCTAGTGCAAGTGGAAATGTGGGTCCAATTATAGATTACCATGCTGTATACTTTCTTACTTACTCGCATTCTGTTTTTTAGTTGGAAAAATCTCATTCTACAGGGAATTCAAAAAGTGTTTATGGACAACAATAAATAAATAAACAATTATTATGATAAGGCCATAGCATTGACAGAATAATGCCATGGCCATGCAGAATGTTGGATGAGATCCTGCGCTAGTGAATGCCCACCTCATAAAACCTTAAACTGGGGCCAGCTGCAGCAGCTCCAGAGCTTTGACCACTTCTTTTTCTATTTTCTACATAATTAGGAGGAGATAACATAATCATGCCAATTATGTGCAATTTATTCAGCTTTTTAGATGAATCTGGCTTCCCTCTTTCTTCTTTTCTTTGTTTATGCTCCTTTCCTTGGCATGAAGATAAAGTTAAATCATATAAAGCCCTAAAGTAGGGCTTTAAGAGACTAAAGCCAAGTGGTAAAAAATAAATAAATAAATTTTAATATATATATCATCATCATCATCATCATCATCATCTACATTGATATTATATAGCAATCCTCTGGACCTCTTGTGTAATGAGGAATAGAAAGAACAACAGCAATAGAAAGCCTGCTTTCAAATGAGTGATACAGGATTCCTCTTGAGTTTTCAACCAGAAAATTTAGGTCATTGTTTAATGAGGTGAAAATACCACACTCCAACCTAGCTTCCATTGGGAAAAATAATACATAAAATTGAAGAGAAAAAAAAATGTGCCCCAACTGCAACACAAAACTGGCAATAAAAATTGTTCGTAAAAAAAAAACTTCAATATGAACAGCTCAACCATACAAATGAATTACTGAGAGGGCATTGGCCTAAAAACTCAAACCATATCAGCATATGTTAGCTCCGAGGTGGCTTTATGGGGGTGATCAAGATAAATCTGCAGCCCAAGTTTATTGGGGACACTGTAAATTGCAAAAATTTAGAATATATTCATTATTTACCCAAGCAACTACTTCTGTAGGCTTTGGAGAGACATTTTGAGAACATTTTTGCCTGTTTGAGGTCATATGTAAGGGGTTGTCTGAGGCTCTGAGCCGATCTTCCACCACTTAGAAAACCAAAAACTTGCTTCAAGTTTCCTCTGGATGGCCGAGCATTTGTTGCAAATTTACAGATATATACGAGTCGTCGTCGCATCTCCCATTTAGTAATACATGTCTCATTGAAGGATTTCCCATTGTCAAAGGTTCCTAACATGAAAGTTTGAATTTAGAAAATACTCAAGCATAGAAAAAGATAGCAGTTACTCCATACATCAATCATTATGGGATGTTAATTAGTAAAAAAAAAAAAACTTATAGATAGAAAAAAGGTCACAACAGTACAGCGGAAGACCATGCTTAAGACAATCAGCTAGCTTGCAGAGACATGATTGAGGGATATGCACACCCAATTGGTGAAATAGAAAAAACAAATATCATGAGAAATTTCCCTTCAACCATGAACATTGGCTGGGCAAAGGAAGGATGCACACTATCTACCTATTGTACCACATATATGTATTGAAACTGTGTTCAATGCTGATGCCCATTGGGCCTTGTGGCCAAGAAATGTTTCACGTTGAGTTTTTTAATTAATGAAAGAGTTGCTTATCTGGGAAAAAGGAAAAAGATAGTAAAAAGTGTGTGAAATAATGGATTTTATTCCAAAAAGGAATAGGCTATAAATGTTAAAAATATATTGAACTTGTTGCAAGATAAGGTAACGCACCTCCATCATTGAATAATGATGTCAAGATAGCAAGACAAACGCACACGCTTATATCTTCCCCTGGAAAGTGAAGATACACGAATATGTTAGCAAGCAGGCATTTGGGAAGCTGATGTAAACTAAAAAAGTTTCATTCCATTTTCTTAGGGCTTGATCATACAGAAGTTCAGAAAGGGCTAAGTTAAAATAAGATGGTCTGCAGAAAATGAGATCTGGTCCAAAATAAAAAACAGTAACAATATAACACAACACCAACACTAATTTGAAGAAACAAGGCAATAATGTTCTTTAATTTCTGTAAGGGTTTCTGTAAATAACAAGAAGAAAAAAAAATCATTGTAAATAATTACAGCGATATAATAAAAGTAAACTTGCGCTTATTTAGAATAATTTCATATCCTTAGACATATGTCCTTAACTTGGCACATCTAATCCCATTTTAATTAGTAAATGTAATGCCCCTAGTGAAGGAGAATTAGTCTTTACCGTCATGGCAACATACGAAAAGTGTCTTTCCTTGGCTAAGATTCAACTTCGCAAAGTTTACCGCAGAAGGAAGATTGCTTAATAAGGAAAACCGATCCAATTTTGACGTCTGGCCAATTAAAGACAAAGTAAGCAGAATAACATTCAAAATTAAAAATATTAAAAAAATAAAAAAACCTTATCCTTTTACTCGTACCACAATAGGAAGATGCAAATATGCTTCAGCATCTGAAAGACTCAGAGAAATAGACTCTCGATCACAATTCAAGATGCAATCAACATTAGACACATTTGCAGCTGCACCAAAGAATATAAACTAAAGGCTGAGCCAAGTGAAAAATAACAGGTTGTGAATTACTGCTTAAATAATTTTGCAGGAGAAATAAGAAAGCGAAGAGAACAAATAAGTGTTAGATGATATATGAATACACAATAACCATAGCACCTGCATCTAGAGACCATAAAACCCAATTACGAAGATGAACAGCAACCCAACACAAAGGATCTGTTCATAAGCATAGAAATCTAGAAGGATGAGGTGAGATGAGGCCCCTCAAATAACATTCAATTTTGGGGTTGAGGATAGGGGGTTGCTTCACCAAACTGTTCTTAATATCAGCCGGAGTTTTCAACAAAATATTTACTATCCACTATTGATGCCATATATCATATCCATGTTCAAAACTTAGGAGTTAGGATAATGCAACTACTGAACTTCCTATGATTCTAGTCAAGCGAAGAAAATAGTGCTATATATCTAACTTGATGGCAAATTTTGTCCATAAGGCATTGCTTGGTCCATTTTCCGAAGAATGAAATCCCATTATACTACAACTGTGGGATAAAACTTCCTTTTCAATTTTTTTTTTTTTTTTTTTCGATTACCCCTTGCCAAGGTATCTGGGGCTTCGCCCCTACTACATCCCTTGGAAACCAAGCAAAAGAAATAAGGGAGAACATAAGGAATCTCACCATTGTTTTTTCATAAATAATTCAATCTCATAAAAAGCAAAAAGGAGCATGACCCAAATATACAGGAAGTATAAAAGAGAAACACCCAATTAAGAAAAGAAGAACACAAATCAAGAAATTCTAAGAAATTTTTTTAAAAAAAATGAGAATACTTGTAAGCAAACATCCAAACACAAAAGATTTAAACAAAATGGCTTTTAACTCTATCGCCATCCTCTCATAATCTTCGAAACTTCTAGCATTGCGTTCTCTCCAAATACACCGCATTAAACATAGACAACCTTCCAAACTTATATATCGCAGTGGCTTTCAAACTGGCCTCTTTAACAAGTCAATAGTTCCCCCACCTCTTGGGCATTGAGACTTGACCCACTCTATCCCGAAAAGAAGAAAGTATCAATATCCACATCTCTAGCTACTTTGCAATAGAGTAAAAGATGATAAATGGTTTCCTTACTTACACATACAACATCAATCCACCACTATGATGTGCCACTTTCTCAAGTTATCTAAAGTTAAAATCTTCCCTAAAGTTGTCGTCCATATAAAGAAAGTCACTCTCAAACGAACCTTATTTCTCCAAATGTTCTTCCAAGAAAAAGGAGAGCAAGGGCAAAGAAAAAAGATCTGACTTCAAACACCCATCTTTTGGATCTGTTCATAAGCATAGATAAAAGCCTTCATAGCATAACGTCATAACCACTTCTCCAAAGGAACTTGGTCAAGAAGAAGCAAATTTCTAACCATCAAACCACCTAAGAATATCGGAGTATAAATCTTTGGCCAACTTACTAGATGGAATTTGAATTCATCACTGACTTCACCCCACAAGAAATCCCACTAAAGTTTCTCAATACAATTAGCAACACCAAGAAGGATGGGGAAAAGGGACAAATGATAAGTAAGAATATTAGAAAGAGTACTTTTAATCAAAGTGATCCTACAACCCTAAGACAAATAAAGCAGCCTCCAACTAGCCAAATGACGTTCCATCTTCTCAATAATACCATCCCAAATTGATTTTGCCTTAAAAGAAGCCCCAAACAGGAAGATTGAGGTACTTCTTAGGCAAAAAGAAAACCCTACAATCATGGATACGATCCAAGCCTTCAACATCTTCCACGGTGCCAATAGGAACTAACCCTGATTTAGCCAAGTTAATTTTCAAACTTGAGACAGCTTCAAAGCATAAGAAAAGACTGGTTTGGAACAGTGTGAGCAATGCCTTGGAGCAGGCATTTCGTTGCTCCAAGGCATGGAAACTACATGTTATTTTTTTTCAACTAGATTTTGTTTTAGAATATATTCAACCCCCCTTAGATGAACATCCTGACTTTGTCTCTGTGTTATTGGGACTTTATTTGTAGGTTTTATAGTTATTTATTTTGGGCTTTATAGTCTTAAGTCATACTAGGATTAAGTTTAATATCTGGAAATATTGATGCAACACTTTTAATTTAATAGAGAACAACTTTATGAGAATTTTGCAGCAATTATGTTTGATGTCTATTTGATGTAATTCTTCTTAGATGTGTGGTGTCGAGGAAATCCAAGGTGTGATGCCCAAAAATAACTCTGATTTTGCACCAACTCTTCTGCTAAAGTTCTCCTCATAAAACCCTAAGCCCCTCATCCATCAAACAACTTCCAAACTACCCCGAGAATTGATTTTACTGATCTCAGGACTGTTCACAGCACCCTAAACAACAGCTCAAAACTTGGGTCTTCCTCATCGTTCCACCTCCAAACCCTACATTATTCCTTGCCCCTTTTTTAGAAACCAAAATTTCCTAACTTTTATCTACCTTTACCACTATAAAACTCTCATCCTAGCTCTTTATAACCCCTACAACAAGTTACTGTTCAGAAACTGCTACAACTTTGCTCCCTTCTTTTAGCTCCTTTAAACCCTTCAAAATTCAAAAATTTGAGTCGATTTGAACCATAACACTAGAAACATTGCCTACTGTCTTAAATCAGATTTGGTGCAAATTGGCTTTGTCCTATGCCAACTTTCTTTCATTCCCTGTATTAATTTATGGTTCAATACACTTTTCCCTTTTTAAGTATGTAACTCACCATAAATGGTCAAAGGTATGGTGCAAAATGGCTTTGTCCTATGCCAACTTTCTTTCATTTCCTGTATTAATTTATGGTTCAATATACTTTTCCCTTTTTGAGTATGTAACTCCCCATAAAGCACACTAACTTCATATAATGATGAACAAAGTTTTGGAAATCTAAGAAACCAGCAATAGTGGATGACAACAAAAAATATGGTAATTGTAAATTTAGCATACCAGGTTGGGATGTGCCAACTGCAAGATTTGTTGAACCCAGCCAAGAAATTGCACAAACTTCATCAGAAGACTTGATATCAATTTCAATGTGTGAGAGATCCAACGGAAGTGGCACTTCTCCTTTTGAAAAATGAACCGAGCTCTCTAACAACTTTGGGGCCTTCACTGTGACTTGAGGAGCATTTTGTCCCCTATGGGCACGATATACTCTATCCTTTTCAACTATATCTGATACCTTCTGATTACACAAATCAGGCCCAGAGTTTATAAGATCATAGACATTATTCCAGAAAAGATTAGGTGATAAACCCCTTGCCCAGCTTTCTTCATCATCTCCTGCTCCTGCT
The DNA here is from genome assembly GCA_013348765.1 of Carpinus viminea. Lineage (NCBI taxonomy): Eukaryota > Viridiplantae > Streptophyta > Magnoliopsida > Fagales > Betulaceae > Carpinus > Carpinus viminea. Next base: position 13,795,709 of record CP054667.1, read on the forward strand.
ATATAATTCCAGCTAAACTCCGAGGTAGACCTGTGTTGAATTACGCCACTTGAGGAAGAGGCAGTAAGAAGTATAATCGGTGTGAAATCCCATGAATCATGGTCAGGCACTTCATTTAACCAGATAACGGTTTTCTGCGAAATCCATAAAGGGCGTAAGGGCTTTTTCAAGCAGAATGCTAGAGAGGCAATATCAGCACCACTTGCATTTAACTGTTTAGTCCACTCTTCTAAACGATCCTCAATAGAGGCCTTCTCTGTTTCAGAAACCCAGAGGGGAAGATGCAAGGAGCAGTCCCAATCAAGAGCGACCCGCCTTATACTTTCATCATCCTGATGAGAAGTACTTGACTCCTGTTCAAAATCAAGCCAACACAAGTAAACAAAGACATTTGAGTAATATCAAATTTAATTCATGTTTTTTACAAAAACAATAAAACAGCAATCACTCAGAAATAAACACAAACTTGAAAAAGAAAAAGACAAGCCCAGATTCCCAAACTTTCATTGAACTAAATTATAGCAGCACTCACCCGATTCGTTTGCGCCGCAGCATCAAGCGTACTATTCAAATGATTGCGAATGCACCGATTCAGAACACAAGTCCCAAATGGGTATCGTCTTTGACATGCTGTCCGGAAACCGTTTCCCTCTCCTAGTGGAATCAACTATAATACACCCTCCCTTCTGTCCTACCCATCAAAAAGAAAACATATAAAATTGCCAACGCCAACACCAACACAAAAGCAAGAAAGAAAAAAAGTTTCAAAAAGATTTCATATTTGCGTCAATTGGGACTCCGAATATCGTTAATGAACAAAGTAAGCTAAGTTTATACCGGCGAGGTGGGCGACGTGGAGGTTGAGGCGAGACGTGCTAAAGGACCAGTTGTTGGTATGGCCGTCGGTGGACTTGAAGTAACAGGTGGAGTGGAACTTGGGAGAGTACCAAGAGCCGCACCGGAGGTTCGCCAGGAGAGGGAGGTCCGGCCATAGCTGGGCGATCTCGCCGACGAAGATGGAGTCCTCGTAGATCGATCTCAGAGCGTTGTACAGCGTGTTATCTCTCTTCTTTATGCTCCTCGCCGCTCTGTATATGCTCAGATTCGTCGTCTTCGTGGTGTAGTCCTCCTCCTCCATGGGTGTTTCGAGCGCGCAAGAGGTGGTTTGGTCCGTTTGGAACAAGATAGTACTAGGTTTTTAGTCTGTTGGGAAGCTGCCACGTTAAGCTTATGTCATGTCTTCGGGAAGCTTAATGACTCAGAAGTCAGAACAGCACGTGAGCTGTTTATTCGGGCGTCCCTTATTAGTGGGCCTGTTTCTTTTATCTCGGGGTCTGCTGTGTTTTGTGCCCATCTGGAAGAATCAGGCCCCAAGTTGTGCGAGCCCATTTCAATGTTGTTAGAGCTTTTTCATTTTCATCTTGCTTGTCAAAATAAGCCAAATATTATAAAATTGGATCAAAATGAATTATATTGGGTTCAATAAAATGCTGAAATATTTAGTGAGTTGTTACAGTAATTACCAAATAAGACCCAAAAAAAAAAAAAATCTTGAAAATGAATATTTAAATGGAATAATAAAAATTGACAACTAAAATAGAAAATTGTGAATTTAAAAAAAAAAAAAAAAAAAAACTAAAATTGAGAATAAATTTGTTCAACCGATGTAAATGCTCATAAGGTTGTGTTCTTAGCAAGCCATTAGGAGTTTGTTAAGGTTTTATTGTTATTTAAGCCTTGAATTATTAATGAAAACGCAAGAGAAAATTGCACCAATTTAGAGAGGTTTTTTTTTTTTTTTTCCCCGAGGAAATGGATTACAAAGGAAAGTTTAGGGAGGTTAGTTATTCCTAAAGTAGCATTGTTGCAAACATTTGCGTCAAGTGCCAGATTTGTCTAAGCATTCACGGCTCATTCAGTAAATTTTAACCAAATTTTTAGTTAAAAAATATAATATTTCTATTTTAACCATCCAACTTTTCAAATTCGCCCCCACATTTCACTCTCTAAGACTAAACCATGTCAAGAACAAAAGGATAAAAAACATTAAAAATTCAGAGTTGCAAACAAATGACAAATAAGGCATATTGCTTCACATATTGTTGTTGGCCCTTAAATCTTAATATTTTCTGCTTCTGTCCTTTGCAGCATTCTGCAGTACTCCCGTCTTGACAGATGATGCTGGATTGATGGCCTTCCGTATCTTGAAAACATTCCAAGCTGTGCCGAAGCAGTGCCCTGCAGTTGCAAGCACATGCCCTGTGGCCTCCCCTGCACTTTCCCCGAACCTGGTGCTCAAGAATATGATATATAAAGTTACAGATTGAAGTGAAAATATCACAAACCATCAACTATATATAGCCATTAGCAACAACAGCAGCATGGATGGGATATGAGATGATGTAGAATCAATGTATTTGTAGGTCGGTACCTGTTTGAGACCATTCTAGTTGTAGCACTGGAGGTGGCAGAAAAAGCTTGTTTCTCAGCAACTTCAGCTGCATCTAGAACCTTGTCTGCAGTTGGCAGGATGGATCCCACGTGCGTTTGTTATAATATGAATTAAATGATTCAATTCCTCAATTCTTATTAGTTTAAGCCTTGTTAAAAGATATATAAGGATTGGAACTTACTGACAGCATCAAGTGAAGCTAAGAGGACCTCTCCTGGAACCATGTTAAGGAATGCCTTCCCCGCTTGGGATTTAACCACGGGTTTCATCACTGTTCCAGTGGCAAAGCTAATACCATCAAGCATGGATTTGCTTATCTTTTCTGTCATCTTGGACATCTTTCTCACTCTTAAGTCATAATTAAGCAACAAAAAGCACAAATATTAATATCCTTTAATGGTCATGTTTGCATAACATTATTATAATCAAACTATTCATATCATTTGGGATACCGTTTCAAGCCTTTGTTGACTCCGCTCTTGTTTGTGGGACCAGCACTTGTGATGTTGCTCTTACTTTTTCTTGCCATGGCACCATTTTTCTCCTCTGCAGCATTGGTTAGAATCATTTCTCCTCCTTTTTGGACCTGCAGTACTTTTTCTCACTCTTTATGTCTGGAATGGCTCTTACTTTTATCTTTGGCAAGTAAACCTCATGATTTATGATGTAATGTTGTGGTTCTAGTGGCAAGAATCATGTAAAATCTCCAACTCATTCTTAAAGTTTGCATGAATTCCAGCCTTAATATTACTTCTAGCTATCTTTTCACTTCCATCTTGTAATTAAACATTTGGAGAAAAATTATACGCAAGAAGTTCATAACATGTTAAAAGTATTGACTAAATGATGAAATGAGCGGTAATTTAACGAGACGGACCTGATTGGTGTAAGCATTGCTACATATGAAGATCCCCTTGACAATCTGGCCAGTCCCCCCTGCAATTGCTCTGGCCAGCACATTATTATAATCATCCATCCTGGGAGCAAACTCTTTCCAATCAGTATTTTTGTTTCTAGACGACGCCGGACACGAAAAGCACGAGTGGTCCTTCAAAAAGGAGTCCATAGAGCCCAGGCTGCTACCTTCAGACTGCTCGGAAAAAGTGACTCCATAGCTGAGAGGATCGCCATCTTTCATCGGCAAAGTGAATAAATAGTGGAGAGCGTCGACCTTCACAACCGGCTCATCTTTTGTCAAAGGCCACTGTAGATCCTCGCCAACTCTTACTATGGTGGCAAGAGAAACATTCTCGTCGGAGATTCGAACAAGCGTGAACTCGCCGCTTGCGAGCTCTACAGCCTCTCCTTCTTCCATCAGATGAACTCTGCATCCTGCAGGGATCCGCACAAGAACCTCCTGTTTGACGTTTTCGGGTTCTGGGTATGCAGAAAAACCTCCCGAGTAGGAACTTTTCATGCGAGACGGGGCTTTGGAGCTGCGGAAACTGAAACAACCCATCTACGCTGCTTTCTTTGGCTCTAAGGAATTGTTTGTCATGTAAAAGGGGGCAGGAAAAGAAGAATACTTGAAGAGGAAAAGCTGCGATTCATTGTTTGTAGCTATATTCTATCCCCTATTAGGCAGCTATTCCTGATTAACTTTCGGTGGAGGAAAAATGAGAGCATATATGCATGACAGACTGTCTCTCATTGTTGTTCACCTCTCACAACAGTGTGAACCCAAGATTTGAACTTTATAAACTATTTCAACGATGATTGACAAGGGCAGGGGCAGTGGCCAGGGCAAGGGCTAGCTCAGCCGACTGCTAGCGTCTTTTTTAAGCAGTGATTCATGAGTCTGGAGGATTCCTAGTATCAAAAACTCTTGGAATTTGTTAGAAAAATAAATATCTTCATAATTAATGATTATTTTGATAAAGTTGTTCCTTATCTATAACAAGCTTTGTAGAAAAAATATCTTTAAAGCTTGACTCATACAGAGCTCATTTGTTAAACACCCCTTTACTCCTAAATACTAATTACTATTTTAAAAACAAAATAAACATCAAAATATTCTCATTTTACAAAAAAAAATCACTTTTTTATACTAATTATTACACTCATTTTGTTGTTTAACAAATCGTGATTTAGCTCTATGTTTTGGTCCAAACGTTAGCCAACTTTACAAATTTTCTCTGCAAGTCTTTAAAAATCATAACTTGCACGTTGTATTTGCAGTATGGACCTTTTTCATAAGGATCGTGTCCATATTGATCACGACCATCATGCATCGGCTATAAAAATTAATAAAAATCAATTCCAAATAGATGTTATGTTCTAATACCAATTAGAGGCAAACATAACTAAAATTGTTTTGACAACTTACACTTGTAAATAGAAGATGTGGATTGAAGGTTGTAAAGTGATTTAGGAAAGGATTAAAATTCAAAAAGGGAAGAAAAAAAACCCTAATCACCCCCAAGAAATAGAGGATATCTCTAAAAATACTAAAGTCTTATTATCAAAATTCAAACGGTTAAACTAGGCGCGCAAGTCAAGCTTTTATAAAAAAATGTCAAAAGTTTAAGAGCATATTCGAAAAATAGAGCTTTTAAGTTAAAAAGTATTTTTTGGTAAATGCTTTATTTTTAAGCTTTTATTTAAAGTTTGTTTTGATCATTTTTTAGCTTTTAAAACCCTTAAAAATGTTTTTTTTTTTTTTTATCAAACAGTTTTTTTTTTATTTTTTTAAACGAACTTTTTGAATGTTAAATGCATTTTTAGGTCTCTCAAACACATCTAAAAAGACTTTAATTATTAAATAAATTGATTTAAGCTATGAATCGAACTAGGAATACTCGCAAAATCTAGAGAAAATTGATACCGAAGACCCTTTTTAAAATGATAAAAAAATTTCCTAAAATGGCAAAATAATAACTTAATTAAGATGCTAATTCAAAGGGAAAGAAGGCAGAAAAAGATGACGGCCATGACATGATGTACACACTCAAAATAGCTTTTCGGACTGAGGTCTTATGCACGATTATGATAATTGTAGCAAATATATATCGCCTTAATTACTCTTAATTCTACTTAATTCTTTTCATGACATCATTAATTTAACACATGACGACTCAGCTGTAACTCGTGCATCATAATTTTTGCAACGCATTTGGTGAAGTCGTTTCGAAATTTCTCTATTGTGGCGAGATTCAAGTTGAAATGGGGACGGCTTTCGTCGAAAAGTATATGAACAATTGAACGTAAATCGTCTCATGGGGTTTATTTGGGCCTGAATTAGTCCTTAAAATTATTAGGGCCTTACTCACCAAGGGATTTGGCCCATTTCACTTAAAAGGCCCTACTGTTATATCCCTTACACGCCCAACGACTAATCACTGGTTCTCGTCCTCAGCCACGCCAACAGCCAGCAGCCCAAGACCTTTGTTTCACCGGCCTCCTCCGATCGCTGCTGGCCGCGACAGCTATCTAACTCTGGTAATTGCAATGCGGAACCTTTTCCCATATATCTGAATCAATGTTGAAATTCTATTTGTTTATCTATTTATAATAAACCCAGAAACCAGCTCACTATGAATCATAGCATTTTGTATATATTTTTATGTTAGTTTTCGTTATTGGGTGGGATTGGTGCTTAATGTATTTATGTTTTAGCTGGAAATAATGGGTTTCGAGTAAAAAGCTCAGCTTGGGGTACTAAATCTTATTCTTGGGGCAGGTACGAAACTAAACCCATTGGATTTAAAGCTTCTTCTTTTTCTTCGTTTGCTCTTAATATATCTGTTTGATTTACTTTTTGGTTCCACTTGTTAAATCATCGATTATCTAGTTTGAGCTAAAAGAAATGATTGATTGAATTATTTAATTGATATTATGTTCTCTCTCGGACGTGGGCTCAAACACTTCATGAGGCTCAAAACGTGAAATTTTTAATTGAAATGAGAGGTGAAATGACGGAGACAATCGTATAAAAATTTACAAACTGAATAACAACATTCTTATCCTACATTCAATCGTGACTTTGAATACTCTGCTATATCTAAAATTACATATTCCAAAAGTTTATAAGAAATTATTGGTTTTATTATTTAATTGATAGTCTAACAGCACTAAAAAGCTTGTTTAAGCTTAATACACACTTGTGTTATGGTTTTTTTTTGGATTTAATTTGCTCTAAATCTGATGGAACCTAAGCTCTACGAGAAGCCAGAATTTGAGATATGATCATAGTTGTACTGGCATTGATTCTGGGTGTCTTACTGGGAGTACTAATTTTGATCCCACGAGGCCGTAAATCTGGTAAGCTTCTTTGTTTGTTTACCTTTTCACTTTCATTTTCTTTACCTACTCATTTTAACAAAAATGCGACTTTGTTAAGTAGTTGTAACGTATATGTACATCATGTTTGATTTGGGGAAAATTTACTGCAGGTCATTCAAAAAAAGTCAATTCGAATGCTAGCAATAAGAAGGTAAACACTTGGTAAATTAACTTCTTAAGTTATTGATGTTTCTTGAGATTTTTTTTCCGAGGCTTAATTCCTTCAGATTCGTACTTTTTTTTCTAGGCACCTTCATATTTCTACTTGCATGATATGATTTGATGTTCTGTTTGGTTGTTGAGAAACTAAGGAAGTTATATAGAAAGCATTTTGGTTTTGAAGTGTGAAGTTAATGTGATGTGTTGTTTCAGGCTTGGTTCGGGGAAGTTTTTGCAGGTTCCTACTAAAAGAAACCAGCAAGTGCTATTATTAGTTTGAATTCATGGATGTTTAATGAAATATTCATTGAAAGAGAACTTGTTGTGTTTGATATCACTGGGATATGTATTTGAAAAAGAGAGAGAGCCATCCTGTTAAATCTTGATCTATGCTTCAAATTTATGAAAACTGTCTTCTGTTATGCACTTAGCACGTCTAATAACTGTCTTCTTTACCATTAAAACATTGTTGGTTAATGGCATTCCCTCCAATGATTAGTTGTAATGGTAGATTATGAGATTAGTGCAAAAATGAGGCAAAATTTCATCTTTACTGCAAATGAACTCGGCTCATTTATAATACCCTTGAGTTGGAGATTTAAAGCAGATTAGGATTGATGTAAGGGAAGTGAGTGAACCAAAATATGCACAAAAGTTTTCCCTTGAAACAACTTCATTGTATCAAGATGGTTTGTAGACTAAAATTTTGTGATTAGAAATGGGAAGGGGAAAAGAGGTAGAGGAGAGGGGATGTTCAGATAAAACTTTGTTCCGTGTTCATGGCTGCTTAAGTGGGATAGACTTGATTTCTAGATGAAGAGATCATATTTGTTAAAGATGCACGAGCTCCATAAATTTGAGCTTCATGCAAAAGTTGTCATATAAGAATAATTGGATACCATATGGTTGTGATTGGAGAGTCCATTAAAGATTTAATGGAAAAGTGGATGGAATTAGTTGATTAGAACAACTGGACACCACAAAGGATGTGATTAGAAAAAATTGAAAACCTAGATGTCAATAGAACTACATTGAACCACCACGAGTGTAGGTGCACTTCACCCTAAATTTCTTAATATGTATAGTCACCTTTAATCATTCAGAGATTTCTACATGACTCCAACTGTGCATTTTGTTTTTGCTTTTAGGCATCCAACATCTACAGTAAAGCTGAAGTCTCTTTGCATAACAAGAAAACTGATTGCTGGATCATCATCAAGGACAAGGTCTTATCTTATCCTTTGGTTTGGTGCTTCATTTGAAACTTGGAACTTTCTGAAATTAATGCATTCATAACTCATACCAGTTTTCTTATTCTGCCCATTTTTCTTTTCCTTTGATTGTAGGTTTATGATGTTACCTCATATGTAGAGGAACATCCAGGTGGTGATGCCATCTTAGCACATGCTGGTGATGATTCAACTGAAGGGTTTTATGGGTATGCATCTGTTTGCGAGACAATTTTACTTTTCACCACTTGTTTGGCAGTAGTAAACATGTTTTTTTTTTTCCTTTTCCCTTCATTATTCCATAGATTTTCAAAAGAAAATGTCTTGCTGGATTCGATTTACCTTCGCGTCTCTGTTAGTGTTTGTATAACAATTAGGAAGCATCAAGCATGCAATAAGGTTTTACTTTCTTTACTCTACTTTTTTGGGCTGACAGTTTGTCCAGAGCTTCTTGAGCACACTTTTTTTTGTTTTTGATAAGTGCTTCTTGAGCACACTAACTAATCCCAGGGCACATATAGCCCCTCCCTCCATCCACACACTAGACTATCATCAGGAAAAAACCTGTGCAGGTGGAAACATTGTGAAATATCTCAATCTCTCTCAGAATCCTTCAAACACATAATCTCTGTAAATATTGCATTGCTATTCCTTCTGATTTCCTTGCAAAAGTGTAATAGATATTCTCCATATTCACATTCTATGATCAGTACTTGGTTGAGTTTGTCGTTCACTATCACAATTTGGATCACAGCCAAAATTGTCACTTTCTTTTTCTTTCATATGTGTGATATATTGTTATGGCAGTAAAAACCCTTAATATCTTGTCAATCTTCCATTTGTCAGGCCACAGCATGCAACCCGAGTCTTTGACATGATTGATGACTTTTACATTGGCGATCTGGAGCAGTATTAATTACAGCCTTTTAGTTTGTAAAATTAACGAGAGAAATGTAGTTTCAGAATCTTGTTAATTCTGTTGACGTTCCTGCCTTTATTGATGAGTTATACGTTGGATATCTGGAGGTTTGTTTTTTAGGTGACTGTCGAGAAAACGTTCGATCTTTCAACCAACATTTCTGTTCTCTTTGTTTCAATGGTCTACTTTGCTCTATTTACTGGGAAGCACCTTCTGGAGAACAGCTGGCATTTACCATCTCCATTTGCAAAAGGAAAAAATAAAGAACTTATTGTTTCATGAGAGAGAGAGAGAGGGAAATTAAATAAACAAAAGGGTGAACGAAAAGATAACAAATAGTCAGACAACAAATTGTCAGCCTCCAAGAAAGAAGATGATGGGAATCATAACTCTCTAGTGTCTAACATTATGAATTTTGAACTGTGTATGGACCCATGACATAACAAAACAAAAGACGTAAAAAAAATTACAAAATCAGCCCAAACAATGTGGGTGATGAGGAATAATCAAATTGATGAATGGGGTTTAAAGAATGAAGCAAAAATTCCTAAAAGCACTTTGATCAATCTGTAGATGGATTGGCAGCGCAATCTAAATACTCCACAATAATCTTGCTTCTGAAGCCCTTGATGCCCATTAAATCTCAAATACTGGGCAAAAAGATCCAATATTTTCCTTTTTTTTTTCTTCTGTTTTTTTTAGAGCCAGTTTCTAGACATCATATTTCTTTGGCTGGTGCCATTGCGCCATACTTCTGGCCAATGAGCTGAGGAATGAGGCTTTGGGAGGAGCTCCTTTTTTCCCATATAAATTCTTCCCTCCCAAGTCCGTAAAAACTGGCCCCTTATCCTTGCTTCTTTCAATCTGCAGAGTACATAAAATCAACAAAGATCAATATGGTTTGCTCCAAGATCCAGTAGAGTACACCAAGCAAACTACCGGCATTTACATTAAAACAGAATGTTTAGGCATAGATCTATATTATGTGGAAATTTTGCGGTCCAAAAGTAAGACATACAATAGATATCAAATGAAATAATACTCGATTGGAGAAAGTCGTGTTTCTGAAATAAGCAGAAGACCTTAGCCAGCTTACCTTGTATATCTTTCCATTCCTCAAATGATATCGGATACCAGACCAATTGATAGACTGAGAAAAATGAGAACGCATTGCAGAAACAGGGTATAGAAAGTTATCCACTACCATCGCAATGAATACCTGCTCAATTGAAAATCAGCCCACTTACATTAGTAACTAATAATCAGAGCCATCACCAATATCTCAACATATAACAGGGTTAAGGCCACAGTAATTGTTTCAATCTTGTACAGGTGTGTGCAGTTTTATTTTACCTATATAATAAGTATTAGTAAATTTCTCTATGTAAATACAGGGAGTTGATTGGAGATACTATCGAATGCTTGATGGCATTTACAGAACTTCTAAGGCAAAACAAAATGTGAAGTTTACCAAGTTCTTTCACTGAAAGAAGAGACTTAAAAGCACTCACAAGACTCCAGTTGTAAGAAGCAAGAGAGAGTTTAGGTGCTTCAGGAGATAACATGTTGCATAGTTGAACTTCTATTCTTGTCAAGTTCCACATTGAAAGAAGTTCTATAGCAGTGCATGTAGCTAGGCAGCATACCAGTAATAACCCTGAAAAATCAGTTATTAAACCGTTAGAACTGAAATATATTGGTTCAAAGAACTCTCAAGTTAGAGTAATGCTAGGGACCATCTTTTTATCCCTCCAAAGTTCACGTGACCTTTAAAATTACTATTTGATTAAAATCCAATGGTACTTTTAAAAGACACATCAACGTTGAAAATATAAAAAAAGGATAAAAAAGATGGTCTCAAGTACTACTCCCCAAGTTAATAGTACATTTATTTGGCTTGAATTTGTCATTGGTAACACAAATATCCTATAAAGGACTTGCAATCTAAAAATGTGAAACCAAAATGGATACATCTTTAATTGGAAATAGGAGATTTAAACGAAAATCTCAGGGTGCAATACAATGATAAAACCAGCCTTCCCTAACGCAACCATGTATCAAGTAACTGAAACAGCCAGCATGGCTTCTTCTTTTTTTCTTCTTTTAAAGGTTCTGAGGGGGTATGTAGAGTAGGGTGCTTTTTTCCTATGGATTGAATAAACTAGCAATCCCGCTTCTAGTAACCACGCATTTATTTAACTGTTCCTCATTAAGTTTAAGAAGCCACATTATCAAATAATTGTATAAATTGACAGTTTGAAACACTTAGATAAAAACTTTATCCTATGTGATATATCCATTTGATCTAATCAACACTAACAACCTACCTAAAAAGGAAAAGTAGTGTGCTCACCACCAGAAGTCAAGGCAGTTTCCTCCAGTGAATACCCTTTAATGTAAATTCTAAGTGCTGCAGTGATATGAATCATAGACATAATATATGGTGCTACAAATCCCCATGACAGGTAGCAGTGGGTAGTAAACAATGCACGATTCATTATCCAATTAACCTTCGTTGTGTAGGACTCTAAAACAAACGTTTGCTTCCTCAAGTAATTCCAATACCTACACAAGAAGCCAGGCATTAAAACTTGGAAAGAAGTGTAAGAGGCTTGAGTTTAAGCAAGGGAAAATTACAAACCTTGGGAAAGTAAGATCGCTTGCAAGGGGATGAGGAAATACCGCAACTGGAGGTGATGTTATAAGCCTCTTATGTGCCCCTGAGAAGGGAAAATAAAATCAACAATTAAACAAAGAGCCATTCTGCACCATGTTGTCTAGAATATAAACATAGCTACATCCTGCAATTGATGAGAGCCATAGTCCCAGACCCTTGTCAAAGCTCACCAAAATCAACATTTTAACACTTTACAACCAAAAGTATCCATTATGCACCAGATATTGAATAATATACCAGTGATAGCATATCAATTACTCATCCAAGACCGAGTGCTTCGAAACAAAATAACAAAAATAAATACTATTGTAATAATAAAATAGCAATGTCAAGAGTTTTTACATAAATATTTGGAATATGTCTAATCAAGGATGTCCAAGATGACAATAAATAGTGGATTAAAACATGGAATTTAACTAGAAGGATTAATAAAACCAAGAGAAGTTTCATTTCGGTGCTCTCACACACATGCCAAGTTGGTAGAAACAAAGGTTCACAGGCACTTAGTTAATAAGTAATCTTAATCAACTGATGACGATACAAAGTTTTGATCTGTGCAGATCAATGCTTCTATGTTTTCTAAAATGGCTTGCCAGGAAAAAAAAATAATAAAAAATACTGAAGAGTTCACTACCAGCTATAGCAGCAAGAGTCATATCATCGGAGTATCCACCATCTCGAAGTCCCGAGACCACACCATAGCGATCAAGTCTAAAATCATCAGCATGCATCTGCAAATAATCTAAAACATTTACAACAAAAATCTAAATTATGTGAATGCAGCACCTATAGAAAAGGTAGCAGATAGTTACCATCATGCACCCTCCCCACAAAAAGAATGTTTTTCCACCAGTAGCAAATCCCATTGAACAAGGCTGTGAATTAGAGATGGAAAATAAACTGTCAGCTACACATGAATTGAAGGATATAATAACTGAGTACCTATAAGAAAAGCTAACAACTAGATGTCAACATCTATATAAGCCCACTGCTGGATACAGCAATTAACATTCCCAGATTTTCCTATAAGCAATTGAAATCGACTCCAATAATTAAAGTTCGATCCCAGTACTCTGTTCTCACTGAACTTCCAATTAAAAAATGTATTAGTTCACCCATTGAAATTGTTATATCTCAATTTATTAGTGCTTTGCTATTTCCATGGGAATTCTCATGATGACATAATTGGCCATTCACAACAGAAACGAGTTAGATTTGACAAAAGTTTCTAGGATGGATTCCACTGGTGTTGAGGACAATAGAATGATGTACACTCCCCTTACACACATATATCTACAACCGGTTATTCACTTAAGCTTCCAGAATATCTTTTTTTTAATAAGTAATCGAGATATCAGTAAAAAAACGTAAGGCTCCGCCAATTACACGAAAAGTAAACAAAAGAAAGAACCTAACTAGTAAAAGCAAAAGCTTCCAAAATATCTTGTAACAATTTACTTCAACATGCCCCCTCAAATATGGGCCCCAAACACTACCTAGAGGATAGGTCTAAGAACTCAAACACAGGACAAACCTACTCTTATATCATGTAATGGTACCCAGAGAATAGGCAAAGAAGAGATTAGAACAATGAGAGAACATCTTGCAAATATTAATGTCATTGAATTTATTATATTAACCCTATTAAAGAACAGTAACATAATGCATTCCAGCTGAAAATTTTCGTTTCTGTAGGAACCCTAGCTATAATTTCAAACAAACCCAGGCTGTAGCGTTTACAACTACCATTTTCTGGTTACATGTATCGCCAGGTTGGAAACAAAGCAAAACTATTTATAATACAGAACGAGACATATATTTACGCATACACTAAGAAGCTTGGCAAAAAGAACAAATAATGAGGAACTCATAGATTGTGCTGTACCATGTGATATTCATAGATGCAGTAACTCCCTAAACTTCCTGAAGGTAAATCAAGAGGGTATCCAGTTTGAATAAATATCTGTAAAGCAAGCCAAGCAAAGTTAAGAACAAAAGGAATCCACAGTTCAGACCAACGCACCATAACCATAACAATATTTTTTGATAAGATAACCATAACAAAAATACACCGCAAAAAAAAATAGCATATAGAAAGTAAATAAACAAAATCCCAAAGAATTCGAATAGATGGCATTTGGGAGTTAATTTGAAAAATCATACATCAGGATTCTTTTCCATCTCAGCAGTGAGGGCTCCAATTGAACCAGGGTGAAGCCTAACATCATCGTCCAAGAACAACACATACTTGGTGTCCTTATGCATTTTATCAACTCCAACCTGCACAAGAGCACCACATTATAATGACTAAGAACCAACAAAAAGATGTGCCTCTGGGAAAAACTATCAAGCCATAATGCCACAAGTTATTTTTGCATTGGCAAAGACCTTTACCAAGTTGTGAGCTAGTTACGTACCAACTGATTATGAATTTTTTGACTACAAGTTGTTGACAAACCAGCTACAAGAACCTTAGCTTCAACTTCATCCTGTGCATATTAAAAAGTGAGGAATAATAGCCATTAGAAGGCAAGGTCTTGCTTTTAGTATTAGTGTTTTCTGCATTCAGGAACATAAATTATGTATCCAATCACAATAGATGCCGGGTTTTTCTTCTCAGTATTAACACAAAGAGACAAGCATACAAAATTCATGAAATCATGTATACCTTAAAATCTGATATTAACAAAGATACAGCATGGTAAGCAGGATCTTCTGTACTTTCCACCACAAAAAGAAATTCTAAAGGACCACCATAAAGAGATGTGATCTGCATCCATTCATGAGACAGAACCATGATGAACACTTCAGATCAATATAAATATGTGCAATTAAGGGGGAAAGCTTCAATATCAATCTAAAATAAGTACAATGAGTTTAACTGTAAATATTAATAAGAAATATAAAATTGAAAACATGGTCAACGTGCCTAAGTATCAGCTCCAAGAAGAAATCGAAACACTTAACCAAATAATACAGTCATCTAGAAAGAAGCATATACCTACATTTAGCGATAGCAGGAACTTATATATTTACTTCTTCTTTTTCCTTTTTGTAATTAAAAAAAAAAAGTTTCACTCGTTTAATTAAGCACACAACAAAATGCTTATGATAAAAGCCTCACCTGACTTCTCCAATTGTGTAGATTGTGTTCTCCAAAACCCTTTAAAGGCATAACAACTGAAACTCTAGGCAGGTTAACCTGATTAGAGTGCTCAAGTTCATTAACATCACAACAAAGAAAAGAAAAGCTATTGCCATGTCGCATACTGTCCTTCATCTGTTTGATCTGCCTATTCCTGTGAGAAAGAAGATGTTGGAGAAAGCTCAAATAGCAATTTTGAGTTTTTATACTAAAACAATAATAGAGGATTGATCATAGAGACCGTGTCACCAAATTCATTACCAGAATTAATCCATTGATTGTAATACCTGACATAAGCCGCACAAGCCCACCCAAAAGCAAGAATTAAGCAGATTAGACATCCCTACAGCAAAAGACAGGATTCAAATTAATACAAAATGAACTCAGCAGATATTTATGTAAAAGCATCAAGGGACTGGGGATGGACTACCACCATTATAGACACCATATGATATAAACAATGGATATTATTGGAGACTAGACAAACCAGATTAATAAATAATTCTAGTAAAAGATTAAGTTGCACTTCCTCTGAAATGCCACCAATGAAACTAGACAAACCAGATTAATTGTGGCAAGTATACATGACATCTAACTTTGCAGCATCTAATTCCATCTAGCCTTTCTGTCTCTTTAGTCTAATTCTGTCAACCATTTAAATAATTATTCTGATTTCAACTGAATGAATTTCAGCCTTAGTTTTATGAAGGCATTTTCAAACCCATTTAAGAGTACAGTTCAAACTTCTTATCTCCACAATACATTTCGTCTTACAAGGACAGGCGTTTTTTCGGTTTAAAAGAAGTAGTCACCTCAGCTATTGGGAACTATATTAATAACATCCATTTACTAAAAGTGTAAAAGAAAATAACCATAGCCAGCGGATACCTTTATCTATGAATGTTGCGCTACAGCAATTTCCAAAAATAAAAAACAGTCAAGAATTTTACATTTTTATCTCACGTAATTGTCTAAATTATATTGGAGTCACATTGTCACTGTAGTGAACCCAAAATTAACATTAACACCAATATCTGTGGCAAAATTTCAAACATTTAACCTCCATTGTGCAATTCAGAAATGCACTCATATACTGCCATTCGCTATAAAATGAGCTTTCCAGATCTGAAACTAGTATAACAAAAAGCTCGATTTTCACTACAAAAGAAAATCAAAATCAAAATTGTTGATACTACAGTAGAAACGAAAATAGGATAATTTCCGTCTCACAAAAACCACAGCTCATCCAGCTAAGAATCAAGGAAGAAGATAAGAAACTAACTAATCATCCGTTCGGCTGCCGAGAAAACGCAGGAAACAGAAGGACTCGAATTTTGAAAATCAGATAACAATTATTGAGAAGACGAAGGAAGAAAAACGTGCAAAATTGAGCCAAACAAGTAATTTGGATTCCTTCCAGACACCACATCAAAGAAAAAATAAAAAAGAGAAAACACAAGAACCATAATTTTCCCTCCATTTTCTTCTTCCTCCAACTGTGAGTGACGGCAACCAAACACTTATGGATCTGCAAGTGCGAAGCGGAGAGGGAACAAACCTGGATCTGAACGAAGACGGCGAAAGGACTACAGAAGGCTCTGCTTAGAGAGAAGAGGAACGAATCGAAAGCGTCCAATGCAGGCATTGTCGTTCAAAACAAATCTATTACCACCACTCTGAGCCTAAGGTTTCCAACAAGCCAAAAACGACGACGTCAAAGATAAATAGAGCCCCTTAGGTTGAGCTAATCCGAGCCTCTCTCTGCGTCTCTCTCCCTCTCCTTCAGATCACCATGGACGGGGAAGAAGAAGAAGAAGAAGAAGAAGAAGAAGAGAGAGAGAGAGAGAGAGAGAAGAAATAGTGAGAGAGACCGCGTAATTTTAATATTTCGAAGACAAGACTATCTCGGCCTCTTTGACGGCCCACACGATTACTCTGTTTTTTTTTTTTCTTTCTTTTTGTATTTTTGTTTTTAATTTTCAGAGGGAGAGAGAAAGAGAGAGAGTTGGAAGAGGGAAGAGGAAGAGGAGAGACCGTTAGATGGGTCATGGGTGGTTATTTATAGGGTGACAGAAGGGGATTGTGACGGGGGAGGAACGGCAGCGTTAAGGTGGCACGTGTGGATTAGTGAAGAAGGTATGATAGCAAATAAGATCCTGGTTTGTGATCCGAATCTTCTTCGTTCTGCTTTCGCTTTTTGGTGTACAGCTTAACTTTTTGCTTTTTGCTTTTTTTTAAATAAATGTCAACGTCATTTCTTTGCTAATTCCACGCCTTACCCCGTCTTAATAATTGAGAACGGTGAAAGAGACCCTTCCAATCCCAACAGAAGAACCCCTGCTCAGACACAAATAATATTTCTTTGAGAAAAATTTACCCATGAAGTTTAAGAGATTTTTTAATTTGAATCTTATAGAGATTTTTTAATTTGAATCTTAAAATTTTAAAATTGAGAATTTAAAGTTTACCCTCTCAAATTTTAAAAAGTAACAATTTAAACCTTTGTCAACTTTTTTCATCAAATTGGACGAAAAACTATGAAATAATAAAATTGCTCTCAAGTTATTTTTTTTAATTTCTATCCATTTTAACGGAAAATTTTAACAGAATGTTTAAATTGTCACTTTTTGAAACTTCAGGAAGATAAATTGTCAATTTTAAAACTTTTATGTTCAAATTGAAAAACTTCTGAAACTTAAAAAAGGTAAACTGAATTTTGTCTTAATTCTTTCAAAAGAGGAGATAAATTCACAGTATTTTGCTTGTGAAAATATTTATTTGTTAATATGTTTTGGGGTTTTTTTTTGGGGGGGATAAATGTAAAATTAGGAATGGTTTCCATAAATTATAAATCATTTTATGTGGTATTAAAATGAATTTAAAGATTCTTAGGGTATGCCCAAAAAAAGGGAAATGTATAAAATGACCTCTTAAACTATCAGCTACTTGTAAAATGACCCCCCAAAAGTTTTAGTTGATATAAAGTAGCCCCTAAGCTACCAACTCCTTATAAAATGGCTCTATCTGTTAGATAAAACTATTAAAATTGATAGAAAACCGAACATGACGTCGTTTTGGAAATGCATAATTACTAAAATGCCCTTATTAAAATTAAAAATTTTAAAAAAAAAAAAAAAAACCCACAAAACAACGTCGTTTTGCTCCTCAAAAAAACCATTCTTCCTTTTTCCCCTCCCCCGTGTTCTTCCCCACAGAGAGAGGCACACAAAATCGTCATCGGGATCGGCATGTAGGAACCCTTCAGGGATGTCAGATTTTAGCAAAGTGAACGAAGTTTTTAGATTTGGGAACCCTACTGGATCCAAATAAGATGAATCCTTTACGCTCGGGGCAAGCAAACCAACGGATTTACAAATAGCCATCGATAACAACCCCATCCCATGAGAGACGATGCGCGGAATTCCTAAAGAACGGCACGAATCAATTGTCCAGCCTAGGAAAAAGTCAGAGATTACGCAAATGGAGCTACACCCATTTTCAATCATGTCTCAGAGGACTCCCTCGAACGGTTGTTTCATTTTAATTTTTTTTTTTTGGTGGTTATGATGAAAGGAGTGAGCAGAGACATTGAAGGAAGGTCGATGGTGTTCTCGCAAGTCGCATCCTTTGGGCAAGTCTGAAGCTAGCTCTGGGAAAAGGGATTATCGAGGAAGATAAATTTGGGTGGTAAGAGGTTTCGGAAGAGATGAATGGAGCATTTGAGGGGGTGGTGATTATGGTGACCTTCAGGCCACGGTTTGCGAAGGCTTTTTGCTGTGTCTAGTAATGGGATGGTGTGGGCCTGTAGAGCAGCCATGACTGAAAAAGCTTATCTATGATCTGAGGGCCTCTCTCACTGTGTTTATATGCAGAACAGTGGGATGCAGACTTGCAATGGGAAGAATACGGGGGAGGGGAAGAAGGAAGAAGGGTTTTTTTGAGGAGCAAAACGACGCCATTTGTGGGGTTTTTTCTTAATTTTTAATTTTAACAAGGGCATAGTAATTCAGCATCCTAAAACAACGTTGTTTTGGGTTTTTCATCTATTTTAACAATTTTATCTAACAGATGGGATCATTTTGTAAGAGATTAGTAGTTTAGGAGGCTACTTTATACCAATTAAAACTTTAGGGGACTATTTTACAAATGACTGGTAGTTTGAAGGGTCATTTTATTCTTTTCCTTGAAACTTCATGGAGTAAACTAAATTTTGCCCTAATTCTTTTTAAAGAGGAGATAAATTCACAGTATTTTGCTTGTGAAAATATTTGTTTGTTAATGTGTTTTGGGGTTTTTTTTGGGGGGGATAAATGGAAAATTCAGAATGGTTTTCTTAAATTATAAATCACTTTATGTGGTATTAAAATGAATTTAAAGATCCTTAGGGTATGCAAAATAAAACAATTTAATCCTGGAGTCAAATTCTATTAAAAAATTTAATGGATTTTGTTAAGTGACACATCAACACTAATAATGATGACACATGAGAAAATCATAGCCGAAACTACAGGATCACAAGTCATAGATACATACATAATAATTTAACATTCAAGATGTATCTATGATATCAAACTCTGCTAACACATGACTAATCTTTAACTGTAACAACAAATTTGTTTCAAACAGGCTCAATTTGATACATAGGTAGCAACATTCTCCAGTCGAAACTCATTCTCTTTAACTCGTAAGTTATAAAATTATTCACATTTTCAACCCAACCAGTTAGGACCACAAATGTTTTAAAATGTCTTTTATTGGCCTGACAAATGCTATAATAAAATGTCAATAGTAGTATGTCGTTGGTTTAACGGAGCATAGACAAAGTATATCATTTATTTTTAGCCAATGACAAAGGGTAACATCATAATCAATTTTTAGCCAATGAACTTTCCCTCAAAAAACTTTCCCATAATCATCGATTCGGCCACCCAAGCTCTCCTTCTTTTTTATTTTTTATTTTTATTTTGGTTTTTTTTTTTTTAATATGATGTGGCATCCAAAAATTTATGTACCACACTATATGTAAGGATGATGTGGCACTCTATTAAAAACCCTAACAAAATCTTGACGGAGATACCAAGGCCTTGTTTGACAAATGCTTTTGTTTCGTTACTGTTCTTGAGTTTTTGTTTCGTTACTGTTCTTGAGTGTACATAAATGCAGCTCTCCAGTCAAAAATACTTCAAAAGGCGTGCCAAATGAAGGAAAAATCGCCCCTTCCAAAAATGCCCCTACAAGGACAGATCCTCTTTCTCCCATTGCAGGGGCATTTTTGTCTCAATGAACAGTAAAAAAACATAAACAGTAAAAAAAAGCCCGAAGGCGTTTGTCAAACAAGCCCCAAATGAATTTATTTGCTTACCACATGTGCCACTTGTGACATTTTTGGAACTCATGTGACTATTTGATTATGGTGCAAACCACAATATATCATTCTTGAATATACTTTCCTTAAAAAAAAAAAACCTATAAACTTGTCAACCAGTTTTGATTTCCATGGTAAATTACATCTGTTTCTATCTCATCAATCAAACTTTAATAAAATCAAGGGCAACGGTTATATTTGATAACATTTGTTTTTCTTTATCTTTTACAAGTAAAAATATTAACAAATAACTCTAAATATAAAATACTCAAAATTACTTTTGGAGTAAACTTCACAAATGCCCAACTTCCATTTATTTCGAGAAAACCCTTACGCTAAAAAAATTCTCAATTTCACCAAATTAAATTTATAATTTGATACAATCAACCTCCATCCATCAGGGTTTGGCATTAAACATACGTTAAAATGGATGAAATGACATTTATGCTCCTAAATAAAATTCCAAATTTACCATTAAATTCATATTAAAATTTTTATTAAAAAAATGTAAAATTGATGGTATTTTTGCATTTTTCTTAGTCTCATTTAGGATTTAGGGAGTAGATTACATTAAAATTAGAAATTCGATGGGTGAAATTAAAAGTTTTTTAGAAGTTTTATCAAGACGAATAGAAATTCAAAAATCTTCATAAAAAAATCCCCTACTTTTACTTTCACTTTTACATTGCATTATAACAAATTTTTTTTAATTAAAAAGAAGCCTCTAAAACACATTAGCACCATCTAAAGAACATTATTTATTTGTTGAATTAGGATCATTTTCAGTTCATTTAAACTTGAAAATATCTAATTAATTATAGTTGACGAGCATTTTTATCAACTCTAAACAGTAAAAAGATAAAAATATTTTTAAAATATAACTAATTAAATATTCTCTTATTAATTTGAAATAAATAGGATCTAATTTCTTATTGTTGGTGCCCTTGGGGGCAACTTGGCTACAACAGAAGCCTTTGATGATGGTGATGACCGAGGAGGACTATTGTCAAAAGTTTAAACTTCAAAAGTCTCCCTCCTATAATCCCCTTTTCATTTTGTTTGATAAAGCAAGCACTCATGACCATAAAGGCATTAAAAATATGCAACAATATTTATTTGAAAGTGACTCTCAAATTGCTGTTAGTCAATCAGTGACGTTGCCCAATTATGTAATTTTTATTCCTTCATTACATCCAGGAGGTGGCATTAGCAAACATTCGAGTGTGCATAGCTGCCCAACAATTATTATTATTATTATTTTGAATTGGGAATTATTATTTGCACAAACATACAAGAGCCGTGTACGCTAATTGAATTATATTTTTTTCATTAATTGAATATTAGGTATGTCCATCTTGAAAGAAACCATTGTTAGACTTTTGGAACAACCCCAATTAACAGACCAGATTATCTGATTATGAAATCAATTTAAATCACCTTATTAGTGTGTTATTAAGCAATAGTCACGTTGATGCTCTAAGCTATTTTCATTTAGTCATAGTCTGGCTTACACTATTATGAGTCATGACTGAAGAAGAAAGTAATCTTATCCTAGAAAAATACCCATTTGGCCATATATGATTTTCTAGACAAATGAATCTTGAAAGGATTGGTATATTCCAATTCGTTAGATTCCAATTCCTTATTATTTTCTGTCCAAAGTTGAGGGCTCCACAGGTGGTGGTGTTTGAACATAAAAGCTCCTCTCACATATTCCTGTCTAATAAATAAGAGCTAAGAACAAGATGAATGATCCATGTCACAAATGGTTAGCGCTTGGTACCCACCTACAAAAAATGAGATCGTAACATGTGGACAAAGCTTTTTTTTTTTAACTCATTTGAATTTATAAAATTGACATTTATTCTTAAAGCACATGATTTTTGTATGCATTTTTAATTTTACACACTATATATACTTTCAAAACAAATAATTTAAAAACAAAGCACTTGAAAAGTATTTTATTTTCTATGTCACATCAGAACATTTTTTCAAACAAAAAACATATTCTAAAAAACAATAACAAATGGAAACTCTACATGACTTAACTAGCAAGCTCTTTGGCGAGCAATGGGCTGTCAATGAAGAGGGTAGCTTAAGATGCTATCATAAAAGGCAGTGATATGGGCATATATATCAGGACTTTTGAAGTTGGAAATGATCAAGGGAGGCATATCCTAATGCAAATGCCTCACTCACATGGCTTTGCCAGCTCTGCTTTCCAAAAAACATGTTAGGAAGCGATGCTTTTGCCATACCATGTGGCCCATTGCTGCAATTTGGTCCATTTGGAACATTTTTTTCTGCCATATGATTTGAATGGTGCTATAACCTACCAGTCTTCTTGACTTTCGTCTGCATTTTCTAATGGATGAATGATAGCTGGCTTTTCCAACAATGTAAACTTAGATAGAGGGCTTTGAATTTTGTAATTTTTAATTTATGAAGCGTGGTCCAACCGGTCGCCTCCATGCTATTGAATGGGATATGCTAAAGAAAAATTAAGTACAATTTTGCAATATTATCGATTTCGTTGATTGGAAAGCTGAAAATGGATTAGGCAGTAACGTCTCCCCTTAAACTGTCCACATCTTACTGTTGAGGAAATTATTCAGTGTGAAAGAAGGATAGTTGGGGACCAAAAAAGTGCAAAGAGACAACCTTTTCCCTTATTTGAGGTGATCAACTGGGAACCTTCTCCCCATTCCATGCTCATGGGCTGTCTGTCTGTAATTTTGGCAGGCTACTACATATGTCATATGTTCAGGGAGGGAACGTCATTGTTTCCAATGGATTTTCTCCGGAAAGCATGTCACGACAACAACCTTGGTACGATAACATCCATGAAAGGAACAATATCAGAGCAGAAAACAATGATCAAGAGAATGGTTGAAACTTGAAAAGTATTAAAACTTTTTTTAAATAACATTAACAAACAACAAAAAATACAAATATTTATAAAATATTTAAAATTATTTTTGCATTTATATTATATCAGAACATTTTTTTCAAATAAAAAAAATCCCAAAACATGTTCAATAATTTTCATGGAATAAAATTCCTTTATTTCTTCACATGAATTATTTATTTTATAGTCAAATTTTTATTTTATTGCATTAAATGATATACATGCATGGTGTCGTTATATTACATACAATATATACATTATTAGATCCTTAAAATCTAATATGGATAATGAAATTAATTAACTCTATTTCACTTTATTCCCCAAAAATGATAAATAAGTCCAAATGTTAATAAATATCATCCCTGCTCTTTATTTATTTATTATTAGTTTGTTTATTGCATTTACTCTCTCCTATCCTTTTAAATGAGACGAGATAATGTATACATAGATATGTGGGGATAGGATTTAGGAGAGGCCCAGAGGGAATGCATTTAAGGGGGAAAAATAATTGAATAGGTGAGTCATGAATGTTAAGATAAAGGGGAGAATTTGGAATAATTTTTGGTCAAAGTTAAAGAAGAGGAATTTAAGAAAAGGGAGAGAATTACTTACCCTAAAAAAAAATATATAGTATAAAGGGGCACAAGCCGTGCAATCCAAATACGCATGTAATATACAATAGAAACATCCACTTTAGGAGAGGAGAAAGAAAACAAATTCAAATTTTTCGGAAAATAATAATAATAATAATAACTACTTAGAGCAATCATCTATTCATAAATGATTCAGAAGATAATATCTTTTAATTCTATCACTGTTCTCACTTAATCTTCAAAGTCTTAAGAGTTGCATTATTTCTGGATGCACCGTATGACACGAAGGGGCCATCCTCCATACTTTTTGTAGGATCCAAATTCAACTATATGGGCCCTGTTGCCCATAAAATTTCAGGCCCAAGGAAAGGCCCGTTAGAATATTGATCATTCGGTCTGTCCGAATGTCATTCCCGATTAGCTGACGTTCGGATTTCCCGAGCGTTAGTCTCCCGTCCATGAGTCGCCAAGATCTTTGGGTTTGCTGAGGATCTCTTCCGCCGATCATGATGATATCACTAAGTTCCTATAAAAAGGGAGCTCCGCCCTCAGTTCGAAGGTATCCAATATTTTCTCACAACTTACTTGTTTTCTCCAAGCTATTTGATTACTCTCATAATCACATACTGACTTAGGCATCGGAGCTCCCATCGGGACATCCTCGGTCGCTCGCCATGTCATCCTCGAAAAACTGTGTTCTAACACTTTTAAATTGCAATGACTACTAAACTAGCATTTCCGACTTACCAATAAATCCATCACCTGTATCGAAAAAATGGAACCTCGAATCCAACAAATCTTTAGCTACTTCACAATAGAGCATAAGATGATCAATAGATTCCAGCTCTTCTTACGCATGTAACACTGATTCATTACTATGGCTTGTCTTTTTCTTAGATTATCAATAATCAAAATTCTTCCTAACAACAAAGAAAGTCACCCTCAAAATGCTTTGCTTTTCCACATGCTACTCCAATGGAAAAGATAGCAAGCGAGGGAGATAAACATTGAAGTGCATGATGACCTCCAATATCTACTTTTTGGATGGATAGGGACCAACAAATACCATCTGTGCCTCCTCATCAAAACCCCAGAGTACAAGAGGTGGAAGAATGAGGTGATCAATTCCACCTACCAATCACACACGGCTCTGATGAAGATAACCTTTCCATTGATTGACAGGTATCATTCAATTCAAAAACTGCGTATGATTTGCTGCCACCAAGGCCCCTCTTCAAGCGACCAATGCTAAACAACCCACAAGTCGTGTCAAAATTGGATTCTAGACCAATCTCCACCTCAAATCGCAAAAAGTGGGGCAATGACATTTATTCTTGAAATGTCAGTACTAGGGCAAATGATGAAAGTGAAATATCTGTCTGCATCTTAGACTTACAGGTCTGGTTCCTTATGTAATCAACAAAAAGAAAACACCCCACTTTCACACGCCAGAAGGTGTCAATTTGTCATTTTGGAGTCAGATTGTTCTTTCGTGTTCTTGGAAAATTGGAATGCATGCTAGCAGCCTAGGAATTTTATCTGGTGTTTTCAATACAATATACAGATATGGAACACATGACACAAATGGCCTGTAATTGGAAATTAGGATCTTTTCAACTTTCAAGCAATTGTATTGTGAATATATTGGTGGGTCTCAATTAGTTTAATGAAGGGGTGATTATCTTTTGTCTCATGAAGCTGATATGCTTGTGGCTTTTTTTTTATGATATTGTAATGACACTTGGCCTTATTAAGTAATATCTTATGTAACTCCGATTCTCAGTCAAAGGGACAATCAACAGAGAGAGGGTTTTTTTTTTGGGCCCACTTTAGGAGGGTATAAGTGTCATTTTAGTGATTTGAAGTGGGGGCAAAAATGAAAAAAAAAATTCTCTCTTTGTTGACCGTTAGTTTTAACCTCTTTAACTAATGAAAAATGGGAAAATATCATAAGATGATAGTTTGATAGGGTCAAGTGACATAGTTAGTAGTTCATGGGAGAAAAGTGTTAAGGCGTTGTAATTCATGAGGGCAAAAGGTAATTATCTCTTTAATTAATAAAGTTTAATTTCATCCGATAAAAGACTTAGGATTGAGTTTCCACTTTCAGATTGCACTTACAAAGGGGGAAAAATGGAAACCATTTTAAAAGTTGTTAAGCCCAAGTCTAATTTAAAGGTAAGAAAATAAAGTCCTTCATTGTTCTCATATTTATATAGATTAATCAAAGTTGAAAATAATATCCATACTAAACATCAGTAACATGAAAGGAGAACCAAAAACAACAACAAATTGAGGTCGGGAACCCATGACATTTCTACAGGTCAGGTTGGGCTTCTTTCGGGCTAAGAAACTTTCTAAGAGACCAACCCTAAACCCACATCCTGCTAAAGCAAGGTTGGGCTGGTTAGCTTCCGAAACTTTGTCTACAAGATGTTCCATGTTGGAGACTATCTGAACATGCTTCAGGATTCCTAGTACTTGCTCACCTAAATTCTCGTGTGTATCGATTTGTGGTCAAAGTGGCCGAAGATAATTGAGGGCTACTAGAATGCTAATGTATCAATGGGCCCTTGAGGCCAGCCTACTGAAGCCTGAAGGGCATTGGAGCTTACCTATGAAAAACCATCAGTGGGCCGAGGAGAAATCCGTCGGCCTAGCCTAATGACCAACTCAGTTTTTGTTTTAAAAAGGTCTAAAATCTTCCTAAATGTGGTGTAACTTTTAAAATCATCATAAATTTTGAGATTATTATTATTATTAAATTTTGATTAATTTTAAATGTTACGTCACATTTTGAATGACTCTAAGATGATTTTAATCCTTTTCATAGCATTACTCATTGAGAACACACGTTTTCCAATGACCTTTTCTCTCTATTTTGTAGGAACCCTTTCGCTGGCCTGACCGTCAAGAAAATTGCTTCAGGAATAGGCAACCAGTAACAATAGAGTAGTGATAGAGATCAAGTTGGCACGAGTGAACAGTACTCACACCAGCCTGATTTTAATATTAAAATATTATGTAATCATTATTTATTTTTTTAATAATATTTTAACATTAAAAAAATATTTAAATCATGCTGATTTGAGTACTATTCACTCACGCAAACTTCATCTCTATCACTACTTGTAACAATAAAACTAGTCAAAACTACATCTTCTAGCATTTGATGCATAAACCGAGGTATACAAGGCAGTATTTGCAAACCAGTATTGCATACTTTGATTATCAACTTGAGGCAGATCATGCTTCGTTGTGATCATGAAAGTTAGGGTATTTGCATGATTAGCATCAGATATCCTTGAAGGGCAAATACAGGGAAAACGACAGAAGCTCAAGGACAAATAAAAGCAGTTTCTACAGTGATTGAGTGAAGCAAATTAAGGCAATGCTTTAAAATCTTAATAGCTTGCTATCAGCATGACTGTCCAAAAGCAGTGGCAAACATTGAAGGATGGATGGTTATTTCTCAGAAAGACGTGAAAGGGAAATTTATAATTTACACGCACACATCATGAAAATCAATGAGAAATATTTGATGTCAGGGCCATAGGATCTCATCCGAGGGCATTACTTTGCTTGTGACCAAAGTTACAACTCTTCATACATGTTTCCAGTGAAGAAATGAAAAGGTATTCAAAATTGCAAACCTACTACCAATTTTGTATAAAATCCTACGGGTGCTGATAAAAGGTTTATAACGTTTCACTTAGACAAATAGACTGAGGCAACAATTAATTCAATGCATCGGCCATGGAATCTTGTTCAAGTGCATCAGTCGGCTTATCTCCAATGTGGCACTCACTTTTGTAGTTGTTTCCAATTAGGTGATGAAGAAGCACACCTGCTGCAACACTGACATTTAAGCTCTCCACAGCCAAAAAGGACCTGAACTCTTCACCGGAGCAGCCGGAGTTTGTTTCTGCAGTTTCCGTATCATTCACACCACCAGTGGAGAAGTCCAGAGGAACATTTCCAGGGATCCTAAGCAACTGAGTACATGATCTCTCCACCAAAGGTCTCAGCCCGGTACCCTCACTGCCCAAAACTAGAACTGTTGGTGCACCAGGCAAAACCTCATCCAAGGGAACAGCTTTTGGAGAAACTGAACCCCCAAGAACTCGCCAACCATTTTCAGCTGAGGTTACTAGGAACTGCATCATATTCTTGCAATACCTAAGCTCCATTAATTCAAGTGCGCCTGCACTTGCTTTGCTCACAACACCAGTCAATGGAGCTGAATTCTTGGCACATAACACCACCCCTGAAGCTCCAAAGAAGTAAGCCGACCTAATGATTGCCCCCAAATTCTGAGGATCCGTAACCTCATCCAAAGCTACCCAAAGAGAACCTTTACCTTCCTCCTTAGAAATAGGGTCCAATTCCTTTATTTTTACCATCTCTAATGGAGAGGCATCCAGCACAAGACCCTGATGGGGGCGGTTATCAACCACCATATTCAGATCATGCTTTGATGCTTCCCTTATGCTTAATCCAATTTTTTCAGCCATCCTTAACACTTTCTCAAACCCTTTTTTGTCCTTCTTCTTCCTGTTGTTATTACTCAAATCCAAACCTTCTTGGAGGTACAATGCATAAAATTCTCTTCTGTGAGCTGACAAAGCAGCCAAAACTGGACCAACCCCATAAATCCCTTCGCCAGCCATTTTAGGCACTGTCGATTCAGTAGCCTCTTTCCATGTCTTTCTACCCCAATTTTCCTGCTTATTCCACCTCTGCAACTCAGGCTTCTCAGATGCAGCCTTCACATCCACCATTCCCCTGAACCTATCTTTAATTTTATCCCATCTCGGATCATCGTTGGCCTCTACTTCTCCTTCTTCTTCTTTATCTTCTTCAGAACTTCCATACCTATCAACATAGCCACTTTGCCGATCCTCTGCCTTATCTACTATTCTATTCCTACCTCCTTCACTCCCTTCTGTCAACCTACCACTTTTCCCCACAAAATTTTCCGCTGATACCTTCCAAGAAGAACGGGCACTTTTCATTGTTGTTGCTTCCTCCGACCTTTTTGCCGATTCCTCCCTAGAAGACCTACCACTCCCTTTCTCCAACCTATTTGCCGATTCCTCCCAAGAAGAACGACCCGTCTTTGTAGACGTTGCTTTCTCCGACCATTTTACTTCCTTAGCTCTATTTGATGCCAACCAAGGAAGAGTTTTTCTAGGTCTCAACCCACCATTCTTCCCACCATCTCTCTGAGTATACGAACTTGAAAAACTTGGAGCTTTTATCAAACGGCAACACTGGATGGAACTTTTAAGCCGAAACCCGCTTCTGGGTTTCCCTATATTACCCATTCCCAGGGTCATATAATGAGAACAAGTTGAAAAATCCATGGATTTCAAGACACGGGAATCTCCAAGGGTTTTGATCCTACTGGGGTTTAACAGTGGTTTTGGATAAGACCCAGTGGGAAAATATTGGGGCTTTGAGTTGTGGAACAATTTGAAGCATCTGGGTCGTGAATAAATCATAATAGCCAACGGAAATGCCTGGCACTTCGTCAAATTGGTATACATTGTAAGCATCTAAGAAACTAAATAACTATAACTGAAAACTTAAAACGCGAAGACAGATAAAGAAGAAGAAAAACTAGGCGAAAATGAAACTGCTTCAATTGATTTAGACAAGAAGGGTCTTTAGATGCTGTAGTTGGTACCTTATCCGCATCCCATGGATCGCTTTTGTTGCCACCTCCCAGGTTTGAAGCGAGTGTATTCTATCCCCAGTAGGGCAAGAACCTGGAGGCTTTCGATATTGGAGAACAAGTCAGACGACGTCGTTCCCAAGTCTAATTAAACACTGCAGAGAACGACGCCGCCAAAGTGGAAGCTCCTGCTCCTGATATTCCCCGCACGCACGAACAAGCCTGACCAACGCAGGAGGTCGGCTTAAACGACATCGTCCGGTAACAGTTAACAAACCTTTTCTAGTTTTCTTTTCAATGACAGCTATATTTTAAAACAACTTTAGGGTTTTTATTATTCTTTATTTTGAAAAAAATGCCACATTAACGTGGCATTCTTTTAGTGAGTAATGTTATATACTATATTTATAGGGAAAAGTATGGATCACCCCTGAAGTTTAGAACGATTTTTAATTTGACTACCGATGTTTTAATTTTTACAATGTATTCCCCTAAAGTTTTAAAATATCTCAATATAAGCACTCTATCAGTCAAACCGTTATTGACGGAACACTTTTGATTTTTTTTTCCAAAATACCCCTCAAACAGTGTGATTGATACCATGGGATTAACATATCTCGCCAGTGAAATCTAATCTATGACTTCTTTCTCTCTCTCTCTCTTTTTTTTTAATGAATAGATTTGGGGGCCGATTTGCGAGCAGCATGAAGCGGAGTTGGCGGTGGGCGATTCACCAGCACGATTTGGGTCTGGCGGTTTGGGCGATTCACCGGCGTGGTTTGGGTTTGGCGGTGGGCGATTCACCACTCTTGCCCTCATCTATCTTTCTGCCTCTCTCTCTCGCTTGCTCACAGTCTCCCCTCTCACACTCACACATACAGGGCTCTCTCTCTCTCGCTCACTCATAGTCTCCCTCTCACTGATGACTTCTCTTTGGCGATTTACAAGGGTGAGTCGGTGAAAGATGGAAAAAAAGAAAAAAAAGCTTGCAATATTTTGTCAGATTCCGGCCAAATCTCACCGAAATCCGACGAGGTATCACCGGAATCACTGTTCGAGAGGTGTTTTGGGGAAAAAAAAATGGTCATGTGTGATGCACGTGACCACTGTTTCGTTAGTCAATGACGGTTTGACTGACAGAGTGCCTACATTGAAAGATTTTGAAATTTTAGGAGATACATTGTAAAAATTGAAATATTGGTGGCTGAATTGAAAATCCCTCTAAACTCTAGGGGGTGATTCGTACTTTTCCCATATTTATATCATATTTTTATATAACGGGAATGAAATCATTTCCTTTTCATATTGTTGAGATTTTATTTTGTTTGACCTATATGTATATACAATGCTACATAGTAAACATATTGCCGCTCTATCTACAAATTTTAAATGATGCGGTACTCTTTGTCTATCTCATTGTACTACAGCATTAGTTTTTATTTTTTATTATAACAATGATTTATCAAATAGTTAATAAATATTGTTATATTATCTTCGATGAGTAATTTAATTAATTGTGGATCACATAAAGGAAGTAAGGATTGTAACACAATTTCTTAAATTTTAATAAATTATTTTTTGAATTGAAAATAATATTTATCAATAAATAGTATTATATTTTATATATATAATTTAAAAATAATAATTAGATATAAGAAATCATATGCCGTAAAATACTATAAAAATATAGGAATTAGGAGCTATTAGTTAAAACGACGTGACGTTTCCCAAACACGGACGTCGCCTCGATGAAGTTCCAAACTCCTTTCTCAAGTCAATATAATTTTCCTTTTTAAGAATTTTCTGACCACCGTGGAAGTGTCTCATAATTTTCCTCGTTATTTTTCCCAAACATTGAAAAGGAACGTCAAGAGGAAAAACCCTAGAGAGAACCATGGGGACGCCAGAGACATCAAGGGAGCCCTGCCCGGACCGAATCCTCGACGACATCGGCGGAGCTTTCGCTATGGGGGCCGTGGGCGGATCGGCCTTCCACTTCCTCAAGGGCGTTTACAACTCCCCCGGCGGGGCTCGCATCCTCGGCGGCTCGCAGGCCGTACGGCTCAACGCGCCGCGCGTCGGCGGAAGCTTCGCAGTCTGGGGCGGCCTATTCTCCGCCTTTGACTGCACCATGGTATTCGTGCGCCAGAAGGAGGACCCCTGGAACTCCATCGTGGCCGGCGCCGCCACAGGAGGCTTTCTCTCCATGCGACAGGGACTAGGTGCCTCTGCTCGCTCGGCAGCCTTTGGTGGTGTCCTCTTGGCGCTCATCGAAGGCGCTGGGATCATGCTAAACCGTATGTTCAGCGCGCAGCAACAGATGCCTGTGATCATCGAAGAGCCAGGGCCCAATATGCCCCCTCTCCCGGGCTTCATGGGCCAGCCCCAGTCCATGCCGGAACCTGCCTCGGCGGCTGGGTCTTCTTCTCCAGATTCGGGTTCGGGGTGGCTTGGAGGGTGGTTCGGCGGACCGAAGAAGGAGTCGTCGGCGGGGACGAGTAGCGGAAGCGAGACGAAGATCTTGGAGAGCTTCGATGCGCCTCCGGTGCCGAGTTTTGAGTACAAGTGAAAATGGGAGGGTTTTGATTTAAGAGGTATGGTTTTGGACCAGGGAAGCCGAGGGTTTATTTTAGGTTTTGTGTCGCACTCGAAATTTATATCACAATTGGTCTTTATTCGGTAAGATTATAGTAGTAGCGCTGTATAATAATGCTTCTTTCCAACCTTGTATTTTTGGATTTTGACTGGGAGCTAAAAATTTTATTGTGTTTTGGGTAACTATTCATTGATTGATATTTTGTTGGAAGCTGGTGGTCTTGAATTGGGGCTTTGAAATTTTGCTGTAGTGTATAAAAATATCGAGTTTTCAGCAAAAAAGTCTGCAACTTTTTGGACATCTTTGTGACTGTAATTTCGTATTAGCATAGTCACACTGTCGTGACTTGGTCCATATTTCTGTCTAGTAATCAAGTTGTGAATGCCTAGCTTGCTTTTTCACTTTTAATTTTGCTTGTTTCATGATTTCTATCTATTAAGTTTGCATCTCTAGTCACAAAACAAGTTTATATATATATATATATATATATATATATTATTTTTTCATTCTTTATTTTAAACTTTTTTCTGCATTTTGTACTCAATCCGAGCCCTTCTAATTAGATAACTAGACGTACAGTACTCTTTATGATGTGGGGTGAATGTTATTCTCGTTGTGAAAGCTTAGAACTTGAACTTATCAGTTGTGAATCTTGTTTTTGTGGAATCTTAATATAATGCTTAGAACTTGATACTTATCAGTTGTGAATCTTGTTTTTGTGGAAGCTTAATATAATGTTTTTCCAGTAGAAGCATTCCTTTCTTCTTGTTTGACAAATGTCCATTTAATTTTAAGCTTTTTATGCAAAATACTAATGTATGAGTCATTCTGCAGATCATGCAGTCTCTCCTTATCATGCTTAAATTTTGGGAATGTCTTCGTAATGTTTAAACTGTGAATTGCATCCCGTGACTTTAGGTCTTAAGACATACATAATACCTTTTACTTTATAAAAGTTATGTAGTATTTATTCTAACCAATTGAAGTGTTAATTTGAGCTTTAAATTTAGGATTCCTACTGAAATGATTTCCTAGTTTTCCTAAAACATTAATGAAAAAATACAGTTTTGTGCAATTAGGTAATATCAGGATTTGCGGATATGACTTGTAGACGACCTTATACTGCAGTAGGACACATTGTTATCTCTAGCACGCGGTAATGCTTAAACTTTTGTATTGCTTGTGGTGAATGTAACACCCTGCCACTTTGCTTCTTTGTGCCTTTTGCCTCGAGATTGAAACAACCTCTATTTAAATTCCTCATTGTGTTCTCCTCGATGCATGCATAGACAGTTGCACATGTATATATTAATTTGATATTTTCCTTTGTAGGTATTTCTTTGATCTTCAGTGATTTGCAATACCCTTGTCGCTCTTTCTCCCAATCGACATAGTTGTTTTTGTGGCTATAGCTTTAAATATGTATCTTTCTTGATAAGAGTACTCCAGCTTTGCCTTGTGATGGTAGGCAAGATTTTATTCTCTCCTTGAAGCTTTAAAGTTTTGTAAGGGTGGGGGACACAGTAGAATACGTAGTTTGATACTGGTGTATGCGGAAATTAGATGCAAACAATGATTATATCTTTTGTGATGTTTTTCAATTTTCCATTTTGATCCTGGCATGCTATAATATGCCAATTTTCTAAGTGAGATAGAAGAATTTCTGACCTGTGAACCAGTTCCATTGTTGGGTTGGATGTATCTGGTGTGCCATCTGCTTTTTGTATGTGGTGGAGATTTAACCCTTTTCTTTGTATAGTTTTTAGTAACTGGTATGCGAATCAGAATTATTAACTGGTTGGATTCAAGGAGTGTGTTTAAATGGTTTTCAAAATAGGTTTATGCATGCACCTGATTTGGGTTCGGAGAAGGTGCTCAAGTTGGCTTGAGGGATTGAGGTTTCCTTCATTGATTGGGAACAAGGTTGATTTAGCAAACCTCATTATAGCTGTTGGTATTTAAGGAGTGAGTCATGCTACATTTTACATTTATTTTATACTAGCTAAGTGTTGTGGTAAGTGACTTTTCATGTTAGCTACTTAAAATATGTCATGTTAGCAGGTGTAAAATGAGCGATAAATGGATTTGAAGAGTAGTACTACTCTTAAAAGAGCTGACTGGGCAAACCTTGGAACTTCCGCCCCTTTCACTTGAGCATAGTAGCTGACAAAATTGAGTAGGAATCTATCCAGTTGACTTGCCAAAATATTGATAACCTGCCAAGGGTCGAATGGCAGGCTAGAACTGATGCTCTACTTTGTTTAGTTTGTGCCATATTTTTCCTGGTGATATATGATATTTTGGCGTATTTTAGTTTATGGTTTATTCTCCAAAGCATGAATTTGCACACATGGCTAGCTCCACCATTCCCTGTGCTTGTGGCTAAGCATAGATTTTAAGAGACAACCAGCAAGCAAGATAAGAAGAAAACTATATAAACAAGTTTAGGATGGCCTATTTCTCCCTCTCTAATATGAAGTCAAAGTTTCGTCTATGCCTCATCTTGTATGGGTTTCACAATGAGTTGAACCGAAAGATTGACATCCCTTGTTGTTAGGTTGTTTGAATTTCACAAAATTTCGAGCCGTTAAGAGAGAGAGGCTGTATGACTCATTTGCTTTGGACAGGTGGGTCTCGACACCCTAGATTACTTAGGACATGCGGATCTTGTAGACTTGTACCGATGGCTTCCCTTGCCATTATGGTAGGGTAGATGCAACTGTGGAATATAAGTTTTCGGGAAGCCGGGTGAGAAAAGTTGGGTTGAGCAAATCAGGCAAGAGGCACAACAAACGCATCAAAACACCTTCAACAAATTGCTATTACCATATTTCTCAGACCACTAATCAAACAAAATCTTTGAATCATTAGATTGCACAGATTTACTTTCTTGTTAAGGTCGCTGGAAAACCGTGGGAGTGAGATGGCGAGGAAGGATCCACTTTGTGAATGGCTTGGGGACGTGTTTGAAGGAGGACATATACATTTTAAATACCTGTGTTTGGTAAAGGCCATAGGGCTTTTCTTCACCTTTTCTTGTAATAAAAATTTATTTACGTGGGAAAAAGTATGAATATTTTGTATGAAAAAGTGAAAAAAAAAAAAAAAATTGTTAAAAGAATGTTTGAAGTTGAATTTTTTTTGATGAATAACATTTGGCATTTGCCAAACATAAGTACTGGACTCTTTAAACCCACGACCGTCTAACAAACTACCCGTTTATAACCGTTTAACTGATGAAGATATTTTATAAATAATCATTTTATTAAAAAAAACTCCTCCATTGGCTTATCTAGAAGAGCAATGATAAATGTCCACTTAATATTAATGTGATTTTTTAAATTCAAAAAATTCAATAATAATTTTATCACAAATTCAAGAGTAATATTACAAGTCCTCTTATGTCTCTTCAAGAATGATGTGATTTTTAAAATCACTATTGAGTTTGCAATTGATCATTATTGAATTTTAATTAAATTGTGATTTTAAGAGGCATATCACTCTTGAAAGACACAAAAGTGACACAATAAAAACTTCTAGAATTACTTCAAACGATGATAATTTTAAAAGTTACATTAACTTTTGATGGACACAAGAGAGACACATGAGTGACATTTATCATTAATCAATTTACTCTATCTAAAAAGTCTAAATGACTTCTGTTGGGAATAAATTCACACTACGAACCCATCTAATTATGGGCCCAAGGATCGGAGAATTGCCCTATAAAAATATTAATCAAATAGCAATGGCTATTTAATTAACTAATACAAAATATATTCTAATTAGGATCACATTGGAATATCCAGTCTTACTCTAAGTCTACAAGTCAATAGAAGCTTAATTTCTCAAACTCCGGAGAACATTCAATTCAACCTGACTTTAGCATAAATAGGTTCCTGATAGGTACAAAGATATATTCTCTCTCATAATCATAAATGACTTGGCATATTGATTTATTGTATGCCAAAGCATAATATTTCTCTTAAATTTTAATTTTAGCATCAGTCTAGCATGAAAAAAGACAAGCTCTTTGGCGCTTTTCATTATTTTGTAGCAAATTGGAATGATATATTGCATCTAGAAGGCCTCAAAATGCACATTCATATAAATATATATTAATTAAATATTAAAAAATCAAAATCCCAAAGATTTATATGCTTCCTATGTTATTTCTCTACTAATTCTTTTTTGGTAACTAATTTTATGCTTATTGAATCTGGGTTTGACATATTTGCTTTAGACAACTCAATTGAATCTCCTAGCTTGGCTCGTAATTCATCAAAAAACAAAATGATTTTTCATATGGACCTTTTTATCGAAAGCAATTTATGCAAATGAATCTTGTGATTTTTTAACCCTTCTTCGGATGATCTTTGTATAGGGAGCCTGATCTTTGGAATACCCCAAGCTTTCAATTAGAATTGAAGTTTTAGAAAAGAAACATAAGGTAATGACATGAGTTTTCAAGCCATATTGGGGAAAAAAAAAAAGCCAATTGTTGCAACTTTAATGCCTTTGTATGAGTATTTAAAGAATCAAATCAAAGCCAACAAAATTATTAGAAATGATGATATGTTAAACAATAGATTTTGTTCATAGATTCAATTAAGGGTAGAAATGCTTTCAAAATTTCTCTAAATAATAATATCGAATGAAAGAATGTGATTTACGTGAACAAAGGGTAAAACATGCTATTTTGGGTCATTTAATGAATTTGGACATTATACTATATATATGAAATAATAAATATCATATTTTTTAAATAGAGCAATAAACCTATTATGGATAATAGACCCTGAATTTATTCCAAAATAGTAATATAAAAATCAAAGCATTTAAAAATTTAGTCAAAGCTTTGGGGCTCACTTGAATAAGTTCTAACCAGGGTTATAAAATAACCCAATGCAGTTCAAAATCCAAAGTAACTAATCTTTAAACAATAACTCATAAGCCTTTCAAGACTAACCTGTTTTGTTTCTCGCCGACTTGGGGCAACAATTTCTTGTTTCTCATAAAAAAAAATTCATCACTTGTACCGGTTTGCCTTCAACAAACTCAACTATTGCTATTGTTAACGAAAATGATTTCTTGACCCATTTTCCCAAGGTTTTCTCCTTGTCCTCGACCAGCCATTGCTGAGACCCAACCTCTCGCGCACAGCCGACATTTGAACCTCCTTGTTTTTGCCCGTTTGCCTGTCTCGGGATTGCCGGAGCCCAGATCCACCTCAACTTGCCGCACCAGTCTCGCAGATCTGACGGTGATTTCTTGTCCAAGGTTCTCCTTGTTGTAGATCTGCCACTACCAGACTACCTCAAACCAGCAGATCCAATCTCCTCGCTGCAGCACCGTCGATCCTTGGATTTTGCTCCCAAGGTTTTCTCCTTGACTCGCTTTGCCTTTACACGCTGCACCTCCAACATCGCCGGATCTATCGCCTTGGGCTGAGTTGAGTTGATTTGTGAAAGAAAAATGAAATGGGTTTGTCTGACGAAGCAGGAGTTTTGTTCTGTGCTTGGGGTAATTTCTTGTGCTGAAAGTAAGAAGATGGAAAACAAGGAAAAGAAACCCATATTTGCTCTGTATCTTAGGGCCTGTGAAGGAAGGAAGAACCATATCTGCTATGTGTATATCTGCACAAGTAAACAAGGAAAACCGCTTAAGTTGATCTTGGGACAAAAGGTGTTTTTGCCAAGTTTAATTCTTATTCTGATTTAAATTTATATTCCATTGTTGATTTAGAAATGGCTATTCTAGTTTTTTCTTATTCTCCCATTAATTATTTATTCTGGTTTTAGTTTATATTTTATTCTGTGGTTTAGAAATAGGTCTCCAACTCTAATTTTTTTCAAATTGTCTTGATTGGTTTCAAGGATAAGGTAATCCTTATTCCGACTTGTTATATTAGGACTTATTCTAGGATACTTCTGCACATATCCATCGTGATTTACCGTCTTCATTGAAATATCCAGGTGACTTTGATAGTTCTTCTTGAAATATTGGTGATGACTTTGTTCTTTGAAATAAGGGTATACCCAGTTATTCATTGAAATATTCTGATATACCCAGTTCTTATTGAAATATCCGGGTGATATACCGGTGCATTCATTGAATATTGAGATAAGGATATACTATGGTTATTTTTGAAATCCACTTGACAAAGAGATTAACTTGCGGTTGATTTTTGTCAACCATATATATGAATCTTTTGAACAAACTAATTGTTCCCTATTGGCTATAGGGTGATTTCTTGTTTTTGTCCGGTTTTCTCCTTATCCTGAGTTATGAAAGAGTAATTATCAAGGAATGGTCTTAAGAGGAGAGACACTGATGCTTAAATCATCACTATTCTTATTCAAATCAAATTCAATTATTGAAAGACAATTGAACGATAAAAACATAAGCCAAATCCTAGATCCAATCCAGTTGAAAGACAATTAATAATAAAAGCATAAATAAACCAATCATGGACCCAAGTGTCACTAATCTTACTAAAGCTTTTGTTTTACCCGGTCTTATCATTTCTACCAAAGAGTAATTGTCAAAGGGGTCCTACATGGCATCTCAAGGGAAATCAATGCTACAAATTATTTTTCCTTATTATTTAAATCAAATTTATTATTGAAAAGATAAATTGCATAATAATAAATAACATCAGTAAATAAAATGATGGTACCCGGTATCATCATTTGATAGCATTATTATTGAATCTTTTTCAATTTTTGTGACCTAAAATTTCTCCTTGTCCTTTATCATTCAATTGTAATTTTAAATGAGGTCCTCTGAGGATGGAGGACATTGTGCTTGATTTAACATTACTCTTTATTTAAATCAAATTTATTATTGATAATCAAATAATAAAATGTAAATAAATCAAAAGATTTGGCATGGTACGTAGCATGATTCAAATACCCAATTGCCAAATCTTCTTGTATTTTTGCCCAAGGTTTCTCTTGTCTCCAATTTGATTTATTTGTTCTTTTGTTGTTGTCTTTCAATAATAAAGTGAATAAATAGTGATGTTGATTTAAAATCTTCTTGTCCCCGGTTTCCTAGGGTTTGACAATTACTTCAATGCTTTTAGAGTAATTGGACAAATGTGTTCTCGAGAAAACGAAACACCCAAGGTGAGCAAATTAGGTTTGTTTATTCAAGATCATATTTATTATTGAAAGATAATCGCATAATAAATAAGCTTAAATAAATAAAAGCGATGGTACAAAGAATAACGTAATGATCACCTCAAATCTTTTTCAATGAAAACCGGGTATATCAAATTTAGACATATTTCAATAATGGCATTCGGTATATCACCCTCAAATATTTCAATGAAGGCAACGTTGAGATCTCCCCTCAAAGTCATTTCAATGAATGCCACGAGTACCATTTCATCCTTGATTCCAAGTGCCTTATCACATCAACTTGTTTTACAACCCATCAATCACCTTAAATTTCAAAGAAAGCCAATATAGCCAAACTTCAATCCCAAACATTTTATATCACCCGGATATTTCAATGCCTCTTTTAATATCTTTTCCCTATAATCATTGACAAAGTATATCACCCGGATATTTCAATGAAGCCAAACCCTTATCAACCATAGACTTCCTTATCTCAATAGTTTCATCAATGCACCTTAACAATTAGCCCATGAATAACTACATTGTAAGCAAAGGAGACAATCTTGGAAAAAACAATGGATTTTTTTTCAAAGTCAACCCTCTAAAGTCAATGTTGACGGAGAAAACCTTGGGTAAGCGAGAAATCACCCCAAGGCGAGCGAGGCGAGGTTAGTAAATTGAAAAGGAAACCTCATCAGACAACCTTTAAAAACAAATTTAGAAATTTTAAACTATAGTAGCCCATTCCTCAAACCGTAATAGGAATATAAAAAAAACCTTAATAAAATATTTCTAAGGCGAATAAGAATATGAACTTAAACTAGGGACAATAGAAAACCTTCGGGCAAAACAAATAAATTAAAGTTTAAATCAGGGAATAGGAATTAAATTGAAACACCTTTTTATTGTTTAAAATCAACTCACATGGTTTCCTTGTTTTCCTTTTTTTCTTTGCAGACCTTGCTACACAGCAGTGAGCCTCCCCTTATTTTTCTTTACCCAAGTACCTTAGCTAAGGGAATTGATTCCTTCTTTTCCTTCTTTTCCATCTAATTATTTTTCTTTTTTTTTAAAAATATTAATTAAATGTTTGATTTTTAACTCTTACAAGATAGGATATTCCTCGGAATGCATTGGAATAGAGCCAATCTACAAGTCAATACCAAACAGCTAATTCTATCTTAATTACCAAAACAAAATTCAATCGAATTCCTATAAAACTCGATGGGTACAAAGGTTATTCTCTCATAATCATAAATGAATTTGGCTCCAAGTGCTGAAGCATAATAGCTTTCTTCTTAGATTTTAATTTTGGCATGGTAACGTGGAGGTAGCCCTTTGCTTTTCATTCTTTGTAGCAAATTGGGTGCACATGATGATGTATTGCAGATCTAGAAGGCCTCAAAGCACATTCATGTGTGAAAAGCTGTTCTGAACTTCAAATCCTTGAAAAGTTTTGGGGGAAAGAAAATAAGTGAGAGAAACAATAAAATAAAAGGAAAATGCTATGGGTTGATTCTCTCGTAGGTTTAAGGCGTTCTCCTAGGTATAATGTCAAAAACATGATTTAAGAAAAAATAAAATTGTAGTGAAGGACCACTGTGATTTTTAGGTTTATTAAGCGGTGCACCAAATTCGGTATAACACACCAAATTTGTGAGGCATTAGCACCAAAATTGAGTGTAACATCAAATTGGATGATTAAATCCATTTGATATCATCCTAAAGGGTTAACCTTCCACCCCATTTTTAGTTTTGAATCCAAAATAAGTTTTAAAGCATTGAACCTAACTATTAATTCATAAGATTAATCATTGGGAAAAATGGTATTATAATTTTATTTTTTTCTTAAATCATATTCTAAATAAATTGAGAGAACTTTAAGAACTAGCAAACCCCAAAATAAAATGGCTCCCTTGAAAAGTGTTGAATCCATTTTCCATTTTTTTTGGGGCTAATCTAATGTGAATTTTTTTTTTTTAGCCATTTTAAATAGAAGTATTATTTGGTTCATCCATTGTAACGCTCTTATAATGAATAAAGTATAGCATAATTTTTAAAAAGAAATGATTGGTGTCAATAGTTTGTTCATATTTATTCTATATTCACTAAATTCAATAGATCAACTATTATATTTAGGAAAATGCTGATTCTCAGAAAAAATAAAAAGTTTTAATCAAATTTGAGGCACCAAATAATCCGTTTGTTAGCTTTATAATAGGTTTTTTCATTGATTTTCACAAATCTAATAATTGATGAGTAAAGTAGAGCATAATTTTTTAACAGAAATGATCAGTGTCAATAGTTTGTTCATATTTATTCTATATTCTCATATAAATTCAATAGATCAACAATTAAATTTGTAAGTTTTTCATTGATTTTCACAAATTTAATAATTGGTTTATAAGATAAAAAAAAATAATGAGAAAAATATTAATCCCAATAATTTATCATTTTTAAATGTGAAGTTACTAAATTGAAGGCAGAGCATGGACAGCGTTCCAGAGTCGAGGAACTAAAAAGTCTAAAATCACGTCTAAAAATGGATAATACTGAGAATACAGTATAAAGCAAAGAGAAAATGCCACTTCCTCTTCTACTCCGCTCCCTCTCCCACGCTACCACTCACTCCCCTCCCTTCCTCTGCCGATTCATGGCCACCTCCGAGCCCATCAGCCCATCCACCACCCGCGTTGGATGGATCGGCACCGGCGTCATGGGCCGCTTCATGGCCGGCCACATCATCAACGCCGGCTACACCCTCACCGTCTTCAACCGCACTATCTCCAAGGCCCAGCCCCTCGTCGACATGGGGGCTCACTTGGCCCAATCCCCACTCGCTGTCGCCTCCCAATCGGACGTCGTATTCTCCATAGTCGGTTACCCCTCAGACGTTCGCTCCGTTCTCCTCGATCCCACCTCCGGCGCGCTCTCCGGCCTCCGCCACGGCGGCTTCCTCGTTGACATGACCACCTCGGAGCCTTCCCTCGCCGACGAGATCGCCGCCGCGGCTGCCTCCAAGGACTGCGCCGCGATCGACGCCCCGGTCTCAGGCGGCGACCGCGGCGCCAAGAATGGAACCCTCGCGATATTCGCCGGCGGGGACGAGACAGTAGTCAAGCGCCTGAGCCCGCTGTTTGCCCTTCTGGGTAAGGTTAATTACATGGGTGCCCCCGGAAAAGGGCAATTCGCGAAGCTAGCGAACCAGGTGGTGATTGCTTCGACGATGGTGGGGTTGGTGGAGGGGATGGTGT
Organism: Carpinus viminea; assembly: GCA_013348765.1. Taxonomy (NCBI): domain Eukaryota; kingdom Viridiplantae; phylum Streptophyta; class Magnoliopsida; order Fagales; family Betulaceae; genus Carpinus; species Carpinus viminea. Next base: position 13,838,088 of record CP054667.1, read on the forward strand.
ACGCGCACAAGGCGGGGCTGGAGGTAGGTCTGTTCCTGGACGCCATCTCGACGGGTGCTGCGGGGTCCAAGTCGCTGGACTTATACGGGAGTAGGATCTTGAAGAGGGATTTGGAGCCTGGGTTCTATGTGAACCACTTTGTGAAGGACTTGGGGATATGTTTGAAGGAGTGCCAGAGAATGGGTCTGGCTTTGCCTGGGCTGGCTCTGGCTCAGCAGCTCTATCTGTCGCTCAAGGCTCATGGGGAGGGCAACCTGGGGACCCAATCGCTTATTTTGGCTCTGGAGCGGCTTAATAATGTTTCGCTTGAATCTGCTCCAGCAGTGGCTCCTTCGTCATAGACTGGTACACATTTTTTAATGTTTATAGGGCAATAAAGATTATATAGTGTTTTTTAATTTTTTATGATTTAGTGTATCGGCCAATATTTCCAATAGTTAACAGAAGTGATAAATTACATTTTCCCTTATGTCTGGTTTGAGAGTTGCACTTTCTGCTTGTGTTCGTTATTTCTGCTCGTGTGTGTTAACATTTTGGATTTTTGTGGTGGTGTGCTATTGTTGCATTTTGTGAAATGAACAAGTTTGGAGAATGGAGAGATGGCATGATTTGCTTATAATCTTTTGCAACTGCACCCTTTTCCTGAGCGAAACATTCTCCGTCCAGTGAAATTTTAGTTTTCTCTTCTCGAAACAGAGAAATATTAACAAACAACACTCCTAAAAAACACATTAGAATACTTTTTCAAACAAAAATTAGAAAACATCCCCAAAACACACTAACAACGAGAGTATGCTTAGGTAGGATAGTTGAACTTCCATAAACTGATTCTGCACCTATAGACAGCTAGTCTGGCACAAAAGGACAATACAAGTGGTCGGTAATTCCTAAAGGTGTTTTGTGACTAAAAGTAAGTTTATAAATGGATTCATAAGTTGAAGGAGCCTTATGCAAAGCTTGATTCCTTGATCTTTGCTAGGGAGCACAAATCTATCTTGGTCTTGGGTCCACTTGCCTTTCTGTTTAGATGCGAACAATGATTATATGTTTTGTGATGTTTTTCAATTTTCCATTTTGATGCTGGCATCCTATAATATGCCAGTTTTCTAAGTGAGATAGAAGAATTTCTGACCTGTGAACCAGTTCCATTGTTGGGTTGGATGTATCTGGTATGCCATCTTTGTATATGGTGGAGATTTAACCCTATTCTTTGTATAGTTTTTAGTAACTGGTATGGTAATCAGTATTATTACCTGGTTGGATTCAAGGAGTGTGTTTAAATGGTTTTCAAAATAGGTGTATGCATGCACCTGATTTAGGTTCGGAGAAGGTGCTCAAGTTGGCTAGAGGTATTTAGGTTTCCTTCATTGATTGGGAACAAGGTTGATTTAGCAAACCTCATTATAGCTGTTGGTATTTAAGGAGCTAGTAATGCTACATTTCACATTCATTTTATATTAGCTAATGTGTCATGGTGAGTGACTTTTCATGTTAACCACTTAAAATACGTCATGTCAGCATGTGTAAAATGAGCAATAAATGGATTTGAAGAATAATACTACTCTTAAAGGAGCTGACTGGGCTGACTGGGCAAAGCTTGGAACATCTGCCCTTTTCACTTGAACATAGAAGCTGACAAAATTGAGTAGGAATCTATCCAGTTGACTTGCCAAAATATTGACAACCTGCCAAGGGCCGAATGGCAGGCTAGAACTGATGCTCTAGTTTGTGCCATATTTTTCCTGGTTTGATATTGATATTTTGGTGTATTTTAGGAGTTAAAGGTATATTTTAGTTTATGGTTAAGTCTCCAAAGCATGAATTTGCACATATGGCTAGCTCCACCATTCCCAGTGCTTGTGGCTAAGCATAGATTTAAAGAGACGACAACCAGCAAGCAAGATAAGAATAGAACTATATAAACAAGTTTAGTATGGCCTATTTCTCCCTCTCTAATGTTTCATATTTATCGAAGTCAAAGTCTCGTCTATGCCTCATCTTGTATGGGTTTCACAATGAGTTGAACCGACAGATTGACATCCTTGTTATTTGGTTGTTTGAATTTCACAAAATTTTGACCTGTTAAGAGAGAGAGGCTGTATGACTTTGCTTTGGACAGGTGGGTCTCGACACCCTAGATTACTTAGGACATGTGGATCTTGTACTCTATTTTTTTAGGCTGCCTGAATTTTTGTGAAATTTAGATAGTGTAATAGCCGGAGATGATAGGTATTGTACTGATGGCTTCCCTTGCATTATGGTAGGGTAGATGCAACTGTGGAATAGAAGTTTTGGGGAAGGCGGGTGAGAAAAGTTGGGATAGGCAAATCAGGCAAGAGGCACAACAAACGCATCAAAACACCTTTAACAAATTGCTATTACCATATTTCTCAGCCCACTAATCAAACAAAATCTTTGAATCATTAGATTGCACAGATTTACTTTCTTGTTAAGGTCGCTGGAAAACCATGGGAGTGAGATGGCGAAGAAGGATCCACTTTGTGAATGGCTTGGGGACTTGTTTGAAGGAGGACATATACATTTTAAATTCCTCTATGTTTGGTAAAGGCCATGGGGCTTTTCTTGACCTTTTCCTGAAATAAAAATTTATTTATGTGGGAAAAAGTATGAATATTTTATATGGAAAAGTGAAAATTTTTTGTTAGAAGTAAGAATGTTAGAAGTTTAATTCTTTGAGGAATAACATTTGGCATTTGCCAAACATAAGTGCTGGACTCTTCAAACCCACAACTGTCTAAGAGTATCTCCAATAAGAGTGGCTATTTTACTCACTCAAAATTTACTTTTTTCATTTTAGTTATTAGTTTTTCATTACACACTCCAGCAGATCATCTATTTTAACTCTTTACTTTATTAAAATATTATTATTTTTATTATTTCTTTAAATATTATTTTTAGAACTTTTAAAATCACCAAAAGGAGAGAATATGAATCATCCTCATTTTCCTTCGTGGGTTTCGGTTTCTGCAACGTCCCCTTTCTTGTCCTTTTTCTTTTCTTCTTGTTCTTCTTCTCCGGGCTCGGTTTCTTGGAGCTTCCACATGCGATTGGCTTTGTCCTTGTCTTTGTTCTTCTTTTCGGCTTTGATTTCAGGGTTTGGTGAAGATTCTTGGGCTGGTTTAGGTTCAGCGGTAGCGGAGTCTTTGAGGTTCAACGGTGAAGAGTCTTTGGTTTAGGTTCAGCGGTAGTGGAGTCACAGTGGTGCGGAGGGTTTGTTTTTGTTTTGGGGAAGAAGATGAGCGAGAGAGAGAGAGAGAGAGGGAGAGAGAAAAAATAATAAAAAATTGTTAACATGTATTTAGAAAAAAATGTTATTTTACAAATCTGCTGGAGGAAGCAAAATGCTAAATTTAACTAAAAAGTTAGTTTAAAACTTATGTTAATGAAAAGTAAAAAGGAAGAGAAAGAAAATATATTTGTTTAATGAACAGGTGAGTGAATAATAAATTTTATATTTGATGATTTGCTGTTCATTTTGTTATTTTTTTGGTTAAAATGGTGAGGTTGAAAAGTGGCATTTTAAGCCCTTTTGGTTAAATTGCCTTACCAAAATAACAAAAAAATGGTTTTGAAGAGGCTGCAGTAGATGCTCTTAGAGCATCTCCAACAGACCTTTGAAAATAACTTTTTAGTTATATTTAGCATTTTCACCTCTCCAGTAGACATTCTAAACTAGCAACTTTCTTCCATTTACCTAAGTATTTTTTTATTAATTTTTTCTTATCTTTCATTTTCCTCTCTCCTCCCTCTCCCTCTTATTCCTCTCGCCCTTCACTAAACCAAGCCATCTCTTGAAGGGTGAGAAGCATTGAACCAATCCATCTTTGCCACCGAGGCACTAGCATCTCCACCACCAAATTGACTTTGCCGCTGCAGCTTCTCCATCTCCGCCACCAAACTAGGTTGTCTACACCAACATTTACCGTAGAAAGATACGCAAAACCCACACACCCAATTCAATTCCTTCACTCAAAACAAACACCCAAAACCTAAACCAAAACCAAAGTGAAAGTCAATCAAATCAAATCCCAACAATAAAAAGAAATGCATAAGAAGAAATCAACAGACTCGATCGAAGAGAAAAAAAGAGAGCATAAAATCAAATCCAGTCAAGATAGGAAAACCCAATCGACCCACCATCCCCTTTATCTTGCTCTTCTCCAACGCCATACCAAGGTTAGAAATTCTGTTTGTCCTCAATCGGCAGCTAACTCTAAGACAGGTATTCCTTCTTCCCTTGTTGATCTGGATTTATTCTAGCTGTATTTTGAGAATGGTAGACTGATGGTGAAACCTCCTAAAGATGTTGTGGCAGAGGTGAAACCCCCGAAAGATGTTGTGGTGAAACCCCCTTGTTTCAGAGAGAAAAAGAAGAGGAGGAATGAGGCATGTATTTAAGAGAGAAGAGAAGAGGAAGAGAGAGATGGGGAAGAAAATGAAAAGATAAAAAATAATATTAAAAAATGATATTTAATTAGAAGAGATAGTTAAAATAGATATTCTGTTGGAGTGTATAATGAAAAGCTAGTAGCTATAATGAAAAAAAGAAAGTGTATTTTGAGTGGCTAAAATAGCTACTTGTTGGAGATGCTCTTAAAGATGCTTTAACAAAGTATCCGTATATAACCGTTTAACTGATAAAGATATTTTATACATAATCATTTTATTAAAAAAACTCCTCCATGGCTTATCTAGAAGAGCAATGATAAATGTCCACTTAATATTGATGTGATTTTTTTAAATCACCATATGATCAAAAATTCAATACTGATTTATCACAAATTTAATAGTAATGTTATAAGTTTTTTTTGTGTCCATTCAATAATAATTCTTAAAGTTACTATTGAACTTGTGATCGATTATTATTGAATTTTGATCATATTATAATTTTAAGAAGCAAATCATTTTTGGAAGACACAAAAGTGACACAATAGAGACTTCTAGAATTACTCCATTTGATGATAATTTTAAAAGTTACATAAACTTTGGATGGACACAAGAGAGACACATGAGTGACATTTATCATTAATCAATCAATTTACTTGATCTAAAAAGTCTAAATGACTTCAAATCCCTTGAAAAGTTTTGGAAAAAAAGAAAATAGGTGGAAACAATAAAAATAAAATGATTCCCTTAAAAGAAAGCTGCTACATTTATTTATTTTCTTTGCTCTTCCCATCAAGTATCTATTTTGCTTTTTATTTTTTTTTTTTTTCCGTTATGATTAATTTTATAATGAGTAAAGTAGAGCATTATTTTTCCTGAAAAAAAATGGAAAAAAAGTAGAGCATAATTTTTAAAAAGAAATGATTGGTGTTTTGTTCATATTTATCCTATATTCTTCTATAAATTCAATAGTTCAGCTCCATATTCTTATATAAGTTCAATAGATCAGAACCATCCAGCACCCGCTCCCTCTTCTACGTTACCACTCACTCCCCTCCCTTCCTCATCTTCCTCTGCAGAACCATGGCCACCTCCGAGCCCATCAGCCCATCCACCACCCGCGTTGGATGGATCGGCACCGGCGTCATGGGCCGCTTCATGGCCGGCCACATCATGAACGCCGGTTACACCCTCACCGTCTTCAACCGCACTATCTCCAAGGCCCAGCCCCTCGTCGACATGGGGGCCCACTTGGCGCAATCCCCACTCGCTGTCGCCTCCCAATCCGACGTCGTATTCTCCATCGTCGGGTACCCCTCGGACGTTCGCTCCGTTCTCCTCGATCCCACCTCCGGCGCGCTCTCCGGACTCCGCCACGGTGGCGTCCTCGTTGACATGACCACCTCGGAGCCCTCCCTCGCCGACGAGATCGCCGCCGCGGCTGCCTCCAAGGACTGCGTCGCGATCGACGCCCCGGTCTCAGGCGGCGACCGTGGCGCCAAGAATGGAACCCTCGCGATATTCGCCGGCGGGGACGAGACAGTAGTCAAGCGCCTGAGCCCGCTGTTTGCCCTTCTGGGTAAGGTTAATTACATGGGTACCCCCGGAAAAGGGCAATTTGCGAAGCTAGCGAACCAGGTGGTGATCGCTTCGACGATGGTGGGGTTGGTGGAGGGGATGGTGTACGCGCACAAGGCCGGGCTGGAGGTAGGTCTGTTCCTGGACGCCATCTCGACGGGTTCTGCGGGGTCCAAGTCGCTGGACGCACACGGGAGTAAGATCTTGAAGAGGATTTGAGCCTGGGTTCTATGTGAAACACTTTGTGAAGGACTTGGGGATATGTTTGAAGGAGTGCCAGAGAATGGGTCTGGCTTTGCCTGGGCTGGCTCTGGCTCAGCAGCTGTATCTGTCGCTCAAGGCTCATGGGGAGGGCAACCTGGGGACCCAAGCGCTTATTTTGGCTCTGGAGCGGCTTAATAATGTTTCGCTTGAATCTGCTCCGGTGGCGGCTCCTTCGTCATAGACTGGCACACATATTTTAATGTTTGTGGGGGCAATAAAGATTATATATAGTTTTGTTTTTTTGGTTTATGATCTAGTGTATCGGCCAATATTCCAATAGTTAACTTAAGTCATAAATTACATTTTCCCTTATGTCTGGTTTGAGAGTTGCACTTCCTGCTTGTGTTTGTTATTTCTGCTCGTGTTTGTGACATTTGGATTTTTGTGGTGGTGTTTTCGTGCTATTGTTGCATATTGTGAAATGAACAAATTTGGAGAATGGAGAGATGACATGATTTGCTTATAATCTTTTGCAACTGCACCCTTTTCCTGAGCGAAACATGCCCCGTCTGGTGAAATTTTAGTTTCCTCTTCTCGAAACACAGAAATATTAACAAACGACACTCCTAAAAAACACATTAGAATACTTTTTCAAACAAAAATTAGAAAACATCCCCAAAACACATTAACAACGAGAGTATGTTTAGGTAGGATAATTGAACTTTCATAAACTAATTCTGCATCCTATAGACAGCTAGTCTGGCATAAAAGGACAATACAAGTGGTCGGTAATTCCTAAAGGTGTTTTGCGACTAAAAGTAAGTTTATAAATGGATTCATAAGTTGAAGGAGCCTTATGCAAAGCTTGATTCCTTGATCTTTGCTAGGGAGCACAAATCTATCTTGGTCTTGGGTCCACTTGCCTTTCTGTTTAGTGGTCTATGCACCGGCAAGCATAAACCATATGTGATGGACAGAGTATAAGTGGTACTTTAGCAATATATAGGGAAGCAGATGCAATGACAGTCTTTTGGATAATTCTTGGACCATGCACTGAGAAGAGGTGTTATAACTTCCACAGTATGCATAGCTGGTATGTCTCTCTTACACCTCTCCCATTCCTATAGGCCAACTGTTGAGATATGATTCATGAATGGTGCAGATTCATGCCAATATTGGCTCTTCTATGTTGAGTGTATTAAAATTCTGTTGATATTATACTGTCTCTTCATCCTACTCTCTCTGGTACACAAATTTTAATGTTTATGGGGACGATAAAGGTTATATATTTTCATTATTGAGTGAGTGTAATGTCTAACATTTACAACAATCAGCATAAATAATATATTACACTTCCCCATATGTTTGGTTTAAGACTTGCACTATATCCTTCTGTTTGTTCTTTCTGCTTGTGTGTGATATATTGGATTTCATGGTGGGTTTTTTATGCAATCATTGCATACTGTGAAATGAAGAAGAATGGAGAGATGGTATGATTTGCTTTATAGTCTTTCAAATTAACACCCTTTCTTAGCAGGCAACTATATTTAGTTAAAATAATTTTAGGATGCTTAAAATATATTGAGTTTGTTCTACATAATTTGTGAGGCAATTGATCTCATGATATCTTGAGAATCCTTGCATTGCTTTCATGACGACAAGTTTTTTTGGCCATAGTCAGTCATCATGGAAACAATGAGATTCCAAAGTTTTTGAATTTTGAATTCACCAGGAGGAGAAAGCATAAAAGATTGTAGGAATATGGGATACAAGGAAACTAGAAGAAAAACTTCAGGGCTTTGTGTTGTTTGTGGTTATAGTTCTGTCTTCTTTGTGCTAGACTAGCAGTCTACAGGATGCACAATTAGTTTACCTGTTTATGGAAGTTCACAAGTTCCTAAAGGTGTAGGTGTCCAAAAGTTTTTTTTTTTTTATAAGTGTAGGTGTCCAAAAGTTAGTAAGTGCATAAATGGATTTCTAAGTTAAAAGAGCCTTATGCAAAGTATCAATCCATGATTTTTGCAAATGGTCCCAATAAGGTCACTTGAATAAAAGGGATATTTATCTTGGTCTGGGGCCACCTGCCTTTCTTTCTTTAAGTGCACTACACACCAACGAGCACAAACCATGAAAGATGGATAGGTGAAAATATACCATAGCAATATATACAGAAAGTAGATGCAAATACGATATTTTGTAGGGATAGGCACCTGCCCTTTTGGCTTTGTGAAAGTCAAGCTGACAGGTGTTGGCCACCAGAAATCATCCTCAAATCAACCAACTAAATTGAGGTCTTTGAACTGGACCCGACTGATGGTTGTCGGCTGATTGGCCAGCACTGGAACCCGTAGAGGAAAACACACAAAAAAGGGGAAAAATACTTTTTTTTCCTCGTGTACAAGGATTGACTCTACTACATCTTTCATCAGTATTAACCGTCAAATAGGAGCCTCAAAAGAATTTTACCCCTATTGCCTGGAAGACAATTTGCTCCCTAAACTTTAGTGGAGGGTTGGGCCTCAGAAGAATGGCAGATCTAAACTAGGCCCTTTTGGCAAAAATTGGGTGGGCCTTATGTTCTGAAAAAGATCAATTATTGGTTTAGGCCATCCGGGTCAAGTATTTTCAAAATTCTTCTTTCCTCCAAGCCCCAGTCCACTCCTTGGCTTCATGGTTCTGGAAAAGGGCTCCTGAGTACTAGGAGCCTTATTCAGAAAGGCCTTTGTTTTTGAGTGTATAATGGGCAGTCGGTCAAAATCAGGGAAGTCCCCTGGCTTCCTTCTATCCCAAATTTTTGGTCTATTCCAGGTGAGTTATCCTCCCTTGTTTCAACCTTCAAATAGTAGCCGGCCTTATTAGCCACAATCAAGGAGCCTGGAAGGAAAGTTTAATTCAGTAGTCTTTCTAACCATGAGTCTATGCATTCACCTCCCCCAGCTCCCCATTGATGATTCTCTGATATGGATTCCGGATCCTAAGGGAGTTTTCTCTTTCAAGTCAGCCTATTTGCTAGATCAATTCCCCAAGTTTGTTTTTCAGAGTCCTCTTTCTCCTTGGAGTGGAGCTTCCTTTGGAAAGTAGATTTACAGAACCAGCTTAAATTGCTCATTTGGAGTATAGCTTGGAACTTGCTCCCGTGCGATCAATTCTTAAATCTTGGCTTTCTCATGTAGGTGAGTCGTTTGATGAATGTACCTTCTGTACTCAAGGCCCAGAGAACCTAGAATATTTGTTCCTTCTTGCACTTTGGCCAGGATTTTATGGTGGCAATCACTATGGCCCAGAGATATTTTGCCATTCTCAGGCTACTCCATACTAGAGTGGATTCGTCTCATCCTCAACCCAAAGAGCTTTTTCCAACCGGCATTGATCCTAGCTAGGGATTTCCTTCTCTTTGCCGCGGTCGCCATGGACTGCCTTTGGTTTGCCAGAAATGAAGTAGCCCCTAAGAAAAAACAAAAATTTGTTCCCACCAGGAGGCTTGTGATTTGGTTTTCTCACTCTGGCAATTTGGAAAACCTCGCCCCATGGGGGAGCCCTAAAACCAACTTTGATGTTGCAATAAGAAAGAGCCACTCTATGGCAGCAGCTTCTTGCCGTGACCACTCTGGAAAGATTCTCTTTGTTTGGATGAAGATTCTCCCTTCCGCAGACCCTCCCTTTGGGGAGCCATCAGTGGCTCTCCTTGGGCTGTTGGAAACTCACTTCCTTCGGCTGGAAAGATCTCAGTGGAGGGGACTCGCTTATAGTGTGCTAGGCTCCCCAGGATCTTTCCCTCCCTCCCTGGGGATATGCTTGGTTATTTCTGATGCTCGTGCCATTCTTAGAAGTAACTCAGGCTGGTTGACTCTCCATGTCCCCACTCAGCTTCTCGCAAAGTAGGCTTCTTCGTCTTGTATGTATGGGCTCATCCCGGTTTTCATGCAGCCCAGCATATTGCTTTTGTGAACTGTCCCTTCCTCCCTCCCTCCATTGTATTGGGCATTCAATGGAAGTGATGATACCTCTTCTTAATACATCGTTCAAGAGTTACTCAAAAGACTAAGCACCATTTGGCAAGCCCTTCCTCTCCTCCCTCAACACTATTCACACATCCTTTTTCCAAAAAAAATCAACATAAAAACATTCTCACTTTTTTATTTTTTATTGGAAAATGCTAAAGGCCCAACTATTTTGCCCAACTTTGGGCCAACTTTTGCCTTATTCTTTAATTTGAAAAAATAAAAAATGAAAATGAAAAAATGTGTGAAGCAATAATATATTTTTTGGTGCTTCTTTTATTTGGTATTTAAAAAAAAAAATTGTCTTTTTCTTCATAATAATGTCATTTTTTTTTTCATTTTTCATTTTTTTTTTTTGTTTTTAAATTAAAAAATAAGGCAAAAGTTGGCCCAAAGTTGGGCAAAATAGTTGGGTACCTATCATGTCTTTTTTATATCATATCATTCCCTTTTTACTACTATTCAAATAAAAAAATCATTACAAAACCAAATTTTCACTTTCTCATATCAAATATTCTTACTTTTTTTTACATCAATCCACGTCAGCTATAGTAACAAAGGGAAAATGGTGGAAAAGGGTTTGCTAAACACTCCCTAAGACTAGGCAAAATATCATGTTTAGGGTGTATGTATGATGGAGAGAAGTGGCAAGACTCTTACAAAGTTTATAAGAAGTGTGGAAAAGATGCTTCCAAGGCCTAAACTTTTCTTTGACACATGTTAGATGATGTGGAGTCTGCATGGGAACTTGTATGATTTATTTTGGGTTTATTTTGATTTGATTTTGTACTTCGGCTTATTATTGGTATTGGGTTTTATTTATGGGTTTCAGTAGGTATTTATTTTGGACTTTAGTAGTTAAAGCTCAAGGAGTCTTAAGTGTATTGAGATTAGGCATTGGACATCTATAGATATGGATGTATTGGTTTTTTCTATGATTATTGAAAAAAGAAGATGACTATGAAAATTCCAGCAATTATTATTTTTGTGGATTATGTGATGCAACTATATTCAAGGTGTGATGCCGAGAAACTAGGTATGTTGCTTAGGTTTATGCTACATCACTGTAACTCATTCCAGGTTAAAAATTTTGAGGTGTGAGGTGAACCTAAATGAATATATTGGTGTTTGGGGTCTTACTTGCCTAGAGAGATTGAATCATCTGAAATTATTAGTATACACCGACTCTTACCAGTTTCATCAAACCATGCAAGCCAGACATTTATTAACATGCCGTCTTAAGGTGATTTTGTACACCCTAAAAGCGCTAAGCCAAGAAGTTTAAGCAGATGTGATGCTCCTGTCTGTTGCTAGGTTTGGAACAGTACATGAATTATTCTGTTATAAATTACTTTAAAGGAAAATTCCTCTAAAATTGGTTGCCTCTTGCTTTTATTGCAACCTAGCATGAAATGTCAAAATTTTAAAACAAAAAGGAAAAATAAACTTTACACATCCGCTTGTGGAATTTGAAACATTCAACAATCCTATCAGATATCTTGAGATACCTTTTTAGATAACTTTTACTTCTCCCAGCATTAATGGCACGATATCTGATTCACTGTCTTTTTAAGTTTGTTTGTTTGTTCATTTCTCTTTTGTTTTTGATAAGTAATCACAAATTCATTGAAAAGCACAGAGGCACTACCAAAATACACACAGTATACAAGAGAGAAGCCTAGCTAGTGGTGGAGAAAAGATAAAAGAAAGCATGAAATTTTGAAATACTACAATCTAAGGCAACATCCCAAAGAAAGAGTCTTAAAGAATAAGGCCTTTAATTCCACTAAGGTCCTCTCATGGTCCTCAAAGACACGATTGTTTATTTCCTTTTATAAACACCATATTAGGTAAGGCTGAATCATCTTCCAAACTACATCAAGCTGAAACCTACCCCCTAGCACTCTCTAGCAAGCAAGGAGATCAACCACCCTTCTAGGCATAACCCAAACCAGCCGTACATTGCTGAAGATAGTATTCTAAAGAGTACTGGCAATCTCACAATGGAGTAGAAAATGGTCCACAAACTCTCCAATCTCCTTACACATGTAACACCCTCAATTACAATGATATGTTGTTTCCTTAGGTTATCCATAGTGAGGATCTTTCCAAAGGCAGCCGACCAAGCAAAGAAAGCCGCTTTCAAATGAGCCTTATTTCGCCAAATACTTCTCCAAGGGAAATGAGTGTTATCATGGGAAACAAGAACCTTATATTAAGATCTAACATCAAATGACCCTCTCTTGGAAGGAGTCCAAGAAAGTTTGTTCCCTCCACCCCCTCACTTTAACGAAATACAACAAAGTGAAGAGGGAGGTAAAGTAATCCATCTTTCAATCATGAGTCGTTATGAGAAAATTAATATTTCATTTATGGGAGGCACTAGAAAGCATTAAATTGTCTGCCACAACACTATCCTTGAAATGGGCAATGCTAAACAAGTCTGGAAAATGTCTCGAGAGTTTTGAGTCCCACACCAAACATCATGCCAGAGATGGATTTTAGAACCATCTCCCATCTCAAATTTAGTGTGGCTAGACAGCTCCCCCAACCCGTCTTAATATTCTTCTAGAGCCCCACCCCATACGACCCATGAACCTCATTAGAACACCACTCACCCTAAGCACCGCCATATTTTGATCCCACAACCACCCCCTCCATAAGGCTTCTCTCTCATGAATGTAGTGCCACAACCACTTCCCCAAGAAAGCCTGATTGAACACAAGTAAATTTTAAACCCCCAACCCTCCTACAGCTATCAAAGTACACACATTAGTCCAGCTAATCAAGTGAAATTTGAACTCTTCACCTATACCACTTCTGAAAAAATTCCTACCACAACTTCTCTAGGCGATTGGTTACACCAATTGGAAGGGGGACAAAGGACAAGAAATAGCTAGGCAAATTAGTTAAAGTGCTTTAAATCAAGGTAACTCTCCCACTCTTTGATGAGTAAATCTTCTTCCATCCAACCAAATGATGCTCTACCTTTTCAATGATGTCATCCCATTTTTTTTTTTTAAATGAAGGGTGATAATTGTCTCTTGTTGTATCCATTAAGATATATTCAGAGCTTCTTGTCAGTTCGATATGCCTGAAGGAAATGCCAGAGAAGCAGATTGTCGCATTCTCTTGAGTGCTGAAGGAAAAAAAAAAAAATAAAGAGCACAAATACCTTATGACATAATCGTAGTCCTGAAACCTTCCTTAATTTGTAGCAGACTAGCCTATAGATTTTGCTGAAGAGTATGAGTCCACCTGACACAGGAGATTCAGGAGAAGCATGAGGCTTTTCTTTTCTTCTCTTGTGGAAAGCGTGAGGTTCCCCCCCTTCTCTCCCCTCCCTCCTCCTCCTTTTTCTGGTTCCTATTCAACTCTAAGATGACAGACGGTGGTTTCTTCTGTTAATTTTTAATTGGAAACATTTGTAGTCATTTTCTGATTCTCTGTAGATCCACTTGTCCCAGATTTTGAACTTAGTAATTGGATTCAACTGAAATCTAGATTGGATATATTTTTTCTCCTTTAAAGGGGTTGATATCTGACTTACGGCCTGATCTTCATTGAGCACAATAGAATGGAGATAATATATATATATATATATATATTTTTTCTCTGTTCTTATCGAAGAGAATGAACAAACTAATGTGTGTGCACACGCTTATCGTGGTTAGGCTTAGAATCTTAGTTTGAAGTTAATGTAGGCCTATCATAAAGTTATTCTCATATTCATGAGTTGGATTAGTGTGGATCTGCTTCAGAATCGTTTCCATTTGATGTCATCCTCATTTATTTGTTCTCATCTGTGGTGGGGGGAAGGAAATGCCATCTGCCATCGTCATCTACCCTAGTGTGCACTAACGCACTTTCTTTGGTAAATTGGGTTGGTTGAGTTCACCAGTGAGTGTAGCTTAATTCTACTCGACGTGTAGATGGGATCTAACTTGAAGTTACACAAGGTCAAGTCAAGTCAAGTCCTCCATCTTTGGATGCCTTTTTTTTTTCATTGCTGAGTTTGAACTGTTTCCTTTTTTTACCCCACCTCACCGTTGTCTTTGGACTGTTTTTCTTGTGTTGCTTCAATTTGGTGAGCATGAACAAACACTTTGCTGATTAGATTACGAGTTTTTACTCGATGATTGGATGCTTGACTACTGCACCAGCGGAAAAGGTGGATGCTTGACTACTGTGCCAGTGGAAAAGGGGTAAGCCATCTAGAAGCCAAGTGGATGGAGGAGTTTTTCTCATTGACCAACTTTTTCTAACAACTCCACTTGGAAAATTTGTTAAGATAAACGAGAAAAAAACATGGTTTGCCTCAGTGGAGTGGGGCACTATTCCCTTTCAAGACCGTCACTAAAGAGCAATTAGTCTTACGTTGGTTTGCATACCCCAGAATCCGACTTTTTTAAATGAGTTGGTGAGAATCTGATCGGATTATACTGATTCGTGGTGGAAATTGTTTGGAAAAAATTAAAGAACATAGAAAAAGAAGATTAGATTCCCATCGTGGAATTTGACTGGAAAATGTGTGAAGCAAGCGTGGATCATGTTAGGGGGCGTCCAGGTCGTCCACTAGTTTTTGTCCAACTTCCTGGTTTTTTTCCGAAGGCGTGCTGCTATTTATTCAAACGCAATAATGTCTCTTTTGTTTCTTCTAAGAAACAGAACAAAGAATGTCGCTTTCTTGAAACTACACTTAAGTTTCTCATGTTACGTTAGGTAAAATGAAACTTTACCTGCCAAGTGCGAAGTTGCACATGAATTGCAATATTCATCTATAATTTTATGTAAGTTATAGTTGATCCTCCAAATTATTAGCTCATTTTACTTACAGCTCTTTGCCATTAGGATTTTTGGTTAAATTATATGGAATATGTGTCACTTACTATACACACGACATAAAATGACAAAATACTAGAGATGTCAACCAGGTTTTGGTTAGAGGGATTATTAGCTGAAATTGCTAATCGGAATTAGGGTAGCTGGTTGGTCAATTTTTAAAACCAGAACTGGTAACCAGTTACCCAGTTATATAATAAATGCCTAGTAACCGGGTCTTTAAAATTGGGTATTTTGGGTACTGAGCATACTTGTTGGGCTTAATTTAGCCATTTTGGCCTATATTTTAAAATAATTAGAACTTTTTTAGCACAATAAGTTGGCTTTGTTATGATTGTTAAAAAAAAACACCTGAAGTAAAAGATTCTTTTTTTTTATATATATATATATATATATATATATATATATAGGAAGTTGGCAAATGATGCTTAGTAGACGTTTAGCCCAGCTCTAACAAATAATTCTAACAACGAGTGGCTAGTAGTTTGAGAGGTCAATTGTAATTTTTTAAAGTTTGAGAAGAACATTGTAATTGAAGTTTAAGTTTAGGAGATAAGTATAGTTTTTCCTAAGGGTTTTTTTAAAAAAAAAAAAATAAAAAGGTGTTAGTGCGTGTAGTCCATGCGTACTACGATGGAGCATCAATTCGAAGTTTTGGCCACTCTCTTAATTTTAATTTTAGTTAATTTTATCAAGGTTCAAGTGACTAGAAGCATTCACCATTTTGGTTTTTTGTTTTTTTGTTTTAGCGGAAGACTGAACTACGGAGCTTATATTTTCTGCAAAAAGGGGGATGTAAACGCATAATGTTATTTTCTAACTTTTTATACTAAAATTCCAAAAACTCAGGAACTGCTCTGACAGGATTGTTGGTGAATGAGTGAAAACCGGATGGATAGGTTTAGGTTCTTTAATTCAGTACGTGAAAATACTTGTTTATTTATTCCTTTTTTGAGATCAGCAAGACTTAAGAACTTTACAATTTTATAGTCAACTTGTGCTATTGCCAGGAAAGAATTGTGTGAGTGACCCTCATTTGGTTTTATTTGCGAGAGTGACCCTCGTTTAATTTTATTTATTGTCCAAGTTCCACGTACGATTTATCATTGGCCAGTGGTTTCAACGTCCAACGTCTTCAAATAACGGTTTAACGCGCTTCTTAGCGCATCAGTGATACCGAACTCAAGCTTGAAGCTTCAAATGACGAAACCCAACATATGCATCCAATTTTGTTTCTACACAAAGCCTCTTCCTTCTCCTTTTCAGCCATGCAACCTCTCAGCTCAATGATCAAGAGCAGGCAGTTCTACTGAAGCTAAAGCAACACTGGCAAAACCCCCAGTCCCTCAGCCATTGGACACCATCAAACACTTCCCACTGTTCGTGGCCAGAGATCTTTTGCACCAATGGCTTCATCACCAAACTATCCCTCGTGGATAAGAACATCAACGGAACAGTCCCACCCTTCATCTGTGACCTCAAGAACCTCAGAGTCCTTGACCTTTCATACAACTATATGACCTCCAGTGGGTTCCCACGAGCTCTCTACAGCTGCTCCAACCTCCAATCCCTGGACCTCTCACAGAACTACTTCTCCGGCACAGTCCCTGAGGACATTCACCGCATGGCTCAGCTTCGCCAGCTCAACCTTGGAGCCAATAGCTTCTCTGGAAACATCCCAGCATCTATCGGGCAGTTAACAGAGCTGAGGATACTTCAGCTCTTCCAGGTTCAGTTTAACGGTTCTTTCCCGCCAGAAATTGGCAACCTGTCCAATCTTGAACGCCTAGAATTGGCCTATAATACATGGATCACGCCAGCAAGGTTGCCTGGAGTTCACAAAGTTGAAGAAACTCAAGTATCTTTGGGTGACAGGCTCGAGTTTGGTAGGAGAAATCCCAGACACGATTGGAGAAATGACAGCACTGGAGCATTTGGATTTATCAACAAACAATCTGAGTGGGAAAATCCCGAGCGGTTTGTTTATGCTCAAGAATTTGAGTATAGTGTACCTTTACAAAAACAAATTGTCCGGGGAGATTCCTTTGGTGGTTGAGGCTTTAAACATAGACGTTGTTGATCTATCTGAGAATAACTTGACCGGAACAATACCGATGATTTTGGAAGACTCACCAAATTGTCGGGTTTGGCTTTGTTTTACAATCAATTATCTGGAAAAATTCCAGATAGCATAGGTCGTCTCCCGGGGCTGATAAATCTTAAACTGTTTGGCAACAACTTTTCAGGTACTTTGTCTCCGGACTTTGGGCGGTATTCTATGCTTGAAGAGTTTCAGGTGGCATCCAATAGGCTTACTGGTCAACTGCCACAGCACTTGGGTGATAATGGAAGGTTGACAGGAGTGGTAGCTTTCGACAACAACCTCAGTGGTGAATTGCCCAAGTCCCTTGGAAGTTGCAATGATTTGAAAATTCTTAACGTTAAGAATAATAGGTTTTCAGGGAGTGTTCCTAGTGGCGTATGGACATTATTGAATTTGAGCAACTTGTTGTTAAGCAACAATTCTTTTACAGGTGAACTTCCTGAGAGATTGTCATTAAATCTTTCTCGATTAGAGATGAGTCACAACAAGTTTTCGGGTAAAATTCCAGCGGGAGTGTCTTCTTGGAGAAATTTGGTGCTTCTGGACGCCAGCAATAACCTCTTAGATGGTACAATTCCTTTGGAACTAACTGCTCTTCCTCATTTATCCACTCTTATTCTTAATAAGAATAGACTCTCAGGCTCCCTTCCATCAAATATTATATCATGGAAATCACTAAATATGCTGAACCTTGGCCAAAATGCAATCTCCGGACAAATTCCAGAGGGATTTTGTTATTTACCAAGACTTACTGATTTGGACCTCTCAGAAAACCAACTGTCTGGCGAAATTCCACCTAAACTTGGCCTCTTGAAGCTCACTTCGCTAAATCTCTCTTCCAATCATTTGACTGGGAGTATCCCAAGTGAATTCGAAAATGGTGCATATGCCAGCAGCTTCTTGAACAATCCTCGCCTCTGTGCCAATAAGCCATCACTAAACATTGCCGAATGCAATTCCAAAACCCAAAATTCAAGCAAAACTTCATCCAAATTACTTGCTTGGATTATAGGTGTCCCAGCAGCTTTCCTAGGTTTGGTAGCTTCATTCCTTGTGATCAGAATTTATAGGAAGAGAATGCATGCATTGGATTTGGCGTGGAAGCTCACCTCATTCCAGAGGTTGAATTTCACAAAATTTGACATTTTGTCAGGACTGACAGAAAATAATGTGATTGGTTGCGGTGGATCAGGAAAAGTGTATTGTGTTAGTATTAATCCCTCACGTGATTGTGTTGCTGTGAAGAGGATTTGGAGTGACAAGAAGCTAGAACAGAAGCTTGAAAAATAATTTCTTGCAGAAGTCAAAATACTGAGTTCAATTCGACATTCCAACATAGTGAAGTTGCTCTGTTGTATCTCTAGTGATAATTCTAAAACTTCTTGTCTACGAGTATTTGGAAAACCGTAGCCTGGATCTATGGCTGAATAGGAAGAGTAGAGCAACAACTGCCTCAGGTTCAGTCCATAACAATATCTTGGATTGGCCTCAGAGGTTGAAGATAGCAGTTGGGGCTGCCCAGGGGCTCTCCTATATGCACCATGACTGCTCGCCACCCATTGTTCATCGAGATCTTAAGTCAAGCAACATCCTATTAGACTCAGAGTTTAATGCAAAAATTGCTGATTTTGGTGTAGCCAAGATGTTGATGAAGGAAGGAGAATCAGCTACGATGTCAGCTGTGGTTGGCTCTTATGGCTACATAGCACCAGGTGACGTGATTGACATAAAGTTTTCCAAGTTTCATTTTGATAATTATATTGTTGGTTTGTCTTTTTTTTCCATCAGCATCAATTTTAGTTTGCTGTTAACTTGAACTGCAGAGTATGCTCACACCATACGAGTTAATGAGAAGATTGATGTTTATAGCTTTGGGGTCATCCTTTTGGAACTGGCAACTGGAAGAAAAGCTAGTGAAGGTGATGAGCACACATCCCTTGCCGAATGGGCATGGCGACACTTTCAAGAAGGCAACCCTATAGATGATGCCCTCGATGAGGAGGTGAGGAAACCCTGTAACTTGGATGAAATGTGCCATGTTTTCAAACTTGGAATCATGTGCACAGGCACACTGCCTTCTAACAGACCGTCCATGAAAGAAGTTTTGAAAATTTTGCTCCGATGCAACCAGCCACTTGTATATGGAGAGAAGTATTCTCCTCCCATCAAGAATTCTGAGTGCGAGAAGGTATTAGAAAATAATGATGCAACTTTGGCATCCATGGTTTGATGACTTCTTAAGAAATGCTAAATACTGCAATTTTATCCGATATTCGTCTAACAATGTCGATATCACACTCCCAACTAATTATTGAATTAATTATTGTTAAATAAATAAATAAATAAAAAATAAGATAATTGGTTGGGAGTGCCATGTCAGCATTTTTAAGTGAATATTGAATATAATTTTAGTATCTATCATTTCTCTTTTGAAGTTGGAGGATAGCATTGTTGTAATAGGAATATATCCTGCAGCTAATGACGTCCTCAAAAAACCTGATGGGGATATTGGTGGGTGCAGCTGTACGGTGGTGCTAACTGCTATCCAAATCCACCCATCAGGGAGAGGGTGATCCAAAGCTGGAGGATGGAATGCTTTATGTCTGAGCGTTTATTTGAGTGATCTGTACTGGATTGGCTTGATCCTCTCCTTTTTTGATTTTATTAATAAGATATCTCGACTCTTTTCTCTAAAAAAAAAAAAAATGTTAGGTTAGCAAATGTCAAGTATCTTTAGTTTTTATGTTAGAATTATCTTTTTGTATCACATAGGGTTTGGATAAAGGACATTACACTTCATGTTTGCGAGGTTTGTTGTATCAGAGCAACATGCTCTTTCTCATTTTGTCTTAGGCATCATATATATATATATATATATATAAGCCGAATCACTTTCATAAGTGTCTTAATATTGCGACATGTGGTGTGAAACCTTTTTATTGTAATGTTAAATTGATTTTTTAAGGCACAGTTTATGAATTGATTTTTTAAGAGTGAATTGATTTTTTAAGAAAAAACCGGTCATTAATTGTCGTCATTAATTGTATTAATTTTATTTTAAGAGTTTCATATATAAATTATTCAATAAATTAAGTATTATTAATGAATGCATAGCAAAATAAACAAAATCTTAAGAGACTTGGGTATCCCCTTTCTCTCCCAAAAAACCCTAGCCCCCACCAAGAAGAACTTCAAGAGGAGGGAAGATCTAGATCTAGATCTAGATCTTCCTCCCCTTTCACGATAGCAGTGCGGTATTTTCTCTGTAGGTTCCACCGTTTTTTTTTTTTCTTGTGGGTTGCTTGAGATTTAGTTTGTAGATCTAGATCTAGTCTCTTCAACTTTAAATCTAATCGTCTTCTTCAGCCAAAGCGTGTCTTCAGGGATGTCTACGATATCGTGCTCCTCTGCTGTTGCATGTAGGTTTTTGTTTTTGTTTTATTTTATGGTCCTGGTCGTTGGATTGAGGACATGAATAATGTTTCTGGCTTTTGAGTCGAGAGGAATGTTTTGGGTGTGAGTTTTTTGCTCATGCCTGGGAAATGGCTTCCTATGCCATCGAAAGGAGTCTGCATTAGCAGATCTGTTTTATAAATTGAAGATCAGGTTGAGATAGCGGATGTTTGACATCATAGATTGATTTTCATTGTAAGATCTGTATGTTTTCGATTTTTATGACGTGTAATCTTTTACATTCGGTTATGATCTTGCAGAACTATATGTTCTGTGATTGTAAGAGCTTTTATGCTCTTGACTACGATTAATGAAATCATATTGATTTTTCCTCAAAAAAAAAAATTAATTATTATTAATGTCTGAATCAAATAAGGAAATAAATAATATAAATTAAATTATTATGTATTAATACGTTTAGTCAATTTAATATTTATATTAATACGGTTAGGATTCTAAAAAAAAAAAAAACGTCATATATATATAACCGGTTTTTTCTTAAAAAATCAGTTATTAATTGCATTAATTATATTTCAATAGAATCCACATGTCATTAATTAGCGTCATTAACTGTGTTAACTATATTATAATTCATGTATTATTTTTGCTAATTTTTTTTCTTTATACTATTCATTTTAAATCATATATACTAATAGGAACAAATATTTAATTTTTTTTTATTTAAAGAGTTCTTTTAACTTATAATGAAAATTATGTGTTTAAATTTTAAAATTAAAGTAAAAATCAATAATTAAATTAGTTTAATTAATGACGTTTAATTATATTTCAAGAGTTTTTCATATATAAATTATTTCATAAATTAAGTATTATCAATGTTCACATCAAATAAGGAAACAAATAATACATCAAATCATATATATCATATATAATAGCTAAAACCTTCTTTTGAAATGCCTTCAAGTCACGACATGTGGCATAATTTTTTTTTTTAAAGATTGAACCAAATTTTAACTCATTATTTTAAAAACCGAACATTTAAAAATTAACCGATTCATATTTTTGTTCTCTCTCTATCTCTCAACGTCTTTTTTTTTTCTTTTTCTAAGTCATTCACTCTCATTAAATGTCTTTATAAAAAAAAAAAAAAAAAAAAAAAATTATTTCCTATGTCATTCACTCTCACTCAACATCTCTTTCTTGAATCCATTCATTTGTTTTCCTCTCCCTCTCTCCTTTTTTTCCTCTCTCTCTCTCCACACTCTCTTTTTTCTCTCCAAGTCTTTCACTCTCATTCCACGTTTCTCTTTCTCCAACATTAACATCTCTTATATTTTTTCTCTCTACTTTAATCTTTCTCTTTCTTCACTCTTCAATATTAACAAAAACAGAATCTATTGGCCTAAAAATTCAACTTGAAGGTAATTATTCTTCTTAACTTTTTTTTTTCTCACACCAATAATATTTTAATATATTCTAATTTATATAAATTAAACTAAAATTAAAGGTCATATACACACACACACACACACACACATATATATATATATATATATATAATAGCCTAAATCCCTCTTAGAATTGCCTAGAATTGCGACATGTGACGTGAACCCATATTTTTTAAATAATAAACCATTTTTTCTACTCATAATTTTAATAATTGAACCGTTCAAAGAGTGCTTGAGATTGAACCGGTTTTTAATAATTTATTTTTCTATTTTTGTTAATGAATTAATCTCTCTATTTATTAACACACAATTTTTCCTTTTATGTTTCCATTTTGTTTATTAAATTTTTGTTGAGATCTTCTTCATTTGAATTTTTAAACATTAAATAAATAATTAAGCATTAAATATTGAGTGAAATATATATATATATATATATATTATAATGTATTCATAAAAAAAGGATTTTGTTTATTTTGCTTTTTATTTCTTTTTAATGTTCATAATTATATGAGTTTTATTTGATTGAAATATAATAGGTGACATAATTTTCTATGATTCAAACATGCATTGTGTCACTATATTTAAAAGTGCAATAGATTTTTTTTTTACAACATATAATAAAAAATACAATAAAAATGTATTTAAAATTTTAAATTAAATTATAATGAAGAATCTTGTGCATAGCGGGTTATGAGCTAGTATTATTAAAATAACTAATTATTCAAATATTTTAGGATTTTATAACCATGTGTGGGACTCACACAATGATGGGTTGCAATGAAGAACAACAATAAAGTAGAGGATAACTAATTATAGATCTTGATTTTATCAATGATCAAAGAATTTTTCTTAAAAATATAAAGTCTATTTATGATTTCAAGGAAAAATATGAAGAAAACTCATCTATGAGTAATTCTTATTCCATAAAATCAATAATAAACAACAACTGCCTTTCTCTGGAGGCTATAAACATATATTTATAGCTCAAAACCTAAACCTAATAAAATATGATGTAAATACCCCCATAACCCTAAACCTAATAAAATAACAAAATAAAGACTCCCAAAATCCTAACTCTAATAAAATAATAACATATAGTCAGTTTAGAAAACAAAACAAATTGACGGCTGCGCAATTTGCATCATTCTCCTTGTTAGAGAGAATTGTCATTTGACCGGTTCTTTCCACAATCCTTCGGATGCTTAGTCAACTCAATCCACTCGCTGTTTCTCAAGATCAAGATAAAGCAACACACCACAATAAATACGATGCTCTTCATCATCGGCATATCTCGATGTTTGTAGTTAAAGCCCCGCACATCACTTGGCAAATATTAGACTTTGCCATACTTTTCTCGTTTCTTTTCCCTTTTACATGCCATGAAAATACTCAAGAATGGGTGAGCCATTGTTCCCTTGTAAACATATAATTCTTCTCATCCACATAAAACTCACCATAATCTTCGTTGGGATAATTTAAAATATCTTCAACACCTAGAAATCAACATAATCACTCTCTTCACCATTAAAATTAGGCACTTCACCTGAAAATTATTTATCGCCCTCTTCATAATTGGTAATGTCATTCTCTTTATAATCGGTGATGTCATCCATGAGCTTTTCATCTTCCAATTGGTCATCTTTTTTGGGATAGAAGTCGCCAAATATAGGATGCAACCCATATTCTTCATACTCTTCCTCTAGGTCGGTTGCCAAAGGTTCTTCAATTGGATCTTTGTCACTGACATCGTCATCATAAGTTGGTGGGAAATCCCAATCCACAAACCCTTGTGAAGGGTCTTCAACATCTTCATGCTCGAAGTCTTCATTAAGGATCTCAGATTCTTGGAACTCCTCATCAACAGGTTCACCTTGCTCCTCCACATATAGATTGGGTAGATGGAATTGAGGTTGGCAAGTAAGAGTCAAATTGGCCTATCGTGGACTCTCCGTCTTAATCCATGTTTCCCTAAATGCCTATTTTTTGTACTATTTTTCAATTTTCTTTGTCACTGCCATAGACCATTGTCTCCAATTTTGTGACTGTCGGCCCATGGTATATTTATGGGGCAAGAAAGCAACTCGCATATTTTTCAAATAGTTTCTCCCAACTATTGATCTTCAATTTGCCTTGTTGCACTCTACTTTGCTTCAATTGTTACCACTACGCAACAACTCTTCCTTAGAATGTGTGTACCACCAAAGAGACTTGTCATTCATCGGCATCCCCATTGAACTCAAAAACCTCTTCAATAGCTAACACCCAATCCAAAAATTCTTCAGGTTGTGGATCCTTTTGAATTTTGGAATCTTGAGTTCGAATTTACTCACCCGCTGATTGGCGTGAGCTTCCGTAAGGTGCTGACGTCCCTGTGTTCTGCTCCGTAAACAGGTTTCTAGATCCATCCTCATTGTGACGACACAAGTTGGATAATTGGGTAGTGAGGTCTTCAATTTGATCCCTCATAGCCCTGAATTGATCCTCCTTGTATTGCTAATGTTCAGTGATAAATTTGTCTTCTGCCTTTGCAAATCGTAGTCTTAGTTGGCAACGACAACTGTTCAGCCTACCACTCATGTGCTGCAAACAAATTTGTGGTTGCTCTTTATGTGTTGTCTCCGTGTACACGTACACCTTGTTCATGTCTGTAAAGCGGTTGCTCCTTGATGAGTGCCTAAAAATGCCTATTTGGACCCCTTCATTTATATTCGTTAGGCTCTTAGTTTTGTTAATATCTAATGTTTTAGTTTATTTTAGTGTTTTGTTGTGCTGTAGGTCCTTGTTGTGAAGACGTGGCTTAAAGGGAAGAATTGAGCTTAAATGAATGAAGCCCTGTTGTGCGCTCGATCGCACTACATTCGATCGGCATCAGCTTGATTCGCTCACCGCTCAACGCGAAGCGCGTGGTCGAACACTTATGCGATCGAGCGCATTATCAGCGATCGAGCGCACTCCACGTTGACCGTGTTTCACGCATCGCCCTAGCCGCCATCGCTTCATGCCTGCGCCGTGTGTGGAATTCCAGAGCGGTTACGCGCGCTCGATTGCACACCTCATGATAGAGCCGATCGCTATGCGATCGAGCACATCATATAAATAGAACATTTTGTATAGGATTTTATTTTTACGCTTGGGAGGCGGGTTGAGGCGCCTCGGTGGCTCAAAACCTCACTTTGCTCTTCATTGTAAACTCTCCTAACGTCAATTTTATTTAAATGTTTTCATTTGTTTCACTTTTATCTCTTATTTCCTCACTATAGATTTGTTTATATATTTTCATGTTTAGTTTATATTTTCATCTTTTAATTTAACGTTTGTTGGTTCAATCACAATCTCGTGACAAGATTGTGATTGGTTGTGTTATGGATCGTTTTCCGTCCAACATTTGTTGTGATTTATCCGGGTTACATCGGATGGTTCAACCGAGTCCAATATTCATTGTATCAGCGACACATCGGATGATTCGATCTCGGCTCAACATCCGCTGTGACCGTTTATGGGTTAATACATCAAATGATTAGACTAGATTTGAGGCAAAAGAACATGCGTAGAGTTAGGCGTCTGACGGATGTGTGCACTATTGTGAGAATAGAACATGCATTTTAGCCTAATTGAATGATGGATGTTTGAATTAGCATGTTTATATATTAATTTATTGTGAGGTTGATTTGGGATTTAGTTATTTTTATTTCTTTATTTTATTGCATTTTAGCTTAGTTTATTTTCTGCGTTACATTTGATGTTGGGACTAGGTTAAGGTATTTTTAGTTTAGGCATTTGAAATTGATTTTTAGCAAAACCGATTCACTATGGGTTTGACACTCGCACTTGCACATCCACTCTATTACAATCGACTCATGCAATTGGCGAGTACTATTTTTGGTACGACCAAATTTTGTTTGTTGCGGTGTTTTGTTAGAATTAACTTTGTTGCTTAGACTAATTTTATCTTTCTACTAGTTATTTAATTTCAGCAATTATTTTATTTGTTTCATGCTTTTGTATAGAAAAAATAAAATCAAAAAATTTTTAGAGTAATGTTTACTGTGGCTGTTTCGTAGTCTGTTAAGGTTTCTGGAAAATCACACCCTATAAGTGTGCTCGATCACACCTCTTCTGCGATCGAGCGTAGTTGCACCATTCAAAGCAAAATTGCATGCTTGTGCGAATAGTCTGTGATTGCGTCGCGGACCTTGACGACCAGCGCATGCACTTGTGCGATCGATCTCAATCCTCTTGTGATGACTGAGCACTTGTATCGACCGCCACATTTTTTTGCTTTCGATCTCATGGTACCTGCCAGAGCGCATCAATCACAGCAACAAGACCAACATACTCCCGAAGGCCTAAGTCTAATTTTATTCTTTTTTTATTAGATTTTCTTTATTTATTTATTGTTTCACTGCTTTTAGTTCTTTTACTTGCTGTTTCTAGTTTTGCTAGTTTATTTTTAATTGATTAATTAGTTTGTTATTTTGTTAGATATTTGTTTAGTTCATTTTGATAGTTTTGTTTAGTTTTTTTTTATTTTGTAAATTGGAACCATTGTTTTTGTGGGAATTTGATATTAAACTGTTTGGGTGAAGCATGAGTCTTCTTGATATTTATGATGTTTCCCTACCAATTTTCACCCACATGAACTGTGTTCACATGTTCTAGCCCTTACCATAGTTTAGGTGATTGTCCACATTGGGGACAATTTTCTAATTTTTCAAATGAGGTTGAACACCGGTTTCTCCAGTCTGGTGTGAATCAAACTCAAATTATAACCGGACTGGAGCAACCATTCTGATTTTTCGTGACACGATCATGCTACGGAAAATTTTGCTCCCCAGGTTGACGAACATCACCATCCTGAATATCCGCAGTTCGACAACCATGCTTTTTCCCATTCATATGACTATCCTCCTGAGAAATCTTCATTGGAAGACACTCTTAAGGAATTCATGGAACTAGTCGGCCAACCCACCATTCCTGCGTCGCTTGAACCATCTTTAGAAGATACACTCGAGACATTTAGGAAAACAATCAACCAACCTTGTCATGGAGTCATAGATGCCACTGTGGCAAACACTGAAGCAATTGCAAGGTTGGAAGGACAGTTTGGCCATCTAGTTGCCGAATTCAACATAATGGAGGAAGAGGAGTTTCAAAGTAATGAGATGGCTCATCCTCCCCAAGAGTCATTAGAGCAACATTTTCCAACTGCTCATATCGATGACTTTGAGGAGAGGGCGAACCAACTCATGACAGCCAGACATGCCCATACCCAGCTTTCTCACACTTACATACCTCATCAGTTATGTGAATATTGTTATCATCATTCTCACCAGTTTGATGATTGCCCTTTCATTAATCATTACATGACTGATGTTAACAAGTTTGCACTTCAAAATGCCCAAACCACCACCATACTTGTTAATGAGGAAATTGGAGATGAAATTCCAAGTGAGTGTAGCTTAGAGGACCCTGAGTTCCTCGAGCAAGCTGTGAGGTCTAGAGAGCCAAAGTTGGAGGATCCTTTAGAAGAGAGCTTTGCTCAATTTGAGTTTGATTTGGACCTTGACGTGGTACATGAGCAAGTTAAGGCCTTATTGGATCCCGCCTCAGATGAATAAAATGGAGAAGAAGAAATGGAGGAGCAAATTGAGCCCCCGCCAATTTCAAATTGGCCCAATGACAAGGAAGTGAGTACTGAAGCTCACTCCTTAATCACAATCCCTCTCGAGACACAACAAATTCCATCTTTCCAATGTCTTCAAGAGCCATCTTATGTAGTAATCTTTGAGGATTCACACACAAAAGATCACAAATCTAGGAACTGTGTTCCTAAGTGGATCCCTCGAAACAAGGACAACTACATAAGATGGCGGAACATCCGTCCAGAGGGGTATCAGATTCTAAAAAAGCAAGGATGGAAGGGATTGATTGGACACCCTTATGAGCGGGGTAGGCGTGGTTTTGCTACTTTTTATTTTTCCATACTTTGTTTTTATTTCATTTCATTTTATTTTTTCTTATTGAGTCGTTTCTCTTTCCTCTTTATTTTTCTGGTCATTGTGTTTTATTTTTTTGTCATTTTTTAATTGTTCACTGTTGTTTTTGTTGTATATATTGTGTTTGTTTGTATAAAATTTGTGGTGTGTTTGTTTTGTGGTTTGTTCACGCATGCTCGGCGCATAGAGCCACCGACACAAGCCCAGCAATCAGCACGCCACACTATTATGCAGGTTATGCTCGAGTGCGATCAAGCGCACCTTGGTGCGATCGAGCGCACTCGATTCAGAACCCTCACGTGACCTTTTTAGGTCACTTCTCTTTCCCCCATTTCATTTCCCCTCACGCCGTACAGCTTTCTCTCCATTCCTCTCCATTTTTCTCTCATACCCCATACACTAAACCTCTCAAATCATCAAAACCCACCACCCAAATCCACCACCGCATCACTATAGCGCCTACACGCCTCGCCGCCGCCGGTCCCATTTCCCCATTTCACCCCCTTTTTCTATTGTTTTCTCACCCAAACCCAACTTCTCCAAATTCGTTCTTATTGTCCATATTTTTAGTCTCCAAAGGCACATACCCATCCACGGGTTGTGCCATTTTTGATTTATGTGTTGGTTTATTGTGTTTTTGCAGGGGGTTGGGGTAGATTTTAGGGGGGTATTCAAACCCTTGTTTGTAGAAACGCCCACCACATGTTTGATAAAATTCCCCAACCAATTCCAGCATGCCTAGAGGCCAAGCTTCCTCTTCCAGATCCTACGGCACCAAAGCCCTAGTGGCCCGACCATCTCTCCAGTCTCGAAAGTTGATTTTGGAGACGTCTTTTGCCGTAAAAAAGGACTTCTCAAAATTTGAGGCCACTAGTTGGGCAGTTCAGGAGTTAAAGCGCCGTGGCTTGAAGCTGCTGTTCAAGCCAGTTACATCCACTGCCTATGAACGTTTGGTCCGGTCATTTTATGAAAATTTGAAATATGACTGCAATCGGCCAGACGTTCTCACATCCTCCATCGATGATAGAGATGTCGAGGTGACTGTAGCTGATATAGTGGCCTTGAAGTGCAGTGCAGAGCAGCCCGAGGCAGATAACCAGTGGATAGCCCATCCCCCCATGCTCACTGTTGAGCATATTGTCTTGGATATGTGCGAGGGGAAATTTGCAGATCGTCACAAAAATGCTGCCACCAAGTCAAGACTACCTCCACAACTTTGGTTTGTGGACAATGTGCTTCAGAAGAATGTGTGCCCCTTGGGACACAAAACACAGAGACGAGACCTATTCCTCACAGCCCTGTATTCCTTTTATAGAGGCCATTGGTGCTCCATTCCCGAGATCGTCTGGACACAGTTGCATAAATTCTGGGATGGGGTGCACTATCGAGCTTCGGACATCACCAGAAGCTGGGGATTACCATTCCCATTCCTCATCATGTATATGCTTCAGAAGAAGGGGATCAAAGGTACTCCGGACGATGGGCCCATCATCGAGCATCAGCTTGGCCGGATTCTGGAATCGAGCTATTCACACATGCCTCGAGAGCTTCAGGCCAGAGCTCTAGACGAGCCAGAGATGATGAACATGGATGAGCCAGTAGTAGCAGAGCCAGGAGAGCCGCCAGTTGAGCTAGTAACTGAGCCACATGTTGCTGATGAAGAAGAAGCAGAGACGGAGCAGAAGGAGACGTTCATGCTCAGAGCATCTGATTTTGAGGCTCTGCAGGACACCCTGGAGGATATCCGATTCCAGATAGCTGACATACAGAGGGATGTGCGCCAGAACAGGCTTGAGACACAGGACCTGCTGCGAGCCATTCTAGACAGCCGCCACCACCCGTGGACGTCTCCGTGGGACGTGTTGGTTATTTTATACCTTGCATCACTTTTTGTATTTTCTATATCCGCACAATCGTGACAAGTGAATTTTGAGTTTGGGGTACCATTTGTGCACATTTATTTTTTTTTATTATGCAGTTTATGTTAATTATGGTTCATTTTCCTTTGTGAGCTTAATCTTATGAACACATGATTACTTTGTGAAGAGAATTTTGATTGTGTTACTTTCTTTGGCAAACTTGAGATATTGCATTTCAATTTGATTTTCACGAGCACATTTGGCACGTAGTCTGTGGGATTAAATGTTGAGTTTGGTCATGCTAGTTTTGTGAGCTTAAATGCAGTTGGATAGCATGTTGGGAAATAACCGTGGTTTATTTAAAAAAAAAAATTAAAAAAAAAGAGATCATTTTGAGCTTTCCACCGAGTAACCGAATCTCGTGCCTCATTAAGCATTGAGCATTCGCGTAAAAAAGTGAGAAGTTAAACTTGATTAGCAAAGTTTCGTAGCCTTTTTGACTTGAGTTAGTAGGTCCTTAGGGGTGTCTCTACACCTAATGCCCTAAAACCTTTTTGGTTTGGGAGTCATTGACTTAACGCTTGATACATGGGTCAATTAGACAGCTTAAGGGAGCTATGCATTTAAAAAAAAAAAAAAAAATCTTCTTTAAAATAAACCTTGGTTATTGTGTCCGATAAGTGGTCTGATGAATTTAAGTGTCAAAGCATGCATGAGAGAGTTTAGTGTTGAAATCCCATGATTATGTGTTAAATTCACTTTCACTAGAATTGATGTCTCAGTTTGCCATGTTTGTAGCCTGATTGAAAATTCCCTGAAAATTGTGAAGATGGTGTTTGTGTGATTAAGCTTACTCTTGAATAAGGACCATGATTTTTATATTGTTGCATTGTTGAGAATAAAATGATTGTACAAATGTTTGTGGGTATCATTCCTGAAAAACCCTCACGAGACTTCACTCGTCCTCTAGGGAATCCCTAGGGGTTTAAAAGGCTTGTTGCATACGCTAAATGCAATCGTTTCTCCCACGAAAGCGGACTTATGTTTTTGTATTAATTGTGTTTTTCATTTTGTTTTGCTAAGGGACTAGCAAAATATAAGTTTGGGGGTATTTGATGAGTGCCTAAAAATGCCTATTTGGACCCCTTCATTTATATTCGTTAGGCTCTTAGTTTTGTTAATATCTAATGTTTTAGTTTATTTTAGTGTTTTGTTGTCTGTAGGTCCTTGTCTTAAAGGGAAGAATTGAGCTTAAATGGTGAAGCCCTTGTTGGTGCGCTCGATACATCTGCGATCAGTGCAAGCTATGACCTCTTCGTGCTCGAGCAGCAAGCAGCGGTTGAACACTTATGCGATCGAGCGCATTATCAGCGATCGAGCGCACTCCACGTTGACCGTGTTTCACGCATTGCCCTAGCTGCCATCGCTTCATGCCTGCGCCGTGTGAATTCCAGAGCGGTTACGCGCGCTCGATTGCATACCGATCGAGCGCAGACTATGCGATCGAGCACACCTGACCTGGCAGCAACCCTAATCTTTTCATATAAATAAAACATTTTGTATAGGATTTTATTTTTACGCTTGGGAAACGGGTTGAGGCGCCCTCAGTGGCTCAAAACCTCACTATTCTTCATTGTAAACACTCATAAACGTCAATTTTATTTAAATGTTTTCATTTTGTTTCACTTTTGTCTCTTATTTCCCTTACTATAGATTTGTTTATATATTTTCATGTTTAGTTTATATTTTATGTCTTTTAATTTAACGTTTGTTCGGTTCAATCACAATCTCGTGACAAGATTGTGATTGGTTGTTGTTTATGGATCGCTTTTCCTCAACATTTGTTGTGATTTATCCGGTTACATCGGATGGTTCAACTAAGTCCAATATCCGTTGTAAATCAACGACACATCGGATGATTCGATCTTGGCTCAACATCCGCTGTGACCGTTTATGGGTTAATACATCAAATGATTGGACTAGATTTAAAGGACAAAAGAACATGCGAGAGCTAAACCGTCTGACGGATGTGTGCACTATTGTGAGAATAGAACATGCATTTTAGCCTAATTGAATGATGGATGTGTGAATTAGCATGTTTATATATTAATTAATTTATTGTGAGGTTGATTTGGGATTTAGTTATTTTTATTTCTTTATTTTATTGCATTTTTAGCTTAATTTATTTTCTGCACGTTACCTGTTTGATGTTGGGACTAGGTTAAGGTATTTTTAGTTTAGGCATTTGAAATTGATTTTTAGCAAAACCGATTCTCTGTGGGTTCGACACTCGCACTTGCACATCCACTCTATTACAATTGACTCGTGCAATTGGCGAGTACTATTTTGATCGACCACTCCTCCCCATTCATGGAAAGTAATTGAGTTCTGATATCAACTGATGCAGCGTGACTTAGTGGGCTACAGTGAAAAACAATAATAAAGTAGCGGATAACTAATTCTAGATTGAGTCTATCAATGATCAAAGAATATAAAGTTTATTTATGATTTCAAGGAAAATATAAAGAAAACTCACATATGAGTAATTCTTATTCAACAAAATCAATAATAAATAACAACTGCCTTTCTTTGGAGGCTATAAGCATATATTTATAGCCCAAAACCTAAACTAATAAAATATGATGTAAATACCCCCATAACCCTAAACATAATAAAATAATGAAATAAAGACTCCCCAAACCCTAATCCTAATAAAATAACAACATAAACTCGGTTTAGAAAATAAAACAAATTGATGGCTACGCATAATCTGCATCACATAAGCTCTATAGATTCAATGATAATTTTAAAAAAGAACCGAAGAAAAATATTTGTTGGTGTCAAAAGAGAAACATCTATTCCTAAACAAAAAAAAAAGAGAGAAACATCCAGTCGAAATGGCGGCCGATCAGCCGGGTCTTCAACCGTTCAAATCCCTTTTTCTCTCTTTAATTCCAACAGTTAACTTCACATGGAGGAGTCCATGATGTGTGATAAATTAACAAAATATCAATTCACCTGGGTCACGAGCAATCATGACCTCAATACTAAATTCTTCTAATCTCGGGCCGCCATTGACTAGAAAATATGCCACTCTATAGATTTTCTCACAAAATTGATGATGAGTTGTGGATTTCCAACAAGGAAAAGATTGTAGTTGCTTCAAGTTCAACAACAATTTTGAAGATTGTTTCTCCACTTGCAAGCCTTCATTTTGCATAGACCCTTATAAATGGATATAGTTTACATGTTGTTATGCCGTTATAAATTGAATGGTGAAGATTTATCATAATAAATAATTGAAGAGTTTAGATTTATCATAATAAATGCCAATAAATAAATGAAGTAATGAATGAGAGAGAAAATTGATATTTATTATGACAGATCTAAATCCTTTAATTATTTTAATTAAATCATCACCATTCAATTTTTTAACAGCATGTAAGCCAGATCCCTTATAAATACTATAAACCCCTTTTAGATGCATATGTTGGCATAATTGGCTTACACCCAAAAAAAAAAAAAAAAAAACTATTTTTGGATGAGTAAGTGTACATTACATCAATGCCCCTATTACATGGTTGTAAGCTGAGGGAGGGATCGAGCCATAAATGACTTTATGCAATTTACAAACATAAGTGGGGATTGATGTTCCTTATCTATAAAGCCCTAAGGTTATTTCATTAACACTTCTCCAAGAAGATATCCATGCAAAAATGTATTGGAAACAAGTAGAGATTTTTGGCAAACATGGGTCATCCTAGCGTCTGCCGAAAATTTGACATGGCATTTTATTATATATAAAAAAAAGAAGTTTACAAAAAATCTCTCTCTCCTCCCATTTTGGTAACCCCTCCCCTCACCTATGTTTCCTCCCTTCTCCCATTTCATATGTCATGCCTCTCCCCTCACCTTACTATTGATTGGAAGGTTCGGCCTTGAGTTTCACATAATTAGGTGCAACATAATTATGTAGATTTTTAATTGAAGAGGAAAGAGGTTACAAGGAGGAAGCACTTGCCAAATTTAAAATTGAGAATCATTGATAAGAAATTGATCAAATTATATATTAAATTCATTGGCCTCCATGAATCACTGATTAGAAATTGGTATCAGTAAAAGTATATAAAACCAATATAATGTTTTGAGACATTAGCACTAAATTTAGGATGACTGAATCCCTTTAGGGTGATACCATCCCTAAAGGGTTAACCTTCCACTTCTAGGTTTTAGTTTTGAATCCATTTTGAGGCATTAACACCAAATTTAGGATGATCGAATCTCTTCAGAGTAATATCATCCCTAAAGGATTAACCTTCCACCCTTAGGTTTTAATTTTGAATTAAAAAAAATGAGTTTTGAGGTATTATAACCCAAATATTAGCTCATGAAAATTTAGTTAATATCACTTAAATATCTCAAAATAAAACCCAAAAAACTTGCTCTTTCTCATAAAAATTTCATCAAACATATAGAATGCAAAACATAACATAAACACCAATGACAAAAAATAATAATAATAATAATAAATAAAATAACATTTGTTTTTATAAATAAAAAAAAATTAAAAGAAAAGCAACTTGATAGACGCTGGGCTACCAAAATTTGGCAGTCGGATAGCAGCACTCATTGAAAACATCTAATTGCATGATGCCCATTAAAACTAAACAGCAAAACAACGTTTATAGTGGAAGGCTAAATCGCGGGGCTCAAGGTTTTGATTTTTTTTTTTAATTTCAATAATAATAAAATGTAAATGATGTGATATAAAAAGTGATAATATTTTGATGCTAATTTTTATTAAAAATAAGGTAAATAGTATTTGAACATGGGAGGATGTATAACAAATCCCATTAAGAGCAATCAATCTTGCGTGGACTTTGGATCGGTGAGAATCCGACATGATATAATTATAACCATTTGTGGTGGAAATTATTTGGAAAAAGAAGATTCTCATTATGGAAAGAGGATGGGTGACTTACATGCTATTATTGAAATAGCATGTATGCTGTTATAAAATTGAATTGTGAGGATTTAGTTAAAATAATTGAAGGGTTCAGATCTGTCATAATAAATATTAATTTTTCTCTCATCCATTAATTCATTTATTTATTGGTATTTTTTATGATAAATCTAAATCATTCAATTACTTTAATTATTTATTATGATAAATCTTCACCATTCAATTTATAACAGTATACATGTTGTTATTTCAATAACAACATGTAAGCCAAATCTAATATATATTTCAAGGGCATATTTCCACACATTTTAATTAGGGGCATAACGAACATTTCACGTGTTTGCTTAAATTAACCATCTAAAAGTCTTCATTGTGCACAAGTCAAGGGTGGTCCTAGGAGGTGAAATTTCACGAATAAAATAGAGAAAGGAAAATACAAAAAGGAGTGGGTCATCTTTTCTTTGAGAGGTGCTAGTGTTCGGTTGTGGCAGAAATAAGGGTTTTTTTGCCACCAATCAAGAAGGTGACACCTCAGCTTATCATCTCAAACTTACATTTCTGAAAAACATTCAACTACACCTGATTATACCAAATTTAATTAAAATATATATTTTCTAAACAAAATTAAAAAGCCCCGGAGACCCAACACAACTCACACTGTTGGAGACCCAACGCCGGCGCAACACCACTGCCGGAGACCCAACGCCGGAGCTCCATCAACGCACGTCGCCGGCCTAAACGTCATTGCCGGAGACCCAAGCAACCACCAACCAGTCACGCAGACCAAGACCACGCCACACTGTCACGCCACCCACACCGGGGTTTTCGTCTTTTCTTGGTTTCTCTCGCCGATCTCCGGGTACCTCTTCACGCGCTCAACCTCCGACTCGACTCCCCCCCCAGCTGTCGCTAGATTCTAATGCCTCAGAATACAAAGCCAGATCCAGGCCGGCGTGGAGCAGGCGGCGGGAAGATGACGGGGAGATGAGCTGCCGGCCGGTGAGATCGGTGGTGGGCGCTGGAGAGAGAGACAGAGGAGAGGGAGAGAAACGGAGATCACGGAGAAGTGGCGCAGTGGTGGGCGGTGGGTTCTCTTCTGGCCGGTGGTCTCGGGCTGGACGTGGCGGCGAGTTCCGACGTCGGCAGTGGGTTGGGCGGCCATAGGTTTCAGCTTGAGTTTTTGTTTTCAGTTTTGAGGTAGAAAGAGATTGGTTTTAATATGGTGTATTTAGGGGCATATTTTTAATTTGTTCTAGATGATGTGTCACTTAACTAATGGTGGGCAAAAAGAGAGCTTTTTTGCCAAGACCGAATTGAAGTTATACTCCTTTTCTTTTCTTCTTCTTCTTCTTTTTTTTTTTTTTTAAATTTTTTAAAGACCCCAAAATTTTCATTCGATTTGAAATACTTCTTTTAAATTTCAAAAGCTCTCAATTTAGTCCCTTGAACTTTCAATTACTCTCAATTTAGACCCCTATGTCAATTTTAGCTACTAAAAATACAAAAAAGTTCAAAATATCTCTGATTTTCATTTTTTTTTTTAAAAAAAATTGTTGGAAGTTGGAATTTTATACAAAAGTCAAGGGTATAAACGTCATGTAATGTTTAAAATTTGACAGAGTGGTCTAAATTGAGAGCAATTGAAACTTCAGGAAACTAAACTAAGAGTTTTTTAAGTTTAGGGAGGTATTTCAAAACGGGTAGAAGTTTGGGGGTCTTCAGTAAAGTTTTTGTTTTTGTTTTGATATGTCCACATAAGAACGTGAGTGAGATTTAAACTAGTGACCCCCACTTTATTAGGCATGGTCTCAACCGATTGAACTACTTATTGGGGACAGAAGTGGGGCATCTTTATAAAATATTATAAGAGAAAATTATAAAAAAGGCCCCCAAACTACTAGCGATTTACGATTTAACCCCTTGAAGTTTTAAAAGTGATAAAATGGCCCTCCAAACTACCAAACAGTTGCATTTTGGCCCCTTCCGTTAGTCAAGACCCTTAAATTGGGTGAAAAATACAAAACGACGTCGTTTTTTGAAGTTAAGTTACTAAAATACCCTTTTGAAAAAAAAAAAATCAACTAAAAAAAAATGCCCCCCAAAAAGGGCATCATTTTGAAAAAGAAAAAAAAAAAAAAAACACCTCCCCCTCTCTCTCTCTCAGGCACACTCGCTGTGTCTTCGTATAGTACTTTCTATGCCATGAAGAAAAGCTACCCACCCAATCCCGCCTTCCGGCGACCCCTACAGCCTCACTTACCGCGTGATCCCACGCCCATCACTGTAACCGACCTGTGCAGTCCGCGTATCACAACCGCCGTCCCAATTTTCTAGCGAACCATGGACTAGACCGGCCTACTGCTTGAGAAGGAGACCAAAGCGTGGGTTTTGCCAACCCACGCCAGACCTCTTCTTTTTTTACTTTGGGTCCACTGTTGCATCTTTCAAGCACCGGAACTGCTTTGAGATTGTCTGTAAAGCAAGGGCTGTGTATGTTCTTGCAGAGCCGATTCCTGCCGCTTGCTCGAATGAGGAGATCACAATTTGCATCTGGTTGTGATACTGCCTGTACCGTTGATCCACCTTCGTATATAACACAACATGAACAAAATAATTCATTTACAAAACTAATTAACAACCTTAAATATATTATTCTTTTTTCTACAAGAATCTGTGATGAAATTCCCAGAAACCAGGTTGTCTTTTACAAAATAAAAAAATAAAATAAAATCTCTATCAATTTAATTCATAAACACCCAACAAAGGTTGAATACAAAACTCAACCGAAGATTCTCCGGTCACTTTACTCCGTTCACCCTTCTTCAATATCTCACTCTTAATTCCATTACCGACATTCACAAAACTCGCCCAGAAGCTCCTGCGTGGCCTTCAAGTACTGCACGGCCTTCAAGTACCCAGATCAGGAATTTGAGATTATGAACAAAAATATAAAAATAAATAAAAGTTAATGATGTTGGTTATGGAATTTGGGTATGTAAAAAAGACTGAAAGTCTATTGTAGAATACAAAGAAAATGCTGCAAAGTGAACTAAAATCCAAAAGCCAAATACACCCAGATCAGCAAATGTATGTATCAAAGCAGAGAATTGCAGAAACAAACTTAGAAATAATTTTTAGGGGTAGAGCTTACCAAAGAAGAAGAACAATGGTTTAGGGGTGGCCGGCAAGCCCTAACCACCGTTCTTCTTCTTCTTTTTTTTTTTTTTTTTTTTTTAAATGATGTCGTTTTTGGGGGTATTTTTTAAATTGAATTTTTTTTCTAAAAGGGCATTTTAGTAACTTAACACCAAAAACTACGTTGTTTTGTATTTTCCATCCAATTTGACTGTTTGGTAGTTTGAGAGGCCATTTTATTACTTTTGAAACTTCAGGGGGTAAATCGTAAATCGCTGGTAGTTTGAGGGGCTTTTTTATAATTTTACCATATTATAAAGCAAAATAAATTAAAATCCAATTAATAAACATATAAGAATATGCCAAATAAATGGTAAAAAATGCTCAATAATTTCTTGACAAGCATTCCATGAATGGGGCGGTCAAGATCAACAATTTTCTTTTGGGGAACCTTCAATTTGCCCCATGAACTTCTAGCCGATTTTAAAAACACTCCCTGAACTTTCAAAACTCTCACTTATGCCCCCTGAACTTTGATTTGTTCTCACTTTGGACCCCTCTGTTAGTTTTCAACGTTAAACTCAAACGATTTGTATTTTTATACCCATTATACGTACCCTCACCCAGCCCACTTGAAATTCTGAAAATGCTAAAAATTACAGGACCCACCCCTAGCCCAAAACAGCACTATTTTGGGCATCTATTTTTTAAAAATAAAAATAAAAAGAAAAGGAAAAATATTATATAAAAAAGAAGAAAATCGGGGTGGCTCAAGCCACCCCTTGGCCAAAATTGGATGGCTGGACCATCCCATTTTTGGCCAAAGGGGTGGCTAGAGTCACCCCACGGCTGGTTTGGGGGTGGTTGAACCACCCTTATAGCCAAGGGGGTGGTTCGGCCACCCTTGGAAGGCTAAAAAATAATAATAAAAAAGGAATGGGTTTTGGGCTTTTGGGGATGGTCCAAGGGCCTGGGGTGGTTTCAGCCACCCCCATACCGGCCGTAGGGGGTGGCTCCCAAAAGTCCAAGTTTTTTTTTTTGCCTTTTGGGGGTGGTCGGACCACCCCCTTGGCCAAAAATGGGGTGGTCCAGCCACCCCATTTTGGCCAAGGGGTGGCTGGAGCCACCCTGATTTTTCTTCTTCTTTTTTTTTTTAAAAAAAATATATATTTTTATATATTAAAAAATATATAATTTTAATGCCCAAAACGATGTCGTTTTGGGTTGGGTGGGTGCTAAAGTTTGGGACCCAAAATGGTGTAGTTTTAACGTGAGGGTATAATGGATATAAAAAGTCAAACTATTTGAGTTTAATGTTGAAAACTAACATAGGGGTTCTAAGTGTGAGCAAATTAAAATTCAAGAAGATCTAAGTGAGAGTTTTGAAAGTTTAGGAGATATTTTTAGGGGAAACTTCAGAGAACTCTCCTGAACTTTCACCATATTTGAAATACCCCCTTTGAACTTTAAAAACTCTCAATTTACCCCTTGAACTTTCAATTGCTCTCAATTTGGACCTCGCATTTTAGGGTTTAAAAAAAATCAAAAATCAAAATACCCCTGATTTTTTTATTAAAAAAAATTTGGAAGTTGAAATTTTATACAAAAGTCACCGTTTAAAATTCAAACTTCCAAATTTTTTTTTTTTAAAAAAAAAATGAAAATCAAGGGTATTTTAGTCTTTTTTTAAATTTTTAAACCCTAAAATGTACAGATTCAAATTGAGAGCAATTAAAAGTTCATAGGGGTAAATTGAGAGTTTTTAAAGTATAAGGGGGTATTTAAAAAATGGTAGAAGTTCAGGGAGGTTCTCTAAAATTTTCCCATATTTTTAAAATCGGCTGAAAGTTCTGGGGTTAAACTAAAGTTTCCCCTTTTATTTTTCTTTGCTTCATTTAATTTCTTGACTTGGGATTGTTTGGCAAAGTTTTTCTTCTTTTTGTGTCCAGCTGCACTTGTTAGAATCCACAGTGTACATACAAGAAAAACTAAACAAACAAAAAGAAAGTCCCTCTTTCCCTTTGAATTAACAAAAAAAAAAAGGGTTCCCCCTCCCCTTCTTGTAAAAAAAAAATAAGCTAGCAAAAAAGAAAGTAGGGAATCAATTAAGCACAATAATTTAACATGGTTTGGACAAAGAACCTACGTACGTCCACATGCAAGACAACAAAAACAATATTAATGTTTCTTCTTTAATTAATTATTAGTTAGTATAGTATCCATAAAAATTACAGTGATTTTTAATAAAACTAACGAATCTAGCTAGTGAACAAAAATTCGTGATCCTAGAAACATTTAGAATAATCCTAAAATGATTTATAATTGTGAATTAAGGATTTTTAACATGTAAAACAAGGAATCATTATTGGCTTAATTTGTTTGATTTTTTTTTTTGGTGTCATATATGCAAAGTTTGATCCATGATATATCTTTGCAAATGCGCCCAATAACAAGGCCGATCACTTTTTTTTTTTAGATGTGTACGTTCACATAAGAGGAGGAGGGAGATTCAAATTAATGACTTGCTTCATTAAGCATAATTCCAACCGATTTAATTACCTCTTAAGGACCAAGGCCGGTCACTTTGAATGAAAGGGATATTTAATTTATCCCTGCCAACAGTAAATACCCTAACCCAGGTTCATTTCTAAATTGGGAAAAGCTTGAAATGGGACAAATATTTCCTCTGGAACCAATGATTATTCCTAGAAAATATGAACCGCACGCGAAATGGGTTGTTGTATACACAGGACAAGATACACATTAAGAGGTGAAATCATGATTTGCCAGAAATTATTTTCCTTGACTTTGTAAGGTACGGTGGATACAAGGATTGACTTCTCAGATCAGTATAATTAATAACCATCAACGTTTGGAAGACTAACAGAACTTAATTTTCTTTGCCCAGGAAAAAAAACTTGGAAAGGTGGTCACCTCTTACTATTTTCCCCACCTTTTCATAGTTGATGTTTGACCGATTGCCGATTGGTTTCTCGTACGCATCTTCGTATAGTTAGCCCGCTTCTTAATTAGCGCATCTTTGAGATCAGATTTCAAACAAGAACTAACAAACTCAGCCTCCAAATGACGAAAACAACTCTAAAATGCATCCAATTCTCTTTCTACACCATCGTCTTCCTTCTCCTCTTCAGCCATGCAAACTCTCAACTCAATGATCAAGAGCGAGCAATCCTACTGAACCTGAAGCAACACTGGCAAAACCCAGAGTCTCTCAGCCGTTGGAGTACCTCATCAAACACCTCCCACTGTACCTGGCCAAACATCACCTGCAATACCGATGGCTCGGTCACCGGAATATCCGTCCAAAACATGAATATCACCGGAACAGTCCCACCCTTCATCTGTAACCTCAACAACCTCACAACCCTTGACCTTTCATTCAACTACATGACCTCTAACTACTTCCCAATAGCTCTCTACAACTGCTCCAAACTCGAATACCTCGACCTCTCGCAGAACTACTTCGCCGGCACTGTCCCCAACGACATTCACAGGATGGCTAGGCTCCGCCAGCTCAACATTGGAGCCACCAGCTTCTCTGGAAACATCCCAGCATCTATCGGGCGGTTAACAGAGTTGCGGATACTTCAGCTCTTCCTTATTCAGTTCAACGGTTCTTTCCCGCCAGAAATTGGCAACTTGTCCAATCTTGAAGTCCTAGAATTGGGCTACATGACGAGGATCAAGACAACGTTGCCTTCCGAGTTCACGAAGTTGAGGAAACTCAAGTACCTTTGGGTGGCAAGCTCGAATTTGGAAGGAGAAATCCCAGATACGATTGGAGAAATGGCGGCGCTGGAGCATTTGGATTTGTCAATGAACAATCTGAGCGGGAATATCCCGAGTGGTTTGTTTATGCCGAAGAATTTGAGTATAGTGTACCTTTACAAAAACAAGTTGTCCGGGGAGATTCCTCGGGTGGTTGAAGCTTCAAACATAGATGTTATTGATCTCTCTGACAATAGCTTGACCGGGACAGTACCCGATGATTTCGGAAGACTCACCAAATTGTCGGGTCTGAGTTTGTTTTTCAATCAATTATCTGGAAAAATTCCAGATAGCATAGGTCGTCTTCCTTGCTTAGATTAAATATCCGTTAATTCCGCATAAACTGTGATATTTTATCTGTTTAGCGTTTTTCAGTATTCTATGCTTGAAGAGTTTCAGGTGGCGTCCAATAGGCTTACTGGTCCACTTCCACAACACTTGGGTGATAATGGAAAGTTGGTAGGAGTGGTAGCTTTCGACAACAATTTCAGTGGTAAATTGCCCAAGTCGCTTGAAAATTGCAGTAATTTGAAAATTGTTGATGTTCATAATAATAGGTTGTTTGGGAATGTTCCTAGTGGCGTTTGGACTTT
The DNA here is from genome assembly GCA_013348765.1 of Carpinus viminea. Classification (NCBI taxonomy): domain Eukaryota; kingdom Viridiplantae; phylum Streptophyta; class Magnoliopsida; order Fagales; family Betulaceae; genus Carpinus; species Carpinus viminea. The sequence goes on from CP054667.1 coordinate 13,880,418, forward strand.
ATTGCATCTGGACATCTTGATCTTGAGCCACAATTCCTTTACGGGAGAGCTTCCTGAGCGATTGTCACGCAATCTTTCTCGATTAGAGATGAGTCACAACAGGTTTTCTGGTGAAATTCCGGCGGGAGTGTCTTCTTGGAGGAATTTGGTGCGTCTCGACGCCAGCACTAACCTCATAAATGGTGCAATTCCTCAAGAATTAACAGCTCTTCCTCATTTAACTACTCTTTTGCTTGATCAGAATCAACTCTCAGGCTCCCTTCCTTCAGATATTCTGTCATAGAAATCGCTAAATGTGCTAAATCTTAGCCGAAATGCAATTTCTGGACAAATTCCAGAGAAATTTGGCTCTTTACCAGTTCTTACTGATTTGGACTTGTCAGAAAATCGACTGTCCGGCCTAATTCCACCGCAACTTGGCCTCTTGAAGCTCACCTCTCTTAATCTCTCTTCCAATCATTTCACTGGGACGATCCCAAATGAATTTGAAAATGATGCATATGCCAGCAGCTTCTTGAACAATCCTCGCCTCTGTGCTAATAAGCCATCACTAAACATTGCCGAATGCAATTCCAAAACCCAAAATTCAAGCAAAACTTCATCCAAATTACTTGCTTGGATTATAGGTGTACCAGCAGCTTTCCTAGGTTTGGTAGCTTCATTCCTTGTGATCATAATTTATAGGAAGAGAATGCGTGTATTGGATTTGCGTGGAAGCTCACCTCATTCCAGAGGTTGAATTTCACAAAATTTGACATTTTGTCAGGATTGACAGAAAATAATGCGATTGGTTGCGGTGGATCAGGAAAAGTGTATTGTGTTAGTATTAATCCCTCACGTGATTGTGTTGCTGTGAAGAGGATTTGGAGTGACAAGAAGCTAGAACAGAAGCTTGAAAAAGAATTTCTTGCAGAAGTCAAAATACTAGCTAGGTTCAATTCGACATTCCAACATAGTGAAGTTGCTCTGTTGTATCTCTAGTGATAATTCAAAACTTCTTGTCTACGAGTATCTGGCAAACCGTAGCCTGGATCTATGGTTGAATAGGAAGAGTAGAGCAACAACTTGTTGTATTTATTCTTTTTGTGTGGACTAGCATAATCATTTGTTTAGTTGTATAATGGGATGTGCCAAATTTTGTAGACACATGAGAAGCCATTTACTCTCACCCTATATATAAATGAAGTTGGCCCATTAAACTTCATTAGGTCATTATGTGAAAATTGAGAGTAATAGTCTCTCTATATACACGAAACACAATTTTCTTCTATATGCTTGTGCATCTATAGGAGATTTGAGAGACAAATATTGCAAGTTTGTCTCATGATCAATAGAGGTATGTGATTATCATCCTTATTCTATACATGTTATGAAGAAAGAACCGATCTATTATTAAATTATTCTAACAATTAATATCAGAGCCTCTGTTTCTTTTTTTCATGGCTGTAATAAATCTCGTTTTAGCCTTTTTTTTTATCTGAAAAATTATTGTGAACAAACGAGATTTGTTTTCGAGTGGAGGCGGTAATGGATTTAAATTTCTTGTCGCCGCCACTGATATGGGTAATCTAAGCATACCGTTCGAAAAATCCTGATTTTTGGTGCCAAATACTTGTAAGTCGCTTAATCTGCCACCGTATTTTTGGGTAGGTTTTGTTTTCAATTATGAATCGCAGATTGTTTGCGTTTTGGGTGGTATGAGATTATTGGTGATAATGAATTTGCTAAATTTGGGTCCAAATTGATAATGGATTGTCGTAAATTTTATTAAAATAATAATAAAAAGGGGTAAAGATGGACATATGAATATATGATAGAGAGCTATGTGTGAACTTCAACGGTGTGTGCATATGTGATGGAGTGATGAGACTTTTGCTTTGACATTAATTTACACACATGTATTGTTTTGTATACATTGTTCATTAGACTTGTGATTCTGAAATATTTGGTTATGAACAATTACTGATTTTAAGGCATGTGCTATAATAAATAAATAAAGGGTGCATGTATTATTGCTTGTAAAATTTATATAGATTCCTATTGAGATTAAGGAATTTTGTGCAATGTGAATAATTGTGTTGTGTACAAATCGAAGATTTTGCCCGGTTATGTTCTCACCTATCGTGGGACAAATTGTGATAAATTGTTGGATTTTATTGTAAATTCAATTAATTTTTTTTAATGAACGAATAATTGTGTTATATATAAAATTGATGATTTTGACCAGTCATGCTCTCACCTATCGTGAGAATAATTGCAATAAATTGTTGAATTTTATCGTTAATTCAATAAAGAGGTTTTTTTTGCGAACCTTGAGAGCTTTGGTATGTCTAATACATGATGTATTATTGCCTTTATTGTAATTCAGTGATGCTGTGCATGTGGTATAATTTGGTGGTTGCCACAGTTTTGTATTATTTTGATTGAACGTTATTTTAGTGTCTATTGGTTAAATCTCTAGTTTATTTGAAAGATATCTTGAGGTAAATCTAGAGACTATTTGTGAATATAAAATTCCTTTTAAAGGAACAAAATCCAATTTTATCCATAGTATTTTTTATAATGATTATCAAGTAATTTTTTTTTTTTTTAATATGTTGTGTCTTTATTATTATAAAGGTTTACTTGGTAATCATTTTAATGAGTTATGTGAAAATATTTTTTGGACTAATGTTCATTATAATTATAATTGGAGGTAATATCTGTGATTTTCTGTTATCTTCCAATTGAAATTGAACTACTTGCATGTATAATGATATTCACTTAGAGATAAATGAACTTTTGGTTAAATGTGCATAATTTTTTTTTTGTACACTAAAATCGATGATTTTGAATGGTTATGTACTTACCTATCGTGGGACTAATCATAATAAATTATTGAGATTAACTGGTTTAATGTGGACAATGTTGTTGTACATCAGAATGAATGATTTTGTGTGGTTATGTACTCGTCTATCGTGAGACTAACCATGATGAATTATTGGATTTTTATCGGATATTATTTGAATTAATTAAATAAATAAATTTGGGATTATTATTTTGTGAATCGTAACAACTATACCAAGATCTATACGAATAATAACTTTGTCCTATCGGTAAATTATTATATGGTAGGATGCTTGTGACGATTAAGAAAATGGTAAGATACTTTGCACTTGGTTGCCCAGTCCTATCCTCTCGATAACAGGTTATTTTAAGTCTTTGTATTTAATTATTTTGCTTTATTATCTGTAAGAGCCTTTTGTGTACTATGACTCTAGCATGGAGTTAAAATGAAAATAATGTGTAAGAGTCAATTGTGTGTTGCAGACTGATCGGTGCCTAAAAGTGCTTAGTTGGACCCCTTAATTTATATTCGTTAGGCCTTTAGCATTGTTAATATTTAATCATTTTTAGTGTTTTTAGTATTTTGTGTTGTGCAGGACATTGCATTAAAACATGGCTAGCAAAGGGCAAAGTGTACTTAAAGACACTCACGCATCACGCGCAGACCCACTCGCAGCAGCCGGCCCTAGCGGTTATCTGTGTTCGAACGCAAGGGACCTGCGTCGAACACACGTCGATCACCTAGCCGCCACGGGTTATTCACGGTCGAGCAGGCGCGCGGTTGAGCGAATAAGCTGGTGTGCGTTGAACGCAGGTAGTGCGTTCGAACGCACTTCAGTGTCCCGCCAGCCTATAAATAGGCCTCGTTGTATCATTTGTTTTTCACGTTTTGGGAGGTGCCTCTAGGGCCCAAGCCCTCTGTTTTTCACTGTAAATCCCTCCCAAATTGTCATTTATTTAATTTATGTTTTATTTTACTTTTATTTAGTCTCTTATTCCCTTCACTTTAATTTGTTTATATATATTTATGTTTAGTTCGTATTATTCTGTCATTTAATTTATGTCTATTCGTTTCAATGCATTTTAGTGACAAAAGTGTATTGATTGTTGTTTGCCAATCGTTGAATGTCGACTATTGTTGCAACCGGAGATACATCGGATATTCGCTTTGGACCATTATCCGTTGTGACCTCTTATAATGTATGTTTGCCTCGGATAGATCGACAAGATTGTGTAGCAACAATAGGATATACATATGTGCTTATCGATAGACGGAAAATATGAACAATGTGTTAACGCTCAGAATATGCCTTGTAGCATAAATGTTTAATACATATGAGCTAAACATATTTATATGTAGATTAATTTATTGTGAGGTGGATTAGGGACTTTAGTTATTTTATTTCTTTATTTTAATGCATTTTAGTTTAGTTTATTTTTGTGCACGCATGTTCGATATTGGAACTAGGTTAAGATAAGTTTAATTTAAGCACTTTAAAATTGGTTTTTGACAAACACGATTCTGTGGTTCGACCTCACTTGCACGCCATTACTATTACAATCGACTCGTGCAATTGTAGTACAATTAAATTTGTACATCAAATTTTGGCGCCGCTTGCCGGGGAATCGGTGTTTTGTTGAAATTGATTTTTCTTGCTTAGATTAATTTTATCTTTCTACTAGTTATTTTAACTGCAATTATTTTATTTTGTTTCGTGCTTTTGTATAGATAAAATTCAAAAAAAAAAAAATTAAATTAGATTAGCATTCTTTTGTTCCCTATTTTGGTTTCTTTGAGTCTCTGTGATCTAACGACTTGGGCATTTTCCACAGCGCGTACTGCGCTCACCGACACGCTCTCGCTGCGTGCGCCGCCCATGTTTCAAACAGTAAGGCAAAGGTACGCGAACTTACATCCATTACGCAACGCACGCAACGCCATACATATGGCTGCGATCGATCGTCGTTTCGCTCAAGCGCATTCATTCGCAGCAAAGAAACCCGGCGTATGTGTTCTCGCTTTATGTTTTTCTTATTTTATTTTATTTTATTTTATATTTATTATGCCTATGTTTATTTATTTAATGTTTTTGTTAATTAGTTTATTTTAATTGTTTAATTGGTTTGTTGTTTTTATTGGTTATTTGTTTAAGTTTTTAGTTTTGTTATTTTATTTTGTATATAATTAAAAAAAATTACACTAGGCGTGCTCGACGCGTTGCACGATACACTAAGCGCTGGCTCGACTTTGCCTTAGTGAAGTTCGACCGCAGCCATTCACACACCCATCGATCGATGCTGCGGCGTCAACTTGCTTATGTAAGTTCGAACGTATCACACACACACCACACACGCATGATACGGTCGAACTCTTTGCACGTTCGAACGCATTTCGTTTTAGGCTGCCTGACCTGCTTTTAGGTCACATTTTCCCTCTTCCCCACTTTCTTTCCAGCAGCCAGACAAACAACCCCTTCCTCTCCTCCGTCCCTCACCTCCCTAAACATCCAAAATTCGATACCCACCCACCCACCTCCGCATCCACCTCCCCACCACCGCGACACCATCTTCGCCATTCTCCACCCACTCACCGCCCCCACCCAAATCCCCAAATTTCCCATTTTGTCCCCAACCCACCAAACCCAATTTCTCCAAAAACCCCAAATTTTTTATTTTTGTTCAATCAAAGGGCACAAATCCACTCTTGGATTGTGCCCTTGATTCTGTGTTGGTTTTCTTCATATTTGCAGGGGGGTTGGGATTAATTCAAGGGTTCTCAAACCCTTTGAATTGGCTGCACACCAGTGCTCACAGATTGCCTCAACGACCTCCATCATGCCTAGAGGCGAGGTTCGTCATCCATCATCGTGGTCCCATGCTAGTCTAGCGTGCCATCCATGGAGAGCGAAGCTCTGTTGAGAATACCTTTGCCATCAAAGAGGTGTTCTCCAACAATGGCAACAATTTGGGCTTGAGGAATTAAAGCGTCGGGGTTTGAAGAGGCTTTCAAACCCGTCGCCTCCATCTGACGGCTGCTAGTCGAGAGTTTTACACTCATCTGAGGATTGATGGTGACCAGCCGGACAGTCTTTTCTCTTCCATTGACGGGAGAGAAGTGGAGGTGACCATTGGAGATATAGTGGCTGTGTTGAAATGCAGCCATGAGCCGCCTGAGTCAAACATCCCTTGGATTGAGTGCCCTCCATGCTCACACTCGAGGATATTGTTTCGATATGTGTGAGGGGCAGTATGCGGATGACCGCCGAAATGCAGCCAGCAAGACAAAGATTCCTCGGAATCTTCTTTTCATTGATATGGTGCTGTACCGCAATGTGTGTCCACTGGGACACAAGACACAGAGGCGGGACCTATTCCTCAGTGCCCTCTACTCATTCCACAGAGGATTCTGGTGTTCTATTCCGGAGATTATTTGGCGTCGGATCAGAAATTGTGAGGAGTGCACCATCGGGAGCGGAGCACACGAAGACGTGGGGATTGCCTTTCCCTTTCTCATCACACATTTTGAGAAAGGTGGGGATTAGAGGTACACCGGTGGATGGGCGATCGAGAGCCCATACTTTGGCTCGATCGATGGCGTCGAGTCTATCTCACATGCCCGAGAGCCGCTGCAGCCAGCGAGAGCGAGCCCGCTGGGCCCGAGCCCATGGACATTCGAGTTGGTAGTGAGCATGAGATGGCGTTTGAGCCACAGAGAGAGGCAGAGGAGCAGCCTGAGGAGTACGAGGATGAGGAGTGTATCACGCTCAGACGCTCAGATCTGTTACACTTCCAGGACACCCTCGTGGACATACGATCCCAAATCGAGACGTCGATTTCATTTGCAGATTTGAGAGGGATGTTAAAGAGACGGACTCGAGGTCCAGGAGATGTTCCGAGCCATCATGGACAGACTACCTCCAGCAGCAGGACCTCATGCACCACCTCCAGTCCCGTGACGTCTTTGTGACGTCTTGGTTTATTTTTATACCCCTTGCACTATGTTTTTCATTTTCTATATCGGCTACCGTGGGCCGGTCTGATTTTGAGTTTGGGGGTATTTTTATCATTTTGTGCACATTTTGTTTTTAAATTATGCATTTAATGTTAGTTATAGTTTATTTTCCTTTGTGAACTTAATTTTATGAACACATGATTACTTTTTGAAGGGAATTTTGATTGTGTTACTTTCTTTGGCAAATTTGAGATATTACATTTCGATTTGATTTTCACGAGCACATTTGACACGTAGTTTTTGGGATTAAATGTTGGGTTTGGTCATGCTAGTTTTGTAAGCTTAAATACAGTTGGATAACTTGTTGGGAAATAACCGTGGTTTATGTCAAAAAAAAAAAAAAATTCTTTGATCATTTTGAGCTTTCCACCGAGTAACCGAATCTCATGCCTCAGTAAGCATTGAGCATTCGCGTAAAAAGTGAGAAGTTAAACTTGATTAGCAAAGCTTCGTAGCCTTTTTGACTCGAGTTAGTAGGTCCTTAGGGGTGTCTTTACACCTAATGCCCTAAAACCTTCTGGTTTGGGAGTCATTGACCTAACGCTTGATACATGGGTCAACTAGACAGCTTAAGGGAGCTATGCAAAAAAAAAAAAAAAGAAATTGAAATAAACCTTGGTTATTGTGCCCGATGAGTGGTCTGATGAATTTGAGTGTCAAAGCATGCATGAAAAAGTTTAGTGTTGAAATCCCATGATTATATGTTGAATTCATTTTCACTAGAATTGATTATTGTGATATCTCTTTGCCATGTTTGTAGCCTAATTAAAATTCCTTGAAAATTGTGAAGATGGCGTGTGATTAAGCTTGCTCTTGAATTTAAACCATGATATTGATATATTTTGCATGATTGAGAATAAAATGTGTGCATGATGTTTGTGGGTATCATTCTGAAAAACCCTCACGAGACTTCACTCGTCCTCTAGGGAAATCCTAGAGGTTTAAAAGGCTTGTTGCATACGCTCAATGCAATCGTTCTCCCACGAAAGCGGACTTATGTTTTTATATTGTTTTTCATTTTGTTTTGCTAAGGGACTAGCAAAATGTAAGTTTGGGGGTATTTGATCGGTGCCTAAAAGTGCTTAGTTGGACCCCTTAATTTATATTCGTTAGGCCTTTAGCATTGTTAATATTTAATCATTTTTAGTGTTTTTAGTATTTTGTGTTGTGCAGGACATTGCATTAAAACATGGCTAGCAAAGGGCAAAGTGTACTTAAAGAGAAGAAGCTGATTCTGGCCAAGTGCGTTCGAACGCACTTGGGTGCGTTCGAACGCACTCACGCATCACGCAGACGCCGCCGCAGACCACGGTCGCAGCAGCCCTAGCGGTTATCTCGCGTCAAACAAGGGACCTCGCGTCGAACACACGCCCAAATAGCTTTTGCACAGGTTATTTACTCGAACGCAATAATCGGTGCTCGAACGCAGTAGTGCGCTCGAATGCACTTCAAGTCCCGCCATATAAATAGGCCTCGTTGTATCATTTGTTTTCACGTTTTGAGGTGCCTCTAGGGCTCAAGCCTCTGCTTTTCATCAGAAATCCTCCCAAATTGTCATTTATTTAATTTATGTTTTATTTTACTTTTATTTAATCTCTTATTCCCTTCACTTTAATTTGTTTATATATATTTATGTTTAGTTCGTATTATTCTGTCATTTAATTTATGTCTATTCGTTTCAATGCATTTTAGTGACAAAAGTGTATTGATTGTTGTTTGCCAATCGTTGAACGTCGACTATTGTTGCAACCGGAGATACATCGGATATTTGTCTTCGGACCATTATCCGTTGTGACCTCTTGTAACAGTGTTTGCCTCGGATAGATCGACAAGATTGTGTAGCAACAATAGGATATACATATGTGCTTATCGATAGACGGAAAATATGAACAATGTGTTAACGCTCAGAATATGCCTTGTAGCATAAATGTTTAATACATATGAGCTAAACATATTTATATGTAGATTAATTTATTGTGAGGTGGATTAGGGACTTTAGTTATTTTATTTCTTTATTTTAATGCATTTTTAGTTTAGTTTATTTTCTGCACGTTACCTGTTCGATATTGGGACTAGGTTAAGATAAGTTTAATTTAAGCACTTTAAAATTGGTTTTTGACAAACACGATTCTCTGTGGGTTCGACTTCGCACTTGCACAGCCACATTACTACAATCAACTCGTGCAATTGGCGAGTACAATTAAATTTGTACATCACAGACTCTAGCATAGATTTGACATAAAAATAGTGTGTAAGAGTTCATTATGTATTAGATACTCTAGCATGAATTTGAGGTAAAATTAATGTGTAAGAGTGTAATATGTATTTCAAACTCTAGCATGTGTAAGATAAAAGTCTTACTATTTGGTGAATGAAGATATTTATGAGTGCATATTTCTTGTTTTATATGCATTATAAATTTCTTGTGATATCTTTAATCCTGACAATCCTGACATATCTTTCTTAGAAAGACAAATATTTTGAAAATGTGATAATTTCCAAGTCACAAGAGCCTCAAGCAATCATATCTGCATTAACTGTGTGTGGCTTGATGTGCACTTAAGTATGTACATAAAATCATATGATTATATTATTGGTGTACTTGAAAAATACTTGAGTCATTGGGAAAGCTGAAAAGAAGTACTAAGGTACTTGCGGGACTGCTAGGGTCTTTTGCGTCAAAGTAACGGAAATCCACATTCTTGATGTAGTTGGATATTGTGATGCCGATTATTTTGGTTGTCCAAGTTGTGTATTTGTGATGGCGGGAAGAGCTATTTCGTGAAAAAGTGTCATACAAACACTTATAACTTTCTCAACTATGGAGATATAATGTATAGCTTATTGTGAGGCTACAGGTTAAGATACATGATTACAGAATTTCATCTCAGGGCTGGGTATTCCATATGCCATTATGATGCCGTTAGAGATATTTTGGGTTAATTCTGTAGAATTTTTTCTTTCCCTCGAAATATTGGGAGCTTCTTGCGATACAAGCATATTGACATAAAAGTCTTTATTTATAGAGAGAAAGTTAGTTGAATCTCACATTTGAGTTATGTATACTCACACATAACATATCTTGGTGAACCCACTAACCAAAGGTTTTGGCTCCTATAGTGTTTCAGGAGTATGTGACTCATATGGGGTTGTTAGAGTCTTTTGTTTTATTAAATTAGTGGGAGTTATGTACATTGTATATGTAGTGAGTATTTTTTGTGTTGCCATTTGCGTGCATTTGTGTTTACTATGGCATTGATGTTGTGATATGAGACATTGTGTGTGAATCTCAATGAGACATTGTGTATTAGTCTCAATGGGCTTCATTTGAAAATATAGTGATCACTATTTGTGTTATTTGTGTCTTATACTTGCATTCTATTTTCCTTGGTCATGTAATTGTAATACTTGTTATATGTCATGCATCCTATCGGTGTATTCTAACTTGTTACTTTGCAAACACATTTTGATCAAGTTGTGTGTTTTGAATGCTTATTTGTGTTTATCTTGTGGTTAAATGACTTATGCTGTCCAAGTGGGAGATTGTTGTATTTATTCTTTTTGTGTGGACTAGCATAATCATTTGTTTAGTTGTAAACCCATAATTGGATGGGCCAAATTTTGTAGATATATGAGAAAGCCTTTTACTCTCATCCTATATATAAATAAAGTTGGCCCATTAAACTTCATTAGGTTATTATGTGAAAATTAGGGTTGAGAGTAATAGTCTCTCTACACACACAAAACACAGTTTTCTAAAATATTTCAAAAGAAAAGCAATGTTGAGTCAAAGATGCTCTGTATTGGATAATTAAAATAATTACAATGTACATCAGGATTTATACTTGGTTTACATTGATATTAAAAAGGAAATAACACCTATACTAGGTAAATATACAAAGCAGTAATTGCAATTACATGAGAGAATAAACTTATACAATATAAGATTATATATGCTGAAGCAATCCTTTCCTTGTGAGTGAGTATTCGCATATCTCTTTGGAGGTTTAGTCTCTGCTGTCCTTTGCTGTAGTGTTGATAGAAATAAATGCTGAAGATACAGAATTATATGTAGACTTGGTTGCTACGGGATCCTTGTCTTGATGAGGAAGATTAGTGCATATAGGAAAGGATGAGGTGGCAGCACCATGGCATGCAATGGAGGATGAGGTGGCAGCATCATGTTGCTGCACTTGGTGCACAGTTGGTTGCATTTGTGGCATAGCAGCATCATGTAATCTAACATTCCCCCGCAAGCTAATAGGTGGGGAACACATCCTTAGCTTGTCACGTAGAAAAAGAAACCTTGAAGTAGTAAGCCCCTTGGTGAAAATGTCTGCAATCTGATCAAGAGTGGGCAGATAACGTGTGATCACATCCTTATTGACCACCTTTTCACGAATGAAGTGGTAATCCACTTCAATATATTTAGTACGAGCATGGTAAACTGGGTTGGAAGCCAAAGCTACGGCTCCAAGATTATCACACCAAAGAGTGGGAGGAGCATAAAGAAATAAGCCTAACTCCTTAAAGAGCATACGCAGCCAACATAGCTCAGCTGTGGCAAATGCTAAGGACCTGGACTCAGCTTCTGTACTAGACTTAGAGACAACTGGTTGCTTTTTAGCACACCAGCTAATCAAACATGGACCAAGAAAGAGTGCAAAACCAGTAGTAGACCTCCGATCATCTGGATTTCCAGCCCAATCAGAATCACTATAGGCATTGAGATGGAGAGTACCTTTACCAAATTGCAATCCATGGTTAATGAAGCCTTTGAGATAGCGGAGTACTCTCTTAGCAGCAGTCCAATGTGCTGTGGTAGGAGAATGCATAAACTGACAGAGTTGGTTCACAGCAAAAGAGATATCAGGTCTGGTGAGTGTATAGTATTGCAGTGCACCTACCAAGGTTCTATACTCAGAGGCATTCTCAAGGGGATCACCAGCATATTTGGAGAGTTGGGACCCGGCTGGAAGTGGAGTCTTGGCTGGTTTGGCTCCAGTCATGTGGACACGATCAAGAAGGTCTGAAATGTATTTGGTTTGAGAGAGGTGAAGACCCCCTGACTGGTGCTGCACATGAATTCCCAAGAAGTAATGCAGAGGGCCAAGATCTTTCATGGCAAAAGATTGCTTCAAACTATTAATAAGCTGAGTGATAGCTGCAGCAGAATTCCCTGTGACAATAATGTCATCAACATAGATTAAGAGAAACAAATGCACATTAGATTTGTGTAGTATAAATAGGGAGTAATCCACTTTGGATTCAATAAATCCAAGACCAATAAGAGTAGTAGCAAGCTGAGTAAACCATGCTCTTGGGGCCTGCTTGAGTCCATAAATGGACTTATGTAATTTGCAGACATGGTCAGGAAAGGTGCTGTCAACAAAGCCAGGTGGCTGTTCCATGAAGACCTCCTCTTGAAGATGACCATGAAGAAAGGCATTGGAGACATCCAGTTGCCTTGTGGACCAGCCAAAGTGAACAGCAATTGTGAGTATAGCTCAAATGGTGCTGGACTTGACAATAGGGCTAAAAGTGTCTGTGTAGTCAATGCCATCTAATTGTTGAAATCCCTTAGCTACTAGTCGAGCTTTGAATCTGTCAAGGGTGCCATCAGCCTTCTGTTTCACTTTGTAGACCCACTTATTGGTGATAATGTTCTTGTGAGGTGGTCTAGGGCAGAGAGTCCAAGTCTGGTTGGCTTGAAGGGCAGTGAATTCATCCTGCATGGCTTGTTGCCAATGAGAAAATTGAGCAGCTTGTGAATACTTAGTGGGAGTTAGAGGTAACTCAGAGTTGGTAAGCTTGGAATGAAGGGCCATTAAGGGATGCTTAGTTGAAAAATAGAGTTTATAATTAGGGAATGACTTAGGTTTTTGAGTTCCAGCTTGAAGTCTGGTTGTCATGTGATGATGAGGAATTGAGGTAGGTGCAGGAGTAGGAGAACCTGTGGATTCTGTATCAGTGTGCAGGTTGGTTGGTATGGAATGGTTAGCCAAAGGATTAGAATCAAATGTAGGAGAGGGTGTGGACAATGAAGAAGATGGACTGAGTGCAGCAACAGAGGAAACACCAATTGCTGGTTGAGAAGGAGAGGTAGGTTCATATTCTGGTGTGGGAGACTCAGTTTGAATAACAGATAAAGAAATGGTGTTAGTGGCAAGAGTAACAGGATGCAGATTCAATGTAGCAGAAACCATTGTAGAAGGACTTACCTGAAGTGGAGCAGAATCTGTTGTAGAGGGCACTAGGGATGATATCCAATCCTTAGTTGGGAAGGTATTTTCATCAAACACAACATGACGACTATTAATGGCTTTCTTAGAAGTGGGATCATAGTATCTATATCCTTTATAGTTGGAACAATAGCCTAAGAATATGCATTTCTTGGACCTATACATCATCTTGTGACTATTGTAAGGTCTGAGAAGAGGAAAACATGCACAACCAAATACCTTAAGAAAGGTATAATCAGGATTTTTGTGGAGAAGTTTGACATAGGGAGATTGGTGTTGTAGAAGGGAAGTCTGTTGATAAGGTAAACAGCTGTGGTGAAGGCATCAACCCAATATGACAGAGGAAGATGAGAATGTGCTAGAAGTGCTAAACCTGTTTCAACAATGTGTCTATGCTTTCTTTAAGCAAGGCCATTTTGAGCAGCAATGTAGGGACAAGATATTCGATGTAGGATGCCATTGGAACTTAGGTATTGTTTAAACTGATTGGAGGTGAATTCTCCTCCTCCATCAGACTGAAATGATTTGATTTTCTTGGATAGTAGGTTCTCAGCTAAGCTTTTAAACTTGACAAAGCATGCAAATGTTTTTGATTTATGGTGCAGTGGATAAATCCAAGTAAACCTTGAGTGATTATCAATAAAAACAGCATAATAGCGGCATCCATTAATAGAAGGAATAGGAGAACTCCATAAATCAGAGTGAATAATCTCTAGAGGTTCCCTAGTTACATTATTTGAAGCTGAAAAGGGAAGACATTTAGACTTAGCAAGTAGACACGGTTCACAAAGAGACTCGGGAGAAGAAGAGCTAGTGATAGGCAGCTTGGCAAGGTGCTTGATTTTATTGAGAATGGGAGGTGCAGGATGTCCTAAACGACTGTGCCAGGTTCTGGAGGAAGCAGAAACGCCAAGAAAAGCTGTAAACTTCTTCACTTTATTGACTGATTTGGAAAGCTGGATTGGATATAAGCCATCCTTACTTGGCCCTTGCAAAAGAGTCTGCCCCGTGAGGTTGTCATTCACAAAGAAATTAGAATCTGTTAGTATGAACCAATATTTGTTATCAACACAGAATTTATGGATAGATAATAGATTAGCTGCTGCAGTAGGACAATGTAGGATATGATTCAATTTGAAGGGTTGTTGAAATGGAGATTTGGAATTATAAAGAACAGATGAACCTATATTAGAGATAGCAGGACTGTGCCATTACCTACAGCAACCTCATCATCACCTTTAAATGGTTCTTGAAGTGTCAGATTGTCCAAGGCAGCCGTGACATGATTGTTGGCTCCACTGTCTGCATACCATGGATCCTCCTCATTTGATGCAGCAGTAGCAGGGTGAGTTCTTGCAACCAATGCAGCCAGCTGGGAGGGTGGATTTTTCCCTTGATAGGAATAATCCATCCTGTGAAAGCAATCCAATGCTTGGTGTCCAGACTTGCCACAAATTTGGCAGGGTGTTCTGTTGAAGGATGCATGTGTTGGTGGTCTACCAAGCAATGATTTGGAGTGCTGATTATGATGGCCTCCATGAGTCTGATTGCCTTCAGGCCTTCTGAAATTGGACTGATAGCCATTCCTTGAGTAGTTTCTAGGAGGAGCTGATGAATGAGAACTTTTGGGATAGGCAGCAGGTCTGCCTCTTTGAAAGTTCTCTGTTGAGGATTTTGGTTTCTGAGAATACAGGGCAAAATTGCCTAATTCAGTGGAAGGCTGCTGCAATTGTTAGTGGTTCCCCAAGAATTTCATGGTTGAGTAACTCGGTTTGAAACTCTTCAAAGGTCATGGAAGTGGTGCGGGTAGTAAAGTTGAAAAGGGTGATGAATGTAGTGTAGGCAGGATTGAGACCTCCAAGTATGTAGGAGATAAGATCTTCATCTTCAACAAGTTGACCTGCAGCAGTAAGCAGGTCTGAGTAGGACTTTGTTTCACTCAAAAATTCAGAACATGATTTAGAGCCCTGGTTGAGTGTTTGCAGAGATCTTTTTAGGTAACATATTCTGGCTTTCGATTGATTAGCATATCGAGTAGCCAGTGTAGTCCAGACTTGTCTAGCCGTCTTAAGTCCATAGAGAGAAGAGAGGACACGATCGACAGTGTGGTGTTAAACCAACTAAGGAGGCATTGGTCTTTCTTCTGCCAAAAGAGTAGGCAGGATTGATCACTGTGGTGGCTTGGCCAGCTTCATCAGTGACATATTGTGGAGGGCACGGTTCTGTGCCATCAACAAAACCCATGAGATCATGAGCATTGAGAATGGGGTTGAAGTGAGAAACCCAGTTGAGGTAATCAGCAGGGCTGTCGAGTTTGGTGGAGATGTGTTGAGTAACACTAGGTAATGTAAAGGTAGTGCTAATTGGAGAGGGAGCAACAGGGAGAATGGTCATTGAGGGTGAAGCAGATGAGGATAATGAAGCAGCAGAAGATGGAGTAGTCATTGTAGAGGGATTGGGATCGCAGGAGTTGTCCTTTTGGAGCTCTGATACCATAAAATATTTCAAAAGAAAAGCAATGTTGAGTCAAAGATGCTCTGTATTGGATAATTAAAATAATTACAATGTACATCAGGATTTATACTTGGTTTACAATGATATTAAAAAGGAAATAACACCTATACTAGGTAAATATACAAAGCGATAATTACATGAGAGAATAAACTTATACAATATAAGATTATATATGCTGAAGCAATCCTTTCCTTGTGAGTGAGTATTCACATATCTCTTGGAGGTTCAGTCTCTGTTATCCTTTGCTGTAGTGTTGACAGAAATAAATGCTGAAGATACAGAATTATATAGACCCAAATATTTCACAGCAGATATGCGCAAATCTTTCAACGTTTTAGTGATGGCAAACGTCGCCCTTGTCATCGTCGTTAGGAGCGACGATTCCGAGCACATCCGGAACCAACTCGTCAAGACCCACGGCCGGCGAGACCCATGGCTGGGTCTCGCCTTGCCGTAATCGCAAACCCACCAGAGACATTTTTTCGTGGGTATGCAAACCCACCGGCGAGAAGTCTTTTTTTCCACTAATTTTCTTGCCCGACTCTTTTCTTTTCTTTTCTTCCACTCATCTGTTTTGTCGTGACTCTTTTTTTTTTTTCCACTCATCCTTTTTGCTTTTCAACGTTTGTGGTTTTGATGCACACAAGGGCTATTTCGTCTTTTACTATATTAATTATGGCCTCATGGCCCTTATCACGACAGATGTACTATTTTTTTGTGTGCAACTTATTTTTTTTATGTGAGGTGTCATATTTTTAGTGGATACTGTAAAAGATATATTTTGCAGATTGTCTGCATTTAAGGTTTTCTCTATAGTATATAGATGCCATGTAATGTGCGGTGGATACAAGGATTGACTTCTCAGATCAGTATAATTAATAACCATCAATGCTTGGATGCTTGACGTACATCTGCTGTTCCTGCATGCAAGAGTGGAAAAAGGGAAATTAAGATATCTAATTTAACTACTCATCATCCTAAGTATGTGAAAATTGGCAAACAACTCATCACAAAATTTCCCGTTGTGGAAATTGACTGGAAAAATGTACGTGCGTGTGTGAAACCTTTTTTTTGGTCATGTTTCTATATCACAATGCATGTATCCTCGATCTAGTTTGAATATAGATTGTAATACTGGTTTCAACGATACCAGTGTTGTATCATTCAATGAGTATAAATAGGCTTTACAGAGATTGTATCCTAACAAACAATACATTTGAATTACAAAGAATAACTAATCTAAGAGATAAGATAACATATAACAAGCCATACATTTGAATTACAAAGAATAACTAATCTAAGAGATAAGATATACAAGATAACATATGATCAGACTTCTTTATCTTCAATACTGCAAGGACTCTTATCTGGTGATGTGGCTATACTGTTAACATGCCCCCTCAAGTTAATGGGGAGAGAGAAAACCATTAACTTGTCATGAAGTAAAAGGAACCGGGCCTTGGTCATGCTTTTTGTGAAAATATCTTAAGGCTGATGATGTGTAGAAATGTAGTGTGCCATGATATCTTTATTAAAAACCTTTTCTCGAATAAAATGGTAGTCCACCTCTATGTGTTTCGTGCGTGCATGATACACGGGGTTAGAGGATAAAGAAAGAGCTCCTAGATTATCAACCCACAAACATGGCGGAAGTGGAAGTGGAATTTGTAATTCCTTGAATAACATACGAATCCAATACATTTCTGCAACAGTAAGAGCCATTGACCTATATTCAGCCTCAGTGCTAGATTTAGCCACTACAGACTATTTCTTGGCTGCCCAAGAGATGAGACATGGTCCAAGAAAAATTCCATAGCCTGTGGTAGATCGTCTATCATCAGGACTACCAGCCCAATCTGAATCACAATAGCCATTGATCTGCAAAGAGCCTTGTGTATAATGTAATCCAAAATCAAGAGTACCTTTAAGATAGCGTAGAACACGCTTGGCTGTTGTAAGATGAACACTTGTTGGAGAATGGAGGAATTGACATAATTGATTGACACTATAAGAGATGTCAGGCCGAGTAAGTGTACAATACTGCAAGGCACCCACTATATGACGAAACTCAGTTGGATCAAGTAGAGGATCCCCAGTAAACCGTGAGAGTTTCCCACCTGAGGCACACGGTGTTGAAGCTGGTTTTGCCCCATCCATCTTGGTCCTACGAAGCAGATCAATCATGTATTTAGTTTGAGTTAAGAATAACTCATGACTGGTCCGTGTAGCTTGAATCCCTAGAAAGTAAGATAAGGCTCCCAAATCTTTAACTGCAAATTCACCCTTGAGCTTAGAAATTAAATGTGTAATTGCAGAAGATGAATTGCTGGTTACAAGAATATCATCTACATACACAAGAACAAACACATGAACTGAATTATGATGCAACATAAAGAGAGATGTGTCAACAGCTGATCCTACAAACCCAAAATCCAATAATGCCTGAGAGAGACGCATAAACCAAGCCCTTGGAGCTTGTTTCAAACCGTAAAGAGCCTTGTGAAGCTTGCAGACATGATTAGGAAAAATATAGTCTTCAAACCCCTGAGGCTGTTCCATAAATACCTCCTCCTCAAGAAAACCATGTAAAAAAGCATTAGATATGTCTAATTGATGAACAAACCAATTGAAACGTACTGCCAATGCTAAGACCAAGCGGATGGTGGCTGGTTTTATAACGGGACTAAATGTTTCATTGAAATCAATTCCTTCTTCTTGATCAAATCCCTTGGCAACTAACCTGGCCTTGTACCGATCAATGGTACCATCTGATTTTTGTTTGAGTTTAAAAACCCATTTGTTGCGAACCACCTTTTTATATGAGGGTCTAGGACACAAGGACCACGTCTTATTTTGCAGTAAGGCAGTGAATTCAGCCTGCATAGCATCCAACCAGCATGGGTGTATCATGGCTTGCTTATAGGTCTTGGGTTCAATGGGAAGAACAATGGAGGATAAGGCTTGTAGAGGATATTTCGTGGAGGAGTATAGTTGGTAGTTGGGAAAAATCTTTGGAGTCAGGGAGTTGGTTTGAGAACGAGTGACCATTCGTGGTCGTGAATGTGGTAGTGTTTCAGTTGGAGCAAGGGAATCATGACCTACAGTGATATCAAGGACGGAAGGGTTGGTGGCCGAAACTTGTGGTGAGCAAGGAGTATTTGTGGATGTGGCTTGTGATAAGTTAATAGGATCAGATATGGGTGTGACTTGTGATGAGGTAACATGATCTGATGAGATGGCTTGCGGTAAGGCAAGAGATAAGGATGAATTTGTTAAGGTAACATGATCTAATGAGGTGGCTTATGGTGAGACAAGTGATAAGGACGAATTTGGTGTGGTGTCATTAGAATTTATTTCAGGTGCAACAATATCTAATGAAGATGAAGGAAAATTTAAAATAGAAAGAGATGTACCTGAGGATTGAGGATTTGCAATGCCCATAGGAGTGTCCGCTGCAGGTGGAGTGGAAGCAGGTCTCTTGTTATCTAGGAATTGACTTTCATCAAACAACACGTGTCTGGATATATAGACACGATTTTCATCTGGGTCTAGACATCGGTACCCCTTTTGACCACTACTATAGCCAATAAAGATGCATCTTTTACTCCTATAGTCCAATTTATGAGAAAAATATGGCCTAAGTAAGGGGTAGCAATAACAACCAAAAATTTTAAGAAGAGAATAATCAGGATGTTTCTTGAAAAGCTTGAAGTAAGGAGAGGAGTGATCTAAAACCGGTGTAGGCATTCGATTGATTAAATAGACTGCAGTTAAAAAAGCATCAACCCAATAAGATTTAGAGAGATGGGATTGCGCTAGAAGGGATAAACCTGTTTCAGTAATATGCCTATGTTTTCTTTCAGAGATGCCATTTTGTTCAGAGGTGTATGGACACGTCAATCGATGTAAGATTCCATGCGTGTTGGTAAAATTTTTAAAAGCAGTTGAAACATACTCTCCACCATTATCAGTTTGGATTTGCTTTATTTTGCAAGAAAAGAGATTCTCAACTAAGCTTTTGAATTTAATAAAGCATGAAAGCACCTCAGATTTTTGACGTAAAGGAAACATCCAAGTAAAACGAGAATGATCATCTATAAAAATAACATAGAATTTACAGCCACCAAGTGATACAATGGGGGAAGTCCATACATCCGAGTGAATTAATTCAAGAGGATGTGTGGAGATCCTTTGTGAATCAAAGAAAGGCAATTTTTTGCTCTTGGCAATATGACAAGGATGACACAATTGTTTAGATTTAACAAAACCGAAATAGGCAACAAAGATTGTTGAAGTAGTTTGTTGACAACCAAATCTGCTGGGTGTCCAAGACGAGAGTGCCAAACATCAAATGGTGCTGTGACTCCTAGGAAAGCAGAAAAACGAGACAAAAAGGCCACTGAAGAGAGGAATGCAGCTTTAGACTTGACTTTATTGGAATGTAATTGCTGGACATAGATAGGATAAAGACCTGCTTCACTCGGCCCCTGCAGGAGGATTTCCTTGGTTTGCATATCCTTAATAACAAAAGAGGAAGCGGTTAAAATAAAATAGCAATTATTATCTCTACAAAATTTTTGTATTGACAATAAATTAGAAGAGGCATTTGGACAGTGAAGCATATTGTTTAATTGAAAGTTATGTTGTGAAGTGGAGATGAGGGAAAAACCAGTGTTTGCTATCTGCAGACCTCCTCCATTGCCTACTGTCACACTATCAGCTCCGTGGTATGGTTGCTGTCCTGACAAATTTGCAAGGTCTGAAGTCACATGATGATTAGCACCACTGTCAAGGTACCATGGCTGCTCAATTTCAGGAGTACCATGGGTATGTGCAGCCAAGGCAGCCAACTGGGAAGTCTGCAGATAGCAAACACTGGTTTTTCCCTCATCTCCACTTCACAACATAACTTTCAATTAAACAATATGCTTCACTGTCCAAATGCCTCTTCTAATTTATTGTCAATACAAAAATTTTGTAGAGATAATAATTGCTATTTTATTTTAACCGTTTCCTCTTTTGTTATTAAGGATATGCAAACCAAGGAAATCCTCGAGGGCGAGTGAAGCAGTGTCTTTATCCTATCTATGTCCAGCAATTACATTCCAATAAAGTCAAGTCTAAAGCTGCATTCTTCTGGCCTTTTGTCTCGTTTTCTGCTTTCCTAGGAGTCGACCATTTGATGTTTGGCACTCTCGCCTTGGACACCTGATTTGGTTGTCAACAAACTACTTCAACAATCTTTGTTGCCTATTTCGGGTTTTGTTAAATCTAAACAATTGTGTCATCCTTGTCATATTGCCAAGAGCAAAAAATTGCCTTTCTTTGATTCACAAAGGATCTCCACACATCCTCTTGAATTAATTCACTCGGATGTATGGACTTCCCCCATTGTATCACTTGGTGGCTGTAAATTCTATGTTATTTTTATAGATGATCATTCTCGTTTTACTTGGATGTTTCCTTTACGTCAAAAATCTGAGGTGCTTTCATGCTTTATTAAATTCAAAAGCTTAGTTGAGAATCTCTTTTCTTGCAAAATAAAGCAAATCCAAACTGATAATGGTGGAGAGTATGTTTCAACTGCTTTTAAAAATTTTACCAACACGCATGGAATCTTACATCGATTGACTTGTCCATACACCTCTGAACAAAATGGCATCTCTGAAAGAAAACATAGGCATATTACTGAAACAGGTTTATCCCTTCTAGCGCAATCCCATCTCTCTAAATCTTATTGGGTTGATGCTTTTTTAACCGTAGTCTATTTAATCAATCGAATGCCTACACCGGTTTTAGATCACTCCTCTCCTTACTTCAAGCTTTTCAAGAAACATCCTGATGGCGTAGGCCTGATTTCCTTGGGCGATGGTTTGTAGCTGACGCTTGAGGGTTGTAATCTGAGAGCGGGAGTTTGGAGCAAATTGTTTGGAAAGGTGTTGCCAAACCTGTCTGGCCGTATTCATGCTGTAAACAGTAGTTAACACCCTCTCAGTGAGAGTGGCGTTGATCCAGGCCAGCAGGAACTGGTCCTTTTTCTGCCATAGCAGATATTCTGGACTATGAACAGTTGTTGGGTTGCCCTCTGCATCAACAACAAAGGCTGAGGGACAAATCTCTGTGCCGTCCACAATGCCTATGAGGTCATTATGGCGTAAAACAGGAAGAAACTGAGTGGTCCAACCCAAGTAGTTTGTAGGACCCTCAAGTTTCATAGACACAAATTGTGCGACATTAGGAAAAACATATGAAGCGGAAGCAAGACTAAGCGCCATTGATGGATCGAAGAAGTGGGGTTAGCCAAAAAATTGGCTCTGATACCAAGTTTGAATATAGATTGTAATACTGGTTTCAACGATACCAGTGTTGTATCATTCAATGAGTATAAATAGGCTTTACAGAGATTGTATCCTAACAAACAATACATTTGAATTACAAAGAATAACTAATCTAAGAGATAAGATAACATATAACAAGCTATACATTTGAATTACAAAGAATAACTAATCTAAGAGATAAGATATACAAGATAACATATGATCAGACTTCTTTATCTTCAATACTGCAAGGACTCTTATCTGGTGATGTGGCTATACTGTTAACAGATCTTTCCTTGAATGTTCAATGCCATCGATCTTTCCCATTTTTCACGTTATGTTAGGTAAAAGGGCAACTCAACAACTCATCATCCTACGTATTCACAGCTGATCAGGAAGACTAACAGAACTTTTCTCTGCCCGGAAAAAAACTTGGAAAGCTGATCACCTCCCACCTTTTCATAGTTGACGTTTGACCGATTGCCGATTGGTTTCTCGTACACATCTTCGTATAGTTAGCCCGCTTCTTAATTAGCGCATCTTTGAGATCAGATTTCAAACAAGAACTAACAAACTCAGCCTCCAAATGACGAAAACAACTCTAAAATGCATCCAATTCTCTTTCTACACCATCGTCTTCCTTCTCCTCTTCAGCCATGCAAACTCTCAACTCAATGATCAAGAGCGAGCAATCCTACTGAACCTGAAGCAACACTGGCAAAACCCAGAGTCTCTCAGCCGTTGGAGTACCTCATCAAACACCTCCCACTGTACCTGGCCAAACATCACCTGCAATACCGATGGCTCGGTCACCGGAATATCCGTCCAAAACATGAATATCACCGGAACAGTCCCACCCTTCATCTGTAACCTCAACAACCTCACAACCCTTGACCTTTCATACAACTCCATGACCTCTAACGACTTCCCAATAGCTCTCTACAACTGCTCCAAACTCGAATACCTCGACCTCTCGCAGAACTACTTCGCCGGCACCGTCCCCAACGACATTCACAGGATGGCTAGGCTTCGCCAGCTCAACATTGGAGCCAACAGCTTCTCCGGAAACATCCCAGCATCTATCGGGCGGTTAACAGAGTTGAGGATACTTCAGCTCTTCCTTATTCAGTTTAACGGTTCTTTCCCGCCAGAAATTGGCAACTTGTCCAATCTTGAAGTCCTAGAGTTGGGCTACATGACGAGGATCACGACAACGTTGCCTTCCGAGTTCACAAAGTTGAGGAAACTCAAGTACCTTTGGGCGGCAAGCTCGAATTTGGTAGGAGAAATCCCAGATACGATTGGAGAAATGGCGGCGCTGGAGCATTTGGATTTGTCAATGAACAATCTGAGCGGGAATATCCCGAGTGGTTTGTTTATGCCGAAGAAATTGAGTATAGTGTACCTTTACAAAAACAAGTTGTCCGGGGAAATTCCTCGGGTGGTTGAAGCTTCAAACATAGATGTTATTGATCTCTCTGAGAATAGCTTGACCGGGACAGTACCCGATGATTTTGGAAGACTCACCAAATTATCGGGTCTGAGTTTGTTTTCCAATCAATTATCTGGCAAAATTCCAGATGGCATAGGTCGTCTTCCGGGGCTGATAAACCTTAAACTGTTTAATAACAAATTTTCTGGTACTTTGTCTTCGGACTTTGGGCGGTATTCTATGCTTGAAAATTTTCAGGTGGCGTCCAATTATGGGCTTACTGGCGAGTTGCCAAAGCACTTGGGTGATAATGGAAGGCTGCTACGAGTGGTAGCTTCCGACAACAATTTCAGTGGTGAACTGCCCAAGTCGCTTGGAAATTGCAATAATTTGACATTTGTTGATGTTCATAATAATAGGCTTTTTGGGAATGTTCCCAGTGGCCTTTGGACATTATTGCATCTGGGCATCTTGATCTTGAGCCACAATTCCTTTACGGGAGAGCTTCCTGAGCGATTGTCACGCAATCTTTCTCGATTAGAGATGAGTCACAACATGTTTTCTGGTGAAATTCCGGTGGGAGTGTCTTCTTGGAGGAATTTGGTGTATCTCGACGCCAGCAATAACCTCATAAATGGTGCAATTCCTCAAGAATTAACAGCTCTTCCTCATTTAACTACTCTTTTGCTTGATCGGAATCAACTCTCAGGCTCCCTTCCTTCAGATATTCTGTCATGGAAATCGCTGAATGTGCTAAATCTTAGCCGAAATGCAATTTCTGGACAAATTCCAGAGAAATTTGGCTCTTTACCAGTTCTTACTGATTTGGACTTGTCAGAAAACCGACTGTCCGGCCAAATTCCACCGCAACTTGGCCTCTTGAAGCTCGCCTCTCTTAATCTCTCTTCCAATCATTTCACTGGGACGATCCCAAATGAATTCGAAAATGATGCATATGCCAGCAGCTTCTTGAACAATCCTCGCCTCTGCGCTAATAGCCCATCATTAAACATTCACGTCTGCAATTCTGAACTCCAAAATTTAAGCAAATCTTCGTCCAAATTACTTCCTTGGATTTTAGGTTTTGTGATACCAGCAGCTTTAATGGGTTTGGTAGCTTCATTCCTTGCGATCAGAATTTCTAGAAAGAGAAGGCATGGATTGGATTTGACGTGGGAGCTCACGTCATTCCAGACGCTAAATTTCAGAGAATCTGACATTTTGTCTGGGCTGACAGATAATAATGTGATTGGTAGCGGTGGTTCGGGCAAGGTATATCGTGTTGATATTAATTCTTCAAGTAAAATTGTTGCTGTGAAGAAGATTTGGAATAACAAAAGGCGAGAACAAAAGCTTGAAAAAGAGTTTCAAGCAGAAGTCAAAATACTGAGTTCAATTAAACATTTCAACATAGTAAACTTGCTCTGTTGTATCTCTAGTGATAATTCAAAACTTCTTGTCTACGAGTATTTGGAAAATAGAAGCTTAGATCTATGGCTGCATGGGAATAGTACTAGAGCGTCAACTGTCTCAGGTTCAGCCCAGCATGTCGTCCTAGACTGGCCTAAGAGGTTGCATATAGCAGTTGGAGCTGCCCGGGGCCTCTCCTATATGCACCATGACTGCTCACCACCCATTGTTCATCGAGATGTGAAGTCAAGCAACATCCTTCTAGATTATGAGTTTAATGCAAAAATTGCTGATTTTGGTCTAGCCAAGATGTTGATGGAGGAGGGAGAATCTGCTTCAATGTCAGCTGTGGCTGGCTCTTTCGGCTACATAGCTCCAGGTGTGTGACATTAATTGATGTTTGTTTCCATCTTTTCCATCAGTATACATATATAGCTCTTTCAATTTTTGTTTTTGTTGTTAACTTGAACTGTAGAGTATGCTCACACAAGACGAGTAAGTGAGAAGAGTGACGTTTATAGCTTTGGGGTTATCCTTCTGGAGCTTACGACTGGAAGAAAAGCTTGTGATGGTGATGAACACACATCCCTTGCTGAATGGGCATGGAGGCACTTCCAAGAAGGCGGCCCTTTGGTTGATGCCTTGGATGAGGAGGTGAAGGAACTTCGTTACATGGATGAAATGTGCTGTGTTTTCAAACTTGGAATCATTTGTACAGGTACACTGCCTTCTACCAGGCCGTCCATGAAAGAGGTTTTCAAGATTTTGCTCCGATGGAACCAACCGCTGGTTTTTGGACAGCAGAATACTGCATCAAACCACGAGAGGGTATTAGAAAATGGTGATGCAATAACTGTAACATCCCCCAATTGATGCGTTTTCAAATGCCACGAGGAAAATGTACGTTCATTGACATGCTTATGGGATATCATGCATGTTGTATGAGAGGGCTTTTTCGATTTAGTTATCTTGAACATATCAGTAATTAAAATAACTATTTCAAATAATTTACATGTGTATCAAAACATTTTTAATTATTATTATTATTTTTATGGAAAGCACAATTTATCAGTTTTAGCGGGTTGATTGTTCAAAGTGAACTTGAGAAAGGAAAATGAATGAAGTTTAATCTTACGGATGATGGGATGCTCACCTATTTCAATTGGGTGCATGTGTGTGCCAAGAAGCAATGAGCTGAGGAAATAAATTATGGACAAAGCTCATTGATCCCTGTATGCAGGTCATTCCCCAAAATGTACAATATGAAAAGAGACATTACAAAGTATATATGTTGGGCAATGCTCGTTGTCAACAACTCAAAAGAAAACATTAGAGGCCAGCAGGAACACTCACACCACAACTTGTGCCTAAATGGAAATTCGATGAAATTGCTATTAACTTTGTAACAGGATTACCAAGGGCACCAATAGGAAAGGATGCCATTTTGGTGGTAGATGACCATCTGAAAAAGATTGCGCATTACATTCTAATAAAGGTTAAGGATTTGATGGACAAATATTAGACAAGATTGTGTATTCAAAATGTTGTAAAAATGCACAATAGTACCTCTACCAATCGTTCTGGATCATGATTTCAAGTAGAGGTGTACATGCATTATAATTATTAACTGCTAACTGAATTAATAACCATGTAACCACAAATATATAATATTATATATATTTGTGGATAATCGCCCTAAGCTAGCTAGTTGCACGCTATTACCGTAACCGGTTTATAGGTTTTTTCTTTTCTTTTCTTTTCTTTTTTTAAAAGTTAAAGATGTGAAATAGATATAATCACATTTAAATGACGCCCCATCTCGACTGAAGACCAAGTATGATCATTGGAGTAGATACTCTTCTTCCAGATCATTGTTTCCAAACAGAGGGAGCAAAGGAATTTGATCAGTTGTCTTACAAAGGTAGATAGGGACCTTTTAGTATATATAATTAAGGGGTTTGCTAAGGGTTCTCCCTATAGTGTTTTTTTGGCGTTCTACCAGTTTTACGTAGAACATGATTTAAAAAAAAATAAAAATTGTAATACTGTTTTTTTTATCAACAGATTAATTTTATGAGTTAATATTTATGTTCTAATGCTTTAAAACTTATTTTTGGATTCAAAACTAAAACCTAAAGGTGGAAAGTTAATCATTTAGGGATGGTATCACTCAAAATGAATTTGATCATCCTAAATTTAGTGCTAATGCCTCAATTTTGGTGCTAATGTCTCAAATTTTGGTGCTAATACTTAAAAAAACCGGTAGTGGAGGCCATTACAATTTTATTTTTTCTTAAATCATGTTTTACGTAAGTTTGAGAGAATGCCAGGAGAACACTATGAGGAGAACCCCTAGCATTTTCCTATAATTAAAGGGGTTTGTTAGGGGTTCTTTCCATAATATTCTTATGGGTTCTCCCAGACTTACGTAAAACATGATTTAAGAAAAAATAAAATTATAATACCGTTTTTTTGCCAACAGATTAATTTTTATGAGTTAAAATTTAAGTTCTAATGTTTTAAAACTTGTTTTTAGATTCAAAACTAAAACCTATGGGTGGAAGGTTAACCCTTTAAGGATGGTATCACCTAAAATGGATTTGATCATCCTAAATTTAGTGCTAATATCTCAATTTTGGTGCTAATGCCTCAAATTTAGTGTTAATGCCTCAAATTTGGTGCTAATGCCTAAAAAAACCAATGGTAAAGGCCACTACAATTTTATTTTTTCTTAAATTATGTTTTACGTAAGTCTGAAAGAACCCAAAATAACATTATAAGAAGAACTCCTAACTAGCATTTTCCATAATTAAAGGTGTTGCTAAGAGATAATGCAAATTAAGTAATACAGCACTCAGGAGTGCTTCCAGTAACGTACTAGCACTCACTACAAAAAATGTGATTTTTTATAACGGTCATTTTCTAACGTTTTAGGGCTACTGGAACGTTAGAAAATGTTTCTAACGTGCCATTTCTAACGTTTTTCACACGTTAGTAAACCTCCCGTAAGAAATTGCAATTTTCTAACGTGTCAACTTTTGACACGTTAGAAAATTACTAACGTGTTACTATTCACACGTTAGAAAATAAATTTTTATTTTTTTTTATTATTTTTGTCATTTTCTAACGTGTCAAAAATTGACACGTTAGAAAATGACAAAAATAATAAATAAAATTAATTGTCATTTTCTAACGTGTCAGAAATTGACACGTTAGAAAATGACAAAATAATAAAAAAATTATGTCATTTTCTAACGTGTTAAAAATTGACACGTTAGAAAATGACAAAAATAATAAAAAAAATTATTTGTCATTTTCTAACGTGTCAAAAATTGACACGTTAGAAAATGACAAAAATAATTAAAAAAAATAATAATAATTAAAAAAACAACTAATAAATAATAATTACAAAAAACAAATAAATAATAATTACACAAAACAAATAAATAATAATAAATAAGAAAACAAATAAATAATAACAAATAAACATGTTAAGGTTAAAATATTGCTGAAATGAGAGAAATTTAACAATAATAATAATTTATTATTATTTAATCAAATCAAAAAAAAATAATAATTTAATTATAGAGAACCACACATTTACACACACTGTATAATAAAGAAATAATTTTTTTCTTGAAACTGAGAAAATCAAGAGATAATAAATATCATATTTAATAATCTTTGTTGCTCTAGTGGTTGAGTACTTCATTCATCTAATTATGGCAAACAATATAGCCTTAGTTAGCAATAGATTTTAAAATAATAGATCAAGCATTACAGCATAAAAGACAAAGAAGCACGTTTGAACATAGATGAAATTGATATTTAGTACAAGAAATGCATGAATGCCACATTGTAAATAAGCAACCAGCCATCAAGTTTCTAGTTAGTTCAGGTTGACATATCCAACGTAGTTAACAATATTTACTCGTTATTTTCAGTTGTGAGAGAGAGAGAGGATTCATGAAAGACATAACAGCCAAAATCATAAGCTTACTTTTGTCTTGTGACCTCCCAAAGTGGCCCAAGAGCAGGATGCAGAAGGAGGAGAAATGGTGGTCCAGAATCAACATATTCTTCATTACCTTTAATCTGCAACATTGTGAAAAGGAAACAACAGACGTGAATGTAGCTACAAAATATTACCTTTAATGCTCATGCAGGTACTTTTCATTCGAAATGCAACAGTAACTTATAAAACTATAGCAGAAGCACATATGTTCAAATATGAAGTTGAAGTGAAGGCCAATTAAATGGTTCCAAACTCACTTCAATAACCTCATCAAGCAGGTTGACATCCAGAAGAGTAGGGATAATACCGGCACCAATTCCTTGGATCAGATGCTTGCCTATGAGACATGCATGCGTGCAATGTATACAGCTAGAGAACTGTCATTGAAAATCAATGTAGATGAAAAGAAGCCATATAGGTTTAACTAAATTCATTAATGCAACCCAATTCAACAACAGATTTGACTATCCAAACATGTGCAACTTCAATCTGCATTACCAAAAAAGACTCTTCAATCTCTGACACTAAAAATTAGTTTGAACACAATGGATAAATTGTCATTTTAGTTTTACAGAACATGTAAATTCTGAATTTACCAGGATTTGTACCAATATAGAAGTGATTCATAAAAGCAGTACGCTATGGACTTAACAAGCAGGTTTATTATTTCCCCATGTAATTACTAGCTTTTGATATATCAACAGCAGCTGTAGATAATTCTGCCAGTCTTGGTTTACCCATCCATATGTTCTAGCAAATCAAAGATTAATCGTCTTTACTCAAGATAGTTTGATGATCTCAAGCTTGGCTGGTCAATATATTCTAACAAAAATGGGGTAAAAAGAAGTCCAACATGAGCATCACTGAACTGGGAACAAACCCTGAGAAATACTCCTATCTAACTGTTTA
This sequence comes from Carpinus viminea, assembly GCA_013348765.1. NCBI lineage: Eukaryota > Viridiplantae > Streptophyta > Magnoliopsida > Fagales > Betulaceae > Carpinus > Carpinus viminea. Next base: position 13,910,095 of record CP054667.1, read on the forward strand.
AGTCATAATGAGGGTTATATAGGATGTGTAGAGGAACTTGTATAACTGACAAAAGCACATAGCTATCATCATAAAGACAATTTTAGGTGTAGGGTGGAATAGGTTGCAGCTCTTCTAGAACAAGCGAGGCAAAGTTGATTTATATGAACAATCTAAAAACCATCTATAGATTTGGGAATTTTAAATACTAACCTTCCTGGAGTAATCAAACCCTTATCTTCTGCATCTTTAATCATACTTAATCCTGCATGCCAAAATTTTATCCAAACGTATTAGTCCCACCCAATTAGAGATTCTCAAAGAAATCCTTTACTTGCTAGATACCTCTAATATTAAGCCAAACACAATCAATATTAATAAAGGAATAACAGGTTATTTGCCTGTCTTTAACACTGGAACAAGGTTCCATCATCTCAAGCTTGGCAGCGATGCGGGCTACACAGCCATCAACAATGTTGTTGAGATATACCATTGGTGTATTTCCTATCAACTGCACAAGCCATAAATTACGATTATTAAGATCGAATTTGAGAAAAGAAACATGAGAAAAATTAGTTCTAATGATAATGTAATACTTCAGTAACATCTTTCTTGATTGCACACTTGCCCTCCATGTTATCTTTTCAGGAAACCTGCAAGGCCAACAAAGAAAAAATGTAAAACTAAAATAGACAGAGCAGAAAACAGGATCATACAATGATGTTTCAATCACCCAACATATATTCTTCAGAATTCCAGAATCTACTACCCATAATAGGCCAGTAACATGCAGATTTTTACACAAGATATTTTACCTCCAAGCCAAAAGAACACAAAATTAGTAACCAACAAACAGTAAGGAAACACACCCCAAAAAAAAAAAAAAAAGCAAGAACAACAACAACAACGGCAAAAGAAATGTCAAAGTAAATATGTGAAACACCCTAACAATGCAGATTTTCAAATGAATAACCAAATGCAAAAAGCCTTTACTTTAAAATTAAGAACCAAACTACATAAACAGGGCACAAAACAGAGAAATAGTTAAGATACTTGAAATACTCAAAGTTCTTCTTATAAGAACTCCCAGTACCGGTGAAGATGTTTGATAATATCACCAGAACCTCAAAGTCCATTATGTCTTTCTATCACAAGCCATGCACTTCAATCTCAACAGGCACTATAAATAGAGCACAGATGGGGCAGAATTTGGAAATGAATTTCCAAAACCCAAATTTCAATATACCTCAATATGAACAACTAGCCCAAAAGAAAAAGAACAACCGAAGCCACAGATATTGAATATTACTCACTATCGACGACCAAAACACAGATTTGAGAACGGCCATGACTCGTGAGAGAGAGAGAGGCGGAGAGCGATTATGTGATTCAGTGATTGGCCAACATTCCCTATTACCAGTATTAGACCAGCAATAGGACCACAAGTAAACCTGCAACACTAAATGAAAAACCAATAAAGATTTGAAGAACCCATGATCAAATTCACATGAAAATAAAATAAAAAACCCAACAGAGAGATTAGAACTTAGAACCACGAAACAAAATACACCATAAATTGATGATACCAAAAGCTGCAAGGAAATCAAAAAAATACAACAATAAAACTGAAAAGGAATGGGAAAGGGGAACCTTTGAGAGCACCCAGACACAGAGCAGAGCAGAAAGCAAACACCACATAGAGGATCCTCAGCCAACCGCTAAAAGAGGTTGGCAAATCCACACCCCAGAGATCGCATGAGCAAGAATATATAGCACCATGAAACAGATATTACTGACCAAAAATTAACAGCAACAGCTTCTGAAATTAACAGCAACAGCTGACCCTCAATAAACAAATGAATTCGGTTCTCAGAATGCCCACCACCCCAACAAGATCAAAAGGACTTTTGGAGTTGGTTTTTGAGCAGCAACTGAATAAGAAGAAGAAAAAGCACGAGAAGATTGCTTGTGGGGTCGCCGGCGGGAGACGGGAGGACGCCGGAGCAGCAGGGACACCGAATCTGCAGGGGAGGAGTGAGGTGCAGGGGAGAGGGAGAGAGCTAGCGCGGGGAGAGGGAAAGAATGGGGGGAAGAAAAGAAGGGAAGGAAAAAAAGGGGGAAGGGTAGGTGAAGGTGCAACACAGCTGGCCTTTTCAAAATCCAATTTTCTAACGTGTGGCATAGTGCAACGTTAGAAATTACTAACGTGGCACATACCACACGTTAGAACTTTTTTTTGCTTTTTTCCTTTTTTCTTTACAAATATATTAATATTTTTAAAAAATTAAAAAGCAAAAAAATAAAATAATAAAATAATGCATTTTCTAACGTTCCAAAAGTGCCACGTTAGAAATTTTCTAATGTGTCACTTTTGGAACGTTAGAAAATGCTTTTTTTTTTTTGCTTTTTTTAATTTTTTTTAAAAAAATATTAATAATATTCTTAAATTGTATATAATTAATAGAAAATTAAATTTGAGGTTTATTTATTATTTTATGTTGGGAAACCCATCCAATGGTGGCCGTTCTGATAAACTCCAGTCCCGTTCACCGCACGTTCGGAAAGTCTGACCCGCACGCTAAATTACTTGAAAACCCTATCTACTATATATGGTAACCCTATCTAGGGTTAGGGTTACCACATATAGATTTTTTTTTTTTTTTAAGTTTTTTTTAATTTTTTTTAAAGAAAAAAGCAAAAAAAAATATTAATAAAAAATTGCATTTTCTAACGTGTCAAAAGTTGACACGTTAGAAAATGCAATATTTTATTATTATTATTTTTTTTGCTTTTTTTTTTTAATTTTTTTTTCAAAAAAAATATTAATAATATTCTCAAATTGTATATAATTAATAGAAAATTAAATTTGAGGTTTATTTACTATTTTATGTTGGGAAACCCGTCCAACGGTGGCCGTTCTGATAAACCCCGGTCCCGGTCCCGTTCACCGCACGCTCGAAAAGTCTGGCCCGCACGCTAAATTACTTGAAAACCCTATCTACTATATATGGTAACCCTATCTAGGGTTAGGGTTACCACATATAGATTTTTTTTTTTTTAAAGTTTTTTAATTTTTTTTAAAGAAAAAAGCAAAAAATATATATATATTAATAAAAAATTGCATTTTCTAACGTGTCAACTTTTGACACGTTAGAAATTTCTAACGTGTCAAAAGTGACACGTTAGAAAATGCAATATTTTATTTTTTTTTTTGCTTTTTTTAATTTTTTTTCAAAAAAAATATTAATAATATTCTCAAATTGTATATAATTAATAGAAAATTAAATTTGAGGTTTATTTACTATTTTATGTTGGGAAACGTCAACGGTGGCCGTTACGATAAACCCGGTCCGGTCCGTTCACCGCACGCTTGAAAAGTCTGACCCGCACGCTAAATTACTTGAAAACCCTATCTACTATATATGGTAACCCTATCTAGGGTTAGGGTTACCACATATAGATTTTTTTAAGTTTTTTAATTTTTTTAAAGAAAAAGCAAAAAAATATATATATTAATAAAAATTGCATTTTCTAACGTGTCAACTTTTGACAGTTAGAAAAAACATATTTATTTTTTTTTTTTGCTTTTTTTCAAAAAATTATTATTTTTAATTATTTTTAAAATGCATTTTCTAACGTGTCACTATTCACGTTAGAAAATGCATTTTTATATTTTTTTTTACTTTTGTCATTTTCTAACGTGTCACTATTCACCGTTAGAAATTTCTAACGTGTGAATAGTGACACGTTAGAAAATGCATTTTCTAACGTGTCGATATTTGACACGTTAGAAATTTCTAACGTGGCAAAAATCGATGAACAGTAAACACGTTAGAAAATGTTCGGTTTTTTGTAGTGACTCAGCATTTTGTATATATATATTAATTAAAAATAATAAAGTTAGACACCAGTACATGAAAAATCATATCCCAAGTCTTCTCATATAGCCAATAGTGTGTCAACGGTCTACCTTTCTTTAATTAAGATTGTTGTTCTGTAATTAGAATCCGTTCTATTTTATTTGAATCGAAAAATATTTAATTAGTTATAATATAAGGATATTTTTAATTCTTCAAAAAGTAAAAAAAAAAAAAACAAAAATACTCATCATATACAACTAAACTAATTAGATCATTTCCAATTCAAATGAACTATAGAGATGATTCATGTTCCATTGTTCCATGTCTTCGTTCTATTATTATTTACTCTTAAGTCTTAATTATGCAACGTCTCATCCAAACTCACAATGGTCAAGATTCCAACCAAGGCTCTAAGATATTATTTTGTCTTCTTTTTGATAGCCTGTTTGGACATAATAAGAATTGAAATTGAGTAGTAATATAAGGAGAATCACTAGAGTTCTCTTTGAGTCTTTTCAAATATGATGTGAATTTTAAAATTACCAATAGATCGAAATTTAATAATAACCATCTCAAATTCAATAGTGATTTTAAAAGTTACATCATATTTAAGACAACTTTAATCGTCTACCTTATATCATTACTCGAAGTGGTTCCCACCTTTTTTTTCTTTTTTAAAGCATGCGGTCTGGTTCCCATTCTCCCTTTATTTATTTTTTTCTTTTGATTCCTTTCCTCTATTAATGATTGATCAGAAACATAAGGCATTATTTGGATATGCATGTTTTCATTTTGAGTTTGAATTTTTTTAAGAAACCAATGTGAGTTCTTTGTTTGGGTTGAGAATTTCAAAACCCAAATTTTAAAACATTAGAAACAAACTCAAGCTTGAAAATTTGAAGTAAGATCATTTCAAAAACCAAAAAAATATGAAACTGAAAACAAAAACAAAAACTGGCCTATCCAAACAAGGCCGAGTCACTTTTTGATTCACCAATGATTTGTCTTCTAGTATGCCTAATTTTTCTAGCAACAATATTCCACGTGGAAAAGTTGTAAGCAAGATTCGCGCGAAGAAAGGCAAGCTTGGGTCACATGTAATAATATAAAGTGGATTGAAGATGTCTCAAATTTGAAGCAATTTTGAAAATTATTAATAAATTAAAATTTAATTATAATCATTTTAAATTTAATGATAATTTTAAAAGTTATATCACATTTGAGACAACTCTAATCTTTCTTGTACCAATCCTTACATCAATCTTGTGGGCAGGGACGGATCCAGCACAAGGGCCGAGGGGGACTGGCCCTTGTTCTTCTTTCATGGGGGGACCAAATATAACCTCTTTTTTTTTTCTCAGATTTGGTGGGACAAATCCGTCTCTACTTGCGGGGATTTTGAATGGTGAGAATCCGACAAAAACAAAAGAAATATAAAAGATTATCGTTGTGGAAATTGCTCCAATTATATGAACAAAAGCGAGTCTTCCATTTCCCATCATTTGGTCCTACAGCTCCCATTTTCCACAAAGATGTGGAAAATGATGCAATGTTTGGGTCAGGATAAATTTAGTTCTAGAGGTGTACCACAATTTCCTTTTCTGTGGCCCCTGCCGTAAGGTGAGGGGGCGGGGGCCAATTTCCCATCCTGACCCTTAACAAACCTTTTTTCTTTTTTTTGGGGGGGTGGGGGAATTTCACTTATAATCTTTCATTCTCTTAAATTTTAAAAAGTGTTAATTTAGTGTATTTATTTTTCAATTTTTTCAATTTCACATCATCATTAGGATTTTTCGTTAAATTCTATCAAAATTTTCAAAATATCCATTCTTTTAATTATAAAAAAATACATTTTTTTCTTAAAAAATTTAGGTATGGGTATTTTTGCAAATTCTGTTAAATTCCATGAGTATTTTTTAAATTTTGTTAAATCCCAACCAACACCTTTATAAATCCTTGCATTTTTTTTTTCTTTCCTAAAAATAAAGAATGGGAATTTTGACACCCAAACGATGGGTGAAATTGAAAGATGAATATACTAAATCGGCACTTTTTAAAGTTTAAGGGTATAATTGCAAAAGCGATGAAAAATCACTTTTAATATTTTAATAAAAAAAATTATATTTGGATTGTTCTTCTAAGTTAATTTGTTGTTGAATATATGACATGCTCTATATACATTTTAATTTTATAAAATATATACTTGAAGTTAATGTTTATTAATATAAAGACATTATTTTTTTTTTTAATCTAGAACAATTAACGTACAAAACAAATTAAGGAAAACTTCACTTACTATCCTTGATTTTTCATCGCTTTTACAATCACTCCTCTAATCTTTAAAAACTTGCAATGTCTTGTATATATCCAAGTTTAAAAAGTTTCCAATGTCATGACCCCCTTTGTCAGTATTTTAAGAAAAGTCTGATGGAGGATGTGGAAATTTCCAAAATGTCTTTTTCTTAAACAAAATATTTTCTAAATGATTTAGTTAAGGTAATTTTGTAATTTTAAATTTTTTAAAGGAGTACAAGAGACCTTTCAACCATTTATGATTTGATTTAACCTTCAACCCTATCAGTATGAATGACATTGCAAACTTTTTAAACTTGGATACTCAAAATTGAGATTTTTTAAACTATAGAAGAGTGATTGTAAAAGCAATAAAAGATCATGAGCGAGTGAAGTTTTTTCAATAAATTACAAATTACATTTATATTTTTTAAACGTTTAAAATAATATTTAATTATTCATGTATTTTGCCACTTACATTATCTAATATTAATTTTTGACACTCAGGAATTTTGTTTCAGCCTTCTCTTTTAATCTTACATGGGAGGTCTTTTAAACATTACACACACACTATATATATATATATATATATATATATATTATATATATATATATGGGGGTACTAGGGGTACTTTGGCCATTGGATGCCTAATTTTTTTTTCTTGGCATGTCCCAAGAGGGAGGAGATTCAATAAATGACTTGGTTTATTGCGTTCCAATTGATTGAACTATCTCTTGAGAACTGGATGCCTAATTTTCTTTCTCTGTTGAAGTAAAAGAAACCCTTCACAGTTTTTTTCACCAGAAGACTTAGACGGAAATATAAAGACTTTTTTGGGGGTAAAAACGATCGAGGACATCAACGTCACACACAATATACATATACACCTGTCACACTAATTATAATATATTCCAAAATTAAGGGACTATGCTCCCAGGATTACAAGTAAATGAGTCAACGAATGTCCACACCTGAGACAAAATAATTAAATGACGTTTGAACGTTGTGCCATCAATTTTTGTTATTTTATTATCTATTATAAAATTTTAAGTTATAAAAAATATAAATTTAATTATTTAATTTATATTCTAATACTTTTTCTTATATATGAACTTAAATTCTTTCTCTAGTACCTTTGAGGTTTAACACATAAAATGTTTAATTAAAATGAAGGTCATGAATTATTGAACTTCTCACATTTTGGCTTTGATATAATATATATTAAATCACAATTCATCATAAAAGTTTAAACTAATAAAAAGAGATCGAACAATTTAAAATATTTAATTAAAATGAGTGGTAAATAACATATTAAGCTTAACCGTGAGTTTTTTTAATTAAAATAAGAAATGAACCAATGAAACAAGGTTGGAATTCAAGATGTTTTGCAATAATACCATACCTTATTTAAATTTTAGGAAAAACTTCACTTACCTCCCTTGAACTTTCGTGATTTTTGCAAATACCTCCTAATGTTCAAAACCTTACACTTTGGTGTATTAAATTTTGGTTTTCTCTCACTTTGCCAATTCCGTACAGAAAATCATTTGCAACGCCAATTTTACCCCCAACTCCAAATTACATTGTTCCCAAAACGATGCGGTTTTCAGTGGTAAAATTGGCATTCCGTTAAGATTTTCTGTACGGAATGGATAAAGTGGGAGAAAACCAAACTTTGATACACCTAAGCAAGATGTTTTGAACATTTAGAAAGTATTTATAAGAGTAGCCAAAGTTCATGTCTGCAAAATGGTTGCTCCTCCCCATTCATGGGAACTAATTGAGCTCTGATACTAACTGATGCAACATGACTTAGTGGGCTGCAACGAAGAACAACAATAAAGTAGCGGATAACTAATTCTAGATTTTGAGTCTATCAATGATCAAAGAATTCTTTTTAAAAATATAAAGTCTATTTATGATTTCAAGGAAAAATATAAAGAAAATTTACATATGAGTAATTTTTATTTAACAAAATCAATAATAAACAACAACTGCCTTTCTCTGGAGGCTATAAGCATATATTTATAACCCAAAGCCTAAACTAATAAAATATGATGTAAATACCCTCATAACCCTAAACCTAATAAAATAATGAAATAAAGACTCTCCAAACCTTAACCCTAATAAAATAACAACATAAAGTCGGTTTAGAAAATAAAACAAATTGATGGCTACGCAATCTGCATTACATAAGCTTTATAAATTCAATGATAATTTTAAAAAAGAACCGAAGAAAAATATTTGTTGGTGCTAAAGAGAGAAACATCTATTCCTAAAATAAAATAAAAGAGAGAAAAAATGGTGGCCGATCGGCCGGGTCTTCAACCGTTCAAATCCCTTTTTCTCTCTTTAATTCCAACAGTTAACTTCACATGGAGGAGTCGATGATGTGTGATACATTAACAAAATTTCAATTCACCCGGGTCACGAGCAATCATGACCTCAATACTAAATTCTTCTAATCTCGGGCCACCATTGACTAGAAAATATGCCACATGCCACTCTATAGATTTTTTCAAAATTGATGATGAGTTGTGGATTTCCAACAAGGAGAAGATTGGTAGTTGCTTCAAGTTCAACAACAATTTTGAAGATCCTTTCTCCGCTTGCAAGCCTTCATTTTGCAGAGACCCTTATAAATGGATCTAGTTTACATGTTGTTATGCTGTTATAAATTGAATGGTGAAGATTTATCATAATAAATAATTGAAGAGTTTAGATTTATCATAATAAATGCCAATAAATAAATGAAGTAATGGATGAGAGAGAAAATTGATATTTATTATGACAAATCTGAACTCTTCAATTATTTTAACTAAATCCTCACCATTCAATTTTTGTAACAGCATGTAAGCCAGATCCCTTATAAATACTATAAACCCCTTTGAGATGCATATGTTGGCATAATTGGCTTACACCCAAAAAAAATAAAAATAAAAAACTATTTTTGGACGAGTAAGTGTACATTACATCAATGCCCCTACTACATGGCTGTAAGTTGAGGGAGGAATCGAGCCGTAAATGACTTTATGCAATTTACAAACATAAGTGGGGATCAATGTTCCTTATCTATAAAGCCCTAAGGTTATTTCATTAACACTTCTCCAAGAAGATATCCATGCAAAAATGTATTGGAAAGGAGTAGAGATTTTTGGCAAACATGGGTCATCCTAGAGTCTGCCAAAAATTTGACATGGCATTTTATTAAATAAAAAAAAAGAAGTTTACAAAAATCTCTCTCTCCTCCCATTTTGGTAACCCCACCCCTTACCTATGTTTCCTCCCTTCTCCCATTTCATATGTCATGCCTCTCCCCTCACCTTACTGTTGATTGGAAGGTCCGACCTTGAGTTCCATATAATTAGGTGCAACATAATTATGTGGATTTTTAATTGAAAAGGAAAGAGGTTACAAGGAGGAAGCGCTTGCCAAATTTAAAACCGAGAATCATTAATAAAAAATTGATCAAATTATATATCAAATTCATTGGCCTTCATGAATCACTGATTAGAAATTGGTATCAGCAAAAGTATATAAAACCGATATAATGTTTTGAGACATTAGCATTAAATTTAGGATGACCGAATCCCTTTAGGGTGATACCATCCCTAAAGGGTTAACCTTCCACCCCCAGGTTTTAGTTTTGAATCCATTTTGAGGCATTAACACCAAATTTAGGATGACCAAATCTCTTCAGAGTGATATCATCCCTAAAGGGTTAACCTTCCACTCTTAAGTTTTAATTTTGAATTCAAACACAAGTTTTGAGGCATTAGAACTCAAATATTAGCTAATAAAAATTTAGCTAATATCACTCAAATATCTCAAAATGCAACCCAAAAAACTCGCTCTTTCTCATGAAAATTTCATCAAACATATAGAATGCAAAAACATAACATAAACACCAATGACAAAAAAAATAAAATAAAATAAAATAAAATCTTTTTTTATAAATAAAAAAATTAAAAGAAAAACAACTTGGTAGACGTTGGGCTACCAAAATTTGGTAGTCGGATAGCAGCACTCATTGAAAACATCTAATTGCATGATGTCTAATGGAAGGCTAAATCACAGGGCTCAAGGTTTTGATTTTTTTTTTAATTTCAATAATAATAAAATGTAAATGATGTGATATAAAAAATGATAATATTTTGATGCTAAATTTTTTTAAAAATAAGGTAAATAGTATTTGAACGTGGGAGGATGTATAACAAACCCCATTAAGAGCAATCAATCTTGCGTGGACTTTGGATATGTGAGAATCCGACATGATATAATTATAACCATTTGTGGTGGAAATTATTTGGAAAAAGAAGATTCTCATTATGGAAAGAGGATGGGTGACTTACATGCTGTTATTGAAATAACAACATATATGTTGTTATAAAATTGAATAGTGGGGATTTAATTAAAATAATTGAAGGGTTTAAATCTGTCATAATAAATATCAATTTTCTCTCTTATCCAGTACTTCATTTATTTATTAGTATTTATTATGATAAATCTAAACCCTTCAATTACTTTAATTATTTATTATGATAAATCTTCATCATTCAATTTATAATAGCATACATGCTGTTATTTCAATAACAACATGTAAGCCAAATCCAATATATATTTCAAGGGAATATTTCCACACATTTTAATTAGGGGCATAATGGACATTTCACGTGTTTGCTTAAATTAATCATCTAAAAGTCTTCATCGCGCACAAGTCAAGGGTGGTCCTAGGAGGTGAAATTTCACGAATAAAGTAAAGAAAGGAAAATACAAAAAAGGAGTGGGTCATCTTTTCTTTTCTTTTCTTTTCTTCTTCTTCTTCTTCTTCTTCTTCTTCTTCTTCTTTTTTAACTTCATCAAAGATCCCAAAATTTTCATTCGATTTGAAATACTTCTTTTAAATTTTAAAAACTCTCAATTTCGTCATTTGAACTTTCAATTACTCTCAATTTGGACCCCTCTGTCAATTTTAGCCGCTAAAAATACAAAAAATATCAAAATATCTCTGATTTTCATTTTTTAAAAAATAAAAAAACTTGTTGGAAGTTAGAATTTTATACAAAAGTCAAGGGTATAAACATCATGTAACGTTTAAAATTTGACGGGGTGGTCTAAATTGAGAGCAATTGAAACTTTAGGAAACTAAATTGAGAGTTTTTTAAGTTTAGGGGGGATATTTCAAAACGGGTAGAAGTTTTTGGGTCTTCAGTGAAGTTTTGGGTTTTTTTTTTGATATGTCCACATAAGAAGGTAAGTGAGATTTAAACGAGTGACATCCGTTTCATTAAGCATGGTCTCAGCCGATTGAGCTACTTCTTAGAGACAAAAGTGGGGCATCCTAATAAAATATTATAAAGCAAAATAAATTAAAATCCAATTAATAAACATATAAGAATATGCCAAATAAATGGTAAAAAGGGCTCAATAATTTCTTGACATGCATTCCAAGAATGGGGCGATGAAGAACAACAATTTTATTTTGGGGAACCTTCAATTTGCCCCCTAAACTTTCAACCGATTTTAAAAACACTCCTGAACTTTCAAAACTCTCACTTATGCCCCTTAAACTTTGATTTGTTCTCACTTTGGACCCCTTTGTTAGTTTTCAACGTTAAACTCAAACGATTTGTATTTTTATACCCATTCCACTTGAAATTTTGAAAATGCTAAAAACTATAGGACCCACCCCTAGCCCAAACAACACTGTTTTGGGCATCTATTTTTTAAAAAATAAAAAAGAAAAAAGAAAAAGAAAAGGAAAAATATTATATAAAAAAAGAAGAAGAAAATTGGGGTGGCTCAAGCCACCCCTTGGCCAAAATTGGATGGCCGGACCATCCCATTTTTGGCCAAAAGGGTGGCTGGAGCCACCCCACGGCTGGTTTGGGGGTGGTTGAACCACCCTTATAGCCAAGGGGGTGGTTCGGACCACCCCCGGAAGGCTAAAAGATAATAATTAAAAGGAATGGCTTTTGGGCTTTTGGGGGTGGCCGGACCACCCCCAAGGGCCTGGGGTGGTTTCGGCCACCCCCATACCGTTCGTAGGGGGTGGCTCCCAAAAGCCCAAGTTTTTTTTTTGGCCTTTTGGGGGTGGTCGAACCACCCCCTTGGCCAAAAATGGGGTGGTCCGGCCACCCCATTTTGGCCAAGGCTGATTTTTCTTCTTTTTTTAAATATTTTTCTTTTTTTTTTAATATTAAAAAATATATAATTTTAATGCCCAAAATGGTGTCGTTTTAAGTTAGGTGGATGCTAAAGTTTGGGACCCAAAACGGTGTAGTTTTAACCTGAGGGTATAATGGATATAAAAAGTCAAACTATTTGAGTTTAACATTGAAAACTAACATAGGGGTTCTAAGTGAGAGCAAATTAAAGTTCAAGAAAGCCTAAGTGAGAGTTTTGAAAGTTTAGGAGATATTTTTAGGGGAAACTTCAGAGTACCCTCCTGAACTTTCACCATTTTTGAAATATCCCCCTCAAACTTTAAAAACTCTCAATTTACCCCCCTTAACTTTCAATTGCTCTCAATTTGGACCCCTCTGTACATTTTAGGGTTTAAAAATAAAAAATAAAAATACCCTTGATTTTTTTTAGTTAAAAAAAAAAAAAACGTTTTGGAAGTTGAAATTTTATATAAAAGTCACCGTTTAAAATTCCAACTTCCAAAATGTTTTTTTATTTTTTAAAAAATGAAAATCAAGGGTATTTTAGTCTTTTAAAAAAATTTAAACCCTAAAATGTACTGAGGGGTTCAAATTGAGAGCAATTGAAAGTTCAAGGAAGGTAAATTGAGAGTTTTTGAAGTAGAGAGCGGATATTTAAAAAATGGTGGAAGTTCAGGGAGGTTCTCTGAAATTTCCGCATATTTTTAAAATCGACTGAAAGTTTGGGGGTTAAACTAAAGTTTCCCCTTTTATTTTTCTTTGCTTCATTTAATTTCTTGACTTGGGATTGTTTGGCAAAGTTTTTCTTCTTTTTGTGTCCAGCTGCACTTCTTAGAATCCACAGTGTACATACAAGAAAAACTAAACAAAGAAAAAGAAAGTCCCTCTTTCCCTTTGAATTAAAAAAAAAAAAAGGGTTTCCCCTCCCCTTCTTGTAAAAAAAAAAAATTAAGCTAGCAAAAAAGAAGTAGGTAATCAATTAAGCACAATAATTTAACATGGTTTGGACAAAGAACCTACGTACGTCCACATGGAAGACAACAAAAACAATATTAATGTTTCTTCTTTAATTAATTATTAGTTAGTATAGTATCCATAAAAATTACAAAGATTTTTAATAAAACTAACGAATCTAGCTAGTGAACAAAAATTCGTGATCCTAGAAACATTTAGAATAATCCTAAAATGATTTATAATTGTGAATTAAGGATTTTTAACATGTAAAACAAGGAATCATTATTGGCTTAATTTGTTTGATTTTTTTTTTTGGTGTCATATATGCAAAGTTTGATCCATGATATGTCTTTGCAAATGCGCCCAATAACAAGGCCGATCACTTTTTTTTTTTTTTAAAAAAAACATGTTCACATAAGAGGAAGAGGGAGATTCAAATTATTAACTTGTGTTTCATTAGGCGTGATTCCAATTGACTTAACTACCTCTTGGGGACCAAGGCCGGTCACTTTGAATGAAAGGGATATTTAATTTAGGGAAATGCTACAATGCAATCAATTGACCACATTTTGCCCATCAAATGCTTAGGTGGCAAGCCATTTGCTATATTTTATTATTATTTTTTTTCAAATAACTTAGGGGAAACTTCAGATACCCCCCTAAACTTCCACCAATTTACACAAAACCCCCCCGATACGAAAAAACTCTCAGATACCCCCCCAATCTTCCAGATTCTCTCACTTAGGACCTTTTTGGTGGTAAGTTGTCCAAACTACCCTTCACTCCAAAACTACACCGTTTTGGGCTCGCCCAAAACGACGTCGTTTTGCCCAAAATGGCGTAGTTTTAGGCATTTTAGGTTTTAGTTTTTTTTTTGGAAAAAAGTAAAAAAAAAAAAAGTATGGGGTGGCCGAAGCCACCCCAGGCCTTTGTGGTCCGCCACCCAAAGGCCACTGAAAGAAAAAAAAAAGTGGAAAAATGTGTTTGGGATTTTAGGGGTGGCCGGACCACCCCAGGGCTGGGGTGGCTTCGCCACCCCTCGACCGATAGGTGGTGGCCAAAGCCACCCCCAGGCCCTTGGGGGTGGTCTGGCCACCCCCAAAATCGCAAGCCCATTTTTCCTCCTTTTTGGCCTTCTGGGTGGCGGACCACCCCTAAAGGCTGGGTTGACCAGCCACCCCATACGGCGGTAGGTGGCCAGCCACCTTGGCCAAAAATGCGGTGGTCCGCCACCCCATTTTTTGGGCAAGGGGTGGCTCCAGCCACCCCGATTTCTTCCCTTTTTTTTTTTTTTTTTTTTTAAAAAAAAATTTTTATTTCTAAACCCTAAAAAAAAAATCCTAAAATGCTCAAAATTACGCCGTTTTGGAGCGAAGGGTAGTTTGGACAACTTACCACCAAAAGGGTCCTAAGTGAGAGAAAATGGAAGATTGGGGGGGGGGTAAGTGAGTTTTTTTAGGTGTCAATATCGATGAAGTTCAGGTATCCAAGTTTCCCAATAACTTAAAATCAAAATGAAAATATGAAAAGTTAATAAAAAAAACAGGGGAAACTTCATAAACCCCCTCTTCCACCTATTTACACTAATCCCCCCACGATACGAAAAAACTCTCACTTACCCCCCTCTCAATCGTCCATTTTCTCTCACTGACACCCCTTCTGTCCCTTTTCAGGCGACAAATGCAAACGGAATGCCCATCACGTGACTTTCACATGATTTTTTAGCCCTGACCTCCCCGTTTTGCCCTCAGGAAACACCACCGACAGTTGTCCTCATTTAACCTAACCCGAAGCTTCGTATTCCCCTCCCCATATCACGAAGCTCGTGTACAAACCGTGATGCCATAAGAAAGTCGAGGAACGATTTGAAGAAAGAAGGTCAGAGTTGAGAAACGAGTTAAAGAAAGAAGGTCGAAGCTGAGGAACGAGTATCGTACAGCGAACATTCTCACACGACGGCGAAATCACCCACCGGGAAAAATCATCCACTGGGCAAAATCTCAGAAGATGGACCAATTGGAGGGTGAGGTAAGCGATTTAGGATTGAGCTATCCAATTTGCAAATGTGGGAGCAAAGCCGTTATCAAAATTGCATCAACAACTAAAAATCATGGCAGAAGGTTTTACACCTGCGTCAATTATGTGGTAAGATTTGTTTGAGAATTTATTTTGATCAAAAAATTTATGCTCATCCCGTGAGGCCTAAATCATGTAGTTATGGGTTAAACCCTAACTTGCATTAAATTATTTAGGTTTCGGGTGGTTTGAGATTTTTTATTTTTATTTTTTTTGTGGGCAAAAATGTTGTGCTCGTCTTTATGCTTAAATCGTGTAGTTATGGGTCTAATCCTAATTTGTTTGATTATGCAGAATGAAACAAATCGTGGTTGCAATTTTTTTAGATGGGTTGAATCAGAATTTTGTGTGTGCGGTGATCGAGTGATGTCGATGTTGTTGGCGTGGCAGAATGATTTGAAGTTTGAGAAGGCAATGGAAGTCTTCAAATGCAAGATTCAACTTGCTAAGTACAAGTCAAAAATTGAAGTAGATGCTGCTAATTTTGCACTTAAACTTGAAAGGGTTGAGAATAAGTATCATTCGATGCAACTGAAGTTTCGAGTTGTGGTTGCATGTTGTTGGTGTCTTGTTGCTGTGTTGATGTGTTTCCCTTATTGTAATGGATTTGCATCAAAGTTGATGTTAAGCAGCTGGAATTTGGCTGAATTATTTTGTATGAGACTTGTTTAGGGTTTGACTATATGTGTAGGTTTTTTGTACACAATTATTGTGTAATGTTTGGTATGGTTTTAATGTCAGGCTAACATTTGTTCCCAATATCACTATGCAGTGTGGATATATATTGACAATAATGACATTTTCGCCTAGTCTCAATATGGCTAGATTAGTTCAATTGGCAACCCTAGTCTCAATATGTAAGACTTCAAATTTGTCATTCCTATACAAAATCCAACTGAAAAGAGTCAAACTACATAAAGACAACAAAGACTTACCAATCCATTTCAATTCCTATTGTTATCATACAGATTTATAGCAATCTCTATTGTAAAATTAGCAAATCTATAA
The DNA here is from genome assembly GCA_013348765.1 of Carpinus viminea. Lineage (NCBI taxonomy): Eukaryota > Viridiplantae > Streptophyta > Magnoliopsida > Fagales > Betulaceae > Carpinus > Carpinus viminea. The sequence goes on from CP054667.1 coordinate 13,926,432, forward strand.
GCAATTCTAAACTAATCATTTTTTGTTGCAAATCATAGCAAACACTATATATAAATACTTCCACAACTACCTACTAAATTACACGTACAATCAAAGTACAAAAGTCCTAAATTTCAATCCAAAACTTACATCATCCCATCATCCACATGTACTAAATTTAACCTAATTACAACCACAAGCACACTAAATATATAAGAAATTCTAAACAATTATGTTTTGTTGCAAATCATATCAAACACTATATATAGATACTTACATTTACATCATCCCATCATCCATGACATTGTTCACAAAAAAATATCCCCAAACAGTTACAAGTCACAAGCTAAAGTTGTTATTTGTTTGGTGTCAAGTTACAAGTTACTAAGTTGACACCAAACAGATACACCATAAGCTAGAGGTCTTCATGACCTAATGTTCACATATTAACACAATGTCAATCTTACAAAAAATCATTGTCTTCCACAACATAATGTCTTCACTACATTATTACAAAAAATCTTATACAAACATAATGTCAACATATTAGCAAATCATTTGTCCTGCATCTTCTTCTTCCATTTCTCCATTCTTTCAACATGTTGATGAAAACCATGTGGATGGGTTACAGCTGTCCCTTGACCCCTTTGTATGTCGAAATCATGTGGGGCTGTTCTAAATGTTATGCCACCAACTCTGGGAGGACCCCAAGAACACAATGGTCCACCACCTGGAATTGGCGGAGGACCGTCGCCAATCAGGTCAACAACAACCTTCTGCTTCTTGGTAGGTTCTCTTTCACTGCTAACATGTTCCCTCAGCCTACCACTTGTCCTAGTCCTTGTTGCCACTCCTAGGGTTGACCTCTGTTTCCTCCCAAAGAGTGTAGATGCCTGCATGTTAGGTATACAATTAGACCACTACATTTTTTGCCCTCTTAATTTCATGGATATAAAGAATTACTCACGTCTCGTTTGTAGGCATAAGATGTTGCTTTTCTGACTGGTTGGGTGGTAGCATTTGCATGTCCTGCCCTTTCTAAACCAGAAGTTGATACTCTCACTGAATTTGACACACCATGTGCTGCGGTTTGGGCTGCTGCAGCCTGTGATGCAATATGTGAAGCTGGCCTAAATGTAGTATGGGATGCAAGCTGTGAGGCTAGCCTGAATGTAGGTTGTGAGATATCATGGGGTGCAAGTTGTGAGGCTGGCTTGAGTCGTGAGATGGTGCAGGCAGCTGAGATCGGCTCAAGCTATGTGTGAGACTGCCTCTGCTGAAGGTGTTTGAGTTGTAGTGGTATCAGTTACACTAAACCGTGATCCCTCTACCCTTTGTGAACCTTGTAGTGTGCTCACTCTTCTCCTACTCCTGTCGGCAGTTGAAATGGTAGTTGAAGATTCATCCAACTACAAAACAGCAAACATGAACAAATAAGTGAATAATTATTGAAGGTACATCCAACCACAAATAGTAGACATGAACAAACAAGTGAACAATTATTTATTGTTGAAAAGTATAAGTGAATAATTATTGAAGGTACATCCAACTACAAGCACAGTAGACATTAACAAATAAGTGAGTAATCATACCATGTCCAAATTCCAGTCAATTCATGTTGTATTCCTATGGTATTGTCGGGCACGTGACCTTCTTTCTTCTTGTCTCTGCCTGGCAACACATGACCTCTTATTGTGGCCAAACTTCATGCAATACCCACATTGATTCTTCTGACCCCCCTTCCTAATTGCACTCAAATTTCTAGGTTCATCAACACCCCTTTCTCTCACTTTCGTAAGCCTGCCAGGAGCTGCCCTAACCTTTGGTGGCTCAATATTTGGTTGGTTGCCTCGAGGCCATTGCTCAGCACTTGGCACAAGGTAGATCACATGGTCATATGCAGCTAAATACATCCTCTTGCCATAGTACTCACTCAACTCTTCAGCTAGGTCCCAACCTTGGTGTAAAATGGCAAAAATTGCATGACCACATGGGATACTAGTTACATCCCATTTCTTGTAGCCACAAGTGTGAGCTTCCATATCCACAACAAATTTTTTCCAAGGCACTTAACTTCAAACATCCCATTTCTTGCATATGTACACGAATAGTTGTTGGCTTCATCCTCTTCCTTTTCTAGCTTCTTCCTAATCTTTGGCCCTAAAGCCTCCTCTATTGAAATTATCATTTCCCTCTTCCTCACATACCTCCTCATCAACTTACATCTAATCCCTTCCAACATACTCAAGATTGTTTGGTCACAGAATTTTTTGATCCACAAATTGAAAGCCTCACAAGTGTTGTTGTGTAAAAGGCCGGACTTACAATGTGTATTGAACCATCCCCTACACCAAGTGGATGGTTCAATCTTCTCTAGGTAGGCATGTGCATCCTTACTAACTCTCTTTATATCCTCCATTACTTCGTAGAATTTCGTCCTTGTGTAGGATGCAGCTGCTCGCCAGAGAAGATCCTTCAATAGCACACCCTGATGACCATGATTTCAAAAATTCGCGTACAAGTGTCTAACACATGTACGATGCTCAGACTGCGGGCATACTTGTTCTATACTTGGAATGAGGACCTGCAAAACAGTTCAAAATTAGTACTACACACAATAAACACTCCATTTATACAGAATTAAACAAATGACTAAAACTACTTTACCTTCTGTCGATCTGAAACAAAAGTGAACCCATGTTTAGTAGGGCCAAGATCCGTAACAAGCGCCTCTAGAAACCATGTCCAACAATCTTTCGTCTCAGCCTCTACAACAGCCATTGCAATAGCGTACATGTTGTTGTTTGCATTCTTGCCCACAGCAGACATGAACTACCTCTTATACATTTCCTTAAGGAAACAAGCATCAAGACCCACAACAGACCTACAACCCTGCAGAAAACCATTCTTCATGGCTGCCAAAGAAATGTAAAGCCTCTGAAATCTGCATGGCACCTGAGGCATTGGTCTCTCAACCATCAAGATTAAACAACTACCTACATTAGTCCTATTCACCATGGAGCAATAATCTCACAACCGATGGTATTGCTCATCCTCCTTGCCATAGATCGTTTCTCTTGCTTTTTTCCTTGCCCTATATAGGGAACTCACATGGACATCAACATTATACTTCGACTTCACCTTTTTCTGCAAGACCTCTATTGGCATGTTTGGCTGCTCCCTAAAAGACTCCATACACCAATCAGCAATCCAGTTTGAAGTTATCATATGATTTTGGTACGTCCTATTGTAGTTGTGTTTGGGCCTTAGGGATACTAAAAGAATGTCATCTCATCCTTCAGCTGCCTCCCATATACCCTATACATGCACCTCTCATCCTTGCAAACAATAACAATCATTTTCCTATCATTTTTCTTGAATTTCAAATCCTTCCCTCTAAGAATATTGTATTGTCTAACAGTTTTTCTAAATTTACTTGCATCGTGAAATGTATTCCCTAAAACCAATGTGGGATTACTGTTGTGCCAAATACTACCTAAATTAATAGATAATATTTAGTACGTTTTACTCGCAAGTGCAAAAGATCAAAACGATAGTATAATAGACAAATACGAGATCATTTACACGAGGATTGTTAACTTTGCTTAGAATTAAAGAACTAAATTAAAAATATCAAGTTGTCACAAAATTGATATTAAGAAAAGAAATAAAAATAAAGATAAATAAAAGTGTAGGGCTTTGATATCCACCACTAATCATATTTAAATAATATAACAATATGCCAATGCTCCAATCATATTATGAATACCTAATGTTTGCCAACCTAAGGGTATGGGTGTCTACTCCTTAAGCTATTGGTTTCTCTAAGCAACGAATTAGGCATGGGTGTCTACTCTAATTCTTTTCTTTCTTAAAGGATTTAGCATGGCTGTCTACTAAGTTGTTCTTTAAGAAAGCAAAAAAATTGTGAAAACTGACAAACACATGAGGCTTAGGGTATGGGTGTTTACTCCCGGTTCCCCATGTTGATTAACCCAAGAACCCGGTGTAGATTTCTTTTGTTACTCTTATTAAACCCAAGACTCGATCATCCAAATTGATTTAATTAACTAATGCATACCACATGCATATAATGGCCAATCACATACATATGATGAATTCAATAAAACAGGTATTAATCAAGTTAAGCATCACAACATGATTATCACAAAGGCGCCAATATTGAAATATTAAATAAAACATAATTAGGGTTTCAATCCAGTCCTACTAAAATATTTAGTTACACATAATTAAACTAAAAAGAAAGGGAAAGGAAAGAACCGAAAATCGCTCCTAGAAGTAGCCTCCAAATTCTCCTCTTTTAAATTGTGTATATAATTGTGAGGCTTAGAGGTCTATTTATAGGCTTTAGGAGAGTCCTAGAAACACTAGTAAACCTAAGAAATTCAGAATTCTATCTCCTAGTCAATTTAGGAGACAATCTTATTACAAATCGGATTAGGATTCGTCCAGAATTGGGTTCCTATCTTGTAGAGTGATTTTGGCATTGCGGTGGTCTAAATTAGGAAAATACTATTTCACAATGTTAGAATTTTGAGTTAGCTTTTCAATGCCATTGGAATCACCTCAATCCAATATTTGAGCTGAAAGTTATGGCCAAAATACCGAGACATATGCAGAATCCAAATTTGAATCCACTCCGATTTTGACTCAAATTTGATAAATTCCGATTTACTCATTTCCACATCTTCTAGGTCTTCCCAATTTGCCCTTTAAGCTTGGAACATTTCTAGAAACGCTTACATTTCTTCTATGACCTACAAAAACACAGAAAATACAAAAGGAAAATAAAATGGTACAAAATAACAAAAACTAAGAAATTAACAAATGTAAATTAAGGGCTAAAATATGAATATTTTGGTACTTATCAATTACTCATGTCAGTAGGATCAAAATGGACTCTTTCGGTTACATCCTTGCGTCTAGAAAACAATTCCATATCATCATCACTACCATGTGGTGATTGCAGCTGATCACTATTGTACTCATCTACACTACCATCACTGTAATCCCCACCCTCCACAGCAGCACCATTCCCACCATCACAAACACCCTCACTAGCATGACCCTCACCACTATGACAAGCATGACCCTCACCACTATGACCATTAGCACCAACATCCCCTTCCACACCTTCATCTTCATCACCAACAACCCTTCCAGCATTTCCAACCCCTTTATCAACCGGCATAGTAGTAGTATCCTCATCAGAATCCATACAATCAGTATTATCACTAAGCACTGAATCCCAGAATGGATCCTTTCTATACACAACTGTCCTCTCATACTCTGAATCCTCATCAACTACATCATCAGTTACACCATAAGTTACTATGTACAACACTAGAAGATCATGATCTAAATGTCTTGCCACCATTTCATTTACACTAAAGTCATCTGATATAAGTTGTAGTCCATGGTCTAAAGACACTCCTAATAAATTGTAATAAATAAGGTCCCCAGACCTATACCCATATGTACTACACACGTCCTCTATATAAGAAAATGTCAAGTTGTTACCTAGATATGGATCAGGGTAATTACTCACATTGCCCCCAATATAATTAACCCTACATTGCCTGTTAAAAGTACCCCTATGGTGCACCTCAAACATATAACAACGTGTACCCATCGCATATCCTGTCACATCCATTACAGTCAAAAGGTTGTTTAGTACAATACCTCCAAACAATTCCAATCACACAAAATTAATATTAATAAAATGTCAGCAGAGTAAAAATGCCATCAAATAGAAAAAACCCAACTAACAAATTCAGCAAATTACACAATCATTAATGGTGGCCAACAACTGGACCCCAATGAAAACATATATTCTATCATAAGTATCATTTCATAACAATGACAAAGTTACAGATATTGTATCCTAAAAGCACACAATTGAATTAAACTACTATTTTATATCTTCATAAATGAATTTGATGTAAATAAGAAAACGCAAACTAAAACGAGCTAAACCTTAACTATTTTAGCACACTGAAAAAACAACCCAACTTTTATTGACAAACACAAGTTTTTAGAAAATTGCCCATTTTAGAAAATTGCCCCTAAAAGAAAATTGTCCATGTTACCCCTGTCCTCATAGCAGCCACGAACAAACCACAAGATGTAAGTGGTAATTTGAAAACATTGGGTAGTGTGGTCCCAACAAATTCATACACCCAAAGGACTACATTACCCCTACACAATAAACAACAACTTCACAACTTGCCCCTGTACTCATAGCAGCCACGAACAAACCACAAGGTGTAAGTGGTAATTTGAAATCATTGTGCAGTCCCAACAAATTCATACACCCAAAGGACTACATTACCCTTACACAATAAACAACAACTGCACAAAAAGTGAACCTCTCTGCCACTACACTAAGCACAGTTGTCCCTTTTAAGCTCAGCAAGCAACCATGAAATGCACAATAACATGTCAGTAAGCAAACATAAAGGGACCACTTGACCACTTTATTCAATGTAAACTCATAGTGCTACTCATGTGTACAACACAAGTCGAAGATAGGGGACTATAGTTAGCTCGGACAAAAGAACAACATCTTTCAAAAAAACCAACGACCATAAATCATAAACATATGACAACTTTTCACATATTTGTTTGACAAACCCCACAGCCTTTAAAAAACGACGAAAATATGACCCAATCCGAATAAATAATACCTAAACCCTAAAATAAATCCACAAAATCCCTAATCTAGAGCCGTTACATGCAAATCCCCCAAACATCCAATACAGATTGTTTCGTAAAAGAAATTTATTTTACAAACCCTAAATGTATATTTTAGGGATAATGAAACTTACTTGATTATCGTTAATCCAAATTGTTTTAGATGGGATTTTGACTAACTTGTACCAAATCTACTCCGACACTTCAGCTACAATGGTTTGTCGTCGACAGACCAACCCGTGGTTCCCACGAGCTGTGAGCCCTAAAAGCCTTTGGGTCCTTTAACTCCTTTGACTCCTTTTATGTTCGAAAATGTCGAACACTTAACCTTAAATTTGGCTCTTATGGAATGAGGGTAGTTTAGGTATTTCGGTGGTGTTTCCTGTGGGCAAAACGAGGAGGTCAGGGCTAAAAATCACGTGATGGGCATTTCGTTTGCATTTGACGTCTGAAAGGGACAGAAGGGGTGTCAGTGAGAGGAAATGGAAGATTGGGAGAGGGGGTAAGTGAGAGTTTTTTCATATCGGGGGGGATTAGTGTAAATCGGTGGAAGATGGGGGGGGGGGGTTTCTAAAGTTTCCCCTAAAAAAAATTAAAAAAAATAGAAAGGGTGGCCGGCCATCCCCTACCCAAGTATATAGTACAGGGGTGGCTTCGACCACCCATTGGCCCTTGGGGGTGGTTTGACCACCCCCTAATGGACAAAAAAAATTTGAACTTTTTTTTTAGAAAATGGGTTTGGCCCTTAGGGGTGGCCGATCCACCCCCAAGGGTAGTTGGGGGTGGCCGTCCAATGGGGGTGGCTTCGGCCAACCCCAACTGTCCAATGAGGGTGGCCGAAGGCCTTTGGGGGTGGTTTGACCACCCCCAAGGGCAAAAAAAAAAATTAAAAGTTTTTTTAAAAAAAATGGTTTTGGCCCTTGGGGGTGGCCGATCCACCCCCAAGGGCCATGGGGTGGCCGGCCACCCCAACTGTCTCAATAGGTGGCGAAGCCACCCATAGCCCTTGGAGGTGGATCGGCCACCCCAAGGGCCAAACTCATTTTCTAAAAAAACTTCAAATTTTTTTGGCTTGGGGGTGGAACCACCCCAAGGGCCATTGTAACCGGCCACCCAGACCGCTGTACTATATACTTGGGTGGTCGGCCATCCCATATTTTTTTTTTTTTTTATTAACTCTTCATATTTTCATTTTAATTTTAAGTTATTTGAAATATATATATATATATATATATATATATATATATATATATAGCAAGTGGCTTGCCACCTAAGCATTTGATGGGCAAAATGTGGTCAATGGATTGCATTATAGCATTTCCCTTTAACTTATTCCTGTCAACAGTAAATATCCTAACCCAGGTTCATTTCTAAACTGGGGAAAGCTTGAAATGGGACAAATATTTCCTCTAGAACCAATGATTATTCCTAGAAAATCTGAACCGCACGCGAAATGGGTTGTTGTATACACAGGACAAGATACACATTAAGAGGTGAAATCATGATTTGCCAGAAATTATTTTCCTTGACTTTGTAAGGTACGGTGGATACAAGGATTGACTTCTCAGATCAGAATGATTAATAACCATCAATGTTTGGAAGACTAACAGAACTTAATTTTCTTTGCCCAGGAAAAAAAACTTGGAAAGGTGGTCACCTCTTACTATTTTCCCCACCTTTTCATAGTTGATGTTTGACCGATTGCCGATTGGTTTCTCGTACACATCTTCGTATAGTTAGCCCGCTTCTTAATTAGCGCATCTTTGAGATCAGATTTCAAACAAGAACTAACAAACTCAGCCTCCAAATGACGAAAACAACTCTAAAATGCATCCAATTCTCTTTCTACACCATCGTCTTCCTTCTCCTCTTCAGCCATGCAAACTCTCAACTCAATGATCAAGAGCGAGCAATCCTACTGAACCTGAAGCAACACTGGCAAAACCCAGAGTCTCTCAGCCGTTGGAGTACCTCATCAAACACCTCCCACTGTACCTGGTCAAACATCACCTGCAATACCGATGGCTCGGTCACCGGAATATCCGTCCAAAACATGAATATCACCGGAACAGTCCCACCCTTCATCTGTAACCTCAACAACCTCACAACCCTTGACCTTTCATTCAACTACATGACCTCTAACGACTTTCCAATAGCTCTCTACAACTGCTCCAAACTAGAATACCTCGACCTCTCGCAGAACTACTTCGCCGGCACCGTCCCCAACGACATTCACAGGATGGCTAGGCTCCGCCAGCTCAACATTGGAGCCAACAGCTTCTCTGGAAACATCCCAGCATCTATCGGGCGGTTAACAGAGTTGAGGATACTTCAGCTCTTCCTTATTCAGTTTACCGGTTCCTTCCCACCAGAAATTGGCAACTTGTCCAATCTTGAAGTCCTAGAATTGGGCTACATGAGGAGGATGACGACAACGTTGCCTTCCGAGTTCACAAAGTTGAGGAAACTCAAGTACCTTTGGGTGGCAAGCTCGAATTTGGTAGGAGAAATCCCAGATACGATTGGAGAAATGGCGGCGCTGGAGCATTTGGATTTGTCAATGAACAATCTGAGCGGGAATATCCCGAGTGGTTTGTTTATGCCGAAGAATTTGAGTATAGTCTACCTTTACAAAAACAAGTTGTTCGGGGAGATTCCTCGGGTGGTTGAGGCTTCAAACATAGATTTTATTGATCTCTCCGAGAATAGCTTGACCGGGACAGTACCCGATGATTTTGGAAGACTCACCAAATTATCAGGTTTGAGTTTGTTTTTCAATCAATTATCTGGAAAAATTCCAGATGGAATAGGTCGTCTTCCGGGGTTGATAAGCCTTAAACTGTTTAATAACAAATTTTCTGGTACTTTGTCTTCGGACTTTGGGCGGTATTCTATGCTTGAAATTTTTCAGGTGGCGTCCAATTATCGGCTTACTGGCGAGTTGCCAAAACACTTGGGTGATAATGGAAGGCTGGTACGAGTGGTAGCTTCCGACAACAATTTCAGTGGTGAACTGCCCAAGTCGCTTGGAAATTGCAATAATTTGATATTTGTTGATGTTCATAATAATAGGTTTTTTGGGAATGTTCCTAGTGGCGTTTGGACATTATTGCATCTGGGAATCTTGATCTTGAGCCACAATTCCTTTACGGGAGAGCTTCCTCAGCGATTGTCACGCAATCTTTCTCGATTAGAGATGAGTCAGAACAGGTTTTCTGGTGAAATTCCGGCGGGAGTATCTTCTTGGTGGAATTTGGTGCATCTCGACGCCAGCAATAACCTCATAAATGGTGCAATTCCTCAAGAATTAACAGCTCTTCCTCATTTAACTACTCTTTTGCTTGATCAGAATCAACTCTCAGGCTCCCTTCCTTCAGATATTCTGTCATGGAAATCGCTAAATGTGCTAAATCTTAGCCGAAATGCAATTTCTGGACAAATTCCAGAGAAATTTGGCTCTTTACCAGTTCTTACTGATTTGGACTTGTCAGAAAACCGACTGTCCGGCCAAATTCCACCGCAACTTGGCCTCTTGAAGCTCACCTCTCTTAATCTCTCTTCCAATCAATTCACTGGGACGATCCCAAATGAATTCGAAAATGATGCATATGCCAGCAGCTTCTTGAACAATCCTCGCCTCTGTGCTAATAAGCCATCACTAAACATTGCCGAATGCAATTCCAAAACCCAAAATTCAAGCAAAATTTCATCCAAATTACTTGCTTGGATTATAGGTGTACCAGCGGCTTTCATAGGTTTGGTAGCTTCATTCCTTGTGATCAGAATTTATAGGAAGAGAATGCATGTATTGGATTTGGCGTGGAAGCTCACCTCATTCCAGAGGTTGAATTTCACAAAATTTGACATTTTGTCAGGACTGACAGAAAATAATGTGATTGGTTGCGGTGGATCAGGAAAAGTGTATTGTGTTAGTATTAGTCCCTCACGTGATTGTGTTGCTGTGAAGAGGATTTGGAGTGACAAGAAGCTAGAACGGAAGCTTGAAAAAAAATTTCTTGCAGAAGTCAAAATACTGAGTTCAATTCGACATTCCAACATAGTGAAGTTGCTCTGTTGTATCTCTAGTGATAATTCAAAGCTTCTTGTCTACGAGTATTTGGAAAACCGTAGCCTGGATCTATGGTTGAATAGGAAGAGTAGAGCAACAACTGTCTCAGGTTCAGTCCATAACGATATCTTGGATTGGCCTCAGAGGTTGAAGATAGCAGTTGGGGCTGCCCAGGGCTCTCCTATATGCACCATGACTGCTCACCACCCATTGTTCATAGAGATCTTAAGTCAAGCAACATCCTATTAGACTCAGAGTTTAATGCAAAAATTGCTGATTTTGGTGTAGAGAAGATGTTGATGAAGGAAGGAGAATCAGCTACGATGTCAGCTGTGGTTGGCTCTTATGGCTACATAGCACCAGGTGACGTGATTGACATAAAGTTTTCCAAGTTTCATTTTGATAATTATATTGTTGGTTTGTGTCTTTTTTTTTTCCATCAGCATCAATTTTAGTTTGCTGTTAACTTGAACTGCAGAGTATGCTCACACCATACGAGTTAATGAGAAGATTGATGTTTATGGCTTTGGGGTCATCCTTTTGGAACTGGCAACTGGAAGAAAAGCTAGTGAAGGTGATGAGCACACATCCCTTGCCGAATGGGCATGGCGACACTTTCAAGAAGGCAACCCTATAGATGATGCCCTCGATGAGGAGGTGAGGAAACCCTGTAACTTGGATGAAATGTGCCATGTTTTCAAACTTGGAATCATGTGCACAGGTACACTGCCTTCTAACAGACCGTCCATGAAAGAAGTTTTGAAAATTTTGCTCCGATGCAACCAGCCACTTGTATATGGAGAGAAGTATTCTCCTCCCCTCGAGAATTCTGAGTGCGAGAAGGTATTAGAAAATAATGATGCAACTTTGGCATCCATGGTTTGATGACTTCTTAAGAAATGCTAAATACTATAATTTTATCTGATATTTGTCTAACAATGTCGATATCACACTCTCAACTAATTATTGAATTAATTATTGTTAAATAAGTAAATAAAAATATAAGATAATTGGTTGGGAGTGCCATGTCAGCATTTTTAAATGAATATTGGATATAATTTTAGTATCTATCATTTCTCTTTTGAAGTTGGAGGATAGCATTGTTGTAATGGTAATGTTAGGTTAGCAAATGTCAAGTGTCTCTAGTTTTTATGTTAGAATTATCTCTTTGTATCACATAGGGTTTGGATAAAGGAGATATATTGTTGTATCAGAGCAACATGCTCTTTCTCATTTTGTCTTAGGCATATTATATATTAAAATAACTAATTATTCAACTATTTTAGAATTTTATAACCACGTGTGAGACTCACATAAACTCTATAAATTTAATGATAATTTTAAAAATTAGGAAAACAAAAAAAGAACGGAAGAAAGATATTTGTTAGTGTTAAAGAGCGAAACATCTAATCGAAATGGTGGCTGACTGGCCGGGTCTTCAACCGCTCAAATCCCTTTTTCTCTCTTTAAGTCCAACAGTTAAACTTTTCACATGAAGGAGTCCATGATGTGTGATACATTAACAAAATATCAATTCACCCGGGACACAAGCAATCATGACGTCAATACTAAATTCTTCTAATCTCCGGCCGCCATTGACTACAAAATATGCCACTCTATAGATTTTCTCAAAATTGATGATGAGTTGTGGATTTCCAACAAGGAGAAAATTGGTAGTTGCTTCAAGATCAACGACAATTTTGAAGATCCTTTCTCCACTTGCAAGCCTTCATTTTGCGGAGACCCTTAAAAATACTATAAACCCCCTTTGAGATGCATATGTTGGCATAATTGGCTTACCCAAAAAAAAAAAAAAAACACTATTTTTGGACGGGTAAGTGTACATTACATCAATGCCTCTATTACATGGCTGTAAGCCGAGGCAAGGAACAAGTCATAAATGACTTTATGCAATTTACAAACATAAGTGGGGATCGATGTTCCTTATCTATAAAGCCCTAAGGTTATTTCATTAACACTTCTCCAAGAAGATATCCTTGCAAAAATGTATTGGAAACATCCAATTGCATGATGTCCCATTAAAACTAGACAGCTAATGCAAAAATAACCTTTATAATTGAAGGCTAAATTACGGGACTAAAAGTTATGATATTTTTATTTGAATAATAATAAAAAATTAAAATTATATGTATAAAAAGTAAGAATATTTTGCCGTTAATTTTTTTGAAAAATAAGGTGAATAGTATTTAGAATTATCAATCTTGCGTGGACTATGGATAGGTGAGAATCCGACATGATATAACCATTTGTCGTGGAAAACGGAAATTATTTGGAAAAAAGAAGATTCTCATTGTGTAAAGAGGATGGCTGTGGCTCGGTCTTTGTAGATAATTCAAGGGCATATTTCCACACATTTTAATTAGGGGCATAATGGACATTTCATGTGTTTGCTTAAATTAGCCATCTAAAAGTCTTCATTGTGCACAAGTCTAGGAGGTGAAATTTCACGAATAAAAGTAAAGAACGGAAAATAAAAAAAAGGAGTGGGGGCATCCTAATAAAATATTATAAAGCCAAATAAATTAAAATCCAATTAATAAATATATAAGAATATGCCAAATAAATGGTGGTAAAAAAGGCTCAATGATTTCTTGACACGGGGCGGTCGAAAACAACAATTTTATTTTTCTCTGCTTCATTTAATTAATTGCAAGGATAAATGAATGGTGCGACTTGGGATTATTTATTTGGCAAATTAAGTTTTTCTTCTTTTTGTGTCCAGCTGCACGTGTTAAAATCCACAAGAAAAAACTAAACAAAGAAAAAGAAAGTCCCCGGCCCCTTTGAATAGAAAAAAGAAAACAGCTAGCGAAAAAGAAAGTCGGTAATCAATTAAGTACAATAATTTTACATAAATAGTGTTTGGACAAAGAACGATGCAAGACAACAAAAACATTATTAATGTTTCTTCTTTAATTAATTATCAGTTAGTATATATGGTATCCATAAAAATTACAATGATTTTTAATAAAACTCACGAATCTAGCTAGTGAACAAAAATTCGTGATCCTAGAAACATTTAGAATAATCCTAAAATGATTTATAATTGTGAATTAAGGATTTTTAACATGTAAAACAAGAAATCTTTATTGGCTTAATTTGTTTGATATATATATTTTGTATGTGTGTGTATGTGCACGCCATGTATGCAAAGTTTGATCCATGATATATCTTTGCAAATGGGCCCAATAACAAGGTTGGTCACTTTTTTTTTTTTGACATGTCCACACAAGAAGGAGGAGAGAGATTCAAACTAGTAACTTCCGCTTTATTAGATGTGGTCTTAATCGATTAAGCTACCTCTTTAGGACCAAGGCCGGTTACTTTGAATGAAAGCTAGGAATATTTAATTTATCCCTGTCAACAGTAAATACCCTAACCCAGGTTCATTTCTAAACTGGGAAAAGCTTGAAATGGGACAAATCTTTTCTCTGGAACCAATGATTATTCCTAGAAAATATTAACCACGCGTGAAATGGGTTGTTGTATACACAGGACAAGATACACATTCAGAGGTGAAATCATGATTTGCCAGAAATTATTTTCCTTGGCTTTGTGAGAAAGTTGGATTCTTTTCTAGAAGTGATTACAATTAAAGTCAAAAAGTAATTGCTCGTGAGCCTACTGCGTACACAAGACATATATATATATATATATATATATATATAGCATATATATGCCATGTAATGTGCGGTGGATACAAGGATTGACTTCTCAGATCAGTATATCTTGGATGTGAAAATTGAAATGGGTTGTTGTAATGCTTGGATGCTTGACGTACATCTAATTTAACTACTCATCATCCTAAGCATGTGAAAATTGACAAACAACTCATCACAAAATTTCCCGCCGTGGAAATTGACTGGAAAAATGTACGTGCGTGTGTGAAACCTTTTTTTTTGGTCATGTTTCTATATCACAATGCATGTATCCTCGATCTTTCCTTGAATGTTCAATGCCATCGATCTTTCCCATTTTTCACGTTATGTTAGGTAAAAGGGCAACTCAACAACTCATCATCCTACGTATTCACAGCTGATCAGGAAGACTAACAGAACTTTTCTCTGCCCGGAAAAAAACTTGGAAAGCTGATCACCTCTTACAATTTTCCCCACCTTTTCATAGTTGATGTTTGACCGATTGCCGATTGGTTTCTCGTACACATCTTCGTATAGTTAGCCCGCTTCTTAATTAGCGCATCTTTGAGATCAGAGTTCAAACAAGAACTAACAAACTCAGCCTCCAAATGACGAAAACAACTCTAAAATGCATCCAATTCTCTTTCTACACCATCGTCTTCCTTCTCCTCTTCAGCCATGCAAACTCTCACCTCAATGATCAAGAGCGAGCAATCCTACTGAACCTGAAGCAACACTGGCAAAACCCAGAGTCTCTCAGCCGTTGGAGTACCTCATCAAACACCTCCCACTGTACCTGGCCAAACATCACCTGCAATACCGATGGCTCGGTCACCGGAATATCCGTCCAAAACATGAATGTCACCGGAACAGTCCCACCCTTCATCTGTAACCTTAACAACCTCACAACCCTTGACCTTTCATTCAACTACATGACCTCTAACGACTTCCCAATAGCTCTCTACAACTGCTCCAAACTCGAATACCTCGACCTCTCAGAACTACTTGCCCCGTCCCCAACGACATTCACAGGATGGCTAGCTTCAGCTCAACATTGGAGCCAACAGCTTCCGGAAACATCCCAGCATCTATCGGGCGGTTAGGAGTTGAGGATACTTGGCTCTTCCTTATTCAGTTTAACGGTTCTTTCCGCCCAAATTGGCAACTTGTCCAATCTTGAAGTCCTAGAGTTGGGCTACATGCGAGGATCACGACAGCGTTGCCTTGAGTTCACAAAGTTGAGGAAACTCAAGTACCTTTGGGCAAGCTCGAATTTGGTAGGAGAAATCCCAGATACGATTGGAGAAATGGCGGTATTTGGAGCATTTGGATTTGTCAATGAACAATCTGAGCGGGAATATCCCGAGTGGTTTGTTTATGCCGAAGAATTTGAGTATAGTATACCTTTACAAAAACAAGTTGTCCGGGAGATTCCTCGGTGGTTGAAGCTTCAAACATAGATGTTATTGATCTCTCGAGAATAGCTTGTCCGGGTGCGATGATTTTGGAAGACTCACCAAATTATCGATCGAGTTGTTTTCAATCAATTATCGGCAAAATTCGGATGGCATAGTCGTCTTAAAATTTGATAAACCTTAAACTGTTTAATAACAAATTTTACGGTACTTTGTCTTGGGACTTTGGTATTCTATGCTTGAAAATTTTCAGGTGGCGTCAATTATGGGCTTCTTGGCGAGTTGCCAAAGCACTTGGGTGATAATGGAAGGCTGCTACAGTGGTAGCTTCCGACAACAATTTCAGTGGTGAACTGCCCAAGTCGCTTGGAAATTGCAATAATTTGACATTTGTTGATGTTCATAATAATAGGCTTTTTGGGAATGTTCTCAGTGGCCTTTGGACATTATTGCATCTGGGCATCTTGATCTTGAGCCACAATTCCTTTACGGGAGAGCTGTTGGCTGCCAACAAGGTTTTTCCCTACTTAAAATAAGGTTTTGAAAAATGGAGCAAGTCCTACAAAGATTTATCTAGATGGTTCTTCATCCATCTAGAAGGTTCTAACTTGGAGGCTAAAGTCCATTCATTCTAGAAAGTTCCAACTTGGAGGTTAACTTCTAGATTGTTCTAACTTTGGCTATAAATAGCCAAGGGACCTTATGCCTCAAGCATGATGGTGATGATTGATGAAGATCAACATCAAGAAGAGAAGCCAAGAGAGGAGAGCTTCAATTATACTCCAGAGAGAGTTAAGAAAAGAGTGTTTTAATACACCACTGAGAGTGTATATTAGTTTCAGCAGAGGTTGTTTCTCTATGTACTGTTTTATTGCTGTATTAACTCAAGTTTTGCATAACTTGAGTAAACACCACTGTAACAAGTTGTTTATAGTGAATGAATCGGAGTTAGTCCCGTGGATGTAGGCACACTGCCGAACCACGTAAATACTGTGTGTTGATCTCTTGCTTTCCATTATTATTCTGTGGAGTTTGTTCAACCATTGATTCAAGGGTGTGACCATCCCTAACAAGTGGTATCAGAGCAAGGAGGTCGGTGAAGTTTGCACAACCATTGATTCAAGGGTGTGACCATCCCTAACAAGTGGTATCAAAGCCAGGTTGCGGTAAGCCAGGTTGGCGGTACTATTCACCGATTTTTGAAAGATTGGTGTGCAATCTAAATGGAAGGTACAAGTCATTTTGGGGAGAGGCCACTTTGATGGCCTGTTATTTAATCAACCGTTCACCTTCAGTTCCTTTGGGTTTTGACATATCGGAGAGAGTATGGAGCGGAAGAGATGTCTCATATTCTCATTTGAAGGTATTTGGGTGCAAGGCTTTTGCACATGTTCCAAAGGAGAATAGGTTGAAGCTTGATGACAAGACACTTCCCTGTATTTTTCTGGGATATGGAAATGAAGAATTTGGATTCAGGCTATGGGATCCAATCAAGTGGAAGATTGTCAGAAGTCGAGATGTGGTTTTCTATGAAGATCAATTCTATGGTGATGCAGATAAACCTGAGAAGTCTAAAGCCGTGATTGAAGATATAGTTGATTTATCTTCCAGTCCTTCTCAGCATACTCCAGATTTGCATAATGCTACACCAGAATTGACTCCCAATGATGAGCCAGAGTTGCTTGATAATGATGAAGATACTGAGCAGGGGGAGCATCCTCATGATCATGAAGATTCAAGATCTCAAGTTAGAAGATCTACTAGAGAGCATAGACCGTCATCCAAATATCCTACTTCAGAATATATTTTGCTTACTGAAGAGGGGGAGCCAGTGGTGATAGACAAGAAGCAAATGAAGCTTGAAAAGATTCTTACAGAAAAGAATCCCTCTGATATGTTGACTAAGGTGGTTCCAACTGGGAAGCTTGAGCTATGCTCCCAGTTAACCGGTTTAAACTTCCGGTGAGAGAAGTTAGTCGTGGCTTGCTCCTCTAAGTAGGGAGGGGGAGATTTGTTGGCTGCCAACAAGGTTTTTCCCTACTTAAAATAAGGTTTTGAAAAATGGAGCAAGTCCCACAAAGATTTATCTAGATGGTTCTCTATCCATCTAGAAGGTTCTCCACAAAGATTTATCTAGATGGTTCTCTATCCATCTAGAAGGTTCTCTACAAAGATTTATCTAGATGGTTCTATATCCATCTAGAAGGTTCTCAATTTGTCTTCATCATCTAGATGGTTCTAACTTGGAGGCTAAGTTCATCATCTAGATGGTTCTAACTTGGAGGCTAAAGTCCATTCATTCTAGATGGTTCCAACTTGGAGGTTAACTTCTAGATTGTTCTAACTTTGGCTATAAATAGCCAAGGGGTCTTATGCCTCGAAGATAAAGAAGAGATGGAAGACTTGTGATGATGGTGTTGATTGATGAAGATCAACATCAACACAAGAGAAGAGATGCCAAGAGAGAGGTTAACTTCTAGATTGTTCTAACTTTGGCTATAAATAGCCAAGGGGTCTTATGCCTCGAAGATAAAGAAGAGATGGAAGACTTGTGATGATGGTGTTGATTGATGAAGATCAACATCAACACAAGAGAAGAGAAGCCAAGAGAGAGGTTAACTTCTAGATTGTTCTAACTTTGGCTATAAATAGCCAAGGGGTCTTATGCCTCGAAGATGAAGAAGAGATGGAAGACTTGTGATGATGGTGTTGATTGATGAAGATCAACATCAACACAAGAGAAGAGAAGCCAAGAGAGGAGAGCTTCAGTTATACTCCGTAGAGAGAGTTAAGAAAAGAGTGTTTTAATACACCACTGAGAGTGTATATTAGTTTCAACAGAGGTTGTTTCTCTTTGTATTGTTGTTATTGCTGTATTAACTCAAGTTTTGCATAACTTGAGTAAACATCACTGTAACAAGTTGTTTATAGTGAATGAATCGGAGTTAAGTCCCGTGGATGTAGGCACACTGCCGAACCACGTAAATACTGTGTGTTGATCTCTTGCCTTCCATTATTATTCTGTGGAGTTTGCACAACCATTTATTCAAGGGTGTGACCATCCCTAACAAGTGGTATCAGAGCAAGGAGGTCGGTGAAGTTTGCACAACCATTGATTCAAGGGTGTGACCATCCCTAACAAGAGCTTCCTGAGCGATTGGCCTCACGCAATCTTTCTCGATTAGAGATGAGTCACAACATGTTTTCTGGTGAAATTCCGGTGGGAGTGTCTTCTTGGAGGAATTTGGTGTATCTCGACGCCAGCACGCTACAAAAAACACGACATTTACTAACGTGTCTACTGTTCACTTTTTTTGCCACGTTAGCAATTAGTAACGTGTTACATTCCAACACGTTAGTAATGAGACCAAAAAATAAAAATAAAAATTTTAGTAACGTGTCGCTATTAACACGTTAGTAATTACTAACGTGGCATGAACCACACGTTAGCAATTGGTAACGTGTGGTTCGTACCACGTTACTAATGGAAAATTAATTTTTTTATTAATTTTTTTAATAAAATATATTTTATATTTTAGTAACGTGTATGATGTAACACGTTCGTAAATGTAGTTCCAAATACTGACATGCCAAACTAGACACGTTAGTATTTACTAATGTGTTAAATTAGACACGTTAGTAAATGGGTTTTCAAAATTTCTTTTTATTAAATATTCACATTTGCTAACGTGGGACTGAAAGACACATTAGTAATTCCAAACGTGTCATCTACTCCCACGTTAGGAAATGCACTATTTTTTTTTTTTGGGGACTTATTATCATATTTAGTTTAATTATGTTATATTAACTAATTACATATTTACTTAGGTTTGTGAATTAATAACGTTATATTCATTAACTCGATTAGATATTTAAGTACATATTTTGTTACTTACACTCGGTGGTTTTTTTTTTCACGATTTTGCTTATTTTTGAGGTACACGCCTCGTCAAGCTGGTTATTCTCAATCTTTGATCTGTATGCTAACAGATCTCTTGTGATTTGGATTGCGCACCTTCCAGTCTGGAATTGCCGTCGATTGCATTGTTAGCAGAACAACGAGGCCTTCTACCATCCGTTTGATTTACTTGACTGGTGATATCTCAGCCGTTCCTATTTCATGGTTTTTTTTCTTCCCGCTTCATTACTCCTTCTTTTAATTAGTTGTTTCATTGTGGTGTTTATTCGTGTGACCCTTGCTCTCGAGACTTCCACTATCTTTGCTACTGCAAGGGGAGCTTCGTTTATGACTTTCGTTCACAACTGCCCCACTTTTGAATTCTTTCGATTTATCACTTTCAGTGTGAAGATCACAACTACCACTTTTGAATTTTTTTTTTCACCTTCAATTTCATATATTATTCCATTACATTATATTTACTAGTTAATTAACTACATTAGATTTTTAATTATCTTAGATTTTCAATGTTTCTCATTGGCTTAATTAATATGATTGGTTAATTAACAAGGGTTTAATCATTAATCACCTCATTATTCATTAAGTAGTTTAACAACAAAGGAAAAAAAAAAAGAAATTAAAAATTTACATTTCCTAACGTGGGACTGACTGACACGTTAGCAATTGCTAACGTGTTATCAACTCCCACGTTAGCAAATGTAATTTTTTTTTTTGGGGCTACTTATCATCATATGTAGTTTAATTATGTTATATTAACTAATTATATATTAACTTAGGTTGGTGAATTAATAACTTTATATTCATTAACTCGATTAGATATTTAAGTACATATTTTGTTATTTACACTCGGTGGTTTTTTTTTCACGATTTCGCTTATTTTTAAGGTGCGCGCCTCGTCAAGCTGGTTCTTCTCAATCTCTGATCTGCATGTGAACGGATCTCTTGTGATTTGGATTGCGCACCTTCCAGTCTGGAATTGCCGTCGATTGCATTGTTAGCAGAACAACGAGGCCTTCTACCATCCGTTTTATTTACTTGACTGGTGATATCTCAGCCGTTCCTATTTCATGGTTTTTTTTCTTCACGCTTCATTACTCCTTCTTTTAATTAGTTGTTTCATTGTGCTGTTTATTCGTGTGACCCTTGCTCTCAAGACTTCCTATATCTTTGCTACTGCAAGGGGAGCTTTGGTTATCACTTTCGTTCACAACTACCCCACTTTCG
Organism: Carpinus viminea; assembly: GCA_013348765.1. NCBI lineage: Eukaryota > Viridiplantae > Streptophyta > Magnoliopsida > Fagales > Betulaceae > Carpinus > Carpinus viminea. The sequence continues at coordinate 13,947,411 of CP054667.1, forward strand.
AATTCTTTCGATTTATCACTTTGAGTGTGAAGATTATTGATCAACATGAAAATATTAGTACACATTAAAGGCTAAAAAAAAAAAACCATTCACAGTTTCTAACGTGGGTCTGGGTTACACGTTAGAAATTGCTAACGTGTCAGCAACCCACACGTTAGTAAATGTTTTTTTTTTTTTTTTGGGAAAAATTATTGTTATTGTTTTGTGAGTTCAATTAGTTAATTATGTTAGTTGATTATTTAGGGAGTATGTTAATTAACTAGGGTTTTAGTTCATTAATTAATATGATTGGTTAATTAACAAGTGTTCACTTCATTAATGACCGTTTTAGGGTTTAATCATTAATCACCTCATTATTCATTAATTAGTTTAACAACAAAGGAAAAGAAAAAAAAGAAATTTAAAAATTACATTTCCTAACGTGTGACTGACTGACACGTTAGAAATTGCTAACGTATCTTCAACTCCCACGTTAGCAAATGCAATTTTTTTTTTTTGGACACTTATGATCATATGTACTTTAATTATGTTATATTAACTAATTATATATTAACTTAGGTTGGTGAATTAATAACTTTATATTCATTAACTCGATTGGATATTTAAGTACATATCTTGTTATTTACACTTGGTTTTTTTTCACGATTGCTTATTTTTAAGGTGCGCTCATTTGGTTCTTCTCAATCTGATCGCATGCTAACGGATCTCTTGTGATTTGGATTGACCTTCCTTGAATTGCTGCCGATTGCATTGTTAGCAACGAGGCCTTCTACCATCCGTTTATTTACTTGAGGTGATATCTCAGTCCTATTTCATGGTTTTTTTTCACGCTTCATTACTCCTTCTTTTAATTAGTTGTTTCATTGTTTGTTTATTCTGGACCCTTGCTCGAGACTTCCTCTATCTTTGCTAATAAGGGGAGCTTTGTTATCACTTTCGCTCACAACTACTTTGAATTCTTCGATTTATCACTTTGAGTGTGAAGATTATTGATCAACATGAAAATATTAGTACATTAAAAAAAAAAAATTCACAGTTTCTAACATGGGTGGTTACACGTTAGAAATTGCTAACGTGTCGAACCCAAACGTTAGTAAATGTTTTTTTTTTTTTTGGGAAAATTATTGTTATTGTTTTGTGAGTTCAATTAGTTAATTATGTTAGTTGATTATTTAGGAGTATGTTAATTAACTAGGGTTTTAGTTCATTAATTAATATGATTGGTTAATTAACAAGGGTTCACTTCATTAATGACCGTTTAGGGTTTAATCATTAATCACCTCATTATTCATTAATTAGTTTAACAACAAATAAAAAAAAAAAAAATTTAAAATTACATTTCCTAACGTGGATGATGACGTTAAAATTAGTTGTTTCATTGTGTTTATTGTGACTATAGACTTTTTATCTTTGCTATAGCAAAGCTTTGTTTATGACTTTATTCACAACTATTCTTTTTGAATTCTTTTGGTTTATCACTTTGCATGGCATGCCACGTTAGCTTATGGTTTTGAATTTTTTTTTCAATTTCATATATTATTCCATTACATTATATTTACTAGTTAATTAACTACATTACATTTTAATTATCTTAGATTTTCAATGTTTCATTGGCTTAATTAAGCACGTTAGATCATTCAACCGTTTCACATAACAATAATTTTGGTTCTTTAGGCTTCACCTATTTTAATTATTATTGCAAAGAAAAATGCAAAAAAAAAATGTAGTTTACATTTCCTAACGCAGTAACATTACGTTAGAATTGCTAACGTGCCATGCATAAAACGTTAGTAATTGCTAACGTTATGAGTTCACTAGTTTTATGTTTTTTTTTTCTCTTATATATCATGTTTCATTTCATTATATTGTATTAATTGTCACCTCATTAAGTGACATGATTAATTTAAATCTACTATATTCAATAGATATTAGGTTAGTATTAACAATTTTAATTTTTAATTTTTATTTCATTTTTTGTAATTTCTCATGAAGATTATTAAATGAGTAAAAAATTAATTGCTCATCCGCTAGGAATTGATTTATAACATGACTAAGTCAACGTTTTCATGAGATTTTTTTTATTATGATTTTCTAACATTTTACTAATATATTTTATTTTATTTATTTATTTATTTGTAAACAAAAGAATATTAAAGTTAGAAAATCACATTCTAATTCACGTACACGTAAAATCATATTTTTCAAGACTAATAATATGATAAATAAATTGTTTAATTAATGCAAAATTAAACAATTTGGGATTATTTATTGTTTTGTCCATGCATGGATTATGTTTTATTTTTGAAGGTATATAATTAGAATTGTATATATTATCTATAAGTAGATAATATTAGATATTGTGTATATGTTAAATTTGTAATTGATATATATAATAGAATTAGATAATTTATTGCATGCATAGATTATGCTACTAAGTTTTGCATGGTAATTAATAAATTATTAAGAAATCAATTGTTTTTTTTTTATTCAATTAATTAATTATGTTAATGTTAGATAATCAATCTTTGTCATAGGCTTATTTAGTTTAGTTAATCTAACTAATTGAATTAGGTTCGATTAACTAATTAATCACATTCAATTATTTGAAAAGAAAAAAAAAAAAATTACATTTCCTAACGTGATGACTAGCAACGTTAGCATTTGCTAATGTTCCATCCACGTTAGGTTAATTTTTTTTTTTTCAGCTTAAGTATCATGTTTCATTTGTTATATATTAGCTTATTAACTACATTATATTGATAATATGACAATGATTTTCAATCTTTGTCATAAGCTTCATGGAGGTTAGATCATTCAACCGTTTGGAACAAAATTAGTTTTTGGTATAAATTAAATCAATTGTTTTGTGGCAAGATTGAATTAGTTAATTAATTGGACTTATATTAATTAATAATAGCTCAAAACACGGTCATGTCAGAAGCCGGAGGAATCAAATGGATATGATGCGTGATGATACCGAAAGTCACAAAGAAAGCCCCCTTGTTGTTACTAATGACAGAGGAAGTATTAGGGCCATAGGAACCAGCCCAACGAGGCTATCGAAATAAGCATGACAAAGACACCATGAAATAGAAATGGGTGATGTTACAAAATACCGACAAGGCATCATTTTATGCTTGTACATAATATCGATCCCATTATATTATTTGGATAACAAAAAAAATAAAATAAAAAATTTTATTACATTTCCTAACGTGCATGCCATGCAAGGTTAGATTGCTAACGCATGGCATCCACGTTAGCTTATGGTAATTTTTTTTTTTCAATTTCATATATATTCCATTACATTATATTTACTAGTTAATTAACTACTTTACATTTTTAATTATCTTAGATTTTCAATGTTTCTCATTGGCTTAATTAAGTACGTTAGATCATTCAACCGTTTCACACAACAAATAATTTTGGTTCTTTAGGCTTCACCTATTTTTAATTATTATTGTAAAGTAATAATGCAAAAAAAAAAAATAGTTTACATTTCCTAACGTAAGTCAACATACGTTAGCATTGCTAACGTGTGCATGCATAGACGTTAGTAATTGCTAACGTGTTATGAGTTCCCACGTTAGCTTATGGGTTTTTTTTTTTTTTTTTTTTCTCTTATATATCATGTTTCATTTCATTATATTGTATTTTATCATAATTACATATTAATTGTGAAATGATTATATTTGTCATAGACCCATCTAGTTACCATATTTGGCAATTTTTATTTTATTTCATTTTTTTTCAGCGATTTTAGGTAATTGATAATTATAGAAAATTTGTCATGCATTAGAATTGACCATTATGGGCATGACTAAGTCAGTTTTCTTTAGATTTTTTGTATTAAAATTTTCTAACTTTTTACTAATATATTTTATTTTTATTATTTATTTCTTTGTAAATGATAGAATGCAAAAGTGCCATTAGAAAATCACATTCTAAAGGCACAAACAAAATCACATTTTTTTCAAGACTAATAATATGATAAATAAATTGTTTAATTAATGCAAAATTAAACAATTATTATTTTTTATGTTACCGAATGTAAGTATATTCTCATTTTTAGAATAAAATGTTAATAAGTCTAACACGTAATTTAAAATATTATATTTGGTAACCCTAGACCTATTAGGGTTACCATATTTCAATTTTATTTTTTATTTTTATTTCATTTTTTTTTCAACATTATATTTAATAGTAAACATCATTGTCATAATAAATTGCCACGATTGCATGACTAAGTCAGTTTCATTAGCTTTTGCATTAGATTTTCTAACTTTTTACTAATATATTTTATTTTTATTTATTTATTTTTTGTAAATTAATCAATATGATGCCATAAAAAATCACATTCTAACGTACGTATTACAAAATCACATTTTTTTCAAGACTAATTGATAAGTGCTGAATGCACATTCAATTAACTTTTGTTAATTCCTTTAGCATTGTTATTTGTTTGATTTTGTGTTGTTTTTGTGTTTTCTATTTAATAAAGATCAAGAAAACCATTAAATTTGGGTTTAAAGCACAATTATGATAGAAGATTATGATTAAATTAACCAATCACAATAGAGGATATATATGATTTTTCAATCATAACAAGAAAAGGATAAAATCAAATTTTCCACTTAGAGTCAAAATCGGATCATAGAATTTTATTTGAACATTAGTATTTTATAACAGATCAAATATCATTATTATTCCAGCGGCAATGGAAATAATTAATTTTCTACAAATCATGATGAAATAGGATTTTCCTAAATCATTGCTATGCCAAATTGTTTAAGTGAAGAACAACTGAAATTTTCCTATTGTACATGGATTGACTCTAATTCAACTAGGAGAATAATTAATTTTCTTTTACTAGGCTTTAGGACTTGTTATATAACAAGTCTATGCTTCAAAAAAAAAAGTTTTAGACTTATTTTACGTAAAATATTTTTTCTTACAGTCATGAGCGTTAATCCTTTTGTTGATGTAATATCTTAATGGTTTGATTTTTTTTTCAGCTTTCAATTTCATATCATTATATAACTTTAATGCTAATTAATTTTTTTAATTATTAATGCAATTGTTCTTAAATTCCATCAATACTTGTGAAATTCTTATCTTGTCTAGAAAGTATTTTACTTTTTTATTAATAAATCATTCCTATTTTTGTGATTATATGATTTATATAATTTTAATAGGCATAAATTAATAATTAAGATAGGTCATTTTAAGCTCGTACTAATAGTTTAGTGTAATTTAGGTTGATATACAACCAAGATTTATGTTATTCCATTAATTGTATGAAACTTATTAAATTTTATATTATGCAAATTCATCTTAGTGGTTAGGTGCATCCGTCAACCAAGATAATTATCATTACCTTTAATCAAGTATTTCGTTTAATTATAATGCATTAATAATTTCAATTAAAGATTGACCATTGTTGTGCATGAGGTGAAGTCAATACTAACTTTTTATTTTAATTATTTTTATTTTATGCAATTATTTTATAAAATAAAACAATTTTTTAATTAATTATTATTTATTTTCAATTTTAACAAAATATGTTCACATCAATATATATTGATTCTATTATTAATTTTTTTAATATTTAAAATCACATCACTAATAATATGATAAATAAATTGTTTAATTAATGCAAAATTAAACAATTTGGGATTATTTATTGTTTTATGTCGGAAACCGAATGTCCAAGTATGGCTATTTTCATTCCTCTTAGAACAAACCCCGGCCCGCTCACGCACCGGAAGTCTAACACGCACGCTTAATCCCTGTGAAACCCTATCTACTATATTTGGTAACCCTAGACCTATCTAGGGTTACCATATTTGGCAATTTTTTATTTTTTATTTTTATTTCATTTTTTCAACGTATCTCTATGGTAGGGCCACTGACCACAGTGAGTAAACACCATCCGTTCATCCGCACCTAGGAATTGACCACGATTGGGCATGACTAAGTCACTTTTCACGAGATTTTGCATTAATTAATTAATTACTCATTAATTCATTAGGTTAACAAAGAAGGCAAAGAAAAAACACATTTACTAACGTATTTTAGACACACGTTAGAAATTACTAACGGTAATTGAATGACACACTTATTTACCCACGTGTTATCACATCCCACGTTAGTAATTGTGTTTTTTTTTTTTTTAAATCTTTTACATATTATTGTTATTGTTATTATTTAATTGAGTTAGTTATATTCATTACACTAGATTATATGTTTGATCGGTTAGTGAGTTCCTTAGTTCGAGTAATTAATTACAAATGGTAATTAATAAATTAGGTTACAAATAGTTAATTAATTTAAAACAAAATGATGAGGGACAACAGTTGATGCCTTGAGTAGATCCGCTCGCATGCCATGCATAAGTTATATACGATGGTTAAAGTTCGCATTTTCAAAATTTTTTTTCCATGTAGTGACGTGGCAATGCCACGTCGAATTTGCTCACGTGGCACTGCCACGCCACCAATTGGTGACGTGAGAGTGCATGGCACGTCGAATGGGCGCGTGGCCCACGCCCGCACCTATCTCTTTCTTCTTCTTCCCAATTTTTTTCCACTTATTTTTTCCCGCCTATCCTCGTTAGTCTCCCACTCCCAAGCCAGATCTTCCCTCCCCCGCTCCCCATTTTCTCCTCCTCCGACTCTCACAATTCTCCATTTTCCACTCTTCCCAATCAGAAGAAGCCTTGTTTACTTTTGTGGTCCCCCATCGGACGGCCATCCCGCTCCCTCTCCTCCTCGGCAACACCCACGCCATCACCGAGCTCCTCCTTCTCCACCACAGAGTCACTCTCTCCGGCCGATCTCCATCTCCGGTATGCATTCAAAAATATCATTGCATGAATAATATTTATTTTGATTTTTTTTGTTAGATTGGTTGTTATATTTGTTTGGTTTCTAGAAATTTTGACCGAGGATAAAGAAGGTGATTTGAACTTGCATTTTGGCATTGGTTAATTTTGGCATTTACTGAAAATGAAATATTCTAACAAAAAGGATGGGCAAGCAGCTTATGTACCCATATTTTATATATATTTCCTCACAAATCATGGCATAGCATTCTCTTTAATACTAATCACTAATGATATTTCTATTTTTTAATTCTTGGTGCTTGATTAAAGGAAACTATCAGATTTTTTTTTTTTGATAAGTAATATTGTACTTATTTGCAATTGGATATAATTTCTGATGGAATATTGACCTAATTTGAAGGTTCTGTGGACGTTTTATACCTTGAAGTAAGCAATCTTACCGTAATTGGTTTTACTACAAAGTCAAGGAACATTGACACCTTAACTGGAGACTATGGATTAATTTTTTTATGTCACCTATTTTCTTTAGCAGAGCTATAAATTCTTGTCCTAGGGATCTTGATGCATAATTATATTTAATCTTCGTTCTGCTTATTTATTCATTGTACACAAAGCTTTTGGTGAACTCTATGTTTCATATTGTCTGACCTTACCGTAATATGTCTAGCTCAGCTTTAGTCTGTGTCTATTAGTACTGAGGAGATTCCAAAAAAGGAAAATGGTAGGATTTTTGAGCTATGAATTAATTGTCAACCAAACATATAGTAGAGGAGTTAAAGATAAATTTTCGGGTTAGGTTGACTGTACTTCTTTTTCTATGGCACTAGGTAGAACTTGAGAATTTTGATTACATGAGCATTATAGTAAAATTAAGAAAGTATCTATGATCTCTCTGTGTGCTTTTGTTCATTGCTGGATGTTATTATATCTCTACACTGATGATCGATCAGTATATAGCTCTCCTGGCCTGTTGGAATAATCTTCTTTTTTTTCCCCCTTATTTCTATCCAAAAGTTTGTTTGGATGAGAAAAATTTATGGATTCATTCTCTAGAATATGCAAAACAAAGAAAACAAACAATATTGTGTGTGTTCTTTTTGTTTTTTGGTTCAAAAACACCTATATGTTGTTCGAATGTACTATACATCTACAACTTCTCAAGGCATTTATTTAGATAAAGGTCTCTACTTTTTTTGCACTTTCTAGCTAGATGGTAATTAAATAATTATTAGGACATGGAGTAACAAAAAGAATACAATATAATTTGGAACTTAATTACTATGTTCCAATAATCAACTTGTATTTCCTTGAGTTTGGCCAGCTTCAAAGATCTTTGAAATGTCGAAATTTGCAATTTGATTCATATTTATCTAATAATATGTTACTAGCTTTGATATCATGATGTATAATTTTAAAACGATAATCCTCATGAAGATAAAGGATCTGAGCAATCCTCCAACAATCTTGTATCGTGTTGCAATCCAATAGTTTTAGTTTTCAGTCTACTCATTCATCAAAATCAACATTGAGTTAGAATAAATAAATTGATGTCATAGATACAAGTAATTAAACTCATGATATACTATAAGACAAATATATATAGACTGAAATTAGATTGTTTATAATTTGTTCATTTATCTAATTAACTTAAATAATAAAATAATAATAATTAGTATGTATTTATGAAGAAGAAGAAGAAATAAGTTAAATATTCATGACATTTACTATATCTATGCAAATAAGTTAATTTAGTTTGTGAACAATAAATAAAATAGTTTATTAGATTATCTACTTATGATAAACTCAAGTTCAATTTGTATTTGAAAAAATTAAATAAACCAAGCTTACATATTTAGTACTTGATAACGACTCAAATTAAAGCCGTATTTGATATTAAACTATAGTTTTTATATATAAGGCTTAAATTCTATTAACTATGTAAGAGAAGGACGGAGTTCAGAAGAATTTGCCTACTTTTTCTTCTTTCTCTTTTTTTTTTTTTCTTTTTCATTCTATTTCGCAAAAAATAATATTGTTAGTCCGTTTGGCCCTACATATTGCTGGGAAAAGGTAGAGTTTTATTGGATATTTATGATAAAATATGTGATATATAGATCACATGCATGTCTCCAAAATATTGATCACATGTATCCAAAATATCCTAGAAAAGAGAGGGAGGAAGAAGAAGAAAGGAGGAAGCTTTTACAGTAGTTTTTTGGAGACCAAAACCAGATGAAAACCTTTATTCTACTTGTAATCTGTTGGTGTTTACTGTCTTTATCGTAGTTAATTGGCTGTGTTAGTGTGTTAATCGTTGTGCAAAAGCTTTACTTTTAAGCTTTTGTTAAAATTGTGTTTTAGTTATTTTTAGACTTTTGACATTTAAAATTGCTTTGTTTTGTTTAATTTTTTTTTTAATAATAAAAACAAGCTTTTGAGATAATAAACACATTTTTAAGGTCAAACACAAATGATTGAACTTGAGCCTTCACTACCTCGTTTTTGTTCTTTATTTTCCTTTTCTAATGAATGAACTTAATTACTGCATTAATGGAAAATGCAACTTGTTTTTAATTGGCAAATAGATGTTTAACTATCAAAACGATTTTTTTTTTTATTTTTATTTTCTTGTTTGCTTTTCGTGTTTTGTTGAACAATTCCCAAGGTTCCATCCTTCGTAAGTGGAATAACCATCAAGCTTATATTCCAAATTTGGAAGAACGTTAGCAAGGTAATTAAAAGTTTTAAATACGCAAATGTTTTGTTCATGTGTTTGCCTAGTGATAAAAAGCTAATAAAAAGTTATTGATTTAATCATTTAGTTAACATTTTAATACTCAAATATGCCCATGAAAACCTACCTAAATATGTCTTCATCTTCGTATGACACACGCTTAAATAACTAATCTATCATTTCAACCTTTGAGAGTCCTAACAGAGGCCATATATATATTTAGAAATCAATGGCCCGCTTGAGCTAACCAATTGTGAGTCTCAAAGAAATGATTCTTAGATAAGAACTTCTTTAAAATTAAACTAGAAGAAGTTGATAGTTGAGTACATAAAGTAGTTCAATAGTAACTTTAAGTAAAGAGACAAAACAGAAAAGTGCAAAATAAGAATTACTTATGCAACAATAGATGGTATGTCGACGCAGAGAGCCATGTGACACATCCATCCCAAGTATGAAAGTGGGAGCCTTGGAAAATATAGGAATAGAGGGAGAGTGTTCAAGCGAATGAATTCAAACCACCCATGCAACATCAAAAAAGGAAATTAAACAAGTTTGGCAATACAATAACACCAAAGCCTTGTATCCCAACAAATAATTTGCAACAAGAAGCGTAAAAGCCACAAAGGAAAGAGAGGTAGTAATA